>OZ025294.1:251319846-252739346 GCA_964019185.1 Maratus speculifer
GCAGTGCATGATTGTTTAAATTACTAACTATTAATAATATAGTGTTCAAAATTTAATTAACAAACACATGATGCCAATTTCTAAATACATGAGTACTCAAAACCAAATTCTATAAACAACAAGTGTAGAAAATGGTACAACCCTAACAGCACAGCCAGTTGATGTGAAGTCTCCTTGACATCACATGGTGTCACAAGTATCATACTCACTACAATGAATTGAGATGTGATATCTTTTATACATCTCATTTTTACTCTTATTTGATCATGCCACTAACAGATCACTCTGATTACTGCTTTGTGACAAGTTACTAGGGGCCTTTAAAGTGAAATCACCTTGTGACTCTCATATGACTGTGATTTGGAGATTCCATTGTAAAGTCATCACAATAGCTCTTTTGTGGTGAGTTCCTAAGTGACAAAAAAGGGAATAATCTGGTGACTTTTCACGAAAAAGCTGTTACTTCTCAGTAGAGTTTCGATCACCTGAAAGTCGCCATGTAACTTTTTTGTACTTTCTTTGGTAATTTATCACTATGTGATGCTCACAAAGACTTCAAAATTGAATTTTCAAGGTTCCATTTGAGAATCACAAGATAACTGCATTGTAATGTTACCTGGTAATCCACATCAAAGCAACAATCACATTGACTTTTCAGGATAGTTACCAAAAATGATCATTTGAGAGTAATAATTAGACGAATGAAGAATCCCACATTTTGTTTAAAGTGTCTGTGACACTTTGTGTGACCTGGAGGAGATGTCACATCAATTAGCTGTGTTGTAGGGATGGTACCTATTTGCTACATCTAAAGTTTAAATCGTCTTCTTTTGAGTACTCTCATGTTTGAAAATTAGCAATTTATGCTTATTGCTTGAGTTTTGCTCACCAAAGTCCAATCTCTTGCTTTGATCCATAACAAATCATTTAAACAGCATTAACTTTTAAAACATAGAATATACTGGTATCTAGAAGCTCTGTTACATAAATTCATTTTAAAAAGATCCCCAAGAATCAAAAAGGATGGGAACCACTGAGTTAATGAAAATATGAAAAAAATTGTATAATTACATTTTATGAAGTATTAATAACTCAAAATAGTCATACTATTGATTTTATGTTGATTTTTTAAATAATTGCATTTAAAATTAGAAATTGTTTAATTTTTTAAAATTTTATTTGTTAAATTTCTGATATGATGCAAGCATTGTTTGTTTAAAAATAAAAGTACTTCATGGCAAATTTGTTTGTTTTGATGTCATTTAAGGTATTTTCAAATTATTTAGATATTTTGCTTAAAAAATAGTATGTAAAAGTACTTTATCCTCATTTTATATTGGAATTTTTGCTTGATTGTTTGTTATTTAAAATAAAATTTTCCTCAACTCTTCCTCAGATGTAGAATCTCTTAAAGTTGGAGATAATAATGTGCTGGAATCAAAATGTAAGAGATTGATTTAATGTTATTAAATTATTAAAAGATTTCAAATTTCGACTTTTTTTTTTCTTTTTTATGGCAACAAAAAATTGATATTATTGTATTTAAAAAAAATGCATCCATAAAGATGAATAAGTAAAATAATATTGAAATGTAATAATATAAATAAATATCCTCTCCAAATATTTTAAAATGAAAATATTAATCAGTATCTTAAATTTTTACAAAAGAGGAAATAAAACTGTTTTATATTAATATTTGGGAACGAAATAGTTTTAAATATTTTATTTACATAATTTTTGTGCTAATCTTAGTAACAAGACGGATGAAAAAACTCTACATTGATACACTAATCCTTTTGTTTATTAATTATTCCTTGATTTTTAAAATGCTATTCCAAGTGTATGAAAAAAATATTTATGTCATATAGGAGGCTTAAATTTTTCAGAAATATCACTGAAAACAAAATTTAATTGACAATAGATTTCAAAACTGTTATTTATCGCTTTAATCATGGGCTTCATCTGAGGTTCTGGTGAGCAAAAAGGTTGAATTAATGTTCATTTAATATGGTGCTTAATCACCTGAAATTGTTGCAAAGCACTTAAATCTATTAAAAATTGTATCTTTTTATGATTAGATTATGTCAAACATTAAAATTAAACATATAACACCACCTATCTTTATAACACTTTCCAACATAGTTGAAAAAGGTTTAAGAATTGGGTTTGTCTGTCCATCTGAGCTCTAACTCACATAAATATATTCAAATTATCATTTAATTAATATAATAGATTATTAAAGTTTAACCTGTCATGTTTGATATTAAAAATTAAGTACAGAAAAACCTTGATTCATCGTTTTTCAAGGGGTGCAGGAAAAAAAATGATGAATGCAATTTAACTTCAAAACGCGAAAAAACACAATATTTATACGTTACTATTGTATGGATTCTATACAGTTTACTAATAAATACTAATTTGTTGGTTACTAAACTGTAAAAGAAATAATTTCGAAGTTATTGAAAATTGATATTTATTTAAAAAAATCAATAATTTTGTTTTGTTTTTCATTCATCTTTTTAAAATCAAAAAACATATTTTCAAGATATGCAACATTTTTCAGGTCAATTTCTGTAATTTCTTATATGCATGCATAAAAAATCATACAGTTTCAAATAATGTAATTGCATCAGACAGATTTTGCACTACTGGCTCAGCTTTTTACACTATCACCCATTTCTTCTATGTTTAGGACACCACATATTACAACATCTTTATCAACAGAAACATAATCACATCCTCTGCTATTACAACCACTCTTCATCTGCATTATAGTCACCATTATCAATACAAATAGTACAAATGAGTTATTTTAGGATAAAAGAAGTAATTCCAGTTTGTATGTCATATGAATTCGCACGACTTTTGATTTCATTTCCATGATGATAAAAATAACGATGAAAGCAAGAAAACGTTTTTTTTAAGAATGATTCTTGCGGTTTCATTAACATTATTTAAGTATAATTTGTGCAGGGACCAAAGAAATAAAATGATCAGTGTGGAAAAACGATGGATGCGGGAATGATAAATCGGGATATCACTGTACATAGTAAAAACTATTCAATTACAGGCGCACATTAAAAGTGTTTCATTATAAAGAACATTAAAAAGTATCAAACAAAGATAAAGAAGAATTGAGCAAATGCTAAGTGAGGAGCTACAGTCTTATCAAGTCCATGTTTCTAATTCTGTCATAATCAAACTGTGGCATCAGATTGCACACAACTCTCCTACTTAGAGATGTGAATGCTCGGGAAAAAACCGGAAAAATTGGGAAAAAAACCAGTTTTTTTCCCAATTTTTCCGGAACCAGGGAAAAAAAAATTTTTCGGTTTTTTTCCGAAGGCTTATTTTTTAATTTTTCTGAACTGGAAAAATTGAAATTTCATTTATGAAATAATATAGTGAAAATTTTGTAATAGCTACGTTCTCATACTTTTTATTTTATTTATTTTTATGTTGAGTGCCCCACATGAAAACTTTAATGTGGGTAATCTGATCTCTGAGCAGAAATCTGTTTGAGAAGACTTGAAAGGATCCTTCTTATTTTTTTCTTGTTTGAAACACAAGACCCTTCGCAAAATTTCTCTTGAAAATAGACATTTCAGAAAAAAGTTTAATCTACAAATTGAATCTTTCGCAAATATAGTGATTGAAGAAAAAAAAATCTCATGCCATATAGCAGCTGAATCTTATCAAGTTGTATAAATGCATAAATAACCTTACTAAAAATGTCTAAATAGGACTCTAAAAATAGTAATAATTTCTTATTCACAAATTCTGAATACATTTTGTATAAGTATATATACAAGAAATTCACAATTTCACAAAAACAGGATTACATGAAAAAAATCTAGATATATAATTAAATGCAACTTCTCTTTTTTAAAATTAATTCATGTGCAAAATTATTTCAATAATATGCCGATTAATAGAAATGGTAAAATTAAAAGTTTAGCATAAAATTTGAAGCATGCATTTATTACTTTTTTCGATCTTTTCAAGAAGTAAGTATTGAATTCGTGAAAATTTTGAACTTCTAGTTTTTGGTGTATTTAAATGTTTTAGAAGGTCCTAAACACGATTTGATAGTTTTTGGAAAATATCTGTCACTCTGTGAGTCTGTATGGGACAAAAATTTTATGGGCACTCGATCTCAAGAACTCATGCACATAATTTCACAAAACTTTAGATTCAGTTACACCTTGATATAAACTCAAGATGTTTAGTTATTAGTGTATATCGCCCAACTAATGGCACTGCTATGCTGCATTATTCATAATTTCCACAATACAGTAGACTCCCTCAAATCTGCACTCCTAAAATCCGCAACTCTCTAAAATCCGCACATATTTTACAGATGTAAACAATGAAACATTCAGTTCAGATGTAGGTGCAAAATTTGACTTATTTAGTTTTACATCAATTCCATATATATTTTTTAATTTATAATTTATATTAAGGTTATTGAATTCATGTTTTTTCATGAAGAAAGAATAATTTACCTCTGAAAAAATAAAGATATTGCTGATATTATTGGTAGTCACAGTCTTATCAAATATATTTATGTATTAATCAAGCTTTTTTAGTTATTAAGTCTGGCTAAATCTGAAATAAAGCTTCATTATTTTATTATCTTGACGTTAAATAGTAATTTTATGTACCTTTATGAAGCAAGTTTCATTGAATAATTTTGCAAAAACACATTTCATCTTTATGATGAATATTTAATTGTACATTATTGATTAATTTGACTTTTGCTTTTAGTATTTTTATCATTTTCAAAACTATCTAATTTTTTATTATTTTAGTTTATTACTTATTTTAGTATTTTAGCATATTGTAAGCATTCATTATACTTTTGATTTCATTATTAATTACATTCAAATTACTTTTTAAAAAATGTAAACAAAGCAATGACCAGAAATCCGCAAAATTCTAAAATCCGCAAAACCTCTGGTCCCAAGCTGTGCGGATTTGAGGGAGTCTACTGTAGTTCTATCTCAAGAATTAATGTATGTATTTTCATAAAACTTCAGATTAAGTTAATCTTTGATATAACTTTATGCACATTACTTTTTGGTGTAAATCGCTCAACAGATGACGCTGCTGTGCTGCATTATTCATGATTATCGCAATAGCTCTATCTCAAGGACTAAAGGACGATTTTTTATCAAACTACAGCTTCAGACAGTTCCTGATATATATTAATGTTGTTTAGTTTTTGGTGTAAATTGCCCTATAGGTGGCACTACTATGCTGCATTTTTCAAGATTTCGTTATAGCTGATTAACTGAATGTTTTTCAAGGTATTGAATCTAAAATTGACCCCTATTTTACCTCCATAATGTACAGTAATGTTGCAAAAACATGGGCAGTTTGCATTAGAAAAGTACAACTGCAATGAAAAAAAAAAATCCATATTTTATTACAAGTAACCATGTTCCAAATTATACATTCCCTCTTGATTAAACTTTGAATTTTTGTAGTTTTTTAAAGCACACTAGAAGTTTATCTCTGTATGTAACTGCTTTTATTAATTCCTCAAATAGCGAGCATTTTCTATTTGTAGTGTTCTGTTTTCACAACTTTTGAGTTCCATTCTTAGAAATATGAAATTACCATATGGAAACATTATTGAATATGGTTTCTTACTCAAGAATAGAATACCAGATTTCAGGATAAAAAGAAAAATATTATGTTTAATTAAACTTAAAAATATTTTTTTGGTTTCACTGAGTAAAAATCTAACAGTCAATAAATCCTATGCTATTTTTTAGTTGCAGACCTGAGTAAGCCAAACTAAAACTTAGTTTTGTTTGAATTTAGATTATAAAACTAAATCAAAACTTTGAGTTGAGATTGGAAAGCTATACCAAAACTAAACATATTTTTTAAAGGAAATAAAATTATAATTGTACGAAAAAAGTGTAACAGTGTAAAAATATACATTTTTTTAAACAAACAATGGAATTTTTTGAATACTGATATTGATAATAATGACAAAACTGCAACAATTTCTTTAAACTAGTATCATTTACTTAAAAACTATACTTGTGTAAATGGAATGCATTGACTGAGTAAAAATCTAACAGTCAATAAATCCTATGCTATTTTTTAGTTGCAGACCTGAGTAAGCCAAACTAAAACTTAGTTTTGTTTGAATTTAGATTATAAAACTAAATCAAAACTTTGAGTTGAGATTGGAAAGCTATACCAAAACTAAACATATTTTTTAAAGGAAATAAAATTATAATTGTACGAAAAAAGTGTAACAGTGTAAAAATATACATTTTTTTAAACAAACAATGGAATTTTTTGAATACTGATATTGATAATAATGACAAAACTGCAACAATTTCTTTAAACTAGTATCATTTACTTAAAAACTATACTTGTGTAAATGGAATGCATAATTTATTTCATTCCAAACTGCAGACATAATGGCTCAGGTTCTTACATTAGGTCAATTGGTAGTTAAACATGTAACTGAAAAATCATTTCAACAGAGATATGATATAACAAACAATAGTGTTTTAAAAATTCTTAGGCTGTGGGAAAAAAAACTAAACTTTTAAAAGCAGGCTTTGCTATTTTCGTTTTATTTTGTAATATAAAGTGAAAATAATTTACATTTAATACAAATAAATAGGAAAAAAATGTTTATTATTTAATATTCTCTAAGAAAATATAATTTATTTGGGAGAAACAGTCATGAAAAATCAATTTTTCCTTTTTTTTTCCGAAAAAAACTGGTAAAAAACCAGTTTCTTTCCACCACTTATATTTTTCTGGAAAATTTACATCTCTACGTCCTACTTTATATGTTCAGCCTGAGACACACAGTCATTAACCCTGTTTTGTAAAAATTTGCCTCGGACATAAACATTATACAAACCCTTCTGCTGCTTTACATATTTTTATGCAAAGACAATGTTTTCCCACTTAATTATAATTAAAAAGAAATTATGTTGAAACTAGAGGCTCAGCCCCCTGCTCCCTAACTCTTGTCAACCCCACATGAATTGCTGCTCAATTCACATTGGGGCTGCTATGCAATCCCAGCTCACTTTGTTCGCTTGCCACTATTTCTGTCAACTATAGCTCGAATAAGTGGCATCATAAATCATTATAACATATAAATTTTTAATGTATTAAAAAGTAAGTTAAAATTTTGTTGAAAATGTAAATAAAAATGATGCTGCTAATGGTTATAGATCCCTTTAATATTATGAAATTAAACAAATTTTGAAAAGTAAAATAATAATCTTGAAATAAAAATGCTTTAGAAATAGAATTAATTTAACCCTCGGAGCGTCTTGCAAATAGGTAAAATTGTAATAATGTTTTCTCTGCATTTTGTTTTCAATGCTCATAAAGTGTGATTCTTTTAACATTGTATAAAAAACTTAATTACAAATATGAATGTAATGCTTAAGAGTGTTAATCATTCTAAAATGTATTGAAAATTCATTAGATCCATATAATCATATTATCTTAAATATTTCTTATATTGCAGTGAAACCTGGAATTTAGTGAATGGAATATTACCTTCCAAACACTTAGAGAGTTAAAATTCAGGGGAAACACAATTAAAAATATTATGCCCAAATGTCTATGCACCATGTTGGCACAATTGTAACAAAATGAAGATTTTATGCCTCATATGATAGCCCAACTCTGGTTGTTTAATTTATTAATAAACTGTTTATTTATTTTCTTTCTGAAAATGATATAAATTGTTTTGTTCTATAGTTATTAATTAACCCTTTTTTATTTATTATTATTTTCTTTTTAAAATAATAGAAAATAATTTAAAAATATATATGTAACAGATATTTGAAAACAAAGTTTTTGATGAATTGGCGTCAGAAAAAAAACACGTGAACACGGTGCATATATTAACTTTTTAGAAATGAGTTTGGGCTCGGTTTTTAAAGCCCATGCTTGCCTGAGCCTAAAACAACAACAACAACAAAAAAAAAAAAAAAAAAAAAAAAAAAAAAAAATAGCACATAAAGAATTGCATAATAAATGTAATTTAAAACATTTTAACGTAATTTAAAAGTTGCTCTAAGTGTAATAGATCTCTTTTTAACAACTGTTGATCTCTAGCACATAATTGATGTTATCAAATTTACATTCAGTCTTATCAAAAGAGACGTTTAGTATAAAATAAAAATGTACTTCCAATTTTGGCTAAATGCACCCTTAGGGGAGGAATAAACTTTTTACTTTTCAGCTTTTAATTAAACTAAAAAAATCGTTTTTTGTGTTGTTTTTATTTTTGTATATGCAATTTTTTTATTTGAATAATTTTTCATATAATATTTTTTAAATATAGGTTTTGTTGGACGATACACCGAGTTGACTTCTGGTTGTGTGATTGGAACTAAATGTGAAGTAACTTGCCAAGAAGTCATTCCAGAAAATACCATAATTTATGGCTCAAATTGTGAAAGAAGAGTACAAGCTGAAAAGTCTGCAGTAAGTGTCGTATTTATATAGATATTTTTTATAAACATTTATTATTTTTTAATTCATTAAATACCTTGGAATGCAAGAAGTAGTTTTGCTAATTACCTTTTTAAAGTACAGAAATAAAATGTTTTCACTTGTGCATGTGAGTATCTTCAGTATTACACTTCAAACTAAATGTTTTTCAAAATTTTCTGGTTTCTTTAGCTATGTTCTTCCGTTCAGCCTATGTGTACTTTTCTTATTTATAGTTGAATGCTCTTATAAATACAGAAAACATTTTATTTATGGAAATTTTATATACATATATATATGTTTTGTTATAGAAAGCATAGTTTATTTTGATATAGTTTATTTGGTAAAAAAAAAGGGGGAGTTTTTTCTTACACTATTAAAGCCTGTTTGAGATTTTCAAGGCTTTAATTTTGACATTAAATATATATATATATCACTGTTGAGTCGCAATTGAGAAATTTCCCTTTTTCTTTCTTTCTTGCTTTGATTATAAAAAATGGCATTACATAATTTGTGTGATATTATTTAATGAAAAAAATGTACACAGTAATGATGGCTATGCAGTTAATAGATTATGAATCCAAATGAATCAGTCAGATTTTGGGTTTTAAATTATCAACATGGTGACCAAAAATAGTTTTTTTTTATTCAGTTTTATATGTTAAGTGTTAGCTTTTAAATATTTTTAATAATGATCCTACTAACTATCTGACATGTTTTCTTACAAAGGGACCATAGAACATGGTGTATGCAAATTTCAGTGATATTAAAACATGTTATTGAAGAGTTCATACCCTCTCAGTATACTAATAAAGGGTTTTCTTCAAATGGCGTTAGCTTTTAAGAAATTGGGGATCAAAGTTCTGCATACCTTTCAAATACCTAACCTATTGGTTTGTGTTTCTCAACACTGTCTTTGTGGCATTGAATTAGCATGCTCATAGTAGTTAGAAGTTGTTTTTTGGTTACTTAATAGAACTTTAATGAAATTTTATTATTTTATAACTTTCTAGTGTCAAATATCTCAAATTTATTTATTTTTAGATAATTAAGTACTACTCTCTGCATGTAAGCAAAAATGTATTGGTGATTTAAATGAAAAGATTTGTATTTTGAGTAAGGAAAACAGAAATTTGAGAACAGCCTTAAAATGATTTTTAGCCGGAAATATCGATTAGCGATAAAAGAGTGAAAATTCTGAAATAATTATAATTTCTACATTATACAGAGTGATTACTGATTATGATCAAAATAATATAATACACACACAAAAGGAAAAAAAAAAGTGTGTGAGAGAGATTATTTTGGTAATAATTATTATTTTAAAGAGAGAAAGGCTGTTATTGTTAATAATTATTATTTTGACTTTGTGATTAACCTTTGATTTAAAAAAGAAATTTCTTAAAATTATAAAAGTAAAACCCTGTCTCATTGATAAGTTTATTTATATACCAAAACCTTAAAAAAAAGGTACTCATTAATCATTCCTATTCTGAAATATTTATAATATGCAAATGGAACAAATTTTCTTTTCTTTCTTTCTCTTTCTCTTCCTTTTTTTTTTCTCTTTGATGGGGGTAGAGGGTGTATCAGCTATGCTCACATACTATAAAGAAAGTTAATTTCATAATTGCATTTCATTTATTTTCTACTTTGCCATTAACTTTTGTTTTGTGTTTAATTTACAGCCACAAACATTGCAGCTGGAATTCCTGACAAAAATCCTTCCAAATTATCATCATTTACGAAAACCTACAAGAACAGAAACAGCAAAATGAAGCCCCATTTTTTAACATGAAAAAATATATGTGATTAATATTATTTGTAAATTATATATTACATGTTACTTTAAAATAAAATTATGTGACTAGTTTTATTTGTATCTTATGTATTGAATTTTATTTAAAAAAAATAAATTATTTGATAATTTTATATTCTGTTTATTCTTTCGAAATAATCACTCTTGATTGTAAAACTTATATTAAGTGTTGTATTTTGTAAATTAACATATTTTCAAAATTTTTTGGGAAAACCAATGTGTTACAGTTATTAAAAAAAAAAAGAAAATCTCTGATGGCTTGGCCTGCAGGTAAAGGTAGATTTTGAAGTTATGTACTAATTTCGTCAATAAAAACCCAATCATGATTTAGAGATAAACCCAACTGAGCTTAATATTTTTATCTGGCTGCTTTTGGTGAGTTTTTAATTTCATTTTTATATAAGTGTTGGTGTTTTCAATATCATGTTAAAACAGCATTCTAAAAAATATTTTTCCATGCACAATGACTTGAAATTTTTTGACACATATTCAAATTCATTTTTAAGAGGAAAAACCTGAAATTTTGAGATGGGATTTTTTGAAAGTTTGAAAAGTGACCTTTTTTTAAATTTTTTGTTCATTTAATTAGAATTTGATTTATAAACAATTATTTTTTCAGTATGACTATATTTTTCATTTCCAACACTATTTCTTTGAGAAATTTGGTTCAAAAAGCCCATGTTGACATCACTTTTTGAAATATATTCTGCCTCTATCTAAAAATCTACCAAAATGGCATAATCTATTGTTTCTGAATAAATAAATATGCCAACTGGATGTGTTTGAGAGCAAAAATGAATCAGAAAATAAGCAGTTTGGATGTGATATGGTCATTTTTTCTTCAACCGCTATGTATTTTTAATTTATTTTTGCTGTAAGACTTGTCAATTTAAAAGATGTAGATAATATTAAAAAAAATATCAGAAATTTAATTTGATTTGTTACCTTGAAAATTGTCAATGTTATGATTTTTTTCTTCATAAAATCTTATTTTTTTGGCTCTTAGAACCCGTTTTTTATTTTATTGAAAATCTGTCATCATAGCCATAACCAGCTTTTTGAACGGGAGGGTACCCAAATTTTTTAACTTGAACATGTTGGGTATAAACAGTACAGAGGTGGAAAATTATTAGAATAATTGTGATTTTTTCAGTTTTTCTTGATTAATGTTGAATATTCTTGCAATGTTTCATAAAGGATAATTTGTTTTGTTGATCCAGTCGATTTTTCATTACTTTAGAATAGTTTTGGGAATATAATTTTGTTAAATCTTGCCATTTTTTTAAAAGAAAAATATTTCATCCAAAGTAACCATGTCGATTGCACTGCATAACAAATGTTTTTGATTAATAAATGAATTTTAAATAGAATTTTAAACTTATCTGCTTGCTGTGCTAGTATTTTCTTTCTTTTCTTGAGTTGGCATGAGTATTATTTTATACTTAAAACATATCTTTTTGCTGTTTTAATTAGTTTCTATTAATTGATAGATTTTTTTCGTTTGTCAAAGTATTGTTGTTTGATTATGGGTAAAGCAAGTGATATTTTCTTTAGAAAACTAACTGTGGTAAATAGTCTCATCCAAGAAAATAACTATACACAATGCGAAATTGTTAAAAAATGCAAAAATTTTGCAAGGATCTGTATGTAGATTAAAAAGATCTTTTTACTCCAAATGTGAATATCAAAATTCTAGAATAGAGAAAGCGGAAGGTAAAGTAAATTTACTGCAAGAATAGAAAGGAAATTAATTCATACTGCAAAAGCTGACAGAAGAGCAACATACATGAACTAAAATACCTTTTGTATGCAATGTATGCAATTCTTCTATCCAGTGAAAGCTTATCTCATCTGGACCCAGAGCTCTTCGTCCTCAAAAAAAAAAAAAGGCTAAAATCCCATCTGCTAAAACAAAGAAGAGACTTGCTTAGGCAATATTTGAACAAAAACAATTTGGAAATGAGTGTAGCAAGGTAAGAAATGTTAAATTTTCCTTAATTAATCAGTTAAACTTAAGCTGTTCATTTCTTTTCATGAAATCATGTATTTTGCATACTGACTAAAGATATAAAACTGCTTTAAAATTTGATTAAAAATTTCTTTATAAGAATATTTCTCTACAAATGACATACCTTAAGTTTTAAGTGTGCTTTTCCGATGAATCAATGTTTACGATATCAGAAGAAAGCAATCAATATATCAGGCAAAGAAAGAGTGAAGAATATTCTCCAAATTGCATAGCACAAAAGATTAAACATCTTATTAAAATAATAGTTTGGAAAGTGATTTCTTCTGAAGGTACTGGATGTTTATATATTGTAGAAAGCATGGTGGACCAGTATCAGTATAAAAAAAAGTGCGTGAAAAAAGACTATTTGCACAGTTTAAAGACTGATTTCAAAATGGAGACTTCATATTCGTACATGATGGAGTTCCGTGCCATAAAGCATCATCCATAACTAAATTTTTGGGTGAAAAAAAAATATAAAAAGAGTTCCATGGCCTGAAAACAGTCCAGACATGAAACCCATAGAGAATCTTTGGGCCGTTGTAAAGAAAAAACTAAAGACATGCAGCATCACAGACAATAATGATCTGATAGAAAGACAAATCCGAATTTGGCACTGTGACAACGAAATACAAATTAACTGTCAAAATCTCCTACAAAGTTTTCCAAAACATATCGAATCTTTAATAAAAAACAAGAAAAATGTACGCTAAATATTAAATGTATCAATATTTTTTAAATAATGCATTATTTCTTTAAAATAACAAGATTTTATTGTAAATTTCACAATTTTTCTAATAATTTTCACACCTCTGTATCTTATGCAGTAAAACCTAATAAAACAGAATCCCATAAAACCTATTGAATTTCCGTTTTAGGCAGGTTTTTATTTGCGGAAGGTATAATTGTGTGGTGCTTCTTTTTAAAAGGACCCAAATGCAATTTTTCATTGTGTGACGAAGAATGAGAAATTGCTCAAAACTAAATCTAATAGATAAGAAAAATATATATAAACATAGATAAGACATGATAGATATAAAACAAAGATATCCATAAACATAAATGTGTAATTATCGTAAATTTTCATTTCAAACAGCAATGAAAAACTAAAATAACTAAACATGACTTTAGTTCCCTGTCATTTTGATCAAAATAACATTAAAATAACTTGTAAAAGGAATAAGTATGCAATTTAAAGTGGAAAAGAGTTCTTTCAATCTTTTCTATACATGAATAAATAAAATTTTCAGGTTTAAAAAAAATCTCATCTCTATAACATGTTCTTTTTATGAATGTCAAAATATGGCTGCAAAAAAACGAAATTTAACCTATCAACCAACCTCCATATTAATTTGAATTTTGCATAGCATTATTTCTCATTTTCAAAGGAAGATATTTGTACAACTTCCCCCCCCCCCTTCATGCCTCAGGCCAATCACATGGTGGAATTATCAATTAACATCTGTATATCCTTTCATTTTTTTTTTTTTTTTTTTTTTTTTTTTTTTTTTTTAATCTGCTATCTAAACTTTAGATTACAAAAGCAAAGACATAAACAGTTTCTATCCTTGTCAAGAATTTACACGAATTTCTTATGGAATTGCAATAACATGCATGAGAAAGAAGTGCGTTAAAAAAACTTCCATAAACAAAATTATAGATTAATTATAGTTAAATTGGGATTATAGAACCAACTTTTTGCCGGCCTGTGATTAATACAGATTCTAGTAACAATTCTAATTTTAGAAAAGATGAAAAAAAAAAAAAAAAAAATGAATGCGAGTTTTTTCTTTTATCACATTTCAAAACATAAACTATTAGTTTTGATTAACTAATTGAACTAACTTGGCTTTTATTTTTTTTCTATTATAAATTTCGATTTTTAAAAAATGTCAAGCTTGGATCTGCGCGAGAAGGGGGATGTCCTGGCACCCCCCCCCCCCTGGTTACAAGCATGATCATACATAAGTTTTGGTCCTTTTTCTAGAATCTAGAAGTATTAACAACTTTAAACTGATTTCATACGTATTATAATTAAGAAGTTAAGGGATTTTTTGTTTTGTTTTTAACATAAACCCTCCTTATTTCCAGCCCTTGATCCAATTTTGCCCATTAACGAACTTGACTGAGATTTTCTGGACCTTGATTTTATGTATCAGTTTGAGAGAGATTTGTGCACAAATACAGAAGCTATCCTGTCCATAGAAAAGTTATATATAACTTTTTTATGGACAGAACCCGAGCCCGGGTTTGAGCTCAGGCTGAGCCTGTCTCATCTCTAATGCTAACACTAGAGGTCTGCATGGGCAAAAATTTCCAAGTTCGAGCCCTTCCCGATCCATAGAAAAGAAAATTTGGTCCAAACGAAAAAAATATTTTCCCAGCCTTTATTAAAGTTAAAATTTCGACTCGAGCCTGGCCCGTAGTGAAAATTTAGTGACTGATATAATAACTAAAAACAAGGCCCGAACTCTGCCTGGCCCAGAAAAAAAGTTCCAAAATAAAATTTGTTTTGTAAAGTTCCAAAAAGGCCCAAAATAAAATTTCACCCCAAACCTGGCTAGACCAAAGTGAATTTCTACAGAACATTGATCTTTACTCTTACGGAAGAGTTCAGACAAAACAACTTAGCCTTTTTTTTTTAATGTTTATAATCTCCATTTATACAGAAGTGCCGTAGGCTGCGATATTTATGCTTTTAATGAACCTTTGTTTGTTTTTGATTGTAAATGTTTTAGCTCTCATTAGTATTACAGGGATGAGATTCTTCCGCGGATCCGCGGTTTTCAGCTTTTTTGTTATTTTCAAATTTCAAATTTTCTGATTTACCAAAAAATACAGGACGCGTAATTTCGTCAAAAAATCGCAAAAAAACGGCAAATTTCCTGAAAAGATCTCCAAAACAGACTAATTTCCGGCCAATTTTGTCAAAAAATTCACGAAAGGATGGTTAATTTCGTCACAAAATACCAAAAAAAAACGGCAGATTTTGTCAAAAATCGCGATAAAACGACAACTTTCGTCCAAAAATCGCGATAAAACGGCGAATTTCTCCAAATGTTTTGCAAAAAGTCACAACTTTTGTCAAAAAAATCAGGATAAATCGGTAGATATCGTCAAACGATCGCGAAAAAACGGCAGATTTCGTCAAAATATTCGCAAAAAATGGCAAATTAAAAAAAAAAAAAAAAAAAAAAAAAAAACTAAATTTTGCCAAAAGATTCCAACAAATGGCAGATTTCATGAAGAGATAGTGTTAAAACTAAAAATTTCATCAAAGGGACTCTGAAAAAAAACTAATCCAAAAATTAATTTTCAAAATTATTTTTTTGCCACTCCAAATACAGACTTTCCTGCTCCAAAATCCATTTTTGACACCTCTAAATCTTTCTGAATGAATGTGATTTCTGAAAGCACCCATTCATTGAACAAAAAATACCCTTATATTCAACAAAAGTATTATTTTTTTCAACAAAAATGTTTTTTTTTTTTTTTCAATAAATCAGTCTTGCCCTTTTTAAAAATAAATGCAAACAATAGTGATACATGTTATCTTCTACACTCAAATAAGCATTAATTTATAATTAAATTTGTATCTTGCACATTAAAAAAAAAATAAATAAATAAAATAAATGAAAATTTTCTCAATAGTTTTAAAAAATAAAATTGATTTTAATTATTTATTAATTATTGTTAAAACAAAAATTATTGCATTTCAGTCTTCTTTTCCAAATGAACAAGTTCAAGTTTTGCATCTAAAAATGACTTATCAGTGAGGACCCACTTTTGTAAAAAAGAGAACTAGAATTTAAGTTCTGGGTCCTGGAGACCCAGGAGTTTTAAAGTCCAGCCACATCACTAGATATCTTTAATGTGTAATATCCAAGAAAAAAGCAGGAGAAAGAAATTTACCTTGTGCAAGAGCAAAGCTAAAAAACAAAGAAAATTTCTGTTTTCATTTCCCTAATACTTAACCAAAAGTGTCTTACTGTTAGAAAATTTCAATAAAAAAAAAAAAATATTCATGCCAATAACAGGGTTTTAATAATGTGCTGTATCTTTATAAACTAAATTTTCATTAGAGTAAGTATAAATAATTTCTGCAATTCACGTTAATAATTTTTTTTTAATTTAATTTACCAAAAGCTAAATTGTGTGTTATATATTAATACAATTATATTTGTTGCGATTGACATTCCTGTCATTGCTCAAAAGTCGTTCGCGCAGTTTTCAGCTTTTTTGCTTTTTGGTCAATCTCATCCCTGGTATTATTAATCCATATTCCATGTAATGGAGACATAAAAATCTTAAAAATGATATATGGTAAAAATAAAATCCTCTAAGACAGAATCGCATTGAAAAGAAAAAAAAATATGTTCCCTTCTTAGCAGGTGTAAATGTTTAATACATTTTTCTTCTCGTGTATAACTGCATTAATTTTGCATAGATGAACAGTTTAAAAGAAATTTCCAATTTTCAGTTAAAAAAAAAATTCCGTCATAATGAGGTTTTTTTTTTTTTTTTTTTTTTTTTTCTTTCCATGTGTTTAACTCTATTTTAATAAGCCTAGTAATCTACGATTCTTTAAAAAGCATGAATTCTAATGTTTAATTGCAGAACAATAATGACTTAAAAGTATATGCCTCTTTTGCAAAATTTTTGGACCAAGACAGATGTTACTGATTTATGAACAGACTTGGCCACTTCGAGAAAAAGATTTTCATACGGGATGATTCAACAGGAACTGATTATTTTGGTCCATAAAGACTAGGAAGAATGAAATCAATTTCGACTTCAGATGGAAAAAATAAGTTATGCCTGACCCGGCCTGATACTCCAGGAAAAGAAATTAAGGCTCAAGCGCGGCCTGAATGCCATTAATGGAAATCGGGCCGGGGTTGGACTTTGAAACCAAGGCCCGGCCCATGCAGATATCTAGCTGACACTGACATTATAAATATTTTTTTTTCTGATTAGAGGCTTTTTTTTTTGCTAATATTCAGAAAACTACTGCATACAAAAATATGAGAATGGGTAGTATTATAGAGAAATGTTTAATAAACATGCTAAAGTAGACAGTTTTAAAATTGGATAGTTATTTAAAGAGCTATTTAATGTTGAACTTGATCAAAATTGTTTCATTAAAAAAGTTTTATAAGAGCAGAAACTATACATACGATTTTATTAATTTTTTTTCTTAGATATCTTGTGATATGCAGATTGCATTTATTTTTTATTTGACTATTTCTTAAGGGTCTTTTTTAATTATTTTATTTGAATTTCCATTACTTCAATAGGTACTTTTTTATATTTTAGAAAAGCATATTATTTTAAATTGTTGCCATTTGTAAAAATAACACATAGAATATTATATTCCTTAAATTAATAAATTATTTACATGTGACTATTAAAAAGGAAGAAAATTTTAAAATAATAAATTCATTAAAATGTTAAAAGCAGTAAATGTGGAAAATTATTTCATATTTAAAATGGGCAAATGTTACCAAAGATTTTTAATTTAAAAATATTTTGCATGAAACATTTATTTCATATATTGAAATGATCATTTTAACTATTGTTGCCAATTCTAACGCCGCACAATTCTTATTTTCTTTCCAATAACAAAAATACTTTTCACTTGAATATTAGAAAAAAGGTAAAAAACTTTGGTGAAAATTATGTCAAATTTAAAACAATACATTTAAAAGATCTTATTTAAGCCAATTTTCTCATAAAACCGAGGATGCTGAGAAAACTTTAAGTATCGTCAGTTATATAGGCTTTCGTAGTTTACCAAGATGTACAATATATTGAAAAGGTAATGTATTTATTACATTTTTTGTAAATATTAGGCACAAATGTTTTTATATTAAACCGTGTATGTAAATGTTGCAATGAATATTGAACAATGTATGTAATGTAAATGTATGAAATAAATATTGAACTATATTTGCAATTAAGCATTATCCATTAATTACATTATGAGAGATTCATGTTTTTTAATTATGAAAGAAAACTTACAAATAAATGCTTTTGATTTGACTCTAAATGTTAGTTTATACGCATACAGTAGAATTTCATTAGAATGAATAGCATTTTGCAATGCAACATTGCAACACCTCTTAATATATGCAAAAAAACTATAATAAATGTTCAAGTGTGAAAAATGTTTTTCGCCAATGCACAAGATTTCAGTATTATACATTAAAGTGTAAATGTAACACATTGTGAGATTTGAAAAAAGTAAATTTTGTTTTATTTCTTGGGTTTTGTGGCTTTAAATGGTACAAAATGACAATTAAACTATAAGTGGACTAAATTAGTTGTAATCAAAACTAATGTTGGTTGAAATTCAGTTGTATTTATCAGAAATCCTTTACTTAACAATGTCTTCATGTGAGTTGAGTCTTTGCATTCTAGTATTACTTTTAATATTTAAATAATTCATAATTATGTAAATTTCCAATCGTTAATTTGGAAATGCCATAGAAGGCATTTCTAATGGCCAAGTTATAGTAAGCCCCTTATTGGTTCTTTTTACGTTTATTTATTTATGTTTCATAGAAATAAAACAAATATGTTTATTAAATAAATAAATTAAAAAAAAAAGAATTACAAAAGCCATCAAAGCTAAGTTAATACATGCTAAAAGCAATCACTTTTAGCATGTATTAACTTAGTTTTGATGATTTTAAGTGATTTTAATGTGTAATTTTAACAACAAAAAATTTTAAATATGACAAAACTAATCTTGGAAAATTAGTTTTGCTAGAATTTTGAAGTCCAGATTCTATATTTTTAAATCCCCGTTTCTCATATAATGCTACTGGGAGTTGTCAATTATTGCTGAAATTAAAAAAAAAAAAAAAAAAAAAAAAAAAAATTAAAAATTTAAAAAATCTATTAAAAAAAATAAAATCCATAAAATGTAATTATATTTTTTTATAACATGGAAAAGATATTTTCCCTCTCAGATATTAATATAAATTACATGAATAAAAATTGTGCAATAAACGACAAATTATGACCCTTCACGAAAATCCAGGAAGAATTTTGTTTGACTAGAATGAAGATCTGATGAATCACTCAAAAATGAAAGTTGTTTTACTATGGTTTATGAGTGAAATGGAAAGGAATCACAGTTATTTAATTAGTCCAAGTGGGGTATTGTTATTTTCTTCTATCTTCAATAGAAGAAAATATTATAATAGACATTTTTTTTTTCATCTTCCAGTTTTCGACGGATTTATACATTTTAGGGGTCAGAGATTCCAAAAAACATGTTTTTATAAAATGTTTGTCTGTCCATATGTCCTCCTTCTACCATCAAAAAGTGTATGAAGATATGCATAGAATTGAACCAAAATTTTTGTGGCTATTTTTGGTTGTGGTAAGCAATGTTCTCCTTCAATTTTGAAATATTCCGCCGGAAGGGGACGCTGCAATAACGATTTTTATGCCATTTTCAATATTGCCCCGACTAAAAGTGTATGAAGATATACATCGAATTGAACCAAATTTCTTTGTGTAGCGTTTTACCACAGAAAAGTGCATGAAGTTATGCATAAAACTTAATGAAATTTTTTGTATAAGTGTTTGGCTGTGGTCAGCAGACCTTTCCTTGAATTTGAAAAAAATCCGCCGAAGGAGGCCTTGTAATCGCAATGTCTGTGTCATTTTTATTATTTTACCATCAAAAAGTGTTTAAAGTTATGCATAGAACTAAATTAAATTTTTTGTGTACAATTTTTCGGCATGGCGAGTACATCCGTAGAAGCGAGTAGATTCGTTGGCGAGAATTAAAAAAAATAAATAAATAAAATAAAATAAAATAAAATAAATAAATAAATCTGCCTATCGTTCTATTGTTTATCGGCTCGTGCAGAGACGGAAACTCGTTTTCACTCCGATTAATTGACTGAAGCAGAAATTTAAGATGAATATCAAAGTTGGTATAGTATTGAATTAATACTATTAACGCATTAACATGTGTAACTAAATTTTGGAATATCAAAATGTACGTATGAGGGAGAAGAAAGTTTTGGGATTGGCACATCCAACGAGTTATGTTACGTATTTTGCCATGCTGAGTCGATCGACATCATTCACAATCCCATACAACCACTTGTTAAAGAAGTTATGACATGAGTTATACATTTTTATGAATAAAAAGTCAAAAATTACACTTTATGAGACAGGACAACTTTATTACACTTATTTTACACGTCATACACTTGCATAACAAATCATCTTCATCTTTTATATAGTTATTCAAATCGTTATTAAATCAAGATGAACATCACGATCTTTAAAAACTTGTGAAGAATCCCAAAAGCTATTTTCAGATGTTACATCATTCAGGTTAGACAGTGGAGACTCATTGCAATAATTTCATTTTTCATTTATCCATATACTCACATTATCCCTGGAAAGTTAGGGTGGTTCTATGACTGAATTATAAATACTGTGATGTTTGTCATGAGGGTTAAGTGTATAAAGATAGAGAAAGGGTTCGACCAAGTTGCTAATTGAGGCGTTTCTTTTACTTTCGATTGTTCTACCCGTTTAATGAGAGCAAAGTTACTGATATTTTTTCACAATTCTAAACTGCTTCGTTTTTATTTAAACTTTTCACACTCCTTAAGCTCCCAGAACGAGCATCTGTTCTTCGTGATGGCGGCTGTATTCTAATCTCTGGAACAGTAAGTCGATTTCTTGATATTGAACTGACCATACTCTCCTGTCCATCGAGGGAGGCATTGAAGGCCTTGTTTGTGTAAGAAAATCTAACGCTATTTCTTGGACTGTTTGAGAATGCGTGATCTAGGATGCGGATATCTTCACTTATACTGCCATTGATAGAGCCACACGGCGTGGTATTAGAACTCCGCGAAATCGAGAATCTTCTCACAGCTCCCAATAAAGCTGGATTTCGGCTCAATCTCCGTACTCTATTTACTGTGTGAGAATCTGGAAGGGGAAAATACATTTATTAAATAAGTAGAAAATTAACTTAAGAAAAAGAAGAAAATTACCGTAAAGTATCGAAAGTAAGTCCCCTTTAGCTGACAGGATTTCTACCGCAATTTTCGACGTATAATCCGCAGATCAAACAATCATTTTTCGACCCAGAAAAATTTTAAAATAAAAATTTAACCTTTTAGATCGTGATCTCTTCAATTACTGAATAAATTTTCTGGATCCAAAAAGAATTGTTTGATCTGCGGATTATACGTCGGGAATTATAGTAATAATTTTAAGGATTGCGTATAGTTGGATTTTTTGTAAAATAGTTAGGAAAATTGGGAGGGTGTGGGGATATATTTGCAATTTATAAATTTCCCAGGATTTATACGATTTGAAAAATGTATGAGGGAGTGGGGGAATGTTCGGAGGAGGGCTTACTTTTAGTACTTTATGGTACACTTAAAAAATCAATATCCGCCTTGTGATAAATAATCCAATCTAAATTTATAAGTAGAAAAAAAAAAAAAAAATTAAATACCACGTAATAAAAATGTGGTTGTTTGTATTTTTCAGCGCAAGACATCCATTATGCCTGTAAATCCACTTTTTCAGGACTAAGAGCATCAACGCAGGGAAATAATCCAGTCAATCCGCTATTTCTTCCTACAAAGCGAATTTTCTAACACATATTTTGATGCGTGATACTTTCAAGTATAATTATTGAAAAAAAATTTAAAATACACACACACATTAACGGAGAATTTTTCTGTAATTAAATTTGTCTTGCTTCTATGGTGTAGTCATTTGATCTGAAGTCTACTAAATTTTATTTTTTAAATCAATTCTTAATTCAATGTACCTAAAGAAGAAGAAAGAATAAACGCCGGAGTATGTTATTAAGGCAAAGTTTTCTGCTTCTGCTTCTATCCATGTTTTGTGAGACATTTTTTTTTGGAATAAAACAATATTTTAATATGTAGGATAGCTTTTGAAGGTAAAGGCAAGCTATTTTGCATGAATAAATCGTGTTTTGTCTCCGAAAACTGCTCAACATGAAGCATTGCAGAGTCGTCGTAATCCATTTAAAGTTAAGTGGAGTGCTGAATTCGAATATTTTTCAATCGGAAGGGAGTTCTGCAGCTTCGGAAAGGAGAGGAGGGGATACAAAACTTTAACTTTTTTAATTACCAAACTGTTTCGCCGAATGACTTCCCGTTTGGTATCCGTGGGATAATTTTATGAAAGAAAACTAATATGCTGCCATAATTGGGTGTTTCTGTTGAAAATTTCAGGTTTTGGTATAATTTTATTATATAGACGACCCAAAACCTTAAGCTTCTCTTAACATAGAGAAAACATTGTTAGTCGAATGGATATTTTCGTTTGTTTCGTTGACAATTCGATGATTAAAACCTCTCTCTCTATCTCTTTTTCCCCCCACGATTATATATGACAATAAAATAAAATGTTTTTCAAATTCTATGTATACTATATGGTCAAAGGTGAGTGGCCATTTGCGATTTTAGATGTTTTGTTAAATATCAATTAAAAATACATTAGGAATTATCCTGAAACTCCAGGTGCGTAAACAGAATAGTACAAATCATAGATTTTTTTCAGAAGCCAAATAGGGGATCGCAATAAATTGAAAAAGAACGAATATATTTTGGATAACCCTGTGAAAACTAATATAGCGAAAGCGTTCAAACTGCAGATTATGATTAAGTGACTTATTATAATAGACTGCGTTCATTTGAATGAGGATAAACGTGAAAAATAGTCTCAAATTTCGCCTTTTTTTTTTTTTTTTTGGCTTATGAATTGCAGAGCTCTTAATATTAAAAAAAAAAAAAAAACATTCTTTTCAGAAAATATGACAAGCAGCATTGTAACTATACCCTGTAATCAGAATAAAAAAATAATGAAAATTGTATGAAAAACTGAGAAAATTTACTAAATAATGTTTAATTGCGTAGGCGTGAACGCAATCAAAATTTAATTTGCATAATGTATTAGCTAAATGTGTAGAGAAATTTTTGTGAAAGTCTGAAAAATATATCTTTCAAATTCTGAAAATTATCGTCGATAGAATAAACTAAAAATCCGTTATTCCCAAAATAAAGCAAAAAGATGAGGGGATGCATCCATATCCATATATCAATCGATTAGTTTCAATATCGCAAACACAATATGGCACGTACGATTACGTACGTGAACGTATATTTGGATACAGTCCCTCGTCTTTTTGCTTCATTTTGGGAATAACGGATTTGAGCTTATTCTATCGACGACAAGTTTCATAATTTTCAAGCTATGTTTTTGAAACTTTCACAAAAGTTGCTTTATACATTTAGCTAGCACATTATGCAAATTATATTTTGATTGCGTTCACGCATGCACAGTGAAACATTATTTAGTCAACCTGCTCATTTTTTTACACAGTTTTTATTATTTTTTAATTCTGATGACAAGGTATTATGAACAATACTGGTTTTTTATTTTCGGAAACGAACATTGTTTTATATTAAGAACTATGTAAATTATAAGCGAAAAACTTGGCAAATTTTGGGACTGTTTTTATAAAAACCTTAATTTCTCTACGTGTATATATGCTATCCTCATAAAAATGAATACAGTGTATTACAATAAGCCGATTAATCATAATCTGCAGTTTGAACACTTTTGTTACTTTAGTTTTGACAGGGTAATTCAAAAGATTTTTGTTCCTTTTCAATTTGTTGACAGTCCCCTATGGAATTCCGGAAAAAAAATCTTCTCGGAAATATATGACCTGTACTATTCTGTTTACACAATTGGAGTTTCACGACAGTTCCTAATGTAGTTTTCTAGATATTTAACAAAACATCTAAAATCGCGAATGGCCAGCCACCTGTGGCCATACAGTGTATTACTTCGATTATTAAATGTTGTTTATTTAATGTATTAACGACACCATCATTTATTTCATTTCGATTATTGAAATAGTGTACTTTCCACACACTTATAGGGGTAAAGAAATTATTGTAATCGTGATAAAAACCCGGTTATGGAAATATTAGTATATTTTTACCTTTTTAACCCGCCGGAAAGCGCATTGTGTGTATTGTACCCACCAATATGCGTCCTCTCTAGTAACTTTTCTTGACGCGCTTTCCGCCGAGTTATGCTTCTAAATTCGTTTTTTCTATTTTCCAAATTATATGAAATCTATGAAATGTTTGTGTTTTGGTGTTCTGTATATGATGGCCGATTATCTACACGACAGATATAGGCCCGAGGTTCGAGTGTCCTGGGGATCTTTCTAAGGGAACTGAATCCGTATTTACGCAAGGATACCCAAGGTTTTAAGAAAACCTCGAAAACTTCGGACAGTTAGGCCAACGAGCGAAATTATTTTCGAACCCAGAATCTCCCGTCTAGAAGCTTTTAGAGCAGAACTTCTCGGCCACTGGTGGAACTGAATGCGCGTGTATGTTAGAATTTTCCATTCACTAGTCTCCAGCTTCAGTTATTTGGTGTTTTTCTCAATCATGTCGGTGTGAATGTATGTGTGCGTGAATGAACACGATCGAGCTCAAGCTATATTTTCAATTGATCTCCTATTTAGTGAATATCTTGCTCAGCCTAAATAAAAGTAACAAAATTTGCAAAAATTCATTTTGCGCTTTATTCCATCAATAGATCTGTCATGTGTCATACGTGTGTCTTGCCTCATAAAAAGTTTCATGAGTGTAGTTATCCAAAAAATCATTTATTAGGCTATAAATCCACTCATGACCACACAAGAGGGTCAAATTGTGTCGGGAAGTTAAATTATTAAACCTTCCAAACCTCACCTATACGTCTTCATTGTTACGGGTTTTACGCTTTTGTGCAAGTTATCACTGTTGCTTGTTGCTTGCATAGCTAAGTGCTACAATTACGTGTTACAGTAAAAGTACGCGAATCTTTTTTTGTTTTTGCCTCTCCTGTGAAATTTACTTTTGTCGAAATGTATCACTTTTCTTGCGAGTGGGCGATGTTATAAGCAACTGTTACAAGAGTTGTATTTATTTTCCCGCATATCGGCCGAGGGATTTGTTGTTCAAATAATTTTTTTCACGCCCCTCCCCCCTCCCACTGTCCAAGAAAAAGAAAAACAGAACCCTATTAGCATTTTTTAATCAATTATTCAATTAAATATTTTTATTATTCACGTTCATTTAAGTTTTGATACAAAAAGGATAATTCACTAGAATCTGTCTAATTTTAGTAAAACATATTGCTCACCAGCAAGAAAAGTGAATCATCTCGACAAAAGTAATTTTTACAGGAGAGCCAAAAGAAGATTTATATGATTTTACCGTAATATGAAATTGTAACACTTAGCTTTGCATGCAGGAATAAAAATGCTCAGGAAAGCTTAAAACCTTAAGAATGAAGACTTAGGAAGAGGTTTGCAGGGTTGGATAAATTTACCAGCCCACACAATCCACCCCTCTTCTGCGGTTCCAAATGGCCAAATAACGTAATAAAGTGATTTTCCATCTAACCACACATATGAAACATTTGTGTTGCAAGACCCACCTATGACAAAACTATTGATGGAATGAAACGAAAAATGAATTTTTACGAGATGTATCACTTTTCTTGCGGGTGAGCGATATAATCACTTCTATTAAATCTATATATAATATTAATTGACATAGTGTACGTTTTCAGGCGTAAATCTGAAATTTTGTTAAAAAACGGCAAAATCCCATAAGTTAAAATAAGTTTTATGAAGAGATTACTAGGATTTTATCATTTTTCTTTTTAAATCAATTTCACTAAAAATATGTGTATTTATTCAATATTTTACATAAAAAAGCCCTCCGAACGTTGACCTTAAGGAACCAGTTTTTTGTAAGATCTGTAAAAGCTCATCATTCTCAAAAAATTGTAATGAAACACACACTTACCATTTTCTATTAGACCTTTGATGGTTTCTTCGTATGCCACACTCAATGATCTAACCTGGCGATTTCTCCCTTGTCGTTTGCTGTCCAATTTGCAAATAGTACTTCTCCTTCTAGCTGCTGAAGGTTCGCCATCTACTGTATCATCGGGTCTAAGATTCAACTGCTGAAGAATATCCGTTAACTGTGACATCATAATTTCAGGTTTTGTGGAATCTTCTGCGCAATTTAACTCTGTGGATGCTAATATGTGGGAAATAGTCTGGAACCTATGAAATAACATCGCAACGAACTGGATAACAACTATCACCGAGAAGAAAAATACAAGTATAAGATTTATGGGTTCTAATTGTAAAAACTCTAACTCGATGACAATTTCCATCGCCGACTGAACATAAATGATACTGACTGTCTTTCCGCTGAAAGGCCACTCGATGTGTAACGTATCTTTCTGCAGCTGAAGGAGGAAGACTATCAATATGAACAAAGCATTTAACATGAGAATACCGAAGACGACTTTGTTTCGAAGCTCTATCAGCTGGGCAGCAATTTTCGCTTTCTCTTGAGGATTATCGGTCAGCGGATACAGGTACTTCTCAATCAACTCTTTCCAAAAGCTTTCCTCTCTTGGAGACATACGCCACGTTGGAGATTTCTTCAGAACTGGATCTGTTAGCCAAGCTTCATCAGTATTATTTTGGCTGGTTAAAATTTGGTTGTACATATGCTCATCATGTTCACCTGGAATAAATAAGATTTCAGATTTCAATGCAGGTTTCGCATAGAAAGATGAAGAAGAGAAAGTTATAACAAATTGAACAAATGCCATAAGTATACCGAAAGAAAGCCTCTCTTTACCAAACAGTAAAATTCTAATCATTTTAAGAGATGCTGATATAGTTGAAAGTTTTGTGAAATAGATAAGTAAAATTAGGGAAGGTTAGGGGATATATTTGGAATTTATAAATTTTCCAGGATTTAGATAGCTTGCAAAATGTATGGGGGAGGGGATATTTGGAGAACGTTTACTTTCGGTATTTTACGGTAGCGATTAAATTATACTATATGTTTTAAAAAGTTATTTTAACAATGATAATATTTTTTAAATACAGTTCCAAAAACCTCCATTAGACGAGCTAATTGGGACAGTTAGTACCTCAGATATCAGAAATCTCGATTAATAGAGAATGTGTATAAAAACTCGCTGTGCTCGGGAATTTAACATCTCTTAGAATAAAAAAAGTAATAGAACGTCATTTAAATGAAAAAAAAATAAACATATAGTATAAAGTTATGTTTCATACGAATTGAATATTTCCAATTGAGCGAAAAATTGCCCAGGTCGGGAATCGAACCCGGATACTTGGCGTACAAGGCCAATGCTTCACCTGTTAAGCTAACTGGGCGATAACCGGCTGGGATTTTTTTTTTGCTCAGATAACCTTATTGGTCATAACAGCTGGTCTGTCATTTAGACAGCCGGGTTCGATTCCTGGCCTGGGCAATTTTTCGCTCAGTTAGAAATATTCAATTCGTATGATAATTTTACCAATCAGTTAGATTGTGTTAAAATAATAGTATATCTACGTATCCATCGTTCTATGGAGTTCCAGTACCTGCGGCTTATTCTGCCGAGGTGTCTAAATGACAGACCAGATGTTATGGATGGCTAATAAAGTTATCTGAGCGAAAAAAAAAATCTCAGCCGGTTATCGCCCGGTTAGCTTAACAGGTAAAGCATTGGCCTTGTACGCCAAGTATCCGGATTAAATTCCCGGCCTGGGCAATTTTTCGCTCAGTTGGAAATATTCAATTCGTATAACTTTATTAATTAGTTAGATTGTGTTAAAATAATAGTAAAGTTATGTTTCACCACTCAACAAATAAAACCATTTTCAATGATTCCGTTAACAGAAGTTATCAATATTTTTACAAAACATATATTGCCTGAACAACACATTCTGAGAACAATTAAGTTCAATTCCAGCTCAACTACGTAAAAAAAAAAAAAAAAAAAAAAAAAAAAAAAAAAAATACAAGCCTGATCTTAGCCCAATTCTAGTCTGCTCAAAAAAAAAAAAAAAAAAAATTAAATAAATAAAAAAAAGCCTGGACTCAGAGATAGAAACTATCTGTATTTAAAAAAAAAATCTTTTTTCTTTCTTCGTAAATTTTCAACATAACTCGTTCATTTTCGCTTTATCTGACTTCAAAGTTTATAATTATCAGTCATGGCTGACTCAAGACGCGAGTCCAAATTTTAAAGCAAGCAATGCTTATAGACTAAACTTTGAAGAACAAATATGCTTTTCATGTGCACATGAAAAGCTTCAGACTTTACAGAAATATAATTTTTTTTTTTAAAATTTGAAACAGCAGAATTGTTTCGAGTATTCTTTGAAAAAGTTCTAGTACAATAGATGATCATTTACATAGAATCATCATAAAAATAAATCGAGAATATGTGTTATAGTCCATCAGCCGACAGCACAAAAACCTAAAGGTATCGAGCACAAAAGAAAAAAATAATTACGGAAGAGTGTAATAGGGGAGATCTATGATCCATGTAAATGTACATGGTGATCCCCTCAGGGAGCCGTGAAACACTAGAAATGATGCTACATTTCGTGTCCGGTCTATACAGGGGCAAGAGATAAAATCCAAGTGAAAGTTTGGTACTACTCTGTTATCCCGTCGACCAGTTTCGCCAAATTCTATAAATCGCCAAACTAATAGCCAAATTATACATATTGACATAATTTTTATTTTAAATATCGAAAAAACAAATAATTAGTAGAATATTAATAAAAATGCAAATAAAAAGTCGAAAAAAATCACTTAATGACGTTTTAACCACTTGCATAGTATTTGATGTCATTGAATGTGACATTCACGATCATCCATTATTGGCATTTAATCTTATAGTTTGGCGATCATTTTTTGGTCGACGGGATAACCTAGTAGTACCGAAAGTTTTAATCAGTGCAGATGTTACATTGTGTTTGGCTTGCGGTTTGCGCCAAATTTCTTTATATATTTACCGAATGGCGATGATTATGCAGAGAGAGACAGAAGCGCGTTCTTAAGGTAACATAGCCAAAAGGATAAATGTGAAGAGATTGCGGACTGACGCGGGAGGGTTAAAAGGATTAATTTTATGTGAACCGAAAAATCTCTCAAAGCAATCAGAGAAAAACATCTGCTGATAGTCAAATTTATGCCCTAAAATAGATGTTGATAGAAACATCCATAAATTAATTTGCTGAACTACTATATTTTTGAAGAGAAAGGAAAGTATTGGCAGCTGAATAAAATTAGCTTTATTTTAGTTGTTAAAATCCTCGCGATAGCACTTAACGATTACTTTAAAAAGCGCAGATTGAAAAAAAAAAATTCTTTTTATTTTATTCCTTTTTAACACAACATCTGCAGATCAATCTAGTGTAGCAAAAAGCCTTTAATAAAAGCGTTCTCATACATAATAGAATTATTTTATAATGTGGGAATAGGGTTCAATGAATTCATAAGTTTAAATTTAGGAAGATTAAATAAAATGCAATTTTTATAAAATGAACGGATTTTTTAACTAAAACAATATATGATGGAATCTCCATTATAGATGTATGGATATGTAATAATTTCTATCTGTCCTTCTATGTATAACTTTGTAACAATTTTTTAGAAAAAATAATAATAACTTCTAAACACGCCATTTGTAATATGTCAAAATGTGCGCTACAACAATTGCCAGTCTTTAACTTGGATAAAGTGTGAAGGGCAGTCATCTAAAAGACAATGCCATAGGCGTTTTTTAATGCTGTCTAATTAACCGAATTTTTCATTAAACGGATCGGCCTCGGTCTCGACCGATCCGAATAATCGGCATTCTCTGTATTTGGACGTTTATCTTACATGTTAGAGTAGAAATACTAGAAAAATATAGAACTCTGACTTTTAAATAAAAGAGCATTTCTATTAATGATTGATAAATTTTTCCAGAGAGAAAATTCGCCTTGCATACATATTTCAAATGAAAATAAAATTTTAGATTATTAATTGTTTAAGAGGAGCAAATGCCAACCTAGTGAGACCTATTTCACTAGGTTAACATTGCTTGTTAAACAATTAATAATTTGAAATTTGATTTTCTTTTGAAAAAAAAAGTATTTTTATTGTAAGTTTTCAAAGTTACTTTCTACTTCATCTTGTTCACTTTCATCTTCATCTTCTTCATTTTCAGCTACCGTTAGTAGATTTGAATCTCTTGTAAGACCATGAATAGATGATCTGTATAGATAAAATAGACCATTTAATATTTCACTTTTGTTTAGGGAAAAAAAAATAAATGTAGAATTATTTTAAACTATTTTACACACACTCTACACATTTGCAATACACATACATTTAAGGCCTAAATTAAAAAAAAAAAAAACTATTATAAGTTTGAATAATGTAAACTAGGACAGACTTGAATACATTTTTTAAAAAAATTAAACGTTTATACACAAAAAATAAAAATACTAAAAAACATTTAAAAATACAAAAATTAAACGTTTTGCATAGCTACTCGCAAGGCATCATCAGTACAAATAAATATCCATAAATTTATCACGATTTGGTTAATAATAGCTACTCTATTGGCCTTGTTAATTTTTTTTTTTTTTTTTAATGCTTTAGATTTTGTGAATTCTACTCCTCCTCCTTTTCAACGTACTAAATCAAATTCTTTCATCTGCATCGCTTATTATAAGGGTATTTCTGATAAAACATCTGGTATTTTAAGATTATTATTTTCTATATAATAAAAGCCTAAGTCATGTGATTGTTATCAACAGTTCCGGGATGACCACTTCGCTTTTTATATGCCAGGTGGCCATTTTGGTATTTGGCGCCGGTGATAAATCGCCAAATATTATCCAATTTCCATCATTTCATATATATTATAATAGTTCAAGACATGTGACAATCACAAACAATTACGCCTTTCATATTCAAAGTGATCATTGTCAATAGTTTTTTTTCTAATAATACTACATAAATATTACCATGATCACAAAGAATTCTTGGTACATTTATACTAGCCGGGTAAAAATCTTGCCAACATCATTTTTTAACTCCATTTAACATTTTCTATTTCTCGAGTGGAGAATTAAAATGATGTTTTGATGATAAAATTAATTGTCATGTTTTATCGTATTATGTGTTATTTTTATAATTATTATTATTTTTAAAAATAAATAAGTAAAAATCATGAATGTTAAATGTTTCAAATTTAAATTAAAATTGTACAATTTAAATGAAATGAGTGAAAAGGTTTATGTTTTAGATAAATTTAATGAAAAAAAAAAAAAAAAAAAAAAAAAAAAAAAAAAAAGCCACGAGAATAAGGTTTTTAGATTTATCCCTTTCATCCAGCTAACAAATAGATAAAGTTCTTGATTTCTCTGTGAGTAAAATTCTTAACAATCAGTCAATCTGATTTGGTTAAGAACTGAACAACTACATTAAATTAAAGATAAAAGCAATACGATAAAATGCTTAGCATTACATTTAAGAGAGACCAAACTGGTCGCCAAGGGAGGCTAGTCTTTCAATGTTGGCATTTCTTTTAAACCAATTAATAAAGTTAGTTGTTTCTTTATTAAGCATAAATTTCATTACGATAAGTCCAAATTACCCGGTGTTGTCTACGTCATTCTTTGTGGAGATTGTGGAAGTGTATACATTGGTGAAACAGGCAGATCTTTTGAAATCAGCCCGAAGGAACATACCAGTGCTCTGAAAAGCGTTAATTTAAATTCTAAAATTGTCCAGCATTGTCTTCAAACGAAATACATCCCGCAGTTTGCGAACGTCAGTATCTTAAAATTGGGTTATAACAGTTATCACGGTAGATTACTTCTAGAAGGTTGGCTCACATACTTGCAATCGCCAACTCTGATGATGCTCGTTCTGTCCCTAGTGAATATTTTCCATTTCTAAAAAATAACTAACTGTAACTGTTTTTGATTTGTTCCACTGTTTGTGATGTAATGGATATTTATTTGTACTGATGATGCCTTTCGAGTAGGTTGACGAAACGTTTACTTTTTGTATTTTTAAATGTTTTTTAAACTTTTTATTTTTAAGCTATTGTATAGCTTTTATCGCGGGCTTTGAGCGCGGCGACCGAATCTAGAAATTCCGTAACGAGGAAAAAACCTAACACTCCGGCTAACGACGTTTCAGTTCTGCAGACTTCGGCAGACACTGACGCGGTATTAGGTAGTTTTCATTACAAAAAGTAAAAAGATATCTATTGAAGCCGTCCGGAGGAAAGCACTTCCAGAAAATTTTGGTATATTTTCACCGATCATGACCTCCAGACCCCAAAACCACCCCTCCGTTCAAATGTTGATATATATATATATCTATCTGATTTTTGTCATTGATAACTAACGTATTTATGAACCGATTTGAATGAAACTTGGTATGTACATAGTACATACAAATATCTCGACCGAGTTGCATCATCCGCCTTCTTGTTTCAAAATGGCGGCCATTTAAAAAAAAATTAAAAAATTTAAAATTTAAAATTAAATGCAAAAAAATTAAAAGTTGAAAAATATTTTTATTTTATGTGTTAGATCTTAACACACCAATTCAGAACATTTTTTATTTTGTCTATATCTTAAAAAATGATTGAGTTATAGCACTTTGAATTTTTGTTATGGTTGACATTTTGAAACGATCTGATTTTTGTCATGCTATAACTAACGAATTTATGAACCGATTTGAATGAAACTTGATATGTACATTGTACATACAAATATCTCGACCGAGTTCGTTGGCCAGCATCATCCGCCATCTTGTTTCAAAATGGTGGCCATTTAAATTTTTTTTTAATTTAAAATTTAAAAATAAATGCGAAAAAATTTAAAGTTGAAAACTATTTGTGTTTTATGTGTTAGATCCTAAAACGCCGATTCTAGAACACTTTTTACTTTATCTATATCTTAAAAAATGATTGAGTTATAGCACTTTGAATTTTTCTTATGGCTGACATTTTGAAACGATCTCATTTTTGTCACGTGATAACAGTCATATTTATAAATCGATTTGGATATAACTTGGTGTGTACATAGTACTTAATAAAGCCTAGACCGAGTTCGTTAACCTGTTCCATCCGCCATCTTGTTTCAAAATAGCGGCCATTTAAATTTTTTTTAAATATTTAAAATTTGAAATTAGGTACAAAAAAGTGAGAAATTGAAAAAGATTTTTCTTTTATGCTTTTGACCTTGATACAAAGATTCCAAAGCATTTTTTGTTTCGTCTGTATCTTTAAAAATGTCTGAGTTATAGTACTTTTAATTTATAGAGTTGCTCACATTTTGAAATGATCTGGTTTTCGTCACGTGATAACACGAGTATTTATACACCGATGTGGATGAATCTTGGTGCGTAGATAGGACATACTGATGCCTGGACCGAGTTTGTTGGCTAGTTCCAACCGCCGTCTTTTTCAAAATGGCGGAATATTATTATTTTTTTTAATTTAAATTTTAAAATTAGGTGCAAAAAAGTAAGAAATTGAAAAAGATTTTTCTTTTGTGTTTTGACCTTGATACAAAGATTCCAGAGCATTTTTTGTTTCATTTATATCTTGAAAAATGACAGAGTTTTAGCGCTTTCAATTTCCAGTGAGATTGACATTTTGAAACGGTCTGAAATTTATCACGCGTTAATACGCATATTTATAAACTGATTTCGATATAACTCCGTGTGTTCATAGTACATACCAATATCTTGACCGAGTTCACGGCCAACTTCATCCGCCATCTTGTTTCAAAATGGCGGCCAATTAAATTTGTCAAAAATCTTTTAAATGTATAATGATGTATAAACAAAAAATTAGAAATTGAAAAAGGGTTTTTTCTAAACTATTTATCTTAAAAATAAATTCCGGAGTATTTTTTGCTTTGTCTTTACCTTGAAAAACGCCTGGGATATAGCAGTTTGAATTTCTAATGTGGGTGACATTTTTTTTTTTTAAATGTCAATTTGCCCGCGACAGCACTCGTATATATTAATAGATTTCGATGTGAGTGTGCATGTTCACATAAATTAAGATTTTCATCAAGTTCATTGTTTTTTTTTTTTTTTTTTTTTTATTATCCATCATGCTGCTTTAAAATGGATATCGTGGAATTTGGCGACCCTATAAATCGCTTAAAATAAAACCAGGTTGAATAAAAGATGACTAATTTCTAAAAATTCCTATTAATATTCAGTATTGACAAAAACTGGTATTCAATCTTATATAATCGTGTTCCACTATTTTGAGCTTCGCATATTTGATTTATATTAATTTAAAATAAATAAATAAGTATATGAAAGCTACCTCTTTCTCCCGGCATTGCAGGAAGGACTTTTTTTTTTTTACACGGAACTTCGATAAATATTATTTATAAAATTTGAAACGTATTCGGTGTATATTTTGGGGAAGGTTACCACCTTCCCCTCTTCCGGGGGGGGGGGGGGAGAGCTCGTGTGATACATCGTTCTAAAGCCCTGTGACTATTCATGTGAATGCGCCCCCTCCCTCCGCCGGCAAATCTTTCAAAATTTTGCCTGATGTGAATTTTTTTAAATGTTGATGACATCGTGTGCTATATTGTTAGAAAAAATTGACCATTTATAATTTTTTACGCATTCGATGCGCCCTCCACCCCCCCAGGGGGGGTACTTTTTTAAATTTCGTAAACACCCGTCATGTGATATATCTTTGGAAAGGCCTTAAACTGCTTATTCATATTTTGCACGTCCGGTGCGCCATCCCCCCTCGCTGCCCCCCAGGTGGGCATTTTCTAAATTTGTATATACACCCATCGTGTGACATATCGTTTAAAAGAACTGTAACTGCTCATTCCAATTATGCATGTTCGGGGCGCCGCACCCCACTTTGCCCCCCCCCTCAAAAAGGGGAACTTTTTAAATTTTTATCCACACCCCTCGTGTTGCATATCTTTAGAAAGGTCTGAAACTGCCTTTTCCTATTATGCATGTCTTGTGTGTCCCCCTCTGCTCTGAACCCCCCCCCCCAGGGAGGCACATTTTTAATTTCTTTACAACACCAGTCGTGTGACACATCAATTGAGAGGTCTGCAACTGCTTATTCATATTATGCATGTCTTGTGTGTCACCCCCACTCTGCTTCCCGGGGGGGGACATTTTTAATTTCTTTACAACACCAGTCGTGTGACACATCATTTGAAAGGTCTGAATATTATGGATGTCTTGTGTGTCACCCCCCTCAGGGGGGCACTTTTTTAATTTCTTTACAACACCAGTCGTGTGACACATCATTTGTAAGGTCTGCAACTGCTTATTTATATTATGCATGTCTTGTGTGCAGGGCTCCCAACACATTTTAGTCTTCAAAAAGGGGGAAAGGGGACCATTTTTATTTAAAAAGGGGATTTTGGGGGACCATTTTTGTTTTAAAAGGGGACTTTGGGGGACCATTTTTGCTGAAAAAGGGGACTTTGGAGGACCATTTTTGCTTAAAAAGGGGACTTTGGAGGACCAATTTTTCTTGAAAACGGAAACAAAAAAAAAAAAAAAAAAAAAAAAAAAAAGGGGGATCATATATGTGCAAAAATATAGCACAAATTTTACTAAATAACAAAGTAAATTTTTAAAATTACCCCAGAAATTATGTTGGATGGTTATCTTTATAAGATTTCAGCAACAATGTACACAATTTTATCTAAGCACATTTAAATATCCTACTGAAAAAGTATATAAAGCATTCAATATTTCATCATTCACCTTGATAATTCTCGTTACAGGTAAAAAATAATAGTGATCAGATAATAAAAACAAGTAAGTGGGTAAGTATGATCACAGATCACTCAGAGGGTTTTATTTAATATTCCTTTCAGAACATTCTAACCTTTAATTAATAAACCAAAATTGTTAATAATTAAATTTGTTAAAAATTATACAGGGTTGGCAAGTTTCTGACAGTGTGCGGTTTTATCCGGTTAAAACCGTGGTTTAAACCGTCATGGTTAAAACCTCTTGTCAAAAACCTCGTCAGGAACCTCAAATACTACACTGTTCTGTAAAATTTCACATTAAACATCTGTCACAAATATACAATACTAGATGTAACAATAAAAATTCACTTTTACTTTATATATTATCATGTCCGGATTTTTTTTTTTTTTTTTTTTTTTTTTTTTTTTTTTTTTTTGGTCATAAATCTGAAAATTTGGCCTGCCTCCAAACTTGCTCAACTAGCAATGTTTCTGCTATCAAGCCCTGCTAGCTTAGCACCAATTGAGAGAGCATTTTGTAATTTTGGCTTCATACACTCTTAACTCATAAACCATTTGGGTGTAAATATATGTGCGAAATTGGTTAAGTGCTATAGGATGCTGTGGGGTAAAATTGATCCAGATTATTAACTGTACAATATCATTTTCTTCTGTTTGAACATTCTAAAAAACAATGTTTTATTGCAATTAAAAGAATTTAATTTTTTTGTAATTATTAAATTACAATATAATTAATTTTAAATAAAAAATTACTCAATGTTTCTCTCTTGTTCTTAAAATGTTTAAAGTGCATTACACGTTTTTGACAGTTTAAGCCAGTTTTTGACGGTTTAAACCAGTTTTTGACGGTTTAAACCAGTTTTTGACGGTTTAAACCAGTTTTTGACACTTGTCATGTCAAAAACCAGTTTCTGATGTCAGAAACCCAACCCTGAAAATTAATAATTGTTTATAATGATTAAATCCTTACATAGATGGGGATGATATAAAGCAGTGAGAATGGAGGTAGAGAGAAAGTGAAGAATAACATTATTCATAACCTGGCCTTTCATTTAAAATATTACATGACATATTGTAGATTAAATTTTTTGAGAATTTTTTTCAATAGCATTCCCTGATGACAGAAAGGAATAAAAAGATGCTAATTGTTGAGATATGTTGAGCAGATTTTTTTTCTTAATTTTTTAGAAAATTTATGGGTGGGGGGGGGGGGGCAAATTATCTTGCAATGTATTCTTATACATTGCATCATTCATCTTGCCGCAGATTTTAACAGATGAACTGGCATCTTTTCCATAAAATGCTCCCCATAATGTAACGCATCTTCCGCCATGCTTAGTTGTAAGAAAAACATATCTGGAATCATGTCTTTTGTTGTTAAGTCATTATTGGGCATACTGCCTGCCATCACTCTTTAAAAAAAAATTGAACTTTGATTTATCGGAAAATTCTACTTTATTCCAGTTTTGCGAGACCACTATATGTGTTCTTTGGCAAACGCCCATCAGATCCTCTGACTTTTTTTTACTTATGAAAGTTCTTTTAACAGATTCTTCCATAAAGTCCTTTATATGTGTTTTGACATGGTAGACCGAATTATTCCAGGTGTACTTTCACTCGGTGTGGATGATTGCAGCAGCATTTTTATGCGAGTATTCAACTGCTTCTCTCGTGACAATTCTGTGCTCAAGAATAGTCGTTTTCTAGATCTCCCAGACCGTGGCAAGTCCTGGAGGCCATGGCCATCTGTATCATAAAAAAATACATTGTTCACAGTAGGATTACCGATTGATAACTTTGCCAAAATCTCCCGAGAGAATTGGTCCTTTAGCGACAAACAACTCACTCTTTACAAACAATAATGGTTGAACTTTTATTTTTAACTTTAGATTGTGTTATTCTTGTTGATTAATTAACAAACATGGAAAAAAAAAAAGCATTTTTCAATAGCAAAAATAAAAAAACGATGAATGGCCGGAAACTTGCACACACAAAATTTTATATACCACCCCTTTGAACCAAGTGTCTTCAAATACTGTATCAAAATGATCACGTGGTTAGAGGTCCGTTGTATATTCCTAACTTTTGGGATAATTATGCTTCTTCGCTGAAATGTTCTGGAAAACAATTAAAAAAACTGACTGACCAGAAATTTTTACTGCCACTGTATATCAACTTCTAATTGAATCAGAAATTTGATGAGAATCTGCGCATTAGTTTCTGAAATACAACTATTGCAAAATATTGAAAAATTCTGCATAAAAACGTCACCTGATGGGTGATGTACCCAAAAACTAATCAGGATCAATTTTAATCAGGTAATAACGGAATCTGAAGTTTGATGAAAACCCATACATTTGTTCTGGAATACAACTATTATGATATCGTGAAAAATGTTGCATAGCAATGCCACCTGTTGGGTGATTTACACGAAAAACTAAGCAACACTAATCTATATCAGGGAGTAATGAAATCGAAAGTTTGATGAAATTTCATGTATTAGCTTTTGAGATAAACCTATTGCGATGCTCATGAATAATGCAGCAAGGAAATGCCACCTGTTAAGCAATTTACATCAAAGGATAATCAACACCAAATTATATTAAGGACTAACAGAATCTGAAGTTTTACGAAAATCTGTGCATTAATTCTTGAGATAGAGCTAGTAATGAAATTGTGAATAATGCAGCATAACAGTGTCACTTGTTGAGCGATATACACTAAAAACTAATCAGTTATTGTTTGTATCAAGGTCTAAGTGAATCTAAAGTTTTGTGCATTATCTGCCCACAGAATTTTTGCCACATACAGACATTTTCTGAAAACCAATAAATCGTGTTCAGGATTTTCAAAACGTATAAATCCATCGAAAATTGGAAGTCAAAATTATTCCATGAATTCAATATCATTTTCTTGTAACGATAGAAAAAAGTAAAAATATCTGAAAAGACATTTTACTCCAACCATTTTCTTTAATATGATTGAGAGTTGTGAACTTTAAATTCATTTTTCTTAATTTAATAGTCTGTTTCCCTGAAATTTAATGATTCTTTCCATTCTTTTTTTTTTTTTGGTTAGGTGGAGGGGGGGGGGAGGGGCTGAAGCATGCCAAAGCCTGTTATTAAAGACTGGTCAAGCAGTAGCTTAATATAGTAACTTCGTGCTCTGCAATTTTTTAATTTATAAGAATTTTAATGAGATACTTAAAATTTGCCTATATTCTGTGGTAATTTTTTAACATTTAGATTCATGAAAAAATTTCCCTTACAATGCTTTTTTATACCCATTATGATGCTTTTTTACGCCCACAATAATAAATTTTGTCTTGGATTTTTAAGCTTTCAGTGACTTTAGGTTTTTTTATTTTGCAGTGATTTTTTTCAGACACAGAAAAGGGGACGTGAAGGACCAAAATACAAAAAAGGGGACTTTTGTGGGAAAAAGGGGACCATTTGGGAGCCCTGTGTGTGTCACCCCCCCCCCCCGAAGGGGGCACATTTAAGTTATTGCTTAGCTTTTATAGCGGGCTGTGAGCGCGGCGACCGAATCTAGAAATTACGTAACGAGAAAAAAAAACCTAGCACTCCGGCTAACGTCGTTTCAGTTCGGCAGACTTCTCATTTATTCAATAAAAGAAAAAAAATTGTTTTCTTATCGGTCATCACGCTCAAAAAGTGTAACTTAAATTAATATCAAAGAAAAAGAAAAAACTTAAATTAATATCAAAGACAAAAAAAAAAAAAAAAAAAAAAAAAAAAAAAGAAAAAAAAAACTGCATAAATAAATAAATAATTATAATTGCATAAGCTGATAAAAAATGCTATGCAATAGCTTTACCGCGGCAGTTTCCGAGTGCCACACGTATTTTTTTTTTTTTTTTTTTTTTTTTTTTTTTTTTGTATATAAACTATAGGTACTTACGTATTAACGCCACCGCGGCAGAAATTGCGGTAATGCGCCAATAAAGACCAATCTTGTTGTTCTCATGCGCACGCAGTTATCTTGTGGATTCCTTGTTGCCTTGTTGTTTGATGATTTTTGATGCTATATTTTTGTGCTTTAGTGGTTTTTTTAGTGGGTTTTTTTTTTTCATTTTTTGACGCCATTATTTGTGCGCGTGCAAATAACAAGATTGTTCTATGTCGGTGCATTAGCGCAGCTTCCGCTGCGGTGGCGTTAATACTTAAATACCAAATTTTAATTTTTAAAATGTATTAAACTCTGTCTTAGTTTATATTATTCAATCTTTTAACACTCTACACATTACTTATCCATGCATAAACACTTTTTTCCCAAACATTTCATACTGAAAGTATTTTATTACATACAGCTATATTAATCACCTTTTTCGAAAGCCTAACGGCCTGCTAATCGACAAATCAATTTGCCGCTGAAGATTAGTGATCTTCGAGTTGAGATTTTCCAACTGTTCCCCTATTTTGAGTAGGTGCACTTTTGAAGCGTCAGGTTTTGGGTAGGTGCAACACATGCAGCGGAAAAGATTAGCTAATCCAAACGTTATACTCCCATCTTCTTCTTCATGCACTTGTTTGTCGCTTAGAAAACCAAACCAATCAAAAAAGCCACCGTCTTTCTTTTTATTCTGCCATTGAATAAATGCAAAGAAAATATTTCATTAAATCGGTATATTTAGGTAAATAAAGAAGAAAAATATTATTTTAGATACATGAATACATGTATACATGGAAACATAATTTTTTTTTTTTTTAAATATAGAGTTACGGTTATTAAATTGCCGAGACATCGGGGGTAGAACCCTCATAATATGAAGTTCACATTGAAATATTTGAGATATGGTTAAATGACACACATTAACCTTACCACTCTTAGAAGGGTGGGTGATGAAGTGACTCTGATTCATTACTTCCAAAGCCTTCTATTTCCAATAGTTCCAATATTCATGCTACTTGAATCAAAAATTTGTTTTTCAGATTTTGTATAATGTTTACGGTAGGTATAGATAAAAGTATAGACACATCTAAAAAGCAAATGTTCAGAAAAAAGTCTAAGATTTATTTCGATTTCGTTTGAACGGAATCTAAGATTTGGGGGTTTTAAGTACCATATTGTTTGAACTTCATTTTTATTTTTTTTAATGTTCACATAATTTAAATTATTTGATACAAAAATTTAATACTAAATTATGAAATAAATAAATCAAATATGTTAATATCTGTTCCTTCTTGGGCTTAAATAGTGCAGGAAATAATTTTTTTTTTTAATTTGTTCTGAAATTTTTTTTTTTTTGTTTAATCATTTATGCTGCTATTGTTGTCTGAGCGAAGCGAAGTCTTATACTCACGTAACGATATTAAAAGTAAAAGAAATTCTTTCGTCAAACAAATCTCAAAAAGTACTTGTCGGATTTTGATTCTGTTTGTACCAGTAGGTACCTATGAAGGTAATCTGGTGAATGCACCATCTACGAAAAATTAGCTCCAAATAGTTTAAAAGTTACATTTAAAAAACTGATAAAAAAGTACAATTTATTTGCATACGTCACAGAAACTTGGTGTGCGTCATTTTTCACCGGCTGGATATTTTCATAGACAACCGAACCAGAACACATGATGAAGTAAATAGTAATCATTTACGCACTCTGAAATATTGAATGCAATAAAACATTTTAAAATTTAATCATGCAGGAAAATAAATCTGTTATTTTTTTCTATAAAAAGAATGTCATAAAAACTTTGATTTTGAGATTTTGTGATAATCTCTTAATAGCATTTTTTAATCGCTAAAAGAATATTTTATACTTTGCGTGTGAAAATTAGAAAAAATTACATTTTTTAATAAAATATTTCTTTTTATGACATCATTTTCTCTTTTTATTTGTTTTCTTTTAACATATATATTGTTATCGCGCACCAGATTTGGCGAAATTTTTTTCTAAAGCCCATTTGGCGAAAATCCCGTTTTCAAATAACGCTTACATACACATTTTTAAATTATTTTATATTATTTTCAAAAAAAAAAACTTACCATAAATAAAAAAATAATAATTAATAACTATAAAAACAAATAATTTATATAATTGAAAAAAAAAAAAGAAATGAAAGTAAATAAACATTTTATTAGTGAATAAACAATATTAGCAGGGGGAGCAACTCAAATAAAACAACCCCATTTTGACGCCAATTATGTACCCTGGTGCGTATGTGACATATGTGCCCCTTTTTCACCCATTTCCTGTTGGCATACAGCTTTGAAATTTGGAATATGTATGCATACCTGAGAGCGATACAGGAATTGGACATTAATTAAAAAAAAAAAATCGATTCCTAAGTGGGGCAACGGGGGTTATTTTTAAAATATTTATGCAATTTATACTGCTTATACTGTTTTATAAACTACGTAAAGGAGCCACTTACCTATTTTTATATACAAGAAGAGGTAAATGGTACGTAAAAACAATGATACTATATATAAATGAAATACTTAAAGAGATGTAAGCACCGGGCTTGGCGAGATTTTTTATGCCAATTAGGCGAAAACATCGTTTCGATTACCAGATACGTATTACATATAGCATGGTACAATAACACGTTATTTATTTATTATAAAATGAAAAAAAAAAGAATGAACAAAACATTTTCTTTTATATATTAAAAAAAGTGACAATCAATAAATTATAATACTTTTAGAACAAACAATTTATTATTACATTTATATGATAACCATGTCAGGCAAATAAGCGCCATTTTGGCACTAATTAGGTACCTCGGTGTGTATAGAGCATATTTATTTGTAACCTATTTGCATATTTATTTGTGTATGTACCATGTTTATTTGTAAAAATAAACATGAACGTTTACCAAGTTTGTTTTCATAGCCGCTTATATGTTTTTGCAACATAGAGCACCTTTTGAGGCGAAAACTGCACAAAAGAAACAAAAATCAATACTATTTACACTAATTAAAAAAAAAAAAATGTAATGTACATTTCGTAATCAGTAGGCTCGATAATCAGATCTTGTTTTTTTTGCTTTAAAAGATGATGTTTCATACGACATCTTTTTTGGATTAATCCTTTTTCCATATTTGATAGTATGCGTCTACTCGTTTTATAATTTTTTTTTTTTTTTTTTTTTTTTTTTTTAACTTTCTTCTTTATTAACAGTGACATTTGGATTTCCTATTCAAATAAAAATTCTTCTAAATGCAAGGAATTTCGTTAAAATAAATAAATGAATAAATGAAATGCGGACATCTATTACTCAAAGCACAAAATTTTTCCTATTGAGTTAATAAAAATCAGTAAAAACATGATTTTTATGATGATCAAAGGGTGACTTATGTAATATAACAGAGTCATATATTATGTACGTTATGGATTAAGCATTATTATTTCTCGAGCAGTTATAAAAAAAATGCGGACAGAACAAGATTAATATTTGACTGAAAACAACAATCATTTTCTAAATGCTTCAAAAAATGGCCAATGCAAAGTGATATTGCAAAATTTTTATGAAATTAGTTAAAACCATTTGCTTTAAACAAAATGAATAAAAGACTTATATTTTTAATGAAATAAATGGGATTTGAAAAAATATTGGCAATTTATCACCATAAATCTATCAATATTACAATCGTTATTTGGTATGCAAAATGGAACAATTAGCACTACTTTTTGTGCCCGAAAAATGACCGTTGCTTTTTTTAAGGTTAAAAAGCAGATTACGAAATATTCCTATACAGAGACGCCAACCACCGCTTATTGTAAAACAAGAATTTTCTTACAGAAAATGTTTAAATCCGCAAAATGTCCCAATTAAATAAAACAACATTTTCTGTAGTAAAATACCGGTATCCAAAAAGTTGCAGACTTGGCAGCTCTGCTTTTTTTTTAGTCGGGCTCAAATTTAGTCAAGACCAGGTTTTTTCGCCAAAAGCAGCTTTTTTCCATTTGTGTAATTAAGATAAAATTCCTTGATGCTGAAATAAAATGTTTTGACTTATGCTATTATTGCTTCCTCTTATTTATTTATTTGAATTTTAAATCAGATGACTCAAAATCGTGTTTTTTAAATGTACGGAAAAAATGCATTTCGAGAGAGGACGAAAAGAACAATATTTGGCGATTTATTACCTGCGCCTGGCTAAGTGTCTTACTACCTTCTTTTTAATATTCTTCACAGTACTTCGCTGTTATATGGACTTTGGCACTTTTATAAAAAGTTTGACGTAATTCGGGTTTAAGAAAGTGAGTTTTTTACTGAACGATACAAAGAAAAGAAAAATGATACTAAGAAGTACTAAGAAAAGAAAAATAAAGTATTATATCGATCTGTGTACATTTAAAAATGCATCTGCTAACACTAATTAGATAATTTATGTGTATGAGATAAATAGATTTTGATTCTATACTTCCATGCTATAAATCAATAACGTTTGTGTGTTTTTGAGGTGTTATCATTGGAAGTACTTAGCTGATTTCAGAAATAATGTGGGCAAAAAATGTTGGTAACCATCTTTGCTGCAAAACATACCATATTTTGTGTTGGTACAATAATCTCCATCAATGCACGAGCAAAATAGTTCTACAATTTAGAATTCTTTTATATTAATATGACTAGAAATTTTATTTATTTATTTATTTATTTATTTTTTGTGGTAACTTTTAAGTTATAATATTCTCGTTATGAACAATTTCTAAAAGATTCGACAGTTTAATTGCACAAATACAACTTTCTAGAAAAAATTGAAATCTCAATTTATTGAGAGTATTGCAATTTCTAAAATACTGTTGGGGTTAGAAACTATAACTTTGGCATCGCAGAAACTTATAAGATGTAAATGCTCGTACAGGACGAATTCTTAAAAAATGATTCCTTAACTCTTATTGACAACTTCAATGCATCCGTGGAAAACAGATACAGTCGGCTCTCGTTAATTCGAACTCGTCGAGACCACAAGAAATGTTCGAATTATCCGAAGTTCGAATTATAGAAAATACGAAATGAAAGCATACTTAATATGGTACTATTACAAGGGAATTAATGTTGTAGTGTTTTTTAAAATATTTCGACTATTATCATTAGAATATGACTTAATATTAAATTAGAATGTATAAATACATAAACTAATTAAAAGATTAGAAACAAGCACAATGGAAGAAAAATTTAATGCGTCACTGATGGACAGACCGGGCACTAAGAAAGTGGATACCAAATGCATTGGATTATATGTATACCTGTTTGGAACAATTTTCACAAAAATCATTGAAAGAAAGTTATTCAAATGGTCTCAAATCCATGAGAAAGAAGAGAAAAATGAAAAATCGGAATTATCGTTAGTTCGAATTAAACGAAGTCAAGAGAAAGTGAGTTCGAATTAATGAAAATTTTTAACGTTATTCTGCCATTGAAAATTTCGGGACTTCATATTTAGTTCGAATTAAGAGAAGATTCGAATTATCCGATTTCGAATTAACGAGAGTCGACTGTATTCAACAATATAAACTATTCGGACGGGTCTCATATCATATAAAATAGACTCCATTCTCTTCGAACATAATATTTTTTGTTATTTAAAGTTACTGAAATCGGTGCGGAACTTCTGTTTATGCTCATGACATCATTTTTAAAAGTTATAATTTCAGTATAAGAAAATTTGATGTTTAATTTTCTGTATTACTTTTAACGTTTTGCATATTTCCAATTTTATATCTATGCATGGCTTTGCTTTCTCTTTTATAAAAATAGTATATGCAACTTTATATAAAAGATTTTGTAATTCTACGATTCAATATGCTTATTTTCATCATTATATTTTATCACAATGAATGACCAATTAAAAGGTAACATCTCATTTCTTTACTTATCGCAAGTTATTAAATGTCTATTCTCAGCAATATCGCTCAGACTAATCCCTCTGAGGGAAGTCCTAGTACATTTTTTTTGTCTTGAGAACAACACATCGTTATTTTAAAATATGCAGTAAATATATCAGAATTTTTTTGTAGAATTTGAGTTGGGCCAGATCGGAACGGGCCGGGCTTGTTTTCATAGATTTCTGTACGGTCCGGGCCTGGAAATTCCGGCCAGTGCTGACCTCTAGTAGGAACAAAAGAGCTCTCTTCCTAACTGCACTAAATAATAACACTATACTACACTAAACAAAGATGGCAGCGTTAAGTAATATTTCCCGAATTCATGAGAATTACTTTTCAAAATGTAAATAGAACATTATGTCCTATAATGTTTTGTGTATTGTGACGTGTGTTCATTTGAGCTTGTCACAATTAAATGTTAAATATATATTTGTTGCTACCTCTTCATTTATACAGGGTGTTTCAGTTAAACGTTTCATAACTCCTAAGAGAGGTAGACTGTATCCTGAGGACTCGAAATCATATAGCATTGAGGGGTCACAAATTCTTTCCGGACGCTCTAGATGGCGTTGTGCAAAAGTTCCGAGCTTTCATGCAATGAATCGTCATCCAACCTATCGGTGAGCTGATTCTGACCTAAGCGGAATATAACTACACGGAATCAGTCGCTCCCGTAATCCATACCGATTTTTAATCCGTCGCGATTCTGGCCTGAGAGCGGAATTTCAAGCAACCTTTAACCCCTCCCTTTCAAGGTGAACCAGTTTCGACCAAGGACACACGTAGTTTGTTTATTTACAGGGGATCTAAACACGTGTGTTTGCAAGTAGCAAGCCCTTTAAAAAAAGACCGCAGTATTATTAAATACCTGTAAGGGAATGATATAATACCGCTATAAACAGTATAAAAAGTTTTAACAGGTGGGATGAGTTATAAGTAATTTTCGAAGTTTTAAGATACAATTATAATAATTAAAATTTAATTGTTATTTAGAGAAAAAATTAAAAGATATTAAAAATAAAACATCTTGCAATAACAATTTTAGATTAGCTCAATTTTTAATATTCTAAAAAATATATTTTAATATGATTTTTTTTTTTTATCTTTTTCCAATATAATCTTCAACATACAAAATATATGTCAGCGAAAAAATTGAAAACTTATTTCACTCATTTACTATTATAAAATTTTTATTAATATTAAAATTAAAATAAAGGAATTATTTAATTAAAAACTACTTGTAATTATTCTTTTGAACTAATACAGTGGATTTTAATCTTCTCAAATATACATTAAAAAAAAAAAATAATAATGTGAGTATACTTTATTAAAATACAATTTTAATTCGAACTTTTTTTTTTTCAAGTTTTATAATACAAGCTATAATAGTCCAATAATTGAAAAAGCATGCATCGTCATATGTTGTACTTATAATTACAAAATTCTTATTGTTATTTAAACCTTTATCTACCGATATTATTTAAACAAAAACTATTTGTAACTATACTTATCGATTTCAATAAATTTTAATTTTCTCAATAATATATTTTAGCATTTTTTTTTCTTTTCTTAAATACAAGTTGTGCCAGTCAAATAATAATGGTTTTTCTATATTTAGAGTAAAATCAAGGTATTATTTAAAGAAAAAACTATTTATAAGCACTGTTTTGATTTAGTGCAATCAGTTATAATCTTCTCAAAAATATATTTTAGCTGAAAGGTTTTTTTTTTTTATTATTTTTTTAATACAAGCTTTAAAATATAATTTATAAAATACGAGCTATATCAGTCATATATAATTGGAAAATTAGACTTGTTATAATTATTTTGCATTTAGAATTATATATTTTTTTACTGTTTCGATCAGAATAAAGGAATTTTTTAAGCACAAACCCTTTGTAATTACGCTTTTGTTTTACCCCACAGTGGCCGAGAGGTTCTGAGCACGAAACTTGTCGACGGGAGGTGCTAGGTTCGAACCCAATCGCGCCCGTCGGCCTAATCGCTCGGGATTTTTCGGGATTTTCCATGCGTAAATAGGATTAGATACCCTAAGAAAGACCCCCAGAGAAGGCACTCCTCCACTTAGGGCATATATTCCTCGTGAAAAATCTCCGCCCCACCTAATTGATTTAATTTGTTTATTTTTTTTAATTATTTAATCGCTGAAATGATGTTTGTTTTTTATTAATGTTCTCAAAATATTTTTCTTTGAAAAATAGTAAGGATACAAAATTAGACTTACAAGAGCGCTGAAAAAATGTATAGTTAAATTTCTCGCGAAAAAGAATTTCGTTCATATTTTGCCATCTGCCTTAATGTCTTGAATTGATAAAACACCTTTACTAAAGTGTATGCTTTTCTTAAAATTGTTTTATGCACTTTGAATAATTAGCAATACCAATGTTATTTATGGTAAATACAACAAAAACATAGAAGAATATAATTTAATAAAATTATTTATAAAATATGTTTCTAATAATTTGAAAATTTTGCTTAGAAAAACATAATTTAATTTTGAATTATCTTTAATCATTTGCCCCCCCCCCTCTTATTCTTCCCACAAGTACACACTAAGAAAAGAAAATTATATGCGTTATTTTACTAAAAAATTTTTGAGCCCACTCAATATTTTTGAAAAGTTGGCGCTGTTGTTTTGATACCTCATTTTTACCTTACTACAAATATATCGCGAGATATTGTTAATTCTGTTAATAGATCTAGCGCAATTACCCATACTTAACAAAAACTTTAAACTGATTTTATTCCCCTGTTCATATTTTTATAACTTGCTTGTTTGATAAACACTAATGCTTTTTTTTCTTATGGAGATAGCGTTTTTATTTTATTTTTATTTATTTATTTATTTTTTTTTTACTTCATGAGGTATTTAATATTTTTGTGTAAGCACTCTTTTTGATTTAGTGTAATAAGTTATATTCTTCTCAAAAATATATTTTAGCTTTTTTTTTTTTTTTTTTTTTTTTTTTTTATATGCAAGCTTTAAATTATAATTTTTAAAATACGAGCTATATCAGACAAACATAATTTGAAAATTATGTTTGACTTTTTATTATTTTACATTCACAATTATATATATTTTATTGTTTAGATCAAAATAAAGGAGTTTTTTAAGCACACACCATTTGTAATTACACTTATGTATTCCCTGATCAGCGGCCGAGAGGTTCTAAAAACGAAACTGGTAGACGGGAAGTGCTAGGCTCGAACCCAATCGCGCCCGTTGGCCTATCGTTAGGAATTTTTAGAACCTTGGTTTACCATGCGTAAATACGGCTTAGCCTCCGAAAGAAAGACTCCTACAGAGGGCACTCCTCCACTTAATGTCTATATTCTTTGTGAAAAAACACCGAAAACACAGGCGATAATGGATAAATAAAATAATGCACTTTGTAAAAATCATCATAAATAAAAAATAAAGGAGTTGCTTTATTTTTATTTATGGTGATTTTTACAAATTGTATTATTTTATCTATATTCCCCGTGTTGATAAATGGCCGTCATAAACACAATCAAGTAACCTACACTTTTGTATTGCTCTGATAATTTTAATCTCAAAATATATATTATTATATTTTAGCATAAATGAATAAATATATATATATTTAAATACACATTTTAAAATACAAACAGTTTTAACTCAAATAATTAAAAAAATATGCTACAATCACAATTAGTTTATATTAAATTGAAGCTAAAATTACTTCTACTGATGAACATAACAAAACTGAAAACAAAAATACTAATAATAGAATGCGAATATACATTTAATAAAAAATAAGTCTATCTTCACATAGAGGATCTGTTACTATATAAACGCCGCCATCTTAAACCGACACAGATAGTGGGTTTCCGGCTGCCTATAGCAGTCGGAGGAATTACGAGAAAACAAGCTCGTCAAACCGGAGAAGATTCCGAGACGATAGGGGCAGAATTAGAAATTATCACTTCGTCGGAGGATTTCGAGAAAGTCGTCCGATCCGACAGGGGCAGAATTCTTGATTTTTATTTCGGGGATCATATGAAAAACTGGTTTATGATACCCCTGTTGACAATGCTGAGGAGCTGGTTGCAAGAACATGGAGATAGAATAGTAGAAAAAATACTCTACTCTACTATTTCTATCTTCATGGCAAGAATCGCAGTAGCTGCCGGAGAAATTCGAGATATGCCTGGGGTATTCGAGAATGTTCGGATTTCCATGCGCCGGAGATGTGAAGTGAGCATTGTAGTCGGTGGCAGAAATTTCGAACACTTGCTTTGACTTCATGTACCTTTTGCTTTTTTACATGTATTAATAAAACGATTTTTCACTTACGGTGTCTTTTCTTTATGGCGCTTCTGTGTACATCACCGTTTCAGGAAAACATTTCCGACACCACATTGCTACATGATTTCGAGTCGTCATGATGCACCCTACCTCTCTCAGGAGATCTGAAACGTTTAACTGAAATATCCTGTAGTTTGTGGTAATTATTTTTTAATTAGTTAGACAAACAGTTTAGCTAGTTTGGAGGGGGGTTATCTTCAAAGATTCAGACTTTAATTTCTTAACGTGTGTTAATTTAACCCTTTAACCCTTTCCGGCGCGGACAAATTCTGTTAGTAAAATGAGAAATTATTGACTGACACCGGAATTTACAAACGACTTTTTAAGAAATCAATAATTCCTTAATTTCAGCTTTTATTGTAAAAGCAAGATTTTATTAAAATATTATTGGTACCAAATGCAAGTTTGGAATTAAAATTAGGTGTGTCCAGACAGGATAGACTGCGCCGGGAGGGGTTAACTGGTTAATTCTTTTCCGTTCAATAAATTGAAAATAGCGGACTCACATCACTATTATTTGAATAAAATATTCGTAAAACTTAGTCTAAACATTTCGGCCTTTCAATAGTATGAAAATATTCTTAGAAATAATAGTGGTGTCAAAAAGCTTTAAATATTGAAATAAGCAAATTCGTCTTGCCCGAACGGTGCTCGGGAAAACCAGTTAAGGGGTTCAAAAACAAGTCGGAAATTGCACGTCAAGCGTAGCAAATGAAGTGCGTTCGCACAACAACGAACTTTAAAAAAATATTCAGATTTTGGTGTAATAGTATACAGTATTTCGGTTACAGTATAGTTGCCGAATTCTCTTGTGTGTCCCTGTAAATACGATATACTTTCTATTATATAGGAAATAACTAGTAACCCTTAATAACGTATATCAATTCTTTAAAATGTTAAATAGTTTAGTATAATTAAAACGCGCTCCAAGCAATGTTCTCCTTACAGCATTATGTAATAGAATACTTTTGTGAAGCCCTCTAAACGAATAACAGATATTCTTTGCACGACAGATTGTACATAATGCATATTATAGAATATACTTCAAAGATGTATATCAATTTTATTATGTTTGGAAGAATGTAACACCTTTAAAATGTACAGAGAACTTTTTTTGCCGTTGACCGTAATCTAACCGAATACTTTTGATTGCCCCTGTAATTTAACTATACATCCGATTTTCATAAAATGTGAAATGACAAAATTATGAAGTAATTATATATTTTAAATTTCAATTGATTCCGTTTGGTAGTTTTTGCGTTGTTATATGCGGACAGACGGACAGACGGAATGAACGACAATTATTGGATGCTATGTATTTACATAATTACGAACTTGCCTAAAAAGCATGCACGTGCCATCACCACTTATGATTTTAGAAATAAGATGCTGTCCAGTGTCACAATTTCTGAGTTTCTTTATTTATTCTGACACACTTCGTTTTTTGGTGTTAAATTAAGTGGAGCGAACCACAATCTAAATTTTTCTTATGCATTTCTTCTTGAATAGCTTTATACATAACTGCGGTTCCAATGTTAAGTTCTTTTTAATCATCTGGTGGGTATAGCAATTATCATTTATTAACAATTTCTGTAAAGCCGACACATTTTCTGGGGCTACAGCGGAAGTGGCGTAGCTAGAATCGGTGACACCGGGTTGGATATAAATGGTGCCCCCCCCCCCCCCAATCCGTCATATTTTTTTCAATCACAATTTTACGTTATTGCAACAAATGACCGTATCACTCCTTTTATTACCCATTCGTTGAAATGGAGAAATTTCACCCGGGAGGAATACGTTTTCTTTTGTGTGTAACTGATAAAGTTTATCTTGAAATTCTCAAAAATCCACTCAGAATCGTCAAGTAATTCTAAATAATTTTTAATTACTGTTTTTAACAACGCAAAAACATAAACAAAACCATGTGATACAAAAACGCGACGTGATTGGTTGTGACGTCATTTGCCGCGAAGTCGAAATGCGCATACCTTTTCCCATTGCTTTTCCTATTTGCAACCTTGTTTCATCCGTTTCTACAAATTTATTTAACGTTAGCAACTTTAAATTTTTATAAATAAAAAAAGTAAGAGTTAACTTATCTTAATGTAAAATACATCGTTTACTTTTTATTTTCATTAAAATTTTAATTTGAAAATGTAGATTTCGGCCGGATTTGTGATAGAGCAATTGGATGATAACCTCCCGAAAATGGATTCTCTTTCCATGTTAGTTTTTTTAGGAAAGAATTCTGATTTCATCAGGGCAGAAATACGAGGAGTAAAATCTAAAGGATATGGTTTTTTATTCTACAATTATTTTTATTTAGTGAATAATAATAATAATAATGACTAAAATGAAATGAAAGATTAAAAGCTAAAATAGTTCGTGATTCTTGATTGTTGTTCTTGAAATGAGTTATTTTCTTACTTCAGTATATTTTAAGTTAAATGAAATTTTAATTATTTTACAATACTGATAAAGTATATTTGATATAAAATAAAATATTGAGAAATAAGACAGACTTTTTATTTATTTAATACTTAATATATATTTTCTGACTTCTGAGTAAAAATTTTCTCGATAAACTAAAAACCTTTGTATCCAAGCTGAAAAGAGAAGACTATAACAATACCTGAAAAACTTAAGACTGTTACAGTAAAATGTGTCCTATTGAAAGTTTAAGAAAAAATGTTTTTATCTTCACTCCTCCCTCTCATACACACACTAAAAAAAGTTCATAATAATTATATGAGAGTAATTAATGTTTTTTTTTGTTGTTTTTGTTTTGTATAATATATAAAGTATTGCTTAAAACTTTTATTAAAAACATACTGCAAGGAAAAAAAATAAGTTCAAGCTGGGACAAAAGATAATGATACGGATAATTTTCTAAAAACTACTGCACAACTTTTTAATATAACATTGAATAATGAACTGGAAATCAATCTAAATTTTCTCAATTTTCTAATTAACAAACATAGATCCAAGTGTGACTTGTTTAAGTTTAAATAATTTAGTTTTCTTAGAAAGTTTATCTTGTAGTCATGACAGGTTACTTTTTTCCACTAAAATTTGAAAAGCTAGTTTGCATTTAGAAATGGGAAATATAGTTATTTTTGGTTAACAGGTTACATCGTTCCACACATTCACTGGTAACAGGTTTCAACAACCTGTTATTTTTGTAACGTATAACTAATCGATGAGACTATGCTGTCAACAGACATTTTAATTATAGAGCCATTAATTAAGGTATCTTGAATAATTTTAATACATAAGTATAGACGCTGTTTTAGTTCAGATAAACATGCGCCTTTAAAATCAACATAGAGTTAAAATTTTAATTTTTGCATGACAAAAACTTAGTTAGTTGTGATACTTTACATTTCACGTATTATTATCATTTTCTTGCACTAAAAATGCATTTTTTCTCGTTGAAGATTTATAAGTATCATAACTCAGTAAATTTTGCCCGTAGAACTTTTTTTTTTTTTTGCTCATTTACTTGTTAAAACACATAAAAACTTTTTCTAAATAAAAGTTATAGGAAACTTACTGAACACTGTATAAAATATGTAGTTTCTTAACAATTTAAAAAATAATTATTTTAATGTAAATTAATATTTATATGATGCAGAAGAAAGTTTAAAGCATTTTTGCAATTGTTACAATTATTCCAAAACTGACGGTTTAGAAATTAATTTTTTCTAAACGATCAGAAATATCCTCCATAAAAACAACACCGTTTTAACAATGCGATTTGTTCAAAAAAAATAAATTGATCTTCATTCGTTAGCACCTTGATTTGAAGTTCGAATTTTGACATCCCCGAATCAATATCTGTCAACGCATAATCAAAGCTTATCCCACAAGAGCACGAAACATTACTTGTATATTTTTAATGAAATGTCATTCATCCCACAAATTTCGTATGTGCAAGTACGTATTTAAAACCCTCTCCCCAAAACTTGTGACAGGCCAAAAAATGACGTTGGTAGTGTAAAATTGGCGCCCTATAAATTTCCGCGTCCGTCGGGACAGCTCCCCCTTCGCCCCCCCCCTCCCATCCCTTTTCGAATGGCTGTGTCCTCACCAGGCTATTTTTCTTCTTTTTTTTTCAGTAAAATACAATTACAAAAGTAATGTTTTCCAGTTCGTATTTTCTAACGACGCAATATTGACAAAATAATAATGATTAAAAAAATAAAAAAAAAACAGTAATAAACATTTTATTAAATAAAAATCATAGCGCCAGAATACCCCCCCCCCCTTCCCCAAATACCACGAGTACATAGTAATATCCCTTTTAAATATTCAAACTCAAAGATTGCCACTGTTTTACCCATCTAACTACATCAACGAAAGATTATGTCCCGTGCATGAGCGATAAAACAGCTTTCTATCAACAATTAAATCCGTAAATCTCTTTAATTCCATTTTTCAAACAGAGATTCCTTCCCATTAAAAATATGACCAAAGATGGCCGACATTATCTCCTTGCTTTTTAATAATCTGCAAGTGTCATTCACTAACTTCACGTACTTTAGAATAAAAACACATTTTTCCCTCATTTCATTTTCAGTATTCTACCTATTTGTTTGGTAAAAGCAATTTTCATTATTCCAGCTATATTTTTCAATAAATGTTGTTTTCGTTATTCTAAAAACTGATTCTATTGCTTTAATCTTTGTAACTGTGAGCGTTATAAAATAATCAAACGATAAAATATATTCTGTGAAGAATCGAAGCGAGATGTTTTTAAATATTCATAGAATAATCAACAACGAATAGCTTTTGAGAGATTTTATCACGTGAACTTTTGAGATAGCAAAAGGACAAGGTTTCCTATGATTGGCTTCCTTGATTAGACCAAAAGGATTTTTAATGTCTTGGACAATGCAAAAGGAAAATGGTTCCTATGATTGGCCTCCTTGATTAGACCAAAGGAATTTTTAATGTCTTGGAATCGTAGATCAACAGTGACGCGTCAAAAAGAAAGTTTCAAAGGGTTTTTTTGTGCGTCAGAATTTTTTTTTCCTTTCTCTGTCTCAAAAGCGTTTTAATGCAGTTGGGGATTTTTGTTTTCTGCAGTAATAGAAATTCTTTGCCTCAGAATTCAAATAGATTTATAAGTTGGAATTTTTTTATATAACTAAACTTTTATTAATTTTTAAATATGTATTCCTAAAATGATTTTCAGCCTTACTATTTGTTTCTTCTTTTTAAAATGCTTATCATACGAGGCGTTCCAAAATTAACAGGGACTTTTTGGTAATCTGTTATTGAATAATAAGTTTTTGGTTAATATTACGAATATTTATCCTGTTATGTTAAATAATGCCCATCTCTAGTTTGCATATTTTTGCATATTTTGTCCACGTAATCCGTAGCGTGGTCGTAGAGAATCCGCTTGCTGGCTAGGTAGCCCGAGTTCGATCCTGCTTGTTGACATTTTCTAAAATAGAATTGCTAATACTTCGTTTTTTTTTTTTTTTTTTTTTTTACATTTTTCTTGAAAATATACGCTTATTAATTACACTTGTTTTTTTTTTTTTTAATGAAAAGTTTTTGTTTTATTTTTTAAGTGACACTTCTGTTAGCGGAATTACAGGTTACTTTGTGTTTAATTTGTGAAGATTTTTTTTTCTATAAGACTGTTCACCTTTTTATATTTTAAATGTGTGTCTCAAATAATGTATAATATTTTATTTAAAAAAAAAGCGTAACAAAATGAATACTTTTTTAATATTTAGTTTGTTTTAAATATTAATATATGTCGAATAATGAAATAGAAAAATGTTAATTATTACTGACTCTGAAGTTTACTACATGTACAATTAATCGGCGACATATATCAAAAATATTCAGAACCGAATATTAATTTGGAAAAATTTCCTATACAAAACATAACTTCTTAGCTAGTATTTGCCTTCAAAAGAAAATAAAAGTTATAAATAAAAAAAATTATTTATTCTGATTTATTATGTAGGTCTAACTGACGATTTCTTATAAGAAGTATAATTATATATGTATATATCATAAATTATATGTCCATGTGGGATCAGCAGACAATTTTTAAATTTCCAGTTGAAAATTTTTGCTTTATTTTTGTTAGAGTGAAAAAAAAAGTTGTAATATAATTTGCCCATTTTTATTCATCTAAAGTGAAATGCATTTAGACATTTGACATCAAAATTATTATTTATAATTTACAGGAAATAATAAATTTTCACTTGAAGTTCCAAAGAGTACATGCATACATTAAAAATATGTAATGGTAAATAATAATTATGAATAAAAATAAATAAATAAATAAAAATCTAGGCATAAAATAGCTTATATTTTCGGTAGTAGAAATTTTATTTTACAGTTGAGGTATAATATAAATTTTCAGGAAAAAAAAAGCTTTATTCTGTACACACAACATAAGCATGATATTATTATTTTTTTCTTTCCCCAAAAGCATTTCTCTAGCCAAAAGTGTTATTTAGGGGGTTAGAATCTGCCTTAAAAATCCCCCAAATTTTGAATTCTCCAGTGTATTAAAGCTTCTGTACATTAATGTAGAACAAACCTTTTCTTACCTCCCCCCCCCCCCCCGTCCCTAATTTTTTTTTCTGAATGTGCTATTAATTCAAAAATACTTATTAAAAAGTCTGAATATGCTTCGTTGAGAATGTATGTTTCAGTGAAAATTTGTTTTCATAAGTAACTGTATTTTTTTATGTTTTATATTAATGTTTATTTTATACATTAAAGATGGATTTCAAAATTAGAGGTTTCCAAAAAAGAAATCGCATATATGATTATTGAATAATGAATATATATGTATATTTCAAGCATAAGCTGTCGATTACTTGAAGGCACTTCTTAATATGCACAAATAAAAATGAATGGCTATATGTATGATATATAAATATTTTTTCTGCTCCATATGTCATTATTCCCCTTCATATTTTCAAAAAAAAAAAAAAAAAAAGACATTTTTTAAAGTTATATTTAGATTCAATCAATAAATACACATACAAATGAAGAATAGCAGATTATAAGTTTACAAAACATTTCTATCAAGTTAACATCAGAATAAATTATCATTATCATAATAGTTAGGAACACTAAAAAAATTGCTTATGAGGCGAATTTACTGTACTATTTGTTCAACATGGCACTATACAACATTTTGAACTCACTTTGTTACTCATTTTTGATATAGAAAATTTAAAAACATATAAGAAATATGTCAAACGCTTAAGCCAGCAACGCAGTACTACGGTGTTTACATGGCAAATGACGTCACAGCCGCTTTCGTCCGCAATGCAGCGTTTTCGCGCCAAGACAAAAACTGCAGTTTTAAAATTCATTTAGTGAATTATTAAAGCTTCAAACATACATAAAAATAGCATCAATTTTCTTGATTTTTTCTGCTCTTCAATATAAAACTGAAAAGAAAAACCGTGAAATTTCTCCATTAACACTTTTTGTACAGCTGACACAATTTCTGGGACTACAGCTGCCAAAGGTAATCCTATGTATTCTTCATCCAGGAGAAAATTTCGACCTGTTCTAAATTCTGTAATTCTCTAAATTCTGAATACAGTGGTACAGAACAAAGCTTCATTTTAATATGTTAAGTTTAGACATTGAAGGCATCCTTCTTGATTTAACACCGATTTAAAGTCATAAAAAATGATAACTCGATAATGTTCTCGGTACAACTGCATTTTATCTTCTTTCAAAATTTGTTCTACATTGCTAAATTGTAATTGTTGTCACAAGTTACAAAATCACATTTAAACATCCATACAATATCTTTTTCTGGTGCATATCATCTACTCTTCTCATAAAAATATCAGTGCTATTCTCGTATATAAAAATTGTTTCCAGAGAAAATAAAAAGTAAACGCAATCGTATTACAGTTCGCAAGACTTAACAATCTTGAAACTATTTAATAAGAAAATAAATGAAATAAGGATTAAGAATTTTAAACATCAAATAAAACTTATGACCTCAAGGGCTGACATTAGAGGCTTCTGATCTGCAGCTTTACCAGTTAGAAATGTAATGGATATTTATAGTATTTCTGTATGTATAAGAATTTGTATTCTTTTTGAAGCTTAATTATGAAACATTAAAGACAGAAAACAACAGTCATGTGACTATAAAATTGCTTTTGTTTGAATAGCATTTAATAATTTGATTGGCTTGAGAGAGTCCCAAGAGCCAATATTACCCTCCTCTCCCTTTCAGGGGGTACACAAAAAATAAGTATAGCAAAATAAATATTTCTGAAATGTTAAATTATTTTACTATTTTTTAATTTGATATTTTTAAAAGTTGTCTAACACCAAGATTCTGACACAATTTTTAAAAATTTAAATGTTTCAATTCTCCAATTTAAGAAACGCAAATTAAAAAAAAGTTTTGAAAGGGATAACCATTTTGATAACCGGGTTTTCTGCAAATTTTCAGCTTAGCGATCGGTTTCAGAAATCGCGTGGCGTTTGCGCATTGTTTCGAAAAATCGCCAAGAAGCATCATATGTTCCAAAATCTTGCTCCTCCCTGGATTTAATTCTGCCCTCTCCCACGCCCGCATGACCATGCTATATTTTGGTTAGCTAGTTATGATAACTGAGATCCTGATAGCATAGCTGTTGTAAGAAACATTATTGAAATACAATCAAGTAAAATGTATTATACCTTTTCAGCTTCAAGTTTTTCTTGTTCCAGCTGTTTTTTGGTTTTCTTAGTAGCTACTTCTCTAGTCCCCCAAGACACAACGTGCAGATTTGTAATTGAGTACAAAGTTAAGAAGAGGTACATCGAAGGGACACTGAGGAAATAGACAATGCCATGGAGTACGCAGGAAAATTCTCTCGGGTGCAATACGGCCGCTAGCAGAAAACTCCCCGTCATGGCCAGCAAGAAAATAGCTGTAGGAGTTGCAATGCCTTCAGTAACCATTTGTAAAGCTATTCCCACAATTACCGCCATCATCAGGAGTGCGTAAGCAGCGCTGAAAACTTGAGCAACCAAAATCTGGAAAAAGATGAGAAAAGTTAGTGTTGAAAGGTTTATACCTACTTGCAAACTGTAAAAAACGGCATTTCTTAACTTTTTCGATAGTACAGGCACGGCCTGATTATCCAGAAGGCACAGGCAACAGAAGCAGCATCCCCCCCTCCCTAAAATTTAAGAAGGCTCCCCCAAAATAACTGAAATTGCGGCATATAATTCCTTTTTTTTATTACATTTCTAATTTTTTGGAGAGGGAAACTTGTTTAAAACCAGAGAAAATCTACACTTTTTCAGGAAATTCTTCTAACCGTTAAATCTGAATGCAATCAAAAAGCTGTTAACAAATGATGTGGAATCTTCATGTGTTTGTTTGAAACCATCCGGGTAACCGAACATAGAATAACTAATAATATACTAGTACTGCAGTTATATCTATCAAGAGTACATGTACGAAGCATTAAAAAAAATCATCAAATGAAGTATATGTGAACTCGGCAAAACAATTCCTTGGAATAATATTTGTAGCATCAGCGGATTTCTAAGCATGTAGATTTTAGAAAATTTTTCCCAAAAGAAAGGGCCCCCAAAACGATACCGTGCTTTCATAAGTACTAAAGAGTATTCAGTTGCATTTTCTAGTTGGTATGATAAATATTAACACGTTCGCTGCCGCTTACGTGAAGATGTGATGATAGTTAATGCCGCACTGTAGAAGTGAATTCTTCCTAGAAGTCGTATTACTTTTTATAACACAGAATCAGTAAAAGATTTTCCCGCGATTTTTTAAAAGAGTAATGTTAAGAAAATTACACCGTTTAAATTTACTTTGCTCTATCATACCGAAACCATAACTTGAATCTTTAAATGTCATTATTTTAAAACTATGTTTTAAAGCTGTGATCAGGATAACACGTACACACCTGAACCAATCTACTTAAAATTTTGACCCATTTTTAATTTCAATCTGATGATTTTTTTAAAATATTTTATAAACAATCAAAATATTTCGTGAAAATCGGTATCTTAACGTTGATTATTTTGTTCAAAATCATTTTTTCCAAAGTCCGAACGATTACTCTCTAGTTTGGCAATACTGGAGAAAAGCGGATAAATTCATATCTGTGCCTATGCATTTGTGTCTTTTAACCGGGATTTTTTTTTTTTGCCCTAATGGACCGAACTTTATCACGTACTAAGTGGGATTGCGTAATAACCATTTAAATATCAAACGGGATACTTTACATTGATATTATTTACGATGCTCAAGAGACTGGAAAGAAATCGCGAATTAAGCGGGATCGTGCCTTAATTGGGTTCGATCATATTTAAATAAGTAAAAAAAGAGAGAAAGAACAGGAAATAGTATACTTACTTGCGTATCATTTTTAGCTACGAAGCATATTAAAACGAAGAAAGCTACAGGAAAGAAATTAGCAAGTAGGGACTGCCAGTTGGATATTCCAAACGCCTGCACCATCGCTCCAACCAACATGAGAAATATTGTTCCGGGGCCTAGTATGCTTCCAATCATTAACATCAGCTGCGAAAAAGACAGGGAAAATTTTGGAGATAAGTGTGTTGTTCAATGATCACCTAATATTACAATCATTTTAATTAAAAATCTGCGTTCTGATGTTATGCTTAAAACGTTTATTATCGCCCTGTACAGGGTCCATACTCAACGGTAATGGTTAATTCCTAAACCGTTGCGCATAGAGTTCCAGTTACAATAATGTTTTAGATGAGGAAAAGACGTATTTTAAAAGCAACTTGGGTCAATAAAAACATTTCTTAAAAAGTAGCGAAATTTAAATCTTTATACGGTTTTCCGGTCCCATAAAGTTATATTCCCACAGAAAAGAAAAAATTAGCATATTTAGTAAAAACATGCTAATATAATAGAAAATAAGACAAAAAAAAGTCCCATTCTTCTACGACTAAAATTGATCAAGTAATAGAATAGATGTTTGAAGTTTGCTGGACAGAACTGAGCTCCTGTAACGGAAATCTTTATTTCGACATGTTAGCATAACCCAAATCCTAGAATGAATTATGTTAGTCACTCCTAATCACTTTAATTCCGAGTATTCATAGTGTAAACTCATGCATTTTTTTTACATCTAATACAAAAATAACAGTGATCGTTCGTTTCAATCCTAGTTAATCCCTTCGATATGAGTGAGGCAACTGCCTTCATTACCAAATTGCGTTGTGAATATTTTTGAAGACGGAATTAACTTATGGATCGTAAATAAAACATAACTCTAAATTAGATCATAATAGAATTAAATAAAGTAAGACTCATGTTCGAAAAGATACTAACAATTCTTTAACAACTAACATATAAATTTATTTACAATTATCTTACAAATTGTTAGTGCGTCATAAGACACATTATTTTCAATATAGATAACACAAAAAAAAAAATAAAACACTATTAATTCTACTTGTGTAATTATTGTTTTTAATACTATGATTGAATACCAATTGGAGCGTGCAGAACCCCCTACTTGGCATTTTGCCCTACACATTTTGGGAAACAATATAAATTATAAGAAAACCGTACCTTCATATTCTTTTGTGCCCCGCACTCAGTTAAGGCTCGCATTCGAAAACATCACAGGTGGTCACACATCAATACTGGCGGACATCACATTCGGATCCTCGGCTATCACACATCATTACTGGCGGACATCATTTTCGGATCACAGGCTATCACACATCATTACTGGCGGACATCATTTTCGGATCACAGGCTATCACACATCATTACTGGCGGACATCATTTTCGGATCACAGGCTATCACACATCATTTTCGGATCACAGGCTATCACACATCATCAGTGGCGGACTTCCCATTCGGATCATCGGCGATGTTGGTAGGTCTTCCTTGGAATTAATCACGTTTTTCTTCTAACACATCTTCGCCTCTCGGAGCGAACTTTTCATCTCAACTTTTTTGAGGAAAAAAAAAAAGTCTATATTCTTTTTTTCTTTTTTTTATGGCGGGCGTGGCTAATCAATCTGCCCGAAAAAATGACCATTCAGTCTCTCGCCCGGCCTGTTCCTGAAAAAAGATTCGTTGGCTCCTTCTTCGAGCGTGGGGGGCTGGCCCCTCTTGTCTGCAACGCACTCCCAGCCGGAAAAATGACCGGTAGCCTCAACTAGAGAAACGTGTGGGGTCTCGCTTAATTGGCTTGTAAATCTACCAATAAACCATTCTTGACGTAAATGTCAAGCGATTGTTACGCGAGAGCCCAACTGGTGCCTTCTAGATACCATCAGAGAAAGGGGTCTGCCTTGCTCCTGACATGAATAGCGTTAAACATACACTAGTATTTACAACCACTATACAAAAACATCAAAGGATACAATATGTATAATATACCATTTATATATATGTATCTATAAATCACGGAAGATTGCTGGATGCTTATGTTTCCAGCATCTCCCCCCCCCCAACTAAATGAAAAAAAAAGAAATAAACAGACAAAAGAGTACTTTTTTTTTTTTTTTTTTTTTATAAGTGTTCGGCGATCCTGAAAGATCAATCACTGTTTCAAAGTCTGTTTGTGATTGAACACTTGCAACACCACCAGTTGTCTACTTCTGTACATCACAATCTAGAATGATCATCGTAGAATGCCTAGCTTTTTTTTTTTTTTTTTTTTTTGTCCATGTCTGTAAAGAAAGTTCAGGTTACGTACACAATGATTCGCAGTCTCTGATTGTATCGCTCCTGGTTTATCTCCCCTGCTGGGAGGTTGTTGATGTGTGAGGATTCTTCTTCTGCGTTATGCATCCATACTTATATTGTTCCCATAATATATATGTATTTTATTTATTTATTTATTTAAAAGCTGTTATTATGTCCAAAACTAGTTACTGAAATAGTTTAAGAACACATTTCTGACTCATTTTTCCATTTACAAGTATGGCTGTTATCATAACGTACAAACCAATGCATCACCATATTTATATGCTACACTATAATCTTTTTTTATATATGATACACATTTTATACCATTCACATTATCTCAATATAAAATCAATACACACAATTATTTATATTTACAGTTTTGTTGTGCAGGATGATTTTCATCCTTAGCACTATTCCAAAACTTATAGTAAGTGCTGTTGTTTCTGTTTCATTCCTTATACATATTGAAAAATTAACCTTACAAGACCAATTTTACCCTTTTTCTTTATGTAACATTTTTACATATAATATAACCTGTCCACTCAAAAAAAAGGTCCCAATTTCTAAAATTTTATGTCATTCTGATGACCGCGGAAACCATATACTTCAATAAAATTTTGTTAGTAGTCAAACTCTCCAAGTAATCCATTGTGTAAGCCTTATAAGCATTTTGTTATGTGCTGATATAAAGAAATTTTTTATTTATTTATTTATTTATTTATTTCATTTTATTTTATTTTATTTTATTTTATTTTATTTTTTATTTATTTTATTATTATTATTATTATTATTATTATTATTTTTTTTTAACTAATTTGAAACTGAAACAGGGAGGGAAAAACAAAAAGCTACCACATTTATTGATTTATTTATTTATTTTATCCTACCAATGCTACCTTATGTCTCCTTATTACTTATATAATCCTTATTATTATACCCCTTTTATTATATATCCGTTTTATTTTTTTTTATCGCTATTATTAATGTATTTACTTCCAAACCCTTTTACCCAATTTCGAAATCTATCCTTCTCGGAGCAAATAAAAACAATGATAGTTCACGACCCTGCATGCCTTGGCCAAGTAAATTAAAATCTTCTGCCCGCAAAAGAATTTATTACATGCAAAGTCCCAAAACCCCCAATGTTGGTTGCCCCGCCAAAGATAAAGTTATGCAAAAGTTTTTTTTTTTTTTTTTTGTATGGCTCTGAAAAGGGCCTTTTTTTTTTTTTTTTTTTTTTTTAAACTAAGTTCCCTTTTCGTCTTTAAATATAAAGAGGTATTATCTCCCTGTGTCGCCCAAACAAAACTACTTTTGAAAGAAGTAATTATTAATATTATTGTTATAATTTTATTTCAAAATGTTCAATGAATCTGACTATCTAAGCTATCTATACATTCACTCAATAATTAATATTAAGAGGAAATGCGTTCATCCACCTTATCTTATATAAATTTGCCTATCCACCGTAATACTTATTTATTTTATTTTCTTTTCTTTTATTTTTTTTCCATGTATGGCTCTGAAAGGAGCCTTTTTTTTTTTTTTTTTTTTTTTTTTTTTTTTTTTTTTTTTTTTAATTAAGTCTTTGTGACAGTCTTGTACAAGCCAATCTTCCGTAACCTATATATCTAAGTAAGAGTGCCCTTACCTAATCCTCAATATTCTGTTCCGAGTCTGATTCATTTAACTCGCCCTTAGTTTTTCTGGCATTCCTCGTCGTAGCCTTGGGTGCAAAAAGAAATTGTATGTGTCGACGTATTGTTGGCCCATTTATTTTGTCTTTCAGACGGAGCACATAATTATTGTGTCGAACAACTTTTACTACCACAAAAGGCCCTTCAAAACGAGGGTGTAAAGCCCTAGGCTTGCCAATTACTTTTGCGTACACTTCTTGACCCACGTCTAACTTTTTAACTTCCTGAAGATCATTTTCTTTGATATATTCCGCCATAATTTTTTGTTGGTTAGCTATGGCTTGCCGGTGAACTGCCCTCATATGTTCTATCCTATTTTTAACGAACGCTTGAGTGCACGTTAAATCCGGAGCACTTAATACCGTAAATTGATTTTTAATTTCTCTACCAAAGAATAATTTTGAAGGAGAATAACCTAGTGCTCGATGGATCGTGGTATTATAATTAAGTTTAAAATATTCGAGTCTGGTGTCCCACTCAAGAGTGGAATTGGACATTGCCACCAAGGATGCCTTAATCGATTTATTAATGATTTCAGCCAGACCATTCCCACAAGGTTTGTAGACGCTTGTCGGGTGTAGATCTATATTTAGTGTCTTCAAATATTCTTTAAAAAGCGCACTGCGAAAATATTGTGCGTTGTCTGTAACTATTTCGGAACACAAGCCGTAGGCTCCGAAGTACCTATTTAAAACGTTCAAGATAGTTTGGGACTCCACATTTCGTAAAGGGACTGCTTCTAAAAATCTAGAGCCTGCGTCTATGATAGTCAGAATGAAGCAATTTTTCCTGAGGGTCATGGGTAATTTACCTATTATATCCATTTGTAGACTTGCTCCGATTTGTAAATTTCTTTCCATTTTTTCAAGTGGTACTTTAATCGTCTGGTGCTGCTTACTGCAATTACATCTTACGCAATTCGTGCAATAATTTTTTATATCTTGGTACATTCCGTACCAGAATAAACGAGTTTTGACAGTTTCGTATGTTTTTCTAAAACCAAAGTGGGGTCCATGTGCCTCTGCCATAACCGTAAACTTAAGCTCGTCCGGTACGATTATTAATTCTGGATATTTCCCGTTTTATTTTAATACCAGCGTTTTATTCTCGTTTAAATTATACTTTTTTGTTATTCTGTTGTTTTTCTTTGACTCAACCTTTTTTATAATTGTGATTAATTTTTCATCCTCATATTGCTTGGCTCTAATGTTCTCTTCACTCAAGTTTAGATTTACTTTGAATAAGTTATTCTGTAACTCGTTGCTACTAGTAATATTATTTACTAAGTTTCTAGACAAAAAATCCGAAGGATTAATTTTCTCTTCGATGTACTCGATATTGTAGTCATAGTCGCTGAGATTTAAAATCCATCTAGCCACTATATCCGACTGCATTTCAATTTTCAGCGGATATGTGAGAGCTTTGTTATCCGTTAAAATAGTAAATTTCCGCCCTAACAGCATGTGTTTAAAATGCATAACTGCGTCATGAATAGCCAATAATTCGAACTTCATGCTTGGGTAAGCCGTTTCTGACTGCTTAAGTTTTCTACCGTAAAATTCAATAGGGACTAAGTATCCATTATCTTCCTGCGCAAGGACACCTGATATTGCTTTCTTTGAACCATCAGTTATTAAAAAGAACTCCCTATCAAATTTTGGCGGTTTAAGGGTAGGGTTGCTCACGATTGCCTCTTGTATATTTAAAAATGCTTGTTCCGTCTCCTCAGTCCATTTAAATTTTACATTTTGTTTAGTCAATTCGACTAGAGGATTGACAATATCGGCATAATTTTGAATAAGAGTTCTGAAATAATTTGCCAAACCTAAAAGTGACTTGACCCCCTTTTTATTTTTAGGTCTAGTTAATCGTTGTACCTTCCCCACGTTTTTTTCTGATGGGGCATATCCGTTTTTATTAACTTTGAAACCCAAAAATTCAATTTCCGGTTTACATATTTGCACCTTAGAGGGTTCAACTGTTAAATTGTGATCAATTAGAGTTTCCAAAACTTCCTTTAACAACTGTGCCATTCCCTCCGGGCTGTCTTCGGCCAAAACCACATCATCTATAAAATATCCTACTTTGTCCTTAGGAAAGTGTCCCAGGACCCTATCCATAAGTTCAGCGAATTTTGTACTACTTAATTTAAGCCCAAAATTTAGGCGGCACGGGGCGTACTTCCCACACTCCGTCACAAATGCTAATTTGTGACGATCCTCCGGGCGTAACATAATTTGGAAAAAAGCCGAATGCAAATCTAATGTTGTATAAAATTTTCTTCCACTAATTGCCTGTAAAACATCTTTTACGCCCGGTACCGGATATGGAAACCCCTCTAAAATCTCGTTTAACGTCCTGTAATCCACCGCCATTCTATAGCGAACCAAGTTTTTTTCCGTACCTTTTTTTTTACAAATAATACCGGAAATGCATAATCTGAATCTGATTTTTCGATTATTTTCGCTTCTAACAGTTTTCGTAGTTCCTCCTGCGCATACTGCTTAACTGCCTGGGGCGTCTTATATGGTTTATGCTGAATGGGAAAATTGTGGTTTAATTGTATTTTGGGCACTACCAATGAAGATTGTCCCAAAGATTTGTAAGACTTCGAAAAAGCATGTGCATGACTCATCAATAAGTCTTCTATCATTTGCTTAAAATCCCCTGTTAAATGATCTAAATTAAAATCCGATCTATCAAGCTCCGCTTCTCTCAAAGCCCTAACTTCTTGCAAATCCAGGTTATTAATTTGATAGATTTCTCTATCTTCAATCTCATTAGGCTTTAAATTATTCTTACTAACAAAATCCGAACTGATAAGTGCGATCCTAGTATCCGTTCTAATTATTATCTTATCTTCTGTATTGTTTGTTACAATTAAATTAATTTTATTAGTGACTGGTACCTCATGAATTGAACATTCCGTAATTAAATTTTTAAATTCCTCTGTTGGTTCAATTAAAATCAGCTGATTAGTCTGGACTGCCTCAGGACATCTCAACGATATTATTTTCGTTTGTCCTGGGTGTAAATGTGTTTCTTTCTCTATACACGCAAATATTTCATTTCCTTTAAAATGACATTTAATTTTATTTGTGCGCACTGCCTTGGTGATATTTTTCATTTCCGACCCCCTTTTATTTACACTATTTACACTAACTATTTCCTTATTCATAACCTGCGGTTCCAGGGCAATTTCCGTATTTTTTAATTTTAGTGTTTTCTTATCAAAATTTAAAATCATTCTTTTTTTTTCAAGAAATCAAAACCTAGCAACATTTTATAGTCCCCTTGAAAATTATGAGATGTAACATAAAATGTTCCTGTCACAAACTCATTGTTAATTTTAAATGTAATTTTTATACATTGCCGAAAAGGTATGACTGAGTTATCGAATGTGTGGATTGTTACCCCATTCGCCAAGTATTTAATTTTTGCATCCGTTTGTTTGAGCGCCTCTAAAACCTCCGGTGATAAAAGCGAAACTGCGGCCCCGCTATCCAGCAACGTGTCAACTTTTAACCCAAAAATCTGTAATGCAATGATGGGAAGTTTATCCTTTTCCGCTGAATTCACACTAGCAATCACGAACTTATTCCCCCTTATCGGGAATCTACCGGGGTCTTTCTTATGACTATTATTTACAACTGCAGATTCCCTTAAAAGTTTCCCGAATTCGACTTTCTTTTCCCTTTGTGTCTGTCCGAAACATCTCTCTTATTTTCTTTTTCCTGAATTGAATTTCTATTTCTGTCATGCTGCGGTTCATCCCTGGAATAGTCATTTCGCCCTCTCCTATGTTCATCCGATTGTTTACGATTTCCATAATATGCATCGTAGCGTGCAACCCCTGATCTGTCATCTCTGTTATTATAGCTTCTATCCGAAGAATCCCTATTCCATGGAGAACTATGATTGAAATTTTCATAAAAAATTTCAAATCTATTATAATCCTGATAATTTCTATCCCTGTGAAATCTGTCATAATTAAAATCACTATACATTTGTGCACTGGGAAAATAATTTTGTGATACTGGCGCTGCAAATTCATAGCCTTCCATCGTCCTGTAATTATTCGCACCTAAACTCTTATTTGCAAAATTTCTCTGTCCCTGGTTCCGAAATTTAGTATTTGAATTTTTCAAATTGTACCAACATTCGGAAATGTCATGCCGATTCGTATTACAGATTTCACATCGTTTTTCTTTCAAATTATCTTCCCTAACTTGGGTTTTCGTTTTTAATTTCAACTCGTTGACCTGAGCAGTTAATTCTGCTATAGCCGTAGCCTGCTCTTTATTTAATTGTAATAAATTCGTACAAAAATCCTCATTTTCTTTACTTGTATTGGCTGTTACCGCGTTAATCTGATCTAAAACTGTCGATTTATACGCGGCTTCGATCGTCTGAGCTTTTTCGCACAATTTCCCAAAATCTTTAATGTCTAATTTTCGCAATTCCAACGCAATATTTGGCGATATCGCCTCCAAAAATTTATTGGCTTTTATTAAATCGAATAGTTTATTAGCTCCCACCTCCGTTGCCTGGCCAGAAGCACCTAAATACATTGATGCGGCCTTGTTAAAAATTTCTATAAAATCTTTCATGTTTTGATTTGGGAGTTGCTTAATTGAGTTAAAATTTATCTGTGCTTCGATAAAAGAATCTTTTTTCTGAAACAATTCCACGATTTTTCTTTTAAACTCTGTATAATTCTTTTCCTCATTTAGCGTCTGGTCAGATACTAATTTCTCACGGGCCGTACCCACAAATTTAGCTTTTAATATCTGTAATTTAAAATCCTCTTCTACGTGGACCCGGTCCAATAATTCATCGAATTCTTTCAAATAAAATAACACATTGCTAATCTTTTTTACGTCAAAGGGAACAATCAATGATAACATTTGCGACAAATTCGGTTTTAACGGGTCGTCCATTTTAATCTCTAACGTTTTAGATTTCAATTTTGATTTATTTCTTGTATTTACGGCCCCATATTCTACCCCTGGCTTAGATTGATTTTGTAAACTTTTCCTTCCTCTTCTCCTCGGCATATATTGTCCTAATTGACATTCATTACCCTTATATTATATATTTTTACACAAATAACTTTGCAATACTTAACTCCTGAATAAAATTTACTATCACACACACAAGAAAATATAAATATATATATATACACTGTCCCTCAATACCAAAATACAATCAAATTCAAAATAAATGTATAAAGTACACATAGAAAATCAGTACCAAATTATTAATTTTCTAAACTGCCCTTTCTTCGTCTTATTATTATTATTTTATTTCATTTGTAATACTACTCCCGCTGTTTTCTTTTGCGGCATAAAATTGGTCTTATAAATTCACATAAAATACTTCTTTTTTTGTTCAATAACATAGAAAATGCCATGTACCCCCAAAATATAATCCTTGCAATAAAATACCACACATAAATTCAATGAGATGCAAAATCTATTTTAAAATTCTTTCAAATTTTTCAAATATGTCATATAATTTGAAATCTTATTTCATAATATTACTCTTAAAACCTTTCCACACACAATTATAAGATTGATTGTTTCCAATTTAAAACACAATATCATCAGTATAATCATACTTAAACATATGTATTTATTTTTAGTATAACACATCAAAAAATAGCCATTTTGGACGAATGAGTCAGAAACGTTGTAGCACACTCCATTGGCACCAAGTTTTACTTTTAAAATTTAATTTAACATTAAAAACCATGAATAGCGCGTAGAATTTTGAGTAAAACTAACTCTATGAATTACTATTAACTTTTTATACCAAAAACAATATTATTAACCTCCGGAACTGATCCGAAAAGGTCACGGTACCAGATAGGATTCTAGGGGCCTATGCTGGACAGAACTGAGCTCCTGTAACGGAAATCTTTATTTCGACATGTTAGCATAACCCAAATCCTAGAATGAATTATGTTAGTCACTCCTAATCACTTTAATTCCGAGTATTCATAGTGTAAACTCATGCATTTTTTTACATCTAATACAAAAATAACAGTGATCGTTCGTTTCAATCCTAGTTAATCCCTTCGATATGAGTGAGGCAACTGCCTTCATTACCAAATTGCGTTGTGAATATTTTTGAAGACGGAATTAACTTATGGATCGTAAATAAAACATAACTCTAAATTAGATCATAATAGAATTAAATAAAGTAAGACTCATGTTCGAAAAGATACTAACAACTCTTTAACAACTAACATATAAATTTATTTACAATTATCTTACAAATTGTTAGTGCGTCATAAGACACATTATTTTCAATATAGATAACACAAAAAAAAAAAAAATAAATAAAACACTATTAATTCTACTTGTGTAATTATTGTTTTCAATACTATGATTGAATACCAATTGGAGCGTGCAGAACCCCCTACTTGGCATTTTGCCCTACACATTTTGGGAAACAATATAAATTATAAGAAAACCGTACCTTCATATTCTTTTGTGCCCCGCACTCAGTTAAGGCTCGCATTCGAAAACATCACAGGCGGTCACACATCAATACTGGCGGACATCACATTCGGATCCTCGGCTATCACATCATTACTGGCGGACATCATTTTCGGATCACAGGCTATCACACATCATTACTGGCGGACATCATTTTCGGATCACAGGCTATCACACATCATTACTGGCGGACATCATTTTCGGATCACAGGCTATCACACATCATTTTCGGATCACAGGCTATCACACATCATCAGTGGCGGACTTCCCATTCGGATCATCGGCGATGTTGGTAGGTCTTCCTTGGAATTAATCACGTTTTTCTTCTAGCACATCTTCGCCTCTCGGAGCGAACTTTTCATCTCAACTTTTTTGAGGAAAAAAAAAAGTCTATATTCTTTTTTTCTTTTTTTTATGGCGGGCGTGGCTAATCAATCTGCCCGAAAAAAATGACCATTCAGTCTCTCGCCCGGCCTGTTCCTGAAAAAAGATTCGTTGGCTCCTTCTTCGAGCGTGGGGGGCTGGCCCCTCTTGTCTGCAACGCACTCCCAGCCGGAAAAATGACCGGTAGCCTCAACTAGAGAAACGTGTGGGGTCTCGCTTAATTGGCTTGTAAATCTACCAATAAACCATTCTTGACGTAAATGTCAAGCGATTGTTACGCGAGAGCCCAACTGGTGCCTTCTAGATACCATCAGAGAAAGGGGTCTGCCTTGCTCCTGACATGAATAGCGTTAAACATACACTAGTATTTACAACCACTATACAAAAACATCAAAGGATACAATATGTATAATATACCATTTATATATATGTATCTATAAATCACGGAAGATTGCTGGATGCTTATGTTTCCAGCAAAGTTAAAACATCCTTTTTTCTGCGAAATAAGTGTCATTCTCAAAGGAGGTGGGTCAATAAGGGCTTTTTTTCGCCCATCATATACCCGGAGAAAAAAGTTTTGAATTCAGATGATTGTTCTGTGGCTTTGTATAGTTATAGATATGTATTTTTGTTTTATATAAGTTTTACGTGATAAATAAAATTGTAAGTCATGGAAATTATAGCCCGAAAGTAGAGTGTTTTGGCTTTTTCCTGCATTTTTGACGTTTTTTGCGTCTTTGAATTAATTTTTTACTAAGAGGTGCTCGATGAACCCAATTAATTTTGACATGCAATGATTCTGCTCTTTATAAGCTATGAGCTTATAAAGAGCTCTTTATGAGCATTATTTTATTTGGATTCAGTGTGCGCTTCTACCTGTAAAAGAAAAAATGTATCATGTGAGGGAATCAAATGCACTACTATCGGAGCGCATTCAGACTTCTTTTGCCGTACTTAAAAAGTATTAACGTTGTTCAGATGTCAATGTTGTTTTCTAAAATTGTTTTCGTAAATATTTATAAAAGAAATTACTAATAAATAATGCTTGGATACCAATGTCATTGTTGTAAAGTCTCGAAGAAAACTTTTCGTATCTGTTCTAACCTAACAGTAAAGTAAAGTTATATTGATACTTAGCTGTTCGAAAAACTGAGATTTACAGAGTGGTTCTAAATTCAAATAATATGTATTTCGTGCTAACCAGGCTCTAAATACTTCTATTTCTTCTTCTGATGTAACAATAAGAGATTATGCATCAACGATTACAGTCGGTGAGACCACAAATAAGAAACCTAATATACATTTATCAGTATATCATTTTCACAACTCTAACACTTGTTGTATAATATGTAAAGGTAAGAACTGCCTGGTTATTGTAGTAAAAGCTATTGAAACTCAAGCCTTTATAGAATCTAATATCTATTTTTTGTCGAGAAAACGATGCTGTAAAACTCATACTACTTGATCGGTAAATTGACTCTGCAAAATTTAAGTCCTGTAAGTGAGAATACATCGGTGTAAGAAATGTGATGCATGAAAATATTTAAACCAATATCAGAAATGTAGCAAAGAAGGCCTCGTTTCAGATACACTGGGACGAAAATTTTCCGACTTTTCCGAAATCTATTATTATATTCTCATGGGTATATTTATGTCTGATTTTAACTATATCTTTAAACTTGTAAAGTCCAAAATACGTTCCTTAATAAAGAGGTCATCTCGTACTTACTTTGCAATGTTACTTGTAAAACTTAGAACTGGTCTCTATTGTGGTGGTCTCTACATTATTCAATATAAGTAAAATAATATCTTCTGTAAAATATGAAAACCAGACTTTGATTAAGAACGTTGTTCTAAAACACAGTAGAAGGAACACATCACCAGAACACAAGTTATTGAAAAATATACGAGGCTTTCAGCAGGAAGATTATTCATTCCGGATGACAACAATGATACTGTGATGATTGCTTTCGATAGCACGTACGTTTATATCTAGAAATGTGTGAACTATTCCTTTCAGAGACATTCCTTCGGGCTATACAAAGGAAGACCTTTTGTTAAGCATATGGTATTCGTTATTACTTCAAATTACATTTTGGATGTCTTCGTTTCTTACTTCGCGGAAACAAAGAACAATTACGCTAACATACTTACAAACACATTAAAGAAATATTCATATAATATCAGAAAGTGGCTGAAGTCAAATGATGTTGAGAGTATTGAATATTTTACCGGGATTGTTTGAAACTTCTGCACGAAATTGATATTGAACATGAAATACCAAGATTCTTAAATAAGCAGCAACAGTTTTCAACAGATGATGCTAAGGGACAGCTCTCGTAACCAAAATTTGATTTTTCAGCGCAGAATTTCTAAAACTTATAATATTTGGATAAAAACACAGCGAAACATGATAACATAATGGTACTGTCAGTGTAAAGTACGCAAAAGTGTCGTAGAGTGCTGCGTGCTTGCTGTTTTCATATTCTGGTTTCTGTCTTACAATACTACTGTAATGTACCATCGCTCAATCAAAATTAAAAAACCAAATATTGAATATGTTCATATACAGTACAAGACGAGGCCGCTGGGTGGTCCATTAGTGATTCTGGTGAAGCAATCAATAACGAAAATAATCTAAAACACATCGTCCAAAAAGTCTGAAACTGTATTATTATTATTTTTAATAATATTTGTTATTTATTATTTCCGATATTTCATGTATTGAAATAATAATCTTAGTGAGCTCCATTTATCTTAATTTTACGCATTTTGTTGTATTTACTATTGATTATATGGATTAAAACTAATGACAATTGTGTTTATGCTCATTAATATACATAATATTTACTTAAATCTATATTTTATTTTTCCATCAATTATTAAACTTTCATTCAAGGTATTATTATTTTCTTACTTGTTATGAGGTATACTAATGAAAAAAATGTATGTCACGTCTAGGTGCTGATGGACGAAAAATGGCCCTTATTGACCCACCCCCTTTAGTAGAAATATAAGTATTTTTTGCAGCGAAATAAGTCACTTACAAATTTACTAGAAATATAAATAATCGCCACACATATACATATATAAACACAGCTCAAAATAAAATTAACATTACAATATAAATTTAAAAACTATTTTTTATTCTGACATAGTAAAGAAAAATGTACAACTTGTAGAAAAAATATGAGATAAAAAATAAGAGAATTTGTGTTAACCCTTAACTGCTGTGACAAAAATTGCCGCATAACTACCATGAGCGGTCTGTCAGACCGCTTAATCTAAAGATGAATAAAATGTTAAATTAACTCTCATAATACTATTTTTGTATTAAACTTTATAAAGGACTATTATAAATAAAATTAAGCTATTCAAAAGTCTAAAGATAGTAATAGGGCTCCAAACGTAACAAAATTTAACCCTTATCTATAGTTAAACTAAAAATTACGAGTTAAACTCTAAAATTTGAAAAACTTGGCGGTCTGTGAGAACGCTAACAGCAGTTAAAGGTTAAATGAAATGATGAAAAGCAACAGCCACCATTCTTAAAAAAAAAAAAAAAAATACAGTAAACTCTGTTTAAGGCAGAATCGATCGGGATCTAGAAAAGTTTCCGTAGTAAACAATATTCCGCCTTAAGCAAATGTTACTTTATGTCTATAGATTGGCAGGGACGCGAAACTCATTCCGAATTGGAGAGATTTTGTCTTAGACAGAGTCCATCTTACATAGAGTTTACTGTATACATATTTTAAAATGATGTTAGATTATCTAATCTAAAACTTAATTAAGAAGTAAGAAAAATCATGCGTTAAGCATAGATTATGAAATACTTTCCAACACTTTCTGAAATCTTTAACAAAACTTCGTTATTTAGGGAAATACGATGCTTTTGTCCATAGCTAAATATATATTCCAATACATTTGAACAGCCCTGTATTTGATCTGTCAGTTGATGTATATATACTATATAATGGGAAAATTTACTTTAGTTTGAAAATGCCTGACTAGTTGAAATTTCTCTTACAGCACTTTATTCTAATAGATAGAAAATACCTCAATATTTTTGTTCAGCCCTATAATTTACCTTGTACCTTTATTGCACGCCAATATTTTGTTAAAATTTAGTTCAAACAAACACACTCTTAAAACTACTTAAATCACGTTTTCAGAAGTTATCATGTATCTATGACCATGTACCTAATTTTTTGTGTGATCCTGTATATCATTTTATTTATATTCTACAAACATTTCTTAGTAAACTGAAAGCAGTTCAACGTAAAAAATCCATAACTTACTTAATAACCACTTCTAATTTAATTACTCTCATATTCAGTAACTTTTATGAGCTCTTTTGTGTAACCCTGTATATGAACTATAACATTTATATACACCATATAATTTGCAGAATATTTAGTAAAACTTAAAAGCTTATATCACAATTGAAAATGCATTTCAACCATCCATCAGCTATCATCGATAATATATAGTACTTCGGATAAGAGTATAAGATTTGAAATATTTTGTGTGCCCCAGTAAATGCTATGCACGTCATATTATAAGTTAAATATTAAGTCTCAGCGGCGTATATCAATTTTATAATACTTGAAATCGTTTAATATTATTAAAATATGTCGCAAATAATTACCCCTTTTATTATTGTATAATGAAATTCTTTTGAGTGGCCCTGTAAATGAATAATAGTTATTATTTTGACTGCATATTTTACAGAATGCGTATTTTAGTGCACTTTGCGAATCCATGTAAATTTGAATAAGTTTGACAGGGTGTAACACCTTTAAAAATCATTTTAAACGATTTTTTCCCGTTGGTCGTGATGTATCGAAAAACTTTTGACTATCCCTGTAAATAAACTAATCATAGTAGAAACTTCATTTTCAATATGGTTCGTGCTCAGGTAAACATCAATAACATATAAAAATTTCATAGTAATCCGAGAATATTTACGGGAGCTAGCGCGGCCAGACGGCCAGACAAACCGAATGCATAAACACTTTTCAACTTTGTTGGAAAGTATTAAAGATGAAAGTTGTCTTAAAAACGTGCTCGATGTGGCTCCCTTCGGCTGCAATGCAGAGTACACTCCAAATAAATCCTAGCATATTGTGTGCGATAAATCGAAGCATGGCTCAACTCATCGGGGTTCAGATGCCGAAAATTTGCATGAGTCATGCAATTCAAAGTTTTACAACTAGGTCAATTTTAGTGTTAAAATGATTTTTCTTTTTCTTTTAGTCGTACTTTTTAGTGTTATAGGACTTTTTATTAAATACCACTTATAAGACCGGGGGAACCGTATAAAAATTTTAATTTTGTTATCTAAGAAATGTTTTTAACACTTTCGAACAAAGTTAAAAAGTGTTTATGGTTTCGGTTTGTCTGGCGGTCTGGCCGGGCTCTAATTCTCGTAAATAAACTCGATTGCCCAATTAAAATGTATCTAGTCTGTCAAGACATATCTTGTTGAAAAAAACCATCCACAGACCCGATTGTAGTGGTTCATCAATAGGTTATCATTGTGTTTTCCTATTATTATTTTTTTTTTTTTCGTTAATTGCTTGAACTGGAAACAAGGATCCTACTGCATTTTTTTAAACTATTTGGAAAATGGTTGTTGCTTTCGGTCGAGAATAGAGATATCTGAGGCATATCTGAATCCTTGATGATGTTTTATTCTTTTTCTGATTAGTCCAGGAATATTAATGTTCAATCCATTTCATATGTAATGTATGACTCTTTTATTACGTAAGCCCATCATAAAAAGGGTGCTTTTATTGATTTTTATTAACTCAGTGGGAAACATTAAAATATTTTGGATTGGACAATAAATGGCCGCATTTTTTAAATTTACATTTTTATTTTTAATAGATTTTCGTTCTAGATTGAGTGAAATTGAATAACTAAACTAATTTTATTTTTTGAGGGATGAGTTGCATGAAATTAAAAATTGGTTTCCTTTCGTATATAAAAATTAGTACTCTGTTAAAAATATAGTGAAATATAAGCTCTGATTTTAAAGATCATCAATTTTCTGCCAAATGATAACGCACATAAACGCCTGTGGAGCGTTCTGATTGGTCAGAAAATAGATAGTCTTTAAAAACAAAGGTAATTTTTCACGGTAATTTTTTTTTTCCTGAGCAATTTAGATTTTTTTCAGATGGAGCGGCTGTATGCATATATCCATTGATTAGTGTCAATATAGAATACACAATATGGCATGTACTACTTAGATTTGGATACAGAGCCTCATTTTTTTTCTTTGCTTCATTTTGGAAACAACGGATTTTGAGCTTATTCTATCAACGATCACTTTCAGAATTTTTAAGCTATGTTTTTGAGACTTTCACAAAAGTTGCTCGATATATTTAGTTAACACAATATACAAATGAAATTTTGATAGCATTGACGCATGCGCAGTGGAAAATTATTTAGTATTTCTCGATATTTAACAAAATGTCTAAAATCGCAAGTGGTTGGTCACCTTTGGCCATATAGTATATTATTTATGAAAGTAGGGTGTTGGTTGTTACTATAATTAATACTACTTTTTTCCTATATTTCTGGCATCGTAAAATCTTGGTTTACGATGAAAATCAGTGGACGCAGTCAGAAGTTTTTGCGCAATTTCTCAAAATTTGATTTTTTGGATAAAGCGAGTTTTGAAATTCATGTCCTCACATGACAAACATTAATTATGTATCTAAAAATGTTAAAAAATTTATTAAAAGCTATATTTTTCTGTTAGTCATGTCAGAGGTAAGCCGGAGAAGTTGTTAAAGAGTTTGCTAGTTACATTAGACTTATTCTGGTTATTTCAGTGTTTTTTAAGCACATAATTCGATAACGTACCTTTTAAGAGGTAAACGTCAGATTTTTAAAAAAAGTCCTTCCGGCAGTGTCGGGAGGAAGAGATAGCTTTCATATACTTATTTAATTATTTATTAATTTTAAATTACGTTATATATTTCAAACATACGAAGCTCAAATTAGTGGAACCCGATTATATAAGATTGAATACTAGTTCTTGTCAATACTGAATATTGATGGGAATTTTTAGAAATTAGTCATCTGTTATTCAACCTGATTAAGCGTTTTGTATGGTTTCCAAATTCCACGATATCATGAAGTGTATGCCATTTTAAAGCAACATGATGCATAAAACAAACCAATGAGCTTGGTCTAAATCTTAATTCATGTGCACATGCACACTCACATCGAAATCGATTAATATATACGAGTTAGAGGTCTGCACGGGCCGGAATTTCCAGGCTCCGCCCGGCCTGTAGGAAATTTATTTCCGCCCGGCCCGTTTTGGCCCGTTACAATTTCTACGATTTCTAAAAAAATCAGATTTTTATCATATAATTAAGATTTCTTTAAAGAATACTGCATACATATCTATGGAATGATTTTACAGTATCTTTTATAGGAAATACACATTAACAACATTAATGATTACTTAGATTCTTAGGCTTTCAACATTCGAATAAAGATTCATTAAAAATTTAATATGGCTTAGAATAAAAGAAAAAAGAAAGAAAGCTAAAAACATCGTTACTTTTGAAGATGTTTGATAAAAGAAGATTTATAAAAATATTTCTATATCATTTTATTAAAGGTTTTAAATCCAAATTCATTCTTAAATTCAAAGAAGCTCCTTTCTGATACATTTCTAAATTCACTTTTTTCTCAGAAATGCATAAGATTAGAAGGTATTTTTATTCAAAAACTATATAATCGAGTGGCGTTATCCATTTTTGATACAAGCAATTTAAGACTACTACAAGCAAATAAAATACTGTCATAATTAGCGATTTGAATAGAATTTCCGGAAGCGATAGTATGGGAAGGGAGAAAAATCTGTAATCATTTGAGAAATTATTACATCCCAACAAGGTCATACAAGTATTTTATTTACCAAAAATAAAAAACGCTATTCGATTCCAAACCCTTCAATAGTTAAGCTTATCACTTTTATACTTTTACAATTTAAAATTAATCAGAAATTGTGTCAAACTTTCGCATTATTGAGAAATTAATTTAAAAACCATCAAGAAGTATACATCCGAAGATAAAGCTAACATAAGTTCTTTATCGCTGTTAGTAATTATACAAATCATGTTTTCTGCCCTGCAGATCTTGAGAACAATTAATCTAGTTCCGGTCCGGCCAGTATATATGTAGAAAAATAATGCACGCTTGATCTCGGACCGGCATGAGTCAGCTAACAAAATATTAAAACGAGTTGCACACAATGTAATTCTCCGATGCTGATCTCTACACTGTACATTTTTATATTGATGCTGTCAAACTAGTATGGCTCGTGACGCACATTTATACTTATTCTCGTTAAAACCATTGAAAATAGCTCATATTTTATCTTTCCAGCTCAAACCTTCAGAAAGGGCCGGCAGGCCCGAAAATTTTTTTAATCGGCCCGGCCCGTTTATGTTGTTTGTCGGCCCGGCCCGGCCCGTTGAAAAACTATTCTAAATCTGCCGGCCCGGCCCGTTAGAAAATTTGAAACGATTCCGCCGGCCCGGCCCGTGCAGACCTCTAATACGAGTGCTGTCCAGGCAAATTGATTTTTAAAAAAATGTCACCCACATTAGAAATTCAAACTGTTATATCTCAGGCATTTTTTTAAGGTAAAGTCAAAGCAAAAAATACTCTGGAATTCATTATTAAGATAAACACTTTAGATAGAACATTTTTTCAATTTCTAATTTTTTGTTTGTACATCATTATACATTTAAAAGAATTTTGACAAACTTAAATAGTCGCCATTTTGAAACAAAATGACGGATGATGTTGGCCAGTGAACTCGGTCAAAACATTGGTATGTACAATGTACACACAAAGTTACGTCCAAATCAATTTGTAAATATGCGTATTATCGCGTGACGAATTTCAGACCGTTTCAGAATGTCAACCACTCTGTATATTGAAAGTGTTATAACTCAGCCATTTTTCAAGATATAGATGAAAAAAAAATGCTCTGGAATCTTTGCATCAAGAGGAAACACACAAAAGAAAAACCTTTTTCAATTTCTTACTTTTTTACACCTAATTTTAAAATTTAATTTTTTTTTAAATATTTAATATTCCGCCATTTTGAAACAAGATGGCGGATGGAACTGGCCTACGAACTCGATCAAGACATCAGTATGTACTATCAGTATAGATAAATATATATATATATATATATATATATATATATATATTATATATGAGGACCCCAGAAGCCAAGGGGTATAAGTGACAAAATTGAAAAAATTGAGTTAAGTGCACAGGGTATCTGGAAATATGCTTTTTTCATTTCAGGTAAAGAAATATAGGTCATTTTCTGATTATTTGGGAGAGTTATAGAGATAAACCACTTTTTTCGAAAAACAAACAATATTTATTAATTATACATGTAAAGAAAATTGTACTCTATTTTTTTAACAGTTATTGAAATGAGAGTTCAAAGATTAGAATGCAACAAGCAGATGTTTCCTATTTCAATTTAGTCAATTGTTATTGATGTTCCAATTTAACATCAATTATCTTTAAACTCAATTTACTCCAAATCGACATTTTGTCACTTGTACCCCTTGGCTTCTGGGCTCCTCATTTATATATATATATATATATATATATATATATATACAGGGTGTCCGAAAAGTCTGGAAACGGTCGAATAACTCGAAAAATACATATGAGATTGAAAAACGTAAATATACCTGTTAAATATTTTTAAATAAGCTACTCAGTGATACCAAATTTGACCTTCGTAACCGACCCCCTCGGGGTCAGAGGGGGTCCAACTTTGAAATCTTAAATTATAACCCCCATTTTTTATTGCAGATTCGGATTCTACGGACAAAAATACGTAACTTTTGTATTTGATGTTTATTTCGAATCCTCGTTTATCACGGTGTAATTGAGCATATTAAATCGATACATATTTCGGCTTTTCCAACGGGATTTTCCCTAATCGAAACTAATTGGGGAGAATTTATGACATCAAATTCCTCGTCTTTTGCAATAATAGCGTTTCCTGAAAATCACTCGTGCCGATTATTTCGGTAGTGCTAAACAGTTAAAAATTTGATCCATTTGCTGTAGTGTCACTCCACAGCTTTTATAGAATATCTCTTTCATGACCAATGAGAATGTTCCATAACACAGTAAAGTACACTGTAAAAAAATTGACCCTTTTGCTGCATCGTCACTCCACCGCTTTTTTAGAAAACGATTACTTTACTGTGTTATGGAGCATTCTCATTGGTCACAAAAGAAATATTCTAGGGTAGATGTGCCAGTAATGGGCCACCTTAAGGAATTTCTCTAAAAAATAATTTTTTATTAATAGATATAATTATTGTATTCCAATTTTTTTCATATTAGATTAATCTTTCAACAATATTTAACTGATCCCACAGTCACATTTCCCAATAGAAATAAAAATTTCATTTTAAATAATAGAAATATGTCTAAACACCCAAATGCCCAGTAATGGGCCACCTATGTTCCAGTAATGGACCGCCTATGTTCCAGTAATGGGCCACCCTACAAAAAATAACAGATAATTATTTTTAGATGCGTTCGTAATTATGTAAATAGGTAGCACCTATAATTGTCGTTCAGTTCGTCTGTCTGTCCATCTATCTGTCCGTTTGTCTGACAGTCTGTCTATCTGTCCGTTTGTCTGTCCGCATATAACAACGGAAAACTATCCAACCGAATCGTTTGAAATTTAAAATACATAATTATTGCGTAATTTTGTCGAGTCATTTCAAATGTTATGAAAATCGGATGCATAGATCAATTACAGGGACAATCAAAAGGATTCCGTTACATTACGGTCAATGGGGAAGAAGTTTCAAATGCATTTTAATGATGTTACACTCATTCGAACATAATAGAATTGGCATTAATCTATGAAATATATACTAAAATATGCATTCTGTACAATCTGTGACGCAAAGAATTTTTATTATTAAATTACAGGGCTACACAAAAGTATTCCACTATATAATGCTATACGGGGAAACATGGTTTGGTACGTGTTTTAATTATATTCAACTATTTCACATTTTATGAATAAGATATACGTTACTGAGGGTAATAAGAATTACTATTTCTGTATATTTACAAAATTTTTAACCAATATACTGTATCCGAAGTACTATTTACTATAAAAGCAAGATCTGAATATTTTTAAAACTTCGTTATCGTACGAACGCACCTCATTTGCTACGTTCACGTGCAATTTCCAACTTGTTCTTTTTATGTCTGCGTAAGTCGCATCTTCTTCTTCCTCAGAATCCACATTATCCTCTTGTATACAAAATTCGGCCTTTTTGAAGCAATTGTAAATTGTTTTTTCTTCAATTACCCCCATTGATCCCTTTCTTATATGTATAACTATTCAATTAACACTGTTTTGAGAAGGATGTTGAAAGGTGTGTGAAAGGAGGGGGTTGATGAATTTGTTGGACTTAAGGAACAAGAAAATTCAAGCAGAGGAGTAATATAAAAAAACTCAGCACTGAACGATAAATTAGGAATAAGAGATGGAAATTTGATTTCATGTGATTTCGAAGTATTTTTTTACAACTGAATAAAGAACATTTTATGAAAATATTTGTTATATGGAGATAGATATTTCGCTATATAGAGACTGTTTTTAATGTAATCATGGGAAAAGGGCAACATTCCTTCTAAAAATTCGTTATATAGAGAAATTCGATGTATGGAGTTTCGTTATAGAGAGACTTGACTGTATTTATAAAGAAATTGTCTTTATTAAATTCTAGTAAGTAAAATTTAAGTATTAAATTTGTTTATTTAGTTTTCAGTTAAATCAAAATATTTTATCACTACTGAAATTACACTTTTAGTATTGGTCACTTGGGTGGCCCATTACTGGCAAATCACGAAATAAGCAATCCAGTAATGGACCACCCCTCCTAAAATCTTAAAAATAAATAAAATTTTGTAAATGGCCATTGCTATATTAAATTCAATGTTTTATATTGCTAACCAAACAAAAACATTCAATTTTTACGGAAAAATAAAAAAGATATAAAACTAAGTAAGTAAAGTCTGCTCTTAGCATGTTCATTAAGATTTTCAGTGAAAAACAGAAAAACTGTGAAACTTTATTTTCTGCTTCCTAATTGTTTTGACGAAAAGTGTAAAAAATTAATCCAGCTTATAAAGCATGCAAGGTAGAGTTCAGAAAAAAATAATAAAAGCTTAACTATTATTTATTATTTTTTTATAAACCAAAAAGTGCGAGGTGGCCCATTACTGGAAGGTGGCCCATTACTGGCACATCTACCCTATAATGTCTGTGGAGTGACGCTGCAGCAAATGGGTCAAATTTTTAACAGTGTAGCACTATTGAAATAATCGTCACGGGTAATTTTCAGGAAACGCTATTCCTACAAAAGACGAGGAATTTGACGTCAAAAATTCCGCCCAATCAGTTTCGATTAGGGAAAATCCCGTAGGAAAAGCGGGAATATATATCGATTTAATATGCTCGATTACACCATTTTAAACGAAGATTTGAAATAAACATCAAATACAAAAGTTGCGTATTTTTGTCCGTAGAATCCGAATCTGCAATAAAAAATGGGGGTTATAATTTAAGATTTCAAAGTTGGACCCCCTCTGACCCCCAGGGAGTCGGTTTCGAAGGTCAAATTTGGTATCACAGAGTAGCTTATTTAAAAATATTTAACACGTATATTTACGTTTTTCGATCTCATATGTATTTCTCGAGTTATTCGGCCGTTTCCAGACTTTTCGAACACCCTGTATATATACATATATATGTCAACATTTGAACGGAGGGTGGTTCTGGGGTATAGGGGTCATGATCGGTGAAAATGTACCAAAATTTTCCGCAAGTGCTTTCCTCCGGACGGCTGCAATAGGTAGCTTTTTACTTTTTGTAATGAAAACTACCTAAAAGATGTTTGATAAAGAAACTAAGGTACCTGTATCCAATATGGACACCCTAAGGAAAATGTATTTTTTCCACCCCCATGTACAAGTCATAGGACTCCAAAAATATGTGACCACTATCCTTGGACTATTGACTATCATTATTAAAATTAGAGACCTTGTAATTATTCTGGTTTAATTTAAATGATAAAAGCAAAAAAAAATGTTTACAAGAGTCCATATAAGGAACTACCTGTCCCTATTATGGACAGGTGTTTCCTTTTTGACTTTCTACACAGTGTGTATGGAAGAGCCACTTTTCCAAGGGATTTTAGAGGAAAGGGAATAAAAAAAAAATGTATCTTAAAGTATTCCGAAGAGGAGGGGGACAGTAAATATCTTCAGAACATGCATTTTAGAAAGGGGGGGGGGCATTCTCGGTTTTTACCCTTCGGAGACCCATGCAAAGCTCCTTAGTTACTAGTAAATATTATGAAGTAATATTGTTGATTTTGCTTAGCTTTATTGCATCTGTCTGCGAATTTACATCTGTTATTACTCAGTCCTCACAGCATGGACAAATAGAAACTTTTTCACCATGGGCAGTAAGTCCCACATGATCCTCATGAACATATCTGCCACATGTGCTGCATGGCCGCATGTTTGAAAAAGCATCAATACAGCAAAAGAAGCAGTAACAGCTCTCCTTTGTTGAGGAAGTCATACCATTGGTACCTACGATTTCGCCAACAGATATCCTACTGGGGGGGGGGCTTCTTTTATTTTTTCTGCAAGGGTTTTTTGGAGGAAGGTTTTTGGGGGATTGTTCAAATAGCATCTTGTTGAACAAAGATTTTACCACTTTGATGACTTTTCAACATATTGCTTGGCAACGTTGAATTTTCTTCTTTCTTACAGTTGTAGTCGATGGGGACATAAGCTGTCCATATTGGGAACCGGGCATAGTTTTACTAAATCTTGTACCAAATGAATAAGTAAAATTATTTTAAGCAAAATATGCAATAGCAATCGAAAATATGCTTTATTAGCTTTCTAAAATACTCCACTTTTCAACATTTAATGTAATTTTACCATATCTAATAAGAATTTAAGCTTACAAATAATTAAGATCAGCACATCTCGAAATAACAAGTTTCCTCCTAAATGGCGATCAGCGCGCTTTTTTGCACTTTCCAGACTTAATTTTCTTTTCAACTGCTTTTCTTCGCGAAAATGTTTAGCCATCTCTCGATCAAAATTATTACCTTTGAAAATATTAAGGGTGTCCATATTCTGAGCCCTGTCCATATAGGGTACAAATACCTTACTATTGTTTTCGCATTATTACGTCATTAGAGTAATTTACTGTCGCGTTGCATGCTTCTATGTTAGCTCCATGATTATAATTTATTTTCGTGCAGGTGACCACGAGCAATGATAAAATAGAATTTTCTAGAACAAAACATTTCTTATAATTTTTAAAGCACTCACGACTTGAATCTAAATTTATCGCCTTTAATGTATCGGAAAATTTGATTTGTTTTGTAAAAGTTTTATTGATTTTTTGATGAATTATTGAAATTTTTTACAAAAGAATTTAAAAATATGTCTCAAGTAAGAAAAACATCAATAGATATCGAAAACGCAATTTTGAAATCTACTCGTCATCTTGTCCAAGCTAGAGGTTTTTCTTCTGCAGATATTTTGCGATATTTGTCATCCATGAAACCCCTGAATATGACGGATTCAGAAAAGATCGTCCAGCTGAACCTCGATAATGCCGTCGATAAAGGACTTCTCAAAAAGTTGACTAACGGAAAATACAAAGTCAATGAAATTGCAAGACGCAGGAAATCGCGCAGAAGAAGTCGCTCAAGAGCCAAGCCTAAACGCAGGTCCAGATCTAGGAAGCAGTCTGGAAGTAGGAGACGTCGGCGTTCTAGCAGTGGCAGAAGACGCAAGCGTTCTAGCAGTGGCAGAAGACGCAAGCGTTCGAGCAGTGGCAGAAGACGCAAGCGTTCCACTTCCCGAAGACGACGATCAAAGCGACGCACAAAAATGCCAGAAGAAGAAGACTAACTTCTTCAAGATGGCTCCAGAAATTCATTTTTCATAAACGGTATGTGATTAATTTGTATAAAAGTTAGATCAGTCAGATTTTGATGATAAAGTAATAAAAGTAATGAAATTTATCTTGCCCGTTTTTTCTTTAAAATTTTGCCACTGTAATAAGTTATTACATTTAATTAACTTTTAATTTTTAAATGATGTTAGAGTTTTAGCGGTACTTCTAGGTTATCCCGTCGACCAAAAAATTGTCGTCAAACTATAAGATTAAATGCCAATAATGGATGATCGTGAATGCCACATTCAATAACATTAAATGCGATTCACGTGTTTAAAATGTCATTAAGTGATTTTTATTTCGACTTTTTATTAATATTTTTATTAATATTCTACTAATTATTTGTTTTTTTCGTCATTTAAAATAAAAATTATGTCAACATGTATAATCGCTATTAGTTTGGCGATTTGTATAATTTGGCGAAATTGGTCGACGGGATAACCTAGACGTACTGTTTTAGCATTTTCAGAATTTTTTAAAAAACTATATTGAAAGCTATTTCCGTAAAATTTACTTTAATTTGCGAAACATTTTATTTTATAAAATTAATTAAATTATTTGTAAGTATATTTTTAATTTTTTAAATGTTACATTTACTATAATAAACTATTTTTGTTTTAAGCCTACCTCACAAAGTTCCCAACGATACTAAAGTTACATTGAAAATTTAAGTATTACTTTTCGGTTAAATGATAAGTGACTGAATTTTCAATAATCCAAGACCGTATCAAATTAGTGAGCTTTGGATACATATATTCATTGTTATCTAATATGCAGAAATTTCAGAAGAAAGAACCCTCGCGGGAGCAGCCAAATTTCGTCCGCAACCGCTACCTACGTCCGAAATAGTCCGACTCTCTAGAGAAATAATAATAATAAAAAAGATTCCAGTCGCATTTTTAAGAAAAATTATACAAATTAAAGACACTGAAAAGCGGGAGGGATGATACAGAGGCTATGAAACTACCGAACAACCCCAGCTACGTCTCGATTATTATTAGATTTGTTCCACTGTTTGATATGCAATGGATGTTTATTTGCACTGTTGATGAATTGCGAGTAACTTGGCGAAACGTTTCATTTTTTGTATTTTTAAATGATTTTATTATTATTATTATTTTTTTTATATAAATTTTAATTTTTTAAATGTATTCAAGTCTATCTTAGTTAATATTATTCAATCTTTAAAAAAAGAAAATTTTAAACCTGTTGCAGAAGCACCGGATTTGGCGAGATTTCTGTTTTTGAGTCATTTTGACGCGAAAATCCCATTTCGAATGCATGTTAAATCTAATGGCACAGATGTCATATACGCACCAGATTGGCGCGAATTTTTTTCAGACGCCAGTTTGGCAAAAAGTTCGTTATCAAATATTAGTTACATATATATTTTTTAATTATTTTCTATTATTTTAAAAAGGAAATAATAATAAACCACAAAAGTTTAATTAATAACTATAAAACAAAACAATTTATATCAATTTATAAAAGAAAATATGAAGTAAATAAACAGTTTATTAATAAATAAACAACAATGACTGGGTTACCATATGAGGCATAAAATCACCATTTTTTTGCACTCGCGCAAATGTGGTGCGTATATGACATCTGTGCCAATTTAATCTGTTAAAATAGCATATCAGTTTTATTTTACTATGAAACGCATACAATATTTATTATAAGCACGCACAAATATTTGTACTTAATCCATGTATTATTTCCGTTAGATCGGATACAACTGCTCTAAGCATGTTGCCAATTATAATAATTAAAGTAACCTTCACTTTTCCCCAACTTTATAAGTATCATATGTAATAAGAAATGTTATCATTTATATATTTCTTATTACAGGATCGACCCCTCCCCCTAAGGGAAAGGTTCTGTTTTTTTTTAAATATCCAGTTTTTTTTTTCATTAAAGAACCGATGTTGTTATTATTTTTAGCCCTTATTGTTGTTTTTTACTACTGGAATGTACCTTATTAATACGTTTTTTGTTTTTATCATATTTTTTGGAAAAGTTTATTCCGGAAATTTAATGTTTTAATTAGTTTAATTCGTAGAACAATCCTCTTCGCCAAGGCGATTTCTTTTTTGGCGCGATACATATACATATAATATATATATATATATATATATATATACATGTTTATATGTATGTGTGTAAGTGTATATGAGTAATATTTTATACTTTTTTTGTCATCATGGCAACAGAAGTATTCCATTCTTGAAGATTAAACATGGACCAATCAGAAAACGAATAAAATCCGGACATCACAAGGATTCAGATATCTCTAGACCGAGAGCAACAACCATTTTTCAATTGGTTATTAAAAAATAGTCCATTGGGAATTATATGTGCTGATTTGTAATCAAAGAGTTAATTTATATCTATAATACTCCTTTTACGCAAAAAGGTGTTTCTTTTTTTCAGTTTCTTTTTGCCTCTAGATTAGCTTATGGGCATATTTTTAAAATGTCTTAAATTTGGATGAGGGGGGCTTGAGTCCCATTAGATTCTGCTCCTGATATATTAGTCCAAGAGCCGACAGCACAACAACCTAAGATATCAAGCACAAGGGGGAAAAAAACCTTTATGGAAGAGCAGTAATAGGGGAAATCTAATGATCCATGTCTGCCGGAAGTAAAGGGGTGCTTAAGCCAAAAACTAATACTATTAGTGGTTTACTCGTAGTATTTACTCGTAGATGTTTGCCGACAATCAAAGGTACGAAATGATTGTACGGTAAACACAATGTTAAACCTACGAGTCAACCACGAGTGGTATTAATTTTTGGCTTATGCACCCCTTCACTTACGGCTGACATGGATCATTAGATTTCCCCTATTACTATTCTTCCATAAAATAAAGGTTTTTTTTCCCCCTTGTGCTTGATGGCTCTTGGATTACATATGAGGTCAAATAAATCGCGGGTTACAATTATAAATAAGGAAAAATAGAAAATTTGTTTTATGAATTTTTCTGAGCTTACTTGGTAAAATATGTACGGCATAGAGATGTTGTCATTGCACTCGACTGTACTTTTGTAATTCACCAGCAGATCCATGATGTTGGCCATCGTGGACGGTGCCCATCGTCTCCTCTGTGTATAGAACTCGGCAAAGGATTCGGGGCAGTGAGTGTAGGCGTCCGAAGCCGCAGAGTACTCTACTCGAGATCCACTTTGCAGCAGCAGAGTGCACAGCCATCGATCTTCCCCTGAATCAGAATAAGTAAATGTATTACTGTCCAATCTATTTATTATGTACAGGAGCGTAATTTGAGATTTTTTTTGGACGAAGAAAAATTCTTATGAAAAAGAATTAAGTATATTTAATCAAGACGATTCTGTCCCGCCCCTCGTCGACGACAGTAACATTTAGCCCTGTTTTCTTTTTAATTTCATATGTTTAAAAAAGATTAATAAAAAGAGGCTCTCCTCTGACAAATAAAAGAAAAAAAGTAGAAAATTGCACGTCAAACGGAGCGAATGAGGTGTGTTCGTACTATAACGAAGTTTTAAAAATAATTCGATCTTGGGGTATTAGCATTATTACACCAAGATCTGAATATTTTTACAGCAGGCCTGTCCAACCTTTTACTAAGCAGGGGCTCGCACCTGCTTAGTTTTATTATTATTATTATTATTATTATTATTATTATTATTATTATTATTATTATTATTATTATTATTATTATTATTATTATTATTATTATTATTAATGCCTCCGATGCTATTTCTTTCAGACAAGCTAAAAAGTTTCGTGTCAAAAATTGTGGCCCACTTTTACTTACATAGCATAGAAGAGTATGTCTTGCAATCGTTTTGAAAATCGAAAAAAAAAAAAAAACAACAAAAAAAAAACTTTGACGGATTTACACGTTTCAGATACTGGAAATTCCGAAAAACATATTTTTAGAAAAAAAAAAAAAATGCCGTCTGTCTGTCTGTAAACGCTCTATCTTACGAACAAATGGAGATAGAGACTTAAAATTTTATATGTACCTAGTAAGTAAGAATAGGACGAAGTCTATTTAATATCAGTAACCTCGATTATCCGGAACTATTTTTTTCGGACTCTCAAAAAATTCGTTCTGATGAAATGTATATAAAAATTTTCGATTTTTTTTTTATTTTAAGGAAAGGACATAAAAGGCAATAAAATAACACAAATTTTGCATCACGAACGAAGTCGGTCGGATTAATAGTTGCCGAGATATTTGTAATACTGTTTTCCACATTCTTCGATTTTTCATGACCCTGTATTTTCTTCCAATTTCAATTCAAAGATATGTTTTAATTGGAAATGAGACGCTTAATTTGACGCAGTAAACTGTTAGTTAATAGATTATTGTCTTTGGAGTTATAAGGATGTTACTTTTACGCCATCCGGTACTACTTGCGTAGTTTGGCATTTTACATAATTTGTCGAAATGGGTTCATCAGCAATTCATTAATGGAGTATTACTATGTATATTAAGAATATTTAAATATACGTTTAAATTTTGTTTTGGAATTGCAATGCATTTTATAAATAGTTTTCACATATTTTATTTTCACATATTATATAATGCATATCCATGATGGGTAAGTATTACGTTGGCCCCCAACGACTAGTTTCGTAATCTGGCCGTTAAAACGAGACATTCATACAATTTTATTGTTAAAATGTATTTCCTTTTTTCTCAGAGTCTATAAAAAAGCGTTAAACTAAAGAAAAAATCCGTTTTTGATGATGAAGAAGTAGCACGAGAAATTGTAATTCTTTATTATTCCGCAATTCCGATGCCTCAGAGAGAAATTGCTAATCAATTGGGTATTTCACGCCGTTCTGTTTGCTATTATATTGATAAACACAAGAAAAAGAAAATTAGTTCATTGCATTCTAAACGAGGTCGCCCTTCTAAAAGACCTCTATCGATTTTTTTTTAATCGGAGACGAAACTGAATTCTGCAATAGCAAAATCTACATTCAACTTTTTTTTTTTTTTTTTTTTTAAGAATGTATAGGTTTGTAAGTAAATGCTTAGGTAGTAATATGCTTAGTTTTTTTTTTTTTTTTTTTTTTTTTTTTTTTTTTTTTTTTTAATGTATTGTATATGTCGCTTTTGGCAAGCAATGAAGGGCGCCATTATTAACATGGCTCAAAACATAAAAAAAAAAAAAAATCATCTTTTAATAATATTAGCGGAAATATATATGTGTGAAAATGAGATATAATTCCCTAGTAATAAATAAAAAAATAAAAAACAGTAAATCGTAATAAATTCCGAATAATATATTGTTCTGCGAGGGGAAATCTCAAACATTTTTGAATTGGAAGGAGCCAGAAAATGAAGTATCATCTATCATTAAAATAAAATGATAATCAGAGATATTGTTGGGTTTTTCGGGGACGCAAATACTTTGCAATTACTTTTTTTTTCTTTTGAGGCGTAAATTTGCCATTATAAAAAGTACAGAAACAAAGTCATAAGTAGTACCAAAGAGTGAACTTGAAAGAGCTTTCAATGATAGAAATCCTTTCGTACAATTTTATAGATTAGAAAAAAACCCCTAAAGTTTAAAGGTTTGGGGGAGAAAACAATAGCCTTTATCCTGTATTATAAAATAGCTAAATGGCCAGTGAAACAACGTCAGTAAAAACAAGTTGGAAATTGCACGTGAAGCGTAGCAAATGAGATGCGTTCGTACGATAACGAAGTTTTAAAAATATCACTCATATATCAATCTCATAAAATTATAAATAATTAATTACAATTAAAATGCGCACCAAACAATGCTCTCCCTATACCATTATGTAATTGAATACTTTTGTGTGGCCTTGTAAATCAATAACAAATGTCTTTTGCACTACAGATTATGCAAAATGTATATTATAATTTGTACTTTATAGATGCATATTAATTTTATTATGTTTGAATGAGTGTAACACCATTAAAATGCATTTGAAACCTTTTTACCCGTTGACCGTAATGTAAAGGAATACTTTTGATTGTCCCTGTAATTGATCTATGCATCCGATTTTCATAAAAATTGAATTGACTCGAGAAAATTTTATAATAACTATATGATTCGGTTGGGTAGTTTTTGCGTTGTTATATGCGGACGGACGGACTGAACGACAACAATAGGTGCTTACGTATTTACATAATTACGAACGCACCTAATAACAAAAAATCTGAACTTTCATCCACGAAGGAGAAGAAAAATCACTTATTTTTTTCTACAATTTACTTCTTAACGTATTAAAGAAGCTATTGTCCACAGTCCACATTTATTAATTCATATCTGCATAATTTCGATAAAAAGACTTATAAATCATAACTATAAATTAGTAAAGAAATGCAACAGCATATGATTAAAAATAATAATAATAGTAATCTTGTGCTGTTGATTTCCTTTTATTACGTTGCATAATGTTATAATTGCTGATATGTGAAATACATTTTTAGACATTTTTAAAATATCGGTCATGAAAATATCAAGGATTTTAAATAAAGTAAGAAATTGTATTAAATAATCTATACTATTAACCGCAGTAAACGTCTGTCTGTCTGTCTGTACCGCTAAAAACTTTTCTCAACGGCCGAGTGGAGTGGCGCTCTGGGTGTCTATCGACTCGGGACGATTCGGCCTTTTGTGATAATGAATTTCGAGAAAATCGCCCGGTAATTACCCGAGATATTAATTAAAAACTACCCGGGAAACGTGACAAAAAATCCAAGTTCCGAGACGGTTCTCTGACGGAGCTCTCCGGTCGAAACTAGCTTTCAGCGGATGAAGAACCACGAAGGTGTCGAAAATACGAAAATTAAGGAGTTTTATATAACGTCGCATCCGCGCTGCAGATTCACGGATTTTAAAACAAATTACATATTCTTGAAGGAAATTTAAAGACCTTTCTGACGGTCTATTCGGTTTCAAGAAATACGAACAATAACCTTTTGAAAAAAACGTTTTCCCGAAAGCTTTCATTTTCCATTTTTCTCCGCAGAATTTTCGACCGAAAACTATCGAATTTTAAAACGATTCCATCCTTTTTAATTTTGGAGGCACGACAAAGAAAAAAAATACCCCCTCAAAGACGCTTCTGTCTAATTTCCAACGGTGTGTTTATTTTTGAAATATTCTAATATTAATCCTTTGAAAAAAAAATCGAGAAAAAGAGTCTCCGATCGTACAATTTTGTTTGCTTTTTCGACACTTTTTCCGCTCATATTTATATGAATAAAATCCCTAATTTTCAATATTTCTTTTCCATCTTTATACACCTCTTAGTGAATACAAAATTTCAAAAAGATACAACGGTTAGAAGTATTTTTAAATCTGTAAAAACCGCGAAATTACGGCGTAAAACGGGCGATTTTTTTTTTCTGCCATATTTTTAGGTAAAAGTAGCCCTTAAATCCTGTATTCTTCAATGATCTTTATATGTGTATTTGGGGTACTGGTTTTACACCTTGCATAAAATTTTTGAAAAAATCGGGAGACCGTAACTGTATTTTAAATAATATAATAGGCGAATTTTTTAATTTAAATTATTAAATGTGAAAAAGGAAAAACTAAAAATTAAAATTTTTGTACAAAATATGCATATTTTTACACGAAAATTATACTCGAGGTTTTTTTCAAAGTGTGTAATAGTAATACATTGCGACCTCACTAATCCGACACTCGGATTTATTTTTCTCAGAAAGGGGCCGCTAGCGGGCGAAGCTCGCTAGTAATAATAATAATAAAAAAGACTAGTAACGGCAAACTTTCAAGGGTACACGACATTTCGGTCCCGCCGTTTCGGTCCCGAGACATTTCGGTCCCTGGACATTTCGGTCCCGAGACATTTCGGTCCCTGGACATTTCGGTCCCGAGACATTTCGGTGCCGAGACATTTCGGTCCCTGGACATTTCGGTCCCGAGACATTTCGGTCCCTGGCCATTTCGGTCCATTGCTATTTCTTTACCGGCCACTTTATAACTTGGTTTCTGATTGATGAAGGCCCACTAAACGCTGTAAGATCAACATTGTTCGGGCCTTTTTTAATATTTTTATTCTCCTGCACCCCTTCCCTCAAATTTTATACAAAGCTGAATATAATAGTCCAATAAGTTTAATCTATTGTAACTAGTGATAATAAAATCACAGCGAGTTGTAAATTTGATTAAACAATGTTATATAATTTTACACTGTCTTTATTATTATTATTTAACAGAATAAATATTTTAAGTTGTATCATATATTTTTTGTATTAGGTATTTTATCTATACTATAAACTATTACTTTTATTGATTAACTTTTATTTTTATTGATTGTTTTCGCACACTTTCGTAGAATCTTTAAATTAGTGATTTCGTAACTAGGCGTGCTATAAAAAATTTTTGTTAAAAAAATAAAAATGCTCCAACGACCTTTTTTTATGTAATAATTATTGGTTGCTTTTTTTTTTTTTTTTTTTTTTTTTAACCTTATGAAGACAATTTTTGTGAGTTAATTTTATTGAAAGTGGACCTATTTCTTTGTAATAAAATGATTATTTTTAAATTTTATATAATAATGTAACTATTATTTTAAATAATTTAATTTTCGATTTTTAACTGACAAAACTAAGCTTTTTTAATTTATCGTTTATTTATTTATTTCCATTACCTTTTCGCTCCCACTTTCACTGAAAAAAATTGACAATTTTTATTTTAATTTTATTATTAATTGAATAAATAGTTTTAAATTTCAGTAACTTTAAATATAAAATAAATAAACAGGTAAACGATAAGCTTCAGTTTATAACTACTACAAAACATAATGATAAATTGAATATAAAACAGATTATTTATTGAGTTTATGTAAAGTAAAATTCGAAATGCATATTAATAATTTTATCAATTTAATTATATAAAGATTCATTAAATTAAAAACACATAAATTTAATAAAATATTAATTTGATTTTCATTTTAAAATCACTAAATGTTTTGAGATTTAATTTACAGCAATTATTCATCACCATAAGTTATTATTCAAAAATTGTTATTTATTTCAAAAAAGGAAATTATTATTATTATTATTATTATTATTATTTTGAAAAATCAATTAGTAACGTAACGTAATAATTAATTAAACATAATAATGCGACACTGTAACAATGCGTAAAAATATTTCTTAACAGGTTTAGGTAACATTATTATCCAGATGCAGATTTAAATTTTTTGAAACAAAGTTATAGTTTACAGTTCGCAAAAATCAATCATATATTAATTATTATATTTAAAGAGTAAGAAAAATATGATAAACTAACCAATAAATGAATAAATAACATATTTATTTTGAGAATCCTTATCATTTTTATACATCCTAATGAAGTTAATAACATTATAGTAGCTGAAATTTAAAAAATATGTTTTTTTCATTTTTGCTATAACTTCTATATAGTTCTTGTACTAGATTTTAAACAAGTAATTGATAAATAAGTCACTTAAACAATTAATAGTTAAAATAATTTTGAATACTTATTAATAAATATGTTTGATAAAAATAATTTAATTTTTGAGATTTTTTTAATTTAACAACATAATTATTAATGCTTTCAAATTTTCTAAGATGATGTTAATCATTTAATAAAATAATGTATAACATTAAGTAAATAACAAATCAAAACCGTGTGTCAAGAATTTTTAAACACTTTTTTTTTTATGTTGGTGTTCCTATAAAATTGGAAATGTATGCATATAAGTATCAGCTAAGTACTACGATTAACCTCTTTTAAGCAAAAATTCTGCATGTCAATCAATTGTCAACGCCCATCTGAACAAATTGTCCATCTTTATACAAGATAGCTAGAAGAGCTAGGTAGTTAGCTTTATTCTACGTATCTTGATCTTTATACACTTGTCAGATGAAACCCTTATTCTTTATAATGCCCTTTATACTCTGGAGTTCAAATGCGGACGGACTTCCCACATAATCGCTGGCATTTTTTAGAAGAAATATGAATGTTTTGAAAAGAACAGCATTTCTCGGTGTTTTTTATTCCACTTGCTGTTATCTTCATTTCAAACGCTTTTAGTATCAATTAAACCAGTATAAAAAGTAGAATGGAATATTTTTTATCCTTATTATTACAGCTTATGAATGACATTGAAATATTCAAAACTTATAACATAACTAAATAAGATTGTCAGATAAGATATTTACCACCTAGACATAATATTTTAAGTTACCTTTTTTAATTTAACTTACTTTGACAGAAGGCTTTTTTTTTCATATTTTTTATGAGGGTTTTTATATTTTAGTGTTAAAAATAATTATTTTATATAATAATATCAGCTTTAAATGAAATGACAAATTTCAATACGCATTACATTAATAATTTTGTAATTAGTTTCCTTAAGCTGGTTTTAGAAAATTTAACAGATGTGTTGTATAAATGTGATATACGCATAAAAGTATGGCAATGTAATTTTTTTGCTGTTGCCGTTATTTTGGAAAACATTAATAAAAACAGGGAAGCGTCAATATAATAAACATTCTAGATTGTAATAATAACAATAAAAAAAGAACTGTTGTCATGAAAAAATAATTGCTAATAATTCAAGATGCAATTCATTTTTCTAAAATGTAAAAAAAAAAAAAAAAAAAAATCTTTAGGTTACAAATCATTTTAATAATTATTTCTGCTCGTGTCATATATTTCCTTCTATAGTAAAAAAAAACTAGCCTTAAAAGGAATGACTCCTGGAATGATGCTGATGTGGAAGATTTCCGGAACTAACGAATCCGGGTTGTCCACTCCTTCTATGAGCCGAATAGACCAATCAGGAAAGGGCTCCGTCTATGCATCGCCGTATGGGTTACCATAAAGAGAGGAAAGGTTACCATCGCCAACAATCGCCAAGTTTGTCGCCAACTTGGCGATATATCGCCAAATTTGGCGACCAAAATTAGTTGTCAAAAGTGACGCCAACTTGGCGATAACTGTAATATTTCGCCAAATTTTTAATTTCTTTACAACACCAGTTGTTTGATACATCATTTGAGAGGTTTGCAACTGCTTATTCATATAATGGATGTCTTGTGTGTTATTCCCCACTCTGCTCCCCGGGGGGGACACATTTTTAATTTCTTTACAACACCAGTCGTGTTACACAAGATTTGAAAGGTCTGCAACTGCTTATTCATATTATGGATGTCTTGTGTGTCACCCACACTCTGCTCTCCCCAGGGGGGGGGTCACATTTTTAATTTCTTTACAACACCAGCTGTGTGACACATCATTTGAAAGGTCTGCAACTGTTTATTCATTTTATGGATGTCTTGTGTGCCCCCCATTCTGCCCCCCAGGGGGGTACATTTTCAATTTTTTACAACACCAGTCGTGTGACCTATCATTTGAGAGGTCTGCAGCTGCTTATTCATATTATGGATGTCTTTTGTGTCGCCTCCCACTCTGCCCCCCAGGGGGCACATTTTTAATTTCTTTACAACACCAGTCGTGTGACACATCAGTTGAAAGGTCTGTAACTGCTTATTCATACCATGGGGTATTGGCAAGCGTAGCAAGCAGGGGGAGCCAACAATTTGGAATCGCGAAGCGATTACGCGGGGGGTTGGCGAGCATAGCGAGCAGGTTGGCGGCGCCCCACTAGTATGTAATAAAATAATTGCAATGCTAACTACCTCCACGTGTTGCAATCTGGAAACTCTTTTCTTAATTTAAAAACGGAAAAGTTTAAAAGGAAAATAAATGCTAGTAACCAAAAACAATATATAAAAAATGCCATAAACAAAAAGAGGATTCAATGATAATTTTGGCACAGGGGGTAAAATACCACCAGATGCAGATGTTTTTTATTTATTTTAACATTTTTGCTCCTATGCGGGAAGTGGCGGGGGTGCAAAATAATGAAACACTTATAATTCTGAAAATTGGCTTCAGCGATGAAATCCTATAATATGCTAAGTGTCAGAATATAAATTCCATATAACAATAACTCTTTCTTTTCTCCTGGCAATTTAAAAACCTTTGTCTCCCTGGAGAGGAAACATGCATCTCAGAATTTAAAATTTTACAACTATTATGGGGTGTGTTAATATCATAAGTTAATTGGGTTCTTTTATAAATCATCAGTTTCCAAGTTAACTTCCCCATTTCCTCTTTCAAGAATTCAAAACATTCTGGCAATTTTAAAAAATGCCATTCATCTGTGAATTTTTTTCAGAAATCTCCATCGATTTCTAAATAATTGATCAAGTTTTGGGGTACTTGTTACTTCTAATTAATCGCATTACACTAAAATTTTATGCGACTTTCAGTTAAAAAACCAGTGTTGAATTCAGACACTTTTCTCCGGGAGGGACTTCTGTGGCTCCGGGGGGGATTACACTTTTTTACCACTGAAAACACAAAATTTCAAATTTTCCGGGGGGGGGGGTAATTGATAGCTCCGGGGGGAATGACCTGCCCCTGAATTCAACACTCTAAAATGTTCCTTATAAAATTATGTCAGATATTTCCCGTGCACAAAATTTTAGCTTGCTGGAGAAGGGACGGAAAAGTCCAGGGACCGAAATGTCTCGGGACCGAAATGACCATGGACCGAAATGTCTCGGGACCGAAACTTCTCGGGACCGAAATGGCCAGGGACCGAAATGTCTTGGGACCGAAATGTCTTGGGACCGAAACGTCTCGGGACCGAAATGTCTCGGGACCGAAACGGCGGGACCGAAATGGCGGGACCGAAACGTCCTGCTTCCAACTTTCAAAGGGGCGCCATAGTCCCTGCGGGCATCGCGTTGAACAGCCCTGGTATACAGTACTTCGGATACAGTATAGTATGTGGCATCTTCTGTGTGTCTCTGTCAGGGCCGTAGCTAAGGGGGTGCTATGGGCGGCTCAGCCCCCCATAAAATATTTTGAGCTCCCCCTGGAAAAGATTCCAAGGTCACTAAATGAATTTCTGTTCCAAAAATTCAAATGAAATTCTGTTCAAATATCTAATTTAGTTTTGAGATCCTTTCACAGTTTTGCAGAATTACTAAATTGTATCTAAAATAAGTGTTTCAACACTCCCTTATCTTATTTGTACATATGAAGCTAACATGATGTTTAATTTTGCACCAGTTATATACTCAAAATTTTCATCATCATATATTTTTCATACCATAAAATAAAAGTTATTACAACATTTTAATAAGAAACATAATATCTACAATGTGAATATGCATACTAATTTATCTTTCTGCATCAGAGAGAGTGAAAAAAAAAAATTATGAGCCCCCCCTACAATCTCTCGACCCCCCCCCCCTATTGTTCACTTCTAGCTACGGCCCTGGTCTCTGTAAATACTATCTGATTTCCATCATATAAGAAGTTAACTGTATTAACCTCAGCGACGTATATCAACTTCATAAAATGTGAAATAGTTTAATATAATTAAAACGCATCCCAAACAATGTTTCCTCTTCTACCATTACGTAATGGAATACTTTTGCGTGGCCCTGTAGATGAATAACAAGTATGGTAAGTATTCTTTGCACCACAGATTGTACATAATGTATATTTTAGCACATTTTTTTTTTTTTTTATAGATGTATATCAATTTTGTTATTTTCGAAAGTGTGACATCATTAAAATGCATTTGAAACTATTTTTTCCCACAGTCTGTAATGTAACGGAATACTTTTGATTGTCCCTGTAATTGAACTATCATCCGAATTTTCATAAAATTTGAAGTAAAATTATGCAACAATTACCGTATTTATGCTCGTATAACACGCACCCCCTATTTTACAAGAAAAAAATGGCGATTTTTTTTAAAATCTCGTATATAACGCGCATCATAAATTTGACATGCAAATGAATGAATGACTAAATTAATTTCAGTAAACAAAGTTGAAACAAACATTACATCATGGCAAAAACATGGAAAATATATTTTTGGATTTCGGGTAGGAAGTGAATGACGGGGTGAAGGAGTGAGTGACGGCAGTGAGAATTGCTAATAAGCGTTTATATAATGTTAATGAGTAAAAAAATGCAAGAAATGAAATAAAGATACAGTAGTACTCCAACGAAATAAGATTTTCCGAATAATCATGTCTTCTTTGAATACATTTCTTGATTCATATCAGTATATCGTGTGATTACATACAGCAGTAAAAAATTATTTCGTGTATAACGCGCACATAGGAGTACTATTTTTTTTAAGTGCGCGCTATGCACGAGTAAATACGGTATGTATTTTTTAATTTCAAATGATTCGGTTGGACGGTTTTTACATTGTTATATGCGGACGACTGAACGACGACTATAGATGCTGCATATTTACATAATTATGAATGCACTTAAAAACAATTCTCAATTTTGAATGAAAGCCGGCATTAACGTTCTTTTATATTGCGAATAAAGTTTTTATTTGTCACGTTTTACTGCTTTTTACATGGATGTATTAAAAATCCGTCTTACATAAGGGTTATTTACAAGAAATTCTCAGTTTAATTTATTTCAAAATTATTTTATCATTTAAAAGAAAAACATGAGCTAGATTACGATACACAGCCACTTCAAAAAACTAATAAAAATATATAAATGATCTAAAAACACATATATAATTTTATAAAAACTTTACTGAAGATGTTTAAAACACAAACAAAATTATATATTCATAAAACCCAAGTAAACACTTGCTCTTCATCAAGGTTACAAACAAACACAAATACAGAACTAAAAATCAGCGAAATTTATTGTTTAACTATTAAGGAATGGAACTAACATTTAAAATTAAACAGAGAAGAGGAGGGAAATGGGGGACCGTCTATATCATAATTTGGGAATATTGTAGGGTAATAAATTATTGCATGTTTTATTTTCTTACATTAAAATTGCATGGATTCATTAGTTATTGAATCTTATTCAAATATTGTCCCGTTATTTCAAAAATGTATTTTCCCCAATATTTCATTTCATTAAGATTAAACCCTTTCCCATTCCCTCACTGTACTTTTTCTGAGCAGCTTCTTAGGGTTTTATTGAAGCGAATTGCTTTTATTTAAATATTTTTAACCTTCTCACCGCCGCGAACTGATATATATCCGTTCACTAAAGCTGTAGTTTTCACTGCAATAGCAGCATTATTTAAATTAATATAATTCTACAGGTACAATCTGGTTTTAAGAAATTAAGTTATGATTAACACTCTGGAGGCTTTTATTCCCATGCGCAGTGGCACCAACTTATATGGGCCCATGAGGCCTGAGCCCACCCAATAATTTTGAATCATAGCGTACCCAATTTTCATTGTTCTACTTATTTAGTTCATTATTATTTTATTATTCATTTTTCCCTCAGAATAAAAGTTATTTTGCCAATGACCATGCGTTTTAATTCTCCGATTGACACCCATAAATCCTAAATGACCCAAATGTTATGATCTATGCTTAACTTTCTGCTAATTCATTTTGTAAGTCATGCTCATGATATCATGACATTACAATAAATATCAGTGTCTTCATAAGAAAAAAGAGAGGATATAATTTAATAAAATTGTAACTTTATTAAAACATGATAGCCTGACTTAAAATTTTCATCTTTCACTACCTGTCAACCCTTCAAAGAAAAAAAAAAAAAATTGTAATTTAAGAAATTACCCCAACCATTTGAAAAATGTTTCACTCGATACATTCATCTATCATTTTAAGCTAAATACCAGTTGTTTTATTGTGTATTATCCGTGCCACTGCTATAAATGACTTTATACATGCTGCAATTTGAAGGTACGGTTCGTTTAAGTTATATCACTCTATTGTCGCCAAGCATAAAAGTTGGCGACGAAAGAAACATTTCAAACTATTTAACATTGTTGGTGCAAAAGTAATCATTATTAAAATACAGCTTTGGCATATACTGTTATACTTGTAAGACTTTGGCATATATTGTTTGATTTTACAGAGCAGAATTTTGGTGATGGAGGTTTTAAACCAAAATCGATCGCAGCACATGCATCTGTGAATGGGTCCATCAGACATCGAATCAAAAAAGTTTTTTCCCAGTTTTTCCCAAGCCGATTGCTTTTTAGTTTTCTTTTTAGGTGGTGGAAAATCAAGAGTAATAGCTATAACATTTTCCGGCTTGTTAGAATCACTATTGGCACTCAAATTTTCCTGGTTAGAACCGACCGATAGTAAAACGCCATGGCTAGTGGATTGGTCGCCCTGGCGACATGATGTTTTACAATTAATCGGTTCGGCATTAAATTGCTTCCTTTTTCGTGATCGCCTTTCAACACGTAATTGGTTTTCAGCGGCTCAATAATCTTTTGATTTTATCATTTTCTGCATTGAAAGACGTTTTTGCGCCAAACCAAATACAGTATTACTCAGTTATCCCGTCGACCAATTTCGCCAAATGATACGAATCGCCAAACTAATAAGCAACTTATACATGTTGACTGTGTTTAATATCATTGAATGCGATATTCACGTTCATTCATTTCTTAGGCTTCGGCTTTTTCCGTATCTGTTAATTTCCGTCTACCCATTTTTAAATTTGTTAGTTTTCTCCTTTATTACAATGATTTTAACCATTTTAATTTACTATTCAAATAAAAATTCTTCTAAAAGTAAAGAATTTAATTTAAATTAAAAAAAAACTCTTCTAAAAGTAAAGAAATTAATTTAAATTAAAAAAAAACTCTTCTAAAAGTAAAGAAATTAATTTAAATTCAAAAGTGACCACATCATTCAAAAGTGGTAACATCATTCAAAAGTGGTAACATCATCGGGTCCATTCTCCCGAAAACAACAACCATTTTTCAAATGGTTAATAAACTGGTCACATCATTTTACAAAAATATTTTTCAGCTCACCCAATATTTTTGAGCCAACCCAATATTTTTCAAAAGTTGGCGCCACTGCCTATACGTAATAAAAAAAAATTATATCATGTTGGAAAAAATATGTTTTTAATATGATATTATTTTGCATGGGTTTTGCTAAAATGTAAATCTTACCTTGGTCAAACTGGACGTATTCAATGGCCTCTTTTGACTGCGTTGCATACCTTCTGATGACGTTATCCTGCATCAACGCTTCTGCTCGAAAGAGTGAAAAGCACCCAGGACTGCACAGAACGCAGCCAATCATGTGCTCCGTCGCTTTCTGTAGCCAATGACCGATCGCATATTCAAATTTTTGGTAATACACCATCATACCTGGGAAAAAAAAAATTAATTAAAAAAACAAGTATGACAGCATTTTGATAGCAGAAGGAAAAATTACTATCTTCTCATTTGTAAAATCAACATGAGTCAGACAAGAGGGACACAGCATTGCTATTATCCGATTTTAAAATTTAATTGCTGTATTTTTCGAAGTACATGACGAGCTTTTTTTTTAAACTATGAAATAGTATATTTCGGCAGTAAAAACTCTTAGAATTTTCAAAGATTTTCATCTATATTTTATATAAAATATTTATTTAGTATTTGAATGATCGAATTTGTAATCAACTAGCTTAAACATAGAAGTTCGAAAAATTTTTCTGCGATTAAATAAGCCAAACATTTATGTTAAAATCTGTCCTATAATTGCATTCATTCTGATGTATTAGATGCATAAGTTAAATTTATTCCCTCACAAGCGAAACGATACCTTTTTTTTTCGAGGGGAAGGGTGATAAAATTGAAAAAAAAAAAAAAAAAAAAAAAAAAAATCACACGAAAAAACCCGCCAATGAAACGTCAATACTACAACGAGTTTTTTACCTCCATACTTTACCCCGAAGGAGACTGGAATCCGTATGGAGCATTCCAGTTTTTACTATGTAAATCTAGAAGTTTTCTAAGATTTTTGTCAAACTAACAGTGATAAAGAGCATTTAGATGTGCAAGATGAATAATTTTCAAGATCAATCGTATGTTACAGCTAATTTTTCTTTGTATTGATATTTTTTGCTTAAACTATTTCAAAATATACGTATGTACGAAGAAAAAATTGAGTCATCACCATAAAACACAGCATTTGCACAGTGTTTGCTTAAGTGAAAGAGTATTTACAAATTAAGAAAAAAAATATATATATATTGACTAGTTTGGTTTGGTTTGGTTTATTTTTGTCGTCTGATTATCTACGCTAGGGATATAAGACCAGGGGGGAGTGCCCTTCGTGGGGGTCTTTCTAAGGGAACCAAACCCGTATTTACGCAAGGTTCGAAGAAAACCACGAAAACTCCGAACGGTTAGGCCGACAGCAGCGATTGGGTTCGAACCCAGCATCTGCCGTCTACCAGTTGAGAGGTCCGTACCTCTTGGCCACTGGTGGGGTCCTATATTGACTAGTAGTAGCAAAAAGAATGCCAGTTTTACTACGCTGTAAAGCCAACCCTAGCAACTATAGAAACCGATATTCGGTAGAGTATGGAATTTATTAAGTTATCGATGTGCCTTTGCTGTAGATTCTGCCGTAAGTGTAGCAACTGATCAGCTAGTTCCGTGGTATTCAGAGACGGCTTAAATCGCCTTTCCAACATATAACTAATATGCTTTATTGGAGCAAGATCTGATTATCCGTGCCCATGGAAAGACATTATAACCTTGTAGAAATTGTTGTAAGAGTCACCGATTAGCTGAACGTCGCCTTATTAATAAATGTTAACTGAGCTGTTTGAAAGCATAGGCAATATCTCCGGCTACAAAAAGTCGTCGATGTATGGTCGTGGTCCGTGTACCTTACAACATGACCTAAAACTTCTATTACATATTATTTTCTGACAAAATTTTCTCAGTTTAGATTTGTATTTACCATTTTGAAAATACTGCGTTGGCAGAGGGCTACAAATCCACTTAACTGAGTAACCGATTTTGAAATTTAATTGATGGAATATATCAAGGAATATTTGCAAACTGCTGCAAAGCAACAATTGCATGCTTTAAAACTTGCTGAACTTTGCAGCTAACACAAAATTCTAACAAAAAACTGGACTATAACTACTATACTAGTTATTAGACAGCAACGGTTTTCGAATCTTTTACTATCACGGAACCTTTAAAATTCATTAAGCACGCCCTGTAAAACCCACTTGGCAGGGGTGGGGAATTTACATAAATCTTACTAGCCAACAATTCATATTATCCGAATAGCAAGATGCAACGTACATAAAATGCATAATCATTTACTATTAATACAATGCATTTTCATAATTCTTTTTTACATTAAATCAAAAAGTAAATATATTACAACAGAATAAAGTTTTGCATAGAAGGAAACATAGTAACATGTTTACATTGCGGTAATTTTAAAAGTTGCATTATCTCGCAAAAAATAAATAAATTAATTAAATAAATAAATAAATAAAAAAAATAAAAAATATTTATCTATCAATCTATCTGCATATAGATATACAGGGTGAGTCATAAATATCGAAACAATAGGCTATCTCCTTAAATATTGCCTTTAGACCCATACTTCTAATTGCAAAAATTCATAAAAATAGGTGAAACTTTTGATAAGATAAATTGCGACTTCATGAGGGGGGGGGGGGTCTAGTTGAAAAAATACGAAAATAAAATTTTTATACGGCACCCGTAGTATAAAACTTCCAGTTAGGAAACTTTCCTTATTCAGTCCTGAATAAGACTTCATATCTTCAAAAGTCGCAAAGTTATAGCCGTTTAAAAAATTCATCAGATTTTAAGGGATTAGTCACAAATTGAAATGTGCGCAATTAAAAAAACAATGTTACTTTAGCAGTTCTCGGAACGCGTAAAAAATCTATTTTTTTAGTTAGAATATTGATTTTTTTTTTCTTTTTTTATGTGATGGTTAGCCTTATAATTTGCTAAGAAAGTCACATCCTAAAATTTCTCATACAATTTATAAAAGTTTCATGTGGTTAGTACTGGTTTAAATGGGATAATTAAAAATCGTTGTAACTCGTAACATTATTTATTGGATTTCAATTTCTTTCCATTTAATTAAAGATGAAAATCTGATTTTAGTTTTGTTCTAGGATTTTTGTCTTTTAATATTAATTTTAAAACTATTAAAAATACTAATTGAAAAAATAATATAACTTAAAAAAATCATATTTTCAAAAGTAAATATTTTTTCAAATTTGCTGAAACAAAACTAATGTAAAAAAAAAAATAAAAAATGACGCGTTTCAAGTTCTTTTTCCTTCTATAGTAAAAAAAACTAGCCTTAAAAGGAATGACTCCTGGAATGATGCTGATGTGGAAGATTTCCGGAACTAACGAATCCGGGTTGTCCACTCCTTCCATGAGTCGAATAGACCAATCAGGAAAGGGCTCCGTCTATGCATCGCCATATGGGTTACCATAAAGAGAGGAAAGGTTACCATCGCCAACAATCGCCAAGTTTGTCGCCAACTTGGCGATATATCGCCAAATTTGGCGACCAAAATTAGTTGTCAAAAGTGACGCCAACTTGGCGATAACTGTAATATTTCGCCAAATTTTTAATTTCTTTACAACACCAGGCGTTTGATACATCATTTGAGAGGTTTGCAACTGCTTATTCATATAATGGATGTCTTGTGTGTTATCCCCCATTCTGCTCCCCAGGGGGGACACATTTTTATTTTCTTTACAACACCAGTCGTGTTACACAAGATTTGAAAGGTCTGCAACTGCTTATTCATATTATGGATGTCTTGTGTGTCACCCCCACACTCTGCTCTCCCCAGGGGGGGGGGGGGCGGTCACATTTTTAATTTCTTTACAACACCAGTTGAGTGACACATCATTTGAAAGGTCTGCAACTGCTTATTCATATTATGAATGTGTTGTGTGTCATCCCCCACTCTGCCCCCCCCAGGGGGCACATTTTTAATTTCTTTACAACACCAGTCATGTGACATCATTTGAGAGGTCTGCAGCTGCTTATTCATATTACGGATGTCTTTTGTGTCGCCTCCCACTCTGCCCCCCAGGGGGGCTCATTTTTAATTTCTTTACAACACCAGTCGTGTGACACATCATTTGAAAGGTCTGCAACTGTTTATTCATACCATGGGTTATTGGAGAGCGCAGCAAGCAGGGGTAGACAATAATTTGGAATCGCGAAGCGATTACGCGGGGGGTTGGCGAGCATAGCGAGCAGGGGGGCGGGGCCCCCCTAGTTTCTTTAAAAAAATCTTAACATTTAATTATTTAAAAACAAGAAATAGTGGGGAAAAATTTATTATGTAGAAAAACGAAGTGTACTGTTTAAATGTTCGTCAGTTATTTAAAAGAATACTTTTTCTAAGACAGAGATTCCGTCTCTTTTTTTAAATTTAGCTCTGACAACTTCTGGCTTTTTATTGTCCTGGAGAGGATGTTAAAAAATCTGTATTCTGGACCCAGGCGGGGCCAGGACAGAGATGTTACTTTTTTCTGAAGACTCGCCAGGCCGGGCCTAACATACTTTTCATAAAGGAGGGGAATGCTTCCTTCTTCCTAGGTGTACTCTGGACGAAATTTTTAATCCCAGTCTCGACAAAACCCGTATTAAAATTACTGTCTCTGGCTGACTTAATACGTGCATAAAATAAATAAAACTCGGCTCAAACGAAAATTTTACGAAAAACACATAGACTTTAAAATCTTTATTTTACAAAAAAAAAAAAGAAAAAAAATTAAATTATTTTTTTAAAAGAATAGTATATTCAAAGGCTAAAAAAATTAACTACATTAAAACCAGTGAAAAAAAAATCTGCCTATGACGGTATTCTGTCTTAAGCGGAAAATATGTTTATCCATGCAAAATAAATACAATTTTACCTGAGAAAAAAAAAATTAAACTCCAATTGCACCTCCTAGGGAGGGCAACTGTCTATAACGCATTTTTTCTTTCTTATGTGATTCCGTCTTAACCTTCCTACCCTCAATGGGTCTAATCGACCCAGTCCCATAATGCGTTTCATTCGATTCAAATCAGAAAATTTTTCATAAAGTAAATTAAATAAATAACACAAAGATTTAAGTTAAATAAGTATGTTAAATGGATTTAAACAAAAATTCTGGTGTGAAATATTTTAATCAAGTTTGAGTAAAATTTCAACAGGGTAGGAAGGTTAAAAGGTTTTACTGTATAACATTTTTCAAAATCTCCAACGCATGGGATATAGATTAACGATATATAAGTGAAACATTTACATATAGAGATTCATTGATATAGAGATTCATTGATAAAATAAATATATTACAGCTTTTGGCGCTTCTTTAATAATAAAAAGTATAAATATAAAAAAACGAAAAGATATCAAATTGAAATTTTGGTTCGAACTCCTCCATACGAAACAATTTTTTCCAACACCGAAGTAAAAAAAACTATGTAGAAATTTGCGGCTGAACCGGGCTATGATTTAAACTGTTTTTGAGACTGGTCTGGGTTATGATTTTAAAATTTTTTCAGGGCATGCCGATGTTTTTCCCCTATGGGTCGGTTTGGGACCTGACCTAGATATTTCGATCCATGCAGACCTCCAGTGCAGACTACCAACATATTTTGAAAACAAGTTTAGATTTAATTCAATACGCTGCTTTGTTATGTCCAAATGAGAGGCACTGTCTTTAATCGACAACTTAAATAGACATTTAATCAGTGCTGTAATTGGGCGGGAACGCGTGGGAACGCCGTTCCCAGAAATATTTAAATTGTCACTGTAAAAATAAATAATATCAAATATCGCGCACGAGCATAAATTTTTCTTTTTTTTTTTTTTTAAATCAATTATAATGATAATGATTGTTATGTATTATAACAATATTTATAAAGTTTATTGATACTGAAAATGAGCCAGAGAGCTATGTTTTCTTCTAGTGCATATGAAAACTGTATCCGATTCAACATCGGAAAGCCAAAGAGTAAATCAGCTGCATGATAACATCATGACCGATGCGAAAATTTAAATCTCTATTAAAAGATTAAAAGTAGGATATTGAACCATATGTTCAATAATCTTGGTTCTCGGAAGAAGACTGGCAGACGAGATAGTTTATTGTAAATCAAAAAGCAGAAAAATAAAATCTGTCATTATCGTTCTTTATGAAAAAATTCTGTTATTTCAATTAAATTTTTCTTCATGATAGAAAATGTTACTATGCGATTTATAAAATTCATTTAAAAATGCTACACAATTACAATATCTAACAAGTTAGAAAAATCATGCGTTAAACATAGATTATGAAGCACTTTCCAACACTCCAGGAAATCTTTAACAAAATTCCGTTTATTAGGGAAATAAGAGTATATAGCCAAATATATATTCCAATGCTTTTGAACAGCCCCGTATTTGATCTGTCAGTTGATATACATTCTATATAATATAAAAAATTTTGTTTAGGAAGAAAAAAGCTTAAAATCTCTTTTTCAGTAATTTGTACTGATAAATGGAAACATACTTGAAAACTTTTGTTCAACCCTGTAGTTTACCGTGTACTTTTATTACACGTCAGTAAGAAGCTAAAATTTATTTCAAACTCAAAAACTTCTGAAATCACATCGTTATAAATTATCATTCATAGGCGTCCATGTATCCAATTTTTTGCGTGGCCCTGCATATCATTTTACCTATATTTTGCAAACATTTCTTTGTAAATTGAATGCAATTCAGAGTAAAAATGCATACCTTATTTAAGAACCGCCTTCAAGTAATTTACGCTCATACTCAGTAACGTTGGCGAGCTCTTTTAGGTAGCCCTGTATATCAAAAACATTTATACACATCATATAATGTACAAAGATTTAGTGAAACTTAAATGCGTATATCATAATTATAAGTATGAAAAATCATGCGTTAAGCATAGATTATGAAGCACTTTCCAACACTTAATGAAATCTTTAACAAAACTTTGTTATTTAGGGAAATAATAGTGTATAGCCAAATATGTATTCCAGTACATTAGAACAGCCCTGTATTTTATATGTCAGTTCATATAATAGGAAAATTTAGCTTAGCAAGAAAATACCCAGTAGCTTGAGATTTCTTTTTCAGCAATTCATACTATTAGATGGAAACATACTTGAATACTTTTGTTCAGCCCTGTAGTTTACATTGTACCTTTATTACACGTCAGCATTAGGCTAAAATTTATTGTAAACTAAAACACTTTTAAAACAACTGAAATCACATTCTCATAAATCATCATTCATACGCGTCCATGTACCGAATTCTTTGCGTGGCCCTGTATATCCTTTTATCTATATTCTGCAAACATTTCTCAGTAAATTGAATGAAGCTCAGCGTAAAAATGCATAGCTTATTTAAGAACCACGTTTAAATAATTTACGCTCATATTCAGTAACGTTGGTGAGCTCTTTACGGGTAGCCCTGTACATGAACTATAACATTTATACACACCATATAATGTGCATTTAATTATCGAAATATAAACGCGCATATCATAATTAAAATGCATTTCATCCCTCCAACAGCCATCATCGGACACATATACGGTACTTCGGAAAAAATATACTATTTGAAATCTTTTGTGTGGCCCTGTAAATGCTATGTACTTCATATTATGCAAGACAGTAGCGTATAATTTATATTAAGCTTCAGAGATATATATCAATTTTATTATACATGAAAAAGCTTAATATATTTAAAATATGTAATGGGAAACTTTTGATTCGCCTTGTAGATAAACTAATCATGGTAGAAACTTCATTTTCGATAGGACTTGTGCTAGGGTAAACGTCAATAACATCCTAAAATTTCATGGCAATCCGAGTATATTAACGATTTTTCCCCATAGGCTGTAATGTAATGGGAAACTTTTGATTCGCCTTGTAGATAAACTAATCATGGTAGAAACTTCATTTTCGATAGGACTTGTGCTAGGGTAAACATCAATAACGTCCTAAAATTTCATGGCAATCGGAGCATATTAACGATTTTCCCCATAGGCCATAATGTAATGGGAAACTTTTGATTCTCTCTGTAGATAAACTAATCATGGTAGATACTTCATTTTCAATAGGGTTCGTGCTAGGGTAAACCTCAATAACGTCCTAAAATTTCATGGCAATCCGAGTATATTAACGATTTTTCTCCATAGGCCGTAATGTAATGGGAAACTTTTGATTCGCCCTGTAGATAAACTAATCATGGTAGATACTTCATTTTCAATAGGTTTCGTGCTAGGATAAACATCAATAACGTATAAAAATTTCATAGCACTCCGAGTATATTTAAGGGAGTTAGAGCGCGGACAGACGGACAGACAAACCGAATGCATAAGCACTTTTCAACTTTGTTGGAAAGTGCTAAAAACTAGAGTATAAAAATTAAAACTGTTAGCTCAGAAAAGTTGATTTTGGGCTAAATGTTTTAAATTGGCTTTTAGCTTAACAAAAACCCAGTAACACCAACATGGACTCTATGGAAAAGAGAGTTCCCACAAACATTTTTCTCCAATTACAGCACTGCATTTAATAATGTGTAGTTTATGGACGATCCCTCACTTGCTTTGAAAATGATGAAAAAAACTCTTCGTTCACAGACATGGTAAAGTGGTGTAAGTCACGAATTTTTTAGAATTTCGGATTTTAATATCCCTGTCAGGTTTTTAGATATTTAGAAGAAAATTTCAATTTAGGAAATTATCAATTTAGGAATGGATAAGGAATAATTTCTTAATTTTTATACGGCCCTACGGGGGCCGTATAAAAATTTAATTTTCGTATTTTTTCAAATAGACCCCCCATGGAGTTGCAACTTATTCTATCCGAAATTTCACCTGTTTTGTAAATTTTTGCAATTTGAAGTATGGGTCTAGGGCAGTGGCGTAGCTAGCGGGGGGCGGAGGGGGTGGTCCGCCCTGGGTTTACCCAATCTATATTTGCAAAGATATACATATATATAATCTTATGAGATTTGGGAAAGGAGTTCTGAAATAAAATGAAATTTTTAGCGCACGATGCAATGGAGTTTTCTTTTCTTTAAGAATGTGAAGTTTTATACAGAATGGTGTATCTAAATAAGACAATCACCAGGGAACAAAATTCTGTTTATCTAACAAGTGGGTAGCAAAAGCAAATTTTAAAAGATAAAATTTTCTTCTACATATGACACCTCCTTGACTTATGCGGACTATGAGTTGAGTGATGAATCGCTCTTGTGGTTTTTTTTTTTATATGCAAGAGAACAAAAGTTAAATAAGGAATGGCGTGGTCATTTGTTATAGTAACATAGAATTGTGATTGAAAAAATATGAAGAATCGGAAGAGGGAGGGTGACACCCTGGTGGGTGGTGGTGACACCATTTATATTCGCCCCGGGTGTCACCCATTCTAGCTACGCCACTGGTCTAGGGGCAATATTTAAGCATATAGTTTATTGCTTCGATATTTATGACTCACCCTGTATATATATTAGCTGACCACAAATTCAAGGGGAATAACAGACTAAACACCAGTGTTTAAAAACAGTTATCTTCGTCTTAAATAACTGCAGAATTTTCAAAACTTTTCTGATTTTAAATAAGGCTAAGATAATTAGGCAAAAATACTGATATTAAACATGTTATTTTCTTGGATGTAGGAGTCGGTTTATACGCGAATATAGTATACGGCACCTAAAGATTCATTCACTCTGTCAGAAAATCCATTTCACAAGGTGTATTTTCTCTACCCCTACCACAATCACACAGTACTTTCTTTTACATACATGCCGGTTAGGTGCACAAACTATGTAAACATATGCAAACTCATACATAAAACTAGTTGGATGTGCCAATCCCAAAACTTTTTTCTATCTCATACGTAAATTTTAATATTAAAAAAAAATAATAATTACTCATTTTAATGTTTTAATAATTTTAATTCGATACCATACGAACTTTGGTTTTCATCTTAAATTTCTGCTTCAATCAAATAATCGGAGTAAAAACGAATTTCCGTCTCTACGCGAGCCTATAAACAATAGAATGATAGGCAGATTTTTTTTTTAATTCAGGGAGAACCTATTTGCCTTACCAAAAAAATAATTACATGCAAAAATTTTAGTTCAGTTCTAGGACTAACTTCATACACTTAGGTGGTGCAATATTAAAAATGGCATAAAATCGGCTATTGCAGCGTCCCCTTCCGGCGGATTTTTTTCAAATTCAGGGAGGATCAACTAGCCATAGCCATACACTTACACAAAAAATTTGGTTCAATTCGTTGTATAAATTCATATACTTTTCTTCGGTACAATATTGAAAATGGCACAAAAATAGAGGTTGCAGCGCCCTCTTCCGACGTATGTTTTTCAAATTCAGGGAGGACCAACTAGCCATAGTCATACACATACACAAAAAATTTGGTTCAATTCGATGCATAACTTCATATACTTTTGGTCGGTACAATATTGAAAATGGCACAAAAATCGCGATTGCAGCGCGCCGTTCCGGCGGATTTTTTTCAAATTCAGGGAGAACCAATTAGCCATAGTCATATACTTACACAAAAAATTTGATTCAATTCGATACATAACTTCATATACTTCTGGCCGGTACAATATTGAAAATGGCACAAAAATCGCGATTGCAGCGCCCCCTTCCGGCGGAATACATCAAAACTGAAGGAGGACCTGCTTGCCACAGCCAGAAATTTTCACAAAAAATTTCGTTCATTTCTATGCATAACTTCGTCCACTTTTTGATGGTAGAATGGCGACACACACACAGACAGACACACGGATAGACAGACGTTTTGTAATAACAGGTTTTTTGGAATCTCTGACCCCTAAAACGTGTAAATCCGTCGAAAAAAGGAAGTCGAAAAAAATTTCGATTACAGTACTTTCTTCTATTGAAGATAGAAGAAAGTACAAATATATTGGATGGGCATAGATATACAGTTAACGAAAAATAATCATGTGAATGATATAGAAATGTGTATACTACCTGTGCCAACTGGATGAATTCTTCCACACGCAGCTCCCAAATTTTCATTTCGTTTCATGAGATCGACCAATAACTGAACGGCATCTGGCTTGAAGTCGATATCCCCATCCAGAGCTAAAATATAAGTATTTTTTGCTAGGTCGTCGCGTTGAACGCTCGGAAGGTCTGAGTCCATCAGCCTGTATCCTAACAAGTAGTACATGTACATCACCTAAAACAACAAGTCGAAACCTGTATGTCAAACGTGGCAAATGAGGTGCGTTCGTACTAAAAATTTCACAAGTATTTAAATATTGGTGCAATAGCCGTGGCACTCTTATGCAAAAATGCCTGAATACAAAACTTATTACGATTATGTGCATTAAATTCCGTAATACGGAATTCCACCTTAAATTAGGACGTCGTCATCATCATCAAAAAATCAAAAAAAGTAATCTGTATCAATGTGCCCCATCCCAGGGGCAGATTGATACACTTTGATACGTCTGGGAAAAATGGAGACAAAAATAACACCAATGCATATTTTTCATAGAAAAATAGTTAGCAAACCATTTTATATTATTTATAAAAATTCAAATCACCCACACTTTATTTGTAAGCAATATTAAAGCAATCAAAATGAAATGTATAATGACCTGATGCTTCTGGCTGTTCCTTGTCTGATTGTTGGCTGTGGTAACTTTGTCATATCTGGTACTTCAACCCCAGCATTATTTTCTTTTTTAGGAAAGATGAAAAATTACCAAGTTTTCTGTTTATAAATCGGTTTATAAACAGAAAATAAAGGATAATTATATTAAAAATTCTGTTTTTAATGTAATTATCCTGTGCTGTTCTGCAGCTTGTTTCTCTTACGTAACACTTTTCATGTAGAAAATACTTTTTTCTCTGGAGAATTGATATAATTTTGAGATTTTCCAGGCTGCCGTCCTTTTCTTTAATTAGTTCTACTAGCACTATGTTGGGTAAGTTCGTACGCCTTTTCTTTGCAAAAATACTATAAAATGTTCTAATATAAAGAAATTAAAATTAGCTATTTCACTCCAATAAAAAACAAATATTATAAATTTTTATCGAAAAATGGTTGGATTAAGGAGTGCATTGTAAAAAAAAAATGATAATAATAAAAGGTATGGAAAAATGAACTAGAAAAGGATTTAGGTTGTATCAGTGTTCCCCGTCAAAGACTGTATCAATGTGACCCATACAACCATTTTGAATAAAATGAGTCTCAAATCCAATGCTTCATAATTTATCTAACAAAAAAGAATGAGAAACTGATAAAGAGTAGTTTTACTTGCCAAGGAGAGTATTCTTTTCGGTTGAAAATACAGAAACAGTTGTATAATACCATTTCAAATATACAACTAAAATTTACTTTTGACCTACAAAAACAATAAATCACCCATCCCGTTCCATCAAACTACTGAATCATTCCAAGACTTTCTGTATGTAGTTGAGCCCACTATAGAGGTCTGCACGGGCCCGGGCCGGCGCAATCGTTTCGAATTTTGCAACGGGCCGGGCCAGGCCGGCAGATTTAGAATAGTTTTTTCAACGGGCCGGGCCGGCAAAAAAATTGAAAGGGCCCTACGGGCCGGGCCGGGCCGATAAAAAAATCTTCGGGCCTGCTGGCCCGTTTGCAAGATTAAAGCAGATACAATAAAGTATGAGCTATTTTCAACGAAATGGTTTTAACAAGAATAAGTATAAATGTGCGTCACGAGCCATACTAGTTTGACAGCATTAGTATAAAAATTTACAGTGTAGAGATCGGCATCGGACAGTTACATTGTGTGTAACCCGTTTTAAGATTTTTTTAGCTGACTCGTGTCGGGCCGAGATCAAGCTTGCATTATTTTTCTACTTGTAGACTAATCTGACCGGAACTAGACTTAATTGTTCTCAAGATCTGTAGGGCAGATAACATGATTTTTAAAATTATTGACAGCTATAAAGAACTTATGTTAGCTTAATCTTTGGATATATACTTCTTGATGATTTTTTAATTAATTTATCAATAATGCGAAAGTTTGACACATTTTCTGATTAATTTTAAACTGTAAAAGTATAAAAGTGATAAGCCTGACTATTAAAAGGATTTGGAATCGAATAGAGTTTTTCATTTTTGATAAATAAAATACTTGTGTAACCTTGTTGAGATATATAATAGTTTCTCAAATGATTGCAGATTTTTATCCCTTCCCATGCTATCACTTCCGGAAATTCTATTCAAAACGCTAACTATGACAGTATTTTATTTACATGCAGTATTGTTAAATTGCTTGTATCAAAAAATGGATAACCCCATTCGATTATATAGTTTCTGAATTAAGATACCTGCTAAACGTATGCGTTTCTGAGAAAAAAATGAATTTAAAAATATATCAGAAAGGAGCTTCTTTTGATTTAAAATCTTTAATAAAATGATATAGAAATATTTTTATAAATCTTTTTTTATTAAACAGCTTCAAAAGTTACGATGTTTTTAACTTTCTTTCTTTTTTCTTTTATTCTAAGCCATATTAATTTTTTAATGAATCTTTATTCGAATGTTAAAAGCCTAAATATCTAAGTAATGATTAATGCTGTTAATGTGTATTTCCAGTAAAATATACTGTAAAATCATTCTATAGATATGTATGCAGTATTCTTTTAAGGAATTTTAATTATATGAGAAAAATCTGAATTTTTTAGAAATCGTAGAAATTGTAACGGGCCGGGCCTGGTTTCACCGATTTCTGTACGGGCTGGGCCATGCCGGGCCCGGACCTGGAAATTGCGGCCCGTGCAGACCTCTAGTCCACTAGTATCACCTTTTGGAGCTGTTGTGAAACTTCCTGTAGAGGGGGTGTATCAATGTGCCCCATGTATCAATGTACCCCAATTTCCCCTACGTATCTGGTGCATGGGCGTTTGTAGAAGATAATTCAGAAAGAGGCAAGAATTTGAAATAGATTGACAGATTTAAAAACGGAATTTTAGAAAAATAAAAAACAGAACTTGGCGGTTTTTTTTTTTTCGAAACCACATCAAACCGCTGTTTTCGAAAATTTTCGCCAAAATGAAGTTCGATGAAACAAGAGTTTTCAAAATGATGATTATTTTCAAAATTTTCATAAACATGTGTTTTTTTAATTGAAGGGACACTATATTTCTAAAAATCACCAGGCAGTTTCAATTTTAAACATTTTGCCGAATATCTAAAGAAATACTTTGCGAATTCTTCTGGAACTTCAAAAAATAAAGAACTTTTTTTTACCTCATATTTTTCATTAAAGATTTACGAGGGTTATTAGGGATGGGAGGGGGGGGACACCAAACAATTGAAAAAAAATTATATTTTTAATTAGAGCGTGGCTATGCGGATATTGTACAACCTTTATGTTTGAGTAACACGTAATAGTAATGGATATATACAACAATTTCTTTAAAAAAAAAAAAAAAAACCTTATGTTTTTTGTTTAATGCATGCAGGGTTTTCAACCAAATTTAATGCCATTTTCAGAAAATTTGACAAATACAGTAGAAACAACATTGTATAATAAGAATATAAATATAATATATATTTGAATACATGAATATTTGTATGAAATAAATTTTATATGTGCATACGCAAACTGTACCAAACATTTGTTTTCATGATTTTGTAGATAATTTTGCTGAGCAATTCATATAGACAGATCAGTCGATTATCGTAAAAATTCAGAATGGTAACGGCTATACAATGAGATTCTTGATTTTTAGAGCGTTTTCGAGAATTTTCTTTCGTTTAAATAAAGCGCAGTTGAAGGCCAAATGTAAAATTAGTAAAATAAATCTAAAATTTTAGAAAATGTGTGTGTGTGCGAGGGGTTGTTTACAGTTTAAGGTCAGTTTTTAGCACTATCTTTTCATTTTCGAAACTGTTAAAAATATCGAAACTTTTAAGGCTTACATTTTAAAAGATTTCACCATCAATTAATAATTTAAAAAAGCTGGTTAAAACTGCAAAAATTAGAAATCGATAGCTTGTTACGGTTTAAGTGTAAAAACCTACATTAGGATCAAAAAGTAAAAACGTTTCAAGAAAAAAGGCGTTTACAATATTTTATTCTTCTTTTGTCATCGATCCGTTAAAGGGTTATCGCAAATTAAATATTGAGTATTGAATCCATATTCTAGATATTTTATAGGTTCAAAAAGTGCAAATAATAATAAAAAAAAATTTCGAATGTTTTCCAAAAGAATTTTCCATTAATGAATGCATTTTTCTAAATTTGGATTACTCATCTATTAATTTGTCATAAACAGACTATAATAACAAACTGAAAACTTTGAATACCTGACTCCATCGTTTTTTGTGTCGTATCAAATCTTTATTTTTTAGGTGAGCCACTAGAGTATTCTCACCCTGAAGTTTCCATATTAATCTTCCTCCATACGGTGTTGGAACTTTTATTGGGGGATCTAACTTGATCTCTGGTGGGTAGATTTTGCTGAAAAAGAAAAGTGTTACAGTGGTGGTATAAGTCTTTTTGCTTAGAACTGTTTTTGAACTATCATTATTCAGTACAATGTAAAGCTTTTTCAAAAGTACTAAAATTTGAGAACGCTACAACACAACACGCTTTGAAAGAACGTACACTTACTTCAACAGGCGAAATAATAGACCAATAAAGTCTTGCTCCTGCTCTTAAACTGATAGCACATCTTGTTTAAACCCGATGAAGAAAGATCACGATCTTTCAAAACGCGTTGTGCATCCTTTATTTTTATAATGTTTTTAACGACTTTTTTCCTTTTTGTTGTATTTTACTGAGGTTTTTGCAAAAATTTTTGTCATTATTAATCTTTAAAACAACAATCATGCATCAGGCATAGACTATGAAACACCTTTCAACATATTATGTTAAAATTTTATTTTTCCTTAGAACAAAATAAGCAAGTTAATCCTTTGTGACTCAACAATTTCGATTTGAAAAATACTTGCCCAGATGTTAGAATACAGGGTTTGTCCGGAAAGTAATAGGACTGAGTCGATTTAAAAAAAAAAATATTGAGCCAATCATTACAATTCTTTAAAAACTTTCAAAATAGGCTCCTTCTGCGTCGATGCAGCGCTGCCAGTGCGATTTCCAAGCATTGAAGGCGTCACGGAAGGCATTCTCCGGAATAGCCTTGAGAACCGCGGTGCATACTGCTTGGATCCCCTCTGTCGTCTCAAAATGCTTGCCTTTCATCGGCCTTTTCAGGTGAGGAAACAAAACAAAGTCCGGGGAAGCCACATCTGGGCTGTAGGGCGGCTGCGGAAGCGTTGGGATGCTGGCCTTGGTCAGGTAGCTGTTGACAAGAAAGGCGGTGTGAGCCGCGCACACCTTCGCATGTTCAAATGCTCCCTCACAATATCATGAACCACAGATTTTGGTAAATTTACCATCTGGGCAATCAAACGAATACTTAGTCGATGGTCTGAGTTCAAAACTTTGCGCACACGAGTCACATGGTCGGTGTTTGTCGAAGGTCTTCCAGCACGATTTTCATCGGCGACCTCTTCCCGGCCCTCCAAAATGGCCTGGGGCCACCGAAACACACCACTTCTTGCTAAAGCAACATTTGGGTAAGCCTGCTTGATCATATCAAACGTCTCTGTCGCAGATTTACCGAGGTTCACACAGAATTTAATCGCATACCTCTGCTTTAACGAACGCTGCATTTTTCGGCTTGCACCACTCACAGAAACACGTCGCGCGAAAATGCCTGTCCTGACTCTCCAGGTGCTCGGAGACAAATGAACAGCCGCTCGTTCGTTAGCTAGGAGCGCCCTCTACCGAATCCAGTCGTTGTGCGCACGCTCCGAAGTACAGTCGCGGCGGAAGAAAATCAGTCCTAATACTTTCCGGACAAACACTGTACATTGTTTTAAGCATTTAAAATGTAATAATAAAAAAAAAAATGTAGCATAAAAGATAAATATACGTATATCGATAAAAAGGATACTTTTTTCACATTTGCAACAAACAGAAACTTCTACATAGCTTATAAATATTGTCAGTATCATAAAAATGATAAAGTATGCTATTTGAGTTGTAAACAAAAAGCAAGCCTGGGGCCAGCTTCAAGCTGTGTCTTGCACTGATCAAGAATCTCGGTAGTAATAGAATAAGTTGCGGAATTCTACCAATATTCAGATATACTTCAGATTTCCCAATTCTCTACCAAGGACACCAACTCTTTTTCAAATAGTTAATAAAACCACTAATTCCAAACAATTTTCTCGTAAATTTCTATTGCAAATGATATAAAAATATGTCGCAAAGTTTGTTTGAAAATAGCATGTAAAAATTTTTTTGGTGGCAATTTTTCCCCGAGAAACGTTTAATCATTTGAAAAGTATCCTATGTATTAAGTATAAACCCAAATAATATAACAATGCAGAATTTCCAAGTTCTAAAGAAAAAAAAATCGAATAAATTAATATATTTCTCTATGTAAAACTCTTTTTGATTTCTTTTTAATTGTAGAAATATAGTACAAATTTAATTCATTTAAAAAAAAATTAAAAAGTGTTACAGATTGCGAAATTATTACTCGGCTGTAACACAAATATGAATACATGTAAAAGAACTTTTGACTAAAAACACGCATTTAAATTAGTTAACATCATTTTAAATTACTAATTATAAATACGAGGGTAGATTTTGTCTTCCCGCATGAAAATATGTAAAGCAATATTGAAAAATTGATATTTTATGTACGTACATCTCAATTAATTTTATAAATATGCATTAATGATTAGGTGTCTCGGGCCTCACTTAAAAGATCGCCGGGTCACATCAAACCCGCGGGCAGTAGGTTGAGTATGGCTGGGTTAGTGATTTATAAGAGATATAAATAGAGATAGGTTTTATCAGTAGACGTAATCTATTTATTCATGAATTCAATTTATCTTGCTCAAAAAATGCATGATGAAAATGCTTATTTCAAGTTAGAAAATAATAAAAAACTAGTTGGATGTGCCAATCCCAAAACTTTCTTCTATCTCATACGTGCTTTTTAATATTAAAAAAAAAAAAAAATAGTTACTCATTTTAATGCTTTAATAATAATTCAATACCATACCAACTTTGATTTTTATCTTAAATTTCTGCTTCAGTCAATGAATCGGAGTAAAAACGAATTTCCGTCTCTGCACGAGCCGATGGACAATAGAATGATAGGCAGATTTTTTTTTTTCAAATTCAGGGAGAACTACTTGCCATACCAAAAAATAATCATATACAAAAAATTTAGTTCAGTTCTAGAACTAACTTTTACTTAACATTTTTAGGTGGTGCAATATTGAAAGTGGCATAAAATTCGCTATTGCTGCGCCCCCTTCCGGCAAATTTTTTTCAAAATTCAGGGAGTACCAACTAGCCATAACCATACACTTAAGTGTGTGTGGGGGGGGGGGGGAGGGGACGAGAGGCTGATTCGACCCTTCCCTTAATTCAAATAAATGGGTTTCCATGCGTTATTAGCATATTTTATTCAAATTTTAGGTATAGGAGCATTATCTTGAGGGGACTCCATGATTAGTTGTGAGTGTTCATTGTTTAAATATAAAGGGAGGGGGGAAATAGGAGTAACGTCCCATAATTTATGTAAATGCTTTTTTCACTCAGAATTTACTGATTTGCTTCAAATTTTAGAAATAAATTCATTCTGGTAAAGCGCATCCGTAATTAGTTTTGGGGGTTAATTGAATAAAAATAACGAGAATAACGGGGGGATCCCGCCTAATTTTGGCAAATGTGTTGTTCATGCAGAATTAACCGATTTGCTGCAAATCTTGGATTTGTTCATTCTAATGAAGCGCTTCACTGACTAATTTTGATGGTTCTTCGGTTAAATATAAGGGGAAAACTTACAATTTATTTATTTCCTTAAATCAGATAAATTGGTTATAATACAGAATTATCCAATTTGCTTAAAATTTTGGGCATGAATTCATTTGATCAGGCGCTTCTTTAATTAATTTGAGTTTTTTTTTTTGTTTAAGTACAATGGGGTAGTGGACGTTTTATCACCTTCCTTAAATTAGATAAATAGGTTTTTATGCAAAATTATCCGATTTGCCGTAAATTTTGAATATAGTTTTTTAAGGCGAATCCCTGAATTGTTTTAAGGATTTAATGATTAAGTATAAAGGGAGGAATGGGGGATAACCCTCCTTAAATCAGATGAATTGTTTTTTTTTAGCAGAATTATCTGATTTGCTTCAATTTTGAATAATTGTTTAATTTTATAAAGCGTATCTGTGATTAGTTTTGGGGGTTCAATGGTTAAGTATAATTGGGAGAAATAGGAAAAAGTAATCCAACTTGCTTTATTTTTCGAGGGTGTTATTCTTAAAAAAAAGGCTGTAATACACAATTAGTGTAAACAGCCTGTGAATGCAAAGCCATCACTTTAATTGGGCAATATTCTTTTTAATATTGATCCCGACTACTGTTCCATAGCTAACCTTGTGTAAAGTGGTTTTGTTATCACCCTTATATAATGTATTTTATTCGAAGGGTTGTAGAATACTGTCAGAGGTTTGCACGGGCCGGAATTTCCAGGCCAGGGTTCCATCTGGTCATGAATAATATCATATAGTAGATGAATAATATCAATTAAGTCTAAAATTTAGACTTAAACAATAAACATCCACCACTAAGTACGGAGGCGCCTTGTCACAATGATCCTATATCTAAAATTTAAAATGAAAACTGTTAATTCTGCATGATAAATCCATTTCCCTAAATTAAAGGTAGGGGATTAGCCTCCCGTTCGCCCCCCTTTATTCCTATCCAATGAATTCCCAAAATTAATCAGAAAAGTACCTTATCAGAATGAACCTACATAAAATTTGAACCAAATCGGATATCTCTATCAAGAGTTATCGGGTTACGTACATACGTACGCACAGACGTACATACATGCGTACATACATACATACAGAACCTGTGAGCCCATTATTTCTCTGGCTTTGACGCCCATGAGCTAAAAACACGTAAAACTACATTGGCCTAGGATAAACTAGATCAGCCTAGGACAAACAAGAATGTTGGCGTTGAGACGGTCATTGAATTCAATAAAATCATGCCAAATTGAATTGTCCTAGGATAAACTAGTTCAGACCAATAAACAGCAGTCTGAACTAGTTTAGCCTATAAGAGTTAGGCCAAACTAGTTTGGCCTAGGAAAATCTAGTTTGTCCTATGGGCCTTAGGATAGACTAGTTTGGCCTAGGAAAAACTAGTTTATCCGATGGGCGTTAGGATAAACCGGTTTGGCCTAGGAAAAACTAGTTTATCCGATGGGCGTTAGGATAGACCGGTTTGGCCTAGGAAAAACTAGTTTATCCGATGGGCGTTAGGATAGACCGGTTTGGCCTAGGCCAATCTAGTTTGGCCTAAAATCGGGTTTGGCCTGTAACATACATGTATATATATATATATATATATATATAAAATTGATCTAGGAATATTAATGTTTACATGGCTTAAATAATATGACTCGTTATAATCATCTTAAAAATGATATTTATTATTATTATTAGTTTAAATATAGAATTTATTTATATAAGTCTTTAAAATTTGAGTCTTTGAAATTATCCTTTTCCAAATAGTCGTTGTAATTTGTTAAATTACATTTGTTTCAATTAATTTAAACATAGAATTTATTTACAAGTTTATAAAATTTTAGTCTTTGAAAATATGATTTTCCAAATAGTCATTTAATTTGTTAAATTACAATTTATTATTATTATTATAACTGTTATTATTATTATTATTATTATTATTATTATTATTTCAACATTTTTTCCACGACAAACGTCAGCTCTTTTGTTTATATTAACTTTTTTATGCTGCTTTGTTATATTATTTATGTTATCTTACTAATTAAATGACTCTTTTTTAATTTCCATTTTATAAGTGTTTTGAGGCTCACCGTACGTCGCAAACATATGTTTGCTGCCCCTGAGCAAAAAATTTTAAGCATGGCTGCGCTAAACCATCCGAGACTCGCAAAGTTATCACTTTTTCTTAACCCTTTATCTACCGACGGTACTTATAAGTACCATTAACATTATTTATTATAAAATTCTTTTAATACGTCAATTAGATGCAATACTGTTTACAATGAGTTAGACATACATTACTTTATTTTGTTCCAAAAGCATTATTGGTCACGCAAAACAAAAATATTTTTAAAGGGGTGATTTCTTTCGCCTTTGTATCTTTTCAGCTTTCTTGGCACTGAGGGAAGGGACGGGGATTTTTCAATTCGGAAATATCTCTATATGTATATTGTAAGAACATCATATTTGTACATTTGAGAGTTCTACAAAATACTAAGAAAACAATTGAAAATAAAAGATTTGAGTGGGGTTATAAATTTTGCCCAAAATCCCTGTAAATTCAATTTTAGTTAATCCTTCTAAATACTCCAATCCTTCTATAATCCTTCAAAAATTTATTAAATGATTATATAAATCTTTTATTTTTGTTTAAACAATTTACGTAAAATGCTTTACAGTGTAAAATTTTCATGAATTCGTAATTCGGTAAATAAAGGATTAAGTAAAAATGTTCATCTTATTTAATTCCAGAATTTCTCTTGTTCAACGAGGCAAATATTACTTTTCGCATATAGTGGATGTGAGAATACTCTTCGCAAATAGTAGTGAATCTGACTATACATCACTCGATTTAGATAACCTTTTCTGAGATTGAAATAAAATACGTGAGAGATTTTAATCAATGATAACCGAATGTAGATAACTTAATAAAATAAACTTATTTATTTTCCTATCTAATCCTACAGCACTGTATCATCGCAACACTGGTATGTTATCGTTAGATTGTGATTTTGAAATACGGTTGTCAACTTATTGTGAACCGAGTTGCGACATAGATTTATCCTTCTTTTTTTTTAAATTTATATGTAGTACTGTTTATTTAAGCTCCCCCCCCCTCCCCACTAGTTACCGAAAAAGACCCGAATGATAATGTTAAGTCTATCGGGGCGTTTTTTTTCAAATATCTCACTCAAATTTTAAAATTTGTACGTTTTTTTTTTTTTTTTTTTTTGCACAAGATAGTTGAGAAACGACCAACAACCGGGCTAGTTTTTAGTTTTTCAAATTTGCTTTCAGATTTAAAAAAATTACTTTAATTTTCGAAACCGGTTAGAACCAGTTCTGAAATATTATAATATAAAAAATATATAACCAAAATCGAAAAAGTAAAAACTAGCGCGGTTGTAAATCATCCTCAGCTTACTTATGCAAAAAAATTATATACAAATATTAGAGTTTGAGCGAGATATTTGAAAAGGACGCCCCCATAGATTTAACATTATCATCCGGGTATTTTTTAGCGACTAAGTGTTGCGTCTTAATATGAAAAATCGAGTTAAACATGTCTATAAAATTTGAAAGGAACCATAAAAATGTATACTAGAATGAAAACTGTTGTAGACATGCACACTGTAAAACAAGACGAAAATTGCACGTCAAACGTAGCAAATGGGGTGCGTACTTTTTATAACGAAGTTTTAAAAATTTTCAGATCTTGCTACAATAATATACAGTATAGTAGCACCGAAATATTTTATGTGTCCCTGTAAATATTATCTGCTTTCTATTACACAGGAAATAAGCTGTAGTAAACCTAAGCAACGTATACTAATTTCATAAATGTAAAATAATTTAATATAATTAAAACGTGCCCCAAACTATGTTTACCCCTATGCCATTACGTAATGGAATACATTTGTGTGGTTCTGTAAATTAATAAGAAATATTCTTTGTGTTCTGTAAATCAATAAGAAATATACTTTCCACCACAAATTTCATATAAAGTATATTTTAGTATATATTTCATAGTTGAATATCATATTTACTATGCTCGGAAGAGATATTTTTTTATAAAGTTACTTTCACTTTCAAAACCGGTTTCGAAAGTGAAAGTGTTTTAAAAAAAATATATCTGCAACCAAAGTCGAAAAAAGTAAAAAAGGAACGATGTCGGCATGCACCTCAGCTATCCTATGCAAAATAAATTATTTTAAAAATGCCGAAATGCAAACCAGATATTAGAAAATAACCTCCCCATAGGAACAGCATTAGCTCGCGAGCGCTTCGTCGGGCAGGAGCAAGAACCTTAAGGAGCAGTGCTGCAGTTATGACATCATCTAATTTTAATCCTTAATTTCCATCTACATTAGTACTAGAATTTTTTGTTGAATTTTTTTAAAATATAGTACGCGGAAATATACTTTTATTTATAAAAAAAAAAAAAAAAAAAAAAAAAAATGCATAAATACTGCTTTTATTCAATTATTTCAACATTCTACAATTACAAGTACCTTGCCCTGAAGGGGTTAAGGCGCAACACTAGGCACAGAAAAAGACCCGGATGATAATGTAAAGTCTATGTGGGCGTTCTTTTCAAATATCTCACTCAAATTTTAATATTTTTACATGATTTTTTTTGCACAAGATAGCTGAGGGCGATCCACAGCCGGCCTAGTTTTTACTTTTTCAGTTTTGGTTTCCGATTATTTTTAAAATATTACTTTAACTTTCAAAACCGGTTTTAACCAGTTCTGAAATTGAAACTATCGTAATATAAAAAATATACAAGCAAAATCGAAAAAGTAAAAACTAGGCCGGTTGTGGATCGCCCTCAGCTATCTTGCGCGAAAAAAATCATGTAAAAATATTAAAATTTGAGCGAGATATTTGAAAAGAATGCTCCCACAGACTTTACATTATCATCCGGGTCTTTTTCTGTGCCTAGTGTAAGGCCTTAAGCACCAGATTCTATATAACCCTTTGCGGCTCAAAGTACTTCTGTTGCTAAAATGTTGAAATAATTGTATCACACCGGGACTTGCGAACAAATTTATTTGAAAACAAGTAAAACTTTTTCTTCACGTACAATTCAAAAGACAAATATTCTTTTCAAAATACCTTTACGGCATTTGGCGATTGACACGTTGAGTGCTATGTCAGTCGCCAGTGACTGGCAATATAGGGATTGTGTAATAAGAATCTTATTTCGCGGCCCAAACGGAAAGAAAGATGAAATAGACATGGCACTCAACCTGTTAAAATTAAGTGGGGCAGAATTTAACCCACCATGCCAGAAAGGGTTAATGCTGAATTAAAGTTCATCTAAAAGTCATTGTATTTTTAATTATATTAATTATATTCTGTATGTCGTATGTATTAATTATATTATGTATGTTTTAATTATATATATGCAAATTATTTAATCATATATAATGTGAGGATGTGAAATAAAAGTTTATTTATGTTATAGAAAAAAAAAAAAAGATTTGAAATTACATGTGAAAAGTTTTTAAGTTTTTTGAATTATCGTTACATTAAAATAAAATACAGAAATATAGAAAATTAAAAATCAAGCTAAAGCCAGAGTTTGACTAAATTCCATTCTTATACTGCATTATGGGAACACGAGAGTTAAATGAATGAGCACTAAAATTAATTTTAAACAAACGATAATTTAGAATGATGTATTTTGAAAAATTGCTGTCCAATTCATGTTTCATTTGTAGTTTCGAATTGTTTAGAAACGCGTGCACGGAACATTTACATTTTAAAAGTAACCACCATGACAAATTCGAAACTTCTTTCTTCTTTTTTTATTAACTATATTACAGATATTGCAGATTTAGAATGTTTTTTTATTCCTTCGCATTTTAAAATATCTCAACTAAAAAAAGAAAATTCTGTGAGTGCATTTATGTTTTTGAAGCAACAGCCATGATAATTTTAAGTTTCTATCTCTTGCAATTTCAAAAAAAATCATAATTGTAAAAGTTTTTAGAAAGTTTCCCGCTCATTTAATCCATTTAATTTCGTATCTTTTTAGAAACCCTTTTTAGTAAGCGTTTAAATTTTGAAAATAACTAACATGTTAAATTTCACGTTTATAGCTTAGCAACAACACATAAATCACAATTTTAGAACGGTTTTTGCATCTGCAACTTTTTAAATTTCAAATTTGTAGAAAACTTTCCTGGGCGAACTGTTACATCTTTATTGTAACAACCTACCATTTTCAGGTTTCTAGCTTTAACAATTCAAAATAAATCGTAATTCAGAATGTTTTTAGAACGTTTTCTGCTCATTTCACCCTTTTAAAATTTTTATTTTTTTAGAAATTATTCTTAGCGAGCATTTACATCTTAAAAGTTATCGCGTGCTAAATATGAGGCATCGAAAAACCAAGTGCACCAGTAAATTGGAATTTTAGAAGATTTTTTCCTTTTAAACCTTTTAAATTTCGAAATTTCAAAAAACTGCGTTAGGCGAGAATTTACATCTCTAAAATAACAGGCATACGAAATTTTAATATTCTTTCCTTAACAATTGGAAATTAGTCATAATTCAGATAGTTTTCCGCTTACTCCATCCATTTTAAATTTTGATTTTTTTTTCTTCTTTTTTTAAAAACCATTTGTAGCAAGTATTTACATCTCAAAAGTTACCACTACACCAAATTACAAATGTCTACAAATGTAGCCTCAACAATATCACGGAAAGAGCAATTCTAGAACTTTATTCCTCGGACGTTGTTGTACGACAATAAAATATAGCCTATTGCGTTAGAGCAGAGACGGTTACCAGATTTTATCACTATTATTTTTTAAATAGGTTTGTAGAAAATAAATATAAAATATATGACGGAATGAAATTTTCGCCTTGATTTTAACACAAAATACATAATATGAACTTTAAGATATTCAGGTTATTTTAAAAGACGATTAAAATAATCAACTATAGATATTAATAGTTAATTTTATTTAGAAACATCTTAGTACTTTCAAGCCTTTAGTCAGGCTCTTCCTCAGAGAATATTTTCTTTATTTATACAAATACTAAAATACTACTAATTCAATCTTCAAGCCACGAGTCTGGTTCAATTTCAAAACGGAATCATATATTTCTATTTATAAAAGAAAATATTCTCTGAGAAAGCGCCTGATTTAAAGGCTTGAAAGTACTAAGATGTTTTTTTAATAAAATTAACAATTAACATCTATTTGATTAGTTTAATCGCCTTTTAAGTAAACTTTAAAGTTAAAAAGAAAATTTTAAAGTTTACATTATATATTTTAAAGTTCATATTATATATTTAGGTTTGTAGTTCCAGAGATTATTCCCCCTAGAAACCTTCTTTCTTGGTGAAAAGTAAATTTTGTGAAAAGTAAAAGTTATTTTTGGAAGTTTTATTACAGTTTTGTGATAAACAGCGTTTTGTAATGAAAGTTGAAATCCAAATATTCAAATTTGAACTAAGCATCTATTAACAAAAACTTCTTTAAGCCCTTTTGCTAAACTTTTTGTTCTTGATGAACTGCATTTATTTACAAAACACACGATTTAAAACTTAACTGAAAAAAAAAGAAAAAAAAAAAAGAAAAAAAAAAGAAAAAGAAAAAGAAAAGAAAATAGTAGTAAGTTTAGATGGAAAGAAAAATTCTGATTTTATTAAAGGAATTTTGCGAGAGGAACTGTTTTATTAAAAGGAATTTTATGAAAGAGTCCATTTTATTAACTTCGTTTTTGTGAAGGGGCCCATTTTGTTAAATTCATATTTGTGAAAGGCCCTTATAAGGCCCCAATTTTTGACTCGATTACCCTCTGGTGTACGATTAAAAAGTATTAAAATAACCACATATATAGATAAGATTTACCTCGCTGCCGTATTCACTGATTCAATCAAGTCCTTCACAAAATTGTTAATGACCATTTTCGTATCATCTTCGTCACTCACAACAAAGGCGTCATCGAAAAATATATGAGCTGGGAAGGGAAAAAAATAGAAAAATATATTTTAAAAAACTTAATATATATACATATATATATATTAGTAATTACATGGCCTTAAAAAAATTAACACATTGCTTAAAAAATGTATAAAAAATTATTAAAACATAAAAAATAATAATAGAAAACTAAAAATGCATAATATATATATATATATATATATATATATATAATAGGATGGCTGAGTGGGTACATCTTAGTGTACGGAGGAGGGTGGTGTTGTCTGGATGGTTAATTATGGTTAATTAAAAAAACTGAGGGAGAGAGATATCTGCTAAATTGCAATACATTTTATACTGGATGATCAATTAACACTTCTATGAATGTAAATTAATAATTAATGTTAAAGATTAACTTGAATCTAACTTTTAACAATTTGCACAATACCTAAAATATTATTTCTAAGCTTATAAAATACATATATTACTATCTAATTTATTCTTTCTTTTATCATATATTAAGATATTGTGTTTAGGTTAGTATTGTCAAATTAAATGATATTTTGCTACATCATTTTAGGGGTAATTATAGTGTCTGGTATGTTTTTTTCCTTTTCTATCCATTTTAATAATGTTATTATGATTTATTTTTAGTGTTCTTCTGCATTTTATTTTGGTTTTATGTATCTTGGTAGCCCTAAATTCGTATGATTTTTCTTTTACATGGCTAATACGAAGATGAAACCACACACTTCATTTGTAGTTCCAAAGTATTTGGGGCCTGAGGATTCTGCTTTGGTTCTAGATATTTTGAATGCATTATTATTATTTTTTTATGTTTGAATGTGGTAGTCTTATATTTAATTCAATGGTTTATACATTGTTTTACATTTAATGGTTTATATATATATATATATATATAATAAATAATTTTTTTTTTTTTTTTTTTTTTTTTTTTTTTTTTTTTAATCTAGAAAAGAGACTAAAGAAATTACAATATAACCTCTTTCGAGTTACCTATGAACTATGATTCCGAAAAGTGTTCCTTTATCTTTTGGAAACAACAGATTTCCCATAGTTTAAAAATCATCTTTGGAGAAAAAAAAAAATTATTTTTCATCCCGCAATTTTCAGAAACATTTCCAAGTACATTTTGCAGTGCGTTAATCGGCTTAATCTAATATCATAATCTAATATCAACACAAATTTTTTTTTCTTTCTGTGCAATGGATCTAGCCTACACAACTGTTTAGGTGATTCCGAAGAAAAAGAGACAGTATTTTCTTCATTTTGTGCGATTTAATGTGCAGCCTGCACTTTCGGAACTGTGTGAATCCTCCCTTGGCATAACCTGACATTGGGTTTATTTTTTTAAAATATTTTTTAATGAAATATAATTCTATTAATTAGGGGAAAACACCAAAACGTTTCATTTCTACCAAAACTTTTCCAGTCTTACAGGCATATCTAAGAGATTTCTAGGATAGATGACGATAGTTTTTAAAGATTTAAATAAAAATTCTTAAAATCCAAATGTAAAAAGTATTTATGCAAATTTAAAATTCTTATGCTTATACTGATCATGTTTTGAGCAAAAATTCAGAAGAATTTTGAGAAGAAATAGTGGGAAACAAATTTGAAATTGAAATGGCAGATAACCATTTCTCTTTCAAGCCGAGGAGAGATGGCTTGAAAGTAAAGTTAAAATAACAAAAAAATAAAGCATTCCATATAGTTAATTATGAAAAATATATAGCCATTTGTAAAGATGTACACGGTAAATGAGTAAATAAAATTCAATACAAAATTTTTGAAGTATACCTATCTCCACAAAAATTTTCATCTTTAAATCTTTAAATTAAATAAACATTAAAGTTTCACTTTTTTTTCTTTATAATTGAAACATGCACCTGTACTTCGCAACTCTCAATAAATGAACTCGTTGAGCTATTTCCTACAAAGTTTGTGCGGCAATCTATGATCACGTTTTGGAAATATTTAAACTGCCCATCTCTCCTCTATAACCATCTATCCAAAATTTACCCTATTTTAGTTACAAGAGTAGAAAGTATGTAATTATTTACACTGTGTACCTACATTCTACTTCATAATAATCCTTATTTACTGCTCCTTCAAGTTGCTTTTTAATTGCTCTTTTCATACACTGGTCATTGTCCATTCTAAAAATAAATAAATAAATAAATAAAATAATCATCAAAAAAGTGCTTCTGTTTACTTCCAGAGGAGCAAACAGCATTCTTAATTTAAAAATAATTTTGTTAAGACAACTTTAACCTCTTTTTTTCCATCATAAACATCATTAAAAATTGAAATTCAGATTTGAACAACCAGCTAATCCAACCCAAGTTACAGAATACACTATCCGGTGTACTGAATACTGATGAAACTCGTTTTTAATTTAAGAAAATTATATTAGAATTTTAACATTTAATATATTGTTAGATGCGACGGGATTTCGGGTTGTCTCATTGGTGAAATGCAGGTAAGCGGTCCTTCGCTTGACTGACCATGTCGTGTGTCCGTCTAGCAACGTAAACTACACGTACGTATCTGCTACAGAGGTTACAGAGGTTAAGAGGTATGAAAGGGTGTTTGTGTAAGTGAGATATGGATAGAAAACTTTTTTCGCAATGGTAGAAAAATCTTCTCAATTGGATATACAGACGGCTCCCGTTAGTTCGAAATCTGATAAATCGAATCTTCGCTTAATTCGAATTAAATATGAAATCCCAAAATTTTTCAATAGCAGAATAACGTTAAAATTTTTCATTAATTCGAACTCTTTCCTTTTGACTTCGCTTAATTCGAACTAATGAGATTCCGACTTTTCATTTTTCCTTTCTCTAGGACTTCAGATCATTGAAATAACTTTCTTTCTTTCATTTTTGTCAGAATTGTTCTGAACAAGTATACATATTATAATCTCATGCATTTAATATCCGCTTTTTGTTGTGCTCAGTCTGTCTATGAATGACACCTCCACCCCATCTTCGTTTGTGCTTATTACTAATCCCTTAATTAGTTTATGTGTAACGGTATATTCATGCTGAGTGTCATTTATCACATTATATGCAGACATACTCATTAATTTAGGTTAAAACAACACAGTTTATTAAAATGATAAGGGCTAAAGGAAAGTGGAGCCAGTCTATAATTTCACTCACTGAGAACACTATGAAAAGCTAAATCATACTCACAGGCTTTGGTCTAGCTCAGTCGGGGCACCGTCTAACACTTGACACTATTTCCTGGCTGATCTACTAAACAAATCTTAATTTCACAGCCCGTGGCTGTGGATATTTCTTTATTTGCTCAAATAATCAAAACGGAATGATTCTAAACTTTCTTACCAAGGCCGAACCTTTAATCCACTATCTGAACTTCTTTCCGCTTTACTGGAGGCCGTAGCTATTTTCTAATCGTCAGCACCTTAATAAACAATCATCAACTTCGTTGTCCAATGACGCTGGCTGCTGGCTAAGGCCAGAAACACACAGACGCTGGCTGCTGGCTGAGGCCAGAAACACACAGACGCTGGCCAAGGCCAGAACACACAGACGCTGGCTGCTGGCTAAGGCCAGAAACACACAGCCCACAAACTCACACCCAAGCTTTTATACGCGACAAACTGAGATACTTCTCATTAACATAATACTAATAACCGCGAGCTAACTGCGGAATTCGAAAGAGCACACACACTCTAGAAAGTTAAAGTAAAAGAGAGGATAGATGTCACTTTTACGCCTACAAAATGTTAAATTATTGACGTCACGATCTCAGAAACACTAGAGTGCCTTTATGACTAAAGGTCACTCCCTCACAACCCCCCCTCGAACTCCGCAGAGAAAAAGGGCTGGGCTAAATGCATGCCGAGAACTTTTTCTTGTTATAAATTTAGAGCCGTAATAAAACACAGTGATGGGTGAAATTTAACGCCGAAACATAACTTTTAAAATATTAACTTTAACCCATCACAACCAAAAAAACTCAGTTTGCCTCAAATAATCACATATTCAATCCAATCATTCTTCTATCTTACAAATAGCCTCCGTAAAACTTCCAAAAACTCGTAAAACTTTCAAAACTAATTACTTCTTCTCTCAAAATAACCCACTCCACTGGGAGTGCTAAAATTTCTCAAAACACTAACCTTCCGAAATTTTCCTCAATATTGCAATGCAACTATAACTTTACCCAAAAATTTCTCCATAACTTTTAATATACTAGAATTCGCACCAAGTCCAAAAAACCCAATGCGCAAAACTTTCCTCATCCAAATTCCGACTTCATCTAAAATTACATGTACTTCATACTAAACTAACTCTGCTACTACGTAATACCTACATCCCCATTAGCCAATGAACTAACTCCCAAACTTCTTCAGACTTAACTCCACTTGAACAATAATTGGGGCACATACGTACAGCGGCATATCGCTGTGCTTATGCAACAATCAAAAAATATAAAAAATTTACAAAATGACGTCATCAATCTCTTCATCTGTATTAACTAAAAGAAAAATAGCAGAATCAATACATAACAAAAGGTATACTTCCCTGCAAGAAAATCACATTAACATTCAATTTTAATACAACACAATTTCAAATTCAAATGCAGCTTAAAACTTCGCAACTTGCGGAAACCATTTCCAACTAAAGTACAAAACGCAACTCATAAAACACGAACGATAAGAAGAAAGTTAATTCATTAAATGTTAGTATCAGAGATAGAAACGCGTGTCAAGGACTTCTTGACCGCAAAACACGTGCGCGCCTGAACCGCGGCGCGTGTACAAAATAACTCAAATTACTATCTGTACTTTCTGAAAATTTAAACATACATTAACATACATTTTATAACACATGAACAATATAACAATATAATAACATTTTAACAAATAACATAACAATTTAACAATAGATCCAGAATTTTTAAAAGCAGTTAAGACCAAAATTTCCAACATACATAAAACTAACAATTTTGCAAACAAATTTTGAACACAATTAAGCACTAAACGTGAGTCCGTCAAAAAATTCCAAAAATGGCCAAAAGTACAAAACAGTCTCTCTGCTTTCTATTCCTTCACATTGCTACCACATATATGCACTCTAATAGAAATTTAATAAAGAACATTGTCACCCAATCATAGAGATGATTCACTGCTTGCAGGCTTCATACTACAGGATGGCTTTCTCCGCCTGTCCCAAAAGGCTTGTACGAAGGATCTCTCGTCATCAGAACTGTACGGTGACGCCACAGTTGACTGTCGTGCCTGCAGCCTGGTTCTGAATGGATGCCGTGGAATACTCGTAGGTTCCACTCGACGACTCTGCTCTGGCCGGTTCGCTGGGTTCACTCCATGGCGAGATTCACACTGTTGCTGCCGGTAATCTGAGAGTTGCCTCCTCTTTCTAGACGCACCCGAAGTTACCGAAGATCCAAGGCCACGTTTCTTTCCGGACCTACGTTGTTTCTTGTTAGGCAAAGATTCGGCATTTAAAGTTCGCTTAACAGTTTTACGAGTGTCCAAACGAAATCTTTTCTGGGGATTAATCACTGAAGATGGTGAACTATTAGATAATTTATGTTTGTAAGATTGCTGTCTAATAAGTGGAGGAACTGGACAATTTATAACTTTTTGTCTTTTATGGCACACAGAGTCCGACGTATTTGACACAGTTCTCTTATTTTTATTATACTTTGCTCTCGGATTGCTAGGCTTTCGGCTTTCAATAACAGTCTTTGGAGCTGTTTGACCAAATTTTCTTCTTGAATATTGATGAAAAGAATTAGACGAAGAAGTGCTGGACTCGGGACACTCATTGGATCGGGAATTTCGCGAAACACCACTCGACATATGAGAACCTTCACTACCATTTTCTCTAAACTTATACACTCTAACCTGATCCAGATTAATAGTCATTCTTTCACCATTGACATCAACAACCAAATTATTATTCCGAACTTCCAAAACCTCGAACGGACCTACAAACTTCGGACCAAACTTAGCTACTCTCTTTTGACGACTTGAACTTAACCAATGCTTTTCTACTAACACAAAATCTCCAACTTTCACTTCTAACTCCCTTCTACGCATATTATAATACTGAGCTTGTTTTTCTTGCGCTTTTCCCATTTGAACCTGAGCTTCCTTAACCAACCTCTCAATATCCTGACACATGTACTGACTTTCCGCATCTGACACCATAACTAACCTTTGGAATGGAGTAATAACTTTTCTACCCAAAAACAATTCAGCAGGCGTTTTCCCCGTTGACTCGTGAACTGCCGTACGAAGTGCGTACGCAAAATGCTGAAGAAACTGGTCCCAATTTGCATGATGAGAACCGACATAAGAAGAAATCATTTGAATTAATGTACGATTTACACGTTCAGCCATATTAGACTGAGGACGATACGGAACAGTAAAAGAATGATCGATCTCCAGCTTTTCACACAGGGCCTTAAATATATCAGAAATGAAACAAGGGCCATGATCACTCACTACCCTAATTGGTGCACCATATTTAGAAATATAATTATCGAAAAATGCATCGGCAACTGCAGGTGCAGAAGCCTTCCTGAGGGGGACTAACTCTACCCACTTACTGAAATAATCAACTATAACTAGTACAAATCTATATCTTTTAGGATTAGACAATGGATAAGGACCGATTAAATCTACACCTACACATTCATTAGGAAAATTTACTTTAATAGGAATTAATTTGCCAGCTGGACTTACATTTTTATAATTATAACGTTGGCATGTGCTACAGCTGGAGACATAAGCGCGCACTGCTTCCCGCATTTTAGGGAAGTAGCAGGATTCACAAATTCGAGCATAAGTTTTCCTGATTCCTAAGTGACCTGCTAATGGATTATCATGAAATTCTTTCAAGATGGCCTTACGAAGACTAGCCGGAATAAAAACTCTTAATTCACCACGTGAATTTACAATTTTAGAATAAAAAAGAAGACCATCGATAAGCTTAAAAGATTGGGACCACTTCTCAAACATAGGCACATCTGCGCTCGGGACATCATCCGGATTTTCCAAATATCGATACAAGCTACCAAATTCTTCATCTTGCTTCTGTTCCCTTATTAACTGCTCTCGTGACCTTAACACCAACGACGACAACGCACAACACTTAACTTCCTCCGTGACCTCTAAACCACCATGCGGGTTTCGTGACAAAGCATCCGCTACCGCATTCTCCTTGCCAGCCCTATGTTCTATAACAACATTATACTCTGCTAACTTCAAACACCACCTGACCATACGAGACGACAACCCCTTTCCATTAGTTAACTTTGTCAAAGCTGAATGGTCCGTAATGACTTTAACCGGTATATTAGTGAAAAAACAACGAAATTTATTCAAAGCCCAAATTACTGCAAGACACTCCCTTTCCGTAATCGAATAATTCCTTTCCGCTGCATTTAAAATTCTTGACGCAAACGCCATAGGTCGACCTTTCTGTGCTAACATCGCTCCAACCCCCACTGCACTCGCATCGCAATACACTTCAAACTGAGACGAATAATCGGGGTGAGCCAAAACAGGAGGGGAAACTACTGCCTCTTTTAATAATTCAAACGATCTCTGAGCTGCTGATGACCATACAAACTTAACCCTTTTCCTTTTTAAATTATACAACGGTTCACATAACTCCGAAAAACGTGGAATAAACTTGGCAAACCAAGCCACCATCCCTAAAAATGTCGCCACTTCCTTACTATTTTTGGGGTAATTCATTGACGTAATTGCCTCAATTTTCTCATTATCTATTTTAATACCATCACGCGTAATTTTAACTCCTAAATACTTTATCTCTTTTCTCAAAAATTTACATTTTTCTAACTTAACCGTTAACCCAGCATCTCTTAACAACGTAAATACTTCCCTCAATAATCTTAAATGCTCTTCAAAAGTAGCTGCCATTATAATTATGTCGTCCAGATAGACCAAGACACCCTTACCAAGCAAAGGTTTAAGGATATTATTCATGGCCTTCTGGAACGTTGCCGGCGCTCCCGATAAACCAAAACTCATTCTCTTAAAAGCAAAACAACCGTCCCGAGTAATAAAAGCAGTCTTAGGTATGTCCTCCGGCTTCATTGCAATCTGAAAATAACCAGACGTAAGATCTAACGTTGACATATAATTCGTACTCGTTATATTAGCCAAAATGTCGTCAATTACTGGAATAGGATACTGAGGGTATTGCGTTATCGCATTTAACTTTCTATAATCTACTGCAAACCTATATGCCTCTGGATTATCTAAACTTTTCCCATTATTTTTACGACATAACACTACTGGAGATGCAAAAGGCGACTCAATTGGCATTATAATATCGTCCGCTAACATTTTTTGAATATGATAATCAATTATATCTTGTTTAACTTTATCATAACGATATGGTTTACTAGCAACAGGTGCTTTTAAACCAGTATCAATCTCATGCCACGCAACATGCGTTAAACCCGGTTTATCAGAAAAAACCTCTCCAAATTCATTTAAAAACTTATTAAATTCCTCCCTCTCTATTTCACTTAACCCCGACTCCTCCAAATTAACTGACACTGAAACAGGCTCTTTCTTACTCACATTCTCATCCTTATTCACGATTAACGACTTTTTAAAGAAATCCAAACTAATTCCTCTATCCTTCATATAATCCACACCAACTATACAATGCACTGTTAATCCATCCAACACACAAAACTCCCAACATGTCTTAACCGAACGAATTTCAACTTCCAATTCCACTGAACCTTTATTATCGCAAGCTACTCCCTGTGCCGACTGAACCACCAGACTTGACCTTTTCAACTTCTTATACGAAAAATATTTCCGATAACAATCAAAAGAAATGAACGACTTATCTGCCCCTGTATCGAAGACACTTTTAACGACAATACCATCTAACACAATTAACACTTCAGGTAACTCAACCGGATTAATAGTAATTTTATTCAAACTCGCCGAAGACTTTTCCGACCTCTGAACACATTTGCTTTGCATTGACCTATTTTCAACATTCTCATCCGAAGTTAACCTCCTTACTTGCGAAGAAACATTCCTGTCCCGTACTCCCCCACTACGATTATAACCACTATTCTGTCTATTTCCATGCATATTTCTCTCACCACTTCTAAAATTATTAGCACCACCACCATTCCTATTACCATTACTCGTATTCGACATATTACGACCAAATCCATCACTTCTATTACGCACATTACTATCCGGAAATCGCTGTCCCCCTCTCACAAAATTACGTTCCCCCTCATTTCTCAAATTACCATCCGTGACAGGTCTCTGCCGAGGGTTACGCAAATCCCGTTGATCCGAGCTATGCCGAGACTCATACTTCGATAATATCTGGTGCATTTCTGCAAAATTCTTCGGTGCTCTAACTTCAATAAAGTCCTGTATATTTGGATTAAAAAGAGGAAAGACAATGTCCAACAATTCCTCAAATGTAATATCTAAATCTAATTTATTTTTTAGTTCCAGCTTACGAAGATAAAATTTTGACGCCGATTCATATATATTCTGCTTATTACAATAGAACTCTTTTCTCAAAATACTTTTATCTTTAACGGGAGGAAATGCCTTCTTTAACTCAATCACCGTTTGTTCAAATCTTTTCGCTTCCTCAGTAATCAAAAACTTTCCTATATTTTCTAACCACAAAAGTGCTTCGCCCTTCAACGAGCATTTGAGCACTACGTACCTGTTTTTCTCAGGTATATTATTGAACAAAATATAATCATCTAATTTCACTAAAAATTCACTAATATCACCCTCACCGGTGAAATACACTCGTGGCACAATCTCAAAATGTCCGACATTTCGTTGGGCGCCATTTGTAACGGTATATTCATGCTGAGTGTCATTTATCACATTATATGCAGACATACTCATTAATTTAGGTTAAAACAACACAGTTTATTAAAATGATAAGGGCTAAAGGAAAGTGGAGCCAGTCTATAATTTCACTCACTGAGAACACTATGAAAAGCTAAATCATACTCACAGGCTTTGGTCTAGCTCAGTCGGGGCACCGTCTAACACTTGACACTATTTCCTGGCTGATCTACTAAACAAATCTTAATTTCACAGCCCGTGGCTGTGGATATTTCTTTATTTGCTCAAATAATCAAAACGGAATGATTCTAAACTTTCTTACCAAGGCCGAACCTTTAATCCACTATCTGAACTTCTTTCCGCTTTACTGGAGGCCGTAGCTATTTTCTAATCGTCAGCACCTTAATAAACAATCATCAACTTCGTTGTCCAATGACGCTGGCTGCTGGCTAAGGCCAGAAACACACAGACGCTGGCTGCTGGCTGAGGCCAGAAACACACAGACGCTGGCCAAGGCCAGAACACACAGACGCTGGCTGCTGGCTAAGGCCAGAAACACACAGCCCACAAACTCACACCCAAGCTTTTATACGCGACAAACTGAGATACTTCTCATTAACATAATACTAATAACCGCGAGCTAACTGCGGAATTCGAAAGAGCACACACACTCTAGAAAGTTAAAGTAAAAGAGAGGATAGATGTCACTTTTACGCCTACAAAATGTTAAATTATTGACGTCACGATCTCAGAAACACTAGAGTGCCTTTATGACTAAAGGTCACTCCCTCACATATGTATTTATACCTTTTGATTTAATGTTAAATTATATTTCAATGATATCAGCCAAAAAGGTTTTAAAAAATACTATAACAATAATTTCTTTATAATAGTACCCCTTTAAACATGTTTGCTTATCATACTTTTCATAATTAGAACTTTGGATAATTCGAACATTTCTTGTGGTCCCGACGAGTTCGAATTAACGAGAGCCGACTGTATATATATATATATATAAGAAGACGTGTCTAGTTGCTCGTAGAGTTGTATCATATTAGACTAACATTTTGTGAGTCACAATTCGGTTGCTTATATACACTCAAAAAAAAAAAAAAAAAAAAAAAAGCATTATAAATTGAGTTAATCGATGCACTTATATCAATTTGGGTATGTTTGGATCCAAAATGAATCTATTGTTTTGAAACATCTCATATTGTCCAATTCGAACGATACGATAATTTTGCACTTTGTAATTAGATCGGGAAGCACCTGCACAGATAGCATCTCATCGAGTTTGTTAAAAGTTAAAATCCAATTTTTTTTTTTTCAAAATTGTGTTGTTCTTTTTGTTATGGACCCCCCAGTGTCATTAAGTGTGCGAAAAAATTCGGCGCTTTTTTTAAGGCATGGACATTGCTACACTACGGCCCACAATTATTTGAGCTTACTACTTGACACCAAATCCTTTTTATATCTGGAACATAAGAGGGTTGAATTCTATATAATAGATGAAAAACCCGTAGCAAGTTGTTGCTACAAGGTCATAGAAGGTCACAAAAAACTTTTTTTGCTATTTTTATCCATTTTTAAGGCCCAACAATAAGGCCCTGCCAGTTTCCACGATAAAAAAGGTGTTAGTATTTGAAAGACATGCATCAGCACTTTTAAAAAGTACATATATAATTGAGGCAAGTTGGAATCGCTTTTAGTTACAGGGTGTCCAAATCTGAAAAATATCATCTATATTCGAAGTGTCATAATTTCATGCGACGTTCGCCGCACATTTGCCATTTAAACACTTCAAATCTCTTCATTATAATATGCTTCATGTACTTTATTAACATGTTTATTTGCAGTGGTCAAATCGTAATCTATTTCATTCTTAAGAGCACAATGCTATAAACAATTATATTTTACAATTTCACTCAGAAATGACAAAAATGACTGACATTACACACATTTGACTTAAAAGAAGTTTTCGTCAACTGGTAAACACGAATAAGTCTGAAAGAAAAACTATTTTCACATAAAAATAAATAAATAAATAAATAAAATAATAATTGTAGCAAAAAGTACAACCGCACTATATTAAATATTGATCTCAGGTATTTTTTGCTTCTTTTTCCCTTTGTTTTTCCCTTTGTTCCCTTTGACTTATAGTCCAAGAGCTGACCGCACAAAACTCTAAGTCATCTAGCACAAGAAAAAAATTCTTTACCTTATGGAAGAGTAGTCATAGGAGAATCTAATGATCAGTGTTGGGCACGTTCACAAAATAAACGAACTAACTCTAACTCTCGTTCAATTTCTGAAAAGTGATTTAAGTTCACGTTCAAACTCAAAAATTTTTAAACGAACGCGTTCAAATCACGCTCATTTGTAAAAGTGAACGAAGTTCACTAAAAAGTTCACTTTTTTTTTTTTTATGTTGAGATATTATTGTCCAAATTTACAAAATTTTGTGAACTAATCATTTGATTATTCGATATGTAAGATAGAGGTATGCACGGACGGAAATTTCCAGGCCCGATAGTAGTAGGAAAACAAGAGTACGGGGACAGGAGCAGGCGGGGCTGCGGGGCCGTCCCGCCTGCGGTGCCTCCTGCGGTACCTCCATGCCTCCGGCTGCCCCGCCTGCGGTCCCTCCTGCGCCCACCGTGACACCGCCACTCTCCTGCCCCCACCATGCATCCCCCTCCACAAACGCCCCCTAGTGGAAAAAAGGAACATTCTATTATAACAGGATAGGTGAACAACCTTCCCTAATTAAAAATATTATCAATCACATCTCAACTCGGAATCATACTATAAGATGAAGATTAAATTTATATTTGAATTCTGAACAACCATAATTTTAATGAGTATTATTAATTAAGCGAAACAATGGAAAATCACAGTTTTTAACCATTTTATTTGGATTTCTTCAACTACAAGATGAGATTATCAATTTAACACAAGAAAGTTAAACATATATTTGAACTTTGCTTGATAGACATCTTAATGAGTATCGTTAATTAAGTAAAAACAATAGAAAATATCCAGTTTTATAGAAAAAGACTGATTTCTTACGATTTTTATCAACTTAAAAGAGAAAAGTTAAACATGTATCCTAGTTTTTCAACAGCTATAATCTTAATGAGTATCGTTAATTAAGTAAAAAAACAATGGAAAATATCCAGTTTTATAGAAAAAGACTGATTTCTTACGATTTTTATCAACTTAAAAGAGAAAAGTTAAACGTACATTTCAGTTTTTCAACAGCTATAATCTTAATGAGTATCGTTAATTAAGTAAAAACCAATGGAAAATATCAAGTTTTATAGAAAATGACTGATTTCTTACGATTTTTTCAACTCAAACTTCAGACTCTCAATTTGATAGAAAGAAATTTAAGCATGCATTCCAGTTTTGGACAACCATTTCCTTCATGAACATTATTAATTAAGCAAAACAGAAAATATTAAATTTTTAACTGATTTCTTCATATTTTTTTATTATTTTTTTTTAATATAAAATCAGAACACACAACTTAAAATAGAAATTTAAACATTTTTTTTAGTTTTTGAACAGTCGTTACCTCAAAGAATTTCGATAATTGAACAATTAACAAAGGAAACTAATGATTTTTTAACGAAAAAAGACGAATTAAACGAATTTGGTTAACTTTTACTCTAATTGGAAATTTCATCGTACTTTATATATACCAACTAAGTAGAATTTTAATACATAAACGAATAATTTAAAGAAATTCTCAACACGCAAATGTGAACCTGCAGAGCATTTCTTATTACGTCATACCTAAACTAAAACTTTTTTCTGCAACCCCTCCATGCATGCATGCCAGGTAGGGGAACATAACAAAGAATTTTGACGTCACAACTTACAAAGGAATACAACAAAATGTTTACGTTCAAGAAAAAGTATCACCTAGAGAGAAAAAAAGAAGAGATTTAAGCTATTTATCCATTCTAGTTTTATAACAGTTACCACAACATCTCCAAATTAAAATTTGGAAGTCATAATGAGCGTAATTAATTAAGCAAAATAATAGAAATATTAGTTTTTCAGGGGGGAAAAGACGAATTTAAACAAATTTTATTAGTTTTACACTAGTTTAATAATAATTTTAAGAGGAAAAAGACGAATTTAAACTTTTTTTTTTTTTTTTTTTTTAGTTTTACACTATTTTTTCTCATCTCCAACACGGATATATCAATTTTAACAGAAGAATTAAACGTATATTTTAGTTTTTAACAACAAAATCTTAACAAGTATCATTAATTAAACAAAAATAAATATCAGTTTTAAAGAAAAGACGAATTTGAATAATTTTACACTAGTATTTTCAAAAGCAACATGGAAATATCAATACTTATTCACATATTTCACTTATTCACTGTATTCAATACTATATTTAATAAATTTGGATACACTTTAAGAATTTCCTAATCTATAATTATATATTAGCTGTATATTTAATGTTACCCACGTTTTCAACATTAGTTCATAATCGTGAATTTTGTATTTTAAATACCATGTATTCAGGTTCAGATTATTTTCACTTGAAATCATACAGAATTTTTTAACAGAGTTTGTTTTTGAAATCATTGAAGCAACTGTATTTAATATTTTTAACACCAATTTTCTAACATTTTCCAATTATACATTCTTCATAAGTACATTTCTAAATGCTACAATCACTTTACATATCGAAAAGATATCATTGAAGCAACTGTATTTAATATTTTTAACACCAATTTTCTAAGATTTTTTTAACATTTACCGGTTATACATTCCTCAAAAGTATATATTCTAAACAATAGAAAATATTAATTTTAAGAATAAAAAGACGAATTTAAACAAATTTTATTAGTTTTACAATATTTTTTCTCATCTCCAACACGGATATATCAATTTTAACAGAATTAAACGCATATTTTAGTTTTTAAGAACAAAAATGTAATAAGTATCATTAATTAAACAAAAAATAAATATCAATTTTCAAGAAAAGACAATTTTTTACACAAATTTTCAACTTTGAAACACATTTGTTTACATATATTGTTACAATATATTACTAAACTTAAACTTTTTAAAAAGTTTGAATGTCTTTACAAAGGGTTCATATTTATATTTTTCACGTCTTGACTGCATTCGAAATCTTACAACAAAAGTATACTTTTATTATTATTATTATTATTATTATTCTAGAAAACCTAAAAAGTCATTTCTTGCTACTTTAAACACTTGACATATTAAAACTACTCTGAGATATTCTACCCATATAATTAATCAAATTAGGACATGATTCATCTTACACTTCAAAATTTCTGAATTTTTACAATACTTATTTTCATCAAACTTTATTCTTGATCCTATATATTTTAGGAGTACAGAATTTTAACATCTGTTTTTATCTACTTATCAGAAAATTATTAAAACACCCAACAACATTTTCCAAATATGAATATTATCTTTACAGTTTAATAATACAAAACATACACGAATACAAAGTTTAATTTTTACAAACATTTCATATTTCAAACCAAACTTTTCGAAATTTTCACATCATAAGAGCAAACATTAGACGAACTTTTTAACTTTTTAACTTTTTTTATTGCTTAGATCTTTTCATCATAACTTTTAATTATGATAATTATCCATTTTTAGGTTGATTGTCGAAAAACTGTAACTGAAATTACATAAACTTAATGTAAAAAAACCATGTTCTCACACAATTTCTTGAAATTCAACAAAGAATTGACTATTACTTATCTATTATTATTCTTATTAAATACTTATCTACATCAATATCGACTCTCGATAGTATATAGATATTTCATCATTACACACTTACAACTCTTTTCAAACGTTTATCAGAAAAATAAGTCAATCAAAGTCTAGTAGTTATCACACCTGTTCCTCAGAAATATTACTATCATATGAAACAGTAAAGAAAATTAATAGATATTTAATATTTAATAACCTCATACGTGAAATTACTGTCGAATGAGAATACTAATAATCTATAAAATCAACTGTTGAACAAAAAAATAGTACAGATTACCGAAAATTCAAATGTTTTTTCTGCAAAAGTTACAAAAATTAACAAATGAATGACAAGTTAGAGAAATAACTAAAAAAGTTAATAAACATATTTACAAATTTATTAAAATCACACCTTTTTCTGGATTACAAACCGCAATTTCTTGAAAAATTTATCACCGAATTTGTAAGATTTTAGTCCTAGTATTACATACACTCAATAAATATTCAAAATTAACAAAAATATAATTTTTTAGTCTCATCAATAAGCAGAATATCTATATTAAAAGAATATTTACATAGTAGTACTTATAAAAATGAGAGTTTACAAACTGATTTTCATAATTTTATCACATTTAAACTTAATATTTTACATAAAACATTATTTAATCAAATTTTATGCTTTCTAATTTAGTAAAATTCAATACTTTTTTAGTTTTTAAACCAATACCACAATATTTATTTACATCAAACTTGATTCTTCACCTTTTATATTTCCACATTACACACGTGAGATAAATACTAACTTGGATCAGGAGTTGAAGTCAATTGGTTCCATTCGATTTTCATCATGTACGCATTGCTCCTACACGAAATTTCTTACTGCTATAATCATCTAATGTATTAAAACTAATCTACTCATATTTTTAATCAATTCACCAGATGTTTCATCTCGCACTTCTGAATTATCGTGCATCAAGTTGCTTAAAATATAAATACTATCTTTATAGTTTTAATGATATATAGTATACATGGTTTATCTTGAGTTAGCACTTCCATACTATTAATTGTCTGAGCGAAGCGAAGTCTTTATACTCAGAGATACGTAACGATATTAAAATTCAAAAAAATTCTTTCGTCAAGCAAATCTCAAAAAGTACTTGTCGGATTTTGATTCTGTTTGTACCAATAGGTACCTATGAAGGTAATCTGGTGAATGCACCTACTTTTAAAAATTAATTCCAAAAAGTTTAAAAGTTATATTAAAAAAACTGATAAAAAAGCACAATTTATGTGCATACGTCACAGAAATTTGGTGAGCGTGATTTTCACCGGCTGGACATTTTCGTAGATAACCGTATCAGTACATGGAGTAAATAGTAATCATTTTCGCTCTCAGAAATATTGAATGCAATAAAACATTTTAAAATTTAATCATGCAGGAAAATAAAACTGTTATTTTTTTATATTTAAAAAAATGTCATAAAAACTTTGATTTTGAGATTTTGTGATAATCTCTTAACAAGACTTTTTTTATCGCTAAAAGAATGTTTTACATATTTCGCGTGTGAAAATTAGAATCAATTACGTTTTTAAATAAAAAGTTTCTTTTATGACATCATTTTCCCTTTATATTTATTTTCATTGCATGTTTTCTTTTAACTTATATTTTGTTTGTGTGTGGAAGTCAATTCTGGTCACTAATTTTTCGGCACGGATACCACAAGCGCATCAGATTTGGCGCAATTTTTTTCAAAGCCCATTTGGCGAAAACTCCCTTTTCAAATAACGCTTACATACACATTTTTAAATTATTTTCTATTTTCAAAAAGAACTTACAGTAAATAAAATAATAATAATAATTAATAACTATAAAAAGAAATATTTTACATAATTAAAAGAAGGAAGTGAAAGTAAATAAACATTTTATGAGTAAATAAACAAATAATAAATAAATACAGCCGGGTTACCATCTCAGGTAAAATAATGCCATTTTGACGCCAATTATGTACCCTGGTGCATATGTGACATTTTTTCCCATTTTTCATCCGTTTCTTGTTGGCATACAACTTTGAAATATGGAGTATGTATGCATACCTGGGAGCAATACTGGAATTAGACATTGATTTTTTTTTTTAATTGGATCCAAAACAGGGCAAAGGGGCTATTTTTTAAAGTTTTATACAATTTATACTGCATAAAGAAGCCACTTACCTATTTCTATACCTTTTATATACCAGAAGAAGTAAGTGGTATGTAAAAACAATTATAGTATACATAAATAAAATATTTGAGATAATATACTCGAGATATAAGCACCGAGTTTGGCAAATTTTTTATGCCAATTAAGCGAAAACATCGTTTTGATCACCAGATGCATATAGCATGCTATAACAACACGTTATTTATTTATTTCAAAATGAAAAAAAAAAAAAAGGAATAAATGAAACATTTTCTGTTATTAAAAAAGATATAACAATCAATAAATGATAATATTTTTAGAACAAAAAAATTATTATATCATTTATATGATAATCAGCATGTTAGGCAACTAAACGCCATTTTGGCACCAATTAGGTACCTCGGTGTGTATAGGGCATATATGTGCCATATTTATTTGTAAAACTGAGCATGAACGTTTACCAGGTGTGTTTTCATAGGCGCTTATATCTTTTTGTAACATAGCGCACCTTTCGAAGCCAAAACTGCACAAAAGAAAAAATTATCAATATTTGCAGCATTTTTTAAAATTTTTTTTTTAATTTTTTAATTTTTTTTTATGTAATGCAATTTTTGTGATCAGTAGGCTCGATAATCAGACCTCGTTTTTTTTTGCTTTAAAAGATGATATTTCATACGACGTCTTTTAGGGATTCGTCGTTTTTCTATATTTGATAGTATGCGTCTACTCATTTTGTACCCTTTTTTGTAACTTTTTTCTTTATTAACAGCGACATCTGGATTTCCTATTTAAATAAAAATTCTTCTAAATACAAAGAATTTTGTTGAAATAAATAAATAAAGGAAATGCGGACATCTATTGCTCAAAACACAAAATTTTTCCTATTGAGTTAATAAAAATCAGTAAAAACATAATTTTTATGATAATAAAAAGGTGACTTATGTAATAACAGAGTCATATATTATGTACGTTATGGATTAAGTATGAATATTTCTCTACCATTTATAAATAATAACAATAATAAAATAAAATGTGGACAGACCAAAGTCTATATTTGACGGAAAACAACAACGACTTTCTAAATGCTTTAAAAAAATGACCAATGAAAAGTGATATTTCAAAAGTATTATGAAATTAGTTAAAAACCATTTATTTTAAACTAAATGAATAAAAGATTTATATTTTTAATGAAATAAATGGGATTTGAAAAATTATTGGAAATTTATCACCATAGATGTATCAATATTACAATCAGTACCTTGTATGCAAAATGGAACAATTAGCAATACTTTTTGTACCCGAAAAATGGTCGTTGCTTTTTTTAAGGTTAAAAAGTAGATTACGAAATATTCCTATACTGAGATGCCAAACCCTCGCTTATTGCATAGCAGAATTTTCTTATAGGAAAAGTTATTTTTTAAATCCGCAGAATGTTCCAATTTAATAAAACATTTTCTGTATTAAAATATCGGTACCCAAAATGCCGGAGACTTGGCAGCTCTGCCTATAACATTTTAATTAATCACGGTACTTTTTTTAATCGGATTCAAATTTAGTGAAGACAACGTTTTTTGACCAAGAGCAGCTTTTTTCCACATGTGTAACTACGATACAATTCCTTGATGTTGACTTATGAATGTTTTGACTTATGCTGTTATTGCTTCCTCTCATTTATTTATTTGAATTTTAAATAAGATGACTCAAAATCGTGTTTTTTAAATATACGAAAAAAAAAAAATGCATTTCGGAGTGGGCGAAAAGGACAATATTTGGCGATTTATTACCTGCGTTTGGCTAAGTGTCTTACTACCTTGTATTTAATACTCTTCACAATACTTTGCTGTTATATGGACTTAGGCGCCTTTATAAAAAGTTTGACGTAATTCGGGCTTAAGAAAGTGAGTTTTTTACTGAATAATACAAATAAATGAAAAATGATTACTAAGAAATACTAATAAAAGAAAAATGAAGCATTATATTGATATATGTATATTTAAAAATTCATCTGCTAGCACTAATTAGATAATTTATGTGCAGGGGTGGGGAAATTTTCCAAATTCTTACCAGCCAAGGATTTATTTCGCCAGCCCGCAAGATGCATCACACGCAGTTGAAAATATAGTTATGACAAAATCGCACGCGATTACAGACAAAATTACTATTACTACAATGCATTTTCATAATTCTTTTTTGTATAACAATAAGAAATATATATAACAAAGGTAAGATTAATATTAGATAGAACTTAGTACCATACTTACACTGTAATAATTTGGAAAGTTCAAATATCTAGATTAAAAAAGTGTTTCTGATAATGTGCCTATTGCCTACAGTTTTTCAAAAACTAAAAATGCACTCGCCTTATGAGAAAATCCACTCGCCGCTGGCGAGCAAAATGATGTATTTCCCCACCCCTGTTTATGTGTATATAATAGGAGATATATAGCTTTTAATTCTGTATTTCTATGCTATAAAGCATTAAAGTTTGTGTGTTTTTCGTTAGCATTGGGAGTACCTAGCCGATTTAAAAAATAATGTGGGCAAGAAATGTTGGTAACCATCTTTTCTGCAAAATATACTATATTTTGCGTAGGAACAATAATCACCATCAATGCACGAGCAAAAAAAGCTCTAAAATTGAGAATTCTTTGATGTTGATATGACTAAAAATTTAAAATCTTTTTTTTTTGGTGGCAACTTTTAAGATATAATATTCTCGTTATGAACGATTTCTAAAACATTCGACAATTTAATTTCACAAATTAAACATTTTTTTTCTAGAAAAAGTTTTAAACCCAATTTATTGAGAATATTGCAAATTCGAGGCTACTGTTGGGGTCAGAAACTATAACTTTGGCATCACAGTAACTTATAAGATGTAAGTGCTCGTTTAGGACAAATTTTAAAAAAAAGATTCCTTGACTCTTATCGACAACCTCATTGCATCCGTGGAAAACAGATATTCAACATTATAAACTATTCGGACGGATTTCACACCATATAAAATACACTCCATTTCTCTTCAAACATAATAGTTTATGTTATTTATAGTTTCTCAAATCGGTGCGAAGCTTCTGTTTATGCTCATGACATCATTTCAAAGATCTATATTTCCAATATGGGAAAATTTGGTGTTTTATTTTCTGTATTACTTTTAACATTTTGCATATTTCCAATTTTATACCATGCACGGTTTGCTTTTCTTTTATAAAAATAGTATGTGTAACAAGATTTTGTAGCTCTACGATTCGATATGCTTATTTTCATCATTATATTTTATCACAATGAATGACCAATTAAAGGTAACATCTCATTTTCTTTACTTATCTCAAGTTATTAAATGTGTATTCTCAGCAATATCGCTCAGACTAATCCCTCTGAGGGAAGTCCTAGTCAAATTATATGTTTCATCTTGCACTTGATCTTAATGATTTCATCTTGCATCTGAATTATCATCTATCGAGTTTTTTTTAAATAATAATATATTTATAGTTTTTGATTATACATAGCATGTACAAATACAATCTTTAATTTTAACATTTCATATTTCAAATAACCTATTTCCGAAACCAAGCTATGTGAATTTTACCACAATACTTATTATCATAGAATAATTTGTGTTTCACACTTTTCTAAAAATTATCAGATATGTACCCCTCAGAGAAATTACTATCATATGAATAAATGAATAAAATTTAATTTATATTAAATGTACACGAAATTGATTGCAATATACATGAATTTAATAAAAATAAATAAATAAGCGATTATTTATACATTAAACCTTTACTAAATATATACTTCTTTCATTATACAGATGTTTCAACAAGATGAACCAAAACAGCAGCAAACTTCAGAAATTAATGATCCGAATGATTCATCCCTAGCACATGTAGCGTTAACGAATAACACATATGTGAGTACTTATATGAGAAATACTAGAATTCGTATATGAAACGTAATTAGAGTAAATACAAAATGATTTGTCTTACTACCTACACTTTAACAAGTGCTTTTTACCTATATTATTGAAGAGAATCCTAACTGTGTCCATTTATTTCTATTACAGATGTGCTCTATTTGCTACAAACACTTCTTAAGTAAATGGAATTTAACAGAACATACAAAAATCTATACAGGTGAAAAACCCTACACTTGGAAAGATTACCATAAATGCTGTTTTCAAGGAGACGTGAATAAAAAATGCACACATCATCATATAAAGCATCGTCAGATATATGTAAACTTAGCGAAGATATTCAAAAATTAGTCAGACTTTTGTAGAATTTAGAAATAAAGGAAGATATTTAGGCTATTTATCCATCATATTTTCACAATATCTCAAACTTAAAATTTGGAAGACATACACACTGCTGAAAAGTAATTTTGTGATTCTTCTAACCAGTATGAATGTATATATATTATTCTGCAGTGTATTCTTTAAATGCTCACATTAAATATTCTTTTATATGCATATATCGTTGTGTTTATTTTTCTAATACCTATTACATTAATGAAATACATAACATTTTAAGTGAAATAACACTCTCACAACTTAAAAAATGCATAAGAACATACAAAAAATAAGCAGATGTATGAAAAAATATGCAAGTTTACAAAATAATTTCATTGTTTTCTAGAAATATTAACAAAAAATATTTACAATATGAAAAAATTGCAAAAGTGAAAAGAAAAAACACAAATGTAAAAACAAAAACCACAAAGTGAAAAACTCATAACAAAGTTTTTGAAAAAAAATATTTACAACAAAATTTTTTTTACAAAAACCAAAACTTCCAAAAATATTTTTTTCAAAAATTTTTTTTTTCAAAAATATTTTTTTCAAAAAATTTTTTTTTCAAAAACATTTTTTACAAAAAATTTTTTTTTCAAAATAAGTTTTTACAAAAGTAAAAAAAAAGAAAATCACAACGTTAAAAAAATGAAAAATTTTTGTTAAAAAAAGTGTAAAAAAATTGCAAAAAAATGTTGCAAAAATTTCAAAAAAGTTATGAAAAAAGCTTCAAAAATTTCGTTGGTTTTAATGCAGTATGCAATGGCGAAACCATTGCATTTGCTATTAAAAACAACAAAATTTTTGAGACTTTTTAGATAACTTTTTTGAAATTTTTGCAACATTTTTTTGCAATTTTTTTACACTTTTTTTAACAAAAATTTTTCATTTTTTTAACGTTGTGATTTTCTTTTTTTTTACTTTTGTAAAAATTTTTGTAACTTTTGCAGAAAAAACATTTGAATTTTCGGTAATCTGTACTATTTTTTTGTTCAACAGTTGATTTTATAGATTATTAGTATTCTCATTCGACAGTAATTTCACGTATGAGGTTATTAAATATTAAATATCTATTAATTTTCTTTACTGTTTCATATGATAGTAATATTTCTGAGGAACAGGTGTGATAACTACTAGACTTTGATTGACTTATTTTTCTGATAAACGTTTGAAAAGAGTTGTAAGTGTGTAATGATGAAATATCTATATACTATCGAGAGTCGATATTGATGTAGATAAGTATTTAATAAGAATAATAATAGATAAGTAATAGTCAATTCTTTGTTGAATTTCAAGAAATTGTGTGAGAACATGGTTTTTTTACATTAAGTTTATGTAATTTCAGTTACAGTTTTTCGACAATCAACCTAAAAATGGATAATTATCATAATTAAAAGTTATGATGAAAAGATCTAAGCAATAAAAAAAGTTAAAAAGTTAAAAAGTTCGTCTAATGTTTGCTCTTATGATGTGAAAATTTCGAAAAGTTTGGTTTGAAATATGAAATGTTTGTAAAAATTAAACTTTGTATTCGTGTATGTTTTGTATTATTAAACTGTAAAGATAATATTCATATTTGGAAAATGTTGTTGGGTGTTTTAATAATTTTCTGATAAGTAGATAAAAACAGATGTTAAAATTCTGTACTCCTAAAATATATAGGATCAAGAATAAAGTTTGATGAAAATAAGTATTGTAAAAATTCAGAAATTTTGAAGTGTAAGATGAATCATGTCCTAATTTGATTAATTATATGGGTAGAATATCTCAGAGTAGTTTTAATATGTCAAGTGTTTAAAGTAGCAAGAAATGACTTTTTAGGTTTTCTAGAATAATAATAATAATAATAATAATAAAAGTATACTTTTGTTGTAAGATTTCGAATGCAGTCAAGACGTGAAAAATATAAATATGAACCCTTTGTAAAGACATTCAAACTTTTTAAAAAGTTTAAGTTTAGTAATATATTGTAACAATATATGTAAACAAATGTGTTTCAAAGTTGAAAATTTGTGTAAAAAATTGTCTTTTCTTGAAAATTGATATTTATTTTTTGTTTAATTAATGATACTTATTACATTTTTGTTCTTAAAAACTAAAATATGCGTTTAATTCTGTTAAAATTGATATATCCGTGTTGGAGATGAGAAAAAATATTGTAAAACTAATAAAATTTGTTTAAATTCGTCTTTTTATTCTTAAAATTAATATTTTCTATTGTTTAGAATATATACTTTTGAGGAATGTATAACCGGTAAATGTTAAAAAAATCTTAGAAAATTGGTGTTAAAAATATTAAATACAGTTGCTTCAATGATATCTTTTCGATATGTAAAGTGATTGTAGCATTTAGAAATGTACTTATGAAGAATGTATAATTGGAAAATGTTAGAAAATTGGTGTTAAAAATATTAAATACAGTTGCTTCAATGATTTCAAAAACAAACTCTGTTAAAAAATTCTGTATGATTTCAAGTGAAAATAATCTGAACCTGAATACATGGTATTTAAAATACAAAATTCACGATTATGAACTAATGTTGAAAACGTGGGTAACATTAAATATACAGCTAATATATAATTATAGATTAGGAAATTCTTAAAGTGTATCCAAATTTATTAAATATAGTATTGAATACAGTGAATAAGTGAAATATGTGAATAAGTATTGATATTTCCATGTTGCTTTTGAAAATACTAGTGTAAAATTATTCAAATTCGTCTTTTCTTTAAAACTGATATTTATTTTTGTTTAATTAATGATACTTGTTAAGATTTTGTTGTTAAAAACTAAAATATACGTTTAATTCTTCTGTTAAAATTGATATATCCGTGTTGGAGATGAGAAAAAATAGTGTAAAACTAAAAAAAAAAAAAAAAAAAAAGTTTAAATTCGTCTTTTTCCTCTTAAAATTATTATTAAACTAGTGTAAAACTAATAAAATTTGTTTAAATTCGTCTTTTCCCCCCTGAAAAACTAATATTTCTATTATTTTGCTTAATTAATTACGCTCATTATGACTTCCAAATTTTAATTTGGAGATGTTGTGGTAACTGTTATAAAACTAGAATGGATAAATAGCTTAAATCTCTTCTTTTTTTCTCTCTAGGTGATACTTTTTCTTGAACGTAAACATTTTGTTGTATTCCTTTGTAAGTTGTGACGTCAAAATTCTTTGTTATGTTCCCCTACCTGGCATGCATGCATGGAGGGGTTGCAGAAAAAAGTTTTAGTTTAGGTATGACGTAATAAGAAATGCTCTGCAGGTTCACATTTGCGTGTTGAGAATTTCTTTAAATTATTCGTTTATGTATTAAAATTCTACTTAGTTGGTATATATAAAGTACGATGAAATTTCCAATTAGAGTAAAAGTTAACCAAATTCGTTTAATTCGTCTTTTTTCGTTAAAAAATCATTAGTTTCCTTTGTTAATTGTTCAATTATCGAAATTCTTTGAGGTAACGACTGTTCAAAAACTAAAAAAAATGTTTAAATTTCTATTTTAAGTTGTGTGTTCTGATTTTATATTTAAAAAAAAATAATAAAAAAATATGAAGAAATCAGTTAAAAATTTAATATTTTCTGTTTTGCTTAATTAATAATGTTCATGAAGGAAATGGTTGTCCAAAACTGGAATGCATGCTTAAATTTCTTTCTATCAAATTGAGAGTCTGAAGTTTGAGTTGAAAAAATCGTAAGAAATCAGTCATTTTCTATAAAACTTGATATTTTCCATTGGTTTTTACTTAATTAACGATACTCATTAAGATTATAGCTGTTGAAAAACTGAAATGTACGTTTAACTTTTCTCTTTTAAGTTGATAAAAATCGTAAGAAATCAGTCTTTTTCTATAAAACTGGATATTTTCCATTGTTTTTTTACTTAATTAACGATACTCATTAAGATTATAGCTGTTGAAAAACTAGGATACATGTTTAACTTTTCTCTTTTAAGTTGATAAAAATCGTAAGAAATCAGTCTTTTTCTATAAAACTGGATATTTTCTATTGTTTTTACTTAATTAACGATACTCATTAAGATGTCTATCAAGCAAAGTTCAAATATATGTTTAACTTTCTTGTGTTAAATTGATAATCTCATCTTGTAGTTGAAGAAATCCAAATAAAATGGTTAAAAACTGTGATTTTCCATTGTTTCGCTTAATTAATAATACTCATTAAAATTATGGTTGTTCAGAATTCAAATATAAATTTAATCTTCATCTTATAGTATGATTCCGAGTTGAGATGTGATTGATAATATTTTTAATTAGGGAAGGTTGTTCACCTATCCTGTTATAATAGAATGTTCCTTTTTTCCACTAGGGGGCGTTTGTGGAGGGGGATGCATGGTGGGGGCAGGAGAGTGGCGGTGTCACGGTGGGCGCAGGAGGGACCGCAGGCGGGGCAGCCGGAGGCATGGAGGTACCGCAGGAGGCACCGCAGGCGGGACGGCCCCGCAGCCCCGCCTGCTCCTGTCCCCGTACTCTTGTTTTCCTACTACTCCCGATCCATAGAAAAAAAAATGTCCGGCCCGATATTAAAATAAAAATTTCAGCCCGAGCCCAGCCCGGCTCATAGAGAAAATTTAGCGGCCCGATATAATAGTTAAAAACAAGGCCCGACCCGGCCCGACACAATAGCTAAGACAAGGCCCGAGCTTGGCCCGGCCCGGAAAAAAAAGTTGAAATTTCGCACCGAACCCGCCCCGATTCCAAGTACATTTCTACTGGACATTGATATTTACCCTTACGGAAAAGTTTTGGCCAAAAAAACTTACCTTAGTCTGTTTATAATCACCATTTATGCAGAAGTGCCGTAGGCTGCGATGTTTATGCTTTTAATGAACCTTTGTTAGTTGTATGTAAATGTTTCAGCTATCATTAGTATTATTAATCTATCTTCCATTTTATGGAGACATAAAAATCTAAAAAATGATATATGGTAAAAGTAAAATCTAAGATGAAACCGCATTGGAAAGAAAAAATACGTTTCTTTTTTAGCATTTGTAAATGTTTAATATATTTTTTCTACCGTATTATTGTATTCATTTTGCATGGATGAACAGTTTAAAAGAACTTTAAAAGAAATTTTCAGTTTTCAGTTTAAAAGAAAATTCCGTCATAGGCAGTTTATTCCATATGTCATCTATTAAAAAAAGCCTGGAATCTACGATTCTTAAAAAAGAATAAAAATCCAATCTTTAATTGTATAAAAATAGCAACTTAAAAGTATGTGCTTTTTAGCAAAATCAAGCCAAATTTTACTGATTTTTGAACAGACTTGGCCCCGTCGAGAAAAGGATTTTCATACGGGATGATAAATAAGTATAGTACAATATTGGAAGGAATATATCTCCTAGCTATATCTTGAAATAAAATTTTATTCGTCTTTAATTTGTTAAAAAAGGGTAAAATTTATACATCCTAAGTAATTTAACATAATTAAATGCACAGAGTAAGAATAACAAAAGTTCTTTTGTCAGGTATCTCTCTCTCCTACTCTTAATCCCCCGAAAGGATAATTTTATTTATTTATTTATTTATTTTTACATTCAAGCTTTCAAAATATATGTTATACAGTGAGACGAATTTTAATAAATGAACTAATTTTATTTTGCGATTTTGAAATGTACTAGGCGAAATTTTCTTTTCAATATTCAATATTTCTTAAATGTTAAAACATCTGTAAATGCTCTACTGAATTTATGTGTTTAAAACCAAATTGCCTTGTATGAGGAGATCTAAAAAAATTCCTAGTTTAGTTTATTTCATGTTTATGTTCTCCGTTAAAGGAAAAAAAAAATAGCCTGGACTACGGATTTTAGCAAAGACATTTATTCCAAAATTCTGGTTAACCCTTCCACTGCATTTTGTTTGTAGGATTGCTGATAAAAAAATTAAATGTTTGGCATAAGGAAATCCATTTTTTTTTTTTTTTTTTTTTTTTTTTTTTTTTTTTTTTGCATATGAATCGATAAAATTTGCATATGTAACTTCTTAAAGCTGTTCTTAACTTCTGCAAAATGTTTTGACATATTTACAAATTCATTTTTAACGAAGAGATATAAAATTGGAAGGCGAGACTATGGAAGCGCTTTTGAATTGAATTCAATATTCCGTTTTCTGATAATAAAATTACCTAACGAGTTATAAACTACTTTCATCATATGATTTTCTTGAATCTAGGAAAAAAAGTGACCGGAAAAAAAGTTACCGGAAAAAACTGACAAGGAAAAAAAGTTACCGGAAAAAAGTGACAAGGAATTGATTTTGGGGATTTATTATTGATTTTGGGGATTCATTGGTTAAGTATGAAACAGGGATGGGGGGGGGGGGGGCTCATAATTTAGGTAAATGGGTTTTTCATGCTGAATTAACTGTTTTGGTTCAATTTTTGGGTATAGGTTCATACTGAAAAGACGCTTGCCTGATTAGTACGATTACTACCCCCCCCCCCCCCCCATCCGTCCTCAATTAGATGAATGGGTTTTATGCAGAATTATCCAACGTGTGTCAAATTTGCATGTAGGTTCTTTTTGATAAGGCATTATATATAGTATATAATGCCTGAGAAGATTTGGGAGTTTTAAAGGTTAAGTATAGAGCGGGAACGAGACCCCCTTTTAACCTTTTTTAAATTAAATTAATAACTTTTTACGCATAATTATCCGATTTGCTTAGAATTTTGGACATAGGTTCATTATGATAAGACGTATCTCTGATTAGTTATGGGGTTCTTCTGTTTATTATAAAGGGGGGGGGCAAGCAATTATCTCCCCCTGAAACTAGATAAATAGGTTTTTATGCAGAATTATCCCATGTATTTCAAATTTTAAATATAGGTTCTTTCTGATAAGGTGGATCCCTGAATAGTTTTAAGGATTTAATATCTAAGTGTAGAAGGGGAATAGAATATAACCCACCTGAAATTAAATTACTTTTTACGCAGAGTTATCGGATTCGCTTCAAATTTTGGATTCTAGATTCATTATGATAAGGCGTATCCCTGATTACATATAGGGTTATTTTGCCAATTAAAAATTGGGGCCGATGATTACAACCCCCCCCCCCTTAAATTAGATAAATTGCTTTTTAAGCTCACTTATCCGATATATTTCATATTTTGGATATATGTTCTTTCTCATAAAGTGAATCCCAGAATAATTTTAAGGGTTTAATGGCTAAGTATACAATGGGGGAACGGAGGATAACCTCCCTTAAATTAATAAATGGCTTTTTACGCAGAATTATCTGATTTGATTCAAATTTTGATTGGGCGTTCATTATGATAAGGCGAAGTCCTGATTAATTGTGGGTTATCCCCCGTTCATCGCTCTATACTTAGCCATTAAACCCTTAAAACTATTCAGGGATTCATTTTATCAGGAAGAACCTATATCCAAAATTTGAAATACGTTGAATAGTTGTGAAAGAAAAAAAAACTATTTTATTTAAAGAGTGGAGGATTAATCGCCCGCTTCCCCTATTTAATTATCAAAAGAACCCCATAATTAATCAGAGATTTGCCTTCTTATAATGAATATACATCCAAAATTTGAAGCAAATCTGATGATTCCTGCGTAAAAAGCCATTTATTTAATTTAAGGGGGTTTATACCCCGTTCCCCCTCTATACTTAGCCATTAAACCCATAAAACTATTCAGGAATTCACTTTATGAGAAAGATCCTATATCCAAAATTTGAAATACATCGGATAAGTGTGCATAATTTTTTTTAAATCTAATTTAAGGTATGTATCGTAATCACCCGCCCTCCTTTTTAATTACCAATAGAACCCCATAACTAATCAGAAATACGTCTTATCATAATGAACCCATGTCCAAAATTCGAAGCAAAGCGGATAATTCTGCATAAAAAGCCATTTATTTAATTTAAGAGGGGTTTCCTCCATCTCCCCTTTATACTTAGCCATTAAATCCTTAAAACTATTCCGGAATTCACCTTACCAGAAAGAACCTATATTTAAGATTGAAATACATGGGATAATTCTGCATAAAAACATATTTATCTAGTTTGAGGGGGAGAATTGCTCGTTCCCCCCCTTTATAATAAGCAGAAGAACCCATAACTAATCTAAGATACGTCTTATAATGAACTTATGTCCAAAATTTTAAGCAAATCGGATAATTATGCGTAAAAAGCCATTAATTTAATTTAAGAAAGGTTATCCCCCGTTCCCCCTCTACACTTAACCCTTAAACTCCTAGAATCTCTTCAGGCATTTTATACTATACATAAGCCTTATCGAAAAGATCCTATATGCAAATTTGACACACGTTGGATAATTCTGCGTAAAAACCCATTCATCGAATCGAGGACGGATGGGGGGGGGGGGGGGTAACAGTCCCTTCCCAAAACTAATCAGGCAAGCGTGTTTTCAGGATGAACATATATCCAAAAATTGAACCAAAACAGTTAATTCAGCATGAAAAACCCATATACCTAAACTATGAGCCCCCCCCCCCCGATCCCCCTTTCATATTTAACCAATGAATCCCCAAAATCAATAATAAATCCCCAAAATCAATTCCTTGTCACTTTTTTTCCTTGTCACTTATTTTCCGCGTCACTTTTTTTCCGTGTTACTTTTTTCCGCTTTTGTAGTTTATGTCACCTTTTTTCCGATATTTTTTTTCCGGTCACTTTTTTTTCCGTTTACCATATGCCCGTGTATCATTTTAAAATGTGAAAAGCATTTTTTAATAGAAAAAACAATTTACACGTATAGAGAAACTCCACGCGGCAAAACCTTTCATTAATCATTTGTCATCACATTACATAAAAACATGTATTAACTATATTTATACAGACAGATTTCTTATTTTAATAAATACATACATCTTTAGAAAAAGCAAACGATCAAGAAATCTATAATGATTTGTGATAATAATATTTAAAGCAAATATAATTTTTTTACCGGGAAAAAATATATATTTGTAACTTAGGCGAAATTTGCATGAAAAGAGAGTGTTTCCAGTTCATGGGTGGTCCAGGAGCTGTCATCGTTGAAATCGTTATTTGCCACCCTCATCGTAAAAAGAAAGTGGATGACGAAGCGACGATTTGCCATACAATACTATTAGATAACCATACAATACGATTAGATACCAAGTTTAGGCAAGGATCGTAGCGTTTTACTTCAAAAGGTACTTTCTCAGAAGGTGGAGCCTGGATTTGTAAATCGTACGCATATTGACAAGTTGTTGCCCGTGCTCAGATCATGACTTCCTACCCTAGAGCATTCCTACGCACAGTATGGGGTTATCTTCTCTTCTTTATTCTTTTACTAGTCTGTGACTGGGATCAGCGACAAAAATGTTTTCTCATCGGTTCCTGAAATAATACTCTTTTTTTTCCCATCTTGAGGTTTGCTTGTTGGCTGGTTTCAGAGAATTTTCGATTTCAATTATATATGATTGTGATTATCAGGTTTTTATATTTTTACTACATTAAAACTTTAAAAAAAGGACGGTAGATTTCCCCCTATGTTATGTTGTTCATTCACACATTTTCAGCGTGCTGTGTCAGTTTGATCCCGAATTTTAAAATTGATGTATTTTAATAATAAGAAAAAAAAACATGACTGCAATGAAACAGAATAGATAAATTTATAAAAATATATCAATTTTCGAAATATTTAACTACACAAAATAAAATATTTGTATTCAAAATTGCTTCATGTTTTTTACGCACTTTTTTAATTTCACACTTTTTTTCCGAATCTATCTCTTCCGAAAAAAAAAGAGGGGAGAGGTTTTTATTAAGTTCGAAATGAAAAGTAAGGTCGTGGGGGGGGGGGGGGGGTGAGGGTACTTTCCCTACTGACTCTGGAAAAGAAAGTGTCAATCACCGGTGACTGACACTGAAGTTTCCATTTAAGCCGCCTTTTATTTAAGGATATATTGGGTAGTTCGGGAAGTCGTGTCTGTTGTGGAAAATTAATCCGTACCGAAAAATTCTAGCATTTAATTATTAGATATTGTTTCCAATATCTCATGTTTAGTAATTAATGGCCAGAATTTTCGGTACGAATAGATTTTCTGACACGTTTTTTCGAATGACCCCAATAATCATTTAATAAATAAATGTAGGTAAATTTTAAATGAAGTTTCAATAATTACTTAGCACAATGTATTTTTTTTTTTTTTTTTTTTTTTTTTAGTTTTATATCATATTTTACATTGTCAGGCATCGGTGACTGATGTGGTCTAAACAGAAAGTTCAGTGTCGGTCACCGGTGTCTGACATGGCATTCAACGTGTTAAAACAAATCCCGACTTTTTTTTTTTTTTTTTTAATCAATAGCAGTATTCGATTCTGTCCGCGTATATGAATTGTACACTCTTCAATTAGCTTAAAGATAACTTTTCAGGCAATTCATACCATAGAATTCTGAGAAAATAATTATTTTAAAACGAGCATATTTTAGGGGCTATATTCAAATTGAAATTGGGTACTCGAATGTTGATTGAAAAAGCCTATTTGATCGGGGCATCTTAAGCGCCCCTCAAGCAGTAATTGAAGACTGCTAGGTTACAAAATCGATAAGAATTCTTAAAATGTCTAGTAGATGGCCCCTTAATCCATCATTTTATCGTTTTTTAAGGATAATTTGAAAACTATTCGGAAAAAAAATTCGAAATTTTGAAATTACATGAAGCAGCGTTTGATAAATATAAATCCATCAAAAAAAATTTATAAATTACAATTCATAATTTTTCTGAATCTTAATTTCATAATTCATATAATAAAATTATAAAAATTGCAACTTCATGTATTTATGTTTTTGTATTTTAGTATTATTGCATTGCTACAAAAAAAAAAAAAAAAAAAAAAAAAAATAAGAAGAAGAAGAAGAAGAAGAAGAAAAAGAAAAAGAGAAAGAGAAAAACAGCATATTAGGAATATAATTTCAGAACATATTAATAAAAATATGAAACTATAATTTAACATTAGAAGCACTAAATTTTAAATGCTTATAATATAAAAACTTGTCACTCAAATGGCTTGAAATTGTATGTCTAGGTGTAGTTTGAAACGAAGATTTGAAATATCTTGTTAAAACTGAGCATTGCTATTGAAAAAAATGAAGTTTGGTTTCATATTAATGTGTAGATATGCCCCTAAGCAAATTTTATATGCATCATTTAAAAGAAGACATTATTTCTAATCGTTGTGTAACAGTAATTTTCTTCTATGATAATTTATTGAGAAGTTAATAAAGGTTGTTTACTTTTTTTTCTAATAATTATATATACGTTTTGAAGTTTTGATTTAATTTTTTAAACATGAAAAATAATAATTAAAATTTGAATTAATTGCTTTGCTTTCCATTCGAAAAAGATAGTTAACGTTAATTAGATTTCGTTTACCTCTGATTAGAATCCTGCATCGAGTCGGTTACCCTCACCCGACCGATCGAGCGTCCTTGCTCTCCCGGGATTGAGATTAGAGGGACGGGGGGGGGGGGGGCTCTTTAAAACTTTTCAAAACCTGTCACTGCCCCAATAAAAATAATTTGTAAGATACAGAGAATTAGAATACAGATGTATACTAATACTAAGTATTTAAATGTTTGCATTTTTTTAATTCAGTCTGTTCATTCTTCTGTGGGGTGGGGTGTCTAAAAATTCCGAATCTATCTCTTATATTTTTGTTTTCAATATTATTTATAATTTGATTATTTATAATTTTAAATGTGTATAGTGAATTATATATTATAAAATTACTATTTTTTATTATTATAAAATTAAATATTAAGATTTTGCTATAATTTATGTTTATATTTATATAATATATAATAATTAATACAGTATATTAATAATAAATCAATAATAAATCAATAATAAATTAATAATACATAAATATAAATTAAATGTAAAATTAAATTTAAATAAAATTAAAAAATAAATGTTTTAAATATTAAATATTAGTTTCTTTAACAAGAATTAATTTGAAAAAATGATATTTTTTTAAGTTATAGGACATATTAAAAATAGCTGTATAAATAAATAAAATATTAGAATATATGCTCATTAACAAAAATTTATTTAAAATACGTTAATATTTTATTATCCGCCATTTCTAATACTATTATCATACCACTTATTTATCGACAAGTTCAATATTAATCAATTCCTTGTCCCTTTTTTCAGATCCCTTTTTTCGTGTCACTCTTTCGCGCTCTTGTTTTTCCAGTCACTTTTTCCCCTAGATTCTAGAAAACATCCCGACAAAAAGTTATCGTCTACAGCAGGCATGTCAAACTCGTCTACCACCGCGGGCCAGATTTAGTATTGTACAGAAAGCAACAATATCAAATCCACAATATCGAAAATAAAAAAACAGATTAATGTGATAACTATCGCACAAAATGAAAACAGTACATTAAAAATACAGCATTGTTTAAAAATCGAACAAGCAAACGAAAATACATACAAAAAATTTTAAACTATTTATTAAAAAAATTAAAAACACGAACCAGAAAATGTTTAAAAATATTTATTAAGTAATAACAAATATGCAGTAAAAAGTACCCTACGAGAGTCCACTGTCAAATGTAATGAAAAATCAGTTAAAATAAATAAATAAATAAATAAATAAATAAATACAAACATGCTTAAACACATATTGAACATTTTAAAATTTAAAGCAATCAAAATTATACAAAAATGTGTTATTTATTTCGTGATCCTAATATCGGCATTTTCTTTTATGTTGTAATTGCTACTTTTCATAAAACCAATCATTGATAGAACACAATTATTTACAACATAATATTATGAATGAACGTATGACTATATTATGAAAAGTAATTCATAATTGATTAAATTATATTATCTACGATTATTCATCCGGCATAGGAATAATCAGTGTTGAATTCAGATATAGGAGGAACATTTGTGGCTCCGGGGAAATAATATAGCGTTTCGGGAGGGGGGGGGGGGATTGCCCGTTTTGACCATTAAAAACCCAAAATTTCCAGGGATGACATTTCATTGCTCCAGGAGGGGGGGAGTGTTCCCCCCGGGCCACCCCCTGGATTCAACACTGGGAATAATTTCTTGATTCTTCTCACTTATTTTTAAGTATAAATCGTGTCTGCGAAAAAAAAAAAAAAAAAAACTGCCCACAGAGAAAAATTTCTTCTTCCATTATTCTCAAGAATTATAAAGTTAAAGGGCAAAATTAACGCTAGCTATCGGTTACGGGGTCACTAAATGAGAAAAAATGGCTATTAAAAAAATATTTGTCGGTGGCTACTCTACTCATGGTTACTGTTTACTAATGAAGATTTGTGAGTTTAAGGAAAATTTTTCAATTATAGCAACACATATTAAAATTACAGATTACTGAAATTTCTTGTTACATCGTGAATATTTATGGAAATGCCCCTGCATATTTTTAAATTTATTTAACTATTCTGGACATCCCTTATTCTAATTTGAACGATTTCGAGTTGTGTGCAGTTGCATCTAATCGTCTTTTTTAAGCAGATGTTTGTTTTTAACATGCTTCACGAACTGACTTTTTTCAACAAAGTTTCAGTTTAAAATCTATTTATTGTGAGCAAATTCTTAGCAAACTTTAACGAAGTTTCAACATATGAAACACAATTTTTCAGTCTTTGTTTGAGCATTAAAAAAAAATTTCAAATTGACTTTTATGATTATGTGATGTTATATCTTCATCACCAAGAAATATAAAGATCCCACAGAGATAATCTACAATTATACTTTTGAGAATGAAAATAATTAACGTGTTTTTTTCCAAAATGCCCGCTTTCGAATATGCATGCAGCCAAATAATAAAAACTGGGTTACAATTTTTTATTACTTTTATTATTTTTATCATTATTACTATTTTTATTATTATTTTACAAGATACGAAATTGCATCCCTTTCCCTTTTAAAGCTATTTATTTCTTTTGAATTTTTTTAAAACTTTTTATTAGAAACTAGCGTTGTATTTTAATTAATTTTCGATACATTTTTAATGCCTAACAAATACCACGCATTTCTTTGTAATGTCATAGTGAATCAAAGAGAGCAATAAAATAATATATTCGTTTCAACATAATAAACTACTCGAAAAAAAAAACTTTTATAAATTTTTAAACTTTCAAATTAAAATATGCTCTTCTTAACTTTCTTATTGATAACTTTTGCATACCCTATCTCCTGGAAACGAAATTTTAAAATGAATTAGATTTGATCATATTCAAGACAGTATGTTGGCATCTTTTATGCCACAGTGGCGTTGAATCGGTGTTATTTGCATCTCTTATACCAAACTGTAAAAAAAAAAAAAAAAAACATCCAAAATAATAACAATTAATTTTAAAAATTAAACTTTTCTTTATTTAATTGCGGATTATTAAATTTAATGTATATCAATATCTGTCATTAAATGTAATGAAGATTAATATTCTGAAATAATGATAGATATTTCGAATAAAATCAGTATCCATTTTTTTTTTAAATATTTGCAATGCAAAGTGTATTTTCTGCATGAACTAAGAACTGAATCAAACACACGAAAATGCCAAAGACTTGGCGGGCCACAGAGAAGTTCCTGGCGGGCCAATTGTGGCCCGCGGGCCTCGTGTTTGACATGCCTGGTCTACAGCTATGATAGATTCGGAGTTTGTAACCCCCCCCCCCCCCCCCGCGACAGACGAACAAGGGAGACTGAGTTTATATCACTATGCGTCAACAAAATCATTTTTCAAATAAATTTTTGTTAATAAGCATAACTTGTAATATTTAATTGCATTTATTTTAACATTTAATTTTACTTATATTTAATTGATATGTATGTATTATTAATTTATTATTTATTATTATTAATTATTTTTATTATTATTATTACTATTACTATATTATATTAAATATTTTATTTTATATTAATAATGAAAATAATAATTATATAATATGTAAATTATTATGTATAGTTAAAATTATAGGTAATCAAATTATAAATAAGATTTAAGAAATAAATATATGTGATAAATTGGCAGTTTTAGAACCTCCCCCCCCCCAAACTTGCAGAAGAACAAGAGAGACTGAATTAAAAAAATATATTTAGGTCCTATGTACTACTCTTTAAAGAAAATTTTAATTGTTGAATTATGGTAATTTAAAATTACAATAAACTCTGGCTAAGGCGGAATTGATCGGTATCATGAAAATTTTTCGTAGTAGACAATATTCCGTCTTAGATAAATTCTACTCTGACTGCGGATTCACGGGGACTTGAAAATCTTTCCGAGTTAGACATTATTTCCTTTTTATACACAGACCATCTTATACAGAGAGTTTACTGTATGTATGTATTTTCGGCGAAAATTGTATGTAGTCCAGGTCCGGTTCGGCGCGACCCGAGGGTACAGAATATGTAAGACTAGGATACTGCCCAAAGAAATGATATCCAGACTTAACCCTTCCTGAGACGCGTGTCGGCCTACAAATGGCATTTGAAAGAGAGAAAAAATGTACTGAGGTCTGGAAAAATTTTAAATAAATTATGAAAAAATTGAACGTAAAATTGAACGTAAATTTCGTTCAAACTCGTTTATTTTTTGAGTTTCCGTTCAGTTCAAACTCGTTTATAAAATAGTGAGCGAAGTTCAGTTCAAAGTTCACAAATAGTGAGCGAAACTCGTGAGTTTTCGTTCAGTGAGCGCGTTCATACCCAACACTGCTAATGATCCATGTCTGCCGGAAGCGAAGTGATGCATAAGCCAAAAATTAATACCACTAGTGGTTGACTAGTAGTTGACTACTGGTGCCAGCGAAGCCAAGTTACATGTGATTTTCCAATAGACACACATCCAAGTATCTACGACTTTTTACGATTTAATATTTAGTTAAAGAATTTAACTTTATTCTTTTACGATTTGCAATGGATAATAATTTTTAATTCTGAACTTGGCTTGGCTGGCACCGACTCCAAAAAATCAAATTAATGTACATAAATATAATCATACGCATGGTAAACACTCTTTCTTAACTAAACTCTTAATTTCATTTATTATTATTATGTAAAAAAAATATTTTTCACTTTGCAATAGTTTTTGAAGTCGGTTCCATTTTTGGCAGAAAAGTTTATTTTTCTCTTTTTAGTTAAATGTTAATGATTTTTTGAAATCGGTTAGTAAAAATTATAATACGGAAAAAAAATATTGTAAATTATACACGTATGTCAGGAGAGAGTTTCGAACCCACGCTCTCTTTCGAGAGCCCGAGCTTAAACCTGGCGCCTTAGACCGCTCGGCCATCCTGACTGCACTCCATTCGGCGAGCTTATTCAATGTCTATGTTACTTTTAATTTGTGAGAAATCATTAATTTTATTAATTTTTGCTAATTACTAAAAAAGTACTGAACCAATTTCGATGAAATGGAAGTAGTACCAAATCTAGTGTAACCTCTTTCATTTAACAAAAAAAACAAATTAATCGGTTGGATAGTTTCGGAGTAATCGGTGAACATACATAAAAAAAATAAATATATATATACACGTTGAACTGATAACCTCCTCCTCTTTTTTTGAAGTTAGTTAAAAATAGAAATTCAGGATCAGAAATTTTAAAAAGTAAAAAAGTTCTGACTACAATTCGATGATTGAGGAAAAGCGAGTTGTTATCAGATTTCAAGCTGCACCAGGCTTTAATGAGACACCTCGCTGCTCCTCAATCATCGAATTTTGCAATAGGAAAGCTATGATATCCCACAGAGATGGGCAGTATCGAAAATACATGTATTTGAAATACATTTTCAAAATACATTTGTATTTTGTATTTTGTATTTTATCCCAACGAAACGAAAGTATTTTAGTAATGTATTTTCAAACACTTTTTCCAAGTATTTTGTATTTTGAAAATACATTTCATACTCAAAATACATTTCTGTAGATTTCAAGTCGCTTCGTTTAAACCACCGCAGATGTAAGATTCACAAAAGCAAAACAGGTGCTTTTCTGTTTTGTTTTGTCTGACAGGATTCGTTTCTAGAAGTTAATGTAAACATACTTTTTCAACTATGGCTATGATAAGGATTAGAATGAATGCTTCTGTTTTACTTAAGCATTTTTGCTGAACTGTACATGTACAATTCTAACGTTCTAGTTTTTATAATTATAACGTTGCTGTGAGAACGACAAAAGCTATTGTGTGATAAACAGGAAGAATCATTCAGCGTTTTGCTGTGTATAGTACTTTTTAAGAACCATAGAAAGAAAGCTAATGTAGTAGCAGAAAGAAATGTAATGTATGTTTAAATCTCGTGAAAGAATGGTAGATATCGCCTTAGCTCCGGATAATAATATATCAATGAATTGCGATACTGCACGTTGCGCTATATTAGATGGGATATTTTTAAAAATAATTTCCGTTGATAGTAACAGCAAAGTTAAAGCAGCATGCCAAATGTGTACAACAAAGTCTACCGTTATAAGTGGAACCTTCGACACAAACGCATTTTAAAACAAATTTAAAGGTAAAATTTTTAGTTTTATACCGTTATACCTTGATTGCAATATTTTATCAAGTTTCTTTGTATCCTTTTTATCAAAGTTCAGGAATATTTTAACCCACCCCTGATATTCATTTAATTGGGAGATAATCTTATTATGTAAATAGTTCTATTTATTGATATAGAGAGCAGATTTTTAATAATTGTATTTACGATTAAGTATGTTAAATACCGGAGTTTTGGCTATAGACCTGTCGTTAATGGAGATACATGTTTATATAGTGTGAATTCATTTTTTTTTTTTTTTTTTTTGGATGGGGGGGGGGGGGGTTCATTTTATGTTTTATTTTATAGTGCTTTTTAGTGAAGATATAAAATATAAAATGATATCCGACCGAAACGAAAGTTGCTGTCCGAAACCTAAGTTTTATTCCTTTTTAGCTCACAGGCTTATCATAGCCTGAGAGCTTATGTGCCCGTCCGTTCTGTATGTATGTTCGTATGTACGTAACGCGATAACTCATGATAAAAATATCCGATCCACTTGAAATTTTGTATGTAGGTATATCCTGACAAGGCGCTTCCCTGATTAGTTTTTGGAGTTCATTCGATATGTATAAGAGGGGGAACGGGGGGCTCATGCCCCCCGTTAGTTGATATAGATGGGATTTTCATGCAGAATTAAGTTTTCAAAATTTAGATTAGGATCATTCTGATGAGGCGATTCCGTGACTGTTATTAGGTGTTCATTGATTAAGTATAAATAGGGGGAACAGGGGTTCTAATGTCCCCCCCCGTTAGTTGATATAAATGGGATTTTCATGCAGAATTAAGTTTTCAAAATTTAGATTAGGATCATTCTGATGAGGCGATTCCGTGACTGTTATTAGGTGTTCATTGAATAAGTATAAATAGGGGGAACAGGGGTTCTAATGCCCCCCCCCCCGTTAGTTGACATAAATGGGATTTTCATGCAGAATTAAGTTTTCGTTCAAAATTTAGATTAGGATCATTCTGATGAGGCGATTCAGTGACTGTTATTAGTTGTTCATTGAATAAGTATAAATAGGGGGAACAGGGGTTCTAATGCCCCCCCCCCCCGTTAGTTGATATAAATGGGATTTTAATGCAGAATTAAGTTTTCGTTCAAAATTTAGATTAGGATCATTCTGATGAGGCGATTCCGTGACTGTTATTAGGTGTTCATTGAATAAGTATAAATAGGGGGAACAGGGGTTCTAATGCCCCCCCCCCCCCCCCGTTAGTTGATATAAATGGGATTTTCATGCAGAATTAAGTTTTCGTTCAAAATTTAGATTAGGATCATTCTGATGAGGCGATTCCGTGACTGTTATTAGGTGTTCATTGAATAAGTATAAATAAGGGGAACAGGGGTTCTAATGCCCCCCCCCCTTAATTTATATAAATGGGTTTTTCAAGCAGAATTGTCAGATTTCGTTCAAATCTCTGAATAGTTTTGGAAGTTTAATGGTTAAGTATAAAAGAGGGGGATAACTCCTTTTAAATTATATAAATGCTAAATGGGTTTTTATTAAGAATTATCTCATTTGCTCTGAATTTTGGATATAGATTTTTTATATGATAAAGCATGTCTTTGATAGTATAGGAGTTTCAATGATTAAGTATAAAAAAAGAGGAAAGGGTAGAGCTGTTTCCCCTTCTTAATTTTTTTTCGAACGGAATTAACCCTTGAAAATATAAGGCTTTAATGTACAATTAGTATTTGTAGCCTGTGAGCTCAATGCCATCAGTTTAACTGGGCAGTATTCTTTATTTTAATTTATAAGTAATAAAACCTCGAAACGAAATTTTCAAACGAAAATTTCTCAGATGAAAATTTTATTATTGATGAAAATATTAATCAAGTACATTACAAAATTATTCCCCTACAGCAGATTTACTATATATTTATGATTTTGATACATTTTTATGGTTTTAAATGTGCAGACATGTGTAGGGGCATGTGAAGAGAAAACCGCGCCCGGGGCAAAGACTCAATTTCGCGCCACCTTGCGCCAATTTTTTCTTGTGACAAGCTAAAAATGACATTGGTAGTATAAATCTGACGTCCCCTAAATTTCCGCGCCCAGGGCGACCACCCCCTTTGCTCCCCCTTTCGCACGGCTCTGGGTATGTGCATTATTTTTTTTTTTAGAATAAAAAAAAAAAAATAATAATAATTAACATTATTTTGTACCGATTTATAAGTACAAAAAAGTATACATTATTAATTGTACAATTATTTATGTACCCCGTGTATTCTGGGATTATTTATGTATCAAGCGGGATTGATCTTCATTGTACAGAGTACCAAAATGTTTAACATTTGGTTTGCAAATTAATAAAAAAATGGTTTGCAAATTAATCAAAAGCAATTTTTAATTTGCAATCATTATAACAAATATAGTATGCATGAGTTTTAAATGTAGTTTTCCAATATGAATGATGGAAAAAACGTTATGAGTATTTAAAGTAATTTTAATGCTATGACCAGTTCAAGGTTGTAGGGTCTTTAATTTCTTGAAGGGCAGTGAAATATATTATACCCAGTGTTGAAGTCAAGGGATGGCCGATGGCCCGGGGGCGATCCCCCCCCCCCCCCGGAGCAATAAAATGCCTCCCGGAAAATTTGAAATTTTGCGTTTTCAATAGTTAAAAAATACAATACCCCCCCCCCCCCCTGGAACTCTATAATCTCCCACTCCGGAGCCACTGAATTCCCTCCCAGAGAAAAGTGTCTGAATTCAACGCTGATTATATCCCACTTAATTTTAATCAAGATTCGCGCTATAAACTTTTAACTAAATTTTATATACTTAACTTTTCCTTCATAAATGCTTCAAAATTGCTTTTTTTAATTTTTAAACTAAAATTTTTCGATTATTCCGGGGTGAATTTAACATTACAGAGACACAATTGCTTGTCCCTTAAAATGTTGAAACAGACCATGAAGAAGAACGATGCACAAATGGAATCACTAATTATCTATTAAACACTAAACACCATCACTTAAAAAACAACAAAAAATTATTTGGTGTCATGATATTCCGAACGTCATATTGTTATATGTTATGATATTGCTAGGATTTAAATGAAAATGTTTAACATGTTGTTTATTTAATATTTCTTAGAAAATTTTATCTTATTTATTATTCATGGGAAATATATCTGCGTTGTAGTGATCGAAGCTCTATCGAATTATATATACTTTTTAAAAAACTTCCAACGGAAGAGATTATACAATTCTTTTATATGTGTGTGTTTATGTATGCGCGTAAGAATAACTACTGAACTGACCTTTTAATTTTCAATACCTCGCTCCTTTTACTTTCCTCTTCTTTACAATAAAAAAGTATTGGATTCGCGAAAAAATCTACTTCAGGTTTTTGATGGATTTATTTGATTTAGAAAATCCTGAATATCATTTGATTGCTTTTAGAAAGTGTCCATCTTGTGAGTTTGTTTCGCCGTGAAAAAAAAAAAAAAAAAAAAAAAAAAAAGGTTGGAGGGTGGGGAGCGAAGAAAGCGGTCTCCCCGAGCACGGAAATTTAAGGTTCACCAAATTTATACTACCAACGTCATTTTTTAGCCTGTCACAAAAAAAAGTTGGGGGGGGGGGGGAGGGCGCCAAATTGAAACGTTGCCCCGGGCGCAGTTTTTTTCTCACGCATACCTGGCTCTAAAAATCTAAAAGGAAAAAAATCCTTTAACAGATTTCCTATCACCTGATACACAGTTTTCTCTAAATTTATTATATTCTTTTTGCTTATTATTAAATCCATTTTGCATGAATTAACACATTTGCCATTTAAGGCTGTTCTCATCTACTCTGCTTAACAAGCGTAAAACATTTTGACTGATTTACAAACTCATTTTTTAACGGAAAGATATAAATTGAAAGAACCGACTATGGAAGCGATATAGAATCGAACTATGTTTTCGATTTTTTGATCAATAAATTACTTATTGAATACATAAGCGATTTTGTTCATGCGACAAACACGTTTCTTGTTTCTGTTTGAGTGGTCAATCTTCTTACGCGCACAATTGCAGTTCAAAACGCCCACTTTGACAATATTTTCTGAAACACTTATTGTGTTTGTAAAAACACGAGAAAATGAGTGTGATTCCATTACTTTTGAATAACAACACTTGCTACATTCATCCATTTTGAACAAAAAATAAATCAAAACTTATTTCATAAAGTTAGCCATTTGTATTTAAGAACAGCCTTAAGACTGGATTCCTTGACAGATTAATTTTCAGAGTTCCTTTTATTGTGCTTTAATTTTATTGTCCAGAAATATATTTACCATTTTTTAAAATTGATAAAATTAAAACTTTTAACTGTAAAATTATAGCAGTTTAAAAATACATACATTATTTGAAAAAAACTGTTGGGTCGGGCCAGATTGTACTGATTTTTGGATAATTCAGGCTGGGACGGGATACCCAACTTACGGGTTGGGTTCGGAAAAATTCTACAATTTTTGACTACTTCAGACCTCTAGGAAGGATGAAGTCTAGTCCGGCTCCGGTCTCGACAGAATAAATCAGGCCCGGCTCGAATTTGCAGAGAAAAAAGTAAAGCCCGGGACCCGAAAGAGTAATGAACAGGTCCATTTGGGACTATCCTTCAGGAAAATATAAACCGGATATCTGGCCCGGACCAGCAGGGAACGACTGAAGAGCAAGTCCGGGCCGGCCCGGCCAGAGTGTTGTGGATAAAAAAATGTCCGAAACCGGACTGCTGACCGTGCCGGACACGGTCTGTGAAAACCCCAATGTTATACACAAACTTTTAAAATTTTCAAATGTATTTTGTATTTTAAATGTATTTTCAAAATACATGTATTTTGTATTTTGAATTTTTTTGTATAGGAAAGTATTTTGTATTTTGTATTTTAAGTTCTAAAACTAATGTATTTTGTATTTTGTATCGAAAATGATTTTTTGATGTATTTTGCCCAACTCTGATATCCCACATGCACTGCTTGTTACTCCTCCTCTTTCATATGTGGGCGCCCACGCGTGCGCACAACAACACTGGATATTCCAATCGCGTCCCTCAATGTTTAACTACATAATCCCAAAGCGGTATATTTAAATTTCAACCGGTTTCGTTTTTACGACGCTTCGTACTTTTTCATTTGATTATTGGAGGGATACTAAATTCTGAAAAAGCAGAATTCCTATTTTCTAGTTTTCAAAATATTTTCAGCCAAAAGAAATATAAATGAATTAATTATTCAACTAATATTTTAATAATTTTAATTATTAATGATTGTGTCATTCTGATGATAAAGACCTTTTTCTCTGTCAGTGACTTTTATAAAAAATGACTTCTCGTCTAAGCTTTATGTTAAAAGTTTTTAAAAGTAGATCAAATAGTTATGTAACGTAATATTTAATTAAAACAGCCGTTGAAACTGTCTAATTTAGATAATAAATTACTTATAGTTTCATTAGAAAGAAGCTTTTCTGGTTTTGGTTTGGCCCAGTTTAAATTACACAACAGGTTAGAAAATAAAAAGACAGACAAGCTTACTTTTATGTTCAAAATTTTCAATAAAAACAAATTATTTTGCATTTAAAATTGTCTTCTTACTTGATATTAAATCCTGTTGTTGTGATAACTTGATCTATGTGTTTCGAGCCCACAATCGGAAACTTTATCAAGATCAATAAAAAAAATATTTATACAAAAATTTTAAAAATAAACTAATAACAAATAAATAAATAAATAGTAAAGCATTTAAATTCACCCAAGATTTACATAGGCGTAGGAACCGGGGGAGCTGGGGGAGCTCTGGCTCCCCCTGGGATTTTTCAGACGGGCTCAGCTCCCTCGAGAGAAATTGAAAAATAAAGTTCATTTTTTCTAGAAAATTCATGGGGAAAGTACGAGTGTCTCCAAACAAAAGATAGTTTTAGTAAGGTAAGAACAGACAAGGTATCCTTCTCCTCCAGCACAATAAGAAAAAAAATGAGTTTTAGCGAAGCACTTGACCTTATTAATGCATAAAAAAACGATTGAATCTTAACTTTGATTGAACTTTTGGTAAATGGGAGTGGGAGAAGCCTGAAATTTGAATATTTTATTCGGTATCATCCATAAATTAAGTGTCATCAAGTATATCCAATATAAATTATTTAAACTGGATTAAAAAGTCGGTGATCTTTTGATATGCTTCTATTTTATACTCTTGTTTGTGAAAAGTGCAACACAAGAAACCCTCCGAAATGAATGAAATGATCCTCGCCACTAGCTTTTAATAATATTCTCCGCAGGGGCGTGCAAAGTTAAAACTGTGTTTAGGGCAAAGTTTCAATTTGGGGCTGCTTTTCTAGAAAATTCATGGGGAAAGTACGAGTGTCTCAAAAAAGGGCGTTGATAGTAAAAATGTGGGGCCTTTTTAAAATTCCACGCTCGGGGCGACCGCTCCATTCGTCCCCTTACTTTCGCATGGCGCTGATGCTCCAGCTCCCCCTGTTTTTTCAAAGTTCCTACGCCACTGAAGATTTATGCAATACACTCGCTTCCAGGGATGTAATTGAAGGTATAAGAGGGTATACGCCGTATAGCTTCTAGATTTTTTGAAGGAACACCGTATACTCTCTGTTTCTCAAGAAAGCTATAGTATACATACTCTAGGGTATACTCTCTGTTTTGAGCGTATACCCTCTGTTATTTTTAAGACTACACCCTGCGTCGCTTCAATCGAAGAACTATATTTTTACGGTCGTGATAATATAGAGTGAGTAACAAAAATCCGTGGAAAATTTCGAATTTTATATAAAATTAAGCAACTGTAGTTTCTTTTATGTTGAAAAGTTTATAATTATTTACCTCATAATGGATTTCAAAAGTTGCTCCATTTCATCCGGTGTTTCGTGCCACATAGTTGCACATGCTAATATTCGTGGAATTGCTTTCTCTCTGTTAATCTCGAAAGCTTCATTTTCAACTGACTCCAATAGTTCGTCAATCTGCAATAATAATAATAAAAACATGCATTGAAATTTCAATATATCAAAGTCTCATCGTTACACATAAACATTTTGTTATAAAGAAAATTCGTTAAATGGAAATCAACTTAACATCATGGAATTTATATAAGAAAATACACATTCAAAAAATGAGCAATGCACATGAAATGGAAATGTTGGAAAAATGTGTTTTAATTTGGGCAGAAATTTTTATTGTATGTAATGTAAGACATATAAGAAAAATTTAATTAGAATATTGTCCAAAAAAAAAAAAAAAAAAAATTACACAATAAAAAGAGGTAAAAAACCTGAAGTGTTAGTTTATCTTTTCTCTTTTTTATTAATATACCAAATCCTTAAATTTACAACAGTTTGTAACATTACTTTGCAGCGCTGTCATCGGAACAAATTTTTCGAGAGTCCGAAAAAAGTAGTTCCAGATAATCAAGGTTACTGTAATGTATCTTATGTAAATAATGAATCTTATTACTGATTGAATATTCCCATAAACCTACAACACACTGTCCTAAAAACTCGCCAATTTACAATAAATTTTTCGTCATTTTTTAACAAATAATTTCCGTACTCCTCGCAAACATGCTTTAACCGCGAATTCTTCCCAGAAATTTGAAAAGGAGGAAGAAATTCCATTCATTCCCAGCAAACATGCGCTACATGAATATTAAAATCCGGATTTATTTTAAAACAAAAACGAAAAAATTTATACATTAAGATTTCTAATTTAATTAAAATGTGAAAAAAAAAGAAATAAAAAAACTGAATAACAATAACTTTTCTCATCCATAAAAAAAAAGTCACATTTTTAATTTTTAAAATTGAATAATTTCAATAAAGTTAAATAAAGTCGAATTTATAAGGTTGTTTATAAAAAATTATTTGCATTTAAAATATATTTTAAATGGACAGATTTAAAGGTTATTTTACTTTAAATATTAAACGGAAAAAGTCGATTCTATTGAAAAAAATTCTTACCGAATAAAAAAATATATCTAACAGTCTACTTAAAAATATTTACAATTCATATTTTTATCATATACTAATCATTAAAGACGAGATCTTCCCAAAATTAATTTTAAAATTAAAAGATTTTTAAAGAAATTATCAAGCCGTACCCATCTGAAGCAAACATATTTACTTCAAAGCGCTACCTACTATGCAACTGTAGCTCAATGGTTATTGTACGCGTTTCTTAACGCAAAGCTAGCTCGATTCCAGGTCAGAAATTTTCATTTTTTCTTCAATTGACATGTATTTTACCTCATGTAACGGAGAAAAAAAAAAAAAAGAAAAAGAAAAAGGTATTTATCAATTAACGGTAAAATCCTGGCAGTACTGCTGTCAGGTAAATTTCTGTGAATTCAAGAAAGTAATTTATTGAGTGCAGATCTAAATGCTATTATCTATTTCATTTTTAAAAAATCAACATCAATTGTCCATACCTATACGTACACGTGGATACATACTATTTTTATACACTCGTTGATATAGACTTCAAAATTAAAATGACTGACTGATGAGAAAACAATTACTAACATTTATGACAATTTTAAAGATTTTCATTTCAAAGTTAAAAGTTTTACACATTTTAAGTCTTGTCTTAATTTACTAATATACAAAAATATATTCTTTAAAATTACGTTTCGAATAAAAACATGTTCTTGTCATCCTATAAATAAAAAAAATAAGCAGCTTATTTATAAAACCTTACATTATGGTTTTTACTTATATTTTTAAAAAAAAAGCAGGAATTATAGGGTTTGTAGACTACTAAGGAGGATAAGTAGCAGTGTTTGGACATAATTCACTCATTATTTATTTTAATTTAAAAAAATCAAATAAGTATGCTTAACGTGTTCCCTGAATGCAATTAGTGGCGTACATAAGCTGGTGATGGATATAAAAAATACATTTCAGGACTTACAATAAGCTATATTTACTTATGATTTTATTTAGACATACAGTTTTTCATTTATATGTGCTTCTATAAATTTTTCATTGAATTGGTGGTATCTTCTGAAAATTTTGAGATAAGAGCTCCTATTCGAAAAGTTAGGAAAGATTGACATGTACTGCATCATATAATGCATACACGTTTAATTATATCTAGACCAGGGGTTCTCAAACTATGGTACGCGTATGTCCTTGTATGTGACGTTCTGTTTACTGGTGCACGAAATAAAAAATATAGCATGAAAAAAAAAAAAAAAGTCCAATTTTTAGTTTTTTTCTTGATTTGTCAGTTCACAGCCTCAGTGTTGCCTGCTCTCTATTATTACAACTTTGACAGTGCTTTGCTTTCTTTTATTTTAATGTAATTTTGATTAGAATTTTTAGACAAATGGAACTAATGCTTCGGAAGATGTTGAGCTGATCTTTCATCCTCTCTGAGTTTTTCCCCCATGTTTAACACAGAGTATTTATGTTATCTATGTAAGTGCATCAATATTTATCACCCAAAACTGATATACTTCATATTGGTTTTTCTGTATTATATTTCAGATTTTCTTTTGGGGTACGTGGAAGTATGAAGCTTTATTTAGTGGTACGCCGGTCCAAAAGTTTGGGAACCCCTGATCTAGATAACACGTTCGGGGTTGTGGTTAACTCAGTTGACCAATTATTTGCTGCTAGACGAAAATATGAAAAACACACAGCATAATACAAAAAATATATAAGCTGAACATCTTTTAAAGAATTCTAAGAGATATACACACTGTAACTAATTTGATGCTTACCTCTTGCTCCTTTCTTCTGTTCAGAGCTAAAGACTGATCTACTAGAGCTGTACAGTACAACGGATTTACAAATAACCTGTAAAATATTATTATAAATTTATAGACACGATTTACACAACGATTAATAAACTTTGTATTTAATATTTCAGAGTAAGATAGATTTTTCGATGATGCACTAAACCAAATATAGTTAAAAAGTAAATTTGATTAATCTATAATGCACATTATAGTTGTAAAGCATATTGCAAAGCAAAAATTGTACCAAATTTGAATTTTCAAATGGTAACACTCACTTTTCACATACTATTTAAATTATTTGGGTAAAGGAAAACCGGAAAAGTCCGGTTCGGTATTAGAGTATAACCCGTCAAAACTGACGAAATGCGAGTGAAAAATCTTCAAATCAGTGCTTAGAAGGTAAGAACATGAAGGCAAAATATACAGTAGAAGAATAAAGATAGACTTTCAATCACAGATGTTGTATCCGAAAAAAGTACTCGGTTCCCGGTGCTGGTGTTATCATTTTAAGCATTACGTGATTTAGATGTAGTTTTAGTTTTTATTACAGATGGCATCATCAAATGTCATTAGGTATTTCGTTATTTTGTTTTGAGTTTTGAAAAAATCCATATGATCAATAAATATGAATGAAATTATATAAAAAAAAAAGAAAAAGAAAAAAAAAAAACCCTGCTCGTTCACAAAGGTATAGGCCCCGTTTTTCCCTTCTAAGTTCATAGCAAAATTTTATTTATCATTATAGCTACATTTTCTAGTAACACTTGAAAACATCATGAAAATTGTACATTAAAGAAATGTTTTTCCAACTTAAAAAAGATGTATCGTTTTATGATTACAAGAAAGTTATATAAAGTACAATTTAAAATATAAAAGTTTCAAATGATAATTGCATTAATATGATGATTTTTTCCTCTACAAATTCTCGATGTAAAAACTGTATTATACATATCCCCAATATTTAAATTACAATAAGAATTGATAAGCAATATTAATTTTATTTGCAATGCTTCAAAGCTGATAAAATGCACAAGAAAGTACAATTCAAATGAATGTTCCTTTGTTTAAATTAAAAGCCAAAAAATGGCGGTAAAACTTTTTTTTTAACCACGGAAACTTTAATCCGGTACAAAACAATTCACAGGAATGATTTACAGAATAATTCACTGAATTCAGTTTATGCTGAATTCAAACTTACTACTTATAAATGTAAACAAAAGTGACAAACGCATTTCAAAGTATTTAAAGGCCTTAATATGCTTTTACAAATATTTTAAGAGCATAATCGGATGTCAACCGTATTTTTTAAATGAATCGATCAAAGAGTCATTCACTTGTTTCTGGATTCGGAATTTGTGATTCTAAGTGGCAACGGTTTCGTTTGTTTATATCGGCATTCTGTTGTTGGTAGCTAGTAATTTTTAATTTAGAATTTAAACCAATATAATTGTATACTTTTCAGAGAAAATAAAGAAGCAAAGATGTAATACATATGATACAACGTATATTATTATAAGTCGAACAACTGTCTTATTTTCGGAATTAAAAATAATCACAATATGTTTTTTTTTTTTTTTAACTAAAGATTATTGGGATCCGGATGAGTTCAACCTGAAATGTTATAATCTTAGAGTTATTATATATGTATATATACATACAATTAGTATATAATAGCAATTTATATGTAATATGATTCAAAAGTTCTGGGGAAAAGTTGTAAAAAAACATTTTTCTGAATAGTTCACAGCATCGAAGCATATCCACCTTCAAAATTGTCACCTTGGGCGACGTTACACTTCTGCCAGCGTTGTTATTACTTCTGGAAGCATCGCTGGAAGCCATTTTTCGCAACTTCCCATACGGCTTCTGCGATGTTGTGTTCACCGCATTGATGACTGAAAACGGCGTCCCTGTAAATGTTTCTTTTATAGATGGGAACAGGTAAAGGTCACACTGAACTTTGTCCAGTTGATAGGGGGGGGGGGGAAGCACATTAGTGCGGGCTTTGATGAGGAAATAAAGAAGCAGTTGGTAATGATGTGCTGGTGCGTTCTCAGGCAGAAAATACCAGTGTCTCACCTCAGCAAAGGTTGCCCAACGCGTTTATCGTTTTTGATGGATTCTAAGTTCTCTTTAAAATGCCGGTGCCATTCATAAACTTTGTGTCTCACCATGGCAGATTCATCGTACACCTTTCTTAACATTTTCAAAATCTCTATTGATGTTTTACCTAATCGTTGACAGAATTTAATGCTGCAACGCTGTTCAAGAAAAGCCATCTTTCTTACGTCGCGGAGCAAAAATAACTAACTTCGGAAGGTAATAGCTGTACGTGCGGTTCGGTCACATGAACGGACTAAACCAACATGAGCAAGTAGGGAAGGGTTGAGAGAATAGATTTCAGGTAGTTTTACTTTAGACACTTGCCTTCGTTGTCAAGAATGGCCGCATTCCCCGAATTTTTAAATCGTATTACGTATAATTAAATATGCTCATTTTTTCAGTTACCGTATTTTCGGGTGTAATAGTCCGCGGCTTATACAAGAAAAAACCTTCCAAAAAGCAGTTGCGGCTTATACACGGTGCGGGTTATACAAAGATTTTTTTTATTGGAAATCGTGATATTTTTTCTACAATTTTTAAACCTTAAAAAATTTGAAAAAAACATCGAAATTTGTATGTTTTTTTCGCTATGCCGCGAAATTTAGAGAGTTCTCCCATGTTTGTAAAGGCTTTTTTTTTACTGCTTAAATACAGTTATTTCTGGATTTGGAAGAACTGTCGCAGTCGCAACTATCGCCAAGTATTGCACTGATAGATGTATAATAGCCATTGTGTTTGTAGAATACAAAATCCGGAACCCTTCCAATCTCGACAAATCTGAATTTAAGATCATTTTTAGTTTATTTTTCAAAAAAATAATCTACCGACCCTGTTGCAAAGAACAAAAAAAAAAGTGCGTGATTTATATCATTTCGGAACGATTCAGAGTAGTCGTTCTTTTTCGAAACGATTCCGAGGAATCGTTCCTTTAGAGAGTCGTTTCATTTCGGAAGGAGTTCAAGGAATCGTACTTTTCCGGAGTCGTTTCATTTCAGATAGAGTCCGAGGAATCGTTCCTTTTCGGAGTTGGTGCATTTCGGATCGATTCCGAGGATTCGATCCTTTTGGGAACCAATGTCCTAAGATACGTATACATTTTATGTCCGAAATTTTGAATTTATCACCGATTTTTTTTTAATTTTCGGAAAAATTAAAAAAATATATCACGCTTGTTTGAAAAAAAATGCGCGTAAACGCCGCATCGCTTGAAATTTTATCTTAAAACCCGTAAACGCCGCGGCGTTTCTTCCGGAAATTACGGTACTGATAATCTTAATTTTTTAGCCCAATTACTGTAGATATTATGCATCACGAAAAAATTTGGTAAATTTGTGTTAAAAATTATGACTAATGGCTTCTAATTTCGAACCCTGGTCGAAATATACGTTCGTAAATGGTGTATAGCCCGCGGACTATACACCGATGCTTCTCCGCGGGTTATACATGAACTTTTTTTACTGCACTGCTCGATTTAGGGGTGCGGGTTATACACAGGGTGCGGGCTATACACCCGAAAATACGTATTTAATATTTTATATTAAAATTAATTGAAATAAAGTTTTTAAAAGTTTGCTTTTAAGAAATTAACATTGAATATGTTTTGATTAAAAAAAAAAATCTTTTTATATTTTATAATTATTATTAGCTTAGTAGAGATTTGAATGTGGATAAGATATGTACTCAAATAAATATTTGCTTACTCCCTCTCCAAAACTTTGCTATTCGCCGGCTCCATAAGAAAGTTTTAAAATTGTGCCCTTGTTCCAAAATATTATCCGAGTTGGCTCTCTGTGTCTGGGATCAAAACTTTTTATTAGCTCCAGGCTATCAAAAATTGGGAATTTATGTGTCCGCCCGTTCTGTATGTATGTGCTTACGTATGTAATGGGATAACGCATGATAAAAATATCCGATTCACTTGAAATTTTAGATATAAGTATATTTTGATAAGGCACTTCCCTGATTAGTTTTGGGAAATTATTCGATAAATATAAGAGAAGGAACGGGGCTAATGTCCCTCCCTTTAATTTATATAAATGGGTTTTTCATGCAAAATTATCAGTTTTCGTTCAAAATGTAGATATAGGATGATTGTGCTGAGGCGAATCCGTGATTAATATTAGGTGTTGATTGGATAAGTATAAAGAGGAGGAACAGGGGGGGCTAATGCCCCTCCCCTCAATTTGTGTAAATGGGTTTTTAATGGAGAATTTATTAGATTTCATTCAAATTTTAGCCATAGGATCATTCTGGTGAGGGCATGATTAGTTTTGGGAGTTCATTGCATAAGTCTAAAAGGGGGAATGGGAGGTAGCCCCCTTCTTAACTTAGGTTAATGGGTTTTTCACGCAGAATTTACCAATTTGCTTCAAATTTTGGATATAGATTTATTCTAATAAGGCGCTTCCCTGATTTGTTTTGGGAATTCGTTGATAAGTATAAATGGAGGATCGGTGGGACTACCCCTATAGTTTAGATAAATGTTTTTTCTTGCAGAATTAACCAATTTGCTACAATTTTTGAATATAGGTTCATAGTGATAAGATGCTACCCTAATTAGCTGTAAATTTCTTTTGTTAAGTATAAAAGGGGTACGGGCGTTAACCCCCCTTAAATCTGATAAATGGGTTTTTATGTAGAATTATTCTATTTGCTTTAAATTTTGGATGTAGATTCTTTCTGATAAGGTGAATCTCTGAAATCTTTTGGATGTTTAATTGTTAAGTAAAAAGGAGGGGGATAACTCCACTTAAATTATATAAATGGGTTTTTATTAAGAATTATCCAATTTGCTCTGAATTTCGGATATATATTTTTTATATGATAAAGCATATTCCTGATTAGTTTAGAGTGTTCAATGATTAAGTATAAAAATTGGAAATGAGGAGAGCTATCCCCCCCCCCCTAAATTTGTTTTTCGAATGCCACTAACTCTTGAAAATATAAGGCTGTAATATACAATTAGTATGTGTAGCCTGTCAGATCAATGCATTCAGTTTAACTGGGCAATATTATTTTTATTTTCATACAAATTGAAATGTAATTATTTCGTAGTATTTATCTAACGAAGAAATACACTTACTTTTGAGAGCGTGTATCTTTCAGATCATCGCTCCATTGATGAAGGAAACAAAATTTTTGAATAGCGAATTCATACCAGACGCATGACAACAATTACCGCATGGCAACAAACGGTATTATGTGTTCATATTTATTATTCTTTTTTAGTGTTCTATTTGTTCGTCTACTGGATGTTGTATTAAGGGTTGTAATATGGTTTAAAAGTTCATAAACAATGTCGAACAACAGAAGTTTTTCAAAGAGCATTCGAAACAATTGTTGCGTTTTGAAACTAAAAATTTTCTCTTGCTGTTAAGTCAGAAGTTTTTAAAGAGCATGTGAAAAGTATCTTCAAAGTTGAGCCATATATGCATTGCTTGGTTTATAATTTTCACTCGCGTCTTGAGTCGGTCCTCATTGATAATTATGCACAGTCAAATTCGTAGTAATAAATATAAAGATCAAAAATTTGTTTTCGTTTTCGGCCCAAAATCTGAGTTTCGCCAAAAACTCTACCGAAACAATCTGTATTTCAAAAATCTCGCTTATTCCTTCGGAAATTTTCAACATTTCTCACTGATTTAAGCTGTGTCGTACAGTGGGGTAGGAAGCCTCCAAAGTTGGCAAAAAATAAAATTTACTTTGAACAAAAAAAGCACATCACGGATTCTTTTGTAGAAGAAAAGTAGTAAAATTTTAAACTTTTACATAAGCTAAATAGTAATTTATTAATTAATTTACAAACCTTTTTCAATATTTTTTGTAGAAAAATGAGTTTAAAACAAGAATTTAAGATAGTTTTATACTAATTAGATATTTATAAATCATCCATAATATCGCATTAAAAAATGTAAACATAATTAGTAATTTTAATTATTCTCAAGCAAACCTTATAATGAATATTAGCGAATCGTTTTGAAGGAATGAATCAACCTTTCTTAGGCAAAATGTGCGCATTACTATAAAGACAGCAGAAGAAAAACTGTTTCTGTTGTTTTAGTGCTAACACACACTTTTTGTTTCAGATCTTAAACTCATACATGTCACGTACACTAACGGATATGTAGAACTAGAGCTGTATAACCGTTTTACTCTTGATCTTTTTGATCGTCCAGAACAAATTCAGATGGAATATGAAGATGGGCACGTTTGCTTTTCATTGACGCTTCTGTTTGTTTTTCAAATCGAGGAAATGAAAGCGATTTGCCAAGCCACTCTTTGTTAATTCTAAAGCATTTCCCTTGTTTCGCCAGGCTTTTGCTCATCGGAAATTATATTAAACTTTAAAACATTTAATCTTCTTTTCATTTAAACTACTTGTTCGTAGTTTCTCCGATTATGGAGCTCTTATACCATAAAATCACATTACTTTTCAAAAGTTTTTTGTTAAAACGTTCCATGATAGTCAGTTTCATTTAAATACATTATTTTGTAATAAACAATGCATTAAAATTCGTATTTAACAAAGAAAATATTTATAATCATGTTTGGCACACCCGTACACTAACAAAAATTTAAGGATGATTAGCTATAAAAATGACCATACAATTAAAAAAGTAGCAAAAAGTAGCAAGACTTTCTGGCATGTTTGTCCGTTTAAAACTCATACTTAGTAGAAAAAATTATAGTTAACACTTAACTCGCCTTAACTCATAACTAAAACCTACAATGTTTGTAGACAGCGTAAATTTTTTTTTTTTATAAATTTCAGCACTATATATTCTAAGCGTCTGTATATCTATAAAAATCATATTAAAACAAATTGAAAGTTAATGAATTATTGTTATTTACTTGTAGTTAAAGGTTCCATAGTCAAAAAAATTATTTTTTAATTATTATAGCGAAATTAACAAACGAACGTTGAAACAAAATTATTGATTTTTTTTTCACTTATTATCAAAGTACAATATGCAGTTTAACTTCTTTCTCTAGTGATGATCAAAATAACTTTGCGCAAATTTTAATACTAGGCAGATGTGTACTGACATCTGCTCTATTAAAGTGACTTATGTCGGTAGTTCAAAATAAAATTTCATTTTTTCGATTTTTTGCCAGTTTTGAAGGCTTTTTGCCCCACTGTGTGTCGGCTCAAATCAGACACTCTTTATATTGATTGCTTTGAACTTTGAACTTCGCTGTTTACAATTATCAGTCATGACTGACATAAGATGTGTGTACAGTGACATAAGATATTTTTTTTTCAACTTACTCATTTTTTGATGTCTTTTTTCTGATATTTTTGAGGAATTTTCTAGGTTAACAATATGTAAGCCTTTACTTATTAGTATTTGCCCTTAAATGTAGCCCTTATAAAGTTACATTTATTCGCAATTTAATTTGCTTGTTCAATCTTTTACCAAATCGTATGATTCTGGTAGAGAAATAAAGAATTCGGTATATATATTTATTTTAGCTGGACGCAGGGGATAAATCGCCAAACAATGTTCTCGCCGCGTTTTTTTTTTTTTTTAATTTCATTAAAATATAAGGTATTATCTGATTATCCCATGAACCAATTTCGTCAATTATACAAACTTACATCATCGCCAAAAATGATTGTCAATCGCCAATCTTTTTTATTGTTGCCAATCATGTTCAAAACCGTAATTTGAGATATACATAACATTATTAAAAAGGTAAATAATATCAAATAAATTGATAATTTAATAAATAAATTATAATAAATAAATAAATAAAAAACAGACTGTAATAACAAATAAAGATACTACTTGAATATCCTGTCGATCAATTTCGCCAAATTATATAAATCGCCAGTTTATATAAACAGACATAATTTTTATTTTAAATAACGAAAGGACAAATAAATTAGTAAAACATCAATAAAAATACAAATAAAACGTCGAATTAAAAATCACTAGATGATGTAACAAACACGTGTAACGTGTTTAATGTCAAGTAAATGTGGCATTTACGATAAGCCATTTATAGATCACCCATTTACTTGAAAGAGTGAAAAAAAAACCCAATTTAATTCGGTCTAAATCCCGTCAAAGAACTTTTATACAATAATCAATGCGATGCCTTTCATTCGGGCGTTGCCATTAAACAATTAACAAATAATCGTGAATTCTGTGCCACGTACGATAGTGTAATATGTATAGATATAGGTACTTACTCACTTGTTGAGGCCATCCTCTTTGTCTTTGAAATCCATATGTGATGAGTCAGCCAGATTTGTGATATTATCCAAAATATCCACATGAAGCCTCCTTGTGGGGAATAATCAGCAATAAAAAAGTCTTCCAGTCGTTTCATTGGACACCAGGTCAAATATGGTAATACATTTATTGTGAAGATATCTGAATACTTATGGCAACCAGTAAGGAAATAAAGTAGGCACATGGTTGTGGGAACACATAAGACAACAGGCAAAGCATAACTGAATCCTTGGATACAAATTTTACAGGCAAATTTACCACTTATGAAACACAGATAAGATGACACTACGTGAACACAAGTGACTATGATCGGAAAGTAAGATACCCAGTCTTCTGTTACATAGTCAATTTGTGGATATTCAACAGTGAAATTATCGTTTTGCGTCATGTTTGCAATCTCTTCACCATATTTCTTAGGCCATTCAATGGAAATATTGAAATTGATTAAACTGTTTTTGATATCAGTGAAGAAGAAACTGTTTATCTCCTTTCTTGTATATTCATCAACTATTAGAAGAATAGCTGCACAAGATGCTAAAATGAGACCGATCTTCCACAACGGAATAATAACGTATAGGAAATGGCGGCATTCTTCTATATTGTCTTTTATATTTTTCAGGCGTGCAAAGATTTTTGAGTTGTCGCTGACAAAATTTTCCCACCAAGCACAAGATATAAGCAAACAGCTTATGGGAGCTGTCCATAGTTCTACGGGGTTGTTTTTCTGTGGGGCTAAAATGAAATAAAGGAAAACAGTCAACTGAAAGAGTACCACCATCAGATCAAAACCTGTATTCCTGACAGATTTTTTAGAGCAGTCTGTACTCCAGCTTGACAGAAAATTTAGTATTGATGGCACTATGCACACGGCATTTGTAAGAGTTAAGGCCGTCAAAACATCGATCCGGGGGAAAACTACAATGAGCATTAAAACTAATCCAATAATGTGAAGAGATTCTGTCGTCAAAATCTGAAAGAAATATATATATATTTTAATTTAAAGTATTAATATAAATTTATAAAGGTATAAAGTTATTATTAATGCTAATTTCTGTATCAAGAGTACTGTTAAAAAATAGCAAATAAAGCATTTGTGCAAAAATGTATAATGATAGATAACCAATTATTAAAAATACACAAATAATGGTAGAAAAGTAGTAAACAGCCGTTTAGAATCTACTATCGAGATTCTTCATCAGTGCAAGACTCAGCTTACTAGAAAAAGCAAAGCTGAGTGAAGAGACAGAGAAGTGCAAGCTTATATACCGTCAAGCAAGCGAACGTGGCAAAAAAACAACCAATAAGAAGAAAGCAGTATGAACAATTGAGTGTACAAGTAGAGACATCTACCGAAGAACGAACAAAACAAACTGAAAAAAAAGGATTAAATTAAAGACTCCCAAATGCTTGGCAAATAAGGTGATTAAGATCAAGAATAGAATTATATCCTTCTATTCTTGATTTTAATTTTTGGAAAGCTTGTAACGGTTGGGTGCTCGTGCTGGGAGTTAAATGTAGACATACTCAGGAATTAAGATAAAAACACAGTTACTAGAAACGATAAGGGCTCAAGGGAAGTGGAGCAAGTGTAAATTTTCACAACTGAGAATACTACTAAAAGATTAAACTCATACTCACAGCTCCGGAACTAGCTCAATCGGGGCAACTCTGATTACTTCTCAGCTATCTTTCGGCTAAACTGCTAGATAAAATCTAATTAGACAGCCCGTGGCTGTAGATATCCTTTATTCACTTTGAGATAATCAAATGCAATTACTATTAAATTTCTTACCACCGGCCAACTTCTCTATTCGAATACCAAAACTCCTTCACAACTCACTGGAGGCTCGATGCTACTTTCAATCTGCTAGATACCAGCGGGAAACACACCGCTGATTAATATCGCTAGAACACTCTGCTGGCTACCACTGTTAGCTGACTAATGCTCTGCTGGCTATCGCCAGAGACACCACACACACACTCAAACTCCAAGCTTTTATATGCTGCAAACTGAGATACTTCAAATTTACATAATACTACTAACCGCGAATCTAACTGTAGAATCCGAAAGAGACACACATGCTCTAGAAAGTTAAAGTAAAAGAAAGGATAGATGTCGCTTTTACGCTTACACATGTTAAATTATTGACATCACGATCTCAGAAATACTAAAGTGCCTTTATGCAAAGGTCACTCCCTCACAAGCTTATCACATCATTAAAAATTCTCACTCTTTAAAAATGACTTATCAAGCACAGATTATTTCCTACACATTTGGAAGTCTATAATTTAATCCTTTTCAGTTTTGTTTTGTTCGTTCTTCGGTAGATGTATCTACTTGTCCACTCAATTGTTCATGCTCTTTCTTCTCATTGGTTGTTTTTGTTGCGTTCGCTCCCTTAACGGATATATAAATCTGCTATTTTCTGTAACTTTGCTCAGCTTTTATTGTAGAATTTGTTCTACGGTTAGACTTTATTTAGGCTTACTCATAGACAGGGCCCCCTGTCTGGGAAGCCCCTGAAATGCCTTCTCATGTTCACTTTGCTCAGCTTTGCTTTTTCTGGACGCTGAGTCTTACATTGATGAAAAACCCCGACAGTGGATTCGAAACGGCTATTTGCTATCTTTTCTTGCATTATTTGTGCATTTCTAATTGTTGGTTTTCTATCCTTATACACTGTTAAAAAAGATTCACTCAAAACAGTAAATCTTAATTTATTCGTCTTTTCAAATTGTAATTAAATTATAAATAAATGCAAAACGCGTACAAATTCCCTCAAAATAAGGCCTCATGGGTATTTAAAAATAAAGTTTGTGATATACGGAATATCCACTCTTATTAATGTGTCATAATTCATTTCAAAAACGTCAGATTTAGAAGTATGGCTCCAAATGTTCTTCTTTAATATTAAAAGCCATTTTAATAAAGTAAATTAATAAACAAATCTGTGATAAAAGGAAAATGTTCGCCTGTCTGTGCGTATGTGTGCGATTGCTTGGAGAATCTATTTAGCATAGATGTCTGAAAATTTGGATAAAGATAATCCAAAACTTTAAACAGTTTTTTTTCTTCCAAAATCGCGTTGAGCGAATTGTAGGAAATACTTAATAACAGAAGACATATTCTTAAATTTACCATTTTATGTTTTAAACACAGTGATCCGTTCGAAAAAATATTAATATTTATCCTTTCAAAAAAAATTACAAAATGTCGAATTCATAGTTTTTCACTATTTTCGAAGCAATAATCTGCCAAATAGAAATTCCAATATATATTGCGTAGCATTTTCCCCGAAATCTATTTAAAAGCCGTATACTTATCTAGCTGCCAGTCTATATCATTGTAGCTTTTCCTTTGTTTTTTAAACACGTATATAGTGCATTATTCTAACATTTTGAACCAGATAATTGATTATTCTAATATTTTGATTTTTTCCAAGTATGAATAATTATTTTAATTTTTGTATTATTTCTTTTAATTTTTATGCTTAAAGATTCTACAAATAGATTCTTACAATATTAAGTTTTATTCTGTATTACTTTTTGTATAAGTAATGCATAAAATACTTTTCACAATTCCGTTTTTCCCCTATTCTAATTTTTTGACTTGGATGTTTATTATTTCCATCGCACAGAGTGAATTTTTCTCTCATAAAACAAACCCTATTTAACCAAATTTAAAGTAAAGTTAAGGCGCAATACTAGTAATGAATAAAATAAGCTTTTTGTAAAAAAAATATCAACCGACTTCAAAAAAGCGCTAAAAAGAATTAAATAATTCTTTAAAATTCTCTAATGACAAAGCGTTATCCAATAAGCACACATCGGTTATCAGGTACCGGCATAAAAACGGTTAAATTTAATATATATAATTTAATATCCACCAAACATTGATTTTAGAAATAATATTTTTTACAAGAAATGAATTGACATATTTATGATTTAATTTATGAATATATACATATAAAAAGTAATGAATTACTTTTTGAAGTTGGTGCCAAACAATCACAATCGATAATGATCATCCCCATTTTAATTATGGTACTAGGCATAATTTAGCTACAATTCTTAATATATTTCAAATAGTTTGGCACCAACTTCAAAAAGTAATTCATTACTTTTTATATGTATATATTCATAAATTAAATCATAAATATGTCAATTCATTTCTTGTAAAAAATATTATTTCTAAAATCAATGTTTGGTGGATATTAAATTATATATATTAAATTTAACCGTTTTTATGCCGGTACCTGATAACCGATGTGTGCTTATTGGATAACGCTTTGTCATTAGAGAATTTTAAAGAATTATTTAATTCTTTTTAGCGCTTTTTTGAAGTCGGTTGATATTTTTTTTACAAAAAGCTTATTTTATTTCCTATTTTTTAGTTATTCATGCCGTAATACATAATTATGTGTACTGACACACGATAGCATAACTAATGGACGCACTGTGCTAAGTTCTGATGTATCCAGTTTACTTGTCACTGTTTGATGTCAACTTTTCTGAACCACTTACAATATCGGTTAGTATCGTTGTGAATCTCTCTTTCTTTTTCTTCATCTCATCGTCCATGAGATAGTTGTGTAGTGTGTATGGCGCGTAGCGCCATGTATACTAACATAATCTGTACTTGTGAATCTTTATTTATTTATTTGAACAACATACATCTGACTTGTGTGCTCGACATGAAAGCCTGCTTATAAGTCATCGTCAATATACAAGGACGAGATAGCACAAGGAAGTTTACATCACAAGAGAAATAACAACCAGGAGCCCCACACAAAGTGTTTGCGCCATGGAGCCAGCAGGAATCGAACCCACAACCTCAAGATTAGCAGAGCGGCGTCTTAACCTATCGGCCACGGAGGCCCGTGAATCTTTAGAATTTTTTTACATGGTAACTTCTTCAGACAAGATCCGCCACTTCGAAAAGCTAGCGCATTCATGAAATCTTAAAGCCTGCATCGAATCCTATGGTCTTCGAAAGTGGGTATCGAAAGGTGATAATCTATCAAGTAAAGTGTCCTTACACATAAGATCGTGACATAGTGCTTCCATATATGAGCACGCAGCAAAATGACTTCATATACATATAGTATTAATGTATAGTAAAATGCTTTTCTAGTGTAGTCAGTCAAAAGTACTCTTCCTTTAATAAGAAAAAGGAAAAAGAAAGATTTTAGCAAAAATCGCACTATGCTTCAATCGATAAGCAGCAACAATCTAATACCTATACAGGCAGTAATGGCATCGGAAATGAGCGGTGGTAATTCGACGAGGAATCTGAAACTCATAACCAATACCTGGCTGCCTCTATAAGAGAGTAACAGCATTTGATTCCCAAATATTTCTTTAACAGACGCTTTTGTCCCAACTATACTGTTAAAAATTTGAAACTTTTGCTGTATCGTCACTCCACCGCTTATATAGAAAACGATTAGTTAAATGTATTATGAAGGATTCTCATTAGTCAAAATAAAGATATTCTATAAAAGCGATGAAGTGACAGCAAAAGTTTCAAATTTTTAACAATGCATTGCAATGCCAGGCATTTTTTATTATAGAATTTGACGAAGATTTTCTGGAAGAATTCGATTGTACGCGTATGCGACGTTAACAAGATTGACGAAAATTGCCCGCTGAACAAGATGCTTGGTGACTCGTTTTTGTCCGGAATCGTTTCAACCAATTATATACTGTGCTCCATGTGTCGTCATATTCATATCGAGGAATCCTACACTGTACAAAGTTTGACCCTTTTGCTGCATCATCACTCTATTGCTTTTATAGAAAACGATTACTTCACCCAATTATGAAGCATTCTCAAGGGTCAAAAGAGAGATATTCTACAAAAGCAGGGGAGTGACGTTGCACCAAAAGGGTCACATTTTTTACAGTGACACTGTAATCGGAAATGAGCGGTGGCGTATTCGACGAGGAATCTGAAACTCATAACCTATACCTGGCTGCCTCTATAAGAGAGTGACACCATTTGATTTCCAAATATTTCTTTTACAGACGCTTTTGTCCCAACTACACTACAAAAACTTTGACCCTTTTGCTGCATCATCACTCCAGCGCTTTTATAGAAAATGATTACTTTACTGTGTTATGGAGCATTCTCATTGGTCATAAAAAACATATTCTATAAAAGCTGTAGTGTGACGCTGAATCAAATGGGTCAAATTTTTAACAGTGTATCATGGAGCATTCGCATGGGTCAAACGAGAGATATTCTATAAAAGCGGGGGAGTGACGATACAGCAAAAGGATCAAATTTTTTTGCAGTGTACAATGTACAAAGTTTGTCCCTTTTGCTGTATCGTCACTCCACTGTTTTTTAGAAAACGATTACTTCAGCCTACACTGTTAAAAATCTGCTGATTTTGCTGCAACGCACTCCACCGCTTGTATATAATATCTCTATTCCAACCAATGAGAAAGCTCCATTTCACGGCCAAGTAACCGTTTTCTATACAAGCAAGGGAGTGCGTTGCAGCAAAATGCAGCAGATTTTTAACAGTGTATTGTGGAGAATTCTCATGGGTCAAGAGAGAGATATTATATAAAAACGGGAGCTGGTGATGCAGCAAAAGGGTCAATTTTTTTACAGTGCACACTGTTGAAAAATGTGACCCTTGTCCAGTTAGAGTTTCACTCTTTGAAAAGATCGTGTGTCTATGTAAGTGTAACATAAAAGAATGAAAAATGAACGTTTCTAATTGGTCGATTGCTTCGAAAAGATATTGAATTTTAATGTTTTAATTTTTTTTAAAGTTCTAATCAACAGATTTTTTTGAAATTCGAATGGGACCACATGGGCCCCATACGCTTTCAAACAAAAAAAGAATTATCAAAATCGGTTCATATTTACGAAAGTTATGCGTGAACAACAAATACATACAGGTCGAAATCATAACCTCCTCCTTGAAGTCGGTTAAAAAAGACCTGGATGATAATGTAAAGTCTATGGGAGGGTCCTTTTCAACTATCTCGCTCAAATTTTAATACTTTTACATGATTTTTTTTTTTTTTTTTTTTTTTTTTTTTTTTTTTTTTGCATAGGATATCTGAGGATGATCTACAACCGGCCTAGTTTTTACTTTTTCAATTTCGATTCCAGATTTAAAAAAAAAAAAAAAAAAAAAAAAAAACTTTAAATTTTAAAACCGGTTTAAACCGGTCTGAAATTGAAACTATCATAATATAAAAAAATATATAGACAAAATCGTATAAGTAAAAACTAGGCCGGTTGTAGATCATCCTCAGATATCCTATGCAAAAAAAATCATGTAAAAATATTAAAATTTAAGCGATATATTTGAAGAGAACTCTCCCATGGACTGTACATTATCATCCGGGTCTTTTTCAGTGACTATTGTGTTGCATTAATTTATTTTTTTATTATTCCTAGTTTACTTCATATTAGTTAAAAAAAAAAAAAAAATCAGCAATTAAATCTACAAAATTGGTTGGATCTGTTGCGTTGTTAATTTTAAAATGGATTGTACATGTTAGTCTGTATTCTTCCCATTTTCACTACGTTTATAATGCTAAAAGTAGTAAAGATGTCTGTTGTACAAAAGTGTGTTATGAAATATATCTAAAATTCCTAGATTTCCTCTTTGCATTTAGGCTTTATTAAGAAATAAATAATAAATAATTTGCACATAAAATAAATAATAATAAAAATTGTTCAAAAATTTTCTTTGGCCAATTCACCATACCGAAATTAATGCTTCATCAATAAATAAATAAAATAATAATAGTCTTTAAAAAGCATGAATTTAACATACAATTCGTAAAAAAAAAACTATAAAGACAACATTTTTTTTTTTTTTTTTTTTTTTTTTTTTTTTTTCATAAATTTTAAACAAATGAAACTTTTTTCCTCATAATATGTATCATCAAGCTGAAAGCTAATAAAAAAGTAAACAACGTTCATCTGTGAGTATTTTGTTATGAAAATAAAGTAATTGTACAAAAAACACTATTTTTGCCTGTGTAAAAACTTTAAGGACTTAATTTATTTTCATAATAAAATATTCACAGATGAACGTTGTTTACTTTCTTATTAGCTTTTCAGCTTGATGATACATATTATGAGGGAAAAAGTTTCATTTGTTTTGAAATATATATAAAAAAAATAATATTTTTTACTCTCCTTATAGTTTTTACACGCGCTGTATATGTAGTCGAACAATTTAAATTTTCACAGAGAATTGGGAAAAATATGTGCTTTCTAATGTAATTTCTATGAAATAAATATGTTTTGAAATAGAGTTGCTAGGTAACTATTGAAGCAAATAAAAAAGAAATAATCTATATATTTAAAACGCAGGACACCTTTTTTAAAAAATCTTCCCTGAAATTCTAAGCACTTCTACTGAGCTGATTTTATTAATCATTTTTTGTTTTTTAAATATAAGCTGTTCAATTGTTAGTATGTATATATATATTAGTTATATTTCTCAATATTCTTATCTTTATATCTTAAATTTAGTTTATATTGAATTTAACACACATGTAGTCGAACAATTTAAATTTTCACAGATTCGAATTGGGAAAAATATGTGCTTTCATATGTAATTTGTATATGAAATAGATATGTTTTGAAATAGAGTTGCTAGGTAACTATTGAAGCAAATAAGAAGGAAGTAATTTATATATTTAAAACGCAGGGCACCTTTTTTAGAAATCTTCCTTGAAATTCTAAACCCTTCTACTGAGCTGATTTTATTAATTATTTTTTTAAATATAAGCTGTTCAATCGTTAATATGTACATATATATGACCGCATTAGTTATTACTTACCCACCCTACGTAGTATAGGGTAAGTCTTGCAATCGTTTTTAAAATCGAAAAAAAAAAAAAATTTGACGGATTTACACGTTTTAGACATTGGAGATTTCGAAAAACATATTTTTAGAAAAATTTGCCTTCCGTCTGTCTGTGTGTCTGTAAACGCTCTATCTGCCGAACAAATTGAGATAGAGACTTGAAATTTTGTATGTACTTAGTATGTAAGAATGGGACGAAGCCTATTTAATATCAGTAACTTTGATTATCCGGAACTATTTTTTTCGGACTCTCGAAAAATTCGTTCTGATGAAAGGTATATAAAAATTTTCGAATATTTTATTTCAAGGAGTGATCGTAAAAGGCAATAAAATAACACATTTTTTGCATAAAGAACGAAGTTGATCAAATTATTAGTTGCCGAGATATCTGTAATCCTGATTTCCACATTTTTTGACTTTTCATGACCCTGCATTTCATTCAAATTTCGATTCAAAGATATATTTTAATTGGAAATAAGACGCTTAATCCGACTTAATAAATTTTTAGTTAATAAGATTATTATTTTGGGAGTTATAAGGATGTTTCTTTTTTGCAATTCATTACTACTTGAGTAGTTTGGCGTGTTGTATAATTTGTCGAAATAGATTCATAAGCAAATCATTAAGACAGCATTACTATGCATAATAAAAATATTTAAATAAACGTTTAAATTTTGTTTTGGAATTGCAGTGCATTTCATAAATAGTTTACAAATGTTTTATTTTCATATATTATATAATGCATATATGTGATGGGTAAGTATTACGGTGGCCCCCAACGACTAGTTTTTCTCAATATTCTCATTTTTATATATTAAATTTAATTTGAAAAGTTTTTTATGTTACTTCTTCAGAATGGTAGGTGGCAAAATTGTAATTATTTCGATTGTTAACCCCTTAACTGACACTTTCTTTTCCGTTCAATAAATTGAAAATAACGGATTATCACCACAATTTTTTAAATAAAATATTCGTAACATTTAGTCTAAACATTTCCGCTTTTAAATAGTATGAAATTATTAAAAAAAAAAAAAAAAAAAAATGTGGCGTCAAAAAGCTTTAAATGATGAATTAAGCAAATTCGTCTTGCCCGAATGGCGTGCGGGCAAATCAGTTAAGGGTAAAAATAAATAAATAAATAAATAAATAATGGAACTGATTTTTATTAGAGAAAATTTCTCATTGCAATATAAAAATAACTTTTTTAAAAAGTTTCAACATGACTTGACCTAAAACATAACATTAAATGACGTGATTCTTTAAAAAACATGCACTTTCCCGCATAAAACTATGTTACATTTCGATATATTATCATTCCATAATATTGAGTCTGATTGACGTAATGCTTTAGTGCCATAAACGCAGTGCTATATGTAAAAGAAAACAATCCTTTTTTTTATTTGATAAAACAAAGTATTTTATCAAGGATACATCCAAAAGACATTGGAACCTCAAGTCAAAACGAAAGAATTTTTATATGGAAAGTTGTAGATGACAAACGGAATTTCAAGTTTGAAAATCTCTATGTATTATAAAGTACAAATGTGTCCTAGCGCAATGCTAATGTTATTTTGCAAATGGTTACACTTGGAGATTAAATTTCGAATTTGCAATTTTTGCTACTGCATTTTTAAAAATTTCTAAACATCGCACATTTTTAACATTTACAACCTTATATAGGGGAAAAAAACCACTTTCAAATGCAATTTTCTTGAAAATTTTATCTTCACTGATTTATTTATTATGGGTTTCTAAATAATTTTTAAGCATAACATATTTTTAAACATCTTCATTGCGTGCAGGTTCCATTACGTTATAATTCATTTGTATTTAAAATAATGTAGATTGTTCAGCATTTGTCTCTGGCTAATTTTTCAAAACGAAATTAAAACTTAATCAATCTATATGTATTAAAAAGTGACTACCCGTTTGTATTTCACAGCTACACCTCCTAGAACATGGAACGTTGGGCGGTCAAATTAATGCCAGCTGATCTGAAGATGTCAAAAAAGGATCATAGATATACAGGGTGATTCAGCTCGTCGGTGACAAACTTTAAGGATCGATAGAGCACACCTAGACGAACATTTTTGAATAGGGAATGTAGGGTCCCTGACGCGATGGTAAGGCGCTAGGCGCTTTCGAAAATTTGGGTGCCGAAATTCGAAACGTCATAAAAACTAGGGAAATGGTTAGATTTTCTTGCTTGTTGCGTCGAAATGATTCTGTTTGTTTAGACTTTCTTCAGTACCAATTTGATAAGCGTATCTCTTAAAACATGGATAGGGGGCGCTGCAGACTTTGGAGAGCTAGACAACAACTTTAAGCCCGTTATTTTGATAATTTAACACATGCTCGCCAAAGTTTATACTCTAACTTAAAGTTTGAACCCAAAAGTAGAGCCCTGCAAAAAGCGTAAGAGCCGGAATAAAATGTCAAAGTACAGGGTGGTCGAAACTCGAAGGCTCCTAAGAGATAAACAAACAGATTTCTTGACTTATGGCATGCATTTTCATGATTCTGTTTGCTGGGGCTCTCTGAAACTCAGTTGAACGGTACAAAAAGAAACATCGATAGGGGGCGCTTTGGGCAAAAAACATAATTCGTTGACATTTCGGACGCTAACTGGAAACGGGGCGCTACGATCAGTTAGAAACAAAACAAGAGAGTAATTTACTTATCATAAGAAGCTATTAAAACTGCAGTTTTTTTTTTTTTTTTTTTTTTTTTTTTTAACAAACATAGCTGGTTTCAATCATGCACAATGCGCGCAATAAAATTTACATAAGGTGCTTTTTGCTGATTTATGCAAAAGATATCGTACCATATCGATATGCAAAAGATACGTAATGCGTAGACGACAACGCGAGATGACGTAGTTGTATGCGCAGACACGTCTTTTGAACGTGCGGTACCTACTTAAGCTTCGGGTTACTTGTCTGCAGATCGGTAGTAGGATGGAACGGTACACAAACTCTGAATTGGCTGACATGCATTTGGCGTATGGCGCTGCTGGTTGTAATGGACGAGCCGCTCAGCGGTTGTACGCCGAGCGTTACCCCAACAGGCAAATTCCCTGCCATGCCTTCTTCGCTCGAGTACACCAGAGGTTGTCCACAACGGGATCTTTCGACGGAGGCAGGCCTGAACGGGAGCGATCAGTGAGCACCCCCGACAACGAAGAGGCTGTGCTTAACCTGGTTGAGGACAACCCAGGTCTTAGCACGAGAGATATCGCCAGACATGTTGGCATTTCGCAAGCAACTGCGTGGCGCATCTTACGTTCCCGGAATCTGCACCCCTACCACATCCAGCGGGTGCAGTTGCTCAGAGAGCAGGATTTTGGCCCTCGAGTGGAATTCTCAAGATGGTACTTGGCGATGAGATCCAGGGATCCCCGTTTTGTAAACAGCATTTTGTTTACGGACGAGTCCACCTTCAGCCGGGAGGGAATGTGGAACGCCCACAACAGTCATGTGTGGTGTGATGAAAATCCACATGAAACCAGAAGCCGAGCAGCCCAGGAGCGTTTCTCAGTAAATGTGTGGGTCGGCATTCTGGGGGATTGCCTCATTGGCCCTTATTTGTTACCTGAACGGCTGACAGGTGGAAATTACCTGATTTTCCTGGATCAAGTGCTGCCGCAGCTTCTGGAGGAGGCGCACGTACCCGAAGGTTCGCGTCGCCAGATGTGGTTCCAGCACGATGGAGCTCCGGCCCATTACACGAACGACGTGCGTCTCCATCTAAACGCAAGGTATGGCCAGCGGTGGATCGGGCGTGGGGGTCCAGTTCACTGGCCTGCCCGATCACCAGACCTCACCTGCTTGGATTTCTTCCTTTGGGGTTACCTGAAGGCCGAGGTATACCATACACCTGTCAGCAGTGCTGAAGAACTTGTGGCGCGCATTGTGGCAGCTGCAGGGCAGATCAGAGATACTCCTGGCATTGTTGGAAACACACACTCCTCAATGCGACGGAGGTGCGAAGCCTGCATCATGGCCCAAGGTCGAAATTTCGAGCATCTTCTGTAGTGTTATTTTTTGTAAATAAATTTCCAGTATCATTGATGTTTTTGGTCTAAATTTATTCAGAAGTGTTGAGCAGAGGTAGAAAATGTGTTTTCATTATTACTAACTGATCGTAGCGCCCCGTTTCCAGTTAGCGTCCGAAATGTCAACGAATTATGTTTTTTGCCCAAAGCGCCCCCTATCGATGTTTCTTTTTGTACCGTTCAACTGAGTTTCAGAGAGCCCCAGCAAACAGAATCATGAAAATGCATGCCATAAGTCAAGAAATCTGTTTGTTTATCTCTTAGGAGCCTTCGAGTTTCGACCACCCTGTACTTTGACATTTTATTCCGGATCTTACGCTTTTTGCAGGGCTCTACTTTTGGGTTCAAACTTTAAGTTAGAGTATAAACTTTGGCGAGCATGTGTTAAATTATCAAAATAACGGGCTTAAAGTTGTTGTCTAGCTCTCCAAAGTCTGCAGCGCCCCCTATCCATGTTTTAAGAGATACGCTTATCAAATTGGTACTGAAGAAAGTCTAAACAAACAGAATCATTTCGACGCAACAAGCAAGAAAATATAACCATTTCCCTAGTTTTTATGACGTTTCGAATTTCGGCACCCAAATTTTCGAAAGCGCCTAGCGCTTTACCATCGCGTCAGGGACCCTACATTCCCTATTCAAAAATGTTCGTCTAGGTGTGCTCTATCGATCCTTAAAGTTTGTCACCGACGAGCTGAATCACCCTGTATAACATTTTAATTTTCCAGACGTAATTTTTTTCGTTATTTTTAATGACATTTCTAATGGAAAATAAATTGTTCCATTTTTATGGATAAAAGAGAAACAAGGAAAAGTGATAGGAATCATCACATTGCTTGTAACCATTGTTTGTAACCATTTGAAAATTGTAATTCACTTTTATTTGAAAAAGAAAAAAAAATAGTGAAAATAATATTGTGATTAAATTGTATTTTTCAAGAAATACGAACATATTTTCACATGTTCAAATTCAGGAATCAGTTTATTTTAGAAGACGAAACTTCGTCTATCGACTGGAACATTGAGATGAATTCTATTGACGTCAAAAAAAAAAAAAAAAAAAAAAAAAAAAATTAGTCGGATACGGCAATCCCAAAATTATCTTATATATATTAATTCTCACCGAAAAATACGGGATAGCTGTGCCACCGGTTAGGTGGTTTAAACCAAAATCTAGTCTGCAACAACTTATTTTAACTTATTACTGAAACTGAAGTTTGATGAAAATCTATGCATTAATTTTTGAGATAGGGCGATTGAAAAACTGAAAAAAATAATCTGCATAACAGCACCACATGTTGGGTGATGTACTCCAAAAACTAATCAGGATCAATTTTTTACCAGTTTCTAACTGAATGTAAGGTTTGATGAAAATCCATGCATTAGTTGTTGACATACATTTATTGCGAAATCGTGAAAAATGCAGCATAGCAGCTCTATTCGTTGGGCCATTTACATCAAAAACTAAAGAACACTAATCTATATCAAGGACTAACTGAATCTGAAGTTTTAGAAAATTTCATGCATTAGTTCTTCAGATGGAGCTATTTCGATAATCATAAATAATGCACCATCTGTTGAGCGATTTGCAACAAAACATAATCAGCACCATGTTATATCAAGTACTAATTAAATATAAAATTTTATGAAAATCCATGCTCTAGTTCTTGGGATATGGCTATTGTGGAAATTGTAAATAATGCAGCATAGTGGTGCCACCTGCCGAGCGATACACATAAAAACTAAATAGATCTAGTTTGTATTAAGTCTCACAGAATCTAAAGTTTATGAAATTCTGCGCATTAGTTCTTGAGATAGAGATATTGCAAAAATCACGAATAATGCACCATGGCAGCGACACCTATTGAATAATTTTCTGTAAAACGTAATCAGCAGCATTTTACATCAAGTACTAACTAAATCTAAAGTTTTATGAAAATCCATGCACTAGTTCTTTATATATGGCTATTGTGAATAATGCGGTATAGCAAAGCCACCTGTTGAGCGAGATACATCAAAAACTTATCAGATCTTGTTTATATCAAAGTCTATCAGAATCTAAAGTTTTGTGAAATTCCGTTCATTAGTTCTTGAGATAGAACACCCATAAAATTGTTGTCACATACAGACCGACTGACAGACTCACAGGCAGGCATTTTGTAAAAAAAAAAAATGCTTTTCGTGTTCTGTGATCCCTAAAACGTATAAATCCATCGAAAATTTTCACGAATCCAATACTTTCTTCTTGTAAAGATGGAAAAAAAATCGTCAATTATTTTAATTTAATTTGAAGTAGAAAAATAGTTTTTTCAATCATAGCGTTAAGATGGCGATGAAAACTTTTTAGTGGCGGGCGTTAAAAATAAATTGCTTTAGGGAGAAGAAATGTATTTATATGTGCATTTATTTTAATTCCTAAATGTAAAATTCTTTTGAATAAATTCGTCAAAACAAAGCTATTTTTGTATAAGTTGACCCAAATGACATCATTTCTACCAGCTTCGAAACTAGAAGCTAAATTTTAGAAGAGCGAAAAGCTTTTGGCACTTGGATTATAGGATAAGTGCATTTTCACTAAAACAGCTTTTGACTTAAATTGTAAATATAATTTATTATTTGAAATATTGTATTTAATAAAATTAATACTATGATTCCTTTCTAAATTTACAATAAAGTTAGATTTCCTATTCCGCAAAAGAATCGAATGACCTCATGAAATATTGTATTTAATCAAATTAGTATTTTAATTGATTTCTAAATTTACATAAGATTTCATAATCCACAAAAGAATTGAATGAACTCATGAAATATTGCAATTAATAAAATTAATATTTTAATTGATTTCTAAATTTACAATAAAGTTAGATTTCATGTTCCGCAAAAAATCGAATGACCTCATGCACTTCAAAAGCAACGTAACAGGTTGTTATGCAACTAGTATATATATTATATGTATAAAAGAAAAGAAAAGAAATGGAATACTTACTAACAAGAAAGTTGTAAAACGCGGTATGCTGAATTTCTTGAAAACACATATTCTTAAACTGCGCAGAAATGTGAATACTTCTGGCATAAAAAGAGCAAAAAGAAGGCACCAAATCAACGCCTTTCTTTCTTTTACAACCACAACGCCATAATCGAGTCGATCTATATCTGTTAAATAATAAAAGAAATACATAAATGGCAATCTATTTAAAGCACAACAGCAAAGTATTTAAAATTTTAAGTACCAGCAATTTTACGCAAATTTTATAAATAATATTACGCACCAAAATTTTTATTTAAAACTCTTTAACTTTTATAATTACTCAATTATGTGGAATTTATATTTTATTTTTAATAATTTCCAGCACCGTTGAAAAGTGTTTTGTGAATTCATATTGTCTGACCGTCTGTCGGTACACACTCTGACTTGCATAAATAAACTCGGATTTTCATGTAATTGATATATTTTAATGATATTTATCACTCATGTTCGATATTAAAAATGAAGAGTGCAGCATTAATAGATCATTTACAGGGGCACTCAAGAGAATTCCGTTATATTATAGACAATGGTGAAAAATTGTTTGCAATGTGTATAATGTAATTTTGTAATCGATTTTTTTAACCCACTTATTGATATGCTATAATTATAAACATTACATTCACAGATATGTTTCCGAACAACAATAGTGCATTTTAATATTTTCTGAAATTAATTATAAATTAATATACAAATTATAAGGCATTTTTCAGTTAACCCGTGACAGTGGATAAGTTCCCAAATGTAAATTTTTCCATTTTTCAATATTGGGTGAAAAAATTGAATATTGGTTTTTTTTTTACCCAATATTGAAAAATGGAAAAATTTACATCTATAATTAATTTACCGATTGAATAATCGTGTTTCAAAAACTAATCTAATATGATTTCGTATGCAGCGATTTTCTGCAGTTCCATATATTGACCTTCGATTTATTCTGTTGAACTGATCCAGAGTACCAGACCAGATAAAGTGATCGTTGAGGTTAATTGGGTGAAATAGTCCTCCAGTGTTCGTGTCCGGGATAGCTCAGTTGGTAGAGCATTGGCGGCTTCAGCCAATACATCCCTGGTTCGAATCCTGGCCCGGACTTTTTTCACCCAATATTGAAAAATGGAAAATATTACAATTAATTTACCGATTGAATAATCGTGTTCCAAAAATTTATCTAAAGTTCCCAAACGTCTGAGGCTGGTGCAATTGCACCAGAGTTGAAACAGCAGTGGAATTAATCAATAAATACTTATCAATACATGCTTGGCGAAAGAACCCAAATGGCTATGAAACTGCTACATGAAACATTTTAAAAGCTAAAAATAGGAAATAAATTATAAATATAAAATGAGGAGTGAAGTATACTTTTTAAATATACGCTTTTATCAGTTAATGTTTTAATATTAATCAGTTTGCGATTATAAGGTGAGAAATCAGTTTAGAAATTCTAAAAATAAATTATTATATTAAAGAAATGTTTCAGAATTTTGTTTCCTGTGTCAGTAAATTTAATAATGCGTCAATGATGGCTACTAAAATGAACCAAATTGACTGTAAAACTGCATCAATGAAATATTTTAAAAGCTAAAACGTAGATAATAAATTATAATTTAAAAATAAAGAAAATCTAATATAAAAAAAACACTTTTATCAATTAATAGTAATTAAGAAATTTACGGTTATGCGTTGAGAAATCAATTTAGAAATCTTAAACGAATAGTTTAAATGATGTTTCATTTTTTTTTTCTTTCGTTTTGTTCTATCCTAAAAAAAAAAAAAAAAAGATATAGAGCAAAAAATATATTGTGGCTGTGCAAATATAAAGTTATCAACTTTTTGGAAATTTTGAACCTCCCCCCCCCCCTTCCGATATCGTACGTTATTATCCTTAGAACACCTCCCCTCTTGTAAAGATATCCTTATCAAAGTGAAAATTGTTTCGATTTTTAGACTTTTTTTAAATCTATTTTTTTTTTGTTTCGAGTGATATACAAAACTATTTTTCACATATTTTATTGATTCAGATGAAGAAAAGTCAATAAAATATCAATTTATATTTCAAAAACCACTTAAAAAAAAGAATTACTCTTTAAAGATGTTTTAAAATAGCCTTTTCTTACATAATGCATTTAGTAGTAATAAAATTTTTTTTCACTTGTTCGGAACGAAGGAGGGGTGGGAAGGACAGATAGAAATCCTTATCAACAAAACAAATAGATTACATTCTTTCTCTTTCATTTATTAGTAAACGCAACCTTCATTTCATATATACATTATGCATGATTTTTCGATTAGTGATCTTATACACACGTATGAAGAAGAAAAACAATGTCAAAAATTGGAGGGATTCCATATTTTATAATTAAATACTTTTGTAATAATTTAGCGATTCTAATATTAACTCTGTATTTTAGAAAATAGATAATTGAAAAGAAAAGCGATAACATACTATTTTAAACGAAGAGCATGTTAAAAATAAAAAAGAGAAAATTTTGATTGGATCAAAAAGATATCAAAAGACAACCACCTCCCCCCAGCGATATATTACGATGGTGATTCTGCGTGCAGCTCGCTATAATTTACCGTATCCTCCCAAAGGTCAATAGCGGAGGAGATCTAGAGATATGGGGAAATATGCGTTTTCTCCTGTTACTTATAACCACATTTTTTGGCGAAGGATGAACAATTTACGCCAACTTTCGCAACAAAACCGTAGAACAGAGTTTTAAATACTAATCCGATATAAAATTTTAAACGAAGCTGATAAGCTATGAATGATTTTCAATGGATACGATTTTACAAAATTTTCTCAAGTCCAAAAGGTCAACTATCATTACAACACAAGTTTAAATTCATTTTTGTTCGGAAACATATGAAAATAAGCAGATGTTATTCAAAAATATTTTTAACCCTTTATCTACGCATTATGAATTCAAGAAAATTTTACATTCAAAAGCATTTTATGCAAATTGTTTAAACTAAATTAAGAGATTTATATAATCATTTAATAAATACTTGAAGGATTTTAGGATTTAGAAGGATTAACTAAATTGGAATTTACAGGGATTTTGTGCATTTTTTATAACCCCACTCAAATCTTTATTTTTAATTATTTTCTTAGTATTTTGTAAAATTATAAAATGTACAAATATTATGTTCTTATAATATAAATATCAAAATATTTCCGCATTGAAAAATCCCCATCCACTCCCTCAGCGCCAAGAAAGCTGAAAAGATGCAAAGACAAAATAAATCATTATTTAAAAATATTTTTGTTTCGCGTAACCAATAATGCTTTTGGAACAAGATAAAGTAATGTATATATAACTCATTCTAAATAGTATTACAACTAACTTACGTATTAAAAGAATTTTATAATAACTTATTTTAATGGTACTTATAAGTACCATCGATAGATAAAGGGTTAATTGACAGAAGTTTTCCATTTTTTGGCAAACATAAATGATCTTTCAGAAAATACATTCAAAGTTGGCATTTTGAACCGAATTTCTGGACGCAAGGAAAGAAAACTACCCAAAGAGAGAAGAAAAATTTGTTGCTACACGATCAAAATTGTTTATAAGTCAATAATATATATAAGTCGATTTATTTAATAAAAAGTGGAAGACTCGTTTCGATCAGATATCGCTTCCATAGCCAGCTTTCACAATTTTCTTCCTTTACATTCAAAACTGAGTTAATAAATGTGTCGGAAATTTTGCGTTTATTTAACAGTATACTTGAAAACCGATTTAAGTATAAATGTGCCTCAAGAGAATAAGTTAATTTGACATCAATACAAAAAAAAAAAAAAAAAAAAGAAAGAAAAAGAAAAAAAAATCAATGTGGATATAATAGATATTGGCATCGGTCGATTATATTGTGTTTTAGTCCAAGTTTAATTTTTTGCAGCAGACTCAGGCCGAGCCTGGACTTGACTTACACTTTTTATTTTTTCCTGCATAATCGAGTCGGAGTTATTTTCATGATGGTTCAGAGAAACAATAGGCTTTGTAAAAATAATAACAACCATAATGGAATCATTGGAATTATCTTACACTGATTTTCAAATTCCCTACACAACAATGGAAAACTTTCTGAAAATTTTTCTAACGCATTTTTAATTGAAAGTACATTTATGTCATTGAAATTATTTAGAAACAAATAACATTTTCTTTTTTTTAATTAATTAAATTAATTTTTGAGTTATTAGTGGTTTTTGGCACGAGAAGATCATTTTTTTCTTTTTTCCTGTGTTATCGCATCGGAAAATTCGATTTAAAAGCCAATTTTAAATTGTATCTTCTTAAAGTTCTTATGCCTTTAAAAGCGAAAAAACACCGAATACACTAGCGATAATTAATAATTAAACAATAGGCTTTGTAAAAATCACCATAAAATAAAAAACAAAGCAGACACACTTCGAGCTAAAAAAAATACAACTCGTCATCAGCTGAGGTAGACATGTGTCTGCAAGGGCACAAGGTCAAAGATGAACTGGTTCATCTTGATTAAAGGAAATTATGAAATCACACATTATATTAAATTAAAATTAAATGTTTGAATAAAATGCTTTTTATGCCTTTACAAACTTGCTAATCTTAATGCTTTACGATTATCAGGAATTGTTAAAAAAAATTATATATATATATATATATTCCATTTAGTCATAAAGCAAAATATCTGTAAAAAAAATTCCAAAATTAATCTTAGATTTTAATACTTTTATGTCATTACATACATTGTACACATGTACTTACATTTTAAACATTTTTAAGTTTTTTGATTTTAATCAATGATTTAAAAAAAAATCAACCGATTTAAATCAACTGATTAAAATCGGTGACATCCTAATTGCTATAAATTTAATATTTTGAAATCCAGTTGATTTTAAATTTTAAAAGATTACTCTCATGTTCTGAAATGTTAGAACCTTTTTTTTCCTCCTCCCCCCCCCCCCCCCCACCTCCCATTCCCAGTTTCTGTTTGTTTGCTTGTTTTGTTAATTTATATTTTATCATTTTTGATCTAATATTCTGAAATGAAATTAGTTTAATATTTTTTATAAGTTAAAGTTTTTGTGATTCAGCTATTTTTATCATTTCATTCAGGAAAAAAATATATACAGGGTGTTTCAGTTAAACGTTTCAGAACTGCTAAGAGAGGTAGGGTGCATCCTGACGACTCGAAATCATATAGCAATGTGGGGTCGGAAATGCTTTCCTGAAGCGGTGATGTACACAGAAGCACCATAAAGATAAGACACCATAAGTGAAAAAATCGTTTTATTAATGCATGTAAAGTAAGTGTTCGAAATTTCTGAAACTGACTACAATGCACAACTCACATTTCCGGCGCATGAAAATCCGAACATTCTCGAATACTCCAGGCACATCTCGATTTTCTCCGGCAGCTACTGCGATTTCCACTACCAGCTCCTCAGCATTGTCAACAGGGGTGTCATAAACCAGTGTTTTCATATGACCCAAAAAATAAAAATCAAGACATGATAGGTCTTGCTTTTTTACATGTATTTATGAAACGATTTTTCACTTACGTTGTCTTTTCTTTATGGTGCTTTTGTGTACATCACCGCTTCAGGAAAGCATTTCCGACCCCACATTGCTATATGATTTCGAGTCGTCAGGATGCACCCTACCTCTCTCAGGAGTTCTGAAACGTTTAACTGAAACACCCTGTATATTACACATAAATTGTGTCCGAAATTTCTGAATATCCGTTACAACCTTAATTAAATTATCTAGATTAATAATTTATATTTTTTTATTACAATATTCCATAAAGTGATACATTTATACAAATTGAAATATTGCACAATCAATAATACTACGACACGAACAAATATGTAACAAATTAAAGTAAAACATCCCTAAAGCAACTGTTTTCATTCCAGTAAAAATTGGTCGCTCCGAGAGGTGATCTCTTAATGAAGGTCATGTTTAAACCAGATTTTAGTTGTTGAAAAGGGCAACAATTAATGTTACTAAAATTTATTTTTCACATTATGAAAAATATGAAAGTTTAAAGTGAATATGAAAGTTTCTAAATTTTTATGACAGTTCCAAACGGCCTGCTTAATTTTTTTGAAGGCCCTACCCATTTGTTTTGTCAATCGGGTTGTCCTGACCAGTTTAAAAGGTTTACCTCATGTAGTCGTATCGGGCCGGGAACGGGCCTCGGGTCGAGCAGATCTCTACATGAGCCCATGACAGTAATCTAGGCCATTAACACACACACACACACACACACACACACACACACACACAAAAAAAAAAAAAGACCATTCTTCCCTTTTTTTGAAAAATTGTTTTTCAGAAGTATTTATTTTTTGCACAAGACTGGATAAATTTAGTGGAAAGATAGTTTACTTATTTAATATTACTTCTTTAATATCTGATTGAAATTAACTAAATTTTCGTCTTTATTTTAAAGCAAGATTCAATCAAAGTTTAATATTATTTGTAAAGCAAAATCTAACTTTATTAAAGGGTGTGTCCAATTTTTATTTAGAAAATCAAGATTTCTATTCATTTCTTATTAAATTCTTACAGTAATAAAGAATGTGTCATTATAAGATAAACTCTCATTTGTTTTCCACATTTTAAGTGTTTTTTATCGGAGCACTTTGATTTTTTAAAAAATAATGTAATTAGGCATCAAAATGGTAACAAGCAAATCCGTAACAAGCATAATACAAACTATCTCTCTTTAATCTTGCCTCACATGTTATTTAAACTGGTAAAATCCATTATAGCGATCCCCTTGCAGTATAGCGAAATAAATATGCGTTATGTAAATCAGATGTTGACGTATTTTTCTCAAAAGTGTAAATAATTTTTAAAAAGTTTTTAAAATTATTTGTCTCATTTTTACACTCTTATCAATTGCAAATAAACATATGTATAATCAATAAATAATTAATAAATATTTTACTTGCTGCATATATTTGTATATCATGCAAGATTTAAACAAAAAAATTTACACGATGTTCAACTGAGACATCACTGAAAAACGCGTAAAAATACGCGTAGAAATATTCTTTATTAATAATAAATTCATTTAGCCATTCGAGCGATAAAAAGCCTAAATCAATCCCTGTATGTGTACTCACAGAAGCAGTAACCCCAAAGCGAGAGAAATTTAGAAGGGGGCTTCCATTGTCCAAAGACGCTACCAATTAACCCGCGCTAGCTGCAGTCATCCCATTACGATATCATGTGCGATACTCCCCCTCCCCCCTAAAATTATAACGTTATATATGCAAAGCCCTTTTCCAATAAACTCACTACCTTGCGCTTTTTACGAAGCGTAAAAATATCAGTAAATGGTTCTTAATCGAGCTCGATGCCAAAGCCAAACTAATGTATTGTTACGGAAATTTTCGGGAAAACATGAAATGAAATTCAGAAAGTTAGGCGTGATTTTCAAGACGAATATTAAATGATCATAAAAAGAGTGATTTTTTTAAAACTACTTTTACTTTTATACTTATTATTTCTTAAAAATTATTTCTTAAAATATACATATATATGTATATATATATATTATTTACTTTGTTATTAATGACATTAAGGGAACAGTTTACTTCAGATTTATCAAAAAAGTGATTCTTTTTTAAATATATTCAATTAAAGACTGTTTAATTGTGAATATTTTGACTCCTCATTTTTACAATATGGCAATTACGAGATATTGTAAATTTTGTTAATACACCTAATACAATTACCCATACATATTAAAACTTTAAATGGCTTTTTATCCATGCTCATATTTTCGCCACTTTCTTGTTTAAAAAAAATACTAAGGCGTTTTTTGTATTTGAGATAGTGATTTAAACTTTTTGTACATATTTTTTATTATACATGTGATAAATCTGTGCACGTAATTAGCCCTAAAGTTTAATATTAATATTATTATTATTATTATTATTAAATTAAAAGTGTATGAAGATGTGTTAGATTTCATCGTTTTATGCTACATATAAATAAAGAAAATCTATTAAAAGTAATAATAGGTACATCTGAAAATCCATGCGCAGTCTTGTGTAACACACATTTGAAAATCTTTAAAACAAGTCGGAAATTGTACGTGAAGCGTAGCAAATGAGTGCGTTCCTACTATAACGGGATTTAAAAAATACACTACATGGCCAAAGATGAGCGTCCACTTGCGATTTTTGACATTTTGTTAAGTATCTAGAAAAATACTTGAGGAATTATCCTGAAACCTTACGTGTGTAAGCATAATAGTGCAGGTCATATATTTCTGTGAAGATTTTCTTCCGAAACTCCATAGGGGACCGTCAAGAAATTGAAAAAGAACGGAAATCTTTTGGATAACCCTGTCAAAACTAATGTAGCAAAAGTGTTCAAACTGTAGATTGTGATTAAGTAGCTTATTGTAATAAACCGTTTTCATTTTTATGCGGATAGCATGGATACTCGAAGAGATATTAAGGTTTTTATAAAAATAGTGCCAATTTTTTTTTTAGTTTTTTTGCTTATAATTTGCAGAGCTCTCAATATAAAGTAATGTTCTTTTCCGAAAATATGACAAACAACATTGTACACAATACCCTTTAATCAGAATTACAAAATAATAAAAGTTGTATGAAAAATGAACAGTTTTACTAAATATTTTTTTATTGCGCGTGCGTCAACATTATCAAAATTTCATTTGCATATTGTGTTAGCTAAGTGTATAGAGCAACTTTTGTGAAAGTCTCAAAAACATAGCTTGAAAATTCTGAAAGTGTTTTATAATAATAAGAAAAAAAAATGAAAACGCAAACTGTGCTCTTAAAAAAAATATATATATATGTGTATATCACAATGAAAATAAAATTAATGATCAAATTTCATTATAAATCTTTATACATACTTTTAAAGAAAATTGACAAATTTCCGTAAAAATAAAAACTGTTATCTTCATTAATCAATGAAGTGATGAGTAGCAGGCTGCTTTTTGACACAACAGCCGCTCCTAGAACCAGGCAAAACGTGATCAAGTAGACCCCAATTTTTAGGAGCTTAATTAGCCATTTGTATTCATTTGTGCGGTAGCTCTCTTGCCATTCGTCCGAGGATAAACCAAACAGATCCCACTGCTTCACATTTTCTTCGATTTGCTGGCTGAAAGGTCAAAAGAAGTACATAAATTTAGAATAAATCATGATAAATTTAGAACTGTTAATTTTATAAGAAATAGTATATTAAGCGTGTGAATCTCTTTAATACGTCTAATATTCCTATAGGTACAATCATGGGATAAAAAAGTAAACACTTCTTATCTCCGGAACTAATTATAATGGAAAAGAATTATTGATACCAAACGATTGTAAATAAAGTCTTCTTTTAAATTATGTACATAAAATTTGCTTAGAAACTTATCTACAAATCAAAAATAGATCTTTTTTGTTTCTTTTCCTGTTTTTTAATGGCAGTTTTCAGAAGGTTCTTTTTACGGTCGTATTGAATTTTCTTCTATTGGTCGGGCTGGGCCTGAGCCTGACTATTTCGGTCTGTGCAGACTTCTAGTGTGAAGTCGGAAATTCTTTGCATAACTTTCGTTGCTTTAGCTCTAAATATCACCGGTAGATGATACTGTTCTGATTCAAACTATAAAAACGCCCCAACTAAAGTATTTTCATACATTAGTTTCGTTGTGTATAGTCAGGGGAAAACACCCACTCCTATCAGGTCTGGAATATTAATGAGACACACACTTAATGTAAATCACTGTTTAATTCATTTTATTTTATTTATCTACTGTGCTTATCTGTATGTCATTATTACGTACTCAAGTAATGGAGATATTTTCTCATGTATGAAATTACAATGAGTAAAAGTTTGAAATTAAATTCTAAAAGAGAGGCTATTTACCATCTGGAATATGAGCAATAAAATAGAAAGCTAGTAGCTGATGAACAAGAGATATTCTTCTTTGATGGCCTGTCATTGGGCGAGCAACAAGTAGTGGCACGTGAGGATAGCCCGTGCACATAGAAAAAAAATCCCATAGGATAGAAGGGATGAAGATAAACTGAGTGCGTAAGAGAATGTAAGGTGGCTGGTGCTACAGTGGGCAGAGTGTTTTTTCTTGTGAAGTGTACGTGTGTGCCGAGAGTTAGTACAGAAATGTGTGGTCGCAGTGTTGGATATAAGCCTAACTGAATTCGGCCAAGAGAGACGAAAATAGTGTATTTTTAGTGATATAATGTAGTGCGTAGATAATATTCCAAAGTGTGACATAGCATACTGCATGATCAGCTATACCCATGCCTATAAATGAAAATATTGTGTTTTAATGTAAAATCTAAGTGTGTTATAAATAAAAATTCAATTTGATGAATCTTAGTGAACAGATTCCCAAACTTACATTGTGGCGACTGTCACGCACATATACCGGTGATAGCAGCACAAGAAAGTCATTAAGGAATATATGCATCTTCACGTGAGGTGGATTAAAATTAAACATAGTTATATATATCACAATACCTGCAGCATCTATTACAAATTCCATACATATTAATGTTAGAAATTATTGCAGAAGAAAATGCAACTAAAGCATCGGAACTAAAAAAAAGAAGGAAACGTGATAAATTTTTTCCCGATTTCATACATTTCTCCATTGCAAGAATAACATCTCTATAATAGTTGTCACTATTTTCTTATTCTTAAATAAGTACATTTTAGGAAATCCCGTATTTAGCGATACAGATGTTTTTATTTGCAGTACTAGCTGAGCTCTAATCCAATGTGTTCCATTGTATTGGAGATCTTTCAATTTTGGGGAATGGTGTGAAATCTCAATTTATTCTGCATTTAGAAAAGATATAATTTTTTTAACACTTTCCAACAAAGTTGAAAAACGTTTATGATTTCGGTTTGACTGTCCGCGCTCTAACTCCCGTAGATATATTCGGATAGCCCAGAAAATTTTCGACGGTATTGACGTTTATCCTAATATGTACCCTATTAAATAAAGTTTCTAGCATGAAAATATTTACAACGTCTACAATACAAAGTTCCTTTTATAAAGTGTTATGAATGTGTACAACACTAGATTTATACCTATTGTAATCTGACAGATTTTTTTCTAAGTACTAGAAGTTGAAATGACCACTTAGAGGAAGGCATTTTGAGTTAACTGAGGACATATAAAAAAATTCATTGATGAAACTAAAAGCTATAACAAAGTCTGCCTGCGAAAAATGTATAGGTGACTAGATCTTACGCTGACATAGTTCTATTGAATTTTCAACACCGACTCGGTGGGGACTACTTTGAAGGCGGTAAAATAAATGTTTATGAATAAATATTTTTTTTGTGCTGTATTTAACAATTTCGAATACATTTTATGGAGAAATTGTGCCTAAATTTTGCTATTCAAACGCATTGGCATACCTTAAAGGCACGTGGAACATTTCGACAAGTAAAATGAAGTAGTTCCTGCAAAATATGTGACATCATGTATTTTACTTAAAAATAGCGATAGAAATTAAGAATGAATTTATTACCGTAAATATAAACATTATAGCTGATTGTTTGATAAAAGGCTATTTAATTTTCTACTGACTTTGTCACCTAGCAACCAAGATATACCTAATTATTTCAAAATGTAAAAAGTTTTCTGTGCAAACGATTTTTTGTGATAAATACATTATCTGTTTTATTTCTTCAGCTTTTACCTAAGCTGTGTGAAACAATATTCTTTTTGTTTTTTGAGTTTGATAAGAATGTTTTTTAATGAGATATGTGAAAAAATGTTACCGTTTTTTATTGGAGTTGTGTTTCGTTAAATTATCTACGTTCGAAAGAACTGAGAAGAATTTTCTCATGAGAATAAACTGTTTTAAAACAAGAGATGAGTATTTAATTTTGAGTTGAGTAAAATATTAATATAATAAACTTTCGAACAAATTGGAAATTCTTCATATGGTCCGTCTTATACGGAGAAAAATCAGCGAGTTGTTATTCTACGTCAATGATTGAAGGATAACTGGTGAATATTTTGTGCTGTTTTGCTATTTCTTCGATGTTAGAACTCATCTTTTAAAGAGCCAAGAGGGGTAAGTGCACCCATTTAATTTTTATTCATTAAAAATGAGTATGAAAGAATTAAAAGCAAAAAAGAAAATTTTCAAAACAAACTTGACAAAATTAAAAGAAAAATTATCGAATACTGAGCTAGAATTAAATGAATTAATTCTCATAAAGGAGAAACGGAATAAATTAGAGCAAAACTTTGCTGAGTTATTTGAGTCTATTTATAAGATAAGTAAAGAAGATGAAATTGAGGATTTTATTAAGGAAAACGAAGAAATTAATGAAATTTTAGAAATAATGGAATTTGAACTTACAAAAAAGTTATCAAAAATGAAAGTGCAAACTGTTAATTTAGAAAACGCCACAAAGGCTGATAATAACATTAAATTGCCAAAGTTAACTCTTCCTGTATTTACGGGTAATTTGCATGAGTGGCTTTCTTTCAAAGATATATTTAAGGCTACTGTACATGAAAATTCTAATTTGTCAGGGGCAATGAAATTACAATATTTGAAGTCTTCATTGAGAGGAGATGCCTTTCGTATAATTCAATATATTTCAATCGTGGATTCTAATTATGAAGTTGCATGGTCGCTTTTGGAAGAACGGTTTTCAAATTCGAGAGAACAAGTTTACGCGCATTTAAAACGTTTTTTAAATATTCCTGTTATTCAGAATGAGTCCCCAGCAGCATTATTAAATCTAATAGATATAACAAATGAATGTATTAGGTCGTTAGAGATTTTAGAACAAAAAGTTGAGGGGTTTTCTACTACTATGTTTGCTTATATTTTGGCTCAAAAATTAGATGTAAATACAAAAATGTGGTGGGAAAGACATCTTAAGCGGGTAATTTACCGAGTTTAACTGAATTGCTAGAATTCTTGAGAGACCACGCGCGTACACTAAGTGCGTCCAAACAAGTAAATACAAAGCGAAATTTTCAAAACGAAAGCCAATCAAAGCATAGCTTTTCAAAGGTAACATCCATGGTTGCGAGTTTAAATGAGAAAAATATGCGCAAATGTGTTGTATGTAACCAGGAAAATCACAGTGTTTTTAAATGTCCCAAATTTCAAAAATTTAATGTACAGGAAAGAGTAGATTTTGTGAAAAAAAAACAATATGTGCTTTAACTGTCTTTCAGAATTCCACTGCGTCAAAAAATGTAACTCAACATTCTCGTGTTCAAAATGACATAAACGCCACAATATACTTCTTTGTTTTGATAGGCGTGAGAGTAATTCCAATGCGGTGGGAAACACAAAAAATTATAGTGATAAGGAAGTGCCAAATGCATTGTCGACGAATGAAAGTAAACCAACATTAAATGTTGACGCCATACCATTTGAGTTAAATAACCAAATTCAAAATTTCACTGGTACTTCAAATGTGAGATCGAATAATGTTAAAACAGTTCTTCTTTCCACTGCTATTGTTTATATGAGAGATAAATTCGGAAATAAAGTTCCGGTGCGTGCTTTATTGGACAATGGTTCAATGAGCAATTTTTTAACATTGCAGTTAGTTGAAAGATTAGGAATTCGAAAAGAAAAAAGTAATATTTCGGTATCGTGTTTAAGTGGATCCTCTGTAGCGGTAAAAAATAAAACTACTGCCTTGATCAGTAATAATTCGGGAGATTATAGCCGAGAGTTAGATTTCCTTATCATACCAAGGATTTCGCAAATTATGCCCTCGAAATATATTGATATTTCAGATCTAGGAATCTCAGAGTCTATTATTCTTGCTGATACTGAATTTAATAGACCAGGGAAAATATATCTTTTGCTAGGAGCTGAAGTATTTCTAGAATTGATAAAGGTGGGTCGTATGAAGCTACCAAATTCTAAATTAATACTGCAAAATACGGTGTTCGGTTGCATAGTAAGTGGGAGTGTTTACGATTGTAACGATCAGGAACAAATACATTGTGGGTTAATTACTGAAACAGATTTAAATTTCGAAATGAAAAAATTTTGGGAAATTGAAAGAGTAGAAGAAAGTACACCATTGAGAAATACAGAAGAATTAGCATGCGACACCCACTTTATAAACACACATCAGAGAGATATAACGGGCAAATTCATAGTACAAATGCCGTTGAAAAAAGATCCTAGTTTTTTGGGAGAATCAAAGCAATTTGCGGAAAATAGATTAAATTCACTTTGGAATAGGCTTGTCAAAAATCCAAATCTTTTAGAGTTATATTGCGCATTTATGGCAGAGTTTAATGGTTCACATGCAACTTCATCAGGAGAATCCCTAAATTCCATACAGCTGAATGGAGATGTCATTCAAGATGATTTGTTTAGCATAATACTTAGATTTCGTACACACCGCTATGCATTTACAGCAGATGTAAAAATGATGTATCGCATGATACTTATCGATAAAAGTCGAGCAGTTGTGACGAAAGCAAAAATTTTCTTACAAAGACTGTGGAGAATGCAAATTGGTTGGGATGAAAATCTCCCTGCAGCTGAGCTTGATGATTGGTTGCAGTTTTTAGAATCATTAAGAGCCATCAACAATATAAGTGCTGTTAGATACATTTTTACAAATAATCCAGTGCAAATTAAAATTTGTGGCTTTTCAGATGCTTCGGAGAAAGCCTACAGTGTGGCATTGTATGCTGTGTCTTCAAATTCTTCAGGAGAGCAAATTTCTCAGTTGCTTTGCAGTAAAAGTCGAGTTGCACCAATCAAAACAATCACTATTCCTCGCTTGGAGCTCTGTGGTGCAGTTTTATTAGCCAAATTGATGAATAAGGTTGCCAAAACCTTAAAAGTTCCTAAAGAATCTGTTTACTATTATTCAGATAGTACTATTGTATTATGTTGGATTCGAAAACAGCCGTGTGACTTAAAAACCTTTGTGTCATCACGTGTGGCTACGATTCAGAATCTTTCTGATATCAGTCATTGGGGACATGTGGCTTCTTCTGATAATCCTGCTGATCTTGTGTCACGAGGTGTAGATCCAGACAAACTTCTCCAGAGTAACTTATGGTGGAAGGGTCCACTATTCCTAACACAACAAACTGAACCTTCTTTAAATACTGTCGAACTTGAGCAAAAGGATAAGGATCTATACAGAAGTGAACTTAAAAAGACTTTTTCAGAGACTTCACTTTTAATATCAGACTGTTCATTTTTTATTGACTATTTTTTGCAATTGAGTAATAATTATGCTAAATTAATAAGAATTCTTAGCTATGTTTTCAGGTTCATTCAGAATGTCAAGAAGCCAAAAGAAAGGTATTCAGGTAAGCTAATATCTGCTGAATTGAAGAAGGCTGAGCAGTTTATCATAAAATCTGTTCAAGAAAAAGAGTTCAGTTCTGAATTCACATTGTTATCTAAGGGTAAGGAGTTACCAAAAAATAGTAGATTACTTTCATTAAATCCTTTCTTGGATAAAAATAATTTAATCAGAGTTGGAGGTCGTCTCCAAAATAGCACGGTAAATTATGCCCCAAAACACCCAATTGTACTGCCCTCTAAACACAAATTAACAGAATTAGTTATCGAGTTTTATCACAAAAAGTATCTACACATAGGACCACAAAATTTACTTTATTGTGTTCGAAGAGAATTTTGGCCTTTAAACGGTAGGGCTATTTGTAGAAAAATTGTACATAAATGTATTACATGCTTTAGGGCCAAACCTAAATTGTTAGAGCAAATTATGGGCGAGCTCCCAAAAGAAAGAATAAATGTAGACTTTGTTTTTAATTGCACAGGAACTTATTTCTGTGGTCCATTTTTGATTAGATATAGAGGTCAACGTAAAGGCATTTATCATAAAGTTTATGTTTGTATTTTTATTTGTATGGTAACAAAAGCAGTGCATTTGGAATTAGTCAATGATTTAACATCTGAGGCTTTTATTGCAACATTAAAGAGGTTTTTTGCCAGACGAGGCAAACCTCGAAAAATTTTCAGTGATAATGCAGGCAATTTTGTGAAGACTAATGTAGAGCTTAAAAGGTTGCATGAATTGGTAAACAAACCAGACCAGAACCTTACTAATTACTTGATATCTGAAGGTATTGCTTGGGAATTTATTCCCCCTAAAGCTCCAAATTTTGGAGGTTTATGGGAATCGGGAGTCAAGTCCTTCAAGTATCACTTTAAACGTGTTGTAGGCAACTCTAAATTAACTTATGAAGAAATGTTAACTATAATTGTCCAAATTGAAGGTATCTTAAATTCGCGCCCGCTTACTCCCTTGAGTACAGATATTGATGACTTGGAGGTCTTGACCCCGGGACATTTTCTTATTGGTCGCCCACTTAATGCCATTGCTGAATCTGACCTGAGTAATATTGAAGATAATAGACTAAACTTATGGCAAAAGACCGCTAAAATGGTTCAGACCATCTGGAAAAAGTGGAAAAATAGTTATTTAAGTACATTGCAGCAAAGGCATAAGTGGATGATATCAAAAAACAACCTCAAAATAGGAGATATGGTTGTAATAAAGGAAGATGATCTTCCAGTGTCTAAATGGTTATTAGGGAGAATTGTAGAAGTATTTTTTGGTAATGATAATAGAATAAGAGTTGTAAATATAAAAACCCCAAATGGAATATATAAAAGAGCAGTATCCAAAATTGCTGTATTACCTCTTGAAAAGTAATTCAGTTTTTATAAGAAAGTGTACATTATTGTAAAATTTCTTTATTTATTATGTATTATGTAAAATTTTTTAAATATTTGCTTAAATTTAACTTAACTGTGACTCATTTATATTGTATTTAATTGTATTGTTCTTTATATTTTTTACAATGGTTGTAATTGCAGTGTTTTAGTTTGAAATGCTCTACGCTTAAAAATAAATGATATCAATAGCAATATTATCATGTTTTTGCTAAATGCGCTTCCATCTAATAAGTCAAGAAATACCAGATGTGGGTGGGAATCTCAGAGGTTTCAAGAGAGGCGGTATGTTTGATAAAAGGCTATTTAATTTTCTACTGACTTTGTCACCTAGCAACCAAGATATACCTAATTATTTCAAAATGTAAAAAGTTTTCTATGCAAACGATTTTTTGTGATAAATACATTATCTGTTTTATTTCTTCAGCTTTTACCTAAGCTGTGTGAAACAATATTCTTTTTGTTTTTTGAGTTTGATAAGAATGTTTTTTAATGAGATATGTGAAAAAATGTTACGGTTTTTTATTGGAGTTGTGTTTCGTTAAATTATCTACGTTCGAAAGAACTGAGAAGAATTTTCTCATGAGAATAAACTGTTTTAAAACAAGAGATGAGTATTTAATTTTGAGTTGAGTAAAATCTCTATAAATAAAAGGAATTCCGAGGATAATTAATTGAATAATTAATTGAGGCACAGGTGAAAGCAAATCTTGGCAATGCGCCAACTCGGTCCAGAGGAAGCAAATCTTGGCAATGCGCCAACTCGGTCCAGAGGTATAAAAGCAAGATAGAAAAAAACGCGCAGGTCTGTGCATTCAAGTACAACCACCCATATGTATATGCTGAAAGTTTGTTCTGACGCTCACCCGACGCACGTGGAGTGCCGATGGTCCGGGAAGCGTACCATACACATAAATTATTAAATAAACCTTCAAATTAAGCCCGGCGAAGCGGGCTGGGTATGCTAGTATTAATATAATAAACTTTCGAACAAATTGGAAATTCTTCACTGATATAGTAATCAAAATAGATCAATTGTATGCAAAAATTAGTTTTTAAAAACTAATTAACTTTTTAGATGTCTGTATGAAATTTTTTGGACAGCATGGCTGTTCGATAGAATTTTCTAAAAACTGTTGAATAAGGTTACGTAGAGCAACTGGGCCAGGATTTTACAATTGGACTCTGGCGTTTATGGCAATTCAGATTCTAAAAACTGATGTTCACTTGAATTAAAAGCTGAACCCTTTTAAATACGTTCAGTTAGGTTCACTCTAATAGACAGACGTTTTCAAAATTGCATTTTAATGTCTAAAAATAATATATGTATATATATTTAATCTTTCTCTTTTCATGGGGCCAGTTGCCCATTTTTAAGAGGCAAGTGGAGTAAGTAGATATATGTTGTTCATTCCTTTGTCTTTTTTAATATGGGGTTCCAGATTTTCTTTGAAAAAGAGTAAATAACTTAAAAAAATTCAAACCAGACAGATCATGTAAAATACATATAAACTAAAGAACGTTGTAAGGGAAATCTGTGCTGTCAAAGTGTCTAAAAATGCACCAAATGTGAAATTATTTAATTTATTTATGCAAAAAACATAAGAATAAGTAGAATAAATATAAAAGTTTCATGGGTATTTTAGGAAAAAAATACGCAAGATAACGTGAACGTAAATATGGTACGTAAGTACTTAAGTATCTCATTATTTTTTTAATTTACCTCAATGAAAATTCGATAAATATAATAAGTTTGTGAAGAATGAAACTATGTTCTTATAAATTTTTTTTATTTGTTTCGATAATTTTCTAATAATGTCACGTTGTTTTATGCAACCTTCGTCATCTGTATCGTATATTTTCTATTTTTAGCAATCTCATTTTAAAAGTTTGGTTTAATACCCGCCGACATGGTTTGAAAAATTTAGTTACCTCAGAGGCATATCCCAGTTTTCACATTCTTGAAAATTTTATGGGGGAACTGGAAACCGGCTTTAAATTGAAATCATGAACTCAATATGTATAAGTATCTATTATTAATAAGGTATTCTTATGTGCCTAGACATTAAAAAAAAAGTGATTGTCTGACAAACGTATTTAATGTATTTTAATAAAAAGCCAAAGACGTTCAATACCAATTGACGCTGTTTATAAAAAAAGAAGCCTGACATTGAGTTGGCACACATTGTCTTAATAAGCAGAGATGGAGGCGGAATGCTGACAAAAACTAAAGCTTAAAAATCATCAACAGTTTTTTTATGAAATAGCCGATGGCCCAGTTACCTTGTGGATCCAGTTGCTCCAACTTACCTTATATCATCTTAAAAATTGTTATGATGTCAGAAAACAAACTATTTGAGAATAATAAGGAGCAAGTTTCTTTCTGACTTAAAAAAAAAATTAAAAATATAACACTAAAAATTTTTGGAAATCCGAAGAATTTTAAGAACATGTTTTTCATTATTTAATTTTTTTTTCACTCAGAACTATGATGTTAGATATTTTTAAAGAAACAAGTTAGTTACTCAATTTTGGAAAGTTTCAACTATTTGCTTAAAATAGAATTTTAGAAAAATGTACCAAGGAGCATAAAAAAAACACATTTCGAGAAAGAGGCAAAAAAAAAAAAAAAAAAACTATATACACATCCACCGTGCATAAAACATACTAGCAGGGGAGACCGAGCTTAGCTCGGTCAAAATTAACTTTGTGTTCAACTCGATATAGTATTTTCACTGTATCATTAACTCTGTATTATTACTGTAAAACATGTTTATAATAGTATTATTTAGAAAAACAATCAATAAGAAAACTATGTTTTTATGCGCATATTTATAAATTTTATTTTATTTTAAATTTTACAACGAAAGGACATCGATCTAAATCACTTTTTTAGCTCGACTCTGATTGGTTTAACCATGCATCTCGAATCCTCTTAAGAATGTATAAAAAAATTCTTTACATTCTGAAAGACAATATATTTTGCTAGATATAGCCAAATTTGGAGGCATTCTTTCATTTGGCTCCAAATACGTGTTTTGGTTTTCGTAATTTTTATAGTCGATTTTTTGGCCATATGTCGCCAATATTTTTTCAAATATCACCAAGTTATTGGCTTTTGCCATATTCTCGTGACCCTGACCCGTATTACCCAAAATGAGCCACTAATCAAATTTGATCAAGCATGTGACATAGCTCAATCGTCTTCAGGTAATCAAAAACAGTAGAATATAAAATTGAATCAAAATCGTTCAAGCCATTTTTTAGGTAAAATTAGCTTGGCAGCATTCAGCAATGAAGCGAAATGACCCACTAATATAATTTTGTTTAACATGCGACTCAGCCCAATAGTCTTCTCGTGACAAAAAACGTTTTGTTTCAAAATTTAGTTAAAATTGATTGAGTCGTTATTGTATATAATTAGAATGACCCTAGCTCATTAAGACCCAAAATGACCCACTAATAGAATTTTCGCGAGCATGTGTCCAAGCCAAATGGTTTTCTCTTGCTCAAAAACGATATAATACAAAGTATAGTCAAAATGGTGAGTACCATTTTCTATATAAAATTAGCATGACCCATCATGGCCAACAAATGACCCTTATAATCGAAATCTCTTAAACGTGTGGCCTAGCTCTTTAGTTTTAGCATGCCGAAAAACATTAGATACAAAATTTAGATAAAATCGATTGAGCTGTTTTTTAGATATAGTTGGTTTGACCCTGACCCCTTATAATCCAAAATGACCCATTGATCGAATTTTCACAAAAATCTGTCCTAACCCAATGATTTTCTTGTGACCGAAAACGATAAAATACAAAATTTAATCAAAATTGAGCGAAACGTTGTCAAGATAAAATTAGAATGACCCAAAAGTGGCCCACCAATCGAAATTTCTCGAACATGTGACCTACCCCAATGATTTTCTCATGCCAAAAATATGTTGTATACAAAATTTCGTTAAAATCGACCCACCCATTCTTTAGATATAGCTTGACCTTGACCCATTAAGACCCACAAATGACCCTTATAATCGAAAGCTCTCGAATATGTGACTTAGTCCATTAGTTTTCTCGTTTCTAAAAATTGTTACATACAGAATTTCGTTAAAATTGATCCTGCCGTTCTTTAATTATACATAGCTTGACCCAGACCCTTTATGATCCAAAATGACCCATTAATCGAAATTTTTCGAACATGTAACCTAGTCCAATGATTTTATCGTGCCAAAAAAATGTTGCATACAAAATTTCATTAAAATCGATCTACCTGTTCTTTAGATATAGTTTGACCATCACCCATTATGACCCATCATGACCCACAAATGACCCTCATAGTCGAAATCTCTCAAACATGTGATTTAGCCCATTAGTTTTCTCATGTCAAAAAACTGTCACATACAAAATTTCGTTATAATCCATCACGCCATTCTTTAAATATAAATAGCTTGACCCGGACTCTTAATGACCCAAAATGACCCATTAATCGAAATTTTTCGAACATGTAACCTAGTCCAATGATTTTATCGTGCCAAAAAAATGTTGCATACAAAATTTCGTTAAAATCGATCCACCTGTTCTTTAGATATAGGTTGACCATGACCCATTATGACCCACAAATGACCCTCATAGTCGAAATCTCTCAAACATGTGATTTAGCCCATTAGTTTTCTCATGTCAAAAAACTGTTACATACAAAATTTCGTTATAATCCATCACGCCGTTCTTTAAATATAAATAGCTTGACCCAGACTCTTAATGACCCAATATGACACATTGAAATTTTTTCTCGAACATGTAACCTAGCCCAATGTTTTTCTCGTGCCCGAAAACCATAGAATGCAATTTTTAGTCAAAATTGCGTGAGAAAATCGCTAGATAAAAATAGCATGACCCACAATGACCCAAAGAATGACCCACTTACCGAATTTTCTCGAACATGTTACCTAACCCAATGGTCTTCTTGTAATCCAAAATGATACAATATAAAATTTGGTCAAAATCGTTAGAGCCGTTTATTAGATAAAAATGGCTTGACCCATAATGACCCCAAAATGACCCACTAATCGAAATTTTTCGAACATGTGACCCAGCCCAATAGTTTTCTCGTGCCAAAAAACGATTGGATACAAAATTGCCTTAAAATCCATCCAGCCGTTCTCTAGATATAAATAGCTTGATCCTGACCCATTGTGACCCAAAATGACCCAGTAATCGAATTTTCCCGAACATGGGACCTAGCCCAATGGTCTTCTCGTGCCCGAAAATGGTAAAATCCAAATTTTTGCGAAAATCGTTTGAGCCGTTTTTGAGATAAAATTTACCCACACACACACACAATTTTTGCTCGCATTATAGTATAAGATTATTTTAAAACTTTCCGGCACCATAATACGTTAGATCCATAATCTCTATTTTTTACGCCGATAGTTAAAAAATCAGAAATTTGAACTATTTTATGTTCCATCTTAAAGACAATTAATGTTATTTAATTTCTATGACGCAAAATCCATAGTTGGGAAACATATTTTTTTAAAGTTCTCCTCGTGTAAATTATTATATCCTTCAAGGATATACATGCAATGCATTTCATTTCATATATATTATGTTTTATTCATGTGAATTAAATTTTTAAGTAACTGAAATGGTGTAAAAACTTTACTTACCTTTCTGTCTGATTGGCATCGTTATTTTCTTCGATACGGAGCTCATACGGATCCAGCGGCAGTGCAGATACTAACTGCGGCTCACAGGCCACCGACATTTCTTTCTTTTAGTGCGTTCTGAAAAAAAAAATCATTAATTATTGAATTGTGGAAGGTGAAAACGATTTTGACAGTTAATTTCTCTATATGTTGCGACAGATATTCTTTTGGGTACGGTTGGATAGCTTTACTGTCGACTATTAGCTCTGGCTGGAAGCTTCTAATTTTTAAAGTAAATTACTTTACACATCTCTTAACGGTTTTTATAAGATCTTTCCAATATTCGTAAACAGTATCTTCATAACCCTCGCTTGAACAAGCGAAACGCAGAAAAGTTTACAGATGCAGTGACAAATGAATTTAAAGGTTCTTTTTCAAATGTGTTACGATTCATTACATTTTTTATTTTTTCCTCCGTGAAATATGTGGCAGTTGATTTGCATATCTGACTACAACTAAATTGAGAGAAAAAAGAAATAATAATCGATAAAAATGTACGATAATTACGAATGCAGATATATAGTAACTTCTTCCAAGTTACCCAAGACTCCGAAAAATGTTTATTTATTTTAAATTTCTTTATTATTTAATAACATTTTATCTTATTATTAATCTTTCAGAATAAAAAATAAATTTTTATTAGCTGCCTGTCATTTTCGGAGACGTTTCCTAAGGTGCACTTTGCATTAATTAATTCGTTGTACTCGATTTTTCCGATTCTGTCAAGTAAACATTTTCAGGTGAATAACTGAATTTATGCATGCAATTATAATGTTAATTTTAATGTTTATGTTAATATTGTATGTTTGTCTATTAAAGATGTTTTCTGTTTATCAAAATATTTACCTGAAAATGAATAGCATCTGAAAAAGTGATATTATAATTTGAAAAAACTGATTATTGCGCGTTTAATGATATTCAGAAACGTTTCCGAAAATGACGGGTAGTTAATAAAAAAATTATTTTTGTTAATTCTTCTTTAAATTTCAAAGATACATTGATATTGTGGAGTTTGTAAAGATAAAGGAACATTTTTCGAAATCTTGGTAACTCGGAAGAGGTTATTGTCCATTTTCGTTTATGTAGGTAGCAGGCTATGCCCGCTGCGCTGGTCCATTTTTCTAAACGAATCTTGACTCAAACAAAATGGTGATTTGAAATTTCGTTTTTAAAGCAATGTATACCATCACCTGGAATGTCCTTCCGCAATGCTGAAAACGATGCCCGTGCCAATGACATTGCGATATTGCACTATTGTATGCATTGGACAAAATTTGGGTAATTTAGTACTATCTCTCTTGTTTTATCGTTTATAGTAGAGTTTGATATGAAAATGAGATCGTTATGACAGCAGGAATCAAAATGTTCTCTACTCATCACATTATTTTGTTAGAAAGAATTGCAATGATTATCAAACTCTATTAATTTTCATATCGCACATTATCATATGTTAGTTCTTAAACTCCCGAATCTGAACTTGCACTATGTGTAGATCTGGTAGCCTAAATACAATCTCCATTACATGTTGCGTTACATTTTTTAATAACCGTCCTCTCCTGGCAGGTCTACTACAATTTTCTCTCTACCTTGGTCTGTTCCAGCAAAATACATAGCAAAATATGTAAAAAAGAGTGTTTAACTTATGTATTTATTAGAACAATGAAGCATAAAAGGTGTGTTTTAAAGCTGAATTATTTGAGTAAAATTAAAATTATACCAGTTTCATTGCCTCTTCATTTTTTCAAACCAGTTGCAAACATGTGGCTTTTAAATAGGGGATAATCTTTATGCTAAATTTTGTAGAAAAATAAAACTTCAGCTTGTAATCATTTGCATTATGATTTTTGGCGCCAAACATTTATAACGATAGACTTATTTCGTGTCTATTGTCAAATGAAAGTGAAGTTTACAATAATCTATTATTGGCATTTAATCTTATACCTTGGCGATAGTTTTTTTTGGGGCGGGGGTTCGACGGGGTAATGAAGTAGTATTTAATAGTTAATTTTTGATAAAATTCTGTTGATAGGGCTTAAATGTTAATTAAAGCTGCAACATAAACATTAAAAACAAAATTTTCTACTGTCGGTATTTCATGTATATTTTTTTCTTAGCCAATTTTAAAGTATTTTTTCTTTTTAACCTGAAAGATTGATAAATTAATTGCAAATATTTTTTTTAAATTCGATATCATTGTTATTCCGAAGATTTTTCCTGCGCATTGCAAATATTGCTTTTTTTAGTGATAGTAAAGTAACTGCAGATGAAAAATAGATAATAAGGCTAAAACCCAGAATTAACGACAGCTTGGCGAATGCCTCTACGGAGACTTGAAAAGTACGCGAGTTCTGTCAACTTAAATATCCAGATAGAATTTTAACAAATAATAGGTACTACTTTATTATTCCATAGATCAATTTCGCCAAATTATACATATTGCAAAACGATTCATCATATTATACAAACGGATATAACTTTTATTTTAAATAACAAAAGAATCAATAAATTACTAAAATATTTATGGAAATACAAATAAAACGTCGAATCAAAAAATAGTTGATAACGTAACAAACGCATGTAACATGTTTAATGTCAAATGAATGTGACATTTACGATAATCCATTATTGACATTTAATCTTATATTTTAAATGCAGCAGTTTTTTGATCGATGGAATAATTAAGTAGTACCAGATAGTATAAAAATATATAAATAATAATATAGCCAATAATATTTTGGCCAGGTGTCATGTATGTATCACGTTGGCGCGATTGCAACAAAATTGTGATTTTATCGATTGCGTGGTAATCTGGTTATTGTTTTTTATTTACTAATAAACTGTTTCTTTACTTTTCTTTATTGTTTTGTTCTATAGTTATTAATTAAACTTCACTTATTTATTATTGTTTCCATTGTAAAATCACAGAAAATAATTGAAAATAATATAATATATAACTGGTATTTGAAAACTTAGTGTCTGCCTGGTGTCAGATAAAAAAAAAAAAAAAAAAAAAAAAAAAAAACGCCCTAAGGTGATGCGTATATAAAAATGGAAAAAATGATTATAATAATGTAAACAAAAAAAGTAAACAAATAATTAAAAAATTGCCTTTTCGATAAAAAAAAAAAAAAAAAAAAAAAAAAAAAAAACACCTAGCAGTTGTTAATTTTGTAGTTGCATCAATAGTAAAATTTCTTTTCTTCGTTTGTTTCATAATGAAAAACCATAAATTTAATAATCTCAAATAAAATAATCTAACAAATTTTCTATAACATCGTTGATGATCTAGAAGTCTCCTTAATACATAAACAAAACGGCAAAGATGTCATATGCGCCGAGTTTGGCGCGATAATTTTTTATGCTAATTTGGCGGAAACATTTGTAACGGCAAACTCACGGTGGGCGCTATTTGTAACGGTGCACGCACGCTGGGTGTCGTTTGTAACGTTATATGCAGACATACTCAGTAGTTTAGGTTAAAACAACAAAGTTTATTCAAGTGATAATGGCCGAAGGGAAGTGGAGCAAGTCTAAAATTTTACACACTGAGAACACTATGAATAGCTAAAATCATACTCACAGGCCCCAACCTAGCTCAGTCGTGGCACCGCCTAACACTTGACACTGTCTCCTGGCTGAGCTGCTGAACAAAGATTAGTTAAACAGCCCGTGGCTGTGGATAATTCTTTATTTCACCAATAATTAAAAATGGAACTACTATTAAACTTTCTTACCACGGCCGACTCTTAAATCCACTATCCAAACTCCTTTCCACTTTACTGGAGGCCGTTGCTACCTTCTATTCGTCAGCACTTCGCTAAACAATCATCCACTTCGTTGTCTAATGGCAGAGGTCCGCACTCGCTGGCTGCTGGCTAATGCCAGAGACACACACCCACACCAAACTCACCCCCAAGCTTTTATATGCTGCAAACTGAGATACTTCACATTAACATATTACTAATAACCGCGAGCTAACTGCGGAATTCGAAAGAGCACACACACTCTAGAAAGTTAAAGTAAAAGAGAGGATAGATGTCGCTTTTACGCCTACAAAATGTTAAATTATTGACGTCACGATCTCAGAAACACTAGAGTGCCTTTATGACAAAAGGTCACTCCCTCACAACCCCCCCTCGGATTCCGCAGAGAAAAAGGGCTGGGCCAAATGCATGCCCAGAACTTTTTCTTGTTATAAATTTCGAGCCGTAATAAAACACAGTGATGGGTGAAATTTAGCGCCGAAACATAACTTTTAAAATATTAACTTTAACCCATCACAACCAAAAAAAAAACTCAGTTTGCCTCAAATATTCACATATTCAATACAATCATTCTTCTATCTTACAAATACCCTCCGTAAAACTTCCAAAAACTCGTAAAATTTTCAAAACTAATTACTTCTTTCAAAATAGCCCACTCCACTGGGAGTGCTAAAATTTCTCAAAACACTAAACTTCCGAAATTTTCCTCAATATTGCAATACAACTATAACTTTACCAAAAATTTCTCCACAACTTTTAATATACTAGAATTCGCACCAAGTCCAAAAAACCCAATGCGCAAAAATTTTCCTCAATCAAATTCCGACTTCATCTAGAATTACAATTACTTCATATTAAAAATAACTCTGCTACTACGTAATACCTACATACCCATTAGCCAATGAACTAACTCCCAAAAATCTTCAGAACTTAACTCCACTTTAACAATAATTGGGGCACATACGTACAGCGGCATATCGCTGTGCTTATGCAACAATAAAAAAATATCAAAAATTTACAAAATGACGTCATTATGCTCTTCATCTGTATTAACTAAAAGAAAAATAGCAGAATCAATACATAACACAGGTATACTTCCCTGCAAGAAAATCACATTAACATTTAATTTTAATACAATACAATTTCAAATTCAAACGCAGCTTAAAAATTCGCAACTTGCGGAAACCATTCCCAACTAAAGTACAAAACGCAACTCATAAAACACGAACGATAAGAAGAAAGTTAATTCATTAAATGTTAGTATAAGAGATAGAAACGCGTATCAAGGACTTCTTGACCGCAAAACACGTGTGCGTCTGAACCGCGGCGCGTGTACAAAATAACCCAAATTACTATCTGTACTTTCTGAAAATTTAAACATACATTAACATACATTTTATAACACATGAACAATATAACAATATAGTAACATTTTCAACAAATAACACAACAATTTAACAATAGATCCAGAATTTTTAAAAGCAGTTAAGACCAAAATCTCAAACATACATAAAACTAACAATTTTGCAAACAAATTTTGAACACAATTAAGCACTAAACGTGAGTCCGTCAAAAAATTCCAAAAATGGCCAAAAGTACCAAACAGTCTTTCTGCTTTCTATTCCTTCATATTGCTACCAGATATATGCACTCTAATAGAAATTTAATAAAGAACATTATCACCCAATCATAGAGATGATTCGCTGCTGGCTGGCTTCATACTACAGGATGGCTTTCTCCTCCTGTCCCAGAAACCTTGTACGAAGGATCTTTCGTCATCGGAACTGTATGGTGACGCCACAGTTGACTGTCGTGCCTGCAGCCTGGTTCGGAATGGATGCCGCGGGATACTTGTAGGTTCCGCTCGACGACTCTGCTCTGGCCGGTTTGCTGGGGTCATTCCATGGCGAGATTCACACTGTTGATGCCGGTAATCTGAGCGTTGTCTCCTCTTTCTAGATGCACCCGAAGTTACTGAAGATCCTAGACCACGTTTCTTTCCAGACCTACGCTGTTTCTTATTGGGCAAAAATTCCGACTTTAAAGTCCTTTTAACAGTTTGTCGAGTGTCCATACGAAATCTTTTCCGGGGATTAATCACTGAAGATGGTGAACTATTAGATAATGTATGTTTGCGAGGTTGCTGTCTCATAAGTGGAGGAACTGGACAGTTTATAATTTTTTGTCTTTTATGGCACACAGAGTCCGATGTATCTGACACAATTCTCTTATTTTTATTATCATACTTTGCTCTCGGATTGCTAGGCTTTCGACTTTCAAGAACAGTTTTTGGAGCTGTTTGACCAAATTTTCTTCTTGAATATTGATGAAAAGAATTAGATGAAGAAGTGCTGGACTCGGGACACTCATTGGATCGGGAATTTCGCGAAACACCACTCGACACATGAGAACCTTCACTACCATTTTCTCTAAACTTATAAACTCTAACCTGATCCAAATTAACCGTCATTCTTTCACCATTGACATCAACAACCAAATTATTATTTCGAACTTCTAAAACCTCGAACGGACCTACAAACTTCGGACCAAACTTAGCTACTCTCTTTTGACGACTTGAACTTAACCAATGCTTTTCTACTAACACAAAATCTCCAACTTTCACTTCTAACTCCCTTCTACGCATATTATAATACTGAGCTTGCTTTTCTTGCGTTTTTCCCATCTGAACCTGAGCTTCCTTAACCAACCTCTCAATATCCTGACACATGTACTGACTTTCCGCATCCGACACCATAACTAACCTTTGGAATGGAGTAATGACTTTTCTACCCAAAAACAATTCAGCAGGCGTTTTCCCCGTCGACTCATGAACTGCTGTACGAAGTGCGTACGCAAAATGCTGAAGAAACTGGTCCCAATTTGCATGATGAGAACCAACATATGAAGAAATCATTTGAATTAATGTACGATTTACACGTTCAGCCATATTAGACTGAGGTCGATACGGAACAGTAAAAGAATGATCGATCTCCAGCTTCTCACACAGGGCCTTAAATATATCAGAAATAAAACAAGGGCCATGATCGCTGACTACCCTATTTGGTGCACCATATTTAGAAATATAATTATCGAAAAATGCATCGGCAACTGCAGGTGCAGAAGCCTTCATGAGGGGGACTAACTCTACCCATTTACTGAAATAATCAACTATAACTAGCACAAATCTATATCTTTTAGGATTAGACAATGGATAAGGACCGATTAAATCTACACCTACACATTCATTAGGAAAATTTACTTTAATAGGAATTAATTTGCCAGCTGGACTTACATTTTTATAATTATAACGTTGGCATGTGCTACAGCTGGAGACATAAGCGCGCACTGCTTCCCGCATTTTAGGGAAGTAGCAGGATTCACCAATTCGAGCATAAGTTTTCCTGATTCCTAAGTGACCTGCTAATGGATTATCATGAAATTCTTTCAAGATGGCCTTACGAAGACTAGCCGGAATAAAAACTCTTAATTCACCACGTGAATTTACAATTTTAGAATAAAAAAGAAGACCATCGATAAGCTTAAAAGATTGGGACCATTTCTCAAACATAGGCACATCTGCGCTCGGGACATCATCAGGATTTTCCAAGTAACGATACAAACTACCAAACTCTTCATCTTGCTTCTGTTCTCTTATCAACTGCTCTCGCGACCTTAACACCAATGAAGACAATGCACAACACTTAACTTCCTCCGTGACCTCTAAACCACCATGCGGATTTCGTGACAGAGCGTCCGCTACCGCATTCTCCTTGCCAGCCCTATGTTCTATAACCACATTATACTCTGCTAACTTCAAACACCATCTGACCATACGAGACGACAAACCCTTTCCATTAGTTAACTTTGTCAAAGCTGAATGATCCGTAATGACTTTAACCGGTATATTAGTGAAAAAACAACGAAATTTATTCAAAGCCCAAATTACTGCAAGACACTCCCTTTCCGTAATCGAATAATTCCTTTCCGCTGCATTTAAAATTCTTGACGCAAATGCTATAGGTCGACCTTTCTGTGCTAACATCGCTCCAACCCCCACTGCACTCGCATCGCAATACACTTCAAACTGAGATGAATAATCGGGGTGAGCCAAAACAGGAGGGGAAACTACTGCCTCTTTTAATAATTCAAACGATCTCTGAGCCGCTGATGACCATACAAACTTCACCCTTTTCCTTTTTAAATTATACAACGGTTCACATAACTCTGAAAAACGTGGAATGAACTTGGCAAACCAAGCCACCATCCCTAAAAATGTCGCCACTTCCTTACTATTTTTGGGGGGACTCATTGACATAATTGCCTCAATTTTCTCATTATCTATATTAATACCATCACGCGTAATTTTAACTCCTAAATACTTTATCTCTTTTCTCAAAAATTTACATTTTTCTAACTTAACTGTTAACCCAGCATCTCTTAACAACGTAAATACTTCCCTCAACAATCTTAAATGCTCTTCAAAAGTAGCTGCCATTATAATTATGTCGTCCGCTAACATTTTTTGAATATGATAATCAATTATACCTTGTTTAACTTTATCATAACGATATGGTTTACTAGCAACAGGTGCTTTTAAACCAGTATCAATCTCATGCCATGCAACATGCGTTAAACCCGGTTTATCAGAAAAAACCTCTCCAAATTCATTCAAAAACTTATTAAATTCCTCCTTCTCCATTTCACTTAACCCCGACTCCTCCAAATTAACTGACACTAAAACAGGCTCTTTCTTACTCACATTCTCATCATTATTCACGATTAACGACTTTTTAAAGAAATCCAAACTAATTCCTCTATCCTTCATATAATCCACACCAACTATACAATGCACTGTTAACCCATCTAACACACAAAACTCCCAACATGTCTTAACCGAACGAATTTCAACTTCCAATTCTACTGAACCTTTATTATCGCAAGCTACTCCCTGTGCTGACTGAACCACAAGACTTGACCTTTTCAACTTCTTATACGAAAAATATTTCCGATAACAATCAAAAGAAATGAACGACTTATCTGCCCCTGTATCGAAGACACTTTTAACGACAATACCATCTAACACAATTAACACTTCAGGTAACTCAACCGGATTAATAGTAATTTTATTCAAACTCACAGAAGGCTTTTCCGATTTAACCTGTGACTGCATACCTTCCGAAATACAGTCACTTACCAGTTTAACTGACCCGACCTCCTCACACCTCTCCTTTGCACTAATCTACCTTCGAAATTCTCATCCGAAGTTAATCTCCTTACTTGCGAAGAAACATTCCTGTCCCGTACTCCCCCACTACGATTATAACCACTATTCTGCCTATTTCCATACATACTTCTCTCACCACTTCTAAAATTATTAGCACCACCACCATTCCTATTACCATTATTCGTATTCGACATATTACGACCAAATCCATCATTTCTATTACGCAAATTACTATCCGGAAATCGCTGCCCCCCTCTCACAAAATTACGTTCCCCCTCATTTCTCAAATTACTATCCGTGACAGGTCTCTGCCGAGGGCTACGCAAATCCCGTTGATCCGAGCTATGCCGAGTCTCATACTTCGATAATATCTGATGCATTTCTGCAAAATTCTTCGGTGCTCTAACTTCAATAAAGTCCTGTATATTTGGATTAAAAAGAGGAAAAACAATGTCCAACAATTCCTCAAATGTGATATCTAAATCTAATTTATTTTTTAGTTCAAGCTTACGTAGATAGAATTTTGACGCCGACTCATAAATATTCTGCTTATTACAATAGAACTCTTTTCTCAAAATACTTTTATCTTTAACGGGAGGAAATGCCTTCTTTAACTCGATCACAGTTTGTTCAAATCTTTTCGCTTCCTCAGTAATCAAAAACTTTCCTATATTTTCTAACCACAAAAGTGCTTCGCCCTTTAACGAGCATTTAAGCACTACGTATCTACTTTTTTCAGGTATATTATTGAACAAAATATAATCATCTAATATAACTAAAAATTCACTAATATCACCCTCACCGGTGAAATACACACGTGGCACAATCTCATAATGTCCGATGTTTCATTGGGCGCCATTTGTAACGGCAAACTCACGGTGGGCGCTATTTGTAACGGTGCACGCACGCTGGGTGTCGTTTGTAACGTTATATGCAGACATACTCAGTAGTTTAGGTTAAAACAACAAAGTTTATTCAAGTGATAATGGCCGAAGGGAAGTGGAGCAAGTCTAAAATTTTACACACTGAGAACACTATGAATAGCTAAAATCATACTCACAGGCCCCAACCTAGCTCAGTCGTGGCACCGCCTAACACTTGACACTGTCTCCTGGCTGAGCTGCTGAACAAAGATTAGTTAAACAGCCCGTGGCTGTGGATAATTCTTTATTTCACCAATAATTAAAAATGGAACTACTATTAAACTTTCTTACCACGGCCGACTCTTAAATCCACTATCCAAACTCCTTTCCACTTTACTGGAGGCCGTTGCTACCTTCTATTCGTCAGCACTTCGCTAAACAATCATCCACTTCGTTGTCTAATGGCAGAGGTCCGCACTCGCTGGCTGCTGGCTAATGCCAGAGACACACACCCACACCAAACTCACCCCCAAGCTTTTATATGCTGCAAACTGAGATACTTCACATTAACATATTACTAATAACCGCGAGCTAACTGCGGAATTCGAAAGAGCACACACACTCTAGAAAGTTAAAGTAAAAGAGAGGATAGATGTCGCTTTTACGCCTACAAAATGTTAAATTATTGACGTCACGATCTCAGAAACACTAGAGTGCCTTTATGACAAAAGGTCACTCCCTCACACATTGTTTTCGAATACCAGTTACATGTGTATATTTAAATTATTTTATATTATTTAAATAGTAATAACAATTAATGAAAAATTTAATTAATAAGTATATAACAAAACAATTTATATAATTTACAAAGTAAATAAACATTTTATTTATAAATAAATATTAATAGTCGGGTTAATATGTCAGACAAAATAATGCCAATTTAAAGTCTATTACTTACCTCGGTGATATATAACATCTGTGCCAGTAAAACTTTCAATAATATAGTACATATGCTACTTGGCGGTGTTCAATTATCGAAGATTAGTCCAATATCATTTTAAATATTATCTAACGCAGGAAAAAATATGAAGAAAATTGAAGAAGAAATGGCTAATTAAAACAGATTTGTAAAATATTTTGGCACATATGTCATATATGCACCACATTTGTGCATTTTTTTTCTTTTTTTACACAAATTTGGCGAAAACTTCGTTTTTAAATATCAATTGCACATATATTTTTTAATTGTTTTCTATTATTTTAAAAAGGAAATAAAAATAAATAAATAATGTTTTGTTAAAAATTATAAAATAAAACAATTTACATCATTAAAAAAAACAAATAAAAGTAAATAGTTTATTAATACAATAGCCGAGCTACCATATGAACATAAAATCGACGTTTTGTTGCAATCGCGCCAATGTGGTGCATATATGACATATGTGCCATTTTTTTTCAGCAGGCAATTTTTATTTCAAAATGTTGAATTTATCGATAGTAATAACGCGAAATTGCATAAATTTCATTTAAATTGCATAGATTTCCTTGTTCAGTTTGTAAATTTTAAAACTAATTTTCCCTGGAAGAGAATTTGACAAAATGGCGCAAAAAAAGTATGTTTATTGATTATAATTTTCAAAATTACGGTGAAAAACTTTTGAAAAAGAATGACATTATTTTACAATATATATGTGTGTGGCAGAATTTCACACTGAAGGTAAAATTTAAATATTTGATTACAATTTTTAAAATATTAACTTATGTTTATTGAACTTACAATTGAATACTAAAATATACTCCAAAAAAAAAAAAAAAAAAAATCTCCTTTTGGAAAAAACAACTTTATTGCGACCTAATGTTAGACATATGTATTTTTGGCTTAATTCTTTGCCGGCAAAAGTAAAAAAAAATCTCAAAGAAACAAACAAATAACTCACAATTACTTTTATAATTAGATCTGCCTTTCTCTGGAGTAAGTTATATACTATCGAAATTTGATAAAAAAGAGAAAGAAAATAATAGAAAAGAAAATAAATATCGTTCAAAATTCATTTAATCAAATTTTCAAGTTATTTTTTTTATTCTAACGCAAGGATAAGTCGCCAAATGTTGCATTAAATGTAATAGTTCACGTTATTTTTTAAGCGTTACAAATATTTCTTTTATTTTTAAGATAAATATTTTTTTTATGATATCATGTCTCATTAAATGGTTTTTCTTTATTATTATTATTATTATTATTGTTATCAATAGTTATTTTATTATCAGTAAATATTTTCTGCCTTTATTTGCAAGATGTTTGTAATATTTCTAACAGATGTATCCTTTTTAATTTCTTTAGTAATGATAATTTTCGCCAAAAAATAAGTACTGGCAACCCTTTCGTCAAAAATAACCGAAAAATACGAAATTTAGTACGAAAAATCAGAGTTATCCCTGTATATTTGTATCATAAACCTCCGCAAAAATATTTCCTATCGAATGATATAATCTGCAAAAAGGTCGATCGGGTAGTTTTTGAAAACACCCGTTTGGAAGTTTCAGAACTTCTGCTTTATAATATATATAATAATACATTTTAGTAGATTAAAAAATATTTTTTTTCCTTACAGTTTAGAGATTTTTTTAATTATATACCACGGTTTTATTGATATGTTTCTTTCCTATAAAACTGTAATTTTTCTTTTATAATACGTTCTAAAAAATTTTGCTGATACTATCAGCAAAATATTTCTGCTATTTAGGCTGATATATACGACTATGTCCAAACTATATAACAAAGAACCTTTACTGACTGATTTTAAAAACAGTAAAATAATTTATTCCTCAAATGTTTCTTTTGTTATGCCATTTATTATCCGAGTCAAAATCTTTTACGCAGTGTGAATATATGCAATGATTCAGCTTCCATGGAGTTACCTAAAATTTGGAAACAGATGCGCTGCAGAAAAAACTAGTCGTTGGGGGCCACCGTAATACTTACCCATCATGGATATGTATATGAAAATAAAACATGTGAAAATATTTATACAATGCATTGCAATTCATAAACAAAGTTTAAATATTGTTAATATACATAGTAATGCTATATTAAAGAACTGCTGATGTACCAATTTCGACAAATTATATAAAACGCCAAACTACTCAAGTAGTACCGAACTGCGTAAAAGAAACATCCTTATAACTCCAAAAATAATAATTCTATTAACTAACAATTAACTGCGTCGGATTAAGCGTCTCATTTCCATTTAAAATATACTTCTGAATTGAAATTTGAATGAAATACAGGGTCATGAAAAATCGAAGAATGTGGAAAACAAGATTACAAATATCTCGGCAACTAATAATCCGATCGACTTCGTTCTATATGCAAAATGTGTGTTATTTTATTGCCTTTTACGTCCATTCCTTAGAACAAAAAAATTCGGAAATTTTTATGTACCTTTCATCAGAACGAATTTTTCGAGAGTCCGGAAAAATAGTTCCGGATAATCGAGGTTGCTGATATTAAATAGGGTTCGTCCCATTCTTACATTCTAACTACATACAAAATTTCAAGTCTCTATCTCAATTTGTTCGGGAGATAGAGCGTTTACAGACAGACAGACGGACGGCAAATTTTTTTTTCTAAAAATATGTTTTTCGGAATCTCCACTGTCTAAAACGTGTAAATCCGTCAAAAAAAATTTTTCGATTTTCAAAACGATTGCAAGACTTACCCTATACTACGTATGATGGGTAAGTAAAAAAGAAATAGTACACGTTCACAGATATCCATTTTAAGGGTTTCATTCATCTGACGGAACTCTATTCGACTCTGTTTGTCTGTCCGTCACAAAGTCCATATACAAAAAACTGTATAAGCCTGAGACTTAAAATTTTGTGTATATATAGCTGAATACTTTGTGTCACACGAGAAATTATAAAATTTTGAAAAAGTCTGTTATTTTAATTAAATGAATTTTTTCAATGTCATCAATTCATTTTTACGATTTAAATTTTATAAGAGAATCTCGTTTCAAAGTTTTGCGTGTACACATCATAGCTTGGAAGTAAAGCGTTTCGCTGGTAAATAGGAGATTCTTAGTTCGAATCCCGAATTTGGAAGTTGAAATTTTTCATATTTCGATGAATTTAATTAAAAGAAATTTCATACTTTTTGTCAATTTAAGGATTTACTATGCCGTGGCAAATAATCACTGGCATTCATAATATTTTTTGAAATTCAATTTTCTTTCTATTCTAAAAACTATTGGGATCTATTAATGATTCAACATTTTCATTTTCGTTGAAACAATTTTTTTCGTTTTTAGTAATTTTAAATTTTATTTATAGCTTCATTAATTTTTTTTTAATTTGTGATTTTCGAAAAATTTGTAATTTTTGATTTTATTAAAAAACTTTATTCGAATATTATTAATTTGATTAAAATAAATAACTTCTTTTTATAATTATTTTAAAGTAAATTTGTTGGTGCTACCATCTATGTGAGAATTTAATAATTATAAATTAACAATTTGGATTTATTAATTAAAGGATAAATTGTTTTGAAAGAAATATTAAACGAAACCCTCTCTGCGATCTGTGATCACACTTAATCATTTGTTGTTATTGCCCTTGATTTTTTTATGTCATGAGATCTCACGATTTTGTTTACCAGTATTCAATATAGAAAATGTTTGCAAAGGTATTTGTATCACTAGTCGCCCTTGGAGAGCAGTTTGGTCGCATTTAAACGCATGCGATGCATTTTAATTCGATGTTATTTTTTATTCATAATTTAATTTACTTCCTAGATCTTTCGCCAAATAGGAAGATTCTGATAGGGAAATCAATTTTCATGTTTTAGGTAGCTTTCATAACGAAAAGTAAAAAGCTACCTATTGCAGCCGTCCGGAGGAAAGCACTTCCAGAAAATTTTGGTATATTTTCACCGATCATGACCAAGGCCATCTTGATAATAACAGGCCGGGACAGCGTTTTTACCGCTAGGGGAAAGGAGGGAAGGTTGAAATATATTAGTACCATGCTATAATAAGAGTTTATATCTGAAGTAACACCGATATTATTTTACTGTCATTTATTTTCTAAATAAAAATAACATATTCAAAATTTGTAATTGCAAGTAACTGTCTTTACAGTTAAGCAAATAATTCATACTATTTATATTATTTTAACTAATATCGTGAGTTATTTTGGAATGAATTACAAAATATTTTAGTTAGTATTCAAAATTATGAAGTTCCTGAATTTGATGGAAATTTGTTTTGAAGTGAATTACAAAATATTTTAATTAGTGTTCAAAATTATGAAATTTTCTTAATCTCATAAAAATAAAATGTATAAATATCTAAACTGGTTTTAGATAAAAATTATAACGGTGAAATTAATGATTAAATAAGATTTATTTTAAAAACAAATTTTATCAGCAATAATAATAATAATAATAATAATAATATGTAAATGACAGAAATTACAGCAATAACATATAATTTTCTTATTTATTTAATGATTTGCGAAACTTTTTCTTGTTAATAAAAAAATAATTTTTGTTATTTGTTTTTGTTGTTCTTACTTAAAACAAAAAAAAGGGAGGGGGGGAATGTAGGAAATATAAATTTTATTCCCTTTATCAACATATAGAAAATCAATTCGCAGAAATTAGTACACAATAAATAAATACAAATTTTTCAAGACCAAATATTAAAGATCTACTGTATAATTACTATAAAATATACAGCTTCGAAGTTAGAAGATATTAAATGTCACTCTTATTATTTAAAATAGTAATAGTTAGAAGGCTATCATACAAATATTAAGCTATCTTCATCTTTACACATTTAAACTAAGTACAATTAATTTTTTTATTTCAATTTTGTAAGTATTCATAGAGTATATATATATATATATATATATATATATATATATATATATATATATATATGTATATATAATATTGTTTACTATTAATGGTCTTTTATATATATATGCATTAAAATCCCATCAATGTTTAACAACTACTTGAATGAATGAAAAAAGGCATTTATTTATTTATTTAATATTTGTGTAACACAACTCAAACAAAAATTTAAATCTTTGCTTTTAATAAATTTGAAATTGAATCTCATGATAATTATTATTCTGTTATTTTTTTTAATTTGCAAATATATTTAACGTTTATCAAAATATATTACAAATAATAATAGGTTACTGGAGTTTAATCAGTTACACAAAATTATTATTATTATTTTGTTATTCTTCTTCTTCAGTTTAGAAAGAAAATAAATTGTATAATGAATACAACTATCCTTTATAATTATTAGTAAATTATAAATATAAAACTAAATTTCACAAAAAATAAAAATAAAAAAAAACACCTAAATGAATGAAAAGTTATTAGGTATTCTAGATATATTTATTGTATACTATAAAACAGCTGTATCAAGAGCATCTTTAAACCTTTGCTTTGCAATAGATGAAATACAATATTATTTAATTTTTTTACAACTATGTATAAACTTTCAGACATACTTAATGTATAAAATTATATCTTGATTTTTTTTTTCAAAGAGTAAATAATTTTATTATAAATACAATTCTTTTTTATAATTATTAATAATAAAATATTTCACATGAATTATAAGAAGAAAAAATATCTAAATGAATGATAAGATATTGTTTATTCTAAAAGTGTTTATTGTGCAAAACAGCTTAAAAAAAACGACTGTAAACTTTTGCTTTGCAATTGATGAAATACAGTATTATTTATTTAGAAATGTTTTTATAAATGAAGTTATATGTTTAATGCTTAAAATCATATCTTGATTTATTTTTCCTCGGTTCGGAGAGTAAATAATTTATATTACGAATACAATAGATTTTTATTATTTTTAATAATAAAAATAAATTTCGCATATATTTTAAAAGGATTACCTGAACGAATGAAAAGATACTGTATGTTATAGATATATTTGTGGTATAAAACAACTCTAACATAAACTTTTAAAAATGTTTCCTTTGCTATATATATAAATATAGTATTATTTGATTTAAAAAATAGGCAAAAAAAGTATAAATATACAAATAGGTTTAATGTATAAAATTTCTTTTTTTTTTCTCGGTTCAGATAGTAAGAAATTTATATTACGAATACCATTATTTTTTATTATTAATAATAATAGAGCAAAACAAAAATTCACATGAATTTAAAAATAAATAAATAAAGGAATGAAAAGAAATTGTATATTCGAGATATATTTATTGTAATAAGATAGTCTAACAAAAATATTTTTACATCTTTGCTTTGCAATTCATAAATACAAAAAAAAAAAAAAAAATCTATATAAATATATTAATGTGTTTAATGTATAAAATCACATCTTGATTTACTTTTTCTTGGTTCACAGAGAAAATTATTTACATTACGAATACAATTAATTTTTATCATTATCAATAATAAAACAAAGTTTTACATAAATTCTAAAAAGACCATTTATGTGAATGAAAAGAAATTGTATAAGCTAGATATATTTATTGTATAAAACAGTTCTAACAGAAACATTTTCAAATTTTTACTTTGCAATAGATGAAATACAGTATCATTCCATTAAAATAAAAAAAAATAAAAAATAGAAAGAAAGAAAGAAAATAAAATAGAAATTTACAAATATACTAAATGTATTTCAATTGATGAAATGCAGTATTATTTAACAAAAAAAAAAAAAAAAAAAAATTATGAATTTACTAATTTTTAAAATGCAAAATTATATCTTTTTTTTTTTAATTTAAAGAGTTAGTAATTTAAATTACGAATACAGTTGACTTTGATTAACATTAATAATAAAATAAAGTCACTTAAATGAATTAAAACATATTATATTTATTGTATAAAACATCTCTAATGAAAAAGTTTCACAAATCTTTAAATAAATAAGAAAATTGAACATTACTGCTGTAATTTCTGTCATTTACATATTATTATTATTGCTTATAAAATTTGTTTCTAAAATAAATGTTATTTAATCATTAATTTCACCATTATAATTTTTATCTAAAACTACTTTAGATACTTATATATTTTATTTTTATGAGATCCAGGAATTTCATAATTTTGAACACTAATTAAAATATTTTGTAATTCACTCCAAAACAAATTTCCATCAAATTCAGGAATTTCATAATTTTGAATACTAATTAAAATATTTTGTAATTCACTCCAAAACAATTCACGATATTAGTTAAAACAATATAAATAGTATGAATTATTTGCTTACCTGTAAAGACAGTTACTTGCAATTACAGATTCTGAATGTGGTTGATAAGATTCAGCTGATATTTCAGATAGTATCTTATCTTTGATATTAATCAAATAAAATTCCATAGTCGAATGTAACTGTATCACTAAATCAATTTTTAAAATCCATTTTGTGTATTAATTTGTATCTTTCGGGGAGAAAACGCATGTTTTAATATAAAAATGTCGAAGCACGTGCTAACAACACACACAACACAAGCCTGCCTAGGTGGAAATCTAAGTGGGGTGAAGATTTCAAATGATTTTCTACTTCCCTCCTTTGATCACGTGACTTTCCCCAGATTGACCTGCTGTCCAAGCCCGGTATATCAAGAAAGCTCTGTCATGACCCCCAGACCCCAAAACCACCCTCCGTTCAAATGTTGACATATATATATATATATGTATATATATATATCTGATTTTTGTCATGCGATAACTAACGTATTTATGAACCGATTTGAATGAAACTTGGTATGTACATAGTACATACAAATATCTCGACCGAGTTCGTTGGCCAGCATCATCCGCCATCTTGTTTCAAAATGGCGGCTATTTAAAATTTTTAAAAAAATTTATAATTTAAAATTAAATGCGAAAAAATTAAAAGTTGAAAACTATTTTTATTTTATGTGTTAGATCTTAAAACACCAATTCCATAACACTTTTTATTTTGTCTATATCTCAAAAAATGATTGAGTTATAGCACTTTGAATTTTTCTTAAGGCTGACATTTTGAAACGATCTGATTTTTGTCATGCTATAACTAACGAATTTATGAACCGATTTGAATGAATTTTGGTATGTACATAGTACATTCAAATATCTCGACCGAGTTCGTTGGCCAGCATCGACCGCCATCTTATTTCAAAATGGCGGCCATTTAAAAAAATTTTAAACATTTAAAATTTAAAAATAAGTGCCAAAAAATTAAAACTTGAAAAAATTTTTTATTTTATGTGCTAGATCCTAAAACACCAATTCTAGAACCTTTTTTACTTTGTCTATATCTTAAAAAATGATTGAGTTATAACACTTTGAATTTTTCTTATGGCTGACATTTTGAAATGATCTGATTTTTGTCACGTGATAACACTCGTATTTATAAATCGGTTTAGATTTAACTTGGTGTATACATAGTATTTAATAAAGCCTGAACCGAGCTTGTTAACCAGTTCCATCTGCCATCTTGTTTAAAAATGGCGGTCATTTAAATTTTTTTTAAAGAAAAAATGGCTGCGTTTTAGCGCTTACAATTTCCAGTGAGATTGACATTTTGAAACGGTCTGAAATTTATTACGTGTTAATACTCATATTTATAAAGTGATTTCGATATAATTCTGTGTGTTCATGGTACATACCAATGTCTTGACCGAGTTCACGGGCGAACTTTATTCGCCATCTTGTTTCAAAACGGCGGCCACTTAAATTTGTCAAAAATCTTTTAAATGTATAATAATGTATAAACAAAAAATTAGAAATTGAAAAAATTGTTCTTTCTGAACTATTTATCTTAATAATAAATTGCGGAATATTTTTTTCTTTGTCTTTACCTTGAAAAATGCCTGGGATATAGCAGTTTGACTTTCTAATGTGGGTGACATTAAAAAAAAAAGTCAATTTGCCCGCGACAGCACTCGTATATATTAATCGATTTCGATGTGAGTGTGCATGTTCACATGAATTAAGATTTCGATCAAGCTCATTGTTTTTTTTTATCCATCATGCTGCTTTAAAATGGATATCGTGGAATTTGGCGACCCTATAAATCGCTTAAAATAAAACCAGGTTGAATAAAATATGACTAATTTTTAAAAATTCCTATTAATATTCAGCACTGACAAAAACTAGTATTCAATCTTACATAGTCGTGTTCCACTATTTACATAATGATTATACAACATGATTTACATAACTTAATATAATTTATATAACTTAAAACAAGTATATGAAAGCTACCTCTTCCTCCCGGCATTGCCGGAAGGACTTTTTTCATTTCAGCCAGGCGCAAGTGATAAATCGCCAAACATTGTTCACGCCACATATTTTCGTATTTCATTAATTTCATTTAAAATATAATTAAATTACTCTTTTTATTTAAACTACCCAACTTTACAACTTTAATTTTAACACTGAAAATTTTAATATCCATACCTTTGATTTTTTTTCTACGAAAATAAAATAAAAATAACAATACCATACCATAATACCATAAGTTACGACATTTAACTTCAACATAAAAGCATTGTTTTAATTAACCACGCGAAAGATAAAATATTGCTAATTAGCGGGTTAAAAATCCTATTGGCGATATTTATGTCCGGCTATCATAAAAGCATCCAGAAGTTTTGGAGATTATGGCAACATTTATGTAACTATATTAAGAAAAAAAAAGGAACAAAAATGATGAAAAATGGATGTCTTACATATAAAAAGCGAAGAGATCAGCCTTAATTGTTTAAGACAGTCACGTGAACTATTACAGTATAGATGAAATGATGGCGATAAAACAATATTTGTCGATTTATCACTAATAGGCTAAAATTAAAGTACCAAAACGCTTACCTAGAATAGAAAAAGCGAAGCGTCCAGCCCGGAGCTGTCGATGACAGTCACATGACTTATGCTTTTATTATATAGAATGTAGATTTTCACATCGATTCGCCGTCTGATCTATGAAACATATCGATCTGAATAAAAGTATTTATTTGCCTTGAAAATGTGTTTTTATCACTTTCAGCAAGTATTAACTTTTATTATAAATATTATTCAATTCATTTCTTTAAAAAGATCCAAATTATAGCCATTTTTATAGAACTGCTTATTAAATGGCACTTATTCATGAAATAAATTATGAAAACATAACTTACCCTTTCACTGTCAGCAATTTTCATTTAACTAAAAAAAAACAAAAATCTACTTCGAACAATCCAACAGAGAAAGTAGATATGTAGCCGAATGCTATAACATTTCTTTTGATAACGGAAATAAATAGAAGTGCTTCTTTCAATTTCGATTGATAAGTAATCTAAATTCCTTCATTATCATCATATCGAAGAAAAAAAGATTTTTGTTTTAAATAAAAAAACTGAACTTTCGGTTTTAAATAACCAAAGTAAATTATAAATAATAAATATTAATTTATAAATAAAAATAATAATTAAATAATTCTAATTTAATTCGTTAACATAATGAACATTCTTGTGACTGTCATTTTCTGAAATAGTTGAAAAGTGATTTATATTTCTGTTTATCTGTTTGCAGTGGCATATATCTAGATTTATCATTTCGAAGAGGGCTGAAATGCAGTGAAAATTCTTAAGAAGAAATCTCAAAAACGTTAACATTTTCCTTTAAACAAGTTTTTATCACAGACGGCAACGCATACGTTATACAATTGAACTCGCAAAGATGAGGTTGCATGGGACTGGATTATCTTTAACGTCGTGTAAAGAGAGCGTGGATACAGGGTGTCCCTAAACTAATGGTATATATGCTAGGGGGTGATAGAACATATCAAGATGAGTAATAGTAAATAGAAAACCAAGGGTCCCAAACGTTTTCCAAAGGAGATACCGCCATTAAAGTTTGGGGTCCAAAATTTCAAATACACATAAAAAACGGAGATTTAAACGGAGATGAGATTTAAAAAATAACGGTTTAAAAGTACTTGTACGCTACTCCAATGTCTAAGGCGCCCTCTATCGGCAATTGTGAAATTTATCTTTAAAATTTATTTTCAAGAAAACACTGATTTAAAGAGTAGTTTTAGCAAAAACCCGCAAACGAATCGACTAATTTTTCCGTTTTTTATAATCGTTTGAAATTTAAACCCTCTGAACACAGTTCAGTTTGTGCTACTTAACGACTCCCAACTATTCAGATTTTGAGCTCAAAATTTAAGTTTAAGTCTAAGTTTACGAAACCATTTAATGAGATGCAAAAAATCACGGCAAAAAATTGTTTTTCATTCCTTCAAAGTCTAGAGCGCCCTCTATCGGCATTTTTCGAAATTTATCTTTATAATTTATTTTCAAGAAAATACCAACATAAAAAACAGTTTTAGTGAAAACCGCGAATCAATCGACCAATTTTTTCGTTTTTTATGTGTATTTGAATCTTTGGACCCCAAACTTTAATGGCGGCTATCTCCTTTGGAAAACGTTTGGGGCCCTTGGTTTTCTATTTACTATTACTCTTCTTGATGTGATGTGTTCTATCACCCCCTAGCGTATATACCATTGGTTTAGGGACACCCTGTATATCGAAACTTGGCTGAAATTGTTTTATTGTTGTCACTACGAAAAAACCCTTTTTAAAATGAAAACCTGCCTAAAGCGAAGTATTTTTCTAGTTCCTTTTAAATTCCAACTTAGCATATTTCATTACATTTTGACAAACTTTCGTTATTAAAGTTTGTTTTCTAGAAATTTCGGAAAGGGGTGCAGCCCCATCTGCCCACCCGCTGAATATCCACTGTCTGTCTGTGTGTTTGAGCATTTGTATGCATATATATTTGTATTCTGGACTTTTGAAAACTTGCTTAAATTATTGTAAAATTTAAACACAGGGACACCCCCTGATTTTGAAATTTAATTAACTAAACTTTCTTTTTCTGTAATGAATTAAATATACATGTACTATATACACACTATATGGCCAAAGGTCACAGACCACTTGCGATTTTAGGCGTTTTGTTAAATATCTAGAAAAATTTATGAGGAATTATTCTGAAAATTCAGATGTGTAAATAGAATAATACGGGTGATATATTCCCGTGAAGATTTTTTTCTGGGAATTCCATAGAGGAACGTCAACAAATTGAAAAAGAACGGCAATTTTTTATATCACACTGTCAAAACTAATATAGCAAAAGCTACCAAACAGCAGATTATGATTATGTGGCTTATTATAAAAAACTGTGTTCATTTTTATGAGGATATCATGTGTACTCGTAGAAAAAAATTAAGGTTTTGATAAAAACAGTCACAAAATTTTTCAAGTTTTTTCTTTATAATTTGCAGGGTTCTTAATATAAAAATGTTTCTTTTCAAAAAATATGACAAATAATATTGTGCTTAATACTCTGCACCTCAATATTGCACCTAGTAAAACTGAACATTTTAAAGTTCATATTATATTTTTTAAGTAGAATTAATTGTATTTAATTGAAGTCTAATTAAGTAGAAATAATTGTACGTTATTTTAACTTTTATTACTATTTGTGTAATAACATCAGCTTTTTGTTTCTGTGTAATAATAAACAGCTCAATATTTGTAATATATTTGCTCTTTGTCCCATTAAAGCGAAAGAAATCCTCTGCTGTGAATAAAAAGAAGTGAAAGAAAACAAATGAAGATAGTAGATTGCGAAAATGAAACAAAAGATATCACTTGTAAATGTGAAAGAAAGTGAGTGAGAAATTTTCAACTATTGATAATCGAAAAATCTGCTGCTGAAATGTAATAGAAAAATACGTTGTTAATACAGAAAAACACTTAAAATTCATATAATTCAAAGTATTATAACTAAATAAGCTTAGATTATAAAGGAGTGAGATTTATTTTAAATTGTTCTTCTTAGATTCAGGCTGTAATGAAATTAAGAGAAAATAAAAAGTAACCCTTTGAGTATCAATATTAAATTTAATGATAGAATGCGAAATACCAGATAGGGGACACTGGGGCACATGTAAACATGGGGCAGCTGTGAACGTTGCCATTTTTCAATAGTTATTGCATGTTTTTTTTATTTCAAAAAAATTACCAAAAATGGTAGCACCTGTAGACATAAGATAACAGTTTTTTTGAATATCTTCGATATTTTGTTTGTCTTCTGGAGCCAAAATACAGTTAATTGATCTCAAAAGTAAAATCTCATTTCGAATTTGTTAAGAGAACAACTTTATTTACTTATTCAATTTTTACTTTCTTCTATCTTCAATAGAAGAAAGTATTGTAATCGAAATTTTTTTCGACTTCCGGTTTTCGACGGATTTACACGTTTTAGGGGTCAGAGATTCCAAAAAACATGTTTTTACAAAATGTCTGTCTGTCCGTGTGTCTGTGTGTCTGTCTGTGTGTCTGTATGTCGCCATTTCACCATCAAAAAGTGTATGAAGTTATGCATAGAATTGATTTTTTTGTGAATATTTTTGGCTGTGGCAAGCAGGTCCTCCTTCAGTTTTGAAATATTCCGCCGGAAGGGGGCGCTGCAATCGCGATTTTTATGCCATTTTCAGTATTGTACCGACCAAAAGTATATGAAGTTATGCATCGAATTGAGCCAAAATTTTTGTGTATGTGTATGACTACGGCTAGTTGGTCCTCCCTGAATTTGAAAAAAATCCGTCGGAAGGGGGCGCTGCATTCGCGATTTTTGTGCCACTTTCAATATTGTACCGTCCAAAAGTATATGAATTTATGCATCGAATTGAACCAAATTTTTTGTGTATGTGTATGACTATGGCCAGTTGATCCTTCCTAAATTTGAAAAACATCCGTCGGAAGGGGGCGCTGCAATCGCGATTTTTGTGCCATTTCAATATTGTACCGATCAAAAGTACATGAAGTTATGCAACGAATTGAACGAAATTTTTTGTGTAAGTGTATGTCTATGTCTAATTCGATCGCCCTGAATCGAAAAAAAAAATCCGCCTGAAGGGGATGCTTCAATAGTGAATTTTATACCATTTTCAATATTGCATCACTTAAAAGTGTATGAAGTTAGTTCTAGAACTGAACTAATTTTTTTGTATATGATTATTTTTTAATAAGGCAAGTAAGTCCTCCCTGAATTAAAAAAAAAAAAAAAAATTCTGCCTATTATTCTATAGTCCATCGGCTCGTGCAGAGACGGAAATTCGTTTTTACTCCGATTAATTGATTGAAGCAGAACTTTAAGATGAAAATCAAAGTTGGTATGGTATTGAATTAAAATTATTAAAGCATTAAAATGAGTAACTATTTTTTTAATATTAAAATGTACGTATGAGATAGAAGAAAGTTTTGGGATTGGCACATTCAACTAGTTTAAATTTTAATGTTTCAATATATAATAGGGATATATATATTTTTTGATTAAAAAAAATTTCTTCTAAAATTGAGAAATGTTAATTAATTTGTCATTTTAACTCTGATGGGAATGTGGGGCACTTGTCAACAGAGTATTTGGATCAGATAAGAACAGCTCATAAGTTCGCCAATAATCAATCTTTAATTTTGCTCCTTTCAGTTAATTTCGTACGAAATAATGTCAGCTCTAATATCTATAATTTTCTTGAAATAGAAAACATTTCCGTCATAAAAAGTTGATTTTCGTATTGAAACATCTAGAAGCACATCTGTTAGCAAATACATAACAAGTAAGAAAAATCATGCGTTAAGCATAGATTATGTAGCACTTTCCAACATTTAATGAAATCTTTAACAAAACTTTGTTATTTAGGGAAATAATAGTGTATAGCCAAATATACCCAAATATGTATTCCAGTACTTTTGAACAGCTCTGTATTTCATATGTCAGTTAATATAATGGGAAAATTTAGTTTAGCTAGAAAATACCCAGTAGCTTGAAATTTCTTTTTCAGCATTTCATACTATTAGATGGAAACATACTTGAATACTTTTGTTCAGCCCTGTAGTTTACATTGTACCTTTATTACACGTCAGCATTAGGCTAAAATTTATTATAAACTAAAACACTTTTAAAACAACTGAAATCACATTCTCATAAATTATCATTCATAGACGTCCATGTACCGAATTCTTTGCTTGGCCTTGTGTATCCTTTTATCTATATTCTGCAAACATTTCTCAGTAAATTGAATGAAGCTCAGCGTAAAAATGCATAGCTTATTTAAGAACCACGTTTAAATAATTTACGCTCATATTCAGTAACATTGGTGAGCTCTTTTGGGTAGCCCCGTATATCAACTATAGCATTTATACACACCATATAATGTGCATATATATTTATCGAAATATAAACGCGCATATCATAATTAAAATGCATTTCATCCCTCCATCAGCTATCATCGGACACATATACGGTACTTCGGAAAGAATATACTATTTGAAATCTTTTGTATGGCCCTGTAAATGCTATATATTTCATATTATGCAAGACAGTAGCGTATAATTTATATTAAGCTTCAGTGAAATATATCAATTTTATTATACATAAAACAGCTTAATATATTTAAAATATGTCATACACAATTCCCCCTTTTACCATTATCTAATGGAATTCTTTTATGTGGCCATGTAAATGAATAATAGCTACATTTTCACCTTATATTTTATAGAATGCATATTTTAATATGTTTGGCAGGGTATAACATCTTTAAAATTCCTTTGAAACGATTTTTCCATATAGGTCGTAATGTAATGGGAAACTTTTGATTTCCCCCTGTAGATAAACTAATCATGGTAGAAACTTCATTTTCAATAGGGTTCGTGCTAGGGTAAAAGTCAATAACGTCCTAAAATTTCATGACAATCTGAGTATATTAACGATTTTTCCCCATAGGCCGTAATGAAATGGGAAACTTTGATTCGCCCTGTAGATAAACTAATCATGGTAGAAACTTCATTTTCGATAGGACTTGCGCTAGGGTAAATGTCAATAACGTCCTAAAATTTTATGGCAATCTGAGTATATAAACGATTTTTCCCCATGGGCCGTAATGTAATGGAAAACTTTTGATTCGCCCTGTAGATAAACTAATCATGGTAGAAACTTCATTTTCAATAGCGTTCGTACTAAGGTAAACGTCAATAACGTCCTAAAATTTCATGGCAATCCGAGGATATTAACGATTTTTCCCCATAGGCCGTAATGTAATGGAAAACTTTTGATTCGCCCTGTAGATAAACTAATCATGGTAGAAACTTCATTTTCAATAGCGTTCGTGCTAGGGTAAACGTCAATAATGTCCTAAAATTTCATGGCAATTCGAGTATATTAACGATTTTCCCCATAGGCCGTAATGTAATGGGAAACTTTTAATTCTCTCTGTAGATAAACTAATCATGGTAGATACTTCAATTTTCAATAGGTGTCGTGCTAGGGTAAACATCAATAACGTATAAAAATTTCATAGCAATCCGAGTATATTTACGGGAGTTAGAGCGCGGACAGACGGCCATCTGGCCAGACGGACAGACAAACCGAATGCATAAGCACTTTTCAACTTTGTTGGAAAGTGCTAAAAAGCAACAAGCTCGTTAATGTTCATGTAAATTAATTAACCCTTTCAAGGGTGGTGGCTAGAGGGTCTAGCCACCTAATTTTAATTCCAAAATTGACAACTGGCACCAAGAATATTTTAATAAAATTTTAATTTTTCAATGAAAGTTCAAAATAGCAATTTTTTCTTTTCTAAGAAGTTTGTTTGAATATTCTGGTGTCAGTCAGTTATTTCATCCTTTTACGTGCGTAATTCCTCTGCCCCTGAAAGGGTTAATAATAATTTATTTAAACTAATAAATGTAATTTAAATAAATTTAGTGTTTTCTAAAATGCAATAAGTGTTATACACTACTTTATTAAACGGTTTTCAACATTTTTTTTTATGCATCGTTAATACAAAAAGTACTATGTTAAGGAACTTAGCAATTTTTTCTATTTTATTTGTTCCAAACTTTCAGTATTAGTTTACTTCCATTTCTAAACCAGCTACGTTATTTGATACCTTTAATATAGATATAATATTTTTAAAAAGCAAAATTTTTAAACCGATAACAATCGTAAAATCTCGATTATAAGTCCCCCCCCCCCATTTCAAAAACAAATGAAATAAAATTTGGAGGGAGTTTATTATCGGAAAACACTTTTTTTTATCATTAATTTAGAGGTAAATAAGACAAATATAGGAATGAGAATCTTTCGGATTTCGGCGGATTTCCGATATTTATCTATCTAACTCCCTCCGTAAAATTATCCCAAAAGAGAAACTCCTTAGCAAAAAGAGATCTGAGGAAAGCATTTCATAATTACAAGGAGAAAGGCGTTTAATATTAGCAACAAAGTCAATACAAATTTTAGCGGTGTGAAAGTTAGTTTAAGATAAATAGCCCAAGAGCCGACCGCACAAAACCTTATGTCACCGAGCACAAGAAAAAATCCTTTATTTTCTGGAACAGTAGTAATAGGGAAATCTAATGATCCGTGTCTGCCGGAACTGAAATGGTGCATAAGCCAAAAATTGATACCACTAGTGGTTGACTCGTAGGTTTAGCATTGTGTTTGCCGTACAATCAAAAGTATGAAAACATGGAAAATAGAGTGCAGGAAAACACAATGTTAAACGTACGAGTGAACCACTTTGGTATTAACTTTTGACTTATGCACCACTTCGCTTCCGGCAGACATGGATCATTAGATTCCCCTATTACTACTCTTCCATAATATAAAGGATTTTTTCTTATGCTCGAAGACATAGGGTTTTGTGCGGTCGGCTCTTGGACTGAGAGGAGCGAGTAACTTAGCAAGGAACTTGAAAGTTTATAAAAACTAGTAGTACCAATATTAGAAACGATAGAGCGAAAAAAAAGTGTAGGTTTATTGTCCTTAGAAAGAGCATTAGAAACGAGCACAATTAGCTATAGAAGGAATGACCAAACGTTTAGTGTTGTTATTAAGAATGACAGAATTTTTAACGACTTTCTTGATATCAGATAGATGCTTAGTAGAAGGATCTTCTTTAATTTGGAATATGGACTGGAGTTTAACATGGATTCCATATAAGAAATATAATCTGACTTATTGAGAAGAACGGTTTGACCGCCTTTATCAGTCTTACAAGGAAGGTCTCCATACGGGCATACTCAGAAAAATCTGAAAAAAATTACAGAATGTTCTTCTAATATAGTTATATATGTTTATAAAAAAATTTTCAGCGGAACCTCCTTATAACGTCCGTAAAAAAATAATAAAAAATTCGTTTATTTGGCGATTTATCTCCGGTTGGCGAAAAAACGAAATTTTGAAAAATACGCTTTTATGCTTCGAATACTTTTTAAAGAAAAAACTTTCTATGTTCAATTTATTTAAATAAGTTTAGTTTAAGTAATTTTAGTTTTGCATAGTGTAATTTTGTCATATACGTTTATATGTACTTATAACAAAATGAAATTAATATATTTTATCATTTAAAACACAATTTAAATTGATTAAAATTGTTCCAAATTGAAAAAAAGTCCTTCCGGCAATGCCGGGAGGAAGAGGTAGCTTTCATATAGTTATATATTTATTTATTTATTTTAAGGTAAGTTACATTGTTCAAAAATACTAAGCTCAAATTAGTAGAAATAATCTTATAAAATTAGTGATTTTATAAGATTGAAACTAGTTTTTGTCAAGACTGTATATTAATAGGAATTTTTAGAAATTAGTCATCTTTTATTCAACCTGGTTTTATTTTAAGCGATTTAGAGAGTCACCAAATTCCACGATATCATAAAGTGTATGCCATTTTAAAGCAACATTGTGGATCGTTCAGATCAGACCGTTTCAAAATGTCAGCCATAAGCAAAATTCAAAGTGCTATAACTCAGTCATTTTTTAAGATATAGACAAAATAAAAAGTGTTCTGGAATCGTTGTTTTAAGTTCTAACACGTAAAAGAAAAATATGTTTTAATTTTTAATTTTTTCGCACTTAATTTTAAATTTTAAATTTTTTTAAAAATTTAAAATGGCCACCATTTTGAAACAAAATGATGGATGGTGCTGGCCAACGAACTCGGTCGAGACATTTGTATGTACTATGTACATCCCAAGTTTCATTGAAATCGGTTCATAAATACTTATGTTATCACGTGACAAAAATCAAATCGTTTCAAAATGCCAGACATAAGAAAAATTCAAAGTGCTATAACTCAATAATTTTGTAAGATATAGACAAAATAAAAAGTGTTCTGGAATCGTTGTTTTAAGTTCTAACACGTAAAAGAAAAATATTTTTCAAATTTTGATTTTTTTGCATTTAATTTAAAATTTTTAAATTTTTAAAAAAATTAAAATGGCCACCATTTTGAAACAAGATGGCGGATGATGCTGGCCAACGAACTCGGTCGAGACATTTGTATGTACTATGTACATACCGAGTTTCATTGAAATCGGTTCATAAATACGCGTGTTATCACGTGACAAAAATCAGATCGTTTCAAAATGTCAGCCATAAGAAAAATTCAAAGTTCTATAACTCAATCATTTTTTAAGATATAGACAAAATAAAAAGTGTTCTGGAATCTTTGTTTTAAGTTCTAACACGTAAAAGGAAAATATTTTTCAACTTTTAATTTTTTCGCATTTAATTTTAAATTTTAAATTTTTTAAAAAATTTAAAATGGCCGCCATTTTAAAACAAAATGGCGGATGATGCTGAACAACGAACTCGGTCGAGACATTTGTATGTAGTATGTACATACCAAGTTTCATTCAAATCGGTTCATAAATACGTTAGTTATCGCATGACAAAAATCAGATATATATATATATATGTATTTATAAAAGTATTTATATATGGTTATATATATATATATATATATATATATATATGTCAACATTTGAACGGAGGGTGGTTTTGGGGTCTGGGGGTCATGATCGGTGAAAATATACCAAAATTTTCCGGAAGTGCTTTCCTCCGGACGGCTGCAATAGGTAGCTTTTTACTTTTTGTAATGAAAGCTACCTAATACACTGTTAAAAATCTGCTACATTTTGTTGCAACGCACTCCCTTGCTTGTATAGAAAACGGTTACTTGGCCGTGAAATGGAGCTTTCTCATTGGTTGGAATAGAGATATTACATACTAGTAAATCTGCAGATCAAGAGCCTCAACTTCAGCTTTTCACATCTTTTTTTTTAAACACACTTATCGTAATATTCAACTTCCTGGAAACTGCAACTTAAAATCTTCGAATTATATAATTATTTATAAGAATAAAATAAGAATAAGAAATTTGAAGCCATCAAAAGCCGTTAAATTAAAGATTTAGTTATGTTAGGATATTCTGAAAAATTCATGATCTATTATTTTTGTTTTTTTATTATACCACAGTAGATTTCTTCAGGGGGGCTCTGCCCCCCTGAACCCCCCGTAGTCTCATTAAATTTAAATTTCTAACTTTCTATCAATCTGCTAATGGTTATCGTATGTCTTGCATTTCTTTCTACATTTTTATTTATACGGATAAGTGACAGTTTTAATAAGAATTTTTCATTATCCTCATACTTCTAGATACCTGCCCACCAAAAACACCTAAATCTGATGTATCAGGAACTTTTGAAAGTGTAAACTCAGTAATCTAAGGTTTTACAATTTTGTTTACGAAAAAAAGAACTTTTGATTGCATTTTGTGGCAGATAGACAGATAGACAGAAGAACAGACTGAGAGATGGAAAACAATAAATTTTGCGTTGCCAAAATAAGCCTTCACTGAAGTTCCGACAATGATGTCATTATTCATAAGTTATTACTGTCCATGTTTCTTGTATTTTTAACGACAACTATAAAATACCTGTTTTATTTCAACTATGACGTCAAATTTTACCAATTGAAATTTTTGTTAAAAATATAATAATTTTTATTTCTTTTAATTCTGATTATGCCCCCAAATTATGTCAGAAAAATTCTTATTAACGAAACAAATTTCCGTGTTTAATATTTAACAAAGTACTATATTTTTATTTTAATTCTGACGTCATATTTATTTTTTCTTAGTTTAATTTTTCGAATGGAAATTGCTCAATTGAAACTTATTACCGTTAAAAAATTATTTCAGATTTTTTTTGGCAACGATAAAGGAAATTGGTTATATTTTATCTAAAAAATCGCTCTTGATTCTGTATGAAAATAAATTTAGTATTAGAATATGAGTTCTGTATGAGAATATGAGTTCTGTATGAGAATAAAGATCATGTTAGTATAAATGGCGCTTCGCGCCATATGCACTACAAATCCGATCTCATAGAGGATGAGATGGAGAGAGAGAGAAAGAAGGAAATTTTGAATTATTAAGGAAAATATTTGACTAAAATTAATAAAACATAGCCTATATTCTTTTCTGGGCTATGTTATATTTATCCGCAAAGATACAAAGACATTAATTAATTCATCAGTTTTGACGTTGACTTAATTTAAATTTCCGTACACGCTTTCAAATTTATAGCATTAAGATATAATAAGGATTACGTTGAATGGTTGCTTAGCAACCATTAAGAGAAAATAAAGAAAATGAAATAAATACATTTTAAATAAGTAAATCTCTAAAACAAATTAATTTATATTATTGGAAAACATTTATAAAAAATCTCCAAAATTTACAGTAATAACTTTAAAAATCTGACAAATGCACAGACAAACTTTCAAAACAATACGAATAAATACTGGTAAAAATATAAAAATACTGGTAAATTTTAGTGTCCATTTATCATTGAATTCCATTAATGAAATGTGTCATTTTCTCTCAAGGAAAAAAATTGAAAATCATTGGATTTGCCATAGAAAAGCATTATTGCGCAAAATAAAATATTCTATATTTTAGGAACGAATGAATCAAATCTAAGAAAAAACTATACAGCTTAATCCCAGTGCCTCACTAACATACCCACTTAATTTCAAGCCAATCGGATGTTTTTTGCGTTAGTTATCGCGGAACAGACAGACTGACAGACAGACAGAAACCAAAAAATTTCCTGTCTCCAAAGTAAGCCTTCACTGACGTTTCGGCAACAAGCGGTGGAGTGCGTTGCAACAAAATGCAGCAGATTTTTAACAGTGTATGACACGGTCAATTCACAGTGCTATGGAGCATTCTCATTGGTCAGAAGAGAGATATTCTATAAAAGTAGTGGAGTGACGTTGCAGTAAATGCTGCAGATTTTTAACAGTGAAGTCAATTAAAATCAATTTTCAGATTCGTTAAAATCGTCTGCCTTTGGCGAGGAAATGCACTGCTCGCCAAATCCCGCGTCGCTTTCAGCTTTTCACGCCAATTATTCCAAACTATTTTATTTTTTTACATATCTAATAATGTAATTCCGCCGCTAATTTTCACTGATCCTTTATTACCTACACTCTAAAAAAAAAAATGTGTAAATTTACACATAAAAACAGGTATATCGATGATACAAAAACGACATGTCTATGTGTGTAAATTGGTGTGTAAATTGCCAAAATACACGCCTAATGTGTAAATTTGAAAATACACATTTTAAAGTGTAATTTGATGATAAGTCCAAACGTGTAAATGTTATCTGATAAGTCTTGAAATACACACTTTAATGTGTAAATTGCAGAAGAATACACAGATTTATGTGTAATATTCTCACACATTCATATGTGTAATTTTCTGTGATTAAATGTATTTTTGTGTATAATGCAAGAAACACATACTTTTGTGTTTTATGTAAAATACTCAATTTTTTGTGTAGTATGTAAATTACACAGGTTTCTGTATAATATGCAAAATACACAGATTTTTGTGCAGCATTCTCTTCATATAAATATTTCTGCTGAAAATACAAAACACAGATTTGTGTGTAATAATCCAAATACTTAGATATTTGTGTAATATTCCAAGCAGACATATTTTTATGTATTATGCATTAAATTATATGTTTTAGTATGTTTAAATTGGGAATTAATTCCCAATGATTAATAATGATAATTTTAATGATTAAAAATATTGTACAAAGAACAATATCATTTACTGATTGAGATTATATTTTCTGGTAGCTCTGTTTGATGCCCAGAAAATAGTGTACCAGCAATGTATTTTGGCAATTTTCACACCACACTAAGTAAAAGACAAATCATTTTCGTATCACCGATATACCCGTTTTTATATAAAGCATGATAAACTGAAATTTTAATTACCAATTTGTAATTTCTTTTAGAGTTGGTTTATAGTTCTACAATCGTGAGATCACAATTTATGCGCAGACTGTGCATAATTTCAATTCCTTACAATTTCTGTCTTTTAAATTAAAGTTAAAAAGAAATTCTCTCGCTCATATTTACTGCTATAACAACTCATATTGTTTTTAATATTTTAAAGAGCAATTTTTTCAGAAATATTTATTATTAATAATATTAATAATACATTTTAATATTAGTAATATTAATAATATTAATAATACATTTTAATATTAGTAATATTAATAATATTAATAATACATACTTTTACATTATTAATATTAATACTAGCTATCCAAGTACATTAAATAGTGTTTCACCAATATTTCATAATCTGAAAGATAACGAATGTTGCTATTTTGCGTATTATTCAATATACATATGGCCATAGGCTAAAAAAGAATTTTGGGAAATGTTTAGAAAATACTGCATTGCAATAAGATTTAACTGATATTAGAACTTTCTCCTACATTCTGCGCATTATTAGACATGATTATTTCAAGAAAGTAACTTTTATTTTAAATTTAAAGAGTGAAATATGATGTTTGAAATAAAAGAATCGCAAATAGCGCAGAGAAAATTAACCAAATAGTAATAATAATAATAATTATTATTATTAAATGCTTAAGCATAAAATGAAGTCATATAGTAAATGCATAGACATATAATAACATTACTGCATGTAAATATCAGCAAAAATATTTCTTATAACAAAATAATACCCCATTAAAAGACACGTACTATGAGTAGTACATCACCCCTGAAAGGACTAAATCAGATTATTTTGATATAAATTGGAATTTTATGATTTTTATCCCCAATGTTCAAATACTGAATGACTACCAAGGATTTTAATCTACCAAAAAAAAAAAAAAAAAAAAAACTTCTCTAATTGCTAACATAATCTGTGTCTTTATCCTTTAACTAACATAACTAATAGTTCATAGTTACAGACATTATAAAAACTACAAAGTAGTTTTATAATGTCTGTAACTATGAGCTATTTTTAGTAGTAGTTTCCTTTGTAGCATATAATAACATTATATACATTAATATTTTGAAATAATATTATGCAATATTATGCAAAACTATATTAAATACTAGTGATATCTACATTTTATCCAATTAATAATAACTGCATTTAACATAAACTATTAACACTATTTTAAATTAATAATTATTAAACAACAATCTCTGTATTTAGGAACATAATATACATTTTTAATTAGCATAAAATTAGTAATAATATAATTTTTAATTAGTATATAACATATTTTAATTACTAAAATGTTTATTAACAATTTTGTGCTCATTCTAGAAAGAAAAAAAGGGAAGATGCTAGTTCCAAAAAGTACACTATTTAATGGGGAAATATACTTAGTAACTTGTTTAGTAATTATAAAAAGCATTCAGTTTCTCATTATGATAAACAAAGTGCCATTAATTTTAATAATTTTACGAATTACAAATTGGAAAATACAATTAAATAATAACATGTTTTAATTTTTTTCTAAAGAAATAATTCTCTATCACTTTCATAAGATCTTGGGAACTTAGATTAAGAAATAATGTGTAATTTGGAAGTTGTATTACAAGAAATCTGTGTTTAGTGTAAGTGAATTTAATTATATTTTAATAAGGTTGAGTGCATTTTGCCAATTTCATAAGAAGAAAGTTTTTCCCCCCTTAAAATTTGCTTAGAGGAAACAGCAAATAGTTACAGAATTAATAACAACTGCAAATAAGTAATTTCATCAATTAGTAACACAATTAACAAAATTAACAAATTTATTTGCATCTCATTTTGCAATCTGTCAATAGCCTGAATCTAAATTTACATCCACGTTTGCATATATTAACCCCCCAAAATATGTCAGCACATTCATACACACATACAAAGTAAATATAAGGAATAGCCAATTATATATGAAATCCTCAAAACATTAAACAGCACCATTATTAGCACTTAGTGGAAGTTCCCAGCATTTACTGTTTCAGACAGTTTTGCTGCCTTAATTAATCATGAAAAGTTTTATTTGGTGTATATGAATTGAAAAAGTAAAAACATTCAACTTTTACTGAATAAGCTCTTGCTATGCTTAATATTTTATTAAATTTTTTTTCTCATGCCTTCTTTTACAATAGCGATTCAGCCGATGTCATTATTTCATTCTATTTTAAGTTCCAATATTTGCTATAAATTTATTATTGCAAAAGCAGAATGAGAAAATAAGATTTGGCTGCTTTATTCGTTTATTTGCAGAAAATTATTATACTTGCTATGCCTATATTATATAAAAGAATCAATAATTTGATTTTTAAAAGGAAATTATGACATTGTAATTTATACCAGATTTGAATATCATTTTTAAATTAAATAATTTTTATACTTATAAGATAAAAACTATGCTTTTTACAAAATTATCATGCTTAAGTCTTTGACAATACTCAGAAATTAAGCTTAGAAATAATTATTTAAACCTTTTCTGTGTATTCAAAAGTCAATACATGTAGAAACTTGCCAAATTATGGTAACCTTAGATTTTAATACTTTTTTCTGTCATTTTAAATCTTTATAAAATTTATGATTTTAGTCAATGATTAAAAAAAAGTTGATTTAAATTACGATTTAATTACCGGTTTAAGTCAGCTGATTAAAATCGTTCGCTCCCTATGAAAAAATAATAAAAGCTTAGTTTGCATTTATTTATTTATTTATTGTGATTACATTATTGTGATTTATTGTTGATACATTACTAGAAGGGTGTCCATTACTGGCACATCTACCTGTACTGAAGTGTAATATGTAATACTTTAAAATAGCTTGCTTCAAAAAACGCCCCCCCCCCCCCAAAAAAAAAAAAATGCGCGCATAACTTTTATTTATTTATATATTTACATTCCTATATATATATTTATTTATTACAGGTTTATATAATACATCTTAAGAAGTATCAAAATTTTTTTTATAAATACAGAAACATACAAAAAAGCATAAATGAACTTTAAAAAATGCAATCTATTTAATTTTATTATTATTATATTGATGTACACAAATTAATTACGGTTTTAAGGTAATAAATTCACAAATAATGAAATTAAAAACACTAACTAATTTAATAAAAATATTGGGCTCTGTTTTAAGAAAGTTCATTTATACAGTTAATTCAATTTCTAACCAAAAATAATCTCATTCTTGCAAAAATGTATTATTTTACAAATAATCTCATTTTTTCAAAAATGAGACGTTTTACAAATACATATATATACATATACATATCATTTATATAACTCTTTTTAGGTTTGGTTTGGTTTATTTTTGTCGTCCGATTATCTACGCTAGGGATATAGGACAAGGGGGGAGTGCCCTTCGTGGGGGTCTTTCTAAGGGAACCTAACCCGTATTTACGCAAGGTTCGAAGAAAACCACGAAAACTCCGAACGGTTAGGCCGACAGCCGCGATTGGGTTCGAACCCAGCACCTGCCGTCTACCAGTTGAGAGGTCCGTACCTCTCGGCCACATAACTCTTTTTAGAATAAGTGCAAAAAGTATTTCACTAAATGTGTTAAATTATTGTTTAAATTCAAAAGTTAATTCAATAACTAATACATGTATGTATACTTCTCTTTCTTCATAATTATAGCTTTCATAGAATAGTCATAAGTATGCTTAATATGAAGGAACGCAGTCACTTTTGCGACACCTTTGGAACTCGGACAATGATTAAGATTTTCTAATCTAAATTTTACTAATTCAATAAAATAATCATAATTTAGTTGAAATATGATAGCATTTTTTATGATAAAACTTTCATAACACGCAGAAATCATAAACATTATTTTACATTTTTACATAATAAAAGGAATCTGAGCTAGAGAAAGCTTAGATTTATTCAAATAGAAAAGAAACGAACAATATTAGAAAATAAAGCACCGAAATGTTATCATTTTCTTAAACATAATACTGCTGCTAATATTTATAATGTCATTTAAATTCCTTAATTTTTGGTTGTATGTCAAAAAACTTACAGCTTAAATATGAAAAACTGAACCATGAAAATCTATTAAATTAGTTGTCAATTGAAAAGCTTTATTTTCATTTAGAACAAAACATTTACATACCTTTGTTTATATAGAATATCCAATTTTTTCATGCCGGTAAAATCACAATAGAAAAGAAAAGATAGTTAATTTTTTTCTAAATATGAACACAAACATTCTGTGATAATTAATATTCCTCGATTATTTGTAATTGCATTATTATTTATTCTTATTTTTTGAGTTAACAGAGGAGAACAAACTTTCCTTGTTCGATTCTAAAAATGGCGAAACTACGATACAGCAGATGTTTCAAATTTTCATTTTTCACCTGCGTACTTGCTATTATACAAAATGCAGACGAACATTTAAAATAACACAAAAGTTCATGTAAATCCAAATTTTACACATTTGTCTGGGTAATCAACCGACAACAAATTGCAGTCTTAATATCACAAAATAAATGCACATAAAAACAAGTAATTCTTTTTACAAAATGTGTAATTTTCATGACAAGTGGGTGATTTTAGAAATTTACACACTTATCAGTGTATATAAGAACTATGCGTAAATTACAATAACACACCAATCGGTGTCAATTTAGATTTTTTCTACTTTTACACACTTATTTATGTTTTTCAAGTGATAACAAATTACACACTTAGTTTCAAAAGCTAAATACACACAAAAACAGGTAAAATTCTGCAAAAAAATGTGTAAAGTACATGGCAAGTGTGTAAATTTACAAATTTACACATAAATGTGTGTAAATTTGACTAATTTACACATTTATTTTTTAGAGTGTACATAAGTAGTTTAATTCGTATTTTTTTTCAAAAAATTCTGAGTATGCCCCCAATGGAGACCTTCCTTGTTAGTTATAAGAAGATTAGGAACAGAATTAAGTTCACTAATAGCAGATTTCTGAGAAGAAGAAAGATTTGACTTAAACAAATATTTACTAGAAGAAATGACATTAGCCAAATGGTAGCGAAGAGGTTCAAGTTGACCAGAAGAAATTTTACTGTTTTCGAAAAAACGTTCAATAGGAGCAGTTTAATTTACTATTACTGCTGCCGTATTGAGCTTGGTAAATAAGTTTATTTACCAAGCGGCAGCAGTAATAGTAAATTTAATTATAACGAAACAAAGTTGCACAAATTTCAATATTTTTCTGGTCTCTTTGAATGTCTAAAGTTTAAATTAAAGAAATACAATGTACATTTAATTGTCCCCCCCCCCCTAATAAATTAAGCACAAAACTTCACAATAGCATCGATCCTATCCCCATGGAAGATTCAGCAGGTGTATATTTAATCACAGCCACAATAATGGAGAACAGAAAGAGAGCAGATTACATTGGAATGACAACCAGGAAATTTAAGAAGCGTTTGTCAGAACACATTGCAGATATCAGGCTTAATCGATGCAATACCGCTTTCTCTAAACTGTACCAGGAACAAGAAGTTATAATAGATTTTAAAAAAAAACTAAATTACTAAAGAAAATATAAAATTACCAGAAGATTAAAATCATGGAATCAATTGAAATTTGAGCTAACAATACTTGTAATGATATTTTGTCGTACGATATTCCAAGAATATGGTACAATCTGCTCAAAATAACTTGAACCCCCTTTCTATCGAATTTGGAACATTCCGACTTCTCCCCCCCTTTTTTACATTGTCTTTGGATCAGTCCACTTCGTATAAAAGAATTCAGCCTTCGACTTTTAATCTTTAGTTGTTTTAACCCTGATGATGAGCATGACATGCTCGTAAGTACTAGGTTTTATTAATAAAAAACGCCTTTAAGTAATCTCAGTATTTTATTTTGGTTTTATTTATTTTTGATACTCAGTTTTCACTTGTAAATATTATAAATGAAGAAACAAAATTCAATCATCTAGTAAATCAGTTAGACTCTAAATACATTGAAAATATATGGGATATTATCCAAAGTAATCGGGATGATAAATATACCGCCGCTAAAGAAAGAATTTTAAATACATTTAAAGAGAGTGGGGGAAAATCATTAAAGAAATTGCTTACGGGAATTTCATTGGGTGATATAAAACCAAGCCAACTACTGCTTAAAATGAAATCGCTCAGTGGAAATAACATACCAGATAAGGTTTTGAAAACTTGATAAATTATCAGAGTCAGTAAAGAATATTCTAATTGTAAGCAGTGAAAATTTAGATAATTTATCACTAATGACAGATAAAATTTTCTAAATGAGCTCTTCAACAGAAATTTATTCTGAGAGTGCAGATTCTTCTGTTATGAGTAAAATACTTGAGAAAATTTCTATTTTGGAAAACCAGATTTCGGCATTAAAAATTGAGAGGCAATTCAAAAGTGAAATTCGGATGTCTGGTTCTAAACGAAATAAAAGTAGAAGTCAATCGAGAAAACGATTTAATCCTAATGGAAAATATTGTTACTACCATTTTAAATTTGGTAATCAATGTTATCCTAATAAATGTAAAAGTCCGTGCAGCTGGAAAAAATCGGAAAACTCCGATCAGCAGTAGTTTTAGCGGCAAATTCTGCTGCTGAAGAATTTAAAGATTGCCGTAATTACTGTTTATTTGTTAAAGACAAAACAACCGGTTTACGCTTTCTTGTTGATAGTGGAGCTGATTTGTCAATTATTCCTGCTTCATCCAAACATAAAATATGTAACTCTTTCAAATTGTATGCAGCAAATGGTTCAATAATTCCTACATTTGGTTTCAAAATTTTAACACTAGATTTGGGCTTACGTAGACAATTTCAATTTCCTTTTGTAATAGCGAAAGTAGACAAAGCAATTTTAGGCGCAGATTTCCATAATAAATTAAAATTGCTTATTGATTTACATAATAAAAAATTAATGGATGGTGTTACTAAGCTTTTTGTTAAAAGCGATGTTATGTGTGTATCAAGTGCTGATAGCATAAGTACAACTGACAAAAATTCTCAATATGCACAACTCTTATTACAATATCCTAATTTAACGAAGCCAAATCTTTTAATATGTAATTCCAAACAAAATGTAAAGCATTATATTGATACTAAAGGTTCGACTGTTTATTCAAAACCTCGCCCATTAGACTAAAAAAAATTAAATTTAGCAAAACAAGAATTCAAGTTCATGTTGGATAATGATATAATTAGACCATCCAAGTTACCATGGGCTAATCCACTTCATTTAGTTTACAAAAAAGATGGAAGTTTAAGACCGTACGGGGATTACAGACGCCTTAATGCTCAAACCATTCCCGACCATTACCCTATTCCCAGAATAGAAGATTTTCATCATATATTAAAAGGAAAGAGAATATTTTCAAAAATTGACTTATTTAAAGCCTATTTTTAGATCCCAATTGCAGAAGAGGATAAGCAAAAAACAGCGATAATAACGCCGTTTGGATTATATGAATGTAATGTGATGAGTTTTGGATTACGGAATGCTCCATCTACGTTTCAACGTTTCATCAATGAAGTATTTTTCGGATTGGACTTTGTTTTCCCATATTTAGATGACATTTTAATAGCTTCTTCAACGGAAGATGAGCATGCAGAACATCTAAAATTAATTTTTTCAGGATTGGATCAATATGGACTTCGTTTAAATATTGCAAAATCAGTTTTTGGAGTAAACCAGCTACAATTTTTAGGATACATGATTACTCCTGAAGGTTCAAAACCCCTTCCAGAAAAAGTAGAAGTAATTAAAAATTATAAATTACCGGAAACAATCCACGAATTACGAACTTTCCTTGGTCTGGTGAATTTTTTTTATAGAAGATACATAAAAAATGCTGCTGAAAATCAAGCACCACTTCATGAGTATATAAAAGGGGCGAAAAAGAAAGACAAAAGAAAAATTCCGTGGACAGATGAAACAAAAGAAAGATTTGAAACATGTAAAGAAAACCTAACAAATGCTGCTTTATTGACCTATCCTAATCCTGATCTTCCATTATCTCTCTTTTGTGATGCTTCTGATTTCACCATTGGTGCAGTTTTACAACAATTTAAAGCAGGCTGCTGGAAACCTTTAGCCTTTTTTTTTTCAAAAAAATTAAATAATACTCAGAAAAGTTATGGTACCTATGATCGAGAATTACTGGGAATATTTTTTTTTGTAAAGCAATTTAAACATATGCTAGAAGGAAGACAATTTATAATTTATACAGACCATAAACCCTAAACATTCGCCTTTCAGCAAAAAAAAAAATGAAAAAGCTTCGCCTAGACAGTTGCGTCATTTACAATATATATAACAGTTTTCAACAGATATTCGACATATTAGTGGAGAAGAAAATACAGTTGCAGGTACGTTGTCCAGAATACAATCGATTTCTACAATAGATTATGACAAAATTTCTGATGAGCAGATTAATAATGAAGAACTTATAAAATTACGTTTAAATCCATCTTTAAATTTCAAACAATACCCTTTGGATTCAGGTAAACTTCTTTGGTGTGATATTTCAACTTCCAAAATCCGACCATTTATTCCTAAAGCTTTTAGAGAACAAATTTTTAAGAAAATCCACAATTTAGCTCATCCTGGAGTGAAAAATACAGTAAAATAAGTAGCTTCAAGGTTTATTTGGACAAACATTCGGAAAGATGTTAATCAGTGGGCAAAATCCTGCATTGATTGTCAGAAAAACAAAATTAGCAGACATACGCATTCTCCATTTGCCACTTTCGAAGAAACAGATGAAGGATTTAGTGTCTTTCATATTGACATCATAGGTCCACTAACACCGTCTGAAGGAAAATTATACTGCCTAACCTGTATTGACCGCTTCACCTGTTGGATAGAAGTAGTTCCTCTAGAAAATGTGACGGCTCCTGCAGTTGCTCGATCATTTTATGATCAATGGATTTCGCGCTTTGGCATTCCACATCGTGTAATCACGGATCGAGGAAAACAATTTAGATCCGAACTTTTTCACAATTTAAGTATTATTTGTGGTTTTAAATTGAGCCCAACAACAGCCTATCATCCACAGTGTAATGGGAAGATAGAACGAAAAACCACTCGAACCTGCTTATGGTGGACCTTTTCCAGTTGTCAAAAGACATGAAAAATATTATACAGTAAAAATCAAGGAAAAAGATATCAACATATCCATAGATAAATTGAAACCTACTTATTTATTAACGAATCATGAGAACATTCCTTATCATGAGTTACCGGATAACCAACTACCTCTGCCTGTGCCATCAATAATCAAAAATGAGCATTCAGATTTGCCTGATAAAAATGTTCCTGAGAAAACTACAAGCTCTGGTAGACAAGTAAGGTTTCCGAAACGTTACAAGGACTAATTATGCACTTTTTTTTATAGTTTATTTAATATATTATATTTATATTTTATATTTCTGTATATATTATATTTGTATCGTAACTATGTTACTGGGGTGAGAATAATGTAGCCTCCATGAACTTGTAAAAATTCCGTTCATTGTTATGGCAACAAAAAGACAGACGATATTGTTGTTATTAAAAAAGAATAAAAAATTGTTGTTTATTGTTGCTATGCTGAAAGCATTCTATTTATTTTTATTTTACAAGTAACTTAATATAGATAAAATATTTTAATTAGTTCTTGATAATTATGTAAAATAGAATGATTTTAATTAATTAATTATTTGATACGTGTAAATAGAAATAACGTAATACCGGGCTCTTACAATCTCCATTTTGTCTACATCAATCGCTGCTAATTTACTTAAACATCTTTATTTCTTTTTAACAACATATTAATAATTGCATGTAAATAAATATTTAAAATATAATGATGAAAACATTCTTTTAAAATCATGTATGAAAATTTAAGTAATAAACATTGATCTAAAATATACACTGCTCAAAACAATTAAAGGATATTGCAGTTTTAGGTGGATTTTGTATCTGGGACACTTTTTAGCTGATTGATACATGGTCGACAGACATAGTAGGTTATATGAGAATAAATTACACATGTTTGGCAGAAAAAAATGCATTTTATTGCGCATTTGTGTACAAAAGGAAAAAAACACAATTTGTGCATATGAGAAAAAAAGAATAAGAAAAGGTGTTTTCTTCAAAGAAAATCAAACCCAGTAGGGGTATGGTTTCCACGGGCGGCCAGCAACGTTGAACACCTTTGAGGCATGAACTCAATGAGGCTATTAATGACGAGTTGGGGTATTCTGCCCCACTCTTCTAGAAGAGCTCTTTCCAGTTCTTGGAGAGTTTGTGGGGGTTGTTGGCGGCCAGACACTCGTCTTCCTAGAGCGTCCCATACGTGCTCGATTGGATTCATGTCTGGAGAACACGCTGGCCATTCCATTCGAACGATTCCTTCCTCGAAAAGGTAATCCTCCACCAGGTTTGCACGATGTGGCCTGCAGTTATCGTCCATTAAAATAAAGTCATCTCCGATTGCTGCAGCGTCAGGGACTATAATAGGTCTGAGGATCTGATCTCTATATCGGCGACCAGTCAGAGCTCCATCTCGAATGATGTAAAGGTCAGTGCGCCCGTCAATGGAGATGCCACCGTACACCAACACTCCTCCACTGCCAAATCTGACACTTTCGTGCATGAACGCAGGATTATTCCTACTGCCACGGTCCCTCCAGATGAAAATACCCCTATTATCCGGATGCACAGAAAAACGGGACACGTCAGAAAACAGAATAATGCTCCATTCATTTCTCCTCCAGTTGACATGCTCGGTTGCCCACTCCCTGTGGTCGCGACGATGCCTTGATGTTAATCTAACACATACCATCGGTCGGCGAGCATACAGACCTACAGCATGGAGCCGGTTTGGGACAGTCTGAGTTGAAATCGTGGTGCCTGTAGCCGAGCGAAGGTATTGTTGGAGAAGAGTAGCGTTCATGTTTCGGTGTCTCCAAGCTGTTAACGCTAAATATCGATCTTCATTGGGCGTTGTTTCCCGTCTACGACCTTGCCCTGGTCTTCGGCCTGCACATCCACTCTCCAAAAAACGGTTCCAGATCCTGGAAATGACACTTTGTGACACTCCAATGGCTTGCGCTACTTCGGCTTGAGTTTTGCCCCCTTCTAACCTACCAGCAATTCTCCAAGCTTCTGAATCTGTCAAATGACTTCGCTGAGACATCGTACTCATCGAAACAAAGCAATCACTGAATGCCGATCATCCTTGTCTTCATTCTCTTTTATCCAGTTGAAAGTCAAATTTCATTCGCTGCCGCTGAAGCGACGTTTTTGACGTCGAACTCAAAATTTGCATACTCCACAGTTTGAAAACCAGAAACATTTGCATTTGTGATTCTCTTCTTCTATTTTAGGCAAAAAAAAATTTCGTTTATATCTTTATTTTATATAAAACTTCAAATATCCTTTAATTGTTTTGAGCAGTGTAGATTTCCGATTGCAGATGATTTTAAGAGAAGAAAGTTATCTCTTCAAACAAAATCTTTACTTAAAACACATATGATAAAATAGTCAAACAATTCTAACATGTGAAGCGATAGATTAGTCCCGTTTACATTTTCCGATCGTGTGTATTCAAATATATTTTTTAATGTAATGCTTATAGATAAAATATGGTACTACTCTATTATCCCGTCGACCAATTTCGCCAAATTATACAAATCGCCAAACTAATAGCCAAATTATACATATTGACATAGTTTTTATTTTAAATAACGAAAAAACAAATAATTAATCTCTATAAATAAAAGGAATTCCGAGGATAATTAATTGAGGCACAGGGGAAGCAAATCTTGGCAATGCGCCAACTCGGTCCAGAGGAATATCATTAAGAAGAAATATAAAACAGATAATGTATTTATCACAAAAAATCGTCTGCTAAGAAAATATCAACACTTTAACACGAAACTAACGCAATCGTTGGATACATGTTCCCTCCCGTGTTTCTCATTGCTCATTTTAAGTATTTTTAGAGTTTAATATTAGTTGTTGTTTTTAAAACTGATTTTTCACAAAGTCAGCTGCGACGTATTTCAGACAATGCATTTCTGCATGCTTCCAGTTATTGATAAAATCATACAAATTTCAAGTTCGTTTAATATTGCTAATACGGACCCGGGCAACGCCGGGCGGGTCAGCTAGTGGAATATTAATAAAAATACAAATAAAAGGTCGAAATAAAAATCACTTAATGACATTTTAAACACGTGAATCGTATTTAATGTCATTGAATGTAACATTCACGATCCTCCATTACTGGCATTTAATCTTATATTTTGGCGATAATTTTTTGGTCGACGGGATAACTTAAGTAGTACCTAAAATATTTATGTTACAAAATATGTTTATATATGTTACAGGCCAAACCCGATTTTAGGCCAAACCGGTCTATCCTAACGGCCATCGGATAAACTAGTTTTTCCTAGGCCAAACCGGTCTATCCTAACGCCCATCGGATAAACTAGTTCTTCCTAGGCCAAACCGGTTTATCCTAACGCCCATCGGACAAACTAGTTTTTCCTAGGCCAAACTAGTCTATCCTAAGGCCCATAGGACAAACTAGTTTTTCCTAGGCCAAACTAGTTTGGCCTAACTCTTATAGGATAATCTAGTTTAGCCTGCTGTTTATTGGTCTGAACTAGTTTATCCTAGGCCGATCTAGACTATCCTAGGCCAATTCAATTTGGCGTGATTTTATTGAAATTAATGACCGCCTCAGCGCCAACGTTCTAGTTTGTCCTAGGCTGATCTAGTTTATCCTAGGCCAATGTATTTTACGTGTTTTTAGCTCACAGGCGTCAAAGCCTGAGAAATAATGGGCTCGCAAGTTCTGTATGTACGCATGTATGTACACATGTATGTACGTACCTAACACGATAACTCTTGATATAAATAATGTAATTTGACGTGTTATTATCTCATCAGACTACCAAAGCCTGGGAAATAATGTGCCCGTGGATTCTGTATCTATGTATGTACATAAGTACGTAAAAATTCTTGATAGAAATACCCGATTTGCATCAAACTTTCAATATAGGTTTATTCTTATGAGGAGTTTTTCTGTTTAATTTTGGGAGGTCATTGGAGAATAATAAGGGGGAGGAAGATCGAGAGGCTGATTCGCCCCTTCCCTTAAATCAAATAAATGGGTTTCCATGCATTATTAGCATATTTTATAATAACAAAATTAGATATAGAAGCATTCTGAAGAGGCGCCTCCATGATTAGTTGTGGATGTTCATTGTTTAAGTATAAAGAGAGGGGGAAATATAGATAACGCCCCATAATTTATGTAAATGCTTTTTTCAAGCAGAATTTGCTGATTTGCTTAAATTTTTGAAATAGATTCGTTCTGGTAAGGTGCTTCCGTAATTAGTTTTGGAAGTTAATTGGTTAAGAACAAATAGAAGAAAGGGGGAATCCCGCCTAATTTTGCCAAATGGGTTTTTCATGCAGAATTAACCGATTTGCTGCGAATCTTTGATTTGTTCATTCTGATGAAGTGCTTCACTGATTAATTTTGGTGGTTCTTTGGTTAAGTATAAAGGGGAAGCGTGCAATTTATTTCCTTAAATTAGATAAATTAGTTATAATACAGAATTATCCAATTTGCTTAAAATTTTGGACATGAATTCATTTTGATCAGACGGTTCTTTAATTAATTTTTCTTTTGTTTAAGTATAATGGGTAGTGGATGATTTATTGCCTTCCTTAAATTAAATAAATGGGTTTTTAAGCAGATTTATCTGATTTGCCGATTAAATTTTGAACATAGTTTTTTTCATAAGGCGAATCCCTGAATAGTTTTGTTTAATGATTAAGTATAAAAGAAGGAATGTAGGATTACCCTCCTTAAATCAGATGAATGGTTTTTGAGCAGAATTATCTGATTTGCTTCAAATTTTGGATTATGGTTCAATTTTATAAAGCGTATCTGTGATAGTTTTGGGATTCAATGGTTAAGTATAATTAGGGGAAATGGAAAAAGTAATATCCCTTACTTGTTTTTTCGAGGATGATATTTAAAAAAAAAAAATGTCTGTAATACACAATTAGTGTAAACAGCCTGTGAATGCAAAGCTATTACTTTAACAGGGCAATATTCTTTTTAATATTAATCCTGACTACTGCTCTCTAATCTTGTGCAAAGTGGTTTTGCTATCACCCCTGTATAATGTATTTTATTTGAAGGGTAGTAGAATACTGTTACAGGTTTGCCCGGGCCGGAATTTCGAAGCCCGGTATAAAAATTAAAAGTTCAGCCCGAGCCCTGCCTGTAAAAAAATCAGTGAAAAGGGACTCAGTCCGGCTCGACCGGCCCTACTCAATTTCTGCAAAAAATTCAGATTTTAATTCACATACATTTAAGATTCCTTTAAAGAATACTGCATACATATTTATGGATAAATTTACAATGTATTTTTAAATTACGATGTGTTCGCTAAATGGAAAATACACAATGTATTACTGATTATTTAGATTCTTAGTCCTTCAATATTCAAATAGAAATTCATTAAATAGTTAGAACAAAAGAAAAAAAGGAGTGTTATAAACATCATATCTTTTGAATATGTTTAGTAAAAAGTAGATTTGCAAATATATTTTTCTATCATTCCTTAAGGGTTTTCTCAAATCCAAAAGAGCTATACATCCTAACACATTTATTAATTAATTCCTTTTCAGAAATGCATAAGATTAACAGGCATTCTCCCTCAGAAAATATGTAATTGAATGGCGTTAACCATTTTTTCATAAAAGTGATGTATCTTTGAGAAAATACTATTAAAGCTACGTTTTGTATCGAATTTCCAGTTGCGACTTTACGGAAAAGAAAAACTTGACGCCGTGACAAAAATAGCTATATGTCGACAGATAATTAATTTCTCAAAAATGGAAAACGCTGTTCGATTCCAAATTATGTTCAGCTGCGATCTGGCTCGAATAATAGTAATAATAAAAGCAAGCTTATCACAACATGGCCTGAGTCTGCAGAAAGAAAAATAAAAATAAGCAAACACCATGTCCAATGTATCATGTCTCTACGGTGGACATGTTAAATTTCTGTATTGATGTTACAAACAATGACTCTTGACACACATTTATGCTTATTCTAGTGAAAGATATGTTTTTACCGGCCAAACCCAATTTTGAGCCAAATTATATTAGTCTAGACCAAACTATTTTATCCTAACGCAAATTGGATAAACTAGCTTTCCTATGCCAAACTTATTTCTCTAAATGTCCATAGGATAAACTAGTTTTTCTTATGAAAGTTGGTAATCCTTCACTTTTTCTTTTATACTTAACCATTAAACTCCCCAAAACTATTCAGGGAATCGCTTATCAGAAAGAACATACATCCAAATTTGACGCAAATCCGTAAATTCTGCATCAAAACCATTTATCTAAATTATTGGGGGTTCCCTACATTGCCTTTTGTTTTCCACTTAAACGATAAACATCCACAACAAATCACGGAGGCATCTTGTCAGAATGATCCTATACCTAAAATTTTAAATGAAAACTGATAATTCTGCATGAAAAATCCATTTCTCTGAATTGACAATGGAGTATTACACCCCCTCTTAATCTTATCCAATGAATTCCCAAAACTAATCAGAAAAGTACCTTATCAAAATGAAACTACTTCCAAAATTTTAAGCAAATCGAATATTTCTACCAAGAGTTATCGCATTACGTACATATGTACGTACATACGTACAATCATGCGTACATACATAAATACAGAACCTGCGAGCTCATTATTTCTCGGGCTTTGACGCCTGTGAGCTAAAAACACGTAAAATTACATTGGCCTAGGATGAACTAGGTCAACCTAGGACAAACTAGATCAGCGTAGAACAAACTAGAATGTTGGCGCTGAGGCGGTCATTGAATTCAATAAAATCACACCAAATTGAATTGGCCTAGGATAATCTAGATCGGCCTAGGATAAACTAGTTCAGACCAATAAACAGCAGGCTAAACTAGTTTATCCTATAAGAGCTAGGCCAAACTAGTTTGGCCTAGGAAAAACTAGTTTGTCCTATGGGCCTTAGGATAGACTAGTTTGGCCTAGGAAAAACTAGTTTGTCCGATGGGCGTTAGGATAGACCGGTTTGGCCTAGGAAAAACTAGTTTATCCGATGGGCGTTAGGATAGACCGGTTTGGCCTAGGAAAAACTAGTTTATCCGATGGCCGTTAGGATAGACCGGTTTGGCCTAGGCCATTCTAGTTTGGCCTAAAATCGGGTTTGGCCTGTAACATATACATGCAAAAGGAAACAAGTTGGAAATTGCACGTAGCAAATGAGGTGCGTTCGTACGATAACGAAATTTTTAAAATATCACTCTCATATATCTATCTCATAAAATTGTAAATAATTACCATTAAAATGCGCATACCAAATAATGTTCTCCCTATACCACTATGCAATGGAATACTTTTGTGTGGCCTTGTAAATCAAAAACAAATATTCTTTGCACCACAGATTATGCAAAATGTATATTATAGTATGTACTTTATAGATGCAATTTTATTATGTTCGAATGAGTGTAACACCATTAAAATGCATTTGAAACATTTTCCCTCATCAATCGTAATGTAACGGAATACTTTTGATTGTCCCTGTAATTGAACTATGCATCCAATTTTGATAAAATTTGAAATAACTCGACAAAATTATGTAATAATTATGTATTTAAAATTTCAAACGATTAAAATGCATTTTAAACTTTTCTTTCCATTGACCGTAATGTAACGGAATCATTTTGATTATCCCTGTAATTGATTTATGCATCCGATTTTCATAAAATTAGAAATGACTCGACAAAATTATGTAATAATTATGTATTTTAAATTTCAAACGATTCAGTTGGGTAGTTTTTGCATTGTTATATGCGGACGGACAGACAGACGGACGGACAGACGGATGGACTGAACGACAACAATAGGTGCTACGTATTTACATAATTACAAACACCTAAAAAAAAGGCCAAAAATGGCAAAAATCATCATTTTTTAACGAAATTTTAATCCTCTGTTTGATGATAGTTTTGATGGTAAAAAACAAAAGCAAAGAAATACGGGTTAATCAGTTTGAATTGACAGGCATGTCAAAGAACGTTGTTTTGTTGGTATTTAATTGGACTTAATGTAGCGGATTTTAGAGTTATATATTTGGCAGCACCCCTAGACATTATACTTCCATTATATTAATTTCTCTTTACTCTATGACAGTTTGACAAATTAGAAAAAAAAAGTAAACATTACGTCATAACTTTTCTATTGTAAGATTTCCACGGAAAAAAATGAAAAGGAAATAAACAGTTTGATGAATTTTAAGAAAAATGAATATAACGTCATATTAGAAATATTATGGACGTCAGCAGGTGAATATATAACGTTATATGAATGTGAAAAAACATATAATAAAAACCCGATTATGGGAATATTGGAAATAAAATTTTGAGGTTCTCTGGATTTGTTTTCGTTATATTTAAATCTATTCCATATATGTACATACAGCTCATATTCAAAATATTAGAATAATTACCTTTTTTTTAGAAATTGAAAATATCGTTTGGTAATTTAATGTCTTTTAATGAAAATATGCAAACGATATTTTTATTAAGAACTTATTGTTGATTAAACTTACTTGTTATCTTAAATTTAATATCATTTTTGAAAAGATTAATTGCAAAAAAATTATTTTGAAAGGTCAAAATATTAGAATATTTATTCAAGTGGTTCAAAATATTAGAATATTTCACATTAATTCTCCTTTAATTATTACCAATTCTTAACTGGTGGCATCATTGATTAAATTAGACTATTTTATTTAAAATCAGTATTCTTTTTTTGCAGTTTGTTTCTTTTTCGTCTTAAAATGGGTCGTGTGAGTGATATTCCTGAATCTACTAAACTTCGTATGGTTGATTTGTATCGGCACGGTAAAAATCAATGTTTTATAGCGAATTATTTACATTGTTCGCAATCGAGCGTTAGTAAAATACTAATACAATATTCAAAAATTGGAAAATTTCAAAATAATCGCCGAAATGGTGGCCGAAAACCAAAAACATCTGCTAGAGATCACAGGAAACTGAAGCGTATAGTTAAGAAAAACCGTTTTAAAAGTGTGCGATTCTTGCACCGAAAATGGAAAGAAGAAGGAGTTGAAGTTTCTACATCGACAACATTAAGATGTCTCCATAAATTTAAATTTGAATCGCGTGTACCGAAAACAAAACCTCTCATGACTGCGTATAAGATTGAATTGGTGTAAATCAAGACGTTTATGGAGCAATGAAGATTGGAAAAATATATTATTTAGTGATGAAAGTATGTTTTGTGTTTCATATGGTAATCAAGGTATTCGAGTTTGGAGAATGAAGCAAGAAGCATTTGATAAAGAATGCCTTAAACGTTCCGTAAAATTTGCTGCTAGTGTCATGGTTTGGGGTTGTATGAGTGCAGAAGGACCTGGAAAGTTATGCATCGTCTACGAAAAGGTTAACTCTCTGATATATCAAGAAATTTTAGAATATTACATGATTCCATCATCAGAAGATTTATTTGAAGATGATTTCATCTTTCAACAAGATTTAGCGTCCCCGCATACCTCGGTGTCAACTAAGAATTGGTTCCGCCAACGCAACATTAAGGTACTTCCTTGGCCACCAAATTCACCAGATCTTAATCCCATCGAAAACTTAAGGTGTATAATGAAGAAAAAACTTCAAGAAAATCCTCCTTCAAGTAAAACTGAGTTAGTGGCACGTATAAAGTCTATTTGGGCTAATATTGATAGAAATGTTTGTAAACACCTTGTATATAGTATGCAAGATCGATTGTACGCTGTTATGAAAGCTAAAGGGGATGCTACAAAATATTAACTACCATTTACTTCATATTCATAAGGTAATATTGTTGCGTAAAATAAAATATTCTAATATTTTGAACCAATCTAAATTTTATTCTAATATTCTGGTGTGTTTAAGGAAGCTGTATACCTAATTTATTGTGCTGTATTTTATATTTTATAAATGTTAAAACCTTATCTAAACATTCCAGATTTAATTTATAAGAAATTTAATTGCATTTACTTAGTATAAAAAATAAATAAATGACAAATAATTTTTTCTTATTACTTTTTCTCAATTATTCTAATATTTTGAATATGAGCTGTATGTGTATGCGTGTATATTAGAATTTCCACAAAGCTCCCTAGAGATCATGCTTTAGTATAGAACCAAAATAAAGATTTCAGATTTTTTTATGCCGGATACTATAGGTAGTTTCTGGTAAAGCATAAAAAATACTAGTAAGTTTTCATGTATATTTAATCCTGGTGTAGTACATTTTCCAAAGTCTCCAAAAATTCTTTTTTAAATTATTGTTATATAAAAACTACGCTAAATATCTACATTCGTTAGGTTTCATTAACTAACACATTCGATAAATTTCACTTGGTGGTATGTCACTCCGGCCCCTGGATCCGCCCATTTAGTTATGATGAATAGGACTCATCTTCAAGATTGACAAGTAAAGGTAGATAAGGATTTCTCCTAGCTCTCTCCTATAAGGATTAAAAGTAGTGTGAAAAATATAAAAGTAATCCAAGGAGAAATCTTAACTACATTTTGTTACTTTATCATACTATTTGGCGACTTTTTCTTTAAAAGGGTGTGAAGAATTTCCCAATAAAACAAAAATCACTCGAAGAAATTAATAAGGTACCCTGGGGTAATAACGCCAGACGGGGTAATAACGCCAAGTGCTAATATTTTGCATAATTATGAAATAATTTGGTAAATGACACCCATGTGTTCTGCGCAGAAGGGTTTTGAGTCATATAAATCGCAAAAAACAGCTTCAAGTTAATTTGTTTCATTTTTAGGTCATATTGTTTTTACAATCAGCTAAAATTAACGCTTGATCTAAAATTTGCGAGATACGTTTTGTGATGTGAAGACTATTTTTTTTATCCGGAAATACTTTGTTAATTACATAAATTTGTAGTACATTTCATGGCCTTTCAAAATGTAGTTGAAGATTTTTGATATCTTCTCGAGATAATTTGTAATTTAAAATGTACAGCGCAATAACTATAACGGGGTAATAACGCCAATCCTTGCAATTTTTACCCCGGTTGACTCCCTACAGTGGCCGAGCTACATCCTAAATACTGATTCAAATAAACACAGTTAAAACTGTGAAATGATTCTAATAATTCTATTTAAGCGGTTTTTTAAGCAAAAAGAAGCTCACGGTCTGATATTCTTTTGCCTCATTCCCCCCTCCCTACACCACACCTCTATGTTTCTTACACTTTCACAAAAAAATGAATTTTTTCAATAGCTTAGGATGCAATTTGTCAATTTCTAGAGCTGAGAGTTTGTATTTTTAGAATTGGGCAATCTACATGCAATTATTCCAACTTATTTCATAGTTTTGTTTGCATGGCGTTATTACCCATATAGGTGGGTAATAACGCCAAATAGCATTGGTCAAGAAATCACGCCATTACATTTTATGTATTCATATCTGTTAAATTATTTTTTTTATATAGATAGTCAATGAGTTGCTGTATCAAATCATATATTTGTTTCAAAAATACAAACTAAAACTGAGCCGTGAAAATTGCTAGAACTTTAACGTGGCGTTATTACCCCAGGGTACCTTATATTTTGTAAACATCTAAATATTAAAAGTTTTACATGCAATTAAATGGGAAACTTTTTTTTTCTTTGTTAAAACTAAAACTTTAAACTTAAATATATTTCATCTATGCATAAAAACGAAATTGTTGAAAGACTATTATGCATGAGAAAACTAATTTATTGCAAACAAACAAATAATAATAATAATAATAATGATATTGTAATAGGTGTCACGATGCTAAAAAAAAATCAACTTTTTTAAAACAGTTTTTCTATGCAAAATGCAGCGCGAATCGCATCGCTTCAAACAATGAAAATTTTCAAAATAATTGCTATAAACTGGCTCTAACTCAATCTGAGTATAAATTTAGAAATGCACATTTAACATCACTCATTAAACTTTAACAGGATTTAAATAATTTTCATATAATCCAATATCTTATTGTTTAAAACAAAATTGTTCTTGTCAAGTAATTTTATTTTAGAAAAACTTTCCCGCATGAAAATATATATATATATAGATATACACTGCTCAAAATAATTAAAGGATATTGCAGTTTTAAGTGGATTTTGTATCTGGGAAACTTTTTAGCTGATTGATACATGGTCGACAGACATAGTAGGTTATATGAGAATAAATTACACATGTTTGGCAGAAAAAAATGCATTTTATTGCGCATTTGTGTACAAAAGGAAAAAAACACAATTTGTGCATATGAGAAAAAAAGAATAAGAAAAGGTGTTTTCTTCAAAGAAAATCAAACCCAGTAGGGGTATGGTTTCCACGGGCGGCCAGCAACGTTGAACACCTTTGAGGCATGAACTCAATGAGGCTATTAATGACGAGTTGGGGTATTCTGTCCCACTCTTCTAGAAGAGCTCTTTCCAGTTCTTGGAGAGTTTGTGGGGGTTGTTCGCGGCCAGACACTCGTCTTCCTAGAGCGTCCCAAACGTGCTCGATTGGATTCATGTCTGGAGAACACGCTGGCCATTCCATTCGAACGATTCCTTCCTCGAAAAGGAAATCCTCCACCAGGTTTGCACGATGTGGCCTGCAGTTATCGTCCATTAAAATGAAGTTATCTCCGATTGCTGCAGCGTAAGGGACTACAATAGGTCTGAGGATCTCATCCCTATATCGGCGACCAGTCAGAGCTCCATCTCGAATGATGTAGAGGTCAATGCGCCCGTCAATGGAGATGCCACCATACACCAACACTCCTCCACCGCCAAATCTGACACTTTCGTGCACGAACGCAGGATTATTCCTACTGCCACGGTCCCTCCAGATGAAAATACGCCTATTATCCGGATGCACAGAAAAACGAGACTCGTCAGAAAACAGAATATTGCTCCATTCATTTCTCCTCCAGTTGACATGCTCGATTGTCCACTTCCTGCGGTCGCGACGATGCCTTGATGTTAATTTAACACATACCATCGGTCGGCGAGCATACAGACCTACAGCATGGAGCCGGTTTCGGACACTCTGAGTTGAAATCGTGGTGCCTGTAGCCGAGCGAAGGTGTTGTTGGAGAAGAGTAGCGTTCATGTTTTGTTGTCTCCGAGCTGTTAACGCTAAATACCGATCTTCATTGGGCGTTGTTGCCCGTCTACGACCTTGCCCTGGTCTTCGGCCTGCACATCCACTCTCCAAAAAACGGTTCCAGATCCTGTAAATGACACTTTGTGACACTCCAATGGCTTGCGCTACTTCGGCTTGAGTTTTGCCCCCTTCTAACCTACCAGCAATTCTCCAAGCTTCTGAATCTGTCAAATGACTTCGTTGAGACATCGTACTCATCGAAACAAAGCAATAACTGAATGCCGATCATCCTTGTCTTCATTCTCTTTTATCCAATTGAAAGTCAAATTTCATTCGCTGACGCTGAAGCGACGTTTTTGACGTCGAACTCAAAATTTGCATACTCCACAGTTTGAAAACCAGAAAAATTTGCATTTGTGATTCTCTTCTTCTATTTTCAGCAAAAAAAATTTCGTTTATATCTTTATTTTATATAAAACTTCAAATATCCTTTAATTGTTTTGAGCAGTGTATATATTAACTTTAAAAAGTACCAGTTAAATAAAGATGATAAACTACATTTTGTCTGGGATTTCTACATAATTTTTAATGGAATGAAATTGGCCTCAATGTTAACGATAAAATTGGCAGGATCAAGAGTAAAATAAAAAGAAATTGTGTATAAATTAGAGTTTTTTTTTCTTTTATTTTAGAACTTCTGAAAATTTCCATCATATTATACTTTGAAATACAAAACTGTAAATAAAGATAAATTATTTTGTTGTAAATCACAAATATCTGTATAGATTATAATGAAATCTGAAAATTGTAGTATCTCGGAGAAAATAGCTGCGTATGTTTCGTAAAATATGTTATTTACAAAAAAAAAAAAAAAAAAAAAAAAAAAAAATAGGATTTTAACTCTAATATAAGTTTGAAAGTTTTAAAAATAAAAGGTTTAAATAATAACAAAATACTAAAATCTTTTCAATATTATAGTGATTTTTTCTTATTTGATCTAAAGGCAAATTTGCTAAATTCTCTTACATTTATGAAGTATATCATTCATAAATGTATTTAATGCTCACGATTTTCTGAAAAATCAAATGTCCTCCCAGGATATATCATGAAATTTAGAGACAAATAATTTAAATATTTCCAGTTAAAATATGTGTAATTAAATTTTCCAATTGTTATTGACTGTGTCATTCAGTAGACAAAGAACTTTTAATTCTGGAAATGCATTTATAGCTTAAGAATGTTTTTCTAATACCGTAATGTAACGGAATACTTTAGATTACCCCTGTAATTGAACTATGCATCAGATTTTGATAAAATTTGAAATAACTCGACAAAATTATGTAATAATTATGTATTTAAAATTTCAAACGATTAAAATGCATTTGAAACTTTTCTTTCCATTGACCGTAATGTAACGGAATCCTTTTGATTGTCCCTGTAATTGATCTATGCATCCGATTTTCATAAAATTTGAAATGACACAACAAAATTATGTAATAATTATGTATTTTAAATTTCAAACAATTCAGTTGGGTAGTTTTTGCGTTGTTATATACGGATGGACAGACGGACGGACTGAACGACAACAATAGATGCTACGTATTTACATAATTACGAACGCACCTAAAAAAAAGGCCAAAAATGACAAAAATCATCATTTTTTAACGAAATTTTAATCCTCTGTTTGATGATAGTTTCGATGGTAAAAAACAAAAGCAAAGATATACGGGTTTAAATCAGTTCGAATTGACAGGCATGTCAAAGAACGTTGTTTTGTTGGTGTTTAATTGGACTTAATATAGCGGATTTTAAAGTTACATATTTGGCATCACCCCTAGACATTATGCTTCCATTATATTAATTTCTCTTTATTCTATAACAGTTTGACGAATTATAAAAAAAAAAAAAAAAAACCCAGTAAACATTACGTCATAACTTTCCTATTGTAAGATTTCCACGGGAAAATGAAAAAGAAATAAACAGTTTGATGAATCTTAAGAAAAATGAATATAACGTCATATTAGAAATATTATGGACGTCAGCAGGTGAATATATAACGTTATATGAATGTGAAAAAACATAATAAAAACCCGATTATGGGAATATTGGAAATAAAATTTTGAGGTTCTCTGGATTTGTTTTCGTTATATTTAAAGCTATTCCATATATAAACATATGTGTATGCGTGTATATTAGAATTTCCACAAAGGTCCCTAGAGATCATGCTTTAGTATAGAACCAAAATAAAGATTTTAGATTTTTGTTATGCCGGATACTACAGCTAGTTAGTGATAAAACATAAAAAATACTAGTAAGTTTTCATGTAATGTTTAATCCTGGTGTAGTACATTTTCCAAACATCTCCAAAAATTCTTCCTTAAACTATTGTTACATAAAAACTACGCTAAATATCTACATTCGTTAGGTTTCATTAACTAACACATTCGATAAATTTCACACAATCTTAACTTTTGTAATTTGGCTAGCTACTTTTAGTTATATTTAGCATAAAAGTAATTTTTCCTCAAAACTGAAAGAAAATTTAGAGCAAAAATAGATCGGCGACGTCTGCACAGACCATCATTTCATCGAGTTCCCAACTAAAATTTTGGGATTAATTAAAACTCGATTAGCATATTAAAATGCAGCTGGTCTTCCAAGTGATATTTTGGTTTCAAACTACCTCCAGATCCAATGTTAGATTAGAAGATTTCCCGTTGTGTTTTCCAACATCCAGTTCTCCATGTTTTACTACCTTGGGATGCAGAAAATAGTAAACCAACCAATCTACCACTAAAACTGGGTTTGCAGGGGGTTAACACCAAGATATGACTTGAAAGATCAGCTGCATTTTAACATGCTAATCGAGTTTTAGCTAATCCTAAAATTTCAGCCTTGAATTCGACCAGACGATGTTTTGTGTAGGCGCTGCCCGATTGTAAAATGGTTAATCAAAGAAATGAAATGCAGCCGGCTCTCGTTAATTCGAACTCGTCTCGACCACAAAAAATGTTTGAATTATCCAGAGTTTGAATTATGGAAAGTATGAGAAGGAAACATGTTTAAAGAGATAATATTACAAAACAATTAATGTTTTATTATGTTTTTTCGGCTGTTATCATTAGAATATGGCTTAATAATACATTAAAAAATATAAATACATAAACTAATCAAAGAATTAAAAATAAGTACAATGGAAGAAGAGGTTAATGTGTTGTTGACTGTACACTAAGAAATATAGAATGCAAGGGATTATCTGTAAAATAGTTCAGAACAATTCTGACAAAAATGAAAGGAAAAAAATACTTTCAAGGATTTGAAGTCCGAAAAAAATACGGAAAAACGAAAAATTGGAATTCTCTTTAGCTCGAATTAAACGAAGTCAAGAGAAAATCAGTTCGAATAAGCGAATTTTTTTTTAATGTTATTCTGCCATTGAAAATTTCGGAACTTCATGTTTAGTTCGAACTAAACAAATTTCGATTTATCCGATTTCGAATTAACGAGAGTCGACTGTATTGATATTTTCAGAATTTTTTTTTTTTTTTTTTTTTTTTTTTTTTTAATTGGAAGGTACCGAGTCCCTTTAGATGAAAGAAAAAAAAATTCTATTTATAAGACGAAAATTTCTTACTTCTTTTGTCGAAAGAAGACTGCTTATTTTATGTTTTTTAGCCGTTCATGATTAGGAAAATTTCTCTTCTCAAACATTGAGTATCAAAACTGCTTAAAACAATACAAATATTCAACATCCTTTTGAGTCGATAAAAACTTGAGTTTCATTTGTACACTATAAATTCAGTATCTTATCAGGTCTAAGAAAAAGAAAAAAAAAAAGTTACTAAAACAGATAATGTTTTGACAATAGTATCACGGGTATTTAATCAATATGTCACAGCTGAACGAGACTGATTGACGTTCAGCATGATTTATGTAATCCCAATTAATCTAAAGAAAGGGGAAATGCTACTTCGTAAACGTAAAAAGGTGAAACAAATAATAAAGAAAATTGAGAGACACATACGAGGAGTTGGCACAGATGTCACATACGCACCATTTTATTGCACGTGCTTTTCCCCCCTGCCCACTTGGCGAAACTTTTGTTTTTGAACATAAATAAAAAATTGCATACAATAACAACACATGATTTTTTATTGCAATATAAAATTAAAATAACGTGAAAAAATGAGAGAGTTCTAGCATATTAAAAAAATAAATAAAAATAAATAAATGATAATTTGATGTAAATAATTATTGATATAGTATACAATAAAAACTAATTTTAAAGAATAAAAATAAAAAATAACGGGAAATAAACATGAATTTAATAAGAAAGGAAACAATAAATAAACAGGTATAAATAATAAAATTAATTAGTAACAAAACAGTAAATATAATTACCACAATAAATGGTAAATATTAATACTTATAGCCATATTGAAAGCATTCAGTTGTATCATTTAATCAGCACATTTCACTGATATTTTTAATTTTTTCCAATTTTATTTCCCTAACAATTGTTATAAGCTTATTAAACGGTCTCCTCCTTGGCACAGATGTGATAGCCAAATCGGCGAGGGAAAAAAAGCACGTGCAGATATGGTGCGTATATGACTTCTGTACCGAGGGGTTTGCAACCATAGTAGATAAGAGTCCATTTTGAAAAAAATCATATACCCCATTTAGAAAGTGCATAAAATATGTTTTATTCAATTCTACTGTGAACCAAGTCTGTAAGCAGATGCCATAAATGCGAAAATATGTGTGGTCCACTCAGGTAGTAGATTAAACAGATTTTATTAAGCTTCTAAATAAATTCTCTGTTTTTTTTTTTTTTTTTTTTTTTTTCCAACTATTTGGGAAAATAGTTCCTGTTCTCGGTAGAGAATTGGGATATCTGAAGCATATCCGAATCTTTTTATTGGTTGAATTCCGCATCTTATTTTATTTTATTCGTTTTCTGATTGGTCACGTTAAATGTCCAAAAAAATGAATACTTCTAATGCCACAATGACAAAAAAAGTATTAAAAACCACAAAAAAATTAATAACTCAAAAACAAATTTAGATACAGCTTTCAAACAATTTCATTTAAAATTAATTTTTTTTTACTTTTTACGACGGTATAAAAATTGAAAATGTGCAATGTTTAAAAGTTTTAAAATTTGCAGTAACGAAAATTGTTAAACTGAAATTTCATTTAATATTTGTTTATGATTGGTCCAGGAATATTAACGTGACTCTAATGTCCAGGCATATTATGACTCTGTTATTTCGTAAACTAAGTTTTGATCAACATAAAAATGATGTTATTATTACAGTCTTTGAAAATATTATTTTTCAAATAATCGTTGTAATTCGTTAAGTTACTTTTTTTTTTTTTTTTTTTTTTTTTTTTTTTTTTAAATAATAGACTTGGTCTATTTTAGTGGTGAAACTCCTCATGCATTTGCTTGTTATAATACAGTGTTTATAGCACCCAAGCTTAATATATGCTATTATAAAAAAAAAAAAAAAATAATAATAATAATAATAAAATAAAAGAAAAATACAGTAGACTCTCGATTAACCAGAATAGTTGGGAAATGCCTCGTCCGGGAGAAGCGAATATCCTGGACAATTGAATTTATACAAATTTTGACCAGAACATAAAAAAAAGGTTAGAAAATGTCAAATTGTTATACAACAGAGAATTAATAATTTAATTAAAACAAAAGAAAGAAAAGAAACTTAAATTTAATCATGTTTAGGTTTACAATTACTACAATACCAAACTAGTCGTTGGGGGCCACCGTAATACTTACCCATAATGGATATGAATACTATAATTTATGAAAATAAAACATGTGTAAACTATTTATACAATGTATCGCAATTCCAAAACAAAATTTAAACATGTATTTAAATATTTTTAATGTATATAGTTCTATTAATGAATTGCTGAGGAACCCATTTCGATAAATTATATAAAACTACTCAAATAGTACTGAATTACGTAAAAGAAACATCCTATTTGGTCCAATAATAATAACATATTAACTAACAGTTTACTGCGTCGGATTAAGCGTCTCATTTCCAAATAAAATATACCTTTGAACTCAAATACAGGGTCATGAAAAATCTAAGAATGTGGAAAACTGGATTACAAATATCTCAGCCACTAATAATCCGATCGATTTCATTCGTTATGCAAAATTTGTGTTATTTTATTGCCTTTTACATTCATTCCTTAACATAAAAAAATTCGAAAATTTTTACATACCTTTCATCAGAACGAATTTTTCGAGAGTCCGAAAAAAATAGTTCCGGATTATCGAGTTTTTTTATTATCGAGATTTATTATTTATTATCGATTTATTTAATTTATCGAGCTGATATTAAACTGATTTGGAAAAACAAAACCAGGTATTCAGCGGTAAGTACACAAAAATTGAACGCTCTGACTTGTATAGTTTTTGTGATAGATAGACAGAGGACAAAAACGAATAGTTTCGTCAGATGAAAACGAAACCCTAAAAATGTCAAGAGCTATTATTTGCTAAAAATTCGAAAACTGATACAAAGAGAGAATCGATATTTAATACCATGAAGTTAGTCCAAGAGAAATTCTTTTTCTTAATATCTTGTTACTGATATTGCTTCAGTAACGACGGGACATCAACAGGGTTTCATTAACACATTTGAAACAAGCAGTAATAAACTGTCTGTAAATTCTTTTACACATCATCAGCATTTGGCTTCAAAATTGTTGAATGAACACCAATATACGCCGTTTCATTACGGTATTAGAGTAGTCAATATGAATAGAAGCAACTTATTGAATGACAGGATATTTAGCCAACTTTATAATGAAAATCATTTAAAAAAAAGTGATACAATTGTTTCACTTTGTCGTGCAAATGCCACTATCACTTTGTGTCAGACTTACAAATGATTACAATTGTTTGTTGCTGCACACAGAAGTTCGTTGCTTTAAAAAGGTATTTATCTTAATCGTTTTTCAATATATTTGATTCAGTATTATGCTTAATTGAAAACAGAAGTGTAAAACTACGCTAAAACCTGATAAAATTAAAAAGATGACACCGATAATCTGACAGAGCTGTTTAGAAACTTTAATTAAATCAATTTAAACATTCTAAATATTTTAACAAGGCATCAGATGACTGCAAGATGATGAGATGAATTTAATTAAAACAAAAAACCTCATAGCTGCTTCTGTGGGTAAACTTTTTTTGTTCAAACGAAATCTAAGTAAATGAGAATACAGCCACTTTGTCACATTATTCACAGTTTGTAAAAACAAGAATATTTACTTCCCAAATGCAGATACAGCATATCATCATATTTAGACGAGGAAATCGTGGAACTCACAGCAAACGAGGACTAAAAGTAAATTCAGAAATGGATACCAAGAGTTCTAACTTAAAAAAACAATACAGTTCTCTAACATGGATTGTGAGCGAGATTATATAAATTTTAATTGCTTTTCCTTCATCAGATTTGCTAAGAGTGGGTTCCGTGCAGTAGCTAATTTACTGTCTAAGAAAGGGAGCAGACATCTTTGAACCTGACAATTTGTGACTCATGTTAAAGAAATTGGAATCCGCCATGAACAAATTGTTAAAACTCCATCAGCCTTAACCATTTTCGTATTTTTTTTAAATTCTTATTGGTTTTGTGTTTATTTTTCAGTTTTTAATAAACAATTTTTTACTACATTTCATGGTCATTTTAATAAACTTCTATTTTGCGATTCTTAATACATAGATAAACAGATAAAATGCAACAATATTTTGTTAACATCAACCTTATAATTAACTATTATGGAATGGGGGGGGAAGGGGATTGGCATTTTTTTTCCTTGTAAAGGGGGTAGAGGTCTGCACGGGCCGGAATTTCGAGGCCCGGCCCGACCCGGCCCGTTGTAAAACTTAAAAGTTTGGCCCGGGCCCGGCCCGGCCCGTTTAAATTTTTATATTTTAGGCCCGGCCCGGCCCGTACAGAAATCAGTGAAAACAGGCTCGGCCCGTTTTGGCCCGTTACAATTTTTACGATTTCCAAAAAATTCAGATTTTTTTCATATAATTAAGATTTCTTTAAAGAATACTGCATACATATCTATGGAATGATTTTACAGTATATTTTACAGGAAATACACATTAGCAACATTAGTGATTACTAAGATTCTTAGGCTTTCAACAATCAGATAAAGATTCATCAAAAAATTGATATGGCTTAGAATAAAAGAAAAAAGAAAGAAAGTTAAAATCATCGTAACTTTTGAAGCTGTTTAATAGAAGAAGATTTATAAAAATATTTCTATATCATTTTATTAAAGATTTTAAATCCAAATTCATTCGTTAACTCAAATATACGCCTTTCTGATACATTTCTAAATTCATTTTTTTCTCAGAAACGCACTGCAGGTATCTTTATTCAGAAACTATATAATCAAGTGGCATTAACCGTTTTTTGATACAAGCAATTTAAGAATACTGAAAGGGAATAAATTATTGTTATAGTCATCATTTTCAATAGAATTTCCGGAAGCGATAGCATGGGAAGGGAGAAAAACCTGCAACCATTTGAAAAATTATTGTATCTGAACAAATTTATGCAAGTATTTTATTCATCAAAAATGAAAAATGCTATTCGATTCCAAATGCCTTCAATAGTCAGGCTTATCACTTTTATGTTTTTGCAATTAAAAATTAATCTGAAAATGTGTCAAACTTTCGCGTTATTGATAAATTAATTTAAAAACCATCAAGAAGTATATATCCAAAGATTAATCTAACATAAGTTCTTTATCGCTGTTAATAATTTTACAAATCATGTTGTCTGCCCTACAGATCTTGAGAACAATTAAGTCTTGTTCCTGTCCGGCAAGTCTATATGTAGAAAAATGATGCAAGCTTGATCTCTGCCCGGTATGAGTCAGCTAAAAAAATATTAAAACGGGTTACACACAATTTAACTGTCCGATGCCGATCTCACACTGTACAAGTTACATTTTTATATTGATGCTGTCAAACTAGTATGGCTCGTGACGCACATTTATATTTATTCTCGTTAAAACCATTTGCGTTGAAAATAGATCATATTTTATCGTTTCTGCTTAAATCTTCAGAATGGGCCTGCAGGCCCGAAAATTTTTTATCGGCCCGGCCCAGCCCGTATGGCCCGTTCAATTTTTTTGCCGGCCCGGCCCGTTTACTTTGTTTGTCGGCCCGGCCCGTTAGAAAATTTGAAACGATTCCGCCGGCCCGCGGGCCGGGCCGGGTACGGGCCACGGGCCAGGCCCGGGCCCGTGCAGACCTCTAAAAGGGGGCGGTGGTCCAGAAAAGGTTGGGAACCTATGATTTAGAGGGAAAATGCACGGCTGATGTCCAAAAATATTATCCCTGTTCCACGTGATTGTTTTGTTTGAGCCTAATGAGGATATTTAAATTTGAGCGATGCGATAATAGTCCAATAGTCGACAACACAGAATTCTAAGGTATCGCGTATAGGAAAGAAACCTTTATTTTATGAAAAAGCAATATTGGGGAATCTAATGATCCATGTCTACCGAAAATGATGTGGTGCATAAGAAAAAAAATAGTACCACTAGTAGATTACTCGTAGGCTTATCATTGTGTTTGCCGTACAGTCTTAAACACAATGATAAACCTACGAGTCACCCACTCTTCGTATTAATTTCAGGCTTATGCACCACTTCACTTCCAACAGACATTAATCATTAGATTCCCTTATTACTAATCTTCTATAAAATGAAGGTTTTTTCTTGTGCTCGATATTTTAGGTTTCTGAGCTGTCGGATCTTGGACTGTAAAGGCGTATCTACACTGTAAAACAAAATCCGTTAATATACGCAAATTCTTCCGTTTGTTTTTCCGAAAAAAACAGCATAATTTCCGTTATTGACATTTTGAGGTTATAAATGATGTAAATTTTCCGTAAATTGCTTGGAAACAGAACTCTAAATAAAAAATCTCGTGGCGCCTTTCTGTATCTAAAATAGAAAAATATTATTGCTATAATAGTTTTCTTTTTTTTTTTTTCATTCTATTTTAACAATAGAAAGTTAACATATTTTTGCAATATTAAAAAAAATAATAAAAATTATAAAATTTTATTAATTTTTTTTAAGTTTGAGATAGCTCAAAAAAAAGTTAGTTTATTTTCATCATGATTTTAAAATAATGTTTAGTTCATTTATAGCATGTTTTTTTTTTAAAGTGCGTTGGATATTTAAAATGGAAAAAAAAAAAAATCTGCTTTTAATTTTAATATATTTCTTAAATGTATTCAGTCTAAGAAATTCGCCCATAAAATTTAAAACATCTAATTATATTATGACAATTGTATTAACGAAATTATTATAATGTTGCGATTATCTAAGTTAAAAACAATAAGAGAAATTGTTTTAATAATCCGTAATAATAATTATTATAAAAGTGACGTTTATTTCTCACTTTCTTCTTTTTTTTTCTTTTCTTTTTCTTTTTGTAATAAAAATTTATAAGAAAGTTTCTACTTTTAACGATTTAAAAAAAAAAAAAAAATCTTATTCATTCTTTTTCTTTGTTTGAAAAAGTTGAAAAGAAAGAGTTACACTTCACATTTCATTATAATTTTAAAAACATGTTCGACTTGTTATTAATATTATTATTATTATTAAAAATCTCTAAAAGGTATTTTAATAATGAAAAAATCTATATTTAATTTTAATATTTTTATTATTATTTTAATATTAGTCCATTTCACTTTAATAGATTCGCACATAAAACTTAAAACAAGTCCGAAAACTAACAATAAAATTATTATAAAAGTGACGTTTATCAAACTTATAATCTTATAATAAAGAATAAAGGAAATTTATTTTAATACCATGTAGTAATCCTTTATTTGAGTTTAGAGAAGATCATCTTACAAACAATTTGAAAAAGTGTGTGTGGAGAGGGGGGGGGGGATGTTGTATTCTTGGAATATATATATATATATATATATATTACAATTGAATTTTAAAAATCTTAATCAAAAGAAGCAATTATTACTTATATTTTTTCATGCATGTAATATTTTTAAAGACTAAAATTTTTCTTCTACAAAGTATGAAAATAAAAATCTAAATATTAAAAAATATATGAAAACTTCAGAGTTGTATATTCAACTGAGAAATACTATCTAAGAAAATAGCTCCCTTTTTAGTATAGCATTACTTCATAAAAAGCATCTGGAATAGGTAACAATATTTGAATAACCGGCTTGAGTTCCCGTGGTCTAGAGGTAGAGCATTACGCTGGAAGACGAAAGTTCCCTGGTTCGATCCCTGCCTAATGTAAATGTTGTTTCATTAGTGCTGTTTAAATTAAATAGAGATGTTGAAATTAATAAAGGTGTACGTTTCTCGTTGCAAAGTAATGTGGTTATTTATTTTTTTTCCTCCCTGAAAGAAAAATTTTAAATTTGATAATATGAAAAAAAAATACGTAATACTTTTGTAAAAAAAACGGAATATTTTCTGGAATTTACGGAAAATTTTTTCCGTTAAAAAACGGAAGTAGTACTGGCGTCTAGATTACCAATAGAACTTTTTTTTTTTTTTTTTTTTTTTTTTACAGTGTATGGGTGTGTTCAGTACAACTTACCCATGGAGGAAGAAGATAGGTGGAGGTGAACTAAGCCTTTAAAAAGGCTTGCAATGTGAATCCATTTATCGCTCAAATTTTAGTGTAACAAACAAAAGCACGTGGGAAATTGGAAAGCTTCCAAAAAAGGAAGGGATTTTGTATTAATAAGACGAATTGAAAGAAATGAATTACAGCTGGAGCATTTTTTAAGAAGAAATAGGAAATTTTTAAAATGGTCTTTGTTCTATTATTATTTATTAAAAGAAATGTTTACTTTTAAAATAATTGAAATTGGGAAATTATATTATTATTATTATTAAATGTCATTATTATTATTAAATTTCAAATTAAAATTAAATAAGAAATTGAAAACGTTTGATACGAACTAAAAATTGTATTATTAAAAGTTTTCTTTTTACAGTAATTTTTATTAACACTTTTCAACAAAATTGAAAAATGTTTATGCATTCGTTTTGTCTGTCCGTCTGTCCGCGCTCTAACTCTCGCAAATATACTTGGAATGCAAAGAAATGTTACCATATTACTGAAGTTTACACAAGCACAAACCCTATTAAAAATGAAGTTTCTACCACGATTAGTTCATTTACAGGGACAGTCAAAAGTTTTCGATTATATTAGGGCCAATGGGGAAAAATCGTTTCAAATTAATTTTAAAGATGTTGCGGCCGGACAAACGTATTCACATTTATATGCATCTACGAAAAGCACACTAAAATATGCAGCTAAAAGAATAGTTATTCATTTACAGGGCCACACAAAATAATTCTAATACATGATAATAAAGGAGGAAATTGTTTGCGACATATTTTAACGATGGTAAACGGTATCATGTGTAATCAAATTGATATACGTCGCTGAGACTTAATATGAGTTATTTCACGTATAATACGAAGTGCATAGCATTTACAGGGACACACAAAAGACTTTAAAAAGCATATTCTATTCGAAATACTGTATATTACGCATGGTAACTGTTCCATGGATGAAAGGCATTTTTAATTATGATATGCGCTTTTAAGTGTCACTAAATGTATCCACATTATATGGTGTGCATAAATGCTATAATAGTTACACAATTAAGATATACAGGGTTACTCAAAAGAACTCGGAAAAGTTACTGAATGTGAGTGTAATTTACTTAAAGGTTTGTTTTTAAAAAAGTTTTGCATTTTTACGTCGATTCGCATTGAGTTTATCGTGAAATGTTTGTAGAATATAGATTAAATGATATACAGGGTCACGCAAAGAACTGGATGCAGGTTTGTTTAAGGATAATTTCTGGAAATATGATTTAAATAGTTTAAAGAGTATCGTTGTTTGATTAACATTTTTTATTTATTTTTTTATATAATTAATTTTAGCAAAATACTTTCGTGTAATAAAGGTACTAGGTAAACTGCAGGGCTGAACAAAAGTATTGAAGTATGTTTTACATATATTCGTATAAACTGCCAAAAGAAAAATTTCATCCAGCTAGGCATTTTTTTGCTAAACTAAATTTCTCCATGATATATATATCAACCGACAAATCAAATATAGAGCCGTTCAGAAGTATTGGAATACATATTTGGTAATGGGCAGTAACACCTATTTCCCTGAATAACGAAGTTTTGTTAAAGAATTAAGGAAATTTGGATAGTGTTTTATAATCTATGCTTAACGCGGTTTTTTTTTTTTTTTTTTTTTTTTACTGGTTAATACTTTGTAACGTAGATGAAAAATGTTTATGACTCCGGTTTGTGTGGCCGAGTTCTAACTCTTGTAAATAAACTCTGATGCTCGTAGTATTTTTTATATGTTATTGACGTGTACTGTACCGTGATCGCTATTGAAAAGGAAATGTGTAGAATTTATAGTTCATTTTCATAGACAGTCTAAAGTATTCTCTTACATTATGGTCAATGGGAAAAATCGTTTCAAGTTCATTTCAATGACGTTAGACCATTTAAAACATAAAGAAATTGATATGCATTTATAAACAGCAGTATAACAAGCATTTTGTAGAATATGGGATTTGTTAAACATTTATTATTTATTTAAAGAACCACACAAAATAATTCTGTTTATGGGGATAATGATATATGATTGGGAGCTTTTAGCGGCTAAAATATGTTACTAAATTATAGTGAAATAGACATAAATTATTCACTGATTCTCCTCAACACTACATTTCCGCACCCACATTCCTTTACAAATCTGCTCATTAATGTTCCCGCTAATTGCTTTTACATTTCTGATGCATAACTTTGAAACACCCTGTATAGGCATATTCAAAATGTGAAGAGTGTAGCTCAATATAGTTTAAAACCGGCTTTTTCAATATTTTTCGTGATGATATAAAATTTCACGCAAAGGAAAGTAAGAGTGTTTAAAATGATATAATGTTGCTTAAACTGTAATATTGAAAAATTATAATATTGCAACATTATAAAAAAGTGATATTATAATTTTGCTTATTTGCTCAACGCTTAAAGCTGCACAAATAAAAATGTATGTTAAATTTGCAGCGAGACTAGATCCTTGAATTGGTCGGGTTGTGTATTTTACCTGAACACGAAAATTCTATTCAAATCGGAATCCAACATAAATGTTTTTTTATCGATCTGAACCGCTAATATTTGAATTCGAATCCGACACATAAACAGTATTGCGCCTGAAACAGAGCTAATTTTAATACTTACAAAGTTATTAAAAAATTCCAAAACATGTTTTAAAACAAATATTGTTAGCATATAGTCATGCTTTACATTAATAAGAACAATTTTTGACAAATATAAAAATTTTACTTCTTCAAAATAACAGCATTATCAATAAAAGATTTTGAGAAACAATTAATAAACAAGTTGGAAGTTACACGTGAAGCGTAACAAATGAGGTGCGTTCGTACGATAACGAAGTTTTTAAAAAACGAATATTCAGATCTTGCTGATATAGTAGACAGTACTTCGGTTACATTATAGTAGTAGAAATTTTTGTGTTCCTATAAATATACAGGAAGTAATTTTTATTACACCTCAGCAACGTATATCATATTCATAAAATGCTAAATAGTTTAATGTAATTAAAACACGCCACACAAACAATGTTTCTCCGTATAGCTTTATGTAATGGAATACTTTTGTGTGCTCCTGTAATTTAAAAACGAATATTCTTTGCATCACAGATTGTACAGAATGTATATTTTAGTATATATATACTTGATAGGTTCATGTCAGTTTTATTATGTTTGAATTAGTTTAACACCATTAAAATGCATTTGAAACTTTTTTTCCCATTGACCGTAATGTCATGGAATATTTTTTATTGTTCCTGTAATTGATTTATGCATCCAATTTCTATAAAATTTAAAATGACACGACAAAATTATGTAATAATTATTTGTTTTAAATTTCAAGTGATTAAAATGCATTTGAACCCCCCCCCCCCCCCCCCGCCTTGACCGTAATGTAACGGGATACTTTTGATTGTCCCTGTAATTCATCTATGCATAATTGATCTATCTTAAATTTGAAATAACTTGACAAAATTTTGTATTAATTATGTATTTTAAACTTCAAACGATTCGGTTGGGTAGTTTTTGCGTTGTTATATGCGAATGGACAGACAGACGGATGGACTGAACGACAACTATAGGTGCTACGTGTTTACATAATTACGAAAGCACCTAAAAACAACAGATATAAAGCATAATAAAATTGGAGAGCTGTAAAATAAATGAGCTGATTTTCACGCAATAAAAATTTCGATTCTTATCATGTTTTTAAAATTACACATATTTTAAGATTAATCGCATTTAAATGCGAAAAATGAAGCATAAATACAGGGTTTCGATATTACAAATAGATTTATTCTAAATAAATAATTCAGGGATAAAAAAAAATCAAGATGAATACATAAAAAGAAATTTGTTTTGTTACATATTAATAATTGCATTTAAATAATATTTAAAATATAATAATGAAAACATTCTTTTAAAATCATGTATGAAAACATAAGTAATAAATATTAATCTAAAATACGGATTTCTGATTGCAAACGATTTTCAGATATTAGCAAAATAATGTTATCTTTTCAAGAAAAATGTTAAAAGATTTTCTATTTTGATATTTAAAACACATATAATTAAATAATCAAAGAAATTTTTACCTGTGAAGCGCTGTCTAATAAAAAATTCGACGATAAAAAACAAGAGCAATCAAATACGGGTTTTAACCGGTTTGAATTAATAGGCGAATCAAAGCACGTGGTTTTGTTTGGACTTAATGTGACTTAATATAGGGTTACATTTTTGGCATCACCCAAATCATTATAGTTCACCTCCAGTATATTCTTCCTCCATGCAACTTACCGATAGAGCTCATTAGTGTGACGCCACAGACAACTCAACCCTGCATTTCCATATAAACTGGGTCAAAACAAACTAAGAGAGTTTAGAGTGTGTTAGAGATGCACTCTATACCATCAAAAAGGCTTTCAATATGAAATCAGATATCGTTCAAAGGCTGAATTCATTGAACAGGGTAAAGTTTTAAAAGCGATTCGCAAGTGTTTGGGCCGAATTGTAACTTGTTTAAATCAGTTTCAGGGTTGAATTCATAGCTTCACGATAAAACAACACATTTCATCTCTATTTTTCTGAACTCTGTGGTTTGTTTTGACCCAATTTCTGGAGTTGTGACGTCACCACTGATGAACTCTATTGTAGACAATTTCGAAATGAAAATCAAGGCGAAGTGTGACATCAGCTACAATTCAACAGGATAGTTTTCATTGGTGCCACAATTCGCTTTCGCACTGCCCTACAATCGGTCGGTAACATTGGTTATTTTGGTAAGTTGCGCTGAACACGCCCGGATTAAAAGCTGGTTTTAGGACATGTTGCACCTCAATCTATTTTTTTTACTCCATGCTCTTAAACAATCAAAGTAACCCGGTTGTCATCAATTCGAATTTCACAAAACAACTTTTAAAATAAAAATATAAATATAAAAATGAGATTATTTTAAGAAATAGCGAGTACAGGCATATCTGCAAATAATGTGCTTTCATTTAAAAAAAAAAGAAAAAAAAATACTTATCCAAATCAATTTAGTAGAATACTTAGGTCAGATAACGAATATATATAGGCGCTTTGTGTAGTAAATTTGTATATATTTTACATGAAGTAAATATTTCATCGATATTTAATCGATTTAAAGTAATTCTTTAGTTATAAATTAAAACTCGTTATTAGTATAAAATAGTTTAACTACTTTTATTAACGTTTCAAAAAATATATATGAAAATATTTAATTGCTAAAAAGGAAGTCAAATACTAATAAAATACATTAAAAGATCTTATATTATTATTTAATTATATTATTAGTAGTATTTGACGTCCTTTTTCGCAATTAAATATTTTAATATATATTTTTGAAACGTTTTTAATGGACGTATAAGAAAACTTCTATTTATAATTAATGTATTTTTATTAAGCTCATAAAATTTTTGTCTACTTATGTTTTGTAATTAATTATTTTTAATAATAGTTAATTTCATTATATATTATAAATTATATCTATTTGGTTTATGATCAACTTCTTTGTTAACTGTCTACTTTGACTGAATGCAAAGTGTAATTGCTATCCCATGGTAGCAATTGATTTATGTAAGTTAAGCTTTTTGATAATTCAATTATAGTCTAATTATTTTCTTTGAAATAGTTTTCCAATGAAATTAATCTATTGTCTTATTATTTTTCTGATATTTTTCTTTGAAACAAGTTCTCAATGGTGATTAATCTGGTAGTGATTGATATTAGTAGGTTTATATTTTTGATAATTCAATTATAGTCTAATTATTTTTCTAATATTTTTCTTTGAAATAGTTTTTCCAATGCAATTAATATATTGATAATTCAATTATTGTGTTATTATTTTTCTAATAGTTTTCTATGAATTTTGTTCTCTATTGCGATTGCTCGGGCAATATGGAAATCATTTTTAGGTATATCCTGATTTCTATAAACAGAAATTAACCGCAATTAATGTGTCCGCTAAATGTGTCTATTTAGCATTGCCCTTGATAACGAGCTAAATACCACATTTCCAATATTATTCCAATTTTTGACAACTCTTCTGTTTGATGTAATTTGTCATTATCGAGTTATTCCACATATTGATGTAGATTTGTTGTATTATCTAATGGTTCTGTGTATATATATGTATATATGTATATATATATATATATATATATATATATATATATATATATATATATATATATATATATAGGTTGTTTGCAATATTATTGTTTGGCTATTTTAAATATGACGTATTTTTTCCATTTACGGCGATTAACGCATTTTAATGAATTCATTCTTTTAAAATTTTCTTTCTCTTTTAATATTCACATATAAAAGCATTTTAATGACGTAATTTTCAGTACTTTCCCATTTTTAACTCTTAATTATTTAACTCTCATTTGAAAGTTATTTTTTCTGTTCGTTATATTCGTGTGTAAATATATCTACTTATCTATATATTTAAAACACCTGGCTGTTTTTTTAGTCATCAGCCCTGAGCTTTCTACTGGCCCGATTTTGATAATTATTTTTTTAAATGAAAGCTGTTTATGTGTAGATGTGCCCATTCTGGCTAATTTTTAATTTATTTCCATTTTTATATTTTATTTTTAATTTTTAAAGCTTTTTCGTGACATTTCTTCAAAACAGTGGCAACAGGTCTCACTAAAATAAAATTTTATTTTGCTTTATTACTTTCCACCAATCAGGAGCTTGATCTGATAGGTGAATGTGTAATCGCATTTAAAGAAAAAAAAACAATGGTTTTCGTAAAATTTAATCCTAATAAAATGATTACACATAATTATTGACTAATCGCGGTACAATATATAGATTATTTACTGAGTAATATTATTAAGTATTATGTAAATAAAATAGTAGAAAATAAACTTTAATAAAATATGATATCTAAAGCGAATTTTGTCGATGGAGAAAATGTCGTCATTCAGAAACCAGATAAATTTGTTCCATGAATATAATATAGATTGTTATAGCTGTGTCAGTGATGATGTCATATTCACTGACTTTTTTTCCTGCATCTAAATAAACTGAACTTCTATTTATTTAAAGGTCCGTGATGTGCACAAATAAAAATATTTCTATAAATTGCACAATTTCTATTTAATTATTATAAATAGTTTATGAAACCAAAGAATTTTTAAATAACTGCATAAATCACGCTTTTATTTCTGAAAAGATCAGTGTTTCTGAAGGTGTAAATGATGTCATATTAGAAAAAAAGGAAAAAAAAAAAAACCCTGTGATATGCCGGTATTACGATAATTCTATTTTACACAATATCAAAAATTAATTAAAATCATTTCGTTGTATTAAGTTATTATTTAAAATAAAAATAAATAAAATGTTATCAGCAAGAAACACAAAAAAATTATTCTTTTTAATAACAAATATATCGTCTTTCTTTTTGTTGCCACTACAATAAAATTAACTTTGACAAGTTCATGGAGGTTAAAAACCAATAAATGACTGATGAACCACGTTTCATAGAGACCTGGTCAGAAATGCGCATGGGCGAAAAGAGCGAGTCCATTTCGAAAATGGGAAAGTTCGTACTATCTCGAAATGAGTTTGTTCATTAAAAATCCTGGATATGTCGATTTTTTTTTTTTTTTTTTTTTTTTTTTGGCGAATATCTTTTTGTTTTTATAATTGAATTAAATATTACACTGTAATTCTGTTACACTAAAATAAGTTATAAACATACAAATATTTTTAAAAGGATGATTTAAAGGTATGATTATTAAACTTAGCTTAATAACCTTTTCCCTCGCAATATAGCGTAACTTAATCGTTTTAAAATTAACGGCTGCATGGCATGATTTTAAAACTTGCCAGATTAGCGATTTTTTAAAAAAATTTCTTTACATTATTGTGTACATTATTTATTTATATTATTTGCATGCATTGGATATGAATATGGCGCAGATATCATATATGCATAAGTTTTGGTACAATTTTCTTCCACCGTCAATTTGGCGATAACCTTATTTTCGAATGCTGGTTAAATATACGTTTTTAAATTATTTTCTATTATTTTAAAAAATAACAATAAATAAAACAAATTTTAAATATATTAAATTTTAAAAACTAATAACTATAGAATAAATTTTTTTTAATGTAATTTGAAAAGAGAAAAATTAAGGTAAATAAACAGTTTATCAAAAAATAAACAACAATATCAGGGTTACCATATTAGGAAAATAACGCCATTTTGGCGACAAATAAATCCTAGGGAGTATATGACATACATATGTTCTGAATATTTAGGTTGTTAGAATTGGCGAATTTCTCGCATAGCCGCCAAGTCAGATGCCAAGCAATCGTTAAAACTGTGTTCTAGCCATAAATATAAATGTTAAAAAAAGAAGAAAAAAACAGACATACATTTATTAAAATTCACAAAAATGTAAGAAAAAATATATACTTTAGAAAGTTTATTCCGAGAACTGTTAGAAGGTGCGCAATCTATTTAATTTAAAATAAAATTTTACCCAGAACAAAAAATAGAGAACAATATTATATCATTTCCATGAATACGTAGAAGTAACCTCGGCCTCTTAGGCTATTCCCCCTAAAGTCTGAATGGAATCGGCTTGACATTCTGCCAAGTAAGGACCTTACAAAGGTGGCATATCAGGAATTAAATTTATTGGAAGTGCTGTAAATGTGTAGTGGATTGGTTATGAAATTTAGTAACTCCCTGTTTCTATTATAATTAAATTGTTTTATTGATATTCATAGAGTAAAAAGAAATTAATAGAGTGGAAGTATTATCTCTCGGGGTGATGCTAAAAATGAAACCCTACATTAAGTCACATTAAATACCATCAAAACCACGTGCTTTGACACGCCTATCAATTGAAACAGGTTTAAACCCGAGGAAAATTTTAGTAATACAATTTTTAGTTCGTATCAAATGTTTTCAATATCTAATTTAATTTTAACTTGATATTTAATTATTGCTAATTTTCCAATTTATTTTATTTTAAAAGCGAACATTTATTTTAATAAATAATAATAGAACAAAGACCATTTTAAAAACTTGCTATTTATTCTTAAAATATGCTTCAGTTGTAATTCATTTCTTTCAATTCGTCTTATAATACAAAATTCCTTTCAAGTTCTTTTGTTTGGGTCATGAGCGATGAATGGTTTCATATTGCAAACCTTTTTCGAAGCTTATTTCACCTCCACCTATTTCATTCTTCCATGATTGATCTTATCAAGGCTAACTTATCATAATATCATATGATAAGGGGGCCTTGGATCTTATAATTATTGTACCGTCACCAAGCGATATTTAAAGGGAGAAAAAATAAACTATGCAGATATTTTTGAATTCGTTTTCTGAGGTATTATATTAACTTTTAAATAATTTGGCATTTAAATAATGTTTAAGGTTTAGGAACCGCATCAAAAAGATTTGTAGCTGAAGTTAAGTCCAACATAATAATTTATGAGTTGTTTTCCTTATTTTTTGTTACTTTCTGAAGTTTGTGTATCTTTATCATGAAAAATTATGTTATCCCTATTTTAAGAGGTGACAATTGTTTATTTCGCCCAGTATCTTATTGTGTATGTAAGACTAATAAATATCATATCTAATATAAATTCTTTTCCGTCGAATTTCGACGGGTTCAGCTAGTATATATAAAATACAAACGGAAATTTCGTGTTTTCCGCCTACTCCTCCAATTCTACTGAAAGGATTTTGAAGTAACTTATATTGCTAAATAGATATTATTTCAAGGAAGGTTTTCGTATATAGTAATGTCGTACATTATTCTATGTATATTAGTTATAAAGTTATAACGGAAAGTTTTTTTTATTTTGGACAAGAGGGTTACCATTTGGCATGTTTTTTTTTTTTTTTTTTTTTTTTTTTTTTTATGAGCGGTATATTAAGTTATCTTTGTTAAAGAATTGAAATGTTTATATTAATTAGAAATGAAGAAAAAAAATCTTATAGTTCTGTGAAATAAAATAGAAATAAGGTCAAACATTGAGTGTTATTTTAAGACAATTAACACGATAATTTAAATATGGAGGCAATTTTTATATGGCTTAAATTAAATATGCGTTGTCAAAGTCGATTGATTGAATCAATATTTGGCAATTTATCACTTTTTTGCCTACATATTTGGCTTCGGAATAAAAAAAAATTATCTAAAATTATAAATAAATAAAATATAAATGATGCCATTTTTTAAACAGAATTTTTTAAGTATGCCAGGGTTAATTTCAAGAACTGCTGGATGCATTTTTTAAAATTACTTACATCAATGAATAGGTTGCCGACGTATTCATACTATATAACGATACATCTATTTCTTCTTTTTAACAAATTGAGGTTTTTTCCGTGAAGATTGTTATTTCTTGATGTTTTTCAGCTGCGCAAACGATATACAGTGTCTCACATAAGTGATCGGACACTTGTGCTTTACAAAAGGAAACTAATCAAATAAATTAAAAAAACATGTACACATTTTTTTGTGGGTGTGTTTCATACTTAAATTTAGTAAAGATTATTACATAACATACATTTTGTCAAAATATTAAAATATTAATTTAATAGAAATACAAATGTTTAGAACGGAGCAAAAAATAGCTCACATAAGTGATGGGACATCATTATATATGCAACAAAAATCGTCTGAAATAAGCAATAAAAATATTTTTTGGGGTTTTATTTTTACTTAAAAGCAATTGGCAATAATTTATAAAATCGTCTGCAGTATTTTTCTCCAGTTTGTTTTGGAATTTTTGTGTTTTTTAGCTCTGTGTAGCCATGAATGCTAAACGAAAAGAAACTTCGCCTGAAATTCGAAAATTAGTTATTAATTTGCATATTGAACGTGGAAAATCTATTTGAAAAACTGCTGAAACAGTTAACTTGAGTCGTTCAACAGTTTTCAATATCATTAAACGATATAAAAAGAATCATATGATTCAGGATAAAAGAAGACCTGGCCGACCATCAAAGCTGTCCAATGGAATAAAGCGAATTATCGTTCAAAATATTAAAAAAAAATCCAAGAAATAGTGCTTCAAAAGTTGCTGCTGATTTACAAGCATTATATGGAATAATTGTTAATCCTGAGAATATTAGAAGGGTAATTCGATCTGCTGGATATCACGGTAGAGTAGCCAGGAAAAAATTCTTCGTAAGTGAAAATAATAGAAAACTCAGACTAGCTTTCGCAAAATCCAACATAAATAAGAATTCTGATTACTGGAATAAAATTATATTTGCTGATGAGAGTAAATTTAATATATTTGGTTCTGACAGTAGAATCTTGGTGTGGAGAAAACCCAGGGAAGAATTTCGCTCACAGAACTTGGTACCAACAGTAAAACATGGTGGAGGAGGAGTTATGGTATGGGGGTGTATGTCGTCCGCTGGAGTTGGTTATCTTGTTTTTATTGACAGTATAATGGATCAGTACAAGTATATTGATATTTTAAAGCAAAATTTGAAATCTTCAGCACGAAAATTGAACCTTCATAACGATTTTAAATTCTACCAGGACAATGACCCCAAGCACACTGCTCTGAACGTTAGACTCTGGCTGCTATATAACTGTCCTGAAATAATAAAAACACCACCACAATCTCCAGACTTAAATCCCATAGAGAATATTTGGCAAGAATTGGAATCAAGAATTCGCAAACACACCATTTCTTCAAAACAACAACTAAAATCGGTGCTTCAAGAAGAATGGGGTAAAATCACTCCAGAAATCACAAAAAAATTAGTCGAATCCATCCCAAAAAGATTAAATCATGTTTTAAAAGTAAAAGGAATTCCAACAAAATATTAAAACCTTTTAAAAAGTAAAATTTTTGGATAAATATTTGATGGAAAAGTAAGTGTCCCATCACTTATGTGAGCCATTTTTTGCTCCGTTCTGAACAATTGTATTTTTACTAAATTAATATTTTAATATTTTGACAAAATGTATGTTATGTAATAATTGTTACTAACTTTAAATATGAAACACACCCAAAAAATTTTTGCACATGTTTGTTTATTTATTTTATTGCAGTTTCTTTTTATAAAGCACAAGTGTCCCATCACTTTTGTGAATTAGACACTGTATTATGCTGTTTTTGATAAAATAATTATAACTGCTATATTAATTGGGGAAAATATGAACAAAGAGAAAAAACTGTTAGTAATTTTATTTAAATAAATATACAATTAAAAAAATAAGAGAACTTACGATTATTCATATGGATATTTATGGGATATACGCAACGGGATACTTTATTATCGCTAAAATGGCGTTATTTCATCTGACGAGGTAACTTCGGTATTGTTGTTCATTTATTATAAATTGTTTATCTACTTTTATTTATGTATTTATTGATAGAAAACAAATATAAAGTTTATAATATAAAAATATATGTTTATAAAAAATTAAAAATAAAGTTTTTCCGATACCTTGAAAAAATTGAGGATACTAAAGTGACCATTTTTGGATTTCTTCGTCAATCACGCCCATCAGAAGAGGACATAGAACTAACTCTTCTCTTATTATTTTGTATTTTTAACGAAATGTGTGAAAGTCGTGTATTTCAAATGTATGTAATATAGTCGAACTTGGATAGTTCGAAGTTCAAGGGACCAAAAGAAAAATTCGAAGTATCCAAAAATTCGAATTAAATATATCCGCTCAAAAAGAAGAGCTAAATAAAAAAAAAATAACTCCAGAATGAAATATTTAACACATAAACTTTATCTAAGGATACTGCTACATTTTTTTCTCGTTAAGTCAAACAATTTTTACTAATTTAATTATTTATCACTTTTAAGGAAAAAAATCAGATATTTTTTATTGCTTTTTCGAATGCAATCTTTGAGTCATAGCATAGGATTTAAACTTATCAACAGACACAAAAATAGAATCTTTTACATTGGACTGACCTTAAAAAAAGTATCGAAATTCATGTATATGCACCATAGCTTCTAAGGAACTAGGTAAGAGCTTCTCTTGTATTTCCTTATTCTGTTTATCTTAAGATAGCCCGTGGTTAGCATGGTTGTTCTCCGCCAGTTGAGCAACAACATCCGCATCAGTTAACTGGCCACACAACAGCCACATTTTGGTACACGTTGACGTAGTCTTCATACAAGATTGATGGTTCAGATTTTACATCTTCCCAATTATAAATTTTGCCAAGTAGAAAGACAATTAAAATAAACTGTTTTACTATTTTTAATCTTAGCTGAAAAAAGTCTCAGGATCAATATTTCCGCAAAAATTGAATGGCAATACTATAAAAAATTCGAAATATCCATATTTGTTTTACATTATTTTAATACATAATTCTAGGGACCAAGCAAAGAATTCGAATTAGCCAGAATTTCGAATTAAACAAGTTCGAATTATCCAAGTTTCACTGTATAACTATTTTACATGTATGTATTCTAAATGAAATGAGAGAAAGATTTATATTTCAAATGAACTGAATACAATAGGAATGACAAATATGTAAACAACATTTGGTAATTTATTACATACGCCGAACAAAAAAATATTTCTTTTCGTTACATTTTTTGTAGCAACCTATACGAAGAATAATGAAAAAAAAAAATATGCTGGTAACCAAAAATGACAGCTGCGTGGACTGCTTATTATGTCAAAAATATTGCTAATATTAAATATTATGATACTACTATTCAGCAAGTCAGACAAAAATACGATCACAATGACGAATATATTTACATCTGGAAATGTCTAGCTGTACGTCATTACGTCTAGCTGTAACAACTGAATATAAAATCAACAAATTTTGAAACTATAGTTTTAGTTTACAACATATGCATTAATTAAAGTGGTAAAATTAAATAATTCATTCTGCCGACGATTGGCGTAAGTTGATTGGCATGGTTTGGCGTATAATGAACTTTAAAGAGGGGGTTAAATTGATCCGGCGAAACGTCTTTCATAATCCAGTTTACAGAAAATTGGCGTAATTTGGAACATAATTTTTTGGATACATTTTGATACTTTTTTGCTATACCAGCATCGTGCCAAAATGTACATTAAGGGTGTATTCGAAAAAAAAATTTTCCATCCTGAAGAGATAAAAAATTTCTAAGACATTTTCAAACTCATTTCTAAAATTAAAAACATGAAACTTTTTGAGGTGATTTTTGAAGAGATGTATAAGAGGCCGTGTGATTTATCTTTTCGCTCAGTTAATTAGAAATTTGATTATAAGGGATTATTTTCTCCGTATGACCCTTTTTTTCGTTCTCAGATATCTCGCTTTGGAAAAATCGGTTCATAACGCCAATTTGACAGCCTTTTCTGCAATATTTTCTGCATTTATAAATAAAGTTGACAAACACGGCACATTATGCAGTTTCTAGGTAAGAGAATTCGGCAATTTGATGCGCTTGAAAGCAAAAAGGAATTTATAAATAAATTAGAAATTAATCAGTTTGGATGGAAATACACCCTTCATCGCTATTTATTTCAACTCAAACGTGTAAATAATTTTTATTTCAAGCATTGTAACCTGCTATTAATTGAAAACGGTTTTTCTCTGTAATTATTATTTAATCGTAAGAATGCAAAACTGTTAAATTTACCATTTCTGGAATAAAAAATATTTTTTTATTGAGTTATAACTTACATTTTCCCCTGATACAAAAATGACGATGTTTACTGCAGTGCTAAGAGACGGGTACAATTTCATGCCTGCAGTTTAGATGGAGAATTGAAAAAATATTTTTTTGTTCCTGTACTTTCTATATATTCTTTGTTTAATAAAATGGTACTCGAAACTATATAATTTTCAGAAGCTACATTTTAAAAATGATTACTTTAGCACTAACGATGATAAATAGTTTCAACATTTCATTTGGCGCCAACTTTTATGCTTGGCGACAATGGAGTGATATAGCGTAAACGTATCGAACTTTTAAATTGCTGCATTTATAATGTCATTTATAGCAGAGGCGAGGAAAATACACAATAAAATTACTTACAAGCTACTGGTATATAGCTTGAGGCGGCAATGATGTCATATATACACTACATTGGCGCGAAATTTCTTCTGACGCCAGTGTCATATATGCATAACGGTACTTAATTGGCGCCAAAGTGTCTTTGCTTGATGGTAATCAGGACGTTGTGGTTTAGTTATTAAAAAAATGTTTATTTACTTTTTTCTCTTTTTTAAAAATTATGTAAATTGTTTTGTTCTACAGTTATTAATTGAACTTCTTTTTATTTATTGTTACTATTCCATTTTTAAAAATATGTATGTAGCTGATATTAGAAAACAAGTTTTTTGCCAAATTGGCGTCCAAGAAGATTGTGCCAATGTGGTGCGTGTATGACATCTGTGCCCTTCAACATAGCACTTTTTTAAAAATAATTTAAAAATTAAGATGAAGAAAATTCTATAATCGGAATACAAGTCTAACTAATTCAGTTATGTGAGATTGCTTTGGTACAAAATTAACTACAGTTGTTGCAACTACAATCGTAAATCACAACATTCGTGCATAGAAACCCCTTTAAATTTACGCCATTCTGACTCAATTACGCCATTATTGAGCAGAGCTATTGAAAAGTAACATTCTGTTTCATAAATTTTTAATGATCAATATTATTATGACGTTACATCTGTCAACTTTTACTTTAAACATAAAATGCAAATTGGTATTTCGTTCCGGTTGTTGATAATCTGACTTCTGCTCAAAGTATTTTCATGGAATAATAATTTTTTGGAAGCATCTAGCATGTTTCATATTATTTTATGTTATTTATTTATCGAATTATGGGAGAAAGTTCAATAATCAGTAGATTTCATTTGTGGAATATTATTTATTTTTTAAAAAATCTACTACACGTATTTTGAAGGAACTTGCATTATATGTTGATGATTTTTCAGAGATGGTTTTAGTATATTGCATATTGCTCTACAATGCTGAATTAAAGAGTTAGTGAGTTATTTTTAAATAAATTTCTATAATCACGTAAATCCGATTATGAAAGATTCGTCTTTATAAAAACTGTTAATAGAGGGATTTTGATGAGACTTACATTGTTAGTTAGACAAAGTTTGAATGACAGTTTTTGCAAATTGCATAGGGCTATGTCGTTCTATAACAAAACCTACTATAAAAAAATCAAAGATTCATCTGGCTAGGCATACCAGTGTAGCGGGCGACGCCTGCTAGTGTATATATATATATTTTTTTTTATTTGAAGGAAAATTATTTTTTGATCATTCGGCAACAATATAAAATAATAACCTTTTCTGAAATATGCAAAAAAAAAAAAAAAAATTCTCAAAATGCTGAAAATTTTAGTTTAAAATGGAAATAAATCCTCAAAAAAATAAGTCAAATTAAAAAAATTCAGTCCTCATACCGAGAATTTCTAATCCATAAAATTATCTAAAAATGTTTAAATTGCTATGTATAGTCTTTGCTCCTACAAAAACTTTTTAAATGGACGGATTTTAACGAACTTTAACATTAAATATCTCTTAAAATAATTATTCGATTTAGAAACTGCCTGTATCAGCGTGTTTATCAAACATTTCTCAATAATATCAATAATTTACATATTTTTCTGTGCATTAGTTTTCTTAATATTAGCGAAGGCATACCCTAGGACGCAAAAAAATCATTGTCAGTGGCGGTGACAGCATTATTAGTTACTTTTTTTTAGAATAGAGATATAGAGGGAAATACTTCAATCTACTTCTTTATAAATACCTACAGTGTCTCACATAAGTGATGGGACACTTGTGCTTTACAAAAGGAAACTAATCAAATAAATTAAAAAAACATGTACACATTTTTTGTGGGTGTGTTTCATACTTAAATTTAGTAAAGATTATTACATAACATACATTTTGTCAAAATATTAAAATATTAATTTAAAAAAATACAAATGTTTAGAACGGAGCAAAAAATAGCTCACATAAGTGATGGGACACCATTATATATGCAACAAAAATCATCTGAAATAAGCAATAAAAATATTTTTTGGGGTTTTTTTTTACTTAAAAGCAATTGGCAATAATTTATAAAATCGTCTGCAGTATTTCTCTCCAGTTTGTTTGGAATTTTTGTGTTTTTTAGCTCTGTGTAGCCATGAATGCTAAACGAAAAGAAACTTCGCCTGAAATTCGAAAATTAGTTATTAATTTGCATATTGAACGTGGAAAATCTATTAGAAAAACTGCTGAAACAGTTAACTTGAGTCATTCAACAGTTTTCAATATCATTAAACGATATAAAAAGAATCATATGATTCAGGATAAAAGAAGACCTGGCCGACCATCAAAGCTATCCAATGGAATAAAGCGAATTATCGTTCGAAATATTAAAAGAAATCCAAGAAATAGTGCTTCAAAAGTTGCTGCTGATTTACAAGTATTATATGGAATAATTGTTAATCCTGACACTATTAGAAGGGTAATTCGATCTGCTGGATATCACGGTAGATTAGCCAGGAAAAATTCTTCGTAAGTGAAAAGAATAGAAAACTCAGACTAGCTTTCGCAAAATCCAACATAAATAAGAATTCTGATTACTGGAATAAAGTTATATTTGCTGATGAAAGTAAATTTAATATATTTGGTTCTGACGGCAGAATCTTGGTGTGGAGAAAACCCAGGGAAGAATTTCGCAAACAGAACTTGGTACCAACAGTAAAACATGGTGAAGGAGGAGTTATGGTATGGGGGTGTATGTCGTCCGCTGGAGTTGGTAATCTTGTTTTTATTGACAATATAATGGATCAGTACAAGTATATTGATATTTTAAAGCAAAATTTGAAATCTTCAGCACGAAAATTGAACCTTCATAACGATTTTAAATTCTACCAGGACAATGACCCCAAGCACACTGCTCTGAACGTTAGACTCTGGCTGCTATATAACTGTCCTGAAATAATAAAAACACCACCACAATCTCCAGACTTAAATCCCATAGAGAATATTTGGCAAGAATTGGAATCAAGAATTCGCAAACACACCATTTCTTCAAAACAACAACTAAAATCGGTGCTTCAAGAAGAATGGGGTAAAATCACTCCAGAAATCACAAAAAAATTAGTCGAATCCATCCCAAAAAGATTAAATCATGTTTTAAAAGTAAAAGGAGATCCAACAAAATATTAAAACCTTTTAAAAAGTAAAATTTTTGGATAAATATTTGATGGAAAAGTAAGTGTCCCATCACTTATGTGAGCCATTTTTTACACCGTTCTGAACAATTGTATTTTTACTAAATTAATATTTTAATATTTTGACAAAATGTATGTTATGTAATAATTGTTACTAACTTTAAATATGAAACACACTCAAAAAATTTTTGCACATGTTTGTTTATTTATTTTATTGCAGTTTCTTTTTATAAAGCACAAGTGCCCCATCACTTTTGTGAGACACTGTACATCTCTCCATAATAATGTAATGTTTCATCCTGTTCTTTTCGTTTTTTTCCTCTCCCACAAATATATATATATATATATACTTTTACCATTTACGATGAAATGTATATACATATATAATGTCTTACTTATTTAAATATTGTAAGAAAGATATATCAATATTTAGTAACTGCAGTCATTAATTTTAGAAACTGCGATTATCCCAAGAGCTATCGCCTGCTTCTTCTCGAAAACAAAACTTTTGATATGAAATGAAATTATTTGATATTGCAAGAGTTATAATGAAAGGAAAAATAACTTTTATCGTCATCAATAAGGCAACAGCAATAGTCAGCAGACGATTAATTCTCCCACCATTGCGTTGGTATTTGGTAAGTGGAACTCGTGTTTTTATTTGATTATTATTTATTAATTATGTATTTTAGTTCAATTTAAGATTTCATATATGAGAATACAAATAGTTTTAAAATTTACTATAAAATAAATAAAATTAGTTAGATCCTCAGCGTACAATCGATGAATAGTTAACGGGGAATAGAAAAATAAAGCAAGAAAAGAATATTTCTCGTAAATCATCTCAAAAATATATTACTTCTTAATGATAGAATGAAAAGATTTAAGTTGTTTTAATATAAAGAATTGCTTTAAATTATTTAAATTAACAGTAAGTAATATTTTTTAACACTGTATTAGTAATTTATTTTTAAGTGTGCAGTAAAAAAAAAAAAAAAAAAAAAAACTGCTTGGTAAAATATTCTAGCTTTAGAAATAAAATATCTAAATGATGAAAAATTATTTTCACTTTGGTACTTCACAAAAAAAAGTTATGTCGCAAATTTTACTGCGATTTATAAAACAAGAGAATTGAAATTATGAATAAAACATTAAAAAAAAGAAAGATCCTTTATTTAAGCATTATACTTTACTAAGGATTGTAATATCTTTTTATTATTACTGTTTTCGCAATTAACGTTAATTTATATGAATTATTGAAACATATTATTTTAATTGATATTGATGTATATTTTAAACTGTTTTCTTAAACTACTCATACTCTACCGTTTATATTTGCATTTCAATTGCTTTAAAAAAATGATGCCGCTTTTTTAAAGGTTATTGTTTAAGGTTATTACTGTATGCTTAAGGGGTCTAGCACCTTTTAAGGCTTCAAAAATTCGATTTTTCAGTTTTCATTAATTATTATAAAATAATTCATTATAAATATTTTAAAACAAACCGCGTACAAAAATTCCCATTAGAACTGAAGTTATAGCAAAAATAAGATGCATCCCCATCAAAAGTAACTACAAAAATTAAAAGGTTTGAAACGGGTTTTTGAAAAACTGCATTTTTAGACATTGCGCGCATGATATCTTGAGAACATATGTATGAATTGTTATGAAATTTTTTTTAGTTAATAAGCACATACGTATGCTTAAAATGAACTACTTTTATGTATTTATAGCGATAAAATTTTTAGTTATGAATAATTTTATTTATTAAAAAATGTAAAATTTTGATTTTTTTTATTTAGAAATTTTTTTTACAAGGTTAATGAAATAATTTTTATTTAAGAGTAGTTCATTTTAAAAATACATTATTCTTCTTTACAGAAAAAAAATATATATGCAAAAATATTGATTTATAGGGTCGTTAGGATGCGCTCAAGGCACGACGGAGTAAAAAATAGAGGTTTTTAAATTTCAGTAATGCATATATTATATGAAAGACTATTAAATGTTTAATGACAGTTTATTAAAAAGCATATCTTTCCTAATGAGCGGTGAAATTTTCATGTTAATATGTATAAAAGTTTTAAAGATACACTGAATCGAACTTTGGATGTTTTTGTTGATTTCATCCCGTTTAAAAGGTACAAGACCCCTTAAAGGTATTTTATAATACTAAAGTTATTATTTAAACAAATAGATAATAATAAATAGATTCGAGTAAAAAAAATATATAGGGGAAAGTGTTGTATCTTGGGACACTTGTACCTTGGGACATTGAAATTTTCTAAAAAACTATTGGCAACAATGAACTTTTGTTTATGTCTAATACTAATCAACTGATAGACCGCATTTGTAAGATCCCCACTTGGCAGAATGTCAAGCCGATTCCATTCAGACTTTAGGTAGAATAGCCTATGAGGCTGAGATTACTTCTACGTATTCATGGAAATGATATTAAATATTGTTTTATATTTTTTGTTTTGAGTAAAATTTTATTTTAAATTAAATAGATAGTGCACCTCATCAGTTCTCAGAATAAGTCTTTCCAAAATGTATTTTCCCCCCTACATTTTTCTGAATTTTAATGAAATCATGTGTGTGTGTGTGTGTGTGTTTTCTTTATATTTATATTTATGGCTAAAACGTAGATTTAATGATTGCTTGGCATCTGACTTGGCGGCTATGCGATAAATTCGCCAATTCTAACAACCTAAATATTCAGGGCATATATGTCATATACTCACTGGGACATTTACTTGGCACCAAAATGGCTTTATTTATTTATTTATTTATTTTTACTTTTTGTTATTTTCTTTTAAAAATAATGGAAAATAATTTAACAATGGTAAGTGATATTCAAAATCGAGGTTTTCGCCAAATTAACACTGGAAAAAAATCGTGCCAAATCCTGTGCACATATGATATCCGTGCTATATTCATATCCAGTGCATGCAAATAATATAAATTAACAATGCAAACAATAATGTAAAGAAACATTTTTAAAAAATCGCCAATATGGCAATTTTTAAAATCCCGCCACGCAATCGTTAATTCTAAAAAGATTAAGTTACGCTATATTGCGAAGGAAAAAGTTATTATTCTAAGTTTAATAATCTTATCTTTAAATTATCTTTATTATTAGTATTTGGTTTTTTATAACTTATTTTGATATAACAAAATTACAATGTAATATTTAAAAACATATAATTAAATGACAGAAACAAAAAGGTATTTGCCTAAAAAAAAAAAAAAAAAAAAAAAAAAAAAAAATTGACATGTCTAGGATGTTATATAAACAAACTCAACTCGAGATGCTACGGATTTCCTATTTCCTATATGGACTAGCTCTTTTCGCTCATGCGCAATTCTGTCCAAGGTTCTATGAAACGTGGTACATCAGTATAACCAACTAATCTCATATAGTAATACACAAAATCAGAAGCAATAAATAAACAACTTGGAGAAAAAAAGAAAATTTCACTAGTCCAAGGTAGCGTTGCAAAGGTTAGAAAAAACCCGGTTTAAACCCGGGAATAAACCGGGTTTTTAGGAATAAACCTGGAAAAAACCCGGGATTTTTTGGAATAATTCGGTTTTTTGGGAATAAACCTGGGAATAAACCTGGTCTATTGGAAATAAACCCGGGAATAAACCGACTTTTTGCAACTCTAGTCCAAGGTAAATATTTTCCTCCATTCAAATTTCATTTTTGAACTATGTACTTTTACAAGAAGTCAATTGTAATTGTAACTTATTTTTTTTATAATAGAGAAGATTTTTAAATGTTTTGACTATGAAAAAATAATGATAGTGCTTCTTTGCCATTTTTAAAAGTTGGCAGGTATGCTATTGCCTAAATTATGCAGTAGGTCCCAAGGTACAATATAGTGTGTCACAAGTTACAACACCCTGTTGTACCTTCGGACAGTTTGCCTTCCTTACTTTAAATAAGAGGCAATTTTTTATTTTCAAACTCACTGAATTTTTAAAAATATAGAGATAAATGTTGGTGTGTTGAAATGCTGCCGTCAAATTTTAAATCGGATTATAATCATTGAAGTAACAAATTAAAATGTGAAAACTGTCCCAAGGTACAACACTCTCTCCTATATATTAGGTACCATCTACACTAATACGTCATTCATGTCGGATAATTAGATTTTATATGAACCAACTCTATCCGAATCAATTCGACTCGGGTTGGCAGTAGTTTTTGTTGTGATCAGTTGAGTCAAAAATGTCTTTACTGCGGGTAAGGTTCCTTTAGTTTCTTCGGGTTCGACTGGAGGTTTGATTCTTGCAGGTTCGGGACAAAACCTTGGATTCGGATATCCAATTATTATTATTATTATTATTATTATTATTATTATTATTATTATTATTTAATCCGTTTCTTTCTTTCTCTCTCTCTCTCTTTTTGAAATCTATTTTGGAATTTTAGAATATTAGAGGCTGTGCATACATAATTGAATCATTTTAGGGGGGAGGGGGTGGCATACGATGTAAGATGATATCTTTAAGGGGAAGGGGGGGGGGTAGTCTTTCGATATCGATATGATTTTTGATCAAAAATATTTCTTTTTTTATTTGTAACATGGTCTTTACTTCAAAAGCAATGTGTCAACTTTTTTAAGCCGGTTATATACTTTTATAAGAATGCAAAGTTATTATTAGAATCATTAAATTATTATAAAAATATTTAATTATAAATTATGGAATATATCAACGTTTGATCTTCCTATCCTTCTTCATATGTGTATGATTATATAATCACAGTTCCTGAAACCATATATGACGTATATTTGAAGTGAAGCTTGTGTTTACTAATAAATAAAAGAGAAAGAATGTTGTCTACTTGCTTTATTGATAAGAAATTCTTTCTATCCTCCACCCCTCCTCTTTTTGGAGCAATTAATATTGTTGAATGCATCATGCAATAAAAAGCTGCTATAAAATACTTTTAAACAATAACTATTTCTTTTAAGTGTTATTTGATATAAAACTATATTTTATTATCTTCTCTTCGTTTAAATCATAGGTTCCCAACCTTTTCTGGTCCACCGCCCCCTTTACAAGAGAAAAAAATGCCAACGCCCCCTCTTCCATAATAGTTAATTATACAAAATGTTAAAATATTATTGCATATTATCTATATTTCATCTATCTGACAATCTATTAATCAAAGTAGAAGTTAATTAAAACGACCATCAAATGTAGTAAAAAAATGTTTAATAAAAACTGAAAAATAAACACAAAATCAATAAGAATGTTAAAAAAATAACGAAATAGTTGAGGCTATTGGAGTAATTTTTTCATGTCAGATTCTAATTTTTTCAACATCAGTCACAAATTGTCATGTCAAAGATGCATGTTCCTTTTCTTTGACTGTAAATTAGTTACTGCATGGAACCCACTTTAACTCAAATCTAATGAAAGGAAAGCAATTAAAATTTTATGTACTCTCCCTCACAATCCAGATTAGAGAGCTGTAGATTTTTGAAATTAGAACTCTTGTTATCCATTTCTGAATTTTACTTTTAGTTCTCGTTTACTGCCAGGATTTCCTCCTCTAAATATGATGGTACTGTTATAGCTGCATTTCGAAAGGATCTAAAAACCAACTCGGTATAATCATGTATAAATATCGTGGAATTGTTTTGAGAAAACTTCATGAAGAAAGTCCAAATGTTGACAGTAAGTAAATATTCTTGTTTTCACAGACTGCGATATTTAAATTTATTTAATTAAAGATTCTAAACACGTCTGTCATTTAACCGATGTCATTTTTTAATGCAATCAGGTTTTAGCGTATTTTTACACCTCTGTTTTTAGTTAAGTGAAATACTAAATCAAATATATCAAAAAACGATTCAGACAAATGCCTTTTCAGAGAAAACGAACTTTTGTATGCAGCAGCAACCGATTGAATTCATTTGCAAGTCTGATACAAAGTGATAATGACAACTGCACAACAAAGTAAAACAATTGTTCCACTTTGTTGTAAAATTATTTTCAATATAAAGTTGGCAAAATATCCTGTCATTCAATGAATTGCATCTATTCCTATTGACTGCTCTAATAAAGTAATGAAGCGATGTATACAGGTGTTCATTCCATTTTCTAAAACCAATTGCTGATGATGTGTAAAGGAATGTTCTGAGAGTAGATTTAGTACTGCTTGTTTAAAAAATGTTAATGAAACCTTCCTGATGTTCCGTCGTTGTTCGAGCAACATAAGTAGCTAGTGGCAAAATATTACAATAAAGAATTTGTTTCTCTTGGTCTAACTTGGTAGTATTAAAATATTGATTCTCTCTTTGTATCAGTTTCCAAATTTTTGGCAAATAATAACTCTTGATTCTTTTTTTAATGAGTTTTTGTTATTTGGTAAGGCCGATTCATGGAATTGAATGGAAATTTACAGGTCTTTCCCGTAAAGCATGGTGACATCACTGCAACGTCGTTGTGAAGTCACATTGCGACTTTGTGCCCATCGATTGTCGATGTGACGCAACGCAATGGCGGATCTAAGGGAGGAGCGATGGGGCTATCGCCCCCCCCCCCTTGAGCCCAATAAAGGATCTGCAGAACGACATTAGATGCCCGCACGGAAAAGTGTTGGTCCTAAAATCGAGACCGGCGTGACCCAGGCCGGGTCGTGCCAACTTTTGTTTATTATACTGGAAGTGGGTCAGGTGTTTACACTTTCAGAACCGGTCGGGTCGGATCTTATTTTTTTCTGCAGAGCTGGATCGAGCCACACGGTGTTTTTTAGGTCGGATCTGGCGAAGACTTTCTTCCTACTAGAGGTATACACGGTCCAAAATTTTCAATCCCAGGCTCCGTCCGGTATAAAGGCTAAACGCTGGATCTGAAATTTATACAGCCCGTATGCTGTGGCGGTTCTAAGGGGCGGATGAGGGGGCGAAGTCCCCACCCCTGGACTAATAAAGGGTTTACAAAGTGAAAATATGCATCCTCGTGAGAAATAACTTGGGGCGAAGCTGCAGCCCGTCATGGGCTGGCACGGGTCGCGCCAGTGTAAGTCCACGACACTTGGACTTTGTAAGGTTTTCTCTCATTTTGAATCGGGTCGTGACCTGATCATGCTTTTTTTGGTGATTCGGGTGGGGACAAGCTTCTTTTTCTTCCAGACAGAGCCTGGTCTCGATTTCATTTTCCCTAGAAGTTTGTATTGGGCAAAATTTTCAGGTCGTGGCTCGATCCGGAATAAAAAATAAATATTCGGTCCGTCTCTGATCTAGATAATATGATAAACATTACTGACGCGACCGCGATCCGTGCAGGTAAACGTTCGGTGCGTCTCTGATCTGAATTTCTTCGAAGGATCACGTTCACGGATAACAGCGAATTTCGTTAAAGGATCGCGGAAAAACGCAAATTTCGTCAAAGGATCGCGATCAAAACTGGATCAACCATTCTCCCAAGTGTAAAAATTGAATCTGTAACTGATTCAAATCCGAAATGTATGACAATTTGCCCCGATGCGCAACGCTTAGCTAAAAAGTAAAGTTAACCCGACCAATCGCAAAATATAGTTGTTAACCGGACCTAGACCCGACCCGAACCCGAAGCAAAAAAATCAGAAATTAACTTGACCCGCAGCAAACAGTAGAAGTTAACCTGATCCAAACGCGACCCACAACAAAAAGTAAAAATTAACCCGACCAGCAGCAACAAATAGAAGCGAACCGGACATTAAATTTTATGAAATGATCGAGGAGAAAAGACAAATTTCTTCAAAGGATCGTGAAAGAGACGCACATTTCGTCCAAAAATTGCGAAAAAGAATGAAAATTTTTTCAAAGAACTCACCCCAATAAATTCGGGTCAACTCAAACCCTTCTCGCAAACGTAAACACCACATCCTAAACTGCTCCAAATCAGAATTTTATATCAAACTAACCCAAGTACACTAGGCACAGCTAAAAAACTAGTCATTGGAGGCCACTGTAATACTTACCCATCATGGATATGCATAGCGCAATATATGAAAACATAACACATGTAAACAATTTATAAAACGAATTACAATTCCAAAACAAAATACAAACGTATATTTAAGTATTTTTAACACATAATCATGCTCTATTAATGAATTTCTGATGACCCAATTTCGATAAATTGTATGAAACGCCAAACTATTCAAGTATCACTGAATTGCGTAATAGAAACATCCTTATAACTCCAAAAATAATAATCATATTCACTAACGGTTTCTTGCATCAAATTAAGTATCTCATTTCCAATTAAAAGATATCTTTGAATTGAAATTTGAATGAAATACAGGGTCATGAAAAATCAAAGAATGTGGAAAATAGGATTAGTAATATCTCCACAACTAATTATCCTATTGACTTCGTTTTTGACGCAAAATTTGTGTTATTTTATTGCCTTTTACGTCCACTCCTTAAAATAAAAGAATTCGAAAATTTTTATATACCTTTCATCAGAACGAATTTTTCGAGAGTCCGAAAAAAATAGTTCCGGATAATCGAGGTTACTGATATTAAATAGGCTTCGTCCCATTGTTACATACTAAGCACATACCAAATTTCAAATCTCTATCTCAATTTTTTCGGGAGATAGAGCGGTTACAGACAGACAGACAGACAGACAGACACACAGACGGACGGACGGCAAATTTTTTTTTTCTAAAAATATGTTTTTCGGAATCACCAGTGTCCGAAACGTGTAAATCCGTCAAAAAAATTTTTTGATTTTCAAAACGATTGCAAGACTTACCCTATACTACGTATGATGGGTAAGTAATAAAAGTCAACCCGACTAGAAACAAAATGTAGTTGTCGACCGGATCCAAACCCGACCCAGCAGCAAAAAATCATAAATTAACTCCAACCACGGAAAGAGTAGAAGTCAACCGGGCCCAAACAATACCCAAGTAGAAATTTACCCGACCAGAAGCAAGAAAATGGAAGCCAACGGACACAAACCCGACCTACTGCAAAAAAGTAGATGAAATACTACCCGCATTAAAAAAAAATGAGCTCTGACCCGTGCATCAGACTGGAGTTTCCAAATTTCTAAAATCGCCCCTCCCCCCTTGTGGACTCTCCAGATCCGCCCTTGACGTCACGCGAAGTCGATGTGAAGTCACTGTGACTAAAATGGGAAGTCGTTATGGCCGTTTTAGAGCTTTTTTGGGACGTTTCACAAATTGGTCACAATGTGACAAATTTGTGAAGAATGTGTCATTTGTGACTAATTTGACATTAATATTGTGACGAAACTGTGACAAAAGCGACGATATTTAAATTGTCATAAACATGTTTTTTAAAGTAAATAACATGTTTTGAAGGATATTTATAAATTTCTAAAGATTTTTAAGAAAGTCACATCTCAGTCACAATGTAACGTCACTGAGTGGTGGCATTTTGGTCACAGATGTAATGTGACCAAAGTGACTCACAGTGACGTCACTGTGACCATGCATGCTATTAGGGTTATGTAGCATAATGATGTTTCAATGCTTTTAGCCATCTATTCCTCTTTGTACCGAATTATTACTCAGGATTTTTTCAGTTGATATCAGACGGTTTCTTTTGATGAAGAGCAGTTTTTATTATCTCTCTGACTACAGGCAAGATTGACTTCTCGTCGATTGTGAGCAATTTCAATACTTTTATCATTAAAATTATAATGATATATGAGGCTCGTAGTTCATCATCTTTTTGTTTAGAAGATGACTTAAAAAGGCTTGATGTAGTTGACTGTTTTAATTTTTTCTTTTCCAGTCTTTGAACTGGTCAGATGGGACAGTCCCAAAACTATCTTCTGTCTCATACAAGTTAATTCGAAATTCGCTATCATAGCGCCAGAATTAAATGGCAATATATGTCCATCGTGAGGATTCTAATAGTATAAAATTCTGTGCATTATTTCTTGAAATAGGACTACTACGACTATCGAGAAAAATGCAGAGTAAAAGTGCCACCAATTATGCGATTTACACCAAAACATAATCAGCAATCATATTTATCAAGGTAAAATCATACAGCTAACGATTGGTTTGTGGGAGAGTGCTTAGATCCATATTTCAAGTACTCAATACTGTACTGCTGGCATTTCTTCTTCAAGATATTTTGAAATAAAAAAAACTCCCTATATAAGTTTAAATAAATTTACTTTTGAACAAATTTATAGACATGACGATTTTTAACATTTTCACTAAGGTTAAACAAATTTCTTGAACTAACTCAAATCACGGGTTTCTTTAAAAATCTTTTGTTAGGCATGTGTCATCATACCTCAGAATTTTTCAAAATACAGGTCAATAAAAAAAATAATTGTTTAAAACTTTTAGCCAACCGATAATCGCGAATTTTTTATTCCACAAATTCATAATGATTTTTAATTCGTCATAGCCTTTCTTCTAGTTCCACGGCTATTTTTTGACATTAGTAAAATAAATTGAATCCTCCCCCCCCCCCCCCCCCTCAGATTTAGGTTCGTCTGTATAGATTTCCCTTTAAAAGTGCAGTAAAGGTTTTTGTCTAGGACTGGGCAATGTAGAAGAGAGCAACTATTTTCACTATATTAGTTCCTAAATAAGTAGATATGCCATGATCGCACCCCTCGACTGTCATAGCGCCCCCCATTTTCCTCTAGACTCGCTAACGCCCCCCTGGAAGACTCCAGCGCCCACTGGGGGGCGGTACCGCCCCCGTTGGGAACCTATGGTTTAAATCAATCAAGTATGCGAAAAATAAATGCAACCAATTTTGTATGTCACCCCAAACAAAATAAATAAATTCCTAAAAATGAAAAAATATACAGGGTGATTCAAAAAATATGGGCAAAATTTTAAGAGGTGATAGTACACATCAAGACAAACAATATTTAAATAGGAAACCAAGGGTCCCAAAGTCTTCCGAAGGAGATAGGCGCCATCAAAGTTTAGGGTCCAAAAATTCAAATGATTATGAAAAACAGAAAAATTGGTTGATTCGTTTGCGGTTTTCTCTAAAATTATTCTTTATGTCAGTATTGTCTTGAAAATAAATTATAAAGATAAATTTCAAAAAATGCCGATAGAGGGCGCTTTAGACTTTGGAGCAACGAACAACTATTTTTTACCGTTATTTTTTGCGTCTCACTAATTTTTTTTAGAAGCTTTGACATAAACTTAAATTTTGATCTCAAATTCTGTGGTTAAGTAGCGCAAACTGATCTGTGTTCAATGGGAGTCGGTAGGTTCAAATTTCAAATGATTATAAAAAAAAAACAGAAAAAATTGGTCAATTCGTTTGCGGTTTTCTCTAAAACCATTCTTGCTCCAAAGTCTAAAGCGGCCTCTATCGGCATTTTTCGAAATTCATCTTTATAATTTATTTTCAAGACAATACTAACATAAAGAATAATTTTAGTGAAAACCGCAAACGAATCGACCAATTTTTCTGTTTTTCATAATCATTTGAATTTTTGGACCCTAAACTTTGATGGCGCCTATCTCCTTCGGAAGACTTTGGGACCCTTGGTTTCCTATTTAAATATTGTTTGTCTTGTGTACTATCACCTCTTAAAATTTTGCCCATCTTTTTTGAATCACCCTGTATATTTACTTTCATAATGATATCATTGCCGGCGGGGGTGGAGGGTCAAGGGATAATAATGTACGATATTGGAAGAGGAGAGGGGGTCCAAAATTATCAAAAAGTTGATAACGTTATATTTGCACAGACCCTTTTCTTGTGAAATTATAAACAAATTGCTGGCACAATTAATTTACAGAAAATGAACTTGTTAGTTAATTATCACACAGTAAAAAAAGTAGAATGACGGCTGTGGAAAATTGTATTTATTGGACGTTTCTGCTATAGATAAGGAAAATGAGTATTACTATTTTATTGTTTTTGTCAAAGAAAATGTATTTCATAGTTGTTAAATAATACAGTGTCTCACAAAAGTGATGGGACACTTGTGCTTTATAAAAAGAAACTGCAATAAAATAAATAAACAAACATGTGCAAAAATTTTTTGGGTGTGTTTCATATTTAAAGTTAGTAACAATTATTACATAACATACATTTTGTCAAAATATTAAAATATTAATTTAGTAAAAATACAATTGTTCAGAACGGAGTAAAAAATGGCTCACATAAGTGATGGGACACTTACTTTTCCATCAAATATTTATCCAAAAATTTTACTTTTTAAAAGGTTTTAATATTTTGTTGGATCTCCTTTTACTTTTAAAACATGATTTAATCTTTTTGGGATGGATTCGACTAATTTTTTTGTGATTTCTGGAGTGATTTTACCCCATTCTTCTTGAAGCACCGATTTTAGTTGTTGTTTTGAAGAAATGGTGTGTTTGCGAATTCTTGATTCCAATTCTTGCTAAATATTCTCTATGGGATTTAAGTCTGGAGATTGTGGTGGTGTTTTTATTATTTCAGGACAGTTATATAGCAGCCAGAGTCTAACGTTCAGAGCAGTGTGCTTGGGGTCATTGTCCTGGTAGAATTTAAAATCGTTATGAAGGTTCAATTTTCGTGCTGAAGATTTCAAATTTTGCTTTAAAATATCAATATACTTGTACTGATCCATTATATTGTCAATAAAAACAAGATTACCAACTCCAGCGGACGACATACACCCCCATACCATAACTCCTCCTCCACCATGTTTTACTGTTGGTACCAAGTTCTGTTTGCGAAATTCTTCCCTGGGTTTTCTCCACACCAAGATTCTACCGTCAGAACCAAATATATTAAATTTACTCTCATCAGCAAATATAACTTTATTCCAGTAATCAGAATTCTTATTTATGTTGGATTTTGCGAAAGTTAGTCTGAGTTTTCTATTCTTTTCACTTACGAAGAATTTTTTCCTGGCTAATCTACTGTGATATCCAGCAGATCGAATTACCCTTCTAATAGTCTCAGGATTTACAATTATTCCATATAATGCTTGTAAATCAGCAGCAACTTTTGAAGCACTATTTCTTGGATTTCTTTCAATATTTCGAACGATAATTCGCTTTATTCCATTGGATAGCTTTGATGGTCGGCCAGGTCTTCTTTTATCCTGAATCATATGATTCTTTTTATATCGTTTAATGATATTGAAAACTGTTGAATGACTCAAGTTAACTGTTTCAGCAGTTTTTCTAATAGATTTTCCACGTTCAATATGCAAATTAATAATTAATTTTCGAATTTCAGGCGAAGTTTCTTTTCGTTTAGCATTCATGGCTACACAGAGCTAAAAAACACAAAAATTCCAAACAAACTGGAGAGAAATACTGCAGACGATTTTATAAATTATTGCCAATTGCTTTTAAGTAAAAAAAAAATCCCCAAAAAATATTTTTATTGCTTATTTCAGATGATTTTTGTTGCATATATAATGGTGTCCCATCACTTATGTGAGCTATTTTTTACTCCGTTCTAAACATTTGTATTTTTATTAAATTAATATTTTAATATTTTGACAAAATGTATGTTATGTAATAATCTTTACTAAATTTAAGTATGAAACACACCCACAAAAAATGTGTACATGTTTTTTTTTTATTTATTTGATTAGTTTCCTTTTGTAAAGCACAAGTGTCCCATCACTTATGTGAGACACTGTAATTTATTATCTTCGATGCTGTTTTCGTCTGCCAAAACTGATGACAGTATTTTTTGTGTCATTTTTTTTTTTCTTTAAATGACATCGTTCTGCTTTGTTTACGTGTTTTTATTCCATTCTAATAAAAAAATATGAACCATGGAGGAATGAGATAGGTGGAGGTGAAGTAAGCCTCAAAACAGGCTTGCAATATGGAACCATTTATCGCTCAAATTTTAATGTCCCAAACAAAAGAACGTAGAAGGGATTTTGTATTAATAAGACGAAATGAAAAAAATGAATTACAGCTGAAGCATATTTTAATAAGAAATAGTAAATTTTTAAAATGATCTTTGTTCTATTATTCATTAAAATAAATGCTTGCTTTTAAAATAATTGAAATTGGAAAATTAGCAATAATGAAATGTCAAATCAAAATTAAATAAGATATTGAAATCATTTAATACGAACTAAAAATTGCATTTCTAAAAGTTTCCTTCTGTTCAGTAATTTTTAACTCTTTATAACGTAGATAAATACAAGAATTTTGTAAAAATAAAATTTTGTATCGTCAAGAGCAATTACTCAAATGTGAACCAAGCATTTATTAGCCTCCGATGCTATTTCTTTCAGATAAGCTAATAAAAAGAATGATGCCCAGTTAAACTGATGGCATAGAGCTCACTGGCTATGTAGACTAATTGTATATTACAGCCTTATATAATAATGCCTTTCGAAAAAAAAAAAAAAAAAAAAAAAGGAAACATGTACTGCCCCATTTCTTTTCTTTGTTCTTAATCATTGAAGCCCCAAAATTAATCAGGGATACGCCTTATCATATAATAAACCTGTATCCAAAATTTGAAGCAATTTGAATAATTCTGCATAAAAACACATTTATGTAATTTAAGAAACGTTGTCCCCCGCTCCTTCCTTTATAATTAACCATTAAACCTCCAAAACTGTTCAGAAATTCAACTTAACAGAAAGAACCTATATCCAAAATTTAAATCAAATCTGATAACTCTGCATAAAACTCTAGTTAGCTATCTTAAGGGGGAGGTAATCGCACGTAACCCCCTTTATAATTAACAAAAGAACAACACAACAAATGAGCGAAGCTTCTTATTACTATGAACCTGTATCCAAAAATTGAAACAAATCGGTTAATTCTGCATAAAAAACCATTTACATAAATTATGAGGGGTAGTTTCCTCTATCCTCTTTTTATAGTTATCCAGTGAATTCCAAAAACAAATCAGGAAAGCGCCTTTTCAGAATAAACCTATATACAAAATTTGAAGCAAATTGGTAAATTTTGCGTGAAAAACCTAAATTAAGATTGGGGGATTACCCTCCCTCCCTTCTCCCTCTTTAAACTTATCCAATGAACACCAATACTAATCACGGAGGCACCTCATTAGAATGATCCTACATCTAAGATTTGAACGAAATCTACTAATTCTGCATGAAAAACCCATTTATATAAATTAAGGGGAGGGGAAATAGCCCCCGTTCCCCTTCTTATTCTTATCGAATGAACTCTCAAAACTAATCAGGGAAGCGTCTTATCATAATCAGCCTATATCCAAAACTTCATGTAAATCGGATATTTTTATCATGAGTTATCGCGTTACGTACGTACATACGCACGTACATACATACAGAACGGGCGGCTACATAAGCTCTCAAGGCTTTGATAACCTGTGAACTAAAAAGTGTCGTGTCAAAAATTGTGGCCCACTTTTACTTACCTATCATACGTAGTATAGGGTAAATCTTGCAATCGTTTTGAAAATCGAAAAAAAAAATTGACGGATTTACACGTTTCAGATACTGGAGATTCCGAAAAACATATTTTTAGAAAAAAAAAATTGCCACGAGTCTGTCTGTCTGTAAACGCTCTATCTCACGAACAAATGGAGATAGAGACTTAAAATCTTGTATGTACTTAGTAAGTAAGAATAGGACGAAGCCTATTTAATATCAGTAACCTCGATTATCCGGAACTTTTTTTTTCGGACTCTCGAAAAATTCGTTCTGATGAAATGTACATAAAAATTTTCGATTTTTTTTATTTTAAGGAAAGGACGTAAAAGGCAATAAAATAACACAAATTTTGCATCAAGAACGAAGTCGGTCGGATTAATAGTTGCCGAGATATTTGTGATCCTGTTTTCCACATTCTTCGATTTTTCATGACCCTGTATTTTCTTCAAATTTCAATTCAAAGATATGTTTTAATTGGAAATGAGACGCCCAATCTGATGCAGTAAACTGTTAGTTAAAATGATTATTATTTTTGGTTATAAGGATGTTTCTTTTACGCAATCCGGTACTACTTAAGTAGTTTGGTATTTTACATAATTTGTCGAAATGGGTTCATGAGCAATTCATTAATGGAGCATTACTATGTATATTAAGAATACTTAAATATACGTTTAAATTTTGTTTTGGAATTGCAATGCATTTTATAAATAGTTTTACATATTATATAATGCATATCCATGATGGGTAAGTATTACGGTGGCCCCCAACGACTAGTTTCGTAATCTGGCCGTTAAAACGAGACATTCATACAATTTTAGTGTTAAAATGCATTTCCTTTTTCTCAGAGTCCATAAAAGAGCGTTTAAACTAAAGAAAAAATCCGTTTTTGATGAATCTAGTCAATGAAGAAGTAGCACGTCAAATTGTATCTCTTTACTATTCCGCAATTCCAATGTCTCAGAGAGAAATTGCTAATCAATTGGGTTTTTCACGCGGTTCTGTTTGCTATTATATTGATAAACACAAGAAAAATGAAGTTAGTTCATTGCATTCTAAACGGGGTCGCCCTTCTAAAAGACCTCTATCGATTTTTTTTTTTTTTTTTTTTTTTTTTTTTTTTTTAATCGGAGGCGAAACTGAATTCTGCAATGGCATAATCTACATTCAACTTGTTGATAATAATTTCAGTCTTGCAGCTAAAGTTTTTCAATCTGATGAGCTCATTTTGTTTGCAAATAGCAATACGCATAAATAATTCAACTATTTCAAAATAATTAATAAAGATTTTCTTTTATGGAATGAAATCTATAATAATAAAGAGACAAGTATGTTTGTGTGTCAGCGCTGTTCTGAAGAGACCGCTGCATGTAGAGTTACAAAATTTAGAGGGAATGTACCTCTATGCATGTAGTTTTGCACCTCGAAGCCCGATTTTTGATTTTTTTTATTAGAATTTTTTTTATTTAATGTTTTAGGAGATTTTTAACGTTCTTTTTATGTTTCGAGGCGATTTTTCCATATTAGTAAAAGAAATACGGTTTCATTCTTCTCACTCAATATGGTAATTTTTTTTCTCTATTCAATAAAGTTTATTAGGAATTCGTGTGGTTATTTTTGAATTTTTAGCGAATTTTTTAAATGCGATTTTTAGCGTTTTTTCGAATTCTGCGGCTATTTTTTGACAAAGATAAAAACAAAATTGATTCGAACTTTCAGACTAAAGAACTAATTTTTTTCTGTTATGATTTTCAATTTCAGTGATTTTTAATGCGATTTTCGATGTGATTTTTACGGATTTTTTTTTTATTTTTTTTTTTTTTTTTTTTTTTTTTTTTTGCGTTTAGTACCGATTTTTGTCAAAATTAAAGTTTTTGTATGCATCTTGATCTTATCTTTTCTTGAATTGCATGTAAGAAAAACAAAAAACATAAAATTAACAAATGAGCAATAAAGTTATTAATTAGGATATTCACAGTAATCTGTATATAATAATAATAATGAGACAAGTATGTTTGTGTGTCAGCGCTGTTCTGAAGAGACCGCTGCATGAGGAGTTACAAAATTTGGAGGGAAGATACCTCTATACATGTAGTTTTGCACCACGAAGCCCGATTTTCGATTTTTTGATTAGAATATTTTAATTTAATTTTTAGGCGATTTTTAGCGCTCTTTTTATGTTACGAGGCGATTTTCCCATATTAGTGAAAGGAATACGGTTTCATTCTTTTCACTCAATATAGTAATTTTTTTCTCTTTTCAATAAAGTTTATTTGGAATTCGTGCGGTGAATTTTGAATTTTTAGCGAATTTTTTAATGCGATTTTTAGTGTTTTTTCGGTTTTTACGCCAATTTTTTGACAATGATAAAAACAAAGTTTATTCAAAGCCTAATTAAATACATTTTGTCTGGTATGATTTTTCAATTTCAATGATTTTTTTCTTTGCGATTTTCAGTACGATTATCAATGTGGTTTTTAAAGATTTTTTGTGCGTTTAGGATCGGTTTTTGTCAATTTTGTCAATATTACAGATTTTTGTACGCATCATGGTCTTATGTATTTTTAAATTGCATGTAAAAAAAAGCAAAAATTAGCAGTAAAGGAATTATTTTGAATATCCACAGTAACCTACACTAATAAAATAACTAAACGCACTGTCTTTGTGCATGTATGTTTTCGTGCGATTTCTAGCAAAATCTATGGCACTTACGTGTCTCAAAACTTTCGTAAAAGTACCCCAAAGTCTCTCCTGATGCATTGAGATTTTTAAAATTCTGATTATTACTTGAGTAGTTCCTCTCCCGTTTCCCATTGCAGTCCTTTTGAAAAATTCTACCGCTAAATATTATTTGTTCATTTTTTAAACCGATTTTTCACACAGTCAGTGGCCGTGTATTTCAGACAACGTAATTTCACATACTTCGAGTTAGAGATAAAATCACAAATTCCATGTTCCTTTAATATTATTACCTCGGAACCGTGCAACGCCGGGCGGGTCAGCTAGTTTTTAAATAGATCTCCATTTTGCCTACATCAATCGCTGCTAATTTACTTAAACATCTTTATTTCTTTTTAACAACATATTAATAATTGCATTTAAATAAATATTTAAAATATAATGATGAAAACATTCTTTTAAAATCATGTATGAAAACTTAAGTAATAAATATTGATCAAAATTTAGATTTCTGACTGCAAACGATTCGAAGATATTAGCAAAAGAATGTTATCTTTTCACACAAAATGTTAAATAATTTTTTATATTGATATTTAAAACACACATAATTAAATAATCAAACAATTTTTACCTGTGAAGCGACAAATTAGTTCTTGCTACATTTATTGATCGCATATTACAGCCAATAATGGCACAAATTGTCATTTTTTTACGAAATTTTAATACTTTGTTAAATAACAATTTCGACGATAAAAAATAAGAGCAATGAAATACGGGTTTGAATTGATAGACGTGTTAAAGCATGTGGTTTTGTTGGTACTTAATTGGTCTTGATGTAGGGTTACATTTTTGGCATCACCCCAAGACATTATACTTCCACTCTATTAATTTCTTTTTACTCTATGATATGAACTTGTGGGAGTTTGATTAAATGGTGATCGATTCTCTTTCTTCATTTAATAGTGTTTTGAGCTATTGTGTGTCTGTGGTTTATTTAAAATACAACCACTGCGGTATCAGTAATTTTTAGATTTTTTTTCTTTCTAACATGCCTAAAGGAATACCTTTAAATAATTTTCAAAAAAAGCCGTGGCAATTCGAAAAAAGGGTAAAAGCATCAAGGAGATTGCTAAATTGCTTAATGTTGGTAAAACTGCAATATCAAACTATTTTAGAAATCTAGAGCATCACGATACTAAAAGAAAAAGAAAAAAAAACAGGAAGATCTAAAATACTAACGCTTTGTGATGAAAAAAATGTTAACCAAGAATTGAAAAAGAGGGATTCTACAATTTCAACGGTCCGAAAGCAAACAGGGTTAACACGTGTGTCATGTCAGACTGTATAAAACTAAATTAAAAAAACCAAACTCTTCATTTTCAAGAAGAGACAACACCATCCAAAAGGGACAAAAATATACTTAGCCAACGGTTTATCTTCGGTGAGAGACCGCATTCTTGAACCACGAAATGGACTTCTGTCATTTTCTCAGATGAGAAAAAGTTCAATTTAGATGGTCTTGAAGGATATCAGTTCTATTGGCATTGTATCAAAAATGAGAAATAAATTTTTTCCATTTTTTTGACATATTGGAGGGGGCAGTTTGACGATTTGACTAGCAGTCAATTAGGGTGAAAAAACAAGTTTGGTGTTTTTGAATGGTAAGCAGAACCATAAAGATTACATCCGATTATTGGAATCTGAAAATCTTCCTCGCTTTAAAGAATTAGGTGGAAAAATTTGGATATTTCAACAAGATGGAGCAGCAATTCACACAGATATTAATGTTAAAAATTGATTCGGCTCAAATAACGCATCTGTTTTGCCATGGCCAGCTAAAAGCCCTAGCTTAAACATAGTTGAAAATATATGGGCGACATTAGTTCGTCAAATATACAACGGAGTAAAACAGCACGTATTTGTTGTTGAGCTTTGGAATGCACTTGATGTTTGGGACAAGTTTTTGCCAAAATGAAATACTACGAGCACTCTATGATTCAACTAGCTGACCTGCCCGGCGTTGTCCGGGCCCGTGATGTTATTCAGTTTTCAAATGTGTCATTTGTTTTCTAAATGCCCTTTAAATTAAACTCAAATTTCTATGATTTTATAGCTTTAAATCCATTTTCTCAAAATTTATATTTTTAAATGGAAAAATTGCGAAAAGATATTAAATTGAAAGCACATGCTGTTTAGTATTTTATTTTCTAAATAATTTGATTTTTTGGAAACTATGCGCATCGAAAGCGAACGAAACCGCGACGAAACACTCAGGTTTTTACTGAATTCGTAAAAAAAATTCACACATTTTATTTTGTAAAAAAAATAATTCTATCCATACGAAAGTTCCAAAATTTTTGTAAATAATTTAAATCTGGTTTATTGAAAGACTCTAAAAAGATTGTGCTAAAATACAGACATTTAGTTACTTTTAGCGTAGAAAAAATGTATTCTCCATGAGCCGGGATGTGATTTGTGTTTATCGATGTATTTGAATGGGTTAAACTCATATTTTTTTTTTTTTTTAACAAATTGCACCATAGATTATAAGAATGTTTTAGCTTTAAGAAAATGTTTTTGGCTTGTCAGGACGTATAGATTTGCCTCCTGCAAAGGCAAAACCTCAATGAAACGATCTGATTTTTATTGATTTCGTCAAATTTTTCGCACTTTTTATTTTGTAAAAAAATATTTCTACTCGTCCGAACGTTTAAAATTTTTTTAAGAGGGTGTAAATTTGGCCTGTTGAGATGCTTTCGAAAGATTGCGCTGAAATATGTACGCTTAGATACTTGTAGCTTAGAAAACATTTTATCCATGAGTCACAAAGTGACCTGCTTTTGCAGGTGTATTTGAAAGGGTTAAATCTCATATTTTAAAAATTGATTGCATTATAGATTATAAGAATGTTTTTAAGCTTTAAGAATATGTTTTTTGTTTGCTGGTACCTATAGGATTGCGCGTTGCTAAGTCAAAACCACAATGAAAACGATCTTTTTTTTATTGATTTCATCAAATTTTTCGTACATTTTATTTTGTAAAAAATATTTCTATCCGTCCTAACGTTTCGAATTTTTTGAAGGGAGTATAAATTTGGTCTATTGAGAAGATTTTAAAAGATTGAGTTGAAATATGTACGTTAAGATAATTTTAGCATGGAAAAAATAGCCTCTCAGCGAGTCGCAAAATGACCTTCTTTTACCAATGTATTCGAAAGGGTTAAAATTCATTTTTTTTAAACCAATTATACCAGCGGTTTGAAGAAAGTTTCAACTTTAAGATCTTTTATTTGGTTTGTTTACCTCTTAAAAATTACGCCCTGGAAGAACATTGACAAAAGGGTGAAAAATGGTTTTGGGAAAAACGACTCTTTTCGAATATTTCTTTTTAAAAGGTTAACTGAACATTATTTCGAATTGATTATAGCATTTGAGACCTAAAAGTACGATCTTTCGAAATATGTCTGTTAAGTTTAACTGCATCGAGCAGTTTGATTGATTTGGATTTAAACAAAATGATCCAAAAACAAAAATAAACGTGGAAAAATGCCTTTTCTTTCGTTTAGGTGTGTAAATGAGTTTGTGCGCATGTGCAAACGATTTCTTTCCCCGAACATTAAAAAAATGATTTTTTTATGAAAGTAAGTTCCACTTCATAATTAATATATCCGAAATGAATCAAAAAATTAAAATTCTGAGCTTCAGGTACATCAGGAGAGATATTAAGCTACTCTCATAAAAATTTTGAGCTTCGTACGTGCCGTAGATTTTTCTAGCCATCGCAGACACACACACAGACAGACAGAGTGATTTGTTATTTTATTAGTATAGTTGCCAAACAGTCTTTCAAGTGTTAAAGGCAAATGAAAAGAAAACTTCTTATTAATACTTTAATTTTCATATAAAATACTTATTTGTCCTACTACCTTTTTTACAGAATTTTAATATAAGCAAGAAAAACTATGTTATGAAAAACAAATTCTTTTCGTAGTTTATATTTGATAATTTATGATTTTATTTTCATTTAGTTGTAAAATATTGCGCATACAAAGATTCACTCAAACTTGATCAGTTGTGCTTTGTGCTTTGCTTAGAAAAAGTCTAGTGTCCTTCTAGTTTTTTTACGCAGCATATATATGTATATAAACATTTGAACGGAAGATGGTTTCAGGGTCTAAGGGGGTCATGATCGGTGAAAATATACCAACATTTTTCGGAATCGTTTTCCTCCCGACTACTGCAATAGGTAGCTTTTTACTTTTTGTTATAAAAACTACCTGAAAGAAAGATCGTAATATTAAAAAAATGCTTTTATCAATTAATAGTTTTATATTAGATTAATTTATACCACGATTATCCAATCAGTAAATCAACTATAACCGATGTAAGTTTTCCAAGTGGGTGAAAAAAAATCTGGGCGAGGATTCGAACCAGGGTTGTATTGGCTGAAGCCGCCAATGCTCTTCCAACTGAGCCATCCCGGACGAATACTGGAGGACCTTTTTCACCCAACTAACCTTGACGATCACACAATCTGGTTTGATACTCTGGATCAGCTCAACAGAATAAATCGAAGGTTAATATATGGAACTGCAGAAAACGCTGCATACGAAATTATATTAGATTCATTTGTAACACGTTTTTTCAATTGGTAAATCAATTCTAACAGATGTAAATTTTCAAAGTGGGTGAAAAAAGTACGGGCCAGGATTCGAACCAGAGATGTATTGGCTGAAGCCGCCAATGCCAGAGATTTTATTTCGTTTTTATTTATCAGTTAAATGATTTTTAATTTATTTCAAACTTACTTTACAGTTGATGCACCATTTTCTCTTTACTAAAATGTATTTTAAAGAATAGTTGTGTGAGTTATTTTCGCTTTCAGTGGCGTAGCTAAGGGGGGGCAAGGGGGCGTCCGCCCCGGGCGCCGAGGCCTAGGGGCGCCAAATTGAGAGAATTTGTTATATATCTATATTGGGGTGGGGGCGCAAAATTTCTTGCTGGCCCCGGGCGCCAAAAAACATAGCTACGCTACTGTTCGCTTTTACTTAATTCGTGTCAAACAGCTGAAAGAATGCAAATTTATTAATGCATGTGTAAAATCTTTTTCAGAAATTTTAAGATAAATATCAATGAATGAATTCCGTTAAAACATGTAGCTATTAAAAACAAACAAATGAAGGCATATGAATTATTAAAATACCCAATTGCTTCTAAAATAATTTTTTTTTCTGGGATTGCGTATTAATCAGCGATTAATGGCACCATATGTAAACTTTTTTATAGATACTGTTTACGAATAATTGTGAAATAGGAATTCTTTAGCACATACAAATGACGTCATTTTATTAAAAAAAAAGCGTGTATTTTAATTCTTAAGACTAAAATATGTTTTGTTGATGTGCATTGTTTTGACTCCAGCTGCTTTACAATACTTCTCAGGTGAAAATACATCACTTTCGAAAATAACGTAATTGAAATAACACACTGCTAAAACGCAATAATTTACAGAAATTTATAATGTCTTTATAGGGAGCCGTGACATACAGTGTGCATGGTGTGGTCGGAAGTCTGTCCACAAAATAGCGATGTATGTTACAGAACTTAGTTAACTTTAGTTTAAATATCATTTGTTAAAAAGTTAGACTTACCAATATAAGATGTATAGCTAATTTTGTAGGTTTATTATAAATCAAAGAAAGAGTTTCTTCTTAAATATTCTTTTCATCGTTCTACCTTGTTCCCATAAAGAAGAAATGAGTGCTAAAAAACTAATATTTGGAATATTATGAAATAGATTTAGATGTTGAACAGAGGTATATTTTTTGAGATGCACGATTTGCGTCCTCTGCAACAGGTGAAGTTTTGATCCAGTGTTACAAGTGCCATAAGTGGGCTCATGATGTATGTGCAGAGCAGGGATAGATGAGAAAAACGACGATGTGAATCTTTGCAATAAGAAAAGGGGAACTTTCGTTGCTGGTCGTCAAAATACTGTAAATCATTAAAAAAGAAAAAGAAAACTTGTCCGTTTTTTATGACTTTTACTGTACACATGAGCTGCGGGAATTTGGTCTACGTTTGTCAGAACTATGATATGATTAGCATACGTCGCCAAGATGATTCATGCAATGATCGCTTTGACAAAAATGTAGTGATAGATTGCTTGACAGAAGTGCTTGTTTGTAAACATGGCTTTTCCTTATATGTATTCAAATGTTCCGAGTTTTCGATGGGGCAAAAATAAGCATTATCTAACTTATTTCTGCGTTATTTTATTATGGGCTACTATTTTTTATCATAATTTTCGGAATATTTTATTTTATTGTTTTTTCAAAAAATTTTGTGACACTTTTTAAATTTTGAAATTTACATAAAATAAATTAAGTACTCTATTTGATTGTATAACTTATTTTATTTCATTATGTGTTGTCATAATAAAAATGTGTGTAAAAATTATAAGGACAGCTTAAAATATTAATTTTTTTGATAAATTTCAAAACAAAATAAACTTTTTTTCTTACAAAATGTATCATCAAGCTAAAAAACTAACAAAAACGTGAACAAAATTCAACTGTAAGTATTTTATTATGAAAATAAAATAATTGTACAAAAAATCACTATTTTTGCCTGTGTAAAAACTTTAAGAACAGTAAAATAAATTCAATATAGTAACCAAAGAAACAAATTTATAAAGTATTATGCACCTACTTATGAGTTTAATGATTGCAAATATACCATTATTTCACGACATCATTAATCTTTGGCACAGTTTGGGATTGTTTTTGTACTATTCATCTTCAATTGCAGATCTGAGTTCTTAATGCTGAAGAAAATGCCATGTATCGATGAATCCGCCACTTAAATGATGTTTTATTAAAATCATTTTTAGGTGCGTTCGTAATTATGTAAATACGTAGCACCTATTGTTGTCGCTCAGTCCGTCCGTTTGTCCGTCTGTCTGTCCGTCCGCATATAACAACGCAAAAACTACCTAACCGAATCGTTTGAAATTTAAAATACATAATTATAACATAATTTTGTCGAGTCATTTCAAATTTTATGAAAATCGGGTGGATAGATCAATTACAGGGACAATCAAAAGGATTCCGTTACATTACGGTCAATGGGGAAAAAAGTTTCAAATGCATTTTAATCGTTTGAAATTTAAAACATATAATTATTGCGTAATTTTGTCGAGTCATTTCAGATGTTATGAAAGTCGGTTGCATAGATCATTTACAGGGACAATCAAAAGTATCCCATTACATTACGGTCAATGGGAAAAAAGTTTGCATTTTAATGATGTTACACTCATTCGAACATAATAGAATTGGCATGAATCTATGAAATATATACTAAAATATGCATTCCGTAAAACCTGTGATGCAAATAATTTTTATTATTAAATTACAGGGCCACACAAAAGTATTCCACTACATAGTGCTATACGGGGAAACATTGTTTGGGACGTGTTTTAATTATATTCAACTATTTCACATTTTATGAATAAGATATACGTTGCTCAGGTGTAATAAAAATTACTTCCTGCATATTTACAGAAATACAAAGATTTCGACTACTATACTATATCCGAAGTACGCTCTACTATATCAGCAAGATCTGAATATTTTTAAAACTTCGTTATCGGGCGAACGCACCTCATTTGCTACGTTCACGTGCAATTTCCAACTTGTTCTTTTCTCAGATCATCTCAATAATATTTCCAGCCATCAGGACATTTAAGTTTTACTTCATTTCATCGGAAAAAAAATATTACTAGAATGATTTGTTAAAAGAAAAAGATATTTTATTAAAACATCTTTTATTAAAACATTAAATGATGGCATATTTGCAATCATTAAACTATTAGGTGAATGCATAATACTTTAAATATTTGTTTCTTCGGTTAGTGTATTGAATTTATTTTTCTGTCCTTAAAGTTTTTAGTCAGGAAAAAATAGTGATTTTTTTTATACAATTACTTTATTTTCATAATAAAACACTCACAGTTGAATTTTGTTGATGTTTTTATTAGCTTTTAAACTTGATGATACATATTATGAGGAAAAATGTTTCATTTATTTTGAAATTTATATAAAAATAATGATAATTTTTGCTGTCCTTATAACTTTTACACGTACTGTATTTTTTTTTTACTCCCATTGTACGTTGTATAGGGCTAGTCTTGCAATCGTCTAAAAAAAGAAAAAAAAACTGAGGGACATTTCAGACTCTGGAGATTTCGAAAAACATATTTTTTGAAAAAAATTGTCGTTTATATGTCTGTGTGTCTGTCTGTCCGTCTGCCTGTCTGTCTGTATGGGTGTCTGTAACCAGTCTATCTCCCCAACAAATTGAGCCAGAAACTTGAAATTTGGAAATGTATTCAATAATGGAAAAGAAGCCTATTTAATATCACTAACCTCGATTATGCGGAACTATTTTTTTCACATTCTTAAAATATTCGTTCCGGTAAAAAATATGTAAAATTTTCTCCTCGTCCAATTAATGCGGGCGTGCCATAAGTTTCCAAATTGGGCCCCTGGCTTTACAAAGCTTATATCTATGACATTCCTACTTCTCCACACAGATTGTTGGCTATTTATGCGGACGATACAACTGTGATGGCTCGTGATAAAAATCTTTTTATTATGCACGAGTATCTACAACAACACATACGCAAACTTGAATGCTTCTTCACCAAATGGCGAATTAAAATTAACTCTAATAAGTCGCAGGCTGTTATTTTTACTCGTAACCGCTCCACTCCTCCTCCTCTCTTTCTTGATGGCGCCTTCATTACCTTCGGACGGGAGGTAAAATATCTGGGTATATTTCTGGACAGCACTCTCACTTGGCGCAAGCAAATCGACTATAGCGTCCAGAAGTTCTACAAAGCAAAAGAAAACCTCGCCCATCTCCTGTACAGTCATGAGATGAGTATGTGCAATAAGGTACTGTTATACAAAACAGTACTTCGTCCCATACTTCTTTATTGCGCTCAGATCTGGGGTTCAGCGGCTAAAACCAATCTGCAAAAAATTCGGGTGGTTCAAAACAAGACTCTCCGTTGTATTGTTCACTCTCCTTGGTATCGCAGAAATACTGTTATCCATTCAGACCTTAATATTCCTCCTATTCGTTCTGTTATCAAAAATCAAGCCATAAAGTTTTTTGACAACATTCCTCCTATCCCAAATCCTGCTTTGCATAACATTTCAAATTATGATGTAAATGCTCGTTGGAGACGACCATGAGCAACCCTACGTCTCACTGAAAACATCGACCCAGGATAATTTTTCCTAGTTTTTATCTCATTGATAGGGTTTTCCTTCCTGAACATTCACCATCTCCTAGTCTTTATTTTGTAAATACTTTTGTAAATATTTGTAAATATTTTTATTTCTCTTATACTCTTATCTACTTTTATTTATTTATTTATTTATTTATTTATTTATATTTTGTCTGGTGCCCTTAAAGGGCCTTTGTTTTTTGGGACCCGGCTTCTCTCCCCCCCCCCCCCCCTTTGTTTCTGACGTTATGTTTGTCAGACTTTGGCTGTGACTTGAATTGTTCCATGTATCATTTCTCTACTAGAGGTAAGGAGTTGATCTCTCCAGGCACTCTGACAATTATCTCATCCAAGTCCAAGTATGTAAAAGTTTTCAATTTTTTTTTTTTTTTTTTTTTTTTTTTTTTTTGGAGGAGTGGATGTAAAAGACAATAAAACAACACAAATTTTGCATAAAGATCTAAGTCGATCAGATAACTAATTGGCGAGCTATTTGTAATTCTGTTTTCCACACTCTTCGACTTTTCCTGACTCTATATTTCATTCAAATTTCAATTCAAATATATATTTTAATTGAACTAGTACACCGAACCCGGAGTTCCCGGGTCACAAAGTAAAGGTTAAAAACTTATTTAAAATTGGAAAGTTTAATAAATATTTTCTGCGTAATAGGCTTTTTAAACTGCCAACTAATTCCAAATAGCAATTTTATATGAAACATATTATTTATGTAATCATATACAGCTTTAAAAATTATCGGTACTTCCGTATTAGCCGGGACGTAGCTAAGGGGGCGCTATGGACGGCTCAGCTCCCCCCCCCCCCTGGAAAAGATTCCAAGGTCACGCAATGAATTTCTGCTCCGAAAATTCAAATGAAATATTGTTTAAAAATCTAATTGAGTTTTGAAACCTTTTCACAGTTTTGCAGAGTTACTAAATTGTATCTAAAATAAGTGTTTCAACACTCCCTCATCCTATTTGTACATATGAAGCTAACATGATGGGCTATTTTGCACCAGTTATACACTCAAAACTTTCATCATCATATACTTTTCTAAGCATAAAATGAAGTTATTTTAACAGTTGAATAAGAAACAGAGTACCTACAATGTGAATATGCACTAATTTATCTTTCTGCATCAGAGAGAGAGAAAAAAAACTATGAGCCTCCCTACATTCTCTTGAGCCCTCCCTATTGTTCTAGTGTTAATTACTATTTTTTTCAGTTGCTATGAAAAAATGACAACTAAAATATACAGTGATCTGTTATTTCCCATGGAGAAAAGAGATAAATAATTGCAGTATGCGATTAAAACGGTATGATGGGCGTTATTCTTCCAATTTAAGTCTCTCATTCGACCCAAACAAAACAATCACATGGAACAGAGACCGAATTTTTTAACATCATTTTTTCTCTAAATGAAAAAGATCTAAATATATTTTAGCATTATAAAATAGCATTTCATTGTATTATGAATTAAAATTTCATCGCTAAAAGTTTTTCTTTTTTGTGAAAGTACGCCGTTGTGTTTGATGCAATGCAGCGAATTTTAGGGTTATAATTTTGGCGTTTCCTCCAGCCACTAAACTACATCTCTATTTTTTTTTTCTTTTTTTAATCTATGGCTATTTTTCCTCTCTTTCCCACATAAATGCGATACTCAAGTTGCCACCATTAGAGAAATTGAACCAAAAACTACAAAAAAATTAATATCTCAAAAACAAATTGAGGTACAGTTTTCTAACAAACGGCATTTAAAAGTGCATTTTTTTTTTCTAAACGATGGTATAAAGATTGAAAACGTGCAATGTCTAGAAGTTTAAAAATTTACAATAGCGAAAATTTCAAAACCAAAATTTCATCAGAAAGTGTTGCCATTCAAAACATGACGTATGCGTTACGCACAGATACGTTTGGCCTTTATTATATAGATGTGAGACGCTTAATCCGACGCAATAAAAAAATAATTAATATGATTGTCATTTTTGGAGTTATAAGGATGATTCTTTTATGCAATTCGGTACTACTTAATTAGTTTGGCGTTTTACATAATTTGTCGAAATTGGTTCACAAGTAATTCATTAATAGAGCATTGCTATGCATTAAAAATATTTAAATATACGTTTAAATTTCATTTTGGAATTGCGATGCATTTTAGAAATAGTTTATGCATACTTTATTTTCATCTTTTTACTATGCATAGCCATGATGGGTAATTATTATAGTCCTAGAGGCGACCGCACAAAACCCTATGTCATCGAGCACAAGAGAAAATCCTTTATCATTTATTAATCCTTTTTTTTTTTCATGTGTTTAACTGCATTTAAATAAGCCTAGAAATCTACGATTCTTCAAAAAGAATAAATTCTAATGTTTAAATGTAGAATAAAAATCTCAAAAGCATATGCATTTTTCCCAAAAATTTTGGACCAAGACAAATTTTACTGATTTTTGAACATACTTGGCCACGTCCAAAAAATGATTTTCATACTGGATGATTCAACCGGAACTGATTATTTTCGTCCGTGAAGACTAGGAAGAATGAAATGTGTCTCGCTTTCGTACGAAGAAAATTAACTTAGGCCCGAGCCAGGCCCAGAAAGATTAGTGACTAGGCCTGGCCCACCCCCGCCTGAGTCTTCAGTAAAAAGGCTCGAACCCGGCCCAGCCGGAATGCCGTTATGGGAAATCGGCCGGAACCCGTTCCGTGCAGATCTCCAATCGACACTATTCGTGATCTTTCCGCGCCTGATGAACAAAATTCGTGATTTTTACGATGCCGATAGGCGAAATCCACGATTTTTACTAAGTCGATCAATTGGTAAAATTCGGGACTTTTATGAAAGCCAATCGACGAAATTCACAATTTTTCTTCGCATGATCGATAAAATTTGCAATCTTTACGTATCTGATTGACAAAAATTGCAATTTTTCCGCGCGCGATCAACGAATATGGCGATTTATTTCTCTTGATAAACTGACAAAACTCATGATTGTTTCGAATCCGATCAATTTTCAAATTTTCCGCGCATCATCACAAAATTCGCAATTTTTTTGTGCTTAAACAACGAAATTGGCGATATTTTCGTGCCTGATCAAAAAAATTCGCACAAATAAAATTCAAGTTTGTTTCACGAGAAAACATGCGATTTTTTCCGCAGCCGATGAATTTAATTTGCAGTTTTTTAGAGCATCATCAACAAAAGTGATGTCTTTTCTTGCTTGATCAAGATAATGTATGTTTTTTTCTCCACCAACCGTCAAAGTTCGAGATCTTTACTTGCCTGATCTACAAATCTCGCGATTCGACAGATCGCCCGGTCAGCAAATTCGCATTTTTTTAGTGAGCCTAATGGACATAATTCGCGATTTTTCCATACCTAATGAACGAAATTAGCGAATCTTTCGAGCTTCATCGATAAAAATCGTCATTTTCCCGTCCTTGATTAATGAAATTGCAAATTTTCCGTGCTCGATAAACAAAATTAACAATTAAGTGACTGATGAAATTTTATATTTTCACGCAATAAATTGACGAAATTTAAAATTTTTTTCCTGCCTCCTTTCCTTCACAAAAATTTCCTTTTTTTTTTTTCAGTTATAAATTAACGAAATTCGCGGGCCAGATGCTAACCCATCGCGAGCCACAGGTTGTGCATCCCTAACTCATGCCTTTTTACGTTGAACTGCTTTCAGTTTCACAAAAAATATTTGTAGATTATAGATAAAATGATATACAGGGTCACGCATAGAATTGGCTACGTGGTCACCTATGGATGATAATTTCTGGAAATATGATTTAAGTAGTTTTAAGAGTGCTTTTGTTTGAACTAAATTTAGCAAAATATTTTCGTGTATTAAAGGTTCTAGATAACCTACAGAGCTGAACAAAAGTATTCAAGTAGGTTTCCATCTATTAGTATAAATTGCTGAAAGGTGAATTTCAACCAGCTAGGCGTTATCTTGCTAAACTAAATTCCCCATTATATACTCTAAACATCAATCGACAGATCAAAAACAGCACTGTTCAATATTATTGGAAAAATACATATTTGGCTATGGACAGTAATACCTTATCTCCCTGGATAACGAAGTTTTGTTAAAGATTTCAGGAAGTATTGGAAGGTGTTTCATAATCTATGCTTAACGTATGATTTTTCTTACTTGTTTAAAAATCCAATCGAGAGGTTCTGTCAGAGCCGGATTAAGCACATCTGGGGGCCGGGGCTACTGGGAATTTTGGGCCCCCTCTTATGCTATTGGAAATATTGAGTCTCCGACTACGATACTGAATATCACCCCCTCCTCAAATACACACACACACACACCTTTGTTTTGTTTTTTTAATCCTAAAATACAAATCTTAGATATTGAATATGCATAACGTTAATTAATTTTTTTATTATCTTTAATGGTGTTCTTAAATTTGCCTTTTTTTCTGCGACCTTTTGACTAAATTCGCGCTTTTCTCGCAAACTTTTAATGAAATTCGCGCTTTTTCTGCCACCTTTTTACAAAATTCGAGGTTCTTTCTCAAAATTCGCGTTTTTTGGCGATTCTTTGACGAAATTCGCGTTTTCTTTCTTTCTTTTTCTTTTTTTTCTTTTTCTTTTTTTTTTTTTAGCGGTTCTTTGTTTTTTGTAGCGGTTCTTTTCCCAGGATCTTTTGACTGAATTTGTGCTTTTTCTTGCAAACTTTTCAAGAAATTCTGCCATACTTTGTCAAAATTAACGGGTTTTTTCGTGATTTTTTCTTAAAGTTTGCATTTTTTTTTTTTTTTTGGCAAACCGTTTACGAAATTCGCAATTTTTCTAGGTTCTTTGTCAAAATTCACGTTTTATCGCAATCCTTTGACAAAATTTGCTTTTTTTTGCAATCTTTTGACTAAATTTGCACTTTTTCCTGCGAACTTTTCAAGAAATTCTCACTTTTTCTGCCACACTTTGTCAAAATTCACGTTTTTTTTCACGATCTTTTGATAAAATTCGCTTTTTTTCCTGCGATCTTTTGACTAAATTTGCACTTATCTTGCGAATTTACCAAGCAATTCGCGCTTTATCTGCCATTCTTTGACAAAGTTTGCAGTACTTTGATGAAGTTCTTGGTTCTTTGTCAAAATCCTCATTTTTTTCACGACCCTTTGACGAAATTCGCGTTTTTCCGCGATCCTCTGTCGAAATTTGCATTCCCCCCCCCCCCCATGCTTTGACAAGTTTCGCTCTTTTTCTGTGAACTCTTAGATAAATTTGAGCTTTTACTGCGATCTTTTAAAGAAAACCGTGTTTTTCGTTTCTCCCTTTGATGAAAGTTGCGGTTTTTTGGCCATCCTTTGACGAAATTCGCATTTTTTCTGTGACCGTTTGACAAAATTCGCACTATTTTTGTGACTTTTTCAAAATTTGTGCTTTTTCCGCGACCTTTTGACGAAATTAATGTTTTTTCCGTGGCCTTTTGAAGAAAATTGCGTTTTTCTGCAATCTTGATTAAATTAATTCTTTTTTGATGAAATTCACGCTTTTTTACTTTCCTTTTCATTTCATTTTCATCGCCCCTTTTGTTAAACCTGGAAATTTTCAGAGATACAGTAGGCAATTCAAGTTTCGTTGCAAAAAAACAACGATTTCGCGCAGCTCTTACACCCCTGTAATTGATTTAAACAAAACTTTGGTACAAATTAAGCCTCTGCTGAGGGCCCCTGACTGGTTGGAGCCCGAGGCTGCAGCCCCCTTAGTCCCCCCCCTTAATCCGGCTATGGGCTCTGTATTGCCGCATCTGCCATCTACTATGTTCGTGACTTTTTAATTTGGTGATTATATTTAGACTTGGAATTTTGTGACCATTCTTAAAGCATTCTGTTTTATAATTAAATGAAGATTTAAGAAAAATTACATAAGCTATATTTTTTTCCGGGCATTTTTGATCCGAAGTATTCAAATAAATTATCAAAAGTGATTGTAATTATTTGAAAAATGGTAATTAATAAAATTATTATTATGTTGACTATACATATACAATACAATTTTCTTTAAAAAAATCATCCATACTGTTTTTTAACTTTTTACAATCATTCGAAACTTCTTTTTTAAATGCTCACATTGGTACTTTCGTATTAGCCACATGCCATTGACGCATCGTCAAATTTTGAAGCCTTTTACTATAATTAAATATTTTTGCTACGGGAGTAAAATGTTTAGCTTTTTTTTAGGGTGACATCAAATGTATGATGAAAATTATAATATATACATAAATGCATACACGAATGCAATCATATCTACATGGTAATAATTGAGTAAATACATACATTCATAAAATGCATGCATACATTGAATTTTTACAGATATATTATATGCAAATATGACATAAAATCTTGGCAATTGCTTTTGTGATTAATCACAGGCATGATGCTAATCGGGTACAAATTTCTAATTTCATAAAAAATCAATAAATATGCTTAAAACTGTTATTTCCTTTACTAAAATTATTTAAATTCTTCCAGATACTTTACACAACGATCAATTATTTTGCAAACTTAGATAAACTGCATAATCAACAACTATGATGGGATCTTGGGTTTCTGGTGAAAGCAAAACTTCCTCAGATAGTTGCCTGCAAGAATGTCAAACATTACCTCAGTCACCTTTCAGATTAAATGGTCGGAAAAAAAAGGGTAGTTGCAAGTCAAAAGTTTCCTCGAAGCGGTTTAAAACAGAACATGAAGTTACACAACCATCAAAAAACAAAGATAAATCAGTAGACGATCCTGTTGCAGAAAAGGAAAATACATTAAGGAGATCAAAAAGACGGAGAATTTCCGATTCAAACATTGATCTAGAAAAAACTGTGCCAACAGATGTAAAGCATGATTTAGAAAATGATGCAAAAGAAATTGAAGATGAAAATTTACAACAAAGCGCAAGTTTTAACTTTATTCCAGCAAATGTAAAGAAAAATCTTGATAAAGAACTGTTTTCAGAAGAATCAGATGAGGAACAAGATCTTAATATTAAGTGCCCAGAAACTATAGTGAAGGAAAAACAGCTGGTTGTTTCTCTGAAAGACATAAACGAAGCTGTAAAAATTGGTAACACTGTTCAAGAAGCTGGCAACTTAGATGATGATAAAACTGCTATAAAAAAAGCTGATTGTGGCACGAGAAGGCTGCCAAATTCCCCTCAACTATTTGATGAGACTATTGCCGATAATCATATTGAAAACGAAATTAATACTAAAGAAGAAGAAATCGAAGAAAACAACACGCGAGATGTGACAAATGAAGTTCTTTTAAATGCAGAAGATAATGGAAATTATGAAAGAAATGATAAGACAGAATTTGCCATAAATGACGAAGCAATTAATGATCCAAGATTAGATCTGTTATATGTTGATATTAAGAAAGCAGATAACATCATAAATTCACTTAAACCAACGGATACAAAAAATAACTGTTCGGAGCATAATCAAACTATACATGTTTCTAATTCAAAACCTCGTTTATCAAGCAATGAATCTATGAATGGCAGTATTTATACGAAAAAATATATAAATGTTGCTGATACTAACGCAAGAGAAAGCTTAGACGTGCTAGGTGAAAATTCTTCTGAGTCAGAGTTATCAACTTCAAGAAAAAGTTGTCATTTACCAACTCCTGATCAACGAGAAAATTCTTTGGAAAATATGTATTATATGGAAACTGAACTAAATGAAACAAATGAAATATCGAGCTGCAGTGATTATCTTGCTGCAAAAGAGGAATATAATGGAGTGAAATACAATTCATTAAGAAATAAAGATTCGAATAATTTTGATGCGAATTTTGCTATATCAGAAAATACGAATAAAATAACAAAAGCTAAGCATGAATACGATTCACTGGTAAAATTCAATGACCAAATATTGTCTAAAAAGGAATTAAAAGAATTTTTAATGATAAACAATAATTCTCAAGAAAAGAATGATCTTGATAACTCACAAATTTTGAAAAAAAGAATTGAAAGCTTTCCTATTGAAGTAAATAACATAAAGAATATTACAGATGACATAAAAATTTCAGTGGAAGAAAATGGTAATTCTTATGAAAAGAATGATCTTGATAATTCACAAAGTTCGAAAAAAACACTTGAAAAATTTCACATTGAAATAAATAATATAAAGAATATTTCAGATGACATAAAAATTTCAACGGAAGATTTAGAAATGAAACGGAACAAACTAACCCTCCATTACATGAGTGCTTTAGATTATGAAAAAGAAAATAAGGAAAATGATCTTGAAATGAAAAAGGAAGGCAATGACACAGAAAATGGAAATTTTGATACGGATGCTAAAGATGAATCGGTAGCTAATGATATTTTTATCTCACAGAAATTCACGGAGATGTCCAAACAAGATTTAGATAGTCTTCCAAAAGACATAGATCATAAAGATATGAAGAATAGATCCGAACTACAGATTCATCAAAATGTAAATATTAATGGATTATTAATTGAAAAAGAACAACTAAAAGAAGATAATACACAGCAAAACTCTGTGGAAATAATAAAAAGGGTAAATGATTCTCAAAAAGCAATTCAAGTAACATATGATACTACAAGTAATGAAGAACGTAGTTCAAAAAATCAAAGTCCGAAGAAAATAACTTGTTACGAAGAAACTGACAAAATGCATGACTCGCAGGAAAATTTTTCAACAATGCAAAGTCATATCAATAACATATTTTTATCACAAACTTCGAGCAATGCTTCGAGTAATAACGAGCCAGATGTCGCTGAAGTTACGGATGTAAAAAATAAAGAAACTGAAAAATGTTTCAAAACTAAATGTATTCGTGAAGCAGAAGAAATCTTTATAGAAACAGCTACTGGGTGTTTCAAGTCCGAACACAATGAAAATTCAACGGAAATGGTAACCTATAGAAAAGAAGAAAACACAGAAAATTTAAAAGAGGACATGCCATCGAATGAAGGTAAAGCATTATTTAAATGTAAAATATAGTTCAATGAATACAATTCTTTTACTATTTTAATATTTATATGAAGTATTAAAAAAGACAAATGTAAACGTATTTCTTAAATATATCTTTTGGGCCAATCAAATTGTCAAAAATAGATGCAGAAATTCTGTTAGAAGATTTTACGTTTTTAAAGTGTTTGTGAGAATCTAATAAGAGAAATTAATTGTTAAAAAAAAAAAAAATCTCCAGGCTAAATTTTGTAAAGCCAAAAAAATCACGAAATTTCCTGATTTTTTTTCAGTTTTTTACATATAACTCCAAAATTATAGAATTTTTGTGTATCCTAGTTATAAAAGGAAAGAACATTAAATTCTTCGGAGTTATCTTATACATCTTACAAATTTCACACGAAAAACATTTTTGTAAACCCATTACGAAGCGCGCTACACCTTTCTGAAAATAACACTTTTTTCAAACTTTGTGGAAAATCGGAAAAACCAACATTTTACACCATTTTTTTATTCATTTTGTCTTCTTTAATCTAACTAAGTTTATTTTGCAGATATTTGCATGATGGCAATAAAAAATTATTACAGCGGTAACATTGTAAAAATATTTAACAGCATTTTAATTTATTTTAAACTTAAAACTTAAGTGGAGAAAATTAATGATAGGCATTTATACTATGAATGACTTAAAAAATTTTTGCGGTAACATTTTTAACGTATTTTGTAAAATCTGAAGCGTTTGAGGGTTGGTGGATTTGGATCGTCAGACCTGCTTGAAGTCGCAAACGAGCTTCGTTGCTGCTCGTTTTGCGACACCATCAACCTGGTCATCAAAGTCATCATTGTTGCTGTTTTGGAACCATCATTTTGAATGCTTGCCAGGCTTCAGCTTTATCATCTTCTTCTGGGTAAATAAAGTCGTCAACATTTTCGTAGTTACCCCGTTACCATTTTTACAAAGTGACGAGCGTTTCAGTCCTGATTTCTGGCAAGATCGCGTCTTGCTACACCCTTTTATACAGCTACATGAGACAACGTGAGCATCAAAAATTCAGGTTCTGCTACTAGGTTTTTAAAAATATAAAATAGTTAATAACAAATTTAAAATATTGAAAAAGTTTAAAAATTCCTTCAAGAATCTACGATTTTGGTTTTGAAAAATTATGACGATATAATCAAATTTTCAACGGGGAAAAATGGCGCAGTTTCAAAAGTAGAGTTTTTCGGCAACCCTAAACGAATATCATAGCCCTAAAATAAAGGAAACGAAAATTTCGTAACGCTATAATTGGCAATTTAACTTATTTTTGGCGTGAAATAAATAAATAAAAATTAGATAATAAAATATTGAATTTGATTAAAATTGAATGTTTATCGGTACTCTAACTTTTATGTATAGGACTTCAAAATGCACCAGGTCTCGATGCTAGGTTCGAGCAACATCAAAAATGTTTCCCTTGTTAGGTTCAAAATTACGGCTAGTGCCACTCGAAATGTATTATCAAACGTTTTATACACGCTTATATGCAATAAATATTATTCAACTGTAATATAATAAATAAATTTGTTAACATAAAACCTTCCCTATTTTATCGATCAAAATCTATTAGAGAAAATGGATTTTTCAAAATATTTTATTATTATTTTTTTACAAAGTAAAAGCTGTAAAAAAAGAAACGGTATAAAGCAGAAGCTTGATTTAACGAAAAATTTTATCGGAAAAAAATGCCACTGTTTTGTATTTTATTTCGAGCCCTGATGACGAGAACTAATTTACTTGAAAATACTTTGTTCTTAAAAAGAAAAACCGTGAACCACTTTCAGGATATTTTGCCTCATTTAGGAAAGATAATGCACTTTTTAGGAAAATGCTTTAAATGCAGCAAAATGTTCAGGGTTTGGTTCCTGATGTTTGTATGCCTCATTATATAGAATTTACTTAAGATTCTTGTATTAAAATATTAAATACAAGAGCATTGTCACATTTAGAGGTCTTCACATTCAGTCACAATGAGCTTATATCATTTTACGTAATGTCTCCCTGAAATCAGGAGATTTAGCCCAACTCGCAGAGTTATAAATTTCTTCTAAACATCATTTAGCGTTTATTCGTAATTGTCTTAAAAAGATACAGTTCGTACTTTATATACAATTGAAATGCTACTGCAAGTCAAAGATAAATGATAAAGATTTTAATAATAATTCAAACATTTCAATTTCTCCCCTGTAACAATTTATATATTTCTTAAATGTTAAATTATTTTGCATGATAATATTTAAATATATCAATATAAAGAGCAATATGAAAATTACAAGAAAGCAAAACACAAAGCAGAAAGCAGCAGTGTTCTGTAATAAAATTTTAATTTAGTCTATTATACACTATATGGCCAATGATGACTAGTCACTTGCGATTTTAGACGCATTATTAAATTATCTAGAAAAATATATGAAGAATTAACCTGAAACTCCAGGTACGTAAACAGAATAGTATAGGTCATATATTCCCGCGAGGATTTTTTACCGAAACTCCATAGGATACCGTCAATAAATTCAAACAGGACGAATATCTTTTGAATAATCCTGTAAAAATAATTGTAGAAAAAGCGTTCAAACTGTAGAACATGATTAAGAGGCTTATTGTAATAAGTTGTGTTCCTTTTTAATGAGGATAGCATGCATACTCTTAGAAAAATTAAGGTTTTTATACTAACTGTCCCAAATTTCGGCTAGCTTTGTGCTTATAATTTTTAAGTTTTTAAGTAATTTAATAAGTTTTTAATGTAAAAAGTTTTTTTTTTCTTTCCAGGAACTATGACAAGCAACATTGTACATAATATCTTGCATCAAAATTAAAAATTAATAAATTAGATAAAAAAATGAGCAAGTTCACTAAATACTGTTTCACTGCGCATGTGCGAATGTAATCAAAATGTAATGTACATAATCTATTATCTACATGTATAGAGCAACTTTTGTAAAAGTCTCAAAAATACATCTTGAAAATTCTGAAAATTATCGTCGATAGGATACTCGAAATCCGTTGCTCCCAAAACAAAGCAAAAGGATGAGGGACTCTATTCAAATATAGTATATATTACATACTATTGCCAGTACAGAATATTGCACGTACTACTATAATTCGATACAGTCCTTCATCTTTTTGCTTCATTTTCAGAACAACGGATCTCGAGTTTATTTTATCGACGATAATTTTCAGAATTTTCAAGTTATATTCATGAGACTTTCACAAAAGTTGCTGTATTGTATACATTTAGCTAATACATTATGCACATCAAATTTTGATTGCATTCGCGCATAGACAGTGAAACATTATTTAGAAAACCGGACTATTTTTCATTTAATTGTTATTATTATAATTTTAATTTTGATTCCAGGTATTGTGTAGATTATTATTTGTCATAGTTTCGGAAAAGATTTTTTTATATTAAAAACTGCAAATTATAAGCAAAATTTGGGACTGTTTTTATAAAACGCTTTTTTTCTATTCAAGTATATATGCTAGCCTCATAAAAATGAACAGAATTTATAATAATAAGCCAGTTAATGATGTATTCCATTTTGAACGCTTTTGCTACATTAGATTTAACAGGGTTATCCAAAAGCTATTCGTTCTTTTTAGGTGCGTTCGTAATTATGTAAATACGTAGCACCTATTGTTGTCGCTCAGTCCGTCCGTCTGTCTGTCTGTCCTTCTGTCTGTCTGTCTGTCCGTCCGTCCGTCCGCATATAACAACGCAAAAACTACCAAACCGAATCCTTTGAAATTTAAAATACATAATTATTACATAATTTTGTCGAGTCATTTCAAATTTTATGAAAATCGGATGGATAGATCAATTACAGGGACAATCAAAAGGATTCTGTTACATTACGGTCAATGGGGAAAAAAGTTTCAAATGCATTTTAATCGTTTGAAATTTAAAACATATAATTATTGCGTAATTTTGTCGCGTTCTTTCAAATGTTATGAAACTCGAATGCATAGATCAATTACCGGGACAATCAAAAGGATTCCGTTACATTACGGTCAATGGGGAAAAAAGTTTCAAATGCATTTTAATCGTTTGAAATTTAAAACATATAATTATTGCATAATTTTGTCGAGTCATTTCAGATGTTATGAAAGTCGGATGCATAGATCAATTACAGGGACAATCAAAAGTATTCCGTTACATTACGGTCAATGGGGAAAAAAGTTTCAAATGCATTTTAATGGTGTCACACTCATTTGAATATAACAGAATTGACATGAATCTATGAAATATGTACTAAAAATACATTTTGTACAATCTGTAATGCAAAGAATATTTATTATTAAATTACTGGGCCACACAAATGCATTACACTAAATAATGTTATACGGGGAAACATTGTTTGGGGGGGTGTTTTAATTATATTAAACTACTTCACATTTTATGAATAAGATATACGTTAATGAAGTATAATAAAAATTACTCCCTGCATATTTACAGGAACACAAAGATTTCGACCACTATACTGTATCCAAAATACGCTCTACTATATCAGCAAGATCTGAATATTTTAAAACTTCGTTAGCAACGAAAGCACCTCATTTGCTACGCTTTACGTGCAATTTCCAACTTGTTCAATTTATTGACGGTTCCCTATGGAATTTCGAGAAAATTCTTCGTGGAAGTATATGACCTATACTATACCTGGAGTTTCAAAATATTTCCTCAAGTATTTTTTTTTTTTTTAATATTTTATAAAATATCCAAAATGGGAAGTGATCGGTCATCATTGGCCATATAGTGTATGCTTATTTTCCATTTTAAAAAACGCAGATTTATGAAAATAATTAAAGTGAATAGTTGCTATTTTCATAAATACAGTTTCCTTGGATTTTCATTTTCATAATTCATTTCAAAAACTCACGAAACTTAGGCCGCATGTCACAGGCGCAGATGTTTAAAAATTCAATCCTTCCCTCAATTTCTTTCAGTCGTAGTCGTCGCCTATTTGAATGCATTTATGCAGCATGGATGTTAAAGAATATTCATTCTTAAAGATTAAAAAATATATTTATGTTCCCTTTCAGATATAGATGGAAGTTTTGATATGGATGACGACTTTAATCTGACAGCATCACAAATGAATATGATAGACATGAATGAAAACAACTTGTATAAAATACAAAATGAATCAAAACCTTGCACGAAAATAGACAACTGCAATGATACACATTTTGGACAGGATTCCATAACGGTGGAAATTATCGATCAACTTTGTTACATCAGGTATCTTGAAAATTAATCATTTAAGAAAGTAATTCCTAACTTTTTATCTCTATCACAAATTTTGCCTAGTTATTAACTTACTAAACTATTACTTACTCATTTAGTATATGTACCCCTCTTATAAACAAGCCCATAAATTTCCAAGAAACTGTGTTAGTTTTTTGTTAGCTATTCTTAGTTCTTACTTAGTGTATTATTCTTAGGTTGGTTAAATAATCAAACAACTCGAATTTACTCCAACTTTTATATGTTTATTTATCCTCTATTTTACTTCTCATTTAATTTTTTTATAATAGCAGCCTAACACAAAAAGAATTAAAATTATTTTTTTATCATCTTAACAGAACTCTTTTGTTATAAACCAAAATTATTCAATTACACAGGATATATGTGGCAGTAATGGACACTCATCAATGTTTTTATTTATAAAAAATAACCAATAAAAATTTAGCTTTTATTACTTTTTAAGTAACTCCCCCTTGCATATTTTACAATTTTGCATTATTATTGATACTTTTTATCAAGCAACAAGGAAGTGGAAAATAATGTTTCAAAGTTCCACTGTTTTTCAATGAAAATCTTAATAAACATACTAAGAGGTTCACTTAATAAATTTATATATTCTGTATTTTCTTGTAAAATTTGTAGCTTTTTGTTTTGGTAATAGTTGAAAACTTTGAATTTTACATACCAATAGTCATTTAGAAAATTTCAGTTATTTTTAAGATTTTAAGAGAGGTGTCCATGAGGATACTTAAGTAGGATGCTTAATTAGTCATTTTCCAGCGATGGACACCCCATGTAGACATAGTTAAAAAATGTAATTTCAGTAATATTTATCATGCATAAGATAATTTGACTTTACTGAAAAACTAAATTATTAAATTTAATTTTTAAATCACATTTACCAAAATGTAATAACACCAAAACTTTTATAAATAGCTGCTTTTAGGCTATTTTATTTGGTTGATGAATTTCAATATTTTATTACTTTTTTATGTATATAAACTATGCGTTTCATATTTTATAAGCTGGCTACCGAACCAGTCAGAAAGAAAAAAATATTGTTTAAAGGCACATAGGCTAATAGGGATTACCCTCCCCCCCCCCATTTAAATAAAAACAATTAAATTGACAGACGTTAAAAATATGTTTTCTGTCTTAAATGTTTGCTTATTGATCTCTGAACCCCTCCCCCCCCCCTAAAAAATTGTAATATTAATGAAAGTTATAATAATCATGAAACTAGTAAATCTGCAGATCAGTGGCCTCAAACATTAGTTCTACAGTTTTATTTTGAAATTATTTTATTTCGTACTTAAAAATACTCACAATATCATTTCTTTCATATTTTTAATATTAATTATTACAAACTATATGTCAAATAATCTTTGGAAGTTTAATTGCTAAAAATAGTGGGGATAAATTATACATTAATACTCTAAGACTTTTTTCTAATTATTACCTTTTAAATCCCCCACTGTCTCAATAATTTGATATCTGTACTTACCCGGTATTTAGTACTTTAAGTAATCCATCTAAAATAATTAAAATACTGATCTTCTGATAATTACAATTATTAGCATAAACAAGGAGTGATCATTAAATATTTTATTAATTATAGATATCCCAATTGTTAAATTTATTCTAAAATAACTACAGTAAACTCTGTTTAAGACAGCATCAATCGGGATCGAGAAAATTTTCCATACTAAACAATATTCCGCTTTAGACAATTTTTACTCTATGCCTGTGAATTCTCAGGAGCTTGAAAATTTTTCCGAGTTTGGCAGATCTTTGTCTTATATAAATTCCGCATTACAGTGAGTATCTGTATTTTATTTCATTAGTAGACTTTTATTAAATTTTGGTTCTAAATACAGTCATAAAAACGATTATATTTATAAATTTTTTATGGGGTTTCCATTACTAAAATAGATGGTGTTTGCTACTAGAACGAAGGGTATCCATTACTGCAGTTTTAGGTGTTTTGATATATTTCTGTTATTTAGAATGAAATTTTGATTCACGGGAAATGAGACTAATGAGGATGGTTAAATATTGCTGATAAATTAACGGAATGCTGAAAAAACTGGAAGATAATAATTATTAATTAAAAAACAATTGTTTAAGAAATTCCTCAAGGATGTTTATTACTGGCACATCTACCCTATTTCAGGTTTAATTTTTATATTTTGTGAATCCTTCCATTAGTGCTACTTTTGCATATTCGTAGCCCGTCAACCAGTGTTGAATTCAAGCACTTTTCCCCAGGAGGGACTTCTGTGGCTCCGGGGGGGGGGATATTATAGAGTTCTGGGGGGTACACTTTTGGCCGTTGAAAACTCAAAATCTCAAACTTTCTGGGGGGGAATGTCCCCCCCCCGGGCTATCCCCTGAATTCATTACTGCCGTCAACCATGTACCCTCAGAGGTACGGCACCCCAAGTTGGGGAACCAGTAAATTAAATGAATTTAAAATTTGAAAATGAGCAAAATTTTGAAAAACCCAACAGAAATAATTGCTGTATTTGTTTTGATAAATCATATGGATATTCTGAGAGTGATTTAAACCCCACCAAGTTCTTAACCCTTTCTCTTTCCATCTAGTGTTATTTTGTCTTAACAATTATTGTCTTACTTTCTATGTTTAAAAATGATAAGTATATGTCTATGCCTTTCTTAATATAACTTCATTTATGTTTTGACAGTTAGTAATAGCAATAATAATAAGAATTTACTAATTTCTCTTTTCAGAGTTGGTGATTCCTTTATTTTATACATATATTTCACTTTTTAAACTTAAAATATAGATTACTTTTCTGAATGGATCATGCCTAGGCCAGTCAAATTGTCAGAAAAAAGGGCCGATAGATGAAAAAATTCTGCTAGAAAATTTTATGGGGATGCTAGTAACAAGAATTAATGGTTTTCCAACAAAATATCTCGAAGCTAAATTTTGTGGAGCCAAAAAATCACAAAATTTTCGAACCTTTTTCAGTTTTTTGCCTATAACCCAAAAATTATAAAATTTTTGGGTCAAAATCATACTCAGTTACAAAAAGAAAAAGCATTAAATTCTCTATAAATTTTGTTATAAAAACGTTTTTCTAAACCCATTACTAAGCACGCTATGGTTTTTTTGAAATTGTCACTTTTTTGTAACTTTACAGAAGTTACCTATTTTACGCCTCCTATCCCAAAAAACTTTCTTTTATCACTAACAATGAAAATTAAATACACCTATTGATAGATGAGAAATGAAATTTTTAAGAAAGGCAGGCAGAAGCACAAATTCTAGAAACCCTATAAGAAAAACAATTACAAAGGGAGGGAGGGCCGGGTAAAGCGAATGCAAACGGACGATTGCGGCCACGTGACGTTCCCGAGCCGCTTTCGTTCAGATGCAAATGTTCTTTTTTAAAGACATACTCTTCTAGTATGCTTCTAGTCAATTTATTGCATCTCTTCTCGTGCAGTAATGAAAAATGAGTGGGCTCGACCCAAAATTCTGTTTCATTTGCGGAACGGCTTCAAACAGTGATACTCGCGTTGTGAGCCAGAAAGAACTTGCCAAGCTCTTGGAGTTCTCCGTATCATCTACAGAGATTCTCCTTTCCCTTTGGCAGTCCTGTCTTGGTTACACCCTGCTAAGGTGGGGCTTTTTGTGGTTAAGCCATTTGGTAGCCCCCCCCCCCCACCTAGCTGAAACTGTAATTGAACATAGCTTTCAGTGTCAAAGTAATATTCATAAGTTTTTTGAAAATCAGTAAGGAAGTTAGAATACAGGATGATTGCCGAAAAACATATGCGAATCAGAGAATGATAACAGCATATGTTCGTCGATATGAAGATTCTACACATACTATAGTTTGTCCCTCAGATCGAGCACTTCTTTCAAGTTTCAAGATAATTGCTTCTTATGTGAAGAAGCAATCCTGGTGATTCAACGAAAGACAATAAAAAAAGCCCTACGCAAAGAGAAATTTGTTTCACAAAGTAATGAAGTTAGAAGCGAAAATTACATTTTTGAAAGCTGCAGAAAAACGTGGGGATGAATGGTCCCAGAAAATAATTGAACGTATTCAGCACGAACCTGATTGCAGGTGCATGGTATCATCGTTTTTGTCGCGTAAAACTAGATCAATCTGTAACAAGTGGAGAGAAAAGGAGGAATTGACCCTCATCATCAGTTAACGAAGCCAATGACAGAAACAATAGCCGCCTCATTTCATTGCTTACAACAAATTAAAAATTTCAAAACAAGAATTTCAAAACAACAGAATTCAAGTTGAGTAGGTAAAAGAAGACGCTAGTGCCATGATAGTTATCACAGCCATTTCAAAAGCCGAATCATTTGAAATCTTTTCATGATGATGACGAGCTTAGACTGTCAACCCAAAAATCTGTTTTTCCAAATGCCAGAAAGAGATAACATTGAAACCAAGTGGTTTGTAACCATGTCATTCAAATGCAATTACAACAATGTTCTTTTCACTCATGCAATCAGCGGATGCGATACAATATCCGCTCTTTTTGGGCAAAGAAAGTCAAAGTTTTGTAGCACTTTGAAAAAACATGATCAGCTTGGAGAAATAACTTGTGTGTTTAACAAATTAGATTCTACCCTTCAAGAAATCATCAAGGTCGGAGAAAAATTCCATATTGCACTATACTGTGGATGTATAGATATCACACAGAAATTGAACACCTTAAGGCTCCAGTTATTTGCTAAATCTGCCACAAAAAGCAAAGTTCATTTTGCAAGACAAACACCAACACAAGAGGCTGCGCAGCATCATTTTTTACGATGTTATCATCAGGTACAAGCTAGGCTAGGAAACAACATCCCTCCTGAAGAATGGGGGTGAACTCACTGGTCGAACGATCTCTTTCAGCTAGTTCAAATGTGCCAAGACCCGGCATCTGAATCATTGCTAGATGTTGTGTCATGTAGTTTCAAAGTAGTGTGCAGCAGAGCATGTTCTTTTCATAAATTAAGACTCAAATGTACGGCAATTTGTAAAAAATGTAATGGAATCAACTACAAAAATGTCGACGACATTATTTATCCAGAAGGAGGTTATGTAAAAATGTCACCGTAAGTATCTTTTACTTACATTCCGTTAAATACCTAATATTAATGTTCTCCACTAGAGCTCTAAATACAAAAAAAGTTACAATGTTCTTAATTTTTTTACAATGTTGCCGTTGTAATTCATCATGATTGTTATCATGCAAATACCTATAATTGAAATAAGTTACATTAAAAAGGATAAAATAATGGAAAAATGTGTCAAATTTTCGTTTTTGCAATTTTTTTACTAAGAAAAAAAAGGGTCATATTCAGAAAGCTGTAGCGCGCTTAATAATGGCTTAAAAAAACAATTTTAGGATGAAATTTTTAGAGAATTTAATGTTTTTTTTCTTTTTGTAATTGAGTATGGTACGCAAAAATTTTATAATTTTTGAGCTATAGGCAAAAAACTGAAAATTTTGTGGGTTTTTGGCTTCACAAAATTTAGCCTCGAGATATTTTCTTGGAAAACCATTAATTCTTGTTACTAGCATCCCCATAAACAATTTAAAATCATAAAATCTTCTAGAATAATTTTTGCATCTATTTATGACAATTTGACTAGCCTAATCTGATAAAATCCAAAAAACATTTTAAAATTGTAATATCTGTTAAACCCTGTTGTAATACGATATTTTCAAAACGTCACCAAAAACTCTACCTTAGCCTATTAACATATAAATATGAATTGAATAATACAAAAAATAACTAAATTCGTTGCATTTCAGACAACAAGGCAATCATTAAACATCACTAAGTTTATTTGGATAGCTACGATTAACATTATTAAATTAATAATAATTTTATTTTCAAAATGGAAAAAAATTTGGATCCGAAAGGGCTAAATAGCTTTATGAAGCTTTAAAATGTCATTTGCAATCAATGATTAAAGTATATAAAGCGAATTATTTTTTCTTCAATCACTTTTGAATTTTTCAAGTATGTTAATAATTTTATTTCTCAAATAAATGGGCATCTCTGCGGAAAAAAAGAAAGATTACTTAAATTAGAATTATCATATCAGTTGTTAAGGGGAAAAAGTCTTGAAATCTTGCCGAATTTGGAAAAAAACTAATTATAATAATAAAAACCTTTTTCTCCAGAAAAAGTTTATGCTTTATTTCAAAACCAAAAACATTTATTACTCATTTTCAAATTTTATATTGCGCGCAGGGAAGCTTGTCTCATGTCAGTCATAGTTTGAGTCTTTAAATGAACTGATAAAATTCTTAATTTGAATGTTTATTGACCCTTAACCCTTTCTGGCTCAACAACTTCGATTTGAAAAATATTTATGCAATTAGTAAAATACCTTATCTTAAACATGTAAAAAAACAATTAAAAACAGTCAGAATATAAAAATAAAATAAAGCAAGTTAAAAGGGTTTGTTTTGTTTTGTTTTCATTACTGTTTACATCATTTGGCAACAAATCATACTTTTTGAAGCCCGAATTGCCCGACGAACAACTTGCTAATTGTGCCAAAATTTAAATAATAACAAAATTGTAATTTAATAAATTACAACGGCTATTTGGTAAATGATATTTTCAAAGACTAAGATTTTAAAGATTTGTAAATAAATAAAATGTTTAAATTAATATTAAGAATAAACATCAGTTTTAGGATGATTAATAACGAGTCATATATTACGTACGTTATGCATTAAACATATATATTCCCAGACCAATAATAATAAAAAAAGAAACAGTAGTTTATAGATGTACAACTTTAACTTTTTAAAATGTGCGTTTTTATTTGATGGAGTTAGCAAGACTGACTTCTGAACGCCTCATACTACGTACGACATGGATTAAGCATTAATATTCCTGGACCCATCATAAAGAAAGATTAAATAAAATTTCAGTTTTACAATTTTCGGTACTGCAAATTTTTGAACTTCCAAACATCACACATTTTAAAATTTTTACACAGTTGCACAGAGAAAAAAAAAATGCTTTTTTAAATGAAATTTGTTTGTAATCTTTATCACAATTTGTTTTCGAATTAGTATTTTTTTTTTTTTCAAGATTTTTATTACTTTTTTTTCTATTGTGGTAACAGAAGTATTCCATTTTTGGACAATAAACATGGACCAATCAGAAAACGAATAGAATAAAAAAGTTGCAGAATTCAACTAATAAAAAGATTCAGATATATTTCAGATTTCTCACTTCTCTACCGTGGACAACAACTATTTTCCGTTAAAAATATTGACTAAAAGGTGCTTTTCTCGCATCTGCAATTAACAGAAAAAAACACACTTCTCATATTCATATAGTCTCTATTTTCCTTTCATATATATTTAAAAAATAAATAAATAAAAAAAGCGCTAATGATTTGGAAATAGACCAATGAAAATCTACATAAATACCGCAGGGGGCGAAGCCCGGTTCTGTCGCCAAAAGTGATGCCAATTTGGCGATATCTTTTACTATTTCGCCAAGTTCCCATAGACATCTATTGAAAACCAATAGGTTTGCTTGCAGAAAATCGACAAATTGAGACATTTTAATGCAACAAAAACTAATGTTAGCTAATGAACAGAGCTTAATAAGGTTATCTTTTTGAGTACAAATACTAACTATTTACAAAATCCGTAACAATATATTTATGTGAACTTCTCAGACAAATAAATCCATGTGTTAAATATTACAGAATGTTACATAAATATACAGAATGTTACATAAATATGTCCATCAATATAGAATTGATGGACAAGAATATGTTTTAAATTTTATAACATGTATTTCGCAACATGCAGATCCCATGACGTTTCCAATTATACTTCCTCATGGTGTTCTAGGATGGACCTACAAAATGTGACAAAAAAAGGTAAAAAGATTACACCTTTATTACAGTACTTTGGATATCGTTTAGCACTGCGAAAAATTATTTTAATCTTTTACTTAACTCTATTCATTTCATTTAATTCATTCAGTTAATTCATTTTGCATTAGCTTATTTTAAATGTTAATTCTTTTTTTAACTAAAGACGAAAACAAGCATTGTATCTCTTAACAACGACTGATTTGGCGTTAAAAATCTCCAATCAAAGGAAAATGAATGGAAACCCTATTACAAGAAGATCACCACTTTTCTTTTAAATTATAATTTAATCTTTTTAAAGCCGATGAAATTAGCGTGCTTTAGAATCTGGGCTGCCTGAACGGGGGTTGGCGAGCATAGTTCGTGGGACGCAAAACCCCCTAGTATACTACAAAATTGTAAAATAAATGAAGTGACTTTTGTAAAATTCTTTTTGAATGTCTCCAGCTTTTTTAATTTTATAAAAATTTACGAAGTTCATTTTCGCAATAACAATGCAAAACTGTTCAAATGATAATTATAATTTTGGCATAAAAAATGAACTCAGTATCGCTGTCTGTTGAGAATTCTATGAACAATTCACATAAATTTTTGTGTTGTGAGATAGTAGTAATCAATAAAATTGTCTTTTACTGCCCACTGTATAAATAGCAACGATTTTTGAGTATAAGATATGCAACATAGGGATATAAACTGTTTAAAATTTAAAAAATATCTTAATATAATTTATGTCAGTGTTTGTAAATATAGTATATGCTTTTAAACAAATAAAAATAAGTTTATCCTGGCAATAATGACATCCCCAGTTTGCTTTATCTACAACAACCAATTTTAATACGCAAATTTAAATAAAGGTTCAATGCGGCTAATATACTTACATTTCATTTTTTCTTTTCTTTTTTTTTTCAGGGAGTCGGTGGATTCTATTAAAGAGTTATTGAATGCATTTATGATGAAAAATGACGACAAGAAATAACTTTTTTGTGCATGCAACGTTTCGTGCGACTCCGGTAGATAAGCAAGAAAAAAAATATTCATTGCATATCAGTTCTTATAAAGCAGTATTTGAATAAGGAAAAAAGAAACATATTTCTTATATTGTATGATTTTTATTTATTTTCACAAAATGTTTTATTTAAAATACGTGAAAAAATATTCAAACTTTAGCAACCAAACTTTTGCATTTCACTGTTTCCAGCTATGCATTCATTTTAATGGTTTGTCCAAATAAATAATTACTGATTATTGAATATTTCTTATTATTTTTTTAACTAGCGTAATTAATTTCATTTCTGTGTAATTAAACAACATTTTTATGAATAATCTTATAAACTAGTAACATTTGATGTTACATTATTTAACAACAAAAGCTAATTTTGATATAACATGCATTAATTTATGAAAGGCGAAAAGCCTCATTTGGATTATAAATACATAAATTTAAACAAGAAAGCTTCTACATTTCACTGTTTTTACTTACCCATCATACGTAGTATAGGGTAAGTCTTGCAATCGTTTTGAAAATCGAAAAAATTTTTTTGACGGATTTACACGTTTTAGATAGTGGAGATTCCAAAAAACATATTTTTAGAAAAAAAAATTTGCCGTCCGTCTGTCTGTCTGTCTGTCTGTAAACGCTCTATCTCCCGAACAAATTGAGATAGAGACTTGAAATTTTGTATGTAGTTAGTATGTAAGAATGGGACGAACCCTATTTAATATCAGCAACCTCGATTATCCGGAACTATTTTTTTCGGACTCTCGAAAAATTCGTTCTGATGAAAGGTACAATAAAAATTTTCGAATTTTTTTGTTCTAAGGAATGGACGTAAAAGGCAGTAAAATAACACACATTTTGCATCTAGAACGAAGTCAATCGGATTATTAGTTGCCGAGATATTTGTAATCTTGTTTTCCACATTCTTCGATTTTTCATGAGCCTGTATTTCATTCAAATTTCAATTCAGAAGTATATTTTAATTGGAAATGAGACGCTTAATCCGACGCAGTTAACTGTTAGTTAATAGAATTATTATTTTTGGAGTTATAAGGATGTTTCTTTTACGCAGTTCGGTACTACTTGAGTAGTTTGGCGTTTTATATAATTTGTCGAAATTGGTACATCAGCAGTTCTTTAATATAGCATTCTATGTATATTAACAATATTTAAATTTTGTTTATGAATTGCAATGCATTGTATAAATAGTTTTCACAAATAGTTTTATTTTCATATATATGATGGGTAAGTATTACGGTGGCCCCCAACGACTAGTTTATTTTGCATTAATTTTATAAGTTTGTTTAAATATATAAATACTAAAAATTAAATATTGCTTATTATGTGGGTAACCAATGCAATTAAATTTGTTGGTTTTAAAAATTAAATTTTATATTAATTTGACAAACATTCGGGGAAATAAATAGCACAAACAACTAACATTTAAAGTTACAATGTTTGAAATTAAAATAATTCAAGTAAGACATACAAAATAGCCATGAAAAAATAATAATAAAAGATGTCAGTATTTACAATTTTAAAAATGGACTTTACATTATGAGTAATATGTGAATAATGAATCAAAAGAATTCAAAAATATATAAAATATATATACTATATCAGTATATAATGGGAAACTAAATATACATGGCATTTAAAAATTTAAAGTTATATTAGATAACTCCCCTATGGTTTCAATATCCTATTGACCATTCTCAAGAGATTTCAAGAATGAACTATCGAAGGCTCGAATTCCAAGCAGATGAAAATGAAGTTAAAACATGAAGAAAAAAAATAGGAGTAAAAGAGAGAACCACGGGGGAAATCTAGAGAAACTGGACCTTGTAAACAAGTTGAAACAATCGACTTCAATGTTAAAACTGTTGTTAGCTTTCGTTTTTTCAAAAACTAAAACAAAATCACTTCACCTTTTTTTTTTTTTTTTTTTCATTCACGTATAAAAACATTTCATATTTATTTACTTAGAAGGTGTCACAAATAAAAATTAAATTAAAAAGTTGACATGTTTCGGTTCATTCATAAGAACCGTATTCATAACATATAAAATCAGTAGAAAATTAAATTAAATGACACTGGATATAAATATAATTATATGGAATGGACTGGATATAAATATATGGAATTATATTTATATCCAGTGTCATTTAATTTTCTACTGATTTTATATGTTATGAATACGGTTCTTATGAATGAACCGAAACATGTCAACTTTTTAATTTAATTTTTATTTGTGACACCTTCTAAGTAAATAAATATGAAATGTTTTTATACGTGCAATCGACTTCAGTTTTATTTTTTATTTTTGCGATGTTGTCATTACGTAAAAAATAACTCAGTTTTTTATGGAATGCATTATGTATATTTCTAAGTTCTTTTGACTCATTTTTCATAATTATATTTAATTTAAAGTACACTAAAAAGTAAAAAAGAAAAATCTCAGAGTCAGAATAAGTAAAAAAGGTATTTCTGGGTATGTTATATGATTAAAAATACATACTTAGAGTGTTCAGAAAACATTAAACTGCACGATTAGTTGATTTGCGTAATGGGTATTTTTGTAAGTAATTTTGTAATTTTTTTTCTTTTTCTTTCTTTTTTTTTTTTTTTTTTGTGTGTGTGTGTGTGTGTGTGTGTGTGTGTGTGCGTGTATGGGTGGGTGTGTGACATGAGGATAACAAATTTGTCCATGCATCGATCAGACTAATGTCAATCGAATATTAAACAACACGAACAAGTTGTTTTAACTTCTGTTCAATGATTTGTATTCATACTGTTCAATGTTTTCTGTGAGCACCAGGTTTTATTTTTAGACATATCCTATATACCAGAATAAGAACTACTTTTATTCTGGTTGAGAAGAAATTTATTTTTATTTTACAATGTTTTGTAAGTTAAATAAAACCTTGTTTTTTTATGAAAAAAAAATATATATATATAGGGGAAAGTGGGGCACGTTGGGACATGGCCCACCTTGAGATATCTCGATTTTCAGGCTTTATTTTGCCGTTGATAATTAGCGCACCACAAGTGCCAATATATGATACTACAATCTACTCTCTCTTGTGTTTTGGAATGGTTGATGTTTGATGGCAACAAATAATACCATTATTTTTGTTTTGAATGAGGTTGAGTAACATTAATGTGCGTTTTGAAGAATAAATTTTTCATTAAAAAAATGGAACAAGTGGGAACATATTGTGAAGAAATAAATGTAGATTTATTGTTATTTAAATGGTTAAAAATAGACTGTAATGTTAAGCTTAACAATATAAATGTTTTTATTTCTTACAAGGAAGGTCTCCATACGGGCATTCTCCGAAAAAAACAGAAAAAATTACAGAACGTTCTTCTCATGGGGGTATACATGTTTATATTAAAAGAAAAAAAAAAAACTTGGCGGAACCTTCGCACCTTGTCTGTAAAAAAATAATGAAAATTTCGTTATTTGGGGATTGACGATGAAAAGCAATTTCAAAAAATGTTTTTTTTTTTTTTTTTCGTTTATACATAAATATATATATAGACCGGGTGGTTATAAAATAAGTATCTCTATTTGGAGCTGGCTGTAGCTTGAAGGAATAACCCGAATGAAGCTAAAATTTGTACACATACTATTTGAGAAGGGGGAAGAAGATTGGAACAATAAAAAAATAATTGCAATAATCGCCGACAGATGGCGCTTTGTGTTGAAATGTAATATGCAATGTGATGTGTTTGAAATGTAATGTGCAATACAAGAACAAAGAATTAAGACACAAAACCGGATGGCATACCTAATTTACTAGAAATTTTCACAGTGAATGGTGTTAAGATTTCGGATGGCGGTGCCGATTAAATTCAGGTTCTACATGACCATTATGCTGCAAGACACAATCCAGGCAGCGGACGATGTGCTCAATTGCGGAATGTAACGCATCAGGAGTGATGTTTTGTACATGTTGTGATATACGATCTTTTAAATCATTGAGGTTTGCGACACCTCCACGGTACACAATAGACTTTAAGTGCCCCCAAAGCCAGAAATCATATGGCGTCAGATCAGGGGATCGAGAAGAGCACATCGTACGAAAATACCGGTTTATTACTCTATCATCTGTGAAATGTTGACGTAAGAACTGTTGTACTGCTCGCCCAATATGGGCGGGGCTCCATCTTGCATAAAAATTGTTTCAGACAAGCAATGTCTTTGCTGTAATTCAGGAACTACAAAAGTTTGTAACATGCGCAGGTATCTTTGTGCAGTAACCGAACACGTTACAGGGCATGTTGGTCGTAACTCCTCCAAAAAATAAGAACCAAGAATAAAACTTGCAGTAAAGCTACATCACATAGTGACTTTTGGAGAGTAGAGGGGTATTTCGTGAATAACAGTTCGTGGCTCCGAAACCCATATTCTACAGTTCTGCGTATTGACTGTCCTATTCATATGAAAATGGGCTTCATCCCCCATAAAATCTTCCATAGGAAGACATCATCCACCTCCATTCGTGCTAAAAAGTTAAAGCAAAATCTAGTCTCTGCTGCGCGTCACCTGGTAACAATTGTTGATGACAACTAATTTTATACGGATAAAATTGGATTACCTTGCGTAGGACTTTATAAAATTGGATTACCTTTCGTAGGAATTTTCGAACAGTAGCATATGGAATATCCAAATTTCGGGCGATTCCACGTGCACTAACACCGACTTCCGGAGTCCCTGATGGCTTCACAATCGCAATAGCAATTTCTTCTTACGTGCGGAAATGTAATGGTCTCTTCCACATTTTACAGTAAACGATCCAGTCTCCTCGATTTTTTTAACTATTCTTCTCACTGCACACGGTGTCAAAGGACCTTTTCCTTTACGCATTTCTTTCACACTCCTAAATTCACGTAAAGCAGCTGCGCTGTTTGAAGTGTTAACGTAGAATAGTTTTTAAATTAAAGCGCGAACTGAGAGCCATGTCGTACAACATTAATGGCAAAAATGACCATTTTTTGATTTTACTAATGATTAAAACGGCTTTTGCACCGACAGGACCCGTAGCACCAACTGTTGTCGATTATTGCAACTATCTTTTTTTATTGTTCCATTCTTCTTCCCCCTTCTTGAATATTATGTGTACCGATTTTGGTTTCATTCGGGTTATTCCTTCAAGCTACAGACAGCTCCAAATAGGGATACTTATTTTATAACTACCCTGCATATGTATGTCAAATGCATTTTAAATTAAAAAAGTTTCATATTCAACGTGTTTAGATAAATTAAATATCTTTGGTTTTGTCAACTATTTGTTTTAACTTCGTTATATTGATATTTATAAATACTTATACTCAAATTTAACCATCAAAATTTGAGATTTAAAACGAAATTCAAATTTAAATTAATTAAAATTGTTTCAAGTTCAAAATCCAATTGAGCATTGTCAATTCGATTTTGTTGCTATGGCAACATCTGGCTTTTATTTTTGAATAAGCTTAAATGTATGAAAATAATTTTACTGAATAAGAAGTTTTTATGCATGAAAATATTTTTTCCAGAGGCAGATTAAATAACTACACCAACAAATAATATATATATGCAATTTAATACATATATATGCATATAATATATTAAATGCAACTGAAAATCCAAATGTTTTCAGTTGCATTAAAATTGTTTGCTTTTAGGGGAGAAAAGTGCTGCTCGCCAAATCGTGTGACACTTTTGTCTTTTCAAGCCAAATATTCGAAAGTATTTTATTTTTTTACATGTTTTCTACTGCAACTTCGCCGCTAATTTTCACTGATGCTTTATTACATACACTGTTTAAATTTTGAAACTTTTGCTGTATCGTCACTCCACCGATTTTATAGAATACCTTTATTTTGTCCAATGAGAATGCTCCATGATACAGTGAAGAAATCGTTTTCTATAAAAGCGATGGAATGGCGATGCAGCAAAAGTTTCATTTTTTTAACGGTGTACATGAGTAGTTTAATTAATATTTTTTTTTTCAAAAAAAATCTTAGTATGCTCAGTATGGAGAGCGTTTTGAGAGATTGTTAATGTGCAAGATGGAACATGTTCGGACATTTTTTTTTTTTTTTTTTTTTGTGGGGCACTTAGTGACATTCCATAATTGATGAAAAGATCAAGTACAGCTTACAGAAGGAAAAAACAGTATACAACAAGTTAGGATTTTCATCAAGCAGTGAGGATGAGGCAGTTGTACAAACAAAATTGGTGAAAATTACCCCTGGAAGAAAAAAGAATATAAATGGTTTCTGTAATGGCAGTAATGATGAATTTAACTATTCATGTGATGCTGATTTTCCTACAGATTGCAAATTTGCTTAAGATAAGTATTGAAACTTACGCGGGCCTCCGTGGCCGAGTGGTTAAGACGCCGCTCTGTTAATCTGGAGGTTGTGGGTTCGATTCCCGCTGGCGCCATTGCACACACACTTTGTGTGGAGCTCCTGGTTGTATTTCTCTTGTAACGTAAATTTCCTTGTGCTATCTCGTCCTTGTATATTGACGATGACTTTTAAGCAGGCTTTTATGTCGAGCACGCAAGTCAGATGAATGTTGTACAAATAAATTGAAACTTACAGGCAAACCCACGTGAAATAGTGTGAATTGGTAAATTTTGCAGGAAAACAAAACATTGTTGCATCTGTAGGGCATGTTCAAAATGTTGAGGACAGCAGCAACTATGAGGTAAGCATTTTGAGAAGACGAGATCAAGAGTAGTTATTTTTTTTAATTTATTTATTTATTTATTTTAATCCTGATAAGTAAGATCCTGTATGATGTTTAATACACAGATCATTTGTGTATTAAACAGATATTCTTTTAAAACTTGGCAATCCTAAAAACAAAATAGGTCAAGGATGTGTTTTATTAGAATTTGAAGAACATCATTTTTTTCGCATCAAATACAAGATTTGTTAATGAAAACATGTGTTACAATTCAAATTATTAAAGTATTTTACTGCTTAAATTATTTCATATTCAACTAAAGCTTTATAAATAAAGCTTTGTTCATCAATTAAATATAAAATTTTATTCGTATTTTTGATTAAAACTAGTGTCCCAATTTGCCCCCCATGTTGGGCAGGTTGGGACATTTTAAAGAGTTTTTGGTTTTGTTAGCCTCCAATGCTATTTCTTTCAGACAAGCTAAAAAGCGTCGTGTCAAAAATTGTGGCCCATATTTTCATAATCTGGCCGTTAAAACGAGACATTCATACAATCTATATATTTAAAGTACTTGGCTGTTTTTTTTAGTCATCAGCCCTGAATTTTCTACTCAACCGATTTTGATAATTATTTTTTTTAAATGAAAGCTATTTATTTGTAGTTGGGCCCATTTTGACTATTTTTTTTTTTTATTTATTCCCATTTTTATATTTTATTTTTTATTTTAAATACTTTTTACGATATTTCTTCAAAATGGTGGCAACTCAGTTTAGCTTTTCTCTCGATAATAAAAATTTATTTTCCATTATCACTTTCCATTAGTCAGAAGCTTTATTTCATCAGTGAACATGTCCTCTCATTTAAAAGAAAAAAGTTTATTGTTTTCGTAAAATTTAACCACAATAAAATGATTGCGTATAATTATGCACTAATTGAGGTAAAAAAGGTATATTTACTGAGAAATAATATTAATAATGTAAATAAAAAATCAGAAAATAATTTGTGATAAAAATTAATGTCTAAAGCAAAATAAGAAAAATGTCAAATGAGGAAAATGATGTCATTCAGCAACCAGATAAATGGGAATTACAACATTATTACGGATGCCTTTTTCATATTACTAATAACAGTAACTTTTAAAAAACATTTGAAGAGAAAATGACGTCATTGTTTAAAATATCGCATTTTTGCTCATAACGATATTTGATTTCAATAGTTCTTTTCATTATGGACACTGAGATTGAGATTTTACTTTCAGATGACTTCAATTAGTGAAAATAATGTCATAGTAAAAATAAAATTAGTTTTTTTTTTTTTTTTTTTTTTTTTTTTTTTTAATAAAACTATTTTTCTGTGAGTGCATATAAAATAAAATTTCCGGATTTCGCCGGCACTCAGATTACAATTTTAACTGAAGATGTGCGAATATTTGCATGCAATTGTAACTGGAAAACTTGACATTAAGTTTGGAAATATATTTATTATATATTGATTCAATAATCTAATTACTTTTGCTTTTTTTTAAACCAAATCGATCGGGTCTTTTAAACATTTCATTCGCCGAATTCGACGGGATTCCACTCGTTTCATTGTTAAAATACATTTCCTTTTTCTCAGAGTCTATAAAAAAGTGTTTAAACAAAAGAAAAAATCCGTTTTTGATGAATTTACTCAATGAAGAAGTAGCACGTCAAATTGTATCTCTTTATTATTCCGCAATTCCAATGTCTCAGAGAGAAATTGCTAATCAGTGGGCAATTGCTAATCAGTTGGGTATTTCACGCCGTTCTGTTTGCTATTATATTGATAAACACAAGAAAAATTAAATTAGTTCATTGCATTCTAAACGGGGTCGCCCTTCTAAAAGACCTCTATCGATTTTCTTTTTATTTTTTTTCTAATCGGAGGCGAAACTGAATTCTACAATGAATTTACATTCAACTTGTTTTAACTTTTTGTCCTATGCGAAATATTTTAAGACCAACGTTTATCTCATGCAGGAACGTTTATACTTTATATCTAATTGATTCTAAAATAAAAATAAATTTTGATGAAATTTAGAAAAATTATTTACTGAAAAACGTCCCAAGGTGCTCCACCTTCGCCTATATATTTCTTAAGATCTTGTTTAATATCAATATAAAATCATGAATATAAAACACGAAAGTAATATATGAAGAGCCGGTTACTGAGGATTCTTTTCCATTTGTGTCAGTGATGAATTTGAGTGGATTTTTAAAGAAATTAGCTAATCAAAGTATTCAATATTTGCTACAAGTGATAAAATAAATTTTTAAAAGGGAAAATACCTTTTATTTATTCACATTTAAACATGTTTCATTGCTTCCCAGGGCAACATTTTCAAGAAAATAAAATGATGAAAAAATTTCCCTTTTTAAAATAATTTCCCTTTTTACTTAATTATTTGTTGCAAATATTGAGTACATTAATGTTTTGAAATGATTTTTGTATTAGTATTATGAATTAGCTAAAATCAAGTTAGTTTCATTTATTTTTGTTAGTAAGTTTGAGGATATTTTGTCAAATGTTGCCAATTTTGGCGGGAATTTGACGTTCGCAGTTATGAATATGTAATTCTAAGCGTATCAGAGTTTGGAACAATGATTACAAACAAAGGTATATTACAAATTAAACTCCTAAAAGTCAACCTATGTTAAAAGGCACAAATTTGGGCGTCACGCAATGTTATCATTGTAATTGTGCGAACAACATGTGGGAGAATATATGAAAGTTGTATCAATGCGGCTATTTTTTTTTTTCGATTAAAATTAAACAATTACAATATTATTTCTTAGGAGGAAAATAACAGTTTTGGACCGACATTAATGGGTATTTTAATGCATGAAACCAGCCAAATATTTTTCAAAACTGAACTCTCATGCAAGATCTATAAAATGGGTCGAGTTTTAGGTCAACAGTTTAAAAGGAAATTATCACATATTATTTTAATATGTGAACTAAATATCGATTTAACATCACTAGCAAGATATATATACTTTGGAAGAATAATACTTTCATCTTACTAAATAACTTATTTAATACGGACACATTATTTACAGCAAACGATCACAGATACACATAATCGGCATAGAACACAACTGCCGCTTACATAAAACATTCTATTTACATTTTTACTTAAGTTGCGGTTACAGTTAAATACACCACATCTCCTCCCTTCCTAAACTATCACTACAAGTCCAATCGCTGAGGAGGTCTCCGGATTCTAGTAGATCGGCGAACTGGTTGTGGTGTTGGAGTTGAACCGTGGACACTGAGTGGAGCATGCTCAGATGTAGTAACTGAGACTGGCGTTGCATCAGTCGTCTCCGCTTCCACACTAGTGGGTGATTGTGGTAACTCAGCACTAGTTGTCGGAACATCATCATTTTGCACAGGAATGGCAGGTTTTGAAAACGATCGAAGGAGCTCGCTTTCTTTTTCCTCTATGTCTCCTCCATCCCGTATTTGATCGACATGTCTACGCCACAATTGGCCATTTACATCGACAGTGTAATGTAGCTGTCCATCTTTTCTAACGACTTTTCCAAACCTCTATCTCTTGTCGCCTTGCCGGTAATTTCGTACAGCGACATTGTCGCCAATTTGGAATCCTCTATCCGAGAATTCATAAGTTCCTCTACGAACTTTTTCTTCCACTTTGCGTTTAAGATCAGGACGCAGCAGATCGATTCTCGTCCGAATCTCTCTCTTCAACATATGGCTGGACTATGAAGTGTCGTGAGGTTCGGAGCTTTTCTGTATTGCATAAGGAACGTACTTAATTTTTGTTGTATGGTGCCACCATAATTTTGCATTGCTCTTAGAGATTGTTTGACTGTAAAGACGTATCTTTCGGCCTGCCCATTGCTAGATTGTTTAAATGGTGCAGTGGTCTTGTGTTTAATACCGTTATTACGCATAAATATCTCAAATTCAAATGATGTAAACTGTGGACCGTTGTCACTTACCAGCATGAGTGGCAATCCAAATCGAGCGAAACAATCTCTTAAGCATTCGATGGTTTTGGTTGCTATGGTGGATTTCATTGGATAAGCTTCCAACCACTTGGAATGAGCATCTACTATAATCAGGAACATATATTCAAAGATAGGCCCAGCAAAATCTATGTGAATACGTTGCCACGGTGCACTAGGATACTCCCAGCAATGCACCTTTACTCTCTGTGGGTCGGTTTTGTACCGAGCACAGTCTACACAATTCTTTGAGCAATTTTCTATATCCTTATCGATGTTCTTCCAATAAACATACGATCTAGCGACAGCTTTCATCTTAACAGCACCCAGATGACCATGATGTAACTCTTCAAGCACCTGAGCCTGATACTTTTTGGGAACGCATACACGCTGGCCTAACATGACACAACCATCTTGTAAACTATATTCTGCTTCTCTCCCTCTTACAATTCCTCCATTCTGTAAAATATTAAGCAATGGGGCGAGGTCTGCATCCAACAGAGTTTCTTTGGCTAAGTCTCTAGCTGTGACAGGAAGAGTTCCGATTTGTGCTAACTGAAATAGATCAATTTCATCTTTAACGTCTAACTGTTCAGAAGTAGATGGCAGCCTAGACAGAAAGTCAGCGTTACCATGTTTTTTTGTATGACGATACTTAATATCAAACTGGAAAGATTGTAATACTAAAGAATAATGTAACAATCTTGTCGCTGCCAGAACTGGAAGACCTTTCTTCGATCCGAAGATGGCTACTAAAGGTTGGTGGTCAGTTAATAATGTGAATCGTCTCCCTTTTAGGTAAAGATAAAATTTCTTGACACCCCACACAATTGCTAGTGCTTCTTTATCAATCTGAGCGTATTTTTGCTCAGTTCTTGTGAGGGTTCTGGATGCAAAAGCTATTGGTCTTTCCGTTCCATCAGGTAAATAGTGGGAAAGAACCGCCCCTACTCCTACAGGAGATGCGTCAGTTGCCAATATCAATGGCAGTGATGGATCATAATGCATTAGGACACGCGGAGAACAAATTTCATTTTTAATTTTTTCAAAAGCTTCCTGACAATCCTTTGACCAAACCCATTTCACACCTTTCTGTGTTAATTTATACAAAGGATTCGCTATTGTAGCCAAATTAGGACAAAATTTTCCATAAAAGTTAACAAGCCCTAAAAAACTTTGTACTTCCTGTACGTTAGTGGGTCTAGGAGCTTTTGAAATCGCAGAAATTTTCTCATCAGTCTTATGTATACCGTTTGCATCGATTTTGTGCCCTAAAAATTGAATTTCTTTTTGAAAAAATTTACTCTTATCTAAATTTAATTTTAGCCCATGGTCTTTACATTTCTGAAAAAAAATTTCTTAAGGCCTCTAAGTGTGATTTATCATCTGATCCAGTCACTCTAACATCATCCATAAAAACTTTGATTCCTTCCATTCCCTGGAAAAGACCATCAATATATCTTTGCCAAATCGCTGGAGCAGAATTTAAACCGTACATAAGTCTTTTACAAACATATAATCCCTTATGTGTATTTATTGTTAAGATCTTTTGACTATCTGGATGTACTTTCATTTGTAAATATGCATGTTTAAAATCGATTTTTGAAAAATGTTTACCCCCATTTAAACTTGAAAAAATTTCCTCTAATTTTGGTAAAGGATGTTGCTGTACCATAATATTTTCGTTTACGGTAACAGAATAATCTGCACATAGGCGTATAGACCCATCTGTTTTTACAACCGGGACAACTGGTGTTGCCCAATCAGAGGTCTCTACTCTCTCTATGATGCCTTCCTTTTCAAGCCTATCAATCTCTTGTTCAATCCTGTCTTTTAAAGAAAAGGGTACAGGTCTAGCTCTACAAAATTTTGGCACTGCATCAGATTTAAGTTCCAACTTCACTTCATAATTATTAATTTCCCCTAACTTATCGTCAAAAAGCTCTTTATACTCTTCTAACAATTTACTCAAATTATAGTCATAAGATGTTCTTACTGCTTTTATAGAATTCCAGTCCAAATTTATACTATATAGCCATTCGCGGCCAAAAATTGTATCCAAATTTTCCTTAACAATATACAAATTTAATTTAAATTTTTGATTTTTGTATTCAACATCAACAGTGACAAAACCCAAAGGTACAATTATTTCACCTTTGTATGTTTTAAAAACTACTTTTGTGGATTAAATTCTTTTTTTCGAAATCTCACGAAATTTTTTTATGCTCATTACCGAGACGGCCCCTCCAGTATCAAGTTCCATACTCACAGGTTTATTTTCAATATTTACTGTTAACATAATTGGAGGTTTTCTTTGCTCCTCCTCTTTCAGCGAGTTCAAATCAAAAGAATACATTGGGATAACATTTTCACTAGAATAGTGGGTATCTACCTGCTTTTGTTTTACCGTGTTCCCTTTTAACCCTCTTTTCGCTGCAAAACAAGCTTTTCGAATGTGCCCGATTTTTTGACAAAAATGACACTTAGCTAATTTAAATCTGCAGGAATATTTATCGTGATCCGTTGCTGTACGCCGTGTACAGCTCGTTTTTACTTTCTTTGCCGAAAGATTTTGTCTTCCAAAGTTTTTCTTTTGCGAAACAAATTTTGACTGCTCATTATTTTTCCTTACGCTAAATTCTTTAATTTCTAAAGATTTACCCATTATCTCATTTGCCCCTTTCATAGCTTTCTCCATAGCTAAAGCAATTTTCAAGGTATTCTCAATATCTATATCATCTTCCTCAAAAAGTCTATCTAATATTGCTCTATCCCTTAGCCCGCTTACGAAAACATCCCGTAACATCGTGTTCAACATTTCCTGTTTATACTGACAAGGAATTGCCAAGGAGCGAAGTTCAGCCATAAAAGCACTGACAGTGCACCCTCCCGTTGCTTACGATTTAGAAACACATGCCTACTAGGAATTTATAAGCGGCGTCGGAGTGAGATGAGCTTTTAATGTATTTTTTAGAATAAGGTAATCTTTATCGGAAGGATTGTCAGGAGCTAGCAGGTTTTTCAACAAATTATATAATTTTGCTGACAAACTAGAAATAAAAACTTTCCCACGTTTGCCATCCGGAACATTTTGAATATCCATGAAAGCTTCGAAGCGTTCTAAAAAAGAATCAAAAGCTTCATTCGTTTCATCAAATTTTTCAAATTGAACTGAAATTTTAGCTTCTTGCGTTTTCGGATCGGCAAAAGTGGTTAATTTCTCTAATAAAATTTTATTTTGTTCTATTAAACTTTGAACCAACTGCTCCATTTTAATCTTCTTTAAAGATAAATACAACAAGTTGGAAATTGCACGTGAAGCGTAGCAAACGAGGTGCGTTCGTACGATAATGAAGTTTTAAAAATATTACTCTCATATATCAATCTCATAAAATTGCAAATAGTGAATTGCAATTAAAACGTTCATCAAACAATGTTCTCCCTATACCATTATGTAATGGAATACTTTTGTGTGGCCTTGTAAATCAATAACAAATGTTCTTTGCATCACAAATTATGTAAGATGCATATTATAATATGTACTTTATATTGTATATAAATTTTATTAAGTTCGAATGAGTGCAACACCATTAAAATGCATTTGAAACATTTTCCCCATTGACCGTAATGTAACGGAAACTTTTGATTGTCCCTGTAAGTGATCTATGCATACGATTTTCATAAAATTTGAAATAACTCGACAAAATTATGTAATAACTATGTATTTTAAATTTCAAACGATTAAAATGAATTTGAAACTTTTTTCCCCATTGACCGTAATGTAACGGAATACTTTTGATTGCCCCTGTAATTGATCTATGCATCCGACTTTCATAAAATTTGAAATAACTCGACAAAATTATGTAATAACTATGTATTTTAAATTTCAAACGTATAAAATACATTTGAAACTTTTTCCCCATTGACTATAATGTAATTGAATACTTTTGATTGTCTCTGTAATTGATCTATGCACCCGATTATCAAAAAATTTGAAATAACTCGACAAAATTATGTAATAACTATGTATTTTAAATTTCAAACGATTAAAATGCATTTGAAACTTTTTTCCCCATTGACCGTAATGTAACGGAATACTTTTGATTGTCCCTGTAATTGATCTATGCATCCAATTTTCATAAAATTTGAAATGACTCGACAAATTTATGTAATAATTATGTATTTTAAATTTCAAACGATTCGGTTGGGTAGTTTTTGCGTTGTTATATGCGGACAGACGGACAGACAGACGGACAGACGGACGGACTGAGCGACAACAATAGGTGCTACGTATCTACATAATTACGAACGCACCTAAAAAGGATTCTTTACCTTGACAGTCTTCAGCATCTAATGTACATGGATCCGATACTTTTTCATTCCATACATCGTCGCCAGATATCACATATTATTTTAATATGTGAACTAAATATCGATTTAACATCATTAGCAAGATATATATACTTTGGAAGAATAATACTTTCATCTTACTAAATAACTTATTTAATACGGACACATTATTTACAGCAGGCGATCACAGATACACATAATCGGCATAGAACACAACTGCCGCTTACATAAAACATTCTATTTACATTTTTACTTAAGTTGCGGTTACAGTTAAATACACCACAGAAATAGGGGAAATTAACGTTGCGTGATTCCAACCATGCAAATATGCAAAGAGAGTTAAACAAAAACTTGTAAACTAGGATATGATGAGACGACTTACGAGAAAAAAAGGATACCATTTAATACAAAAACTGTCGGTAGGAAAAATTAAATTTTGGCACTATCGGTGTCAAAAAGTCAGACATTAACACAATAGTCGAAGAGCCGACCTCACAAAACAATAAGTCGTCGAGCACAAGAAAAAATCTTTTATTTTATGGAAGAGTAGTAATAGAAGAATCTAATGATCCATGTCAGCTGGAAGCGAAGTGGTGCATAAACCAAAAATTAATACCACTAGTGGTTGACTCGTAGACTTAGCATTGTGTTTTCCTGCACCTAGTTTTCCATGTTTTCATACTTTTGATTGGATTCGGCAAACACAATGTTAAAGTTACGAGTAAACCATTAGTGGTATCAATTTTTGGCTTATGCACCCCTTCGCTTCCAGTCGACACGGATCATTAGATTCCTCTATTACTTCTCTTCCATAAAATAAAGGATTTTTTCTTGTGCTCGATAACATAGGTTTTTATTCTGTCGACTCTTGAACTACAAATCCTTCAGTTAATAATTCACCCGCCAGGATACGCCTTTCCTTATTTCCATAATTCTTGGAAAAATCCCCATAAGCAAATTCAGGAGCCATCTGGTGGTTTCTTGGGGAACGACTGCAGGTATTGATACCTAATTAAAACTTTTTATTATAATCAAATACTTTTTTATAACTTTTCCATACTTCCTCGTGTCCTGTTAACTTGCGATATTTCGACTCTACCTGAGTTTTTGATTTTACCATTGTTTACAAAAAAGAGAACGCGGATACACATTATTTCATGATATTTTGTTAGCATAATAATTTTAGAGATCTTGAGTGGAGTAATTATTTCTCCAGTGCCAAATGTATCGCGCAATATGCTGTATTCAGTGTTATATAAAAAAAAATTTCCACAAAAGAGATTTGTGTCGCATACACGTCTCACATAGCGGCAATATATCCAGTGGATTGGAAAGATTTCATTTATCTTCAATCAATATGCATCACTGGAATATGTATTCAGCTTCTAATTATATACATAAAAATTCAGGATCATGAAAATTTCTAGGTTTTTAAGTCTTTAATTTATTATTATTATTATTATTTGATTTGATAGGTTATGGAAGTATCAATAAGATTGCAAGTGATTTTTGTAGTAATGACTGCAATAAGATTGAATAATGACTGAAGTCCATTATTTTTAGTTGAAAGAGTTAGAAGGGTGGGGGGAGGGGGGAAATCACAGCTCTTAATTTTAAGGACATTTTTATGAAAAAAATCATTTATATTTTTAGAAATAAAATCAAATAAATTTTTTTCTCTTAAAAATAACCATTACAAAAAGCTCATCTTTTTTTATTATTTCTTTTCTCCTTTAAAGAAAGTCTAAAATCTCATAAACCTTCCCATGTACTGTAACAGTTTGTTGCTTTATAACACGTCCACAAAAACATCTCTAATTTTTAAAGGTATTTAAATGCAAAAACCAAGGCTCCCTAATCATAATAAGAGACTTGTCAATCCGGAGAAAGTCTACGGGTGAAAATGTCCCGATAGTTGCCAACTTATTAACTGACTTTGTCTCGTAAGTAACGTCACCTGATGCATAGGACTGGTAATAAATACTCCATAAACAAAATCGAAGGGGAAAATGGGAAATATTGTGTTATTGACAAAACTGTAAAAATCTTTTTTTTTTTTTTCATTAAAAATAACTACCATGCCAAACTGATAGTTTCTAGTCCCTACAGTATCACCAAAATCGCAATTTTGGAGCATTTTTTGCGCATACCATCCTACCGGTGATAGTAACACCGGCATATAATCTAATCTGTATGCGGGCTGGGACTGTACCATCAGTTTGCTTTGCAACTATTACTTTTGAAATCGGTTTTATATTTTTTGATATCCCATAGAAACCGTACAATTTTGTTTAGAACATTTTTAGAACGCTTTTAGCTCATTTCACCTTTTTAAATTAGAATTTTTTTAGAAACTGCTCTTGAAAATCATTTATATCTTATATTTACTTATCACGCCAAATTTCAAGCTTCTATCTTTAGAGGTTTTTAGCTCATTTCACCCTTTTAAAGTTGAATTATTTTATAAACTAATCTTGAAAATCATTTACATCATACATGTATCTACCACGTCAAATTTCAAGCTTCTGTCTTCAACAATTCCATTGAAATCGTGTAGTCCAAGATCCGAAGCACAAAAAATTAAGGTATCTTAGAACCAAAGACTTAAGGTAAAAGAAAAAAAACTTATAGCCCAAGAGCCGACTGCACAAAACCCTAAGTCATCGAGCAAAAGAAAAAATCCTTTGTTTTATGGAAGAGTAGTCATGGAGGAATCTAATGATCCATGTCTACCAGAAGCGAAGTGGTGCATAAGCCAAAAATGAATAAGGAAAGGGCAGCTGACGTCACTGTGCAGTGGCGTAGCTAGGGGGGGCAAGGGGGGCGTCCGCCCCGGGCGCCGAGGCCTAGGGGCGCCAAATTGAGAGAAATTGTTATATATCTATATTGGGGTGGGGGCGCAAAATTTCTTGCTGGCCCCGGGCGCCAAAAAACATAGCTACGCCACTGTCACTGTGGACGAATTACTGTGGATAAGCGAGAAAAACCTGTCCGTTCTTTAACGAGATACTGCACGGATGAGCTCCAAGAATTTGATTGGTCTAAGTTTGCCAATCTATAAGTAAGTGCGATATGATTGGGCTACGTCGTCAAGATGATTCCTACAATGACTGCTATGACAAAAAATGTAGCGATAGATTGGTTGACAAATGTGTTTGTTTGTGAACAAGCCCTTTCCTTATACCACTAGAGGTTGACTCGTAGGATTATCATTCTGTTTTCCTGCACCCAGTTTTCCATGTTTTCATACTTTTGATTGTATGGCAAACAACATACTAAACCTACGAGTCAACCAATAGTGGTATGCATTTTTGGCTTATGCGCCCCTTTGCTTCCGGCAGACCTGGATCATTAGATTCCTCTATGACTAATTTTCCATAAAATAAAGGATTTTTCCTTGTGCTCGATGATTTAGGGTTTTGTGCGGTTGGCTCTTGGACTATTATTTTGTGGTAGAGTTGAAAACAGGGAATCTAATGATCCAGGTCTGCCGGAAGTGAAGTGGCGCATAAATCAAAAATTAATATCCCCAGTGATTGACTCCTAGGTTTATTGTTGTGTTTCCCTTACAATGAAAGGTATGAAAACATGGAGAGTTAGGGACAGCAAAACATAATGATAAACCTACGAGTCATCCACTTGTGGTATTAATTTTTTACTTTTGCACCACTTCACTTCCAGCAGATATGGATCATTAAATGCCATGATTTCTACTCTTCCATAAAATAAAGGTTTTTTTTCTTTGCATGATATCTTAAGTTTTTATGCTCTCGGCTCTTGTACTAGTAGTTTATAAAGTTTTTAGAGCTCGTTCATTTTTACTCCTTCTAGATTTCTATTTATTATTATTATTATTATTATTATTATTTATACATATATAAACGATTCTTAGAGAGCTTTTACATTTTATAAGTAATTACCATGCCGAATTTCAAATTTCTGTAGGCCTTTCAGTATCATAAAAATCGTAATTGTAGAACTGTAAGAACTCGTCTTACTTATTTACAAGAAGAAAGAAAAACATCACTTATCTAAATATGGATATCTCGGGGCTACAGTCTTCTTTAAATACTTTTTATTTCTTGACTTGAAAGACAGCACTAACATTTAGAACAATAAACACACATAAAATATTTACAAATAAAGCTTTTTTTACATTATTCTACTTGCACACGCCACCAACACAAGACATGAACTCACTGTTCACAACCAACTTTCGAACATCACTAAGAATAGAATGTTTTTAATAGGAAAATAGTGTTGCCAGATTTTTTAAGACGAAAAATATTACAACTACATTTTTAATTTAGCAGAGCTCAGGTCACATGACGAGTGGCAGTCTATTTTTTTCTTTTTTTCTTTGGAATGCTCGTGTTACATCCTCCCCCTCTGTTTCCGATCTACGTCTCGGAGAGGAAACAAGATGCTTTTTGGGTCTTCTTCTTTTTCTCAAGGGTGAAACTGGAATAGTTTTAGATTCTTAGAAAGGCAACAAGGCAGAAACGTGGTAAGATCCAATTCGTTCAGTAGGATTTTCCAGACTAGCAATGACATATGTCACTAGTGACTTTTGAGTCAAAACTATGTATGGCCCATCTCTCTTGTCTCTTAGGCATAAATTTTGCTGTTTTATTTTTACTTGCCTTGTTCACTGGGTATAGGTTAACCCATACTCTTTCATCAGGATTGAAATATTCTTGCCTACGATTTTTATCAAATATTTCTTCCGCTGATCTTGTTTCATTTCAACACGCTCTTTCACACTTTTCGAAATATTTGAATATGAAAAATTTTACAAATAGAAAACAAAATATAGAGACGTGAAATGAATGCATTCTTTTTATAATATATATATTGATCCATTTCAAAACTTCGCCCACTTTTAGAAAGTAATTTGAAGATTAAATAAATATTGTTGAACTACATCTGCAGACACAAGAACTGGAAGTTTTTATAAGCACAGAAAAACGTAGAATTCACCATAATTCACAAACAAATGTGAATGACGCTATCGACACAAAATTATTCCGAGAAACATATTTCACAAACGAATGATTTCACATCAACGAAACAAACTTAATATGTTAATCATTTAAAAATATACTTCACAAACAAACGAGTAACGGCTGCTCGAGCCATTTTCTTTTTCATTCTTATTAATCATATGTCATTATTAAAAATATCGAACTTTTCTGGAACTAAGATAGCCAAATACTTTGAAATTAATTCGTAGCCAGAAGTTGGGTTGCCATTTGTAAGAACTCGTCTTACTTATTTACAAGAAGAAAGAAAAGCATCACTTATCTAAATATGGATATCTCGGTCTCGGGGCTACAGTCTTCTTTAAATACTTTTTATTTCGTGAAAGACAGTACTAACATTTAGAACAATAAACACACATAAAATATTTACAAATAAAGCTTTTTTTACATAATTCTACTTGCACACGCCACCAACACAGGACATGAACTCACTGTTCACAACCAACTTTCAAATTTTCGAACATCATTAAGAATAGAATGTTTTTAATAGAAAAATAGTGTTGCCAGACTTTTTTAAGACGAAAAATATTGCAACTACATTTTTAATTTAGCAGAGCTCAGGTCACGTGACGAGTGGCAGTCTATTTTTTTTTTCTTTTTTCTTTGGAATGCTCGTGTTACAGAAAGCTTTTCAGTCCTGTAATCCCGTTGTGAGGTAGTGGCACCGACATAAAATATAGCCTATACGTTGGAATAGAGAGTGTCTCCACCAGTTTACGATCATTATTTTTGAAATAAGTTGAATCAAATGCATGACACCAATAAGAAAAATTTAGAAAGCTTTTCACTTTTATTACCAATTTAAATTTTGAATTTTTTAGAAAGTGTTTTTAGAAAGCATTTGCATTTTATAAGTAACTGTTATGCCAAAATTATAGTTTCTAACCTATTTAGTATCACAAAAATTGGAATTTTAGGATGTGTTTTGCTCTTACAGCTCCTTGTGGTCACAATACCATCATGCATCGACATAAAATATAGCCTATATTTGAGCTGGGTCTGTCACGGTGAATTTGCAGTTATTACTTTAGAAATAGGTTTGGTATTTCCTGATATTACATGGAAATTGTAATTTAGAACACCTTTAGAATTCTTTTCGCCCATTTTCATTATTTTAAATTTCGAATTTTATAAAAACTGTTTTAATTATTAAAATTGTTTACGTCTGTTGTGATTTGGAAATACATTTCATATTACTTCATCCTACCACCTGCCAGCTAAAAATATTGCGACATCAGAAACAATATAGAGATAAAAACGTAATTCAGTTTTGAGAAACAGAAAAAGGTGAGTGAAGCATGCACGCATACAAACATCTTTATTGAAATTTTTTACCAAAAAACATTTTTATTGATTTTTTTTTTTTTTTTTTGAACATTTTAAGATTTCTGTAATAGAAGTAATAGATTTGAGAACGCATTTTGCTCAGTAAACAAAAATGTAAATGTTTTCAGTTTGAGTGTCTCTGTTCTGTAACATGACATGTTATTAAAAATATTTATTACACTTATTTAAAAATAAGTGTGTCTAACATTTGGAGTTAAGAAGTAGTTTTATGACTGATGCCGTCATTCATGCAGGAATGATTTATTCTGAGCCCCGATATCCTGGAATTTTAGAGGCAAGAAAATTTTGTATCTTACCTATTTTGTCTCACAAAAAATTTTAGAAATCAATTATATGGATTATCTTTGTGTAGCAGTTCAGGCTGAAAATATTTAGTTTAGGCAGTCGGAGTTGTCACAATATCTTAAAGTAACTACCATGTCAAATTTCAAGTTTTTAGGCCTTAATACAAAAATGACACTTTTTAGAAATTTGTTTTGCCTTGAATCGCACCCCCTTTTGGGGAGCAGGCTTTGCTGTAGCGCCACCAACAAAAAGTATAACCTATGTTAAAACAGGAACTGTCACTATCAATTTGCAACCATTACTTTTGGTAGTTTCAGAGAGCGAAATTTTTTTTTCCGAGCACCTTCGTCGTTCCAAGCCCAAGCTCACACTCTGATTGGTTGTTGCTCACGGCACTGTTTTCACGTAACTTGGCGATAACCATACTTAACGAAAAATACTTCGCTCGTAAGTGAACGAGTAAACCTAAAACCTAACCTACTCGTTCTTATTCTTCCTTCATTCTTATCCTCGTAGTCTTGTGCTCTTGTGTGTAAAAACTTTTAAAGAGTACAGCTTTCAGTAAGACACGTTCCATCCAATCCAATGCTGCAAGAGAAAAGTTACTTTGTACTCGGTTCGGAAGGAAATCAAACTCTCGACGGAAGCATCTATCGCTACGCCAAGTATGATTATCGCCAAGTTACATGAAAACAGTGCCGAGAGCAACAACCAATCAGAGTGCGAGCTTGGGCTTGGAACGACGAAGGTGCTCGGGAAAAAAAATTACGCTACCAGAAGTTACTCCTTACAAACACTCAAACTAACAAACGAATGTTGCTTCTGTATAACATTAGTATATATAGGACTTCAAGTGGAACAAAAATATTTTTTGAAAATTGCAACGGTAATGAAGTTATTTTAACAAAAATTGTTTTATTATTAAAGTTAGAAACTGGGATTGTCTTGGAGTGAAGCCGTGTGTATTTTTGACTAAAAACTAGGATTGGAGACAAAAAATGTTTGTTGGACTGTGCTCTTCTCTGCTAAAAATTTGGAACTTTTGCTGCATCGTCACTCCACGGCTTTTATAGAATATCTCTATTTTGATTAATGCAAATGTCCCATAATACAGTGAAGTAATCGTTTTCTATAAAAACGGTGGAGTGACGATGTAGCAAAAGTTTAAAATTTTAAACAGTGTTCCATCTTTTAAAATTTATCCATCTTTTAAGATTTTTTAAAATAACTTAATGTAGCATAATTTTTTGTCATTTCAGTGATGTATTTTGAGTTTTGTAATTCTAATGTTGCAAACGCTGTTTAAATGAATCATAACCAGCGTAACTGTTGATTCTAATTTCCGAGAAAAAAATGCACTATGATTTCATTTATGTGCTAAACTGCTTCGATTACTATAGCTAGAGTTGCAAAGGCTGGAAAAAACCGGGTTATACCCGGAAATAAACCGGGTTTTTTGGGAAGGAAACTTTGAAAATTACCGGGAGTTTTTAGACTATTTCCATTTTTTGATAAATGCAAGAGATCTTTTGGAAAATACTGTCCGAATCAGTATTTTGAACCAAATTCCAGACAAGACATTGCAGGAATGAAAAAAATTTGTTGTCGTGTGATTACAATCCTTATATATATTATAAATGTGAAAGTGTGTCCGAAAATTGGAATGAACTTGGGTTCAAAACGGATGGATTAATGTCTTTGAATTTTTGTATATAGATATATTATTGGTCTGAAATGAACATAGGCTAATTTTTATTTATTTTATTCAAATATTTTTCTTAATAATTCAAAATTTCACTGTTTTTCATACAGAATAAATTGAAAAATTTTCCATAATATTTAATCATCTTTCTTTTTTCGTTGCCAAAAAAAAAAAAAAAAAAAAAAAAAAAAAACCGGAATAATTAATTATTTTCTGTAATTAATTTTCAACTGAAAGATTTTCACGTGATAAAACAAAATGAAATAAATAAATGGACCCTATTCTGTTTTCCGATTCAAGGTTAAAAACCGCGAATTTACCAATTGTGACGTCAGAGGAATACAGTTTTTCTTCTTTTATCACGCAGACGATTATATAAAATTTCTTTTACACTTAGAAGACTTCACAAGAATATAACTTCACACTTCACAAAAATATAAATATTTTAGTAATTTTTCCAGACATTAATCCGTAATAAAAATGAACCTTTTTCTTTCTTTCGGTTCGACGCTATAAAATTCAACTTTTTACCAATTGTGACGTCACAGGAATACTTTCCATTAAGAATTTTAAAAATATCAATGTAACTTCATATCTGAAACAAAGTATAAGTTTTCAAACTTTCAAAAATTCTGTTTTTTTTTTTTTTTTTTTTTTTTTTTTTTTTTTAAATACGGAAACTACCCCCTTTTTGACACTTTCTAACATGGTCTAAGAGTGTTTACGACTTCAACCTGTCTGTATACCGGATGACGAGTACCTGGGGGATGCCGTCTGTTTGTCCGTGTTTCAACTTGAGTAAATATAGCGGGATTCCTACGAAAATAACATACTTTATTGAGATTTGCCTTAGCATGAGCGGCATTTGAAAATGAACCAGGTAGCAATTATAGCTGAATCACAGGAGCACTCAAAAGGAGACTTTACATTATGGTCTACGGCGAAAAAATCATTTGTGGTGTATTTTGATAATGTTATATAATTTTAAATGTAATGTAATTCACATGCATTTTTAAGGTTCACAAAAATATGGTTACTATCGAATATGTTAAGTATAGTACTTATAGTGTGCGTACAGGGAGCTCAAAAGTATTTCAACATATCATGGTCTGTGAAGAAAAACCTTTTGCAGCGTATTTAATAATGTTATTTTATTAAGGTTATTTTAATAATATTGAAATTGATATCAGTTTCTGAAGTGCACTAAAACAGGATTTCTGTAGAAAATGTGGTGAAAAGGTTTAACATTCATTTACAAGATCACAGAAAAATGTTTGGTAATATAATAGTCTACATGGAAAAAATATTCCCAGCGTATTTTAATTGCGTTGCACTATTTCAAACATGATGAAATTAATATACTGAGATAATCAATACAATGATAAATACTGAAATTTACTACAATATGCTTGCAGTTAAGTATGATTTGCATCACATTTGTTGTTCATTTACAGAGACGCATAAAAGATTTTGGACCTGTGTCCAGATCTCAGATATTGTATCCAAAGTATGGTCTATTAGAAAAGATTGCTGAAGAGCTTTTTCAATTATCGTATGTAAATGCATCCTGAAGTTCAGCTACATTTGGCTACATATAATAAGAGATGTTTGTAGAATTTAAATAAATCATGTATCGGACTATACAATAAACTGGATATATGGTCACCTGTGCAATAGCGATTCCCGGAAATATGAATTCAATAATTTGAATCGGGTTTTTTGCTTGAATAATTTAAGCTAAATATGCGGTCGTATAAATGTTTGCACGTAATATACAGGACTGTACAAAAGAATTCAAGTACGTTTCTGTCTATTATTAGAAATTGATAAAGTTGAATTTTAATCTTCATTATACTTTTTTCTAATTAAGCAAAATTTTAACATTGTATTTAGAATATTTACAAACACATAGATCATATACACAGTTGCAGAAAAGAATGGGCCGGCGAAGTTATGTATTATGGAAATGTTGGATATTTTTTTTTATTACCTAGGTTTAACACATGATTTTTCTCTCTTTGATATGGAATTCTGAAATGCACTACAACATGATTTCTGTACAATGGGGGTGCGTTACAGTTGTTCTACAGTATAAGTGGTTGCAATTTCATTTTCGCGATTGTTTATATTATCTAACACATTTTCCATTTATTTGATTGAGTTCTTTAAGTCCCCTATACAAAAAACTACTGCATATCCTGGTATAAGATATGTGTTATATATATTTTAAATTATTGTTAATGAAATGTTTTGTTTAATTAAAGCGTTTATCTTTTTTTTTATACTACGTGAACGACGTCACGGGTAACAGCTAGTTGTTTATAATTGGATAAGTTATTTATCAAAGAATTGAAAAATCATTTTCATTAGAAATTGCTTCAATAGGCCTGCCAATTATATGCATTTATGTTTAAAAATATGTCAGGATTTTGTGTTGTTGAGCAGGGGATTTTAAAAGCTGCCGTTAATAACAAAATACAGTAAAATCTAGTTACAATGAGTCTCTGGAAAGCACTAATTAAATTCGCTATTTGGAAAAATTTGTTAAGGTGAATCTTTTTATGATGAAATAGGATTTTTTTTACAATCCAAATAACATTTGTTACACTGAAAAATTATTGACATGTAACGAGATTCTACTATATTCTTATTTAAATATAAATCCATCCATGGATATTCATTTTTATACTTTCAATAAAATTAATGCAACAAGTGAACAAAACAGCGAAAAAATTTAATACAGTGCTCAGCAAAAATTTAGACAATGATCGATTACGCTTCTATTTTCAGAAGTATGTACCGAATGTTTGTAATTCCTCTGTCATATATTACTTGTGACTTATCCTTTATTCGCACACAATAAATTTTGAATTTTACCTTTTACATAAAATATAATGACAAAAAAATAAAATTAACATTGTGGCAAAAGTATAGACAATTTGTGTATTTACAGAAAAAAAACTACAAATTAAAATCGAGTTGCACACGCATTGTTTGCACTTAGTGCAAGAATGTGACTTTTCATCGAAAAACTAAATACTGCTTCACTTGGGAGTCTATTTTGTACCAAACATGTTCAACAGCAGCTCGAACCTCATTAAAAGAGAATTATAGCAAAAATTTGCATAAACATTACGACATATGATGTTACAAAAATTTTCGATTGGGTCCGGATCAGAACTACACGCCGGCCAGTTGAGATCAATAATATTTTCAGAGTTAAACGAAGTTCTTCTTTTGTATGCAACATGAATAGATGCTAAAATCCATACTTTAGATCAGTAAAAGTTCCCCAAATGACTAAAAATTAATCTCCAACGTATGTACGTGGTCTTGTGTTGCTTGGCAACCAATGTATAACTCCACAGATACACGAACATTAATATTAAGTGAGGGCAAAATTATTTAAAAATCACCTTCTTTTTGTCGACTTAATAAAGTCCTAAGATCTTTACTTAAGTCATTCTAATAGTATGCCCACTTGTTTGGGCCATTCAAATTTCATTTTTTTTCGTTACTGAATATCATAGCGTACCATTTGGGTCCATATGACGTATGTTTGCAAGTTAATTGAATTCTCACCAAGTTACAGCGGTGTTTTAAAGCTAATTGTTTTATAATTTTCATGTAAATTGATTTACCTGTTTCTTTAATTCATCTACGAATCATTTCCGTCGACACAGAAAGTTTTGACCTACTTTTAATGTGATTAGCAATCATTACTTGGGTAAATGTCAGTTTCTGGATCCTTTTGTCATCTCATTTTCTCGTCACACTAGATCTTCCAGAATATGTTTTGTTTTGAAGGAGTCATCCTTAGACTATACTTCATAGACAGAATACTTTGGACGATTCAATGCTGCTGAAATTTCTGCAACAGTCTTCCCTTTCCATTTCAGCTTTCCTACTTCAATTACCTCATCTAATTGAATATTTTTAGCTCGCGGCATCTTCACTATTTGATGCTATATCGAGGTATAATTAAATACTTCAGATATGTGACATCATAACTTGGAAATTTGCATTTTTCCATGAACAGTTGGCTGAAAATCAAAAAAGTGTCTAAACTTTTGCAATATGCAAATTTCACTTTTTTCAGTTAAATATTATCTTATATTATAACCATTATTTTTATTCTACATTGTATAAAATATATTTGAAAATAAGTATAGCCATTTGTAAAACTCACGTGTTCGTATTTTTTATTTAAAGGTTAAAAAACACCAGTGTCTAAACTTTTGCTAAGCACTGTATTAAATAAGTCCTTATTTTCGAAAATTAAAAAGTAGAAAAGAATTCTGACTCTGACATGCTTTCGTCACAAGGTTGTTCTGGGCATGAAACTATAATAAATCTGTCTTTACAACTATTTGTGTATTATGAAACTTACCGATTTAGTTTAGTAGAGTTTAAGTGAAAACTAAATAGATTAAAATACTAATAAGTTAGATAGGGAAATGAGGAATCTATTTAAAAATGTAAACATCACCCTTGTTCTCAGAATCAATGTAAACAGAAAAATTAAATAAAGAATATACGTTGGATATGACAGGTAACAGAAAGTAAACAATTTTAATTTTTAAGAGAATAATTGAAATTATTCAGTCATTCATTAATTCAATCACCATTGTTTTAAAGCTGATGAATTTTAGGAATTTAAAAAGTTGCAAAATGTTTAAAATAAGTCTTGTTAATTAATTAAAAAAATCCATTTAAATTTCTCAGAACAATGAGCAATGATGTCTTAAAATGAAAATTTCAAGTTGAAAAATGACTGGTTTTGTTTACTTTCAAAACTTCTTCAAAATTTCCAATATTCTCCAAAATTCCGGGTTTATTCCCCAAAATTCCCATCCCTCAAAAACTGTAGGTTTTTGGCAACTCTAACTATAGCCAATGTTTTAATTAACCGACAATCGCCGTTATCGACTACTCAATTTCTGCCCCCCTTATAAGCCGAATTCTGCGAGGAATTCTGGCTATGCCACTGTATAAACGATGGATTGATTATGTAGCAAATACTGCAATTTTTAACAATACAGCTTTCGAGCATTCGGTCGGCCTACACTGTTAAAAATATCCTGATAAATTACCACTCTTTTTTAAAGACTATCTATTTTTTGACCAATGAGAATGCTCCATGGACGTTTTTATATCGATCTCATTGGTCATAAAATAGATAGCCTTAAAAAACAAAGGTAGGTTTTCGCGATATTTTTAACCTTACAGAGGTTGTGAATAAAATCGTTACAGTAATAGCAGGGCTACACTAGATACCGGGCTTGCTCATTCCTTATAACGACGTCACAAAAGGTGGCTGGCCGCTATCTGCGATTGGTTCAAACAGGGCTCAAAGTGACGCACCCATCGTTTTGTACCAATCGCTGGATGTCATTCAGCCACCTTTTGTGACGTCATGAAAGGAATGATCAAGCCCGGTTTCTAGTGTTGCCTTGGTAATAGACTTCACGTACGAGTTCGCTTTAGTAAGTGGGGATAGAAAATGAAAAACAGGAAGATTATGCGCATTCAGAAATTGGCGATTCAAGAACTCGAATACGCCATCTGGTGGAGAAAAGATGTGACTACTAGCTTCAGGATAGTGCATGCATTTTAAATTTGTTCAGAATAATTATTATTTTGCATAATGTCTGATTTCCTGTGACATTTGTATTCTGTCTTACATGACGAAGTAAAAATTATAACAAATTTGAATATCTAAAACTTTTAAATGCATTTACAATAAAGAATTGTTTCAATGCGACTTTAACATTAGTTGGGATAATTGTACTGTAGCGAAGGCTGCGAGAAGCGTCTTTAAAGGCCATTTTAGTTCCCAATAATCAAATAATTTTATTAATAAAGTACTAGATCAGGAGGCGGCAACACAGGTAATCACCTCATCGAGTTCACAGCTGAGATTTCAGAATTACTTAAAACCCGATTTGCATATTAAAACGCAATCGATCTGCCAAGTCATACCTTGATAGGAAACACCTGAAAAAATAATTTTAGTGATTTTACTCGCAGGTTTACCATTGTATTTTCTTGCACGAAAAGGTATGAAAGAATGGAGAACTGGAAGCAGGAAAACACAATGGTAAATCTACCAGTCTACTACTGAAATCAGGTTTTCAAGTATTTTCCACCCAGATTACACTTGGCTGACCGATTGCGTTTTAATATGCGCAGACCCGTCCTTATGGAGGACGGCTTAAAGCGAGGCCCAGTGCAAGGATTTTGCGAGGCCCTTTCCTTTCAAACTTAACATAATCTGATGTATACTATTAATAAAAAAGAATGGCTTTCACTTACTGAGTCCCGGGAAGTCAGGGTTCGATCCTCTAGTAATTATATAGGAGTAATGTTTGTTTGTGTATTTCTAGGGGTAATTTTTGAAACTACTGAACTAATTTCAAAAGTATTGATGCAAATTGATGATGAAAGTACTGCAGGTGATGTGCCCGGGCACGGTCCGAACCGGAGAACCCATGGTCAAAAAGCGAGATCTTAAGTGCCCAGCAAAAGGCTAGCTCTATCGTTTCCTGCGAGAAACTCATTTTATTGACCGCGCAAGATGGCGCCCCTACAATACTCCACCTCCAATTTTTAATTTTTTACATTGATTAAAATAAATTTGAGCAGATTAATCCACGAAACTGAACGGAAGAACACAATATCATTTTAGAGACCGAAAAGTTTTTTAAATTCTGCTCGTACACGGCAGCTCATTAATGTTAAAAATGTTATCTAATGGTTTAGGGATGAGTTCACATATATTCCATTAAATAGTTATTTTTATATTTCTTGTATATACTGTAGTCTATAGATAAGGAATGTTTTCAGTTTTTATAACTGCTGTTTGTTTCATTGTTTGAGTGGGCTCTAAACAGCACATTAGGTTGCCATATGATTTATTAACAATCTGTTTATCACATCCAGGTTTTCTGGCAGCGCCGTGCGAAAGGGGCGCCAAATTTATACTACTAACGTCATTTTTTGGCCTGTCACATGAAAAAGTTGGGAGAGGGGGTTCCAAATTGAAACTTTGCCCCGGGTGCAGTTTTTTCTTCGCACGCCCTAGTTTTCTGGTTACATAAATTTCCTACTATTAATTTTCTCTTGAAACATTTCCCCTGCAAAATATAAAAACAAAATGAAAATGGGAAACCTCGTTTTAGAGTCAACGGGACCTCGTTTAGGACACCTTTAAAATTTCAGAGGGGAAGCTCGAGCTTTATATGCTTTTTGTGAAATTTAAAAAGGACCATTTAAAATGATAAGGATTTTTCTTCTACAGCAAATAAAACATTGTTGGTAGCATTTCGAAAATTTTATTGCAGTATACCTAAGTCAAGTCAAAACCATTAAATTATCAATACAAACCATTTTCCTCCATTATTAACATTTCAATTAAAAAAAATAAAAAAATTACGTGATTTTGTACAATGTATCTTTTCTTCTTCGCCTTACTCATCTTTTCATCAATGCGCGTGACATCACTACGCATTGCCATGTGGAGAACTACCGTACTTTTGCCGGTAGATTATTTCTTTTCGTGGGATGAGCTGTCTCTTTTCGAATACAATACAATTTGATCTTTTCTAGGTTTCTGTTAAGCCATTTAAAGAAGAAAGAGGTTTACCCATCGTTTGAAAATATCGGCTGAGCCTTATGGATTTGATTAATATTCTAGAAAAAACAGTTTCGCCAGGTAAATATTTTAATTTTACAAGTAATTAAATAGGCTTACTTTTCAGGTGATCCGTTGTTAGGCTTAACTAAAGGTTATCGTTATTAAGAGAATAAATTGATAAGTTTCCTATTTGAACAATTCCTTTATTTCTGTTTAGTTTTAATTTCAAATTAAATATTACATTTAAGTTTTTCTTTTTGCGTCGCCGTTTACTTTTAGAATGTGCGTTTCATTTAATGTGGCGGGAAAAGTTACTAAATTTTTGTTTATTAATTATTATTGCTATGCATCTGCCAAAAATAAATCTACATTTTCAGTGTCGTGTTAATGCTTTTAAGTTATAGAAACTTTATGTATGATTTGATGTTTTATATATGCATGAAAACAATTTTACTTTTAAGTGCGCAATTTCTGAAGCGAGTTAATGTTATGTTATTAAGCAAGCAAGCTTAACTCAACAGTTTTGAATTTGTGTTAAAACTGTTTTGAATTGAGTGTAATTAATGTAAATAACATCGTTCATTTTCTTTTTATTGTGTAAATATTACTTACGCGAATTCTTAATTTATGACATTGGATATGTTTCATTTTAATTTTGTCTTTCTGTATTTCATAATTTTCTTTCGCTCGGAATTATGTACACAATTATTTCGACCAGCTGATTATTTTACTAGATTTGATTTGACTGCTTAGCGGAAGTCAACTTGGCCGTTTAAAGGCTAGATTAAGTTTATACTTTATTTCAAACATCTGATTTAAAATGAATTAAAAAAAAGTCTCGATTTGTTTTATTTTTTAAATCTTACATAGATTGTTTTCTAACATACGTTTCAGACGAGTTACTAATTCGTTTTATTGACGATTGCCATTCTGGGTTTTGAAACTTGATTAAAATAAATCCTTAATTTAATCCTTTTTTGTATGTTTAAACTATTTTAGATTTATATAGTATTTGTTTTCCAGCTTTAATTTGAGGTTTACTTAAATGATTGTATTGAGCTTATGTCATAAAACAAATTAATGTTAGCATTGAAATGTTTAATTTTAAATATATTTAATGCTGTGTACTTAGTATTTTTGAAATTTCTTAATTTGGTATTGAAACTAATTTTGAATTTCTAAATCCAGATACAAATTCCATTTTTATGTTTTCTAAATATTTTATCTAGGAGAAAAATAATTTTCTTTTTTCATATGCGTTTTGGCACGACTCTTTAAATGTAAATTATTACCAAACATAAACAATAAATTTAAAAGTTTTCTGTAGATGTCATACAAATATTTATGTATTTTAATATGCTTTAAGGTGCATATAACATTAATCTATTATGTTTTAATTTAATGTATATTTTAAATAAAATATATAAAAATGTATTATAATACAATCGAATCTATAGAACGAAGTCCATTGTTAGAGTAAAAACTTCATTATATAGAGAAATTCATTGCATGGAGAATGACATAAAAAATGTTTTTGTTAAATTTTAAACATAAAATATTTTTGAGGTGTTTAATTAAAAATTTTAAATATTTTATAAATATTAACCTAAATATATTTATTTCTTAATTATATAAACAATTTCAAAAGAGAACTGGCATTTATTTGAAATCATAATAAAAATCACATAAGGAAAACTTGCATTAAATTACACCTAGACAAAAAAAATCTAATTTTTCATTGTTCTGGTTTCAAAACTGTTAATTCCTGTAAAAATGTTCACATTTTAGCAAATAATGAAAAATTCTATCATTGGCAGGGAAGGGGGGGGGGGAGTGAATTATTTGGACTTAAAGAACAAGGTGATTCAAAGTAAGAGTAATACAGTAGACTCCCTCAAATCCGCACAGCTTGGGACCAGAGGTTTTGCGGATTTTAGAATTTTGCGGATTTCTGGTCATTGCTTTGTTTACATTTTTAAAAAAGTAATTTGAGTGTAACTAATAATGAAATCAACGGTATAATGAATGCTTACAATATGCTAAAATATTAAAATAAGTAATAAACTAAAATAATAAAATTTAGATAGTTTTTAAAATGATAAAAATACTAAAAGCAAAGGTCAAATTAATAATCAATAATGTACAATTAAATATTCATTATAAAGATGAAATGTGTTTTTCCTAAATTATTCAATGAAACTTTCCTCATAAAGGTACATTACTAATTCACATCAAGATCATAAAATAATGAAGCTTTATTTCAGGTTTAGCCAGACTTAATAACTAAAAAAGCTTGATTAATACATAAATATATTTGGTAAGATTGTGATTACCAATGATATCAGCAATATCTTTATTTTTTCAGAAATAAATTATTCTTTCTTCATGAAAAAACATGAATTCAATAATCTTAACAAAAATTACAAATTAAAAAATATATGGAATTGCTATAAAACTAAAAAAGTCAAATTTTGCACCTACATCTGAACTGAATGTTTCATTGTTTACATTCGTAAAATATGTGCGGATTTTAGAGAGTTGCGGATTTTAGGAGTGCGGATTTAAGGGAGTCTACTGTATAAAAAACTCAGCATTGAATGATAGATCAGGAATAAGTGAATGGAAAATTGATTCCATGCAATTTCGAAGCTTTTTTAAAACTGAATAAACATTTCATGAAAAAATTTGTTACATGGTGACAGGTGACACATATTTCACTACATAGACAATTTTTATTGTAATCATGAGAAAAAGGGACCGTCCTATTAAAAATTGGTTATATAGAGAAATTTGATGTATGGAGTTTCGGTTATATATAGACTCTACACTGTATTTTATACAAGTATATTATGTGTGTTTGTATGTCTAAGTATATAATGTATATAAAAAATAAAAATAATACATACTTGTTTAAACATCATATATTTTTTAATATATTGCTAACTTTTACGAAGTGAACCTATATTTATAAATATTTAAACCATTGTGGTTTTTTTTGCAATCTTGAAAAATTTGATACAAAGCTGTCTTTTATGGATTCCTTTGTCAATCGTGGAATCCTAACTTGCATTTTTTGTGTAATAGATTTATTTTTTTAAATTTCAAACTTTGCACTTTGTTTAAAACATGAAGGTGTAAGAATTTGTTTAATAATAATAAAATACCCGGGAGTCAGATTTTTACTATAATTTCATGATTATGATGAACTTTTATTCGTAAATGAATATTCATATTGCCATCACCATACATTGTTCACTCGATTAGTTTAAAATAAGGGTGCGTCGGATATTGCATAATTTTCTGAAATTTAAGAGCATAACCATACATTTGCAATAATTTCCTGTTATAAATGTTGTGCTCGTGCTGTCTGTCAAAAATTTACATTTTGAAAGAAGATTCAGGGCCCAAAATCTAAAAATCCAATTTAGAAATTCATTTAACAATCCTGTGCAAAAGACCTGTGGGGCCATTCCAGCGTGACGTGTGTGACATTCAGACAACATTTTCAAAACATTCGCAATTATTCTGAGTGTGAAAAAAATTTTTTCTTTTTGAAAACAATATTTTAGTATATTTCATAGTTGTCTTGAAACATAATCACCATGATTGGAAATTTTTTATATTGCATTTATAGAGAATTTATTTTTTTAATTCTTGTGACGTGTGTGACCATTTTGTAAACATTTTTCTTCATGTCTCTTACATATTGCAATATTTCTGTGAATTATTATAATATTCATGAAAATAAAAAATATCATTTATAAGCCATATATACAACAATTAAAAAAAGTGGTGTTAGAAATCTGAGCTAGAAATACTTGGGCTAAAAAAAAAATAGCACTGTGACGTGTGTGATATATGATGTGACGTGTGTGACTTTGTGTGAAATTTACCATGAAAAGTTTTAAAATGGTCATATATCTGTGGAAAAGCAGTAATAAACTTAATATTTTTTTTATTTTATTAATTAATAAACTTAAGTTCAATAATAAACTTAATATTTTTTTCAATAAATCTACTCTATTAAGCTTAATTATAATTTTTCACAGATTATTCTATGATTATTGAAGAGTTAAATGTAAAATGCACCTAGATACCATAAGATATCTCTAAAGTGATGTCTGATACTTACAAGGTACTTTTCGGAACTGAAAAGTACCCTTAACAATTATGCTGTATATATTCATAAAAACCTAATAAGTAGAAAATTATAGTTTTTAAATGAAAAGTTTGGTTGTTCAAACTTGTGTTTATAAATTTTAAGATTTTTTTTTTTTTCATTTTAGCAATCTTACAATATTTAAATAATTAAATACAGTCACTGAACTCCACACAAAACAAAACAATTTATTGATTCAACAATTAAATATATCATGAACATCAAACTTGTAAAGTTACATAGCTATGAAATGTTTCATAGCAAATTTCTAAGCTGAAACTATAAATTCAGTGGCGTATCTAGACTTATCATTTTGGAGGGGGCTGAGATATAGTAAAAGTTTCTAAGAGAGAATCATAAGAAAGTTATTTCTTCCGCTTTAAACAGATTTTTATCATGCAGGTAATGCATATATTATACAGAACTTGCTAAGATTGAATCGCATGGGATTGCAAACAATTTCTTTTTAAGCAGGTTTTTGTCTTAATTAGCATAATTTTTATGGCGTGTAAAGATAGTCTGTGTGTAATGGAAACTTGGATGAAATAGTTGTTTTGTGTTCTGTGCGAAATAATATACTTTTTAAATGAAAACCTGTCTAAAATGGAATATTATTGCGCTTCCTATAAATTCTATCTTAGCATATTTCATTACATTTTGATTAACTTTTGTAATTACATTGTATGTTTGTTACAAATTTCAGAGGGGGCTGCAGCTCCATCAGCCCACCCCTTGAATACTACATTGCATAAACTCAAACATATTTTTTGTAATATTGTGATAATTTAAAATATTGTTAATGTGAAACTCAGTGATAAAAAGTTGTTTATATAATTCACATTAAGATTGGTTTTTAATTTTCAGTGATACCTCCAATATATAAAATTAAGAACAATTAATCATTTAGTCTTAATTATTCGGAAACAATAATGCTGTAAACTAAAAAAAGATATTTTTAGAAATATTAAATTAACAACAAAATTATAGGGCATCATTGCTTACAAATTTATTCTCATTTGTTTATAATAAGGATAGAAAAATCACTCACCACTTTGAAAGCAAAAAGATAGACATTAACTTTATTTTACTACAAGAATAACAAATGTGTTGTCATCTATATGTAAACAAACAATAAGCATTATTTTACAGAAGATAATTGGTTGTTCAAAAATCCCTCCTTTGCTATACCTTTCCAAATTGTTTAGAATGACTAGATAAAATATATGGAAATAATAGCTTAAAAAAGCAGTTTTCTTGAAAACAAAGTAATTAATTTATTTTGCTTTAAAAAAAAAAAAAAAAATGTATAAAATAGATGAATTTATTAATTGCATTGTGAGTTACAATAAGCTACCAGGTGTTTGTGCATATATTGCTGATACATACCTAACATATTTAAAAGAAGTTAAGCATTTTTAATTAAACAGATATTCATGTCATACACATCACATATAGTGACGTGTGTGACAATAATTAAAAAATAAAAAATTTTATTTTTTGGTCAAAATTATTTTTTTAATTTGCAATATTTTCCTCATGTTTAGTTAACTTATAAAGTTTCCAACATTTTAAAGTTAGTAATGAAATGACAAGAGGAAAAATTTTAACTTTTTGTGACGTGTGTGACACTGGAATCGAAGAACTGTCATTTTATCATTGTTAAAATGTCCAAGATCACAATAAACTATTCTAGCAATTTTTGGGGATTAGTATATAAGTATTTATTCTGATATATGATGATATTTTAATAATTACTGTGTTTATTGCATTTTTAATGAAATATATTCTTTTCATAAAACTTTTGTCAAAAAACATGAATTTTTAAACATCTTTAATTAATTTAAGTTTTCAAGCCCTTAAACTTTGCTAAATCAAATTTCACTGTTATTACAAGAAAATATACACTTTCAACTACATAAATAATTTTTGAAATTATATCTCTAATTTTAAAATTTTGGACCCTGGGACCACTTTGCTTGGAATGGCCCTGTGACATTTGGTTGTGAATTGAGAAATAGACTGTATAACAGCTTGACTTTCTTCCTTCTTTAAATTAAAAAAAAATTTCCAAGTTATTTGCTTTAGCGGTGTTTTGGCATGTCATATTAATGCAATTCTTTAAATATCATGTAAAATAACAGTAGGCTTTAAGGATTTATTCTTTCTTCCTCCTATATTTCTCGACCTCCCTTCACTTATAAATGCTTGGAGGGAGATTCCCCTCATAGGAAAAATTGAATTCAAGCTCTGACTTAATATTTTGGTTGTATAAAATACTTGTTCTTTTTACAGAACATTTTTCTAAATCCAGGTGCTGTGTAAAAATTAAATTTAGTATTTTAATATTTAAAACAAATAGTCTTTATTCTTCGTTATTGGTTGTATGCTTCCATTATCAATGATTTATAAGATAAATGAACAGACATGTATTTTGAATCACCTGGAAGGAGGGTGAAATTGCTTTGAAGGAAGGAATCAAGCATATAAAAAAGTCTAGCTTTTTAATTTTGGTCCAGGTATTGGTTAATCCACATCTGGATTTATAGAAATCCTCTTAGCAGCATTAAATATGTAGTGCATTGCTTAAAGATGTATGAATCAATTATCCGAAATCTGATACAAAACTATTTGTTAATGATGTAATTAAATAAATGCATATTTAGAATTTTTGGTACTTTTAGATTAGCTGGGTGCACACTATTGCCTGTCTAAAGGCTAACTGAAAAGTACCTAATTTTTCTAAAATATTTATTCTCATCCAATGATTTATTTCGAATTTCAGACAAAGGGGAGTTAGAAGCTGCACAAAATTTCTTGGAACAAGCTGCTCAGAATAATCTTGTAAGTATGCAGTTGAATATAGCATTAACCTTTACAGAGGGGCTGTGACAGCATCTGTCCGGGAATACGTGTATTCTCAGATAGACACTGAGCGAGCCCCTGCGTAAAGGTTAAACTTGTTTATTACTACTTAAACTTAGAAATGTTTCTTTAAACTCATATACCCATCACATGTAGTATACTGCAAATCTTGCAATTGTTTTTTACTTTTTTATGGATTAATTTGTTTGACACTGGAGATTCCGAAAAATATATTTTTAGAATAATAATAATAAAAAAAAAAGCTGTCTGTAAACGCTCTATCTCCTGAACAAATTGAGATATCTCAATTATCCGGAACTATTTTTTTCAGGCTCTTGAAATATTCGTTCTGATTAAAGATGTATAAAACTTTTTTTATTTTAAGGAGTGGATGTAAAATACAATAAAATAACACAAATTTTGCATAAAAAATTTAAGTCAATCTGATAATTTGTCGCTGAGATATGTGAAATCCTATTTTCCACACATATATTTAAAGATACATTTTGATTGGATATGAGATGCTTAATCCGACGCAGTAACTGTTAGTTAATTTGATAATTACTTTTGGAGATACAAGGATGTTTCTTTTACGCAAATAGGTACTACTTGAGTAGTTTGGTATTTTTATATAATTTGTCGCAATTGGTTCATCCGCAATTCAATAATAGAGTATTACTGTTTTAAAAATATTTAAATGTATGTTTAAATTTTATTTAAACGTACCTTAAACATAACTCTTCTTAACAGGTTTAAATGTTTGTATAATAAATTTTTTTTCTCGCATGTTATTGTAGTCATTTTTCACTGATGATCAGTTTAAAAGAAATTTCCATTTTCAATTTAAAAGAAGATTCCGTCATAGGCAGGTTGTTTTTTCATGCATCTCCCTGTTATAATAATCTTAGAAATCTACAAATCTTTAAGTAGAACTAGCAAAAGCCATGCTTTGTTTGGATTCGCGAAGCATTATTTTATAAAACAGATATTTGAAAGTAACAATATTTTTTAATATTTTTGCATGTTTATTAAACAAAAACGTTATTTTATGTTTTGGTGCATTTTAATTTTTTATTTATGATGTAAGACTGGGATAATAAAATATTTTCGAAGCAAACTTTTACAAAATATTTTTAAATTTTCAACTAAAAGCTCTTTTAAAGATCTTTTTACAATTTCCAGTAACCATTGGTGTTTTTTAAAGTTGTTTGAAATATGCATGTTTCCAGTCTTTATAATTACTAACATCAAATAATCTTTTATAGCTATTTTAGAATAATATATTTGAAGAGAGCTTGAAGAAAGTTACTTCGTCAAAATCCTATTTTCTGGAAAAACATTTGAAATCTGCTCTCGTTGATACTATGAATTTTTAACTGTAAAACTTTTTTTTCTAATTTCTTAGTTTTTATATATATTAGTGTATCAGAATTTTTGATATTGTAGAATTTTTTGAAAGGAAAATTTCTATTGAATGCTTAATTTTGAAGGATTTTCACTCTCGACAACGTTATGTACGTTTTTAAGCCAACTGGTGTCTATATATCCTCAATATCTACAACTGTTTCATCTAATGTTAAATCTTGGGATTTATGAATTGTAACAGCAAAAGCTAACTGCAGAAGAAATTCTTTCCTTGAGCAATTTATACTTCTATTTTTACAGAATTTAATTATTGGGGGAATTGGTACACACCAATTCTTATAAGTTAAATTATTGTAGTATTCAAATTTATCCATGATTATTCGCAATATATGGTCTGGTGGCTTGTGATTTTCTTTATTACGTGCAACAAAGTCTAAAGTCCCGTTCACTAAACCTTTTTTGGTCCACAAATAAGAACGTAACATTACTTTAGACCCAAATGATAAAGTAAGAAATAGTTAAAGTCAATTTGTCGTTTCTGAATCGGCCAACTTTGCTTTAGTACATTTATAAAGAGCTCGAATCCAGGCAACAACTTCACACTTAAATTCTTTTAATTTTTCATGTATATAACAAATTTAACAATTTTATTTGTTTACAATTCTTTTGTTGCCACTTTACAAAAAAAAAACATTTTATTTATTAAATTAATCATGATTCTATCTATAATTACTTACTCTATGGTTTATATTTTTTTCTGAAAATATAAGAGTTTCATTTATTTTCTAAAATGCGTCCGTATTGGAAATGCATGTAAAATAAATTAAAATAATAAATTTTTTAACGTTTTACTGTAAAAAAATTATATTGTGCAAATCTACAGATCATAATTTATTTTTGTGTTTAATTTGAAGTTAAAATATTGAATAGTTTTTTTTGTAAAGTGTAAGACAAAATGTAATTTGAGTGGCCTAGTAGAGGATTCGCTTCGCTCATCCTAATAAATTTTAATTTTTTAATTGTAGAATAAAGACTATTTAAAAGTATATAGTTTTTGCAAAATTTCGATCAAGCCAAATTTTATCGATTTTTATACATAGTGATTCAACTGAGTTTGAATGTTTTGTTCCATGAAGACTAGGAGGAATGAAATCCGTCCTAGCATCATACGGAAAAAATAAGTTGGGCCCGTCCCGATCTTTCAGGGGGAAAGTAAGGCCCAAGCCTGACCCAGAAAGGTTGGTGACTCGGCCTGAGTTTTCCAAAAAAGTAAAGCCTGGCCCGTCCTGAATGCCATTAATAAAAATCATGCCGAGGCCCAGCCCATACAGATCTCTTGTGGGAAGTTTGAGAACATGTAATGTAATAAGAAGGATTAGAAGGAAGGCATTTGTCCTTAAGTTCTGCAGACTATTTTCAAAGTTTCTACTTGTGTTGGAGACTGCAGAAAAAAATTCTGCTACTGGGTTTTTCAGTTAGTATTTTCTAAAGCTGTTGTAAACCGTACGTATTCGTTACTAAGAAACGGGTATTCTCTAAAATACGAAATACCGAATCGTTATTTAGAAATACTACTCGTTAGCCGTTATTGGAGTCCATATGCAACCGAAAAAAGAGGAACTAACTTCAAACACTGCTTAAATTTGTATAATTCATGGTTTCTCGCGAGTCTGCCTCAACAAGTATATTAAGGTACATATTAAAAAAAATATTAATTGTGTATTTGAATTGAAATGTCCACTACTTAGAGTGAGACCAGTGAAACATGCGATAACGGAAAATAGCATTAATCGAGTTCTCAAAAACGTTTTACCCTGCTTAACATCGCAAAATTTTCCTAACATATTCATAGACCCAATCTAATGCATGAAATCATAAAATTGGCACTGATGGCCATAGAAGTGATATCAAATCGAATAGCATTTCGTATTGAAGATCAAGTTATAATATAATACTAAATATTACGAATAAATACGAAATATTAATACATAATATGTAATCTCAAAAAAAGTGCAAATATTTTGTTTAAGTTTTAAAAATACATATAAAACTTCTTATCTGTAAGGTAAATAGTACAATCCCTAAACGATCTCAAAACATTCGTTCTTCTAAAGGCTTTTTTTTCTGTTTCAAAAACTCCCTCCAAATTCACACTTAACGTATTCGGCAAAAGAACAGATGCTGAAATAATAAAACGCATTTCTATCTTTCTTCTTCCTAATACCTAAACAACTAAATGAAATACCCGTATGTGATAATAACTTATACAGAGTCTAAAGTCCGGAAAACTAACTCTCATTTTGCAGACAATCGGGTTTCGTATAAATCCCGAAATTAAGGTAGTGTTTGAAATTCGTTTCATTCAGTTTTTCAGTAGCAACGAGTATTCAAAGAAACGATTTGGTAGTTTGTGTTAGAGGTAGTATTAGTAATCAGTCGTATTATTGCAATTGTTTATTAACGAATACATCCGGTTTGCAACAGCTCAAAATACCTATCATTCTATTTCTCGTTCTATTTGTATTAGTTATTCTCAAATCTCAAATGATTTGGATTTCATATGGCTTGTTAATTCATTTACTTATTTTATTATGACAAGAAAAAGAAATAAGAAGTGGATATATTTTTTTATAAAGCAAATGATAATTAAATAAATCAAAATGTGATTCAAAATATATATCAGAATATCAAAATATATGTCACACAGATTTCATTCACATATGATGAAATTGAAATGTTTCTCATTTTCTTATAAATGCATAAAATGATTTAGAAATATTATTAATCATTTTACGATAATTTTTAAGACTTGACAAACACAGAAATGTCATCATGAGGGAGAAATTAGCAGTCGCGTACGGAAATTTAGTTTAAAATGCCAAATTTCATAGAATGTTTGACACTTTTCATTTCATAGATTTTTCAAAACATTTTTCAATCTCATAATTTCCGAATAAGTACACTTGCAAAGTTCTCGAGATTAAAATTGCTTTCACAAATGTGACAGATGTTACCTCATTTTGATTTGAGTAGACCTATTACAGAATCAGAAAGATTCGCAATATTGAACAAGGGGGGGGGGGGGGGGCCCGTCATGAATTTGTGGCCTCACCTTTGAACCCGCTATTGAGTTACGCATATGAAAATATGAGTTCCACCCTGCATTTTCTTAAGCGCCCCCCCCCCCCTCCCATTATTCATTTTTAATTATAGCTCTGTGTACAATTAGGCATTGCATTTTAATAAGGGGCGTAGCTAAGGGGGTGTTATGGGCGGCTCAGCCCCCCTAAAACATTTTGAGCCCCCCCCCCGAAAATATTCCTAGGTCACTAAATGAATTTATATTCCAAAAACCAAAATGAAATTCTATTGAAAAATCTAATTTAGTTTTGTAGACCTGTCAGTTTTGAAAAAAATACTAAATTGTAACTAAAACAAGTATTTCAACACTTGCTTATTCTACTTGCACTTATGAAGCCAACATGATGTTTTAATACTGCACTAGTTATGCGCTCGAATCTTCCATAATCCTAGTCTTTTCTTAGCATAAAATGAAGTTATTACAACAGTTTAATAAGAAGCATAGTAAATAAACTACAGTGTAAATATGCAGTAATTTATCTTTCTGCGTCACAGAGAGAAAAAAAAAAAAAATATGAGTCATCCCACTACATTTTCTTGACCCTCCCCCCTCCTCCAATCCCTAATTATTGACTTTTCGCTAAGGCCCTGGTTTTAATATTCTATTTGCATTTTTTAAATAAAAGTTCGAAATTTCAATAAATGTAACTTTTACGGATAGATGGCAGCATTAACTAATACGATTTCTAATGAAAATCACTGTAATCACAGGCGATAAATCAATAAATAAACTAAAAAACTTTGTAAAATCACCATAAAATGAAAAATTAAGCAGGACGCCTTTCAAGCTACAACAATAACGGCATGGTGATTTTACAAAGTTTTTTAGTTTATTTATTAATACGAATTCTTCCAAAGATTATTCTATATGATGTATGCCGTATGCTCGATGACTGCGAATACCCAGTTTTTGAACAGTAACGACAAACGAATACTTTTTAACGGGTAGAGAATTCTAAATCAACGTTACCATACGGGTATTCATTTTATCGTTATTTTCACAGCACTAGTATTTTCTATTGGTACAAAATGGGAAAAATAAAAACTCAAATACTATAGTTTTTATGATTTATAAAAGCACAAGAGAATAGCGGAATCTTGTAAAGAACATTATGCTCACTGTATTGTGTGTTAGGCAGATTTTAAAATTGTTCATGAAGAAGGATATGAAAGACATCTTAAATTGCAATAAGATTTCTTAGGGGGGGGGGGGAATTCACTATGAAACTGGATGTCATAAATTTAAAAATTGCAGCCAGTAGAGCGTTTGTTGCATCTGAGAACAGTCTTGCTCTATCTATTACAGATAATCCAAAACATTTTGAAGCGTGTTTCCAAAATATTAAAATCCAAAAACATTTTCTTGTGCTGTCTCATGTTTTTATATTGGCAAAATGAATGAATAAATAAAATAAAAAAGAAAAAAAACTACATACGAATATACTATAGAAAATATTATGAAAAATTAATTTTTCTTCAATAAATATGGATGTTATGCCTTTTTAAGTATATGTTGTTAAAATTTTAAAGTTCTCAATATTGACATGTATGTTCTCCTTAATTCTGATTAAAAAATTTTAAGTATTTGGTTGTCAAATTTCAGCATAAAATTTGACCAAAGCTTTGGTATTCAGCAAAATTCCTGCTGTCCAATCTCTTATTTAGAATTGCTATTTTTGGTTAAACGGAATATTTGGTATGTAAATATTTTACATTGTATAATTTGTATGTTTATAATTTTATAATTTTTTCTTTTAGCCTGAATTTCTAAAATCCTTGTCAGATGTTCTTAATCATGCCAACAACAGTCCAGTTGCCAGAATGGCAGCTGGTTTACAACTCAAGAATGCTCTTACCTCAAAAGATCCTGAAATAAGGGTAAAATACCAAGAAAGGTGGCTTCAATTTCCTTTGGATATTAGGAATTATATCAAGCAAAATGTAAGCAGTATGGTGTCTTATCTTTCGTCAGTGATTTAGTTGCTCTTTTTATTCTTTTAAAAAATAACAGCTATCCTTTTATTTCTTATTTTATTCTAACTTTATTTTATAAAAACATGTTTAACTCTAGAATCTTATTTTCTTAGTGCTAAAACTAGAGTGTAAAATCTTTTATAATAGTAGTGAAAAAAGCAAATTTTGTATAGTATTTTTTAATATGAAGTTTTTTTGGTAGGCAAAGTCATAAATCATCTTATCAAATATTAAATGAGTGCTGAAAAATAAAAGAACAAAAATGTACAAATTTGTTCAATTTTGTTCAAATCCCGGATGGTAAAAGTGATATGTTATTCCTCCTCTTCTAGAGGTCTGCACGGGCCGGCAGAATTAGAATAATTTTTTCAACGGGCCAGACTGGGCCAACAAACAAAATAAACGGGCCGGGCTGGCAATAAAACTGAACAGGCCAGGTCCAGCCAATAAAAAAAATTTTGCAGACCTGCGGCCCGTTACAAAAATTTCAGCAGAGACTATAAAATATGAGTTATTTTGAATGAGTATGTCTTTAACAAGAATTAAATGTGCTAATTTGACAACTAGTTGATGACACTAGTTTGACAACATCAATACAGAAGTGTAACTTGTATAGTGTAGAGATCGGAATCAAACTGTTACATTGTGTATAACTTGGGCTTAATATTTTTTTAGCAGACTCGTGCTGGGCCAAGATCAGGCTTGCATTCTTTTTCTACATATAGAGCAGGGTTGGGTTTTTTCTAGAAGAAACCTATTTCTTCCAGGACAGTGGAAGAAACTGGAAAAAACCAGAAAAAATGAAAAAAAAAAAAAAAAAAAAAAAACTGGAAGAAACCACCAGAAACCAAAACAAATGCTCAAAGTTAAAGTATATTAACTATGTAAAAAAATTAAAGTATAATTACATAAAATCTAAATTGGAAAATTTAATTATTAAAACTATTTTTGCAAAGATAAGTTATTTTTTTAATAACAAACTTCAGGTTCAGCAGATATTTTCAATTGATGGATTTTTACTACTGTTAAAGTTGGTATTTTTTATTATGGAATTGGTTTTTTTAATTGCTTCATTTATAGAAAAAGAAATTATCTACAAGTTGTTTATTTTTCACATAAAAATGTTATTTTCATATAAATGTGCATTTGTGCTGCAAAGTGTTTATTTTTCATATAAAAATGTTATTTTCATATAAATCTGCATTATTTTAAAATGTGCAATACAGTTGATAATGTTGTAATTTTTTACATTTTTCATCTAGCATTAATATTTCAATGCTGATTTTAAAAGATTAGTGTTCTAAAAACATCTATGGGTATGTCAAAATGCTTTTAAACTATCCTGAAGTGTAGGACTTGAGGAAAAAAAAAGAAAGAGAAATCTTTATTTTTTGCTTTCATCCAATTTAAGTTGAGAAATTGATTGCAGCATCCTATTGCTAAAAAAGCTTTTTTGCTATACTATGTTGCATTATACTAAGAAACCCAGGAGCAGAATCGGCGCAACGCTGTGACGCATGTCGTAGACTCTTGGGAAGGTCTGCAGACTATTTTTCAACTGTTAAAAATTTAGCAAAAATATAAAAAAATTCGGTCCTAAATCCAAAAAGTAGGACATAAAATGTATCGCGAATTTCGACAAATAGTCTTAGAAAAGAAATCAATTTCATCATAGATAGCGAAAAACACTCAAGTTTTGTCCAAAGATAGCAAAAAAAAAGTAGGGATGCACCGGATATCCGGCTCCTGCCGAATATCCTGCTTATTCGGCACTCAAACCGGATATTCGTTCCGGCCGAATATTTTAATATCCGGTTGCCGGATAGTGAAACATTTTTTAAATTCTGTTTTCTACATTTAGAAAAAAATGTAAAATTAATTTGCTCCTTGCCAACCTTATCTTATTAAAAAGCAATGTTAACAAAAATAAATACTCATATATTTTCACAATTATGAAATTATAATGCTTATAAGTAAATGAAAATATATTTAAAATATGACAATATTTTGTCATAACCTATAACAGCAATTTTAAAACCAAAACTAGAATATGTACTACAACTTCAAATTTTTTATTTCTCTTAATTGTTCTAAAATTTCAATAATGAAGTAATTTTACACCTCTCAAAAGTTTTATTGTAATTTTTACCAGTCAAAATTTAACTGCAGAGTTCAAATAATCTGTCATAACTGTAATTGTAAAACCAAAACTAGAATATTAAAACAATTTCAACTTTGTTTTGCTTTTAGTTTTTTTTTTAATTTGCAATAATGAAGTAGTTGACTTTTATAGTTTTTCTCAAGTGTTTTGTTAATAACTTTATTATTAATTTGAGTTACGAATATCAACAAAAGAGGAAGGTATAAATATGTAATCTGAAAGTTTTATGAAGTTGCTGTTAATACATCAAAAATTCTGAGTCAGAAATGTGTACAATGGGGCCTCCTTGTAAGTGCTATAGCATTGAGGATTAAAAACCATGTAGAAAAATAAAGTTTCCAGCAAACTAAAGAGTTTATTTATGAATATTCATATTCCAGATTCAAAGTGCATTTGCTTAGAAAATCAAGAACAAATGGTGCAAATATTAAAGAAACCATTCAAATTTTGCTGGAACATCAATAGCATCAGTTAAGCAGTCAACAATAGAAAAAATTGTGGTAAAAACAAAAGAAAAAATAAATACAGTAGACTCCCTCAAATCTGCACAGCTTGGGACCAGAGGTTGTGCGGATTTTAGAATTTTGCGGTCATTGCTTTGTTTACATTTTTTAAACAGTAATTTGAGTGCAATTAATAGTGCAATCAGAACTATAATGAATGCTTACAATATAATAAAATAAGTAATAAACTAAAAGAATAAAAATTTAGATAATTTTTTAAATGATTAAAGTACTAATAGCAAAGGTCAAGTTATAATCAATAGTGTTTGATTAAATAATCATTATAAAGATTAAATGTATTTTTCCAAAATTATTCAACAAAACTAGCCTCATAAAAGTACATTACTAATTCACATCAAAATCATAAAATAAGGATTTAAGTTTAGCCAGGGTTAATAATCAAAAAATCTTAATGCATAAATATATTTGGTAAGAAGATTGTGATTACCAGTGATATCAGCAATATCTTGAATTTTTTCCAAAAAAAATTATTCTTCCTTCTTGTAAAAAACATGAATAGAGTATTATTAAGAAAATTACAAATTAAAAAATATATGGAATTGATACAAAATTTTAAAAAATCAAATTTTGTTCCAATATCCAAACTGAAAGTTTCATTGTTTACATCCATAAAATATGTGCGGATTTTAGAGTTGTGGATTTCTGGTTTGCGGATTTGAGAGAGTCTACTGTATACAAATTGTATTTTTTTTACATATTTTAGTAAAAATTTCTAAAGCAATTGAATTATGCCTTGTTTAAGTTACCCAGGCATGTTAAAATTGCAAGTAACCCTTTAAATAAAGTTCATTCCGAGACTTGCTCTTTAATGCAAAAAGAGCTTAATAGGAAAACTGTAACTCTCACTCAGTCAAGAGGAGTAACAAACATAACTATCCTAATTTTGTTAATTATGTGTCAACAGGGTAAAACATTTTTTTTCTGTTAATTGATACAATGCATCTCCCCTAATACAATGAAATCCCCTAAATTTATTAGGGCAATGTGCCACAAATTTTGTGATCATATAAATGTAGGGATGGGCGTGAAAAAAATCCCCCTCTCCTCCTACATTTGTGATCCTCCTTCCATTGGATTTTTTTTGCGATTGTGTGCTTTTAAGAAGTAGAAAAATACTATAAACAGTTATACTCATCTTTTCTTAGAAGATTCAAAAGGATTAAAATTACTGACAGAGTTAAAACGTCACATTGAAAATTAAATTACATGTAATCGCAAATAAATGCAAACGTTTGCAACAATTCTCTTTTCTAAGAATGTAATAAACAATGGATAAAGGTATGAACAATTTTATTTCAGTTTTAACGCTTTAAAAATTATTTTAATATTTCTGGTTAATCATATAATAGAGACTTTAGGACATATTAAAATCGACTAATGAAACATTAAGCATTCATTAGCAATTTTTCTATCTCTAAGGTTTTCTCAATAGCAGACAATTTCCGTGCTCCTAAGGTGTCCGTAATTTAGAGGTTTTACTGTAGTAAAAATTGTGTTGGGCCATAGCGGACCGGGCTTGTTTTCACTAATTTCTGCACGGGCCGGGCCTAAAAATGAAAAATATAAACGGGCCAGGCCAAAAAAACTTTCCGCTGGGCAGGGCCTGGAAATTCCGGCCCGTGCAGATCTCTACCCTCCCGCCCCTCATAAAAAAATTACATGGTCTAGACCAGGGCTGTCCAACGCGGTGCCCTTTGAGAGATTTCTTGGCGCCCTTTTGAAAGCTGCAAGTTATGAGCGTTTTTTAAGAATTAAATTTCGATTTAAAGCATGCTTTATTAAAATTTCCTGAAATATGCTTGCGATATTTTTAAAACTTCTTTCCCGAATCAAAAATTAATGTTGTTTCGATGGTCTATTGTCTGTTTTAAAGACGGGAAAAGGGCTTGTCATTTCCTCCCTCAGAACTTTCAGATATTAGGTAATTTTTTTTTTAATCTATAAAATTGGGCGAAATTATTTCCATTCTCTTTCAGGCTGTCTTTAGAGCCACCCATTGATTGGTTACTATGTGAATCCTCTCTTTGTTTCTGTATTTTTTATACCAGCAAATTTACTCCTTCAAAATAAATCAAGGAATATTTTTGCGTTCTCAAAAAACCTAACAATATCGCTGGTTATCATTTTATTTTGATATAATAGGCAAAACTTAATTTTCTGGCTCCTTCCAATAACTTTATATACATATATATATATCTCCTCGCCGAAAAACGCATAATTCGAAATTTACAACGATTTATTTAGATTTTTTTTTTTTTTTTTTTTTTTTTTTTACATAGTAGTACTTCAGATCCATAGGAAGTCTTATGCAAAGTTAATTTGCATATGTGTATCGCTAGTAATACTCTTGGATAACTTTGTTGCATGTTTTGAGCAATGTTGATATTGGCGCCCTCCGCTGTTTGTCAAAAGTTGAGATGCGCCCCTGCTGAGTAAAAGGTTGGACAGGCCTGGTCTAGACCATTTATTAAATTACTATTTGAAAAAATCTAATATTTAGATTTTATTGATAAAAGCCTTTCAAAATGATTGTCGCTTACCAACTTTATCATCTGAACATTTGATAGATAATGAAATTGTTACACAACTGAAATGAAGTTGAAATTTTATTACAGGTTTTAAGTGCTCTTGGTACTGAAACAATTAGACCCAGTTCTGCTGCTCAGTGTGTTGCATACATTGCAGTGGCTGAATTACCAAGAGGAGAATGGCCTAATCTCATAACCTTATTAACACAAAATGTTACTAATCCAGCTAGTACAGAAATGACCAAAGAAGCCACTTTAGAATCAATTGGTTACATCTGTCAAGATATTGTAAGTATATTTCAAGAATTGTGCTTATTAGTAATTTAAATGTGTAATTTTTCTTGTTAATGCTAATTTTTCACCTTTTTCTTTCTTTTAGGAAGCAGATGTTCTTGTCCAGCAATCAAATGATATTCTTACTGCAATAGTTCATGGTATTCGAAAAGATGAACCGAGTGATCATGTTAAACTTGCTGGCACAAATGCCCTTCTTAATTCTTTGGAATTTACTAGAGCTAATTTTGAAAAAGAATCAGAGAGGCACTTCATTATGCAAGTTGTTTGTGAGGCTACCCAGTCAGCTGACACAAAGGTAGGTAGATAATAGATATCAAGCATTTCAAGATAGATTTTGAAATGCTTGATATAGTGTGCCAAAGATTTAATCAGTTTGACAAGTCGATTTAAAAAAAAAAAAAAGTGTATCATAAATTTTTTAAATGTGGAATGTTTAAGATGAATAAAATCTTCAATATTTCTAAAAATAAGACCAATTTGGAAACTAACCTCAGTTTTGCCATAAATAATAAAACTGCATAATTTATTTTCATCTGAAAAGTACAGCTATTGTCTATTTTTCACATACATTCGATGGTCATCATGTACATTCAAGCATTTGTTGTTCTACCATTTTACCAATCAATACTCCATTAAACTATTCTATCAGCAAACTCAACTAACTTGACCTTACAATTTGAAGTACATCATCAGCAAAGTGTTATGCCCTGACAGGGGCGTGCACAGAGAAAACTGCACACAGGGCAAAGTTTCAATTATGCGTCCCTCTCCCTTAACTTTTTTTTGTGACAGGCCAAAAATGACAGTAGTATAAATTTGGCGCCCCTTAAACTTCTGTACCCAGAGCAACTGCCCCCTCCCAAGGTGTTCTCAATAGATTGTGAAAAAGATGTATATTTTGCCAAAAAATTGTGGAAAAACAGATTTTGTCAAAATGTAGTAAAGACTCTAATCTAATTAAAAAATCATGAAAAAAGGGCAATTTTTGGTCAAAGTCACCAAAAAAAAAAAAGATCTTGGAAAAAAAATAATTCTCCAAAAAAATTGCGAAAAAAAAGCAATTTTCGTAGAAAGATTGAGAAAAACAGTAAAATTTGACTATTTTAATAATTTTTTTTTTTTAATACAGTAATTATTAGATTTATTTTTAATAAATTGGGTAAATTAAAAATAGTCTTGAGTTTCATTCTACCATTGGTAAACAATCCATACTATTAATTTCAAATGTTTGAATAAAAATTATGGTTAAATTGAAATAAATAACATTTAATTGATTTTGTGCATTTTGGATGAAATTTCTTTTTATTTAGCCAGTGGCTGGATATTTTTAGGCAGATGTCGTGTGTGATTTTAACTAAGAAAAAGCTGATGTAATTATTAATTTAGCATGTATTATTGAATTTGTATAGGTTTGATAGAATTAATTTATATTTATTGTATCTTACAAAGTTGAAAGTTATGTAGTAAATTTTTAAAGGATAAGTTTCTTGAATTTCTTCCACTTGAAAAAAAAACCTATTTCCGGTTTTTTTCCACTGTCCAAGAAACTTGTCAACCGTAATTTGAATCATATTTAAAAATGTCTATTTTCAGATTTAAAATTTTGTTTGTTACTCTATAATTAAATTCTATATTAGCTTCTTATGGCATATGGATAAAAAGCATTGCTTTTTAGTAAAACCATGGGTGTTTCCTGGAAGAGCAGTTGTCTTTCAATTAAACAACCACTTGCCAGTTATCATCCAAAGATTGACCGCATTAATTCTACCAAAATGCCATGAAATTGCCTTTCCATCCCATCCTTCATATCTTATAATTTCCGTTTCAAAAAACTTAACACTCTATTACATGCAACCCTATATCTACACAACGAATTGCAAACTTTAAAAATTAATTACTGTGAAATGTTAAGAGGCTACTTCAATCATGGAAAAAAATTAAAAGATTAATGTTAAGTTTTTGTAAGCATTATTTAAAAATTTCTCACATTTCTAACCCTTTGCACTTGATAGTCGGCTCTCACTTCCCAGTTGTGTTGGCAGGTGTCCCTTGTAAATCAGGATGCCAAATGCTATGGGCACCACTAATTCTTAGTTTTCTCCATTTTTTATCTGATTATTCAGTCATTAGATAAGGCGAAGAAAATGGTTTTAAATGCTTGTCCAGAACACTTGGAGCATTCATATGCGGGACACTACTGGTCTAGAAAACCACCTCTTGAGTACAAAAATTTAAATTTTTGAAAGATTTTTGCATTGGATAGCCGAGAACGATCTACAACCAGCCTAGTTTTTGCTTTTTCAATTTTGGTTATAGTTTTTGATTTTTTTTCCCTATTAATCTAGTTTCAATTTCAGAACCAGTTCCGAAAGAAAGGAAAAAAAAAAAAAAAAGGAAAAAAACTACTCTAAAAAGTACAAAATATCCTATCATCTTCAAATCTATCCTATGCAAAATAAACATCCAAAAATATTAAAACAAGAAATTTGAAAATAATGCTCCCATATGATTAACATTATTTCTTTGTGACTGAAGTAGTCTTTTTCCTTCATAATGAATGAAAGCAGTTACATTGTTAAAATCAACAGTAATGATTGTGTCCCCCCCTCTCTTTAAAAAAAAAAAAAAAATCCTGTTAAATATGGTTGCTTTTATTGTTGAGATTTTGTTATGGAATATCAACTGCAAACAAACTGAACTAATTAAGTACAAAATTTTCTTTCATAATCATCAGCGCACAATTTAAGTTTGAAAAAAAAAAAGTTTAACAAGTGAATTGTATTTGCAAGAACTTTTTTTACTCTAAATTGAAAATGTGATGCTTAAAAAGTTACAGTAAAAGTAATTTAACTGTCTGCTTTTGTCCATGTCAAGATAACAGCATTATTTATAGGCATATTTATCCTCTATAAATAAAAACAAATTTTGGAAATTTTTTTTATTGAATAATGTATTGCTAAACTATTTTTAGCTTTTTTAAAAATATTTTACAGCTAATGCTTTCATAGACTTAATATGTACCTAAATGTTAATCTGTAACTAAAAAATTACTATCTTAACCATATGCAAATTTAGATTTATGCGATTATAATAATTTCAAAAAGTGTGTGTGGGGGAGGGGAAAGTGTTCATTATGTTTGTTCAACTTGTGCTATTAACTAGTAAAATTACTTATTTGCAGTTTTTATTTTCTGAAATTGCTAATTATAATTTTATTAATTATAGCTTAAAAATATAGATTTTGCTCCTTTAAAATCGCCTAGTTAAAGATTTGTTTTGGAAACTTAATATTCTTTGTAGCCATCCAGTATAGTAATGTAGACATAGATAAAAATCCCCATCCTAGTTTAATATTGTACATGTTTGTTATGTTAAATTGAAAAAAAAAGTTAAAATATAATTTTCTTTTCTCTTTTAGGTTAGAGTTGCTGCCTTACAATGTCTGGTTAAGATCATGTCCTTGTATTATCAATATATGGAAACATACATGGGACCAGCATTATTTGCAGTAAGTAAATTTCACCTTTTTTAGGTAGATTTCGTAAGAAATACTACCTATTGCAATCGCACCAGTTTATATATCTGTCTATCTATCTATATATCTCACTTTTTTATGGACACAATAACTTCTATAATTTTTCACCAATCTCCACCAAACTTATACATAAAATCAAAGGGGATAAAATCTTGGCTAAGTTCGTTAATGGGCAAAATCGGACCAAGGGGGTCCGAATAGGGGGCGTTTTTGTGAAAACCGAAAAAATGCCATAACTTCTTAATTAAAGTAGATATCGAATTGGTTTAAAGTTTATATTACTTCTTAAAAATGGGCCAAAAGTATATGCATGACAGATTTTTGATAAATTTAGAAGTGGGCTCAAGGGGCGAAAAAAAAAAGTGGTTTTGAGAGAAAAAAATTCATAACTTCGTCAATTTTCAAGATATCAAGTCCAACTAAATTTTTTGTAAATGTTCTTAAAATTATCTAAAACTTTTGTATTTACAAGTTTTTGATAGGACCAACTTTTACCGACAAAAAAAAAATTAAAAACGAAAAGAAAAAGGGCGCTGAAAAAAGAGAAAAATCCATAACTCTGTCAATTTTTAAGTTATCAAATCTGATTAAATTTATTTTACATCTTCTTAAAAATATCTACAACTTTTATATTGACAAGTTTTTCATAGGATCAATTCGTATAGCAAAAAGAAATTAAACAAAAATAAGAGTTGGAGAAAAAACCTCAAATCCAAACTGCTTATATTCTGACTCATTTTTAAATTCATTTTTGATTCTAAACGGATCCAAATGATAGATCCTCTTATTTAGAAACTGTATAAAGTGACGCATTGGTCAATTTTCTGATAAAGACAGAATATATTTCAAAAAAGACTACTAAAAAGGGTATTTTGAACAGAAATTCCGAAAGTCATCCGGACTGAAAATTGAAAGAAGTATTCGAATAAAAAATTGCGTTTTTTTCTGACTCGTTTTTAAATCCATTTTTGCTCTCAAATGCATCCAATTTACAGATCCTCTTATTTAGGAACTATATAATGTGATGCATTGATCGGTTTTTTTATAAAGACAGAATATATTTTAAAAAAGGCTACCAAAAAGGGTATTTTGAACAGAATTTCCCGAAGTCTTTGTGATTTGAAAATTTAAGGAAGTTTTCACATAGCAAATTGCGTTTTTTATGACTCGTTTTAAAATCCATTTTCGCTCTCAAATGCATCCAATTTACAGATCCTCTTATTTAGGAACTATATACTGTGACGCATTGGCCAGTTTTTTGATAAAGATAGAATATATTTTTTAAAATGCTGTCAAAGTGAGTATTTCGCACAAAATTTTTCGAGCAATCATGAATAAAGAATTAAGTATGTATTCAAACAACAAATAGGTTATTTTATGACTCATTTTTAAATTCAATTTTTTTCTCAAATGCATTCAACTGACAGTTTTTTGTTATTTAGGAGCTGTATAATGTACTGTTTTGGTCGATTTTTTTAATAAATTCAGAATCTATTTCAAAATATGTTGTCAAAACGGGCATTTGAGCTGAATTTTTCTTAAGATGATTCTGATAAAACCAGTTTTTTCAGAAAAATGAAATTAAAAATTTTTCATAAACGGCCAAATGAAGTTATTAAACTGGGTTTATCTCTAATCATATATATATTTTTTTGTTGAATTGAGCACTCTTTGAAATCTACCTCCGCCTATAGGCCGAGCCGACAGGGATTTTTTAATTTCTGCATTTATAAATGATTTGGTCTTAATTGCTTTTTATACTTATAAATGAAATTGTATAGTCATATTTAATCTTTCAACTGTGAAAGTAGTATTTGTGTACATGCACAGCAAACAGAATCATTTTAAGATTTATAGAATATAATTATAAAATAACTTTAAAGTATTGTTTTGTTAGCCAGCACAGGTAATAAATCGGTAAATAGTCTAAATATTTTTACAATTATGTTTGTGTTCGATCGTTAACGAGTGGTTTTGCCTCATGCTTTTATCAGCATTTCTTTTCGTACCTCACACTTCACATATATTCAGGGATGTTCTCTCCTTTGCGACAGTGTGTATTATGTCATAATTCGCTCACTCCTCCTGTCTGTGATGCAGCTTGTACACAGAAGCTCACCTCTTTGGGAGGTATAGTCTGAGCATCCTAAATCAAATTAAAAATAATCTTTCCAGATTTGATCAGTAAAATATTGTTATTTTTAATTTTCTAATAAATTTAAACATCTGTTTAATTACTTTAACCCCTGCAGTCTTCATTTACCAAAATTTTGTAATTAAAAAAAATCAGAATTTGGTGTGATACACAAGGTGTAGTTATTTGTCAAGTGCAGCTTTGATTGGTGCACTCTTTTCAAAGAACTGGATAAAATGATTTGTGGTTTTGTTCCTAAGACCAGTAATTCTTTTTGATATGAAGTTCGAATGTAATTTCTTGTTTTTTAATAATTGCTGCCTCTTCAATTTAAATTAGAGATAAATGGATTGCTTAAGATTATTCAAATCTTTTTATGAGAATATGCTATCTTTATAAAGACTTGATGACCAAATTATCTTTCACTTTCCTTGACTAACAAAACAGAATAAATCTCTAAAGTTTCTACTAATCTACAAAGTCTATACTAATTTCTTTGAAAGTTGCTTCATCATTTTATTTTCACCATACAAGATTATAAAATAAGAATATTCCTTTTTTTTATTTTTATATTTTGAAGATCTTATTCACGAATCCAGCAATGTTACTTAACTCTATACAGAAATCTCATCACAATGCACACTATTAGTTCTTATTAGTACTTATTTGCCGAATCATTCTTTAATCCTCTGAACAGTCTTGCAAAAAGGCTAAAATGTAGTGTTTTCTCTGCATTTTGTTTGAAATGTTAAGTTTTAAATGTTCTTTCAGAATTATCTAAATTTTAATTATGAATATAAATGTAGTTCTTGAGAGTATTAATCATTGTTCAATCTTTTAAAAACCCATTAAATCAATATCATTGTTACTGCAAATAAATAATGCTTATATTGCAATGAAACCTGGAGCATAGTGAATGTATTAACACAGGTTTGTCAGTGAGAGGGTAAAATATGGCAACATGCTGGGAAACTGCAACAATATGAATGTTTATTTACTAAGCAATATTAATTTTTGAAGAAAAAAAACATTTTTTGTTATTTAGTATGTATTTTTTTATGTTAATAATCTTGTATTGTTTATTTTTAAAGATAACAATGGAAGCAATGAAAAGTGACATTGATGAAGTTGCATTACAAGGTATAGAATTTTGGTCAAATGTTTGTGATGAAGAAGTAGATCTTGATATTGAAGCTACAGAAGTAAGCATTTACTTTTTTGTAATACAGTAGACTCCCTTAAATCTGTGCTCCTAAAACCCGCAACTCTCTAAAATCCACACATAATTTACAGATGTAAACAATGAAACATTCAGTTAAGGTGTTGGTGCAAAATTTGACTTTTTTAGTTTTATATTAATTTTATACATTTTTTAATTTGTATTTTTTAAGATTTTTGAATTCATGTTTTTTTTATGAAGAAAAAATAATTTTATTTTTAAAAAAATCAAGATATTGCTGATATCATTGGTAATCATAGTCTTACCAAATATATTTATGTATTAATCAAGCTTTTTTTAGTTATCAAGTCTGGCTAAACCTGAAATAAAGCTTTATTTTATGATCCTGATGTGAATTAGAAATGTACTTTTATGTGACACATTTCATTGACTAATTTAGGAAAAACACATTTCATCTTTATAATGAATATTTAATTGTACATTATTGATTATTAACTTGACCTTTTCTTTTTGTATTTTAATCATTTTAAAAATTATCTAAATTTTTATTTTTAGTTTAATAATACTTATTTTAATATTTTAGTATATTGTAAGCATTCATTATACTTATATCTTTAATAATAACATTCATATTACTTAAAAAATATATATAAACAAAGCAATGACCAGAAATCTGCAAAATTCTAAAATCCGCAAAATCCCTGATCCCAAGCTGTGTGGATTTGAGTCTACTGTATATCAAATTTCATGAATTTCTATAGGATCAGTTGACTGATGTTTTTTCTCGTGACCACTTATCAAAATTCATTATATATATTTTTTCAGAGATCTTTTGATGAAATTTGATTCTTTTTCACAATCTTTTGTCTATATTCACCCTAAATTCTTTATTTTTTGCATATATTTTTTAAAATCTTGCTTCCAAAACAATTTTTTTACCAAAGTATATTTTTACATAACTGCTTGGCTAAGTTTGTAATTTTTTTTTCTGCAAAAGTTGGAGTAAGTTTTTTTATGATCAGTGGACAACCTTTATCTTTTTTTCTGCTAATTGTTGATATCTACATTTTTTTTCTTGTTACCAAATGGAAAAATTTGATATTGTCATAACTGCTTTATGAAATCATTTTGCAAAATTCCCAAAAAGAAAAATAATCATGATTTTCACGAATATTAAAAAATTTCACAGCTAAATCACCTGAGTAAGATGCAAGTTCGAAAAAACCTATTTTATTATGCAGGGTTTTCAAGGTTTGAGAGTTGTCAAAGGATTATGGAAAAAACTTATTCTGTCAAGACTTCAGAAAAATATGAATTTCATCAAAGAATTGTGTTAAAATATTAATTTTGTCAAGGGATTGCAGAAAAAATATGAATTTCACCAGAAGATTGCATAAAAATGCAAATTTCATCATAGGATGACAGAAGAAAGCAAATTTTGCTGAAGGATTGTGAAAATCTTTAATTTTGTCACTGGATCACATGCACGAAAAAACTTAATTTTAACAAAAAAACATGGCAAAAATTACTTTTGACAAAGGGTAAAGCTATATATATATATATATATATATATACAAAATGGGTCATTCCATGCTAAATCAACCAGTGACTCAACCTGACCCTTTCAGATTTTGACAAAACTCTCAGGCATCATTCTGCCTGATAATATAAATGAGAATATTTGTTCATATTTTTTTTTCCACATCAAAATTTTACATAAATAATTATGTAAATTTTGAAATATCATCATTTTTTGACTTGTTTACATATTTTTAATTTTGAATTTCTCAAATTCTATCATAGAAAATTTTTTGACCACTCATTTTAAAGAGGAGTTTATAAGGTTTAATTTGATATGCAAATTGACTACGCATAGTTAAAAAAATATCAAAAATTTTTAATTTTAAATTCGAAAATTTTTTAGATAGTTATTTTTAAAAATTTTGAAAAAATTGTATGCTTGTTGTAATATTATAAGCTTAAAAGTCTGAAATTTTTAGAGTGGGATCTCAATGGGATCAGGAGTTATTAAATAAAAGCAAAAATTACCATTTAAAATGGCAATTTAATTTTATCTATTTTGTTATTTATTTAAGATTTGTGTGGTAATTTTCAGCTTTTATTTCATAACTCCTGATCCCATTGAGATCCCACTCTAAAAATTTCAGAATTTTAAGTTTATAATATTACTACAAACATACAATTTTTTCAAAATTTAAAAAAAATGACTATTTAAAAGTTTTTAATTTAAAATTTAAATTTTTTTAAAAATTGTTTATTTTAACTATGCATAGTCAACTTTTATATCAATTTAAACCTTATAAACTCCTCTTTAAAATGAGTGGTCATAAAATTTTCTATGTTTTGATAGATTTTGAGAAATTCAAAGTTGAAAATATTTATGCAAGTCAAAAAATGATGATTTTTCAAAATTTAAATAATTGTATGAAAATTTAAAGCGATAAGCAAAAAATAAAAATATGCTCCAATTTAGAGGTGCACAACCTTTTGAAGAGAAGGGCCACTTACAAATACGTCAGTGTGGTCGAAGGCCACATTAATAACAATGGCGAGAATTAGACTTCGAGAAGGTGATTTGTGGCCTATAATCGGATAAAAGCAATGGTTTCAGAGGGGAGTGGAAGGGGTAGGGGTTACCTTTTTCAGTTCGCTTACCCAGTCAAAATATCAAATTTAGTTGGTAAGGATATATCAGCAGTTTTTGTTTGTATATATAACTACAGCTCATATTCAAAATAATAGAATAATTACCTTTTTTTAGAAATTGAAAATATCGTTTGGTAATGTAATGTCTTTTAATGAAAATATGCAAACGATATTTTTATTAAGAACTTATTGTTGATTAAACTTACTTGTTATCTTAAATTTAATATCATTTTTGAAAAGATTAATTGCAAAAAAAATTATTTTGAAAAGTCAAAATATTAGAATATTTATTCAAGTGGTTCAAAATATTAGAATATTTCACATTATCTCTCCTTTAATTATTACCAATTCTTAACTGGTGGCATCATTGATTAAATTCAGACTATTTTATTTAAAATCAGTATTCTTTTTTGCAGTTTGTTTCTTTTTCGTCTTAAAATGGGCCGTGTGAGTGATATTCCTGAATCTACTAAACTTCGTATGGTTGATTTGTATCGGCACAGTAAAAATCAATGCTTTATAGCGAATTATTTACATTGTTCGCAATCGAGCGTTAGTAAAATACTAACACAATATTCAAAAATTGGAAAATTTCAAAATAATCGCCGAAATGGTGGCCGAAAACCAAAAACATCTGCTAGAGATCACAGGAAACTGAAGCGTATAGTTAAGAAAAACTGTTTTAAAAGTGTGCGATTCTTGCACCAAAAATGGAAAGAAGGAGTTGAAGTTTCTACATCGACAACATTAAGATGTCTCTTTAAATTTGAATCTCGTGTACCGAAAACAAAACCTCTCATGACTGCGTATAAGATTGAATTGGTGTAAATCAAGACGTTTATGGAGCAATGAAGATTGGAAAACTATATTATTTAGTGATGAAAGTATGTTTTGTGTTTCATATGGTAATCAAGGTATTGGAGTTTGGAGAATGAAGCAAGAAGCATTTGATAAAGAATGCCTTAAACGTTCCGTAAAATTTGCTGCTAGTGTCATGGTTTGGGGTTGTATGAGTGCAGAAGGACCTGGAAAGTTATGCATCGTCTACGAAAAGGTTAACTCTCTGATATATCAAGAAATTTTAGAATATTACATGATTCCATCATCAGAAGATTTATTTGAAGATGATTTCATCTTTCAACAAGATTTAGCGTCCCCGCATACCTCGGTGTCAACTAAGAATTGGTTCCGCCAACGCAACATTAAGGTACTTCCTTGGTCACCAAATTCACCAGATCTTAATCCCATCGAAAACTTATGGTGTATAATGAAGAAAAAACTTCAAGAAAATCCTCCTTCAAGTAAAACTGAGTTAGTGGCACGTATAAAGTCTATTTGGGCTAATATTGATAGAAATGTTTGTAAACACCTTGTATATAGTATGCAAGATCGATTGTACGCTGTTATGAAAGCTAAAGGGGATGCTACAAAATATTAACTACCATCTACTTCATATTCATAAGGTAATATTGTTGCGTAAAATAAAATATTCTAATATTTTGAACCAATCTAAATTTTATTCTAATATTCTGGTGTGTTTAAGGAAGCTGTATACCTAATTTATTGTGCTGTATTTTATATTTTATAAATGTTAAAATCTTATCTAAACATTCCAGATTTAATTTATAAGAAATTTAATTGCATTTACTTAGTATAAAAAATAAATAAATGACAAATAATTTTTTCTTATTACTTTTTCTCAATTATTCTAATATTTTGAATATGAGCTGTATTATAGCAAGGATTATTTTCATTATGTAATAATATTCCTGGACTTCATTCGGGAGAGTGAAATTTGTTTTATTAAAAGTGATAGAAAAAAAAGTTCGTGATTTTAACAAAGCTGATCTACGAAAAGCTCACTTTTTACGAAGCCGATGGGGGAAAATGCACAATTTTTCCGCTTCTGATTAATAAAATTCACGATTTTTCGGAAACCAATCGACGAAATACACGACTTTTACAAAGTTGATCAATGAAATTCGTGATTTTTCTTCGCATGATCGACACAATTTGCGTTTTTTGCTAAACTGATCGGCAAATTCGCGATTTTTACGAAGCTGATCGACAAAATTAGTGATTTTTACGAAGCCGATTGACAAAATTCGCAATTGCAGGGCTCCCAAATGGTCCCCTTTTCCCCGCCAAAGTCCGCTTTGGTCCGCTTTTATGTGTTTTGGTCCGCTTAGTCCGCTTTCAATGACTAAAAAACGAAAAAATTGTTCATTTAAGACAATTTTTTTTTTTTTTTTTTTTTTTTTTTTTAGAAAACGGCAAAATTGTGATGCATGCTGATGTTTCATGCTCCTTCAACGTCTAAATTCACACATTCTTTAAGGCATGAAAATAAAGTAAAGAACACTTCCATCCCCTCCTTATTAAGCAATCAATTAGCGTTTTGAAGTCAAATGGAACCAGCCACTCATCATATTGCGATTTCATTAATCCCCCTTTTCTTGTGATTGGAATCGTTACCGTTTCATCCCAATGTGTTCACGTCACTCGTTCGCAGGTGCTTTTACTTTTTAAAAGTACTTTATTTCAGTAACAATAGGCTGCTATTGAATTAATTAGTCTCATGGATTCTTATTGCTGATGAAAAAGAAAAAAAATGTGAAAGAGAGAAACAAAAAACAGAAGAAAAAGTAAGTATGTACTAAATATTGTAATTTAACAAGCATGTTTCTTACATAAACAAAATAAACTATGCTGATCGCACTTTCTTTTTCCATATTTGCATCGTAAGATGTAGATACCCCTCTGGAGAGAGACAGAGGGATACCTTATTAATTTTTGCGAAATAACTTTTTTACTTTCGCGAAATTCCGTTTTCATTCTTTTAAAATTGTAATCAAGATTTATTAATTTCATGATTTAAAAATATATATTATTTTCTAACTATAATAATTCCATAAGAGTAGGAAATTAAACTTTTAAAGATACATTGCTTTCAGATTTATATTTTCACCTACCTGGAAGAAAAAAAAAAAAAAAAAAAAAAAAACAAACATTGGAGTTGTGTTCATCTGTTTTTCTTTAGGGGTTGTGGAAAAACATTCACATTTTCTCTCAAACTAGTCGTTGGGGGCCACCGTAATACTTACCCATCATGGATATGTATATGAAAACAAAACATGTGAAAACTATTTATACAATGCATTGCAATTCATAAACAAAATTTAAATATTGTTAATATACATAATAATGCTATATTAAAGAACTGCTGATGTACCAATTTCGACAAATTATATAAAACGCCAAATTACTCAAGTAGTACCGAACTGCGTAAAAGAAACATCCTTATAACTCAAAAAATAATAATTCTATTAACTAACAATTAACTGCGTTGGATTAAGCGTCTCATTTCCAATTAAAATATACTTTTGAATTGAAATTTGAATGAAATACAGGGTCATGAAAAATCGAAGAATGTGAAAAACAAGATTACAAATATCTCGACAACTGATAATCCGATCCACTTCGTTCTATATGCAAAATGTGTTATTTTATTGCCTTTTACGTCCATTCCTTAGAACAAAAAAAATCAAAAATTTTTATATATCTTTCATTAGAACGAATTTTTCGAGAATCCGAAAAAAATAGTTCCGGATAATCGAGGTTGCTGATATTAAATAGGGTTCATCTTATTCTTACATACTAACTACATACAAAATTTCAAGTCTCTATCTCAATTTGTTCGGGAGATAGAGCGTTTACAGACAGACAGACGGATGGCAAAATTTTTTTTCTAAGAATGTTTTTCGGAATCTCCAGTATCTGAAACGTGAAAATCCGTCAAAAAAAATTTTTAGATTTTCAAAACGATTGCAAGACTTACCCTATACTACGTATGATGGGTAAGTAAAAATGGTATGTTCGCTAAGTTATAGCTGTATGCTATTAGGTTTTAAACTCAACAACCAATCAAAAAGATAACTCTTAAAAATAATGAAACAAAAGTAAGTATTTTAGGGTTTATATATAAAGTAAATAAAAACTAGCCAATGCGTCAAATTTTAGATAACAAACTTAAGGACCAGACACATAGAACTAACTTCTTGCGGTCAGGCGTCGCTGTTTTTGATCTTTCGTGTTGGCGCTTTGATGTATAAATTGCTTTTTCAGTGACCTTTTTTGAACTTCAAGAGAGAAATCGAACTCGAAATCAGTTGACAGCTTTACGACTGAAGATTGGGTAGATAAAACTTTCCCTTCCTTTCTCAATTTAGTAGGGTCAGTCCCTCAAAAATCATTTAAAGAGGTTTCACTTTTGTTCCATTCGGAAACAAAGATAGATTTATTGCTCTGTTAGTGTAATAAAAAGTACTGCTGTTCGCTCGCAGCCTTAATTTTTCTCTGTGCATTTTACGCTGAATGTGCCAGTTATTTTGCGCTGCTTCATCAATTTAGATTTTTCGGTGATAACCTTTCTTTTTTATTCTATAAACGAACTTCAGTTCCTGTCCTGTAGTTTTTTCTCTCCCTAAATCGTTAGCTATAAAGAAATAATAAATCTAACCATGATTACTTTGCATGGCAAAACATATTATCCACCTAAAAAAAAATTATCTGATTGCGTTAACATTCGACTTCGGATGTCACTTAATGAAGTGGGGGGGGGGGGGGGGAAACAAACCACAGATGGTTATTTTTTTTCTTGGCAGCTTCTGTTAATTGGGCATTTTCAGCAGGCGTCGTAACTCTTTATTAACTTGTTATATTTTAATAAAAATTTGTTAAACTGCCTAATTTACTATTACTACAACTTGCTGAAAATTTGAAAGAAATCTGTCAATTTACTTAGAAAATATGGATTTTTTTTTTTTAAGCTGTAAGGGGGGGGGGGGAGGGAAGTTGGTTTTTCATTCCATTTCTTGTTTTGTTTGCTTTTTTCAACTATCTTAAGATTTTTTTTTTTCTGTACTTTTAAGCAGTGTAAATTTGTTAACACATTAACGGAGTCTTTTATATATTTATAAGAATAATAGTTATGAATCATCACAGCCGCATTGATGCGCGTGTCGCGCAGTGTTGAATTCAGACTTTTTTGTAGGAATTTCTGCGACTCTGGGGGGGGGGGTTGTACTTTTTCACTATCCAAAACATAAACTCAAATCTGTCAGTAGGGGAAATTTCATTGTTCTGAGCAGGAATACCCCCCATTCCCCCCATGAATTCAACACTGGATCGCAGGCATTACGGAAGAACAGATCGTAAGATCATTTTACCGAAACCAGACATGTGGTATGAAAAAAGTATGAATATCTTTATTGTTTAAAAATAATTTTAAGAGTAGAGAGGTTTTAGATCCGTTTTTAAAAATTCCTAATTTAAAGATTTTTTAAATGTATATTTAAAAAAAATAATAATAAAAATAGTTAGCAAAACGTCCGGACTTTGTTTGATTTCCGAATTTTGGATATCGGATTTTTAAGACTTTGTTCTGTGCATTTGAACCTCAGAACTCCGGGCATTCAAATTCCGGACATTTTGTCAATTTCAATTTTATTAACTTTAAATTTTATCAAATGCAGTTAAATTCTTTTAACTATCTAGACATTATGTATATCGATATATTCTGGTGTAATTTTACATAATGATTGACGGTTAATTAAAGATTTTAATTGTTACAAAAACTGAAAAGTTAAAAAACGGCAGTAAAAAAAAAAGTTGACGTGATATGTTTATTTGAAGCTTCATATATTCTAATAAAATCACTCAAGTATATATTTATAATAACAAAAGAAGCAAACATGAAACTTGGTTTTCTTTTGATTGAAGTAAAGGATAAACACACTTGATAATGACTCTATTAACACCTGCTCTTTATCCAACAGAATGATCAATCCAGTGGCACATGGCCTTTTAACCTTAACGCGCACATTTGACGAGGTTGATATGTTTGTTTTGTTTCTTTGAGAAGAACTTTAAATGCAATAAGAAAACCAGTTTCCCCCAGGTTTAAAAAGGGGCAGGGCGCTACTGTTCTGAAAAGGCACTTTTTACATTCTTCAGGGCACTTTTTTGATTTTTAAGGGCACTTTTATAGAGCTGAATCTAGAATTTAGCGGTTCAAAAAATCGTGGGGAATAAAGGAATTTCGTCATAAAATCGAGAAAAAAAATCCAAAAACTTCGTCAAAAAATTGAAAAAAAGTAAATTTTGTTAAAAGATCGCGAAAAAACGGCTGATTTTGTTAAAAGATCGCAAAAAACAGCAGATTTTGTTAAAAAATCGCGAAAAAATGACAAATTTTGTTAAAAGGTCCCAAAAAATGGAAAATTTCGAAAAAGAAGCGCGGGAAAAAAAAACCACGTAGTTTGCAACGGGAGTGGGGGTTAGGGGCAGTCACCCCAAGCATGGAAATTTAAGGGGTGCAAATTTTATACTACACCAACGTCCTTTTTGGCCTGTCACAAGAAAAAGTTGGGAGGTGGAGGGCGTCAAATTCTAATTATGCTTCAGGTGCAAATTTCTCTTCTCACGCCCCTGATTGTGAAGTAGGAAAATCCGCTTTTGGAGCAATAAAAACACTATTATGAGGCAGGAAAATTCGTTTTCATAAAGGAAAAATTCAGTTCTGGCATTAACTTTTTTTTGTGTGTTGCCTATTTGACGAAAATTAAATTTTTTCACGATATTTTGATGAAATCTGCCTTTTTTTTTCGAGATATTTTGATGAATTTTGCGTTTTTTCGCGAATGTTTGACAAAATTTGCCGTTTATCGCGAATCTTTTGGCAGAATTTTCTGTTTTATTGTGATTTTTGGACGAAATTTGACGGTTTTTTACGAATCTTTTGGCGAAATCTGCCGTTTTATTGGGATTTTTTGACGAATGTTGCCGTTTTTTGTGATCTTTTGCCGAAATTTGACATTTTTTGCCAATCGTTTGACAAAATTTTCCGTTTTATCGCGATTTTTGGACGAAATTTGTCGTTTATTCGCTATTTTTTAAGAAAATCTGCAGTTTCTCGGGATTTTGTGACAAAATTAGCCATTTTTCCGCGAATTTTGCGGGAAATTAGTCGTTATTTCATGATTTTTTAAAGAAACTTGCCATTTTTTCAAGATTTTTTGACTAAATTACGGATTTTGTGGGACTGTAAGAGATATTTTTTGCGTAATTTACGCGCTATAACGCGTTCGCATCATCGATGAACGACTGCGTTTTTTCTAATGTGGAACAAGAAGGGCGCTATTTTTTTTTTTTTTTTTTTTGAATGAGCGTCTAGAAGGGCGCTAGTTTTTGGATGAGGGGCAAGAAGGGCGCTATTTTTTAAACTAAAGGGCAGGAGGGGCGGAGCGCCCTCCTGAAACCCTCTGGAGGAAACTGTGAGAAAACAATTTTATTTTATTTATTTTTTTTTTGCGATTTTGAAATTTTCGGATTTTTTTTTTTTTCTTCTCTCCACAATTTTTTGCAAAATTTGTCCTCCCCCCCCCCCCCCCAGGATCTTTCAACAGAATTAGCAATTTTTTCTGCGATTATTATTGTTTTTTTTTTTTGGTGGGGGGAGGGCGATTATTTATCGAAATTTTTGATGTTTTTTTCCGTGACAGACTGACAAAAAATACTATTTTTTCTCCCTCTCTCTGTATATATATTTATTGTCAGAAGAATCATAGTTTTTCAGTAACATTTTGGAATTGCTTGTTTTGTATATACAGTCGAGTCTCTATATAACGAAATCCATCGTTCCAGTAAAATATTCATTATATAGAGAAATACGATGTATAGAGAATGATGGTAAAAATCGTATTTAATGTGCGAAATTTAAACAAATATTATTTTTGATCTTTTGAATTAAGAATTTGAAATCTTTAAAAGTAAATATTAACCTAATATTTTATTCCTTAATTATTTAAGCAGTTTCAAAAAAGAGAACAGACATTTATTTGAAAGCTTAATGAAAATCAAATGAGGAAGACTTACATTAATTTCAGACGAAGAATTCTGTAATTTTTTGTTGTTTTGATTTTAAAATTGTTACTCTCAGAAAAAAATACTTAAATTTTAGCAAGGAATGAAAAATTGTAGTTAACATTTTCTTCTATTTGAAAGCCTCTCTTATGTCCCTCTCATTGATTCCTCTGTTATATGTGTAACAATCCAACTGACTCTGTTTTGAGAAGGATATTGAAAGGTGTGTGGGAGGTGGGATGAACTCGTTGGATTTAAAGTACAAGGAGAGAAGTAATATTTAAAAAAAACTCAGCACTGAACTATGAATCAAAAATACGTGATGGAAAATTGATTCCATATGATTTCAAAGCTTTTTCAAAAATCAATAAATTAAGACCAATTTATGAAAAAATTCGTTATATGGAGATAGATATTTCGCTATATAGACTGTTTTTAATGTAATCATGCGAAAAGGGGATCGTTCCTACTCAGGGTTGCCACGCAACCTGGAGAACCTGGAAAACCGGGAAAACACAGGGAATTTTAAATCTCCTCCCAAAACAGGGAAATTTCAGGGAATTTAAAAAAAAATCCTAAAAAATCTGGAAAACACAGGGAATTTGGTAATGGCAAATTATATCATTTCTAATTAGCCTTCATACACGCATATATTTTTTCGCACTCGACATGTTATGAACGCGTTGCAGTACAGGGAAAATACAGGGAATTTTTTTTTCAAGATTAGAGTGGCAACCCTGCTACTAAAAATTCGTTATTATAGAGAAATTCGATGTATGGAGTTTCGTTATAGAGAGACTCGCCTGTAGTTATTTTATAAACGCTTCTTTTTTTTTTTCTTGTAAGTATTTGATATTTACATAATTGTGACATTTTTGAACAGATTGTTTTTTATTTCAAGAAATTTTTGCCTTAAATACTTAATGGCTAAATATATTCTGATAATAAATTTGTTAGATACATTTTAGCTAAGATTACTTTTTATTTTAATGAAAATCAGTTTGCTATTGTAAATATTCAAAAATCAAGACTTTGAATTACAAGTGCAGGCTCTTTTAAAAGAAAATTTTCAAGGTAAATGTTATACTACATTTTCACTTCTTGCAGTAGAATATTTAATTGTATTCAAATATAATTGTACAATTTCTGCAACAATATTTGAAATTGTTTAATGATATCCTTATAAAGTTAACTAACATGTTTACTGTAATGTTGAAAAAAAAAAAAAAAAAAAGTTAGCATATTTAGTAAAAATAAATGGTCCCCCAAGGTCCCCTTTTTTTTAAAAAAAATGGTCCCACAAAGTCTCCTTTTTTTAAAAAAAAATGGTCCTCCAAAGTTCCCTTTTAAAAAAAAAAAAATGGTCCCCCAAAGTCCCCTTTAAAAAAAAAAATGGTCCCCCAAAGTCCAATTTTTAAAGAAAAATGGTCCCCCAAAGTCCCCTTTTTAAAGGAAAATGGTCCCCTTTCCCCCTTTTTGCGACATAAAATGTGTTGGGAGCCCTGCAATTGACAAAGTTCGCAATTTTTCTTCGCATGATCGATAAAATTAGCAATTTTTACAGTGCTGATCGGCAAAATTCGCAATATTCACGAGGCCGATCGATGACATTCACGAATTTTACGAAGTTAATCGATGGAATACGCGACTTTTACAAAGCCGATAGACAAAATTTGCAATTTTTAAGAAGCTGATCGATAAAATTCGTGATTTTTAAGAAGCCGATCAATGAAAATCGCGATTTTTTTTTTTTTTTTTTTTCCGCGTGATCGACAATATTTGCAATTTTTATGAAGCCGATCGACAAAATTCAAATTTTTTTTCCGTGCCTGATCAATAAAATTAATGATTTTTACAAAGCTGATCGTCAAAATTTGTGATTTTTACGAGGCCGATCGACGACATTCGCGATTTTTACGAGGCCGATCGACGACATTCGCGATTTTTACGAGGCCGATCGACGACATTCGCGATTTTTACGAGGCCGATCGACGACATTCGCGATTTTTACGAGGCCGATCGACGACATTCGCGATTTTTACGAGGCCGATCGACGACATGCGCAACTTTCACAAAACTGATCAATGAAATTCGCGAATTTTCTTCGCATGACTGACGAGATTCGCGATTTTTACGCGACTGATCAACAAATTTCGCAATTTTTATGAAGCAGATCGAGTAAATTCACTGTTTGGCCGCGTCTGATCACAGAAAATTCGTGAATGTTTTGAAACCTATTTTGAAGAAATTCGCAATTTTTACAAAGCCGATCGATGAAATTCGCGATTTTCCACCTTTAATTGGCAAAATACGCATTTTTCGTGTCCAATCAACGAAATTCGCGATTTTAAATTAACTTTCACGAAATCTTCAACAATCTACAACTTTTTTATGTGGCAAGATGTGTCATCACTACAGATGTAGTGACGGGGTTTAAAGAAAGCTTAGTATATAGCAGAGACATAGAATGCAGTATGGAAGCGTTACTGATTTTAAAACCCCAAAAGTTTAAAAACTAATTATATGAAGAAAAAATAAATGTGGTTTCTTAAATAAAGATGACATAGATTAAAAACAATATCAACATTTATTTAAATATTTAAAAGACATTAACATACATTAAAAGATTATAAATTTCATTGATTTGCATTTCATATTAAGAAATAAAAAGGATATAAATAACATATCTAACATCTGAAATCCTTATGACACAAACATTGTTTTCCAATAAAAATAAATATGAAGCTGATCATTTAGCAAAAAAATTCTAGAGCTCATCAACACGACTAATAAATTAGCTGGGTTTGGCATTCTGAATAAAAACAGAAAAACTATAAAAAGGCTATTACATCATTTCTTGTCCATCAGTCATCCCTTGCACAATATCTAATAGTCGTACCCGAATAGCATTCTTTCACTTGAAGATTTTTCATGAAGAAATGTTCACCGAAGTTCTCATATCACCACGACATGTTGTCAATGAACTTGTAACGATGAAAGGCGAATTCAACTCAAAACAGAATTCCATTTCTCAAATAATTAAAAGACCGCAAACTATTACTTATTACAACATAAACTTAACATTAAAAGAACGTCTGCCGCATTTGATGCTATAACACATCAGCTGGAACAATTAACACCACAAGAGTCAGAGAACAGAAAGTCAAACTATTTATCTCCTGCCGAAGTTAGAATATTCGGCAGTACGCATGTCCGTACTCTCGTTCACCATTTCCTAAAGTTCAATATGCCAATACGAAATAAGGGGGTGTGGATCGTGGAAGTACATCACGATTATGTCACATCCGAACGCCATCTCGTTGTATTGGCTGGAACCATTCAGAAATGCATGAGCTGAGCTAGACATGTGGTCAATGACACGGCAGGTTATTGATTTAAATTATTGTGAAATGAAAGTAAAAGTAAAAAGAACTATTTTATATATTAACAAGGTAAAAACAGAAAAGAAGATATCCATTGTGAAAAGTTAAGTTTTTATTTTTTCTTTAAAAATAAAAATCCTGTTAAATAAATTTAAATAAATAAAGCATATGTTTACCAGAGGAATATTTATGTGGAAGTAGAAAAACAACCATGTATATTAAACATGATTCAAATTGTTGATGACTCAAATGACATGACTCAAATGTTATTTAGCAAGGTGATAAGAATTAGGGTTCTAATTCCTGACAAGATGAAAATCACATTTTTTTTTTCTGCGCATCATCGCAAAATTCGCGATTTTTCCACGCCTTTTAAACGAAAAGTTGTGCACACCACAGGTTGTGCATCCCTATTCCAATTCATATCATCATAGAGAATGATCCCTGACAGTTTCATTGAAATCTGAAATGGTCAGGTTGAATATCGAAGTTTTTGGTTGATTTGACGATGGAATGACCCAAATAATCTTTATGTATATTGGCAACTAAAAATGCCACCCATGTAATAATTTTCTGATTTATTTAAGATATTTTATATATTCAGTTTGGTTAAATACTTTTATAAACTGAATATAGGTGAATCCCTAATTTGTGTTTGCTTACTGATGTGATTTTGCATGGAAATTATCTGATTTACATTTAATTTTGAAAAGGTAATCTTAGTTCTTTAAATTGAAATTATAATGATTGATAGCAACTTCAAAGTTATTACATAGATATTTTTAATATTTTTTTTTTCTTTTCAAGGCTGCTGAGCAAGGTATTCCTCCTGCAAGGACTTCTCGATTTTATGCAAAAGGTGCTTTACAATATTTAGTGCCCATCTTGATGCAAACATTGACAAAACAGGTATGATACAATGATAAATATTTCCTAATAAACTATTAAAAAATTACAAAGATGTTATAAGCAATTTAGTTTAATTTTGGTTAGAAATAACAGGGTTCCCAGTGTCATGGAAAGTCAAGGAAAAATGACATCAAATAGCTTCTGGAATAAATCGCTAAATTTGCCAAACAACCTCCCTCCTAAAAAAGGAGGGGTATATCAAGGAATTTGCCAGTTATATTTTGCTGGGAACCTTAAATAAACTTATGAGACTAATTGAAATTTTGATAGTTTGCTTATTAGCTTATATTAGCCTAAAGTCTTCTGATATATTGTGGTAGTAACAACTCCTGTTGTGTGTGCATGTCTGTGCATATTCAATAAAGTTTGGTTTGCTTTTAAATTTTTATTAAAAGATAATGCTGAATTTTTAATTTTGTCTCCCATTTCATTTTGGCATATTTAACATCTGTTGATTTGTAGGAAGAACATGATGATGAGGATGATTGGATTCCCTGTAAAGCTGCTGGTGTATGTTTGATGCTAATGGCTGCTTGCTGTGAAGATGACATTGTTCCTCATGTTCTTCCATTTGTAAAAAACAATATAAAACATACAGACTGGAGATATCGGGATGCTGCTGTTATGGCTTTTGGTGAGTGTCCATACTTTTTGTGTTTCTTTGGCACTTAAAATAAATTATAAGTGTCAGAGTCCATAATTCTTTTTCTAGTACAGAGGAGAAGAAAGATGCACGATGTTCTGAACTGTAGAAAAATAGTATTGAATAGTTACTTTAGAATTTAATACATTACAGAATCCATTATCCAAAAATCTTAACGCTTTCTGGATTGCAAGATCCCATTATAATTTTTTTTTTTTTTTTTTTAATTTAAACTGATTTTTTGCTTTTATTCAGTGGCAACAATATATAAAACTAATTAGGAACTAATATGTTATTTAAACTAAAAATTTTACCCCTGCCGATCAATATTTTTAATTATCTCCCCCTTTTTTTAAAATAAATCAGTTTTGTTTGCTTGAGCCACTTTTGCTTATCTTGAACAAAAGGCTCTTGATTTTTCTGTGTATACATATGTTTTGTTTATGAAACTCTTCCATTTCTTGGATTAACTTTTGCTTAATGTCAAATTTACTTTTTGCTAAAAGTGCTGTTGAAATTGTTTCACTTAATCATACTCTCTTCCTTTTTCATTATAGTTTTATTTAAAATTTCGAGGTCTGTTAAATACAGCACAAATTGTGCATTATTATTGGTGTTAAAACAATCTTGGATTGCTTCTTTGTCAATCTTTTTCTGAAATTTCCTGTTTTTGTGTATTCAAAGTTTCATGGAGAAGTCTTTTCTTTCAGTATCTGAAACCCTTCACAAATTTCATTGACTTAATTTTCTTCATGAAAAAATATAGTGTTCAGCATTAGGTTGTACCTGCTCCTGTTTTATTCATGGCCATGAGTAGTGGTGTAATTTTAAAGAGAACAGAGAATATACATTCTAAGCAGAGGGTATACCCTAGATCTTTATATACTATCTTTTTTGTAGAAATGGTAAATGGTGTTCTTTAAAAAAATTCTAAAGGTATACGGCTTATATCTCCATATACCATCCTACATTCTTGGCCATGAGTATCATGGAGTCACTCTTACAGGCAAGGGCGGATCTGGAGAGTCCTCAAGGGGGGGGGGGGGGGCGATTTCAAAAAATTTGGAGTGTCGAATCTGAACGCGAGTCGAGGCTATTATTTTCACTGTGGGTCAGGTTTGGGTCCGGTTGACTTCTATTTTTACTGTGGGTCAGGTTTGGGTCCAGTTGACTTCTACTTTTACTGTGGGTCGGGTTTGGGTCCGGATGACTTCTATTTTTGCTGCGAATCTGATTTGGGTCTATTTTGCTAACATTTGGGGAATCTATTTTGCTAACATTTCTTTTCATTTTGTTAATGTTTTTCATTTCTTATTCGCCAAATCACTAACGTTATCAAAAGTCAGCGAGAACCCTGGGTCGGGCCAATAATGCTTATCATACAGGCTGGATCGGACACAGACCGAATGTTTAGCTTTTATTCTAAGGCAAGGCCCGGGCTGGAAATTTTGGTCAGTGCAGACTAGAGATGAATTCGGATTCTCTTTAGTCCGATTCCACCCAATCCCGACGACTTTAAATCCGAGCACACCCGAACCCGAAACCTTTTGCGCTATCAGAGCCAGAACTCGGTACCGAAAGTATACAGTAAAAGAAAAATTGCATAGTATTTTTAAAAATATATTAAAGAAAAAATTGTAATTTTTAAAGTATTTTTTACATAGAAATGCCTGTTAAATGAGATTTTAAATTTAATATAAAAAAAAGTTTGCTATAAAATAAAAATATACTCTCTACATAAAAAGAATTCTAATATTTGGTCTCTTTTCATAAAACATATTAATGAGGTGTTTCCATGAATAAATGCATGTAACCTGTAGAAATTACTGTGATTACCTGCGGAATCAAACATTTAGTTTTCTATTAAAAGTGCTCATTTTTACTATAACTATTTCATTCCTCATAAAAATCTTTCGCGATAGGCGTTACCTAAAAAATAACCTTAAATTAAAAATTTTGAAGTTTCGATGCTTTTATATGAATAGAGGAAACATCGCTTGATTTCTTTCTATAGGAATAATATAGTAATTATATTTACTTACGACTGGAGGTGACTTCATAAATTGCAGAGTACGACTTCATCCTAAGCAGAGTTCACAAAGAAATAATGATCACTAAAATTATATGAAGAGCGATTACGACTAGTGTACATTCTGTACAATATAAATCTAACATATTCGCAAACTGAAATCGGAATAAAATATTCTCTTCGCGTTAGATTCTAAATAATAATAATAAAAGAAATAAAAGAAACAATGGCAAAATAACCTCTGCCACAAACAAATATCGAACTAAAGATAAATTCATTATTCCCGCTCTTTCGTTGGCGCCAGAACGTCGTCCCAATGGCAAAAGAAAAAAAAATCTGTAGACATGACTAATAATTTACTTTTAAAACAGCATTCTAATACTAAAATAGAAAAAACACACTTTCTGCTTCCCCTTCATTCTAATCAAAATGGGAATACGGATTTGATAAGTAAATTTTAAGGAGGGGGAGGGGGGGAGGTGAGTTCTTTTAACACTTTCTATTTGTCGATAAATAAAATTTTAAATTTTCAGAAAAAATGAGTCCGAACCCGAAGACTAGAATAAAAATAGAGTGAGCTCGTATCGGGCATGGGCTCGGTCTGAGCCCGTCTCATCTCTCCCCAAATATCTAGGAAGAATGACTCAAGGTCAGACTCGACATAGAAGAAAAAGAAGTCTGGACCGACCCAAATCTGTAAGAAAATAAAAATAACACGGCCCGCTCTGAAAGTGAAAAAAAACCTGACCCAACCCGAGCGTTTAGTTTTTATATTGGACGGTGCCTGGTCTTGGAAATATTAGTCCGTGTATACCTCTAGGAAAAGGGCAGTCCACGTCAGGCCCGACCTGAAAAAATAAAACAGTGGGGCTCGATTCAACTGTGCAGAAAAAGTAAGACCGGACCCAACAAGGTTCTGAAAGTGTGAAGACCTGACCCAGTCCCAGTCTAGTAAATTTAATTTGGCGCGAACCGATCAGAGTCGCGCAGGGATCGAGTTTTAGCCCCGTCCTCATTTTCGGACGGGCATCTAATGTAATTTTGCAGACCTTTTATTGGGCTCAAGGGAGGGGGGAATCGCCCCATCGCTCCCCCCTAGATCCACCATTGATAAACTACATAACATTATTACATAAAACTCCTTATGTAATATATACCTAGATCTTTTAGTATCTTTTAATAAATAAATAAATTAATTAAAAAATTTATTCTGCTAAAACGAAAAGTCAACTAAAAGCAAATTCATTGTTGTGTTTGTTTTGATTGGCGCCATTAGATCGTCACAAGAAATTCTGTAAAAATGAATCTTTAATTATCACAAATTTTCATTTGAAGCTTGAAACAGCAATGAAATACTAAAATAAAAAAACACGATTTTAGTTCCCCATCATTTTGATCAAAATAGCATAATGACTTGAAAAGGAATAAATACGCAATTTTAAGTGGAAAAAATTTGTTTCAATCTTTTCTATACATGAATATATAAAAATTTTCCGTTTAAAAAAAATGAGCCCAAGTCCGCAGACCGTTTCATCTTTAGTGTTTACCTCTAGGAAGAAGAAAGTCTATGCCAGACCCAACCTGAAAAAAAAAATGTGGCTCGGTCCAGCTTTCCAGAAAAAAAAAAAAAACCCAATCTGCCCCGGTTCTGAAAGTGTAAAGACCTGACCCAGTCCCAGTATAATAAAATTGGCGCGACCCGAGTTGGGTTGCACCCGTCTCGAATTTAGATCTAACAACTTTTCCGTGCGTGCATCTAATGTCATATTGCAGACCCTTTACTGAGCTCAAAGGGGGGGGGGGCGATCGTCCCCCTTTTATCCGCCACTGAGTGCAGCCCGGAACGGTTGGCGCCGGATTCTAGTTAGGATCTAACTCATTTCTTGCAAGGATGCATGTATTTTTGGAAACTTTCATTAGCTCAAGAAGTGAAGACGATCGCCCCCCTCAGACCCGCCATTGGGCCCGACCCAAATCTGCAGAAAAATAATGGTCATGATACGGCCCGGTTCTGAAAGCGAGAAAACCTGACCCAGCCCGAGCCTCACGAAATTAAAAAGGCAAGATCCCGGGGCGGGCCGCGCCCAACTCGATTCATTTCCTGCGAGGATGCATGTCTTTTTAGGAAATTTTTATCCCCCCCCCCTCCCCCCGCCTTAGATCCGCCATTGCTTCTCCCCCCTTATGGTCTGGTTCGATCCCAGACCGAGCATTTACCTCAAGGAAGAACAAAATCCACGCTAGGCCCACCCTGAAAAGAAAAGTGTGGCTCGATCCCGCTCTACAGGAAAAAATAAGACTCGACCCACCCCGGTTCTGAAAGTCTAAAGACCTGATACGGTTTCGGGACTTAAAAATGGCGCGGCCCGACCCGGGCCGCGCCGGTCTCGAGTTTAAGTCCAACCCTTTTTCCGTGCGGACATCTAATATCGTTTTTCAGACCCTTTATTGGGCTCAAGGAATGGGGCGATCGCCCCCCCCCCCCCCCCCCCCCCCTAGATCCGCCATTGCTTACAGGCAAGAATAGCCAAAAAAGGAGCCAAATCTATAAAAATTTTCAAAAATGTTTTGCATAGTAAAGCTTGAGACATAATTGTCATAATTTATAAAGTGAGACTGATTTATAAGGTTATTCATTATCACAAGTACTAAATGATTTTAAATCTGGGTTTTGTAAAAATTTACTTTTATTTTTTTTTGGCTAAATTAAAACAAGGCTAAACCTCTTTTTGATTTTTTATAAATATAATCAACAAGTCATTTTGGAATTCTTATTTTTTTCAGCTATGTGCTATTAAAATGGATTAAAAATATTAATTTGGTTTGACCTTGACATGAAAAGATGTTACATTTTGTTGAAAATCACTCAACAGATGGTGCTGTTATGCTGTCTTTTTATGATTTTTGCAATAGCTGTATCTCAAGAATTAATGCATGCACAGATTTTCGTGAAACTTCAAATTCAGTTAGTCCTTGATATGAAGCAATTTTATTTACGTTTTGGTGTCAAGATATCAAATCCAATTAAATTTATTTTAAATCTTCTTAATATTATCTTAAACTTTTGTATATATAAGTTTTTGATAGGAGCAATTCTTATCACAAAAAAATAAATAAAAACAAAAAGAGGGTGGAAGATGAAGAAATGAGGAAGTTATTTTTTTAGATATCAAATTTGATTAAATTTATTATACATCTTCTCAATTATTTTTACAACTTTTATACTGGCAAGTTTTTGATAGGATTTTGTACTTATAGCAAAAACAAACAGTAATAAGAGTTGAAGGAAAAATAGTTTTAAGGGTGTACTCAATTCCAAACTGCTTATATTATATATACCGTATTTACTCATGTATAATGCACATTTTTTCTCCCAAAATTTAGGGCAAAAACCCTGGGTATGTGTTATACACGGAATATTTTTTTACTGCTTTAAGTAAGTGCACGGTATACATATAAATCAAGAAATATATTCATAGAATAAATTAAAACTGGGATTTTATTGAAGTATTCCTGTATCTTTATTTCACTCCTTGCACTGTCTATACAAAAGAGTTAGTAACAATTTTTAAACACTAATTTGCAATCTTTATTGCCGCCACTGTGTTTTATGTGATGGTAACAGCAAAAATTCATGTAACAGATACAGATTTGCACTATTATTAAAAAAAAAAAAATCTGTTAGGTTAAAAAGTTAATTTTTTTTAGGAAACTGGGATGCTTAGAACTTTTTATCTAACTCTGACCTCAAGTTACAGATAAAATTTTAGTAAGATTAGTGTAGTTTTACTAGATTCATTTGTAAAACTACAGATGTATATAGATTTACAAAAACTTGTTTTATAGATTCTCTCTTTTCTACAATGTACTGATAAAATTTTTGCAAAAATAAATTTCTTCAACCTTATAAACTTTACTTTTGTAGAATGTTTTTTTCTTCTTGACAGTATAGACGTTCAAGTATTTTGTTCCCAAATGACGTCACCATATCATGACTGACACTTCTTACCCGAAGTCTAAAAAAAAAAAAAAATTTAGACTTCGTTTCTAGCCAGACATAACATTTGTTTAGATTTTCTTTAATGAAATTTATTTGGTCATTCATTCCCTTGCATGTCAAATTTTAGGTGTGCATTATACATGAGATACAAAGAATCTCCATTTTTCATTCTAAAGTACTGGGTGTGCATTATACAAGCGTGTGCAGTATACACAAGTAAATACTGTGTTCTTGCTCATTTATAAATTATTTTTGTTCTCGAACACGTCCAATTGGCAGGTTTTCTTATTTAGGAACTACATGTGATGTATTGCCCATTTTTTTTTGTTAAAGTCAGGATATATTTTTAAAATGCTGTCAAAGTGGGCATTTTGAACCGAATTTTGCAAAGCAATTATGATTGAAAAATTTAAGATGTATTCTAATAACATTGTTTTCAGACTCATTTTTAAGTTAAATTTTACTCTCAAATGCATTAAATGGACAGTTATTTAAGAACTATATAATGTTTCATATTGATGGATTATTTTCATAAAATCAAAATACTCAAATTGCTACCAAATTTGGACATTTTGAACTGAATTTCACTTAAGATGATTCCAATAAGATCAGTTCTCAAAGAAAAATTAAAAATTCTTCAAAAGCAGGAACCCAGATTATATCATTTTTGGACAATTGAAAGGAAGTTTTGGTCCATACAAGTGGGGGGGGGGGGGGGGGGGAGTGAATAAACAGGTCATTGTTTTGTTTTTTTCACTTAGCTCAAGAATTTTTCTTATCCGCCACTTTTTATCATAAAAGCACACAATATAATCATTTACTTTGAATGATAGTGAGCTTTTCCAAATTTTTGAGATATTGTGATCATTATACTGTTCACGGGTAGATGTTACAAAGCACCTGATAACACTTTCACTCAGGGTTGGCATTTTTGCCGGCAAAAAGGTATTTTTGCCAGGACAGTGGCAAAAACTGGAAAAAACCTATTTGTCTTTAATGTGTAATAAAATCTGCATTCTAATAAGGATAGTAATGTTATAAACAATTAAATTTAACAATGTACTATTTAATATTTTAATTTAATTTGCTAATTAATATTAAATACTTTAAATCTTTGAAAAATAAGTGCGATTCAGTCTTCCTTAGGAATTTAAGAACAAAATAAAAAAAATTACATACCTAATTATTTATCTTAAGTCAGGGATATGTTTAGGAAAATTTTATTTTCTTTAAAAAACCCTTCATAAATTAATTTGTCTTAAAACAGGACCCTTCACAAAATTCTTTAATCTCAAACAGGACCCTTCATAAAATTATTTCTCTCAAATAGACATTTCACCTTCAAACTGAACTTTTCACAAATTTAATCATTTAAGCACACCATCAAATATGTCCAGCAAGTAGTGATGCTATTGAAAGATTTTCTTCAAGTTTTTCATTTGTGCAAACTAAGATTCGAAATTATCAACAGATACTCTTTCAAAACTTTACTGTTATGCCATGCTAAAGCAGCAAAATTTAGGATGTGAGGAAGATATTGCTGAAATATTTGAAATTTAATACTTTTCTGCTCTAAATATAATTTTATATTAAATTAAATTTAGGTTACCATAACTGTTTCTTCGAATTTCTAACATATATAAACTATAAACATAAATCAGGGTTCGCACGGACCTTAAAAGTCCTTATAAACTCCTTATATTTCGATAGTCCTTAATAAGGATCCTTAAAGTCCTTATTTTTTATTGAAAGTCCTTATTTTTTAACATGGGCTTAATATTAACACAATCCGCAAAATGTTTTTAAAAAATCGCCAAACATTCCAGTGGTGATTCCCGTCCGAAATTTCGAAAATTTAAGGCATCCTCTTCCGAAAATTTGAAAATGGGTTATGAGTTCCACATAGTTGCCAATTTGTACGGTCTAGCGCGCGGAAAAATGCAAATTTCGTAAAAGGATAGCCGAAAAAGCACACGTTTCGTCAATATTTCATGGGAAAACGACGATTTCGCCGATGTATTTGACAACGAACTTTGACAAAAGATCGCTGAAGAATGCGAATTTCATGTGCAGATCACCGAAAAAACAGCAATTTCACCAAATATCGCAGACAAAACGCTGATTTCGTCTGAAGACCGCGGGAAAACGTCGCTTTTGTCTAAAGATTGCGGATATAACGCCGATTTTGTTAAAAGATTGCGGGAAAAAAGTGGTTTTCGATAAGATAGCTTAAAAATATTTTGTCAAAAGATTATTGAAAAAAAAAACGCAGATTTCATCAAAAGATCACGGAAAAAACGCCGATTTCGTCAACAGATCGCGGGGATAAAACTCCTAAGGATGATTCTCGTTCGAAATTTTAAGGCATCTTCCAAAAATTTGAAATTGGGTTATCAGTTCTGCATAGTTGCCAATTTGTACGGTTTTGCGCGCAGAAAAAACCATCGCGGTGCAATGCAAATTTCGTGAAAGGATGCCGAAAAGCACACACTTCGTCAATATTTCGTGGAAAAACGACGATTTCGTCAATTCTTTTGTCAACGAACTTTGTCAAAAGATCGCTGAAAAACGCGCATTTCCTGTGCGGATCGCGGAAAAAAGGGCAATTTCCCCAAATATCACTGATTTCGTCTGAAGACCGCGGGAAAACGTCGATTTTGTCTAAAGATCGCGCGATCTTTTAACGCCGATTTCATCAAAAAATCACAGAAAAAACGCCGATTTCGTCAAAATCGCGGGGATAAAAGGACGTTTTCGAAAATAAGTCTCATAAAAATGCGAATTTTGTGTAAAGATTGTCGAAAAAACGCCGATTTCATTAAAAAGAAACACGAAAAAATGCAGATGTTGTTAAAAGATCGCGGAAAAACGGCCGATTTTGACAAAAGATCGCAATAAATCGCCGATTTTGCTAAAATATCGCAGATAAATCGTTGATTTTGTCTGAAGATCGCGGGAAAACGCCGATTTCGTCTGAAGATCGCGGATCCCCCCATCCCCGCCTATTTCCGAAAAAACAAAATTTCCCCCAGAATCACCCCTGAAAACGCCGTTTTTGAGAAAAGATCGTGCAAAAAATGCAAATTTTGCTTAAAAATCGTCGAAGAAAACGCCGATTTCATTAAAAAAAGGGGGGGGGGGGGAGAACGTTGATTTCGTCAAAAGATCGCTGAAAAACCGCCGATTTCGACAAAAGATCGCAATAAATCGCCGATTTTGCTAAATGTCGTAGATAAATCGCCGATTTCTTCTGAAGATCGCGGATAAACCCCGCCCCCTTCCCAGAGGGTGGGGTGTGTGCAACTCACGGAATTCCCCTTCCCCCTGCACCGTCGATTTCCGAAAATGCGATGTTAATTTCCGAAAAAAAAAATTGACCCAGAATCCCCCCCCCCCCCTGAAACATTCATAATCTGCCAAATATGACAGCTGAAAAAAAAAATCAAGTTTCTTTGTTATAATTTTCTTATTTCTGATTGGACATTAAAGCTGCCCCTTTTGTTTTCCAATTGCTACGTAGGATCCTCGTATCCACAAACACCAATCGTAATCAGTATTCACCATCTAAAATTTCCTTTTCTTTGATATAGAGAAATGAATAACAAAGAAGATATTTCGCCAAATAATTGCACCAATCTGTTCTATAATCTGCTGATCTGTGTTTGATCGTAGTCTTATTATTTCACTGGATTGGATATGTGTAGCATGGTTAACAGCAACAGTCTTCCTCTGTAGGAAATAAAAGGAAATTAATTGAAGATGACTTAGGTTTTATAAAGAAAAAAATATGGCTTCTTGAAAAAGAAGTATTGGAGTTAGAAAATAAGGCCAATGAATTAGCTGATAAAGCTGATCAACTAAAGATATTCAATTATTTATAAAATCGAACAATTGTAGAAAATCTGAAAAAAGAAAAAAAAAAAAAAAAAAAAAAAAAAAACGAAGAAATTTCCTCCCTGACCAAAGAAAGAGATGCTAAAATACAGTTACTAGCCAACTAATGTTATATATTTACGATTAAAATTTAATGTAAGTAATTATGCGTACTATTCTTTTTTAACTTTAGAAAGTCCTTATTTTTCTTTTAGCAAAATCCTTACAAAGTCCTTACAGAGTCCTTATTTTCCATTTAGCAAACTCTGTATGAACCCTGTAAATTCTTTACTTAGTCTCAACAGTTCTATTATGAATTATTAATAATTGTATAAACATGAATAAATGTTTCTATTTATTTATATAAAATTGGTATTTTTTCATTTATAACCTTGTTATAAAAATTAGTATTCTGTTATAAAATGCATAATTATACTTATTTAACTTAAAAGTTAAAATAAATTTAGAATAATATTGATTTATTTATATAAAATTGGTATTTTTTTCTTTCATGGAATATTTTCTCTTTTTGGAAAAAAAAAATTAAATGGGCAGCCTATTTTTGCCAGGACGGTTTTTTCCACCTTCGGCAAAAACTCACCAACCCTGCTTTCACTTAATGGTATAAATTGGCGATATGCTTATGTACCAGGAATTTGTTAGCAGAACAGCCTTTAAGACAGAACACAACTGAGTTCTCCTATTGCAAAGCTAAATAAGTTCTAGTAATGAACAAATTAAAACATGATACAGTTATTCACTATTCACTGAGTGATCATAACTAAACAGGATAGAACAAGAAAAAATTTCAATCACAAAACCAAGCATGCAACAGTTTAAGGCATGATATATTTATACACTGAATAAATGAATTGTAAAAATGCAGATTTATTCTAAATTATAAAATGAAGTATGCACCTAGTATTTACAGTTTAAACCACAATATATTTATGCACTGGCACATTAAAAATTAAACACGACAGGATAAGAAAACTTGTTCTGTTCTCGGTTATAGAATTTATCGGTTATAAAATGTAAGTTGCATGGATAGATGACAGCACATAATTAATACGAATTCGTCCAAAGTTTCCTTTATAAGGTATAGGCTATTTTATAATACTTTTGATGACTGTAAATACCCAATCTCTAAACAGTAATGAATAATATGAAACAAATACATTCTAACGGATACAGAATTCGAAATTAACAATATCATATGGGTATTCCAGTTTGTCGTTATTTTTACAGCACTATTTGTTGTTGAAATGATCACTTAACTTTGAAATCTGCCTTCGCCGATAGGCAGAGCCAGCAGGGATTTTTTTTTTTTTTTTAAACAAAAAAACATGTTGACTCTTAGCTGTTTTAGCAGAGCGTAGTGCCCGACAGGGCCTTTTTAACAATTCATTTCTGCCCCCTAGCAATTCAATTGATCCCCGGAAAATATTAATTCTAGGGGACTATAAACAAACCATTTTGCAATATTTTTTGTGAACGAGGTACAAGTGCTTTTTTAGAACAGTCTTGCTTTTTTAAAAAAATGTCTGCCTGGTGGCCTTTAACATTATTTTTTAAATACATTCTATATACATAGATGAGGAAAATAGTCTGTTCCTCACAAAAGTTGTACATAATTTTTTATGAGCAAAAAACAGATTTATTGAAACATTCAAAATTCTTTTAATGCTTTTAATTTTTTTATCGAAATATTTATTTCATTTGTATTGAAATTTTCATCTGATCTTTCTTTCTAAATAAGATGCACATAGATCAGAAAAATACTGTTACTCACAAAATAGTTGCACATTTTTTTCTTACAAGCATTAAACTTAGATTTATTTATTCTGAAAAAGGTATTTTAAAGCTTTTAATTTTCATATTAAAATTTTTTTTCTCATTACTTACTTTTACATAAATTTAAATGTATTCTAAAATGGTGATGATCATTATTGATTGTGATTGTTAGGCACTAACTTCAAAATGTAATTCATTATTTTTATATGTATATATTCATAAATTAATCATAAATATGTAAATTCATCTCTTTTAAGAATATTCTCTCAAAAATCCATGTTTGGTGGATATTAAATTATACAAATTAAGTTTAACCTTTTTTATGCCGTGTACCTGATATCCGATGCGTGGTTAATTGGATTATGTTTCATTTCAGTCATTGGAGAATTTTAAAGAATTGTTAGATAAAATTAGAAAACATAAAAATTATTCATTCTAGAAGCATTTAATTGAAAAGGTGTTTTTTAGTGTCTCCTACAGGTGCCACAGGCCTGAGAAGGTTATTGGTGTGTTTTAAAATAGATTTTCGATGAGGCCAATTTAACTTCCTTTGACTTGTTTTCCATTCAGACCAAATTTTTTCATGATAAACATTGTACGAATATAGTAACCTTCTAAATAAAATTATTAAACACTTGCCCTTTTTTAGGAAGCATTTTGGAAGGTCCTGATCCAAATAACCTCAAACCTATTGTTGAACAAGCAATGCCAATGTTTATTGAGCTTATGTCTGATGAAAGTGTTGTGGTGAGAGATACTGTTGCATGGACTATAGGAAGAGTTTGTGAACTGATTCCTGATGCTGCAGTTAACAAAACATATTTAAAGCCATTATTAGAAGCATTAATTAAAGGTCTTAGTGCTGAGCCTCGAGTTGCTTCAAATGTTTGTTGGGTAAGTATCAAAGCTTATTTTAAGTTGTTTAATGTGCTGTTTTATTTATATTTGATTATAATCTTGGTGCTTGAAAGTTCATTTCCTGATTAGCCTATCAGTCATTAAAAAATCTCTGGTAGTAATAAATAACAGTAAACTGAATATTATTATATTTGCCCTATTTCAGTCATTATCAAGGATATGATCATATTTCATATAAGAAAAGTTAATAAGTTTAAATATACCTTATTGTTAAAATTGTTAATGAAAATTTTGTTTCAAGTTGTTGTGATACCACTTGTAAATTTTTATGAAATAAGTGTGTCAAGATGTTGGTTTCCAGTGCACACACACACAAAAAAAAAAAATTTTGTCTAGTCCGCTCTCTCCTAATTTGTTCTAAGGTTTTAGGAACATCTTGTATGTTTAATCTCTGAAAATCGTGTTTAAGAATGTTGCACAGCAGTACCTGGATTAAACTTCTTTACTAAATAAAAAATAAAGTTATTCTTTTTAAGTTGCCTCTATTGGAATAGATTGTATTATATACATTTATCTTTCTTCTTGGCAAACAAACACTACGATTGTAGTGTTCATTCTAGGCCATTTTTGAGGGGTGCAGCACCCTGCCCTTTTTGAAATTTACAAAATGCACCCTGCCCTTTTTAAAAGTATTAAAATGCACCTCTGGTTTTACCCAGAGATTTTTAATAAATATTTTTTTATTTTGTAGTATTTCTAAATTTGTGTTCCCAAAAATGATAGAATTTTTCCATTTCTTTAAGAAAAAGAACATGAAACTATTCAATCGTTTTAATTTAATTGTATTCTTAATTTTTATACCATTAAATCACTCAAAATTAATGTTACTTGATTTATCATATTTAAAAATTGTGTATTTTACCGCTTTCTTTTTTCCCCTTCTAAAGGCAATAACAATTTTTTCTTGCAAAAGTGCCCTTTTCTGCTGCAGTAGTGCCCTTTTTTATAAATTGCACCATGCCCTTTTTATTGCTAAAGTGAACACTAATGATTGTAATATTTTCATTTTAATTTCTTCAAAATTTCTTTTTGCTTTTAAAATACCTGTTTTAGAAATTTATTCTTTTGATTCTCAGAAGCTATTTTAACTCTTATCTTCTTCATAGGGACCGTTCAAGTATTACGTAAGCATATTTTTAGTCATTTTGTACCCCCTCCCCCCTTTAAGAAAATATAAGCAAATGCTAGACCCCCCCCCCCTTTGCTTACATAAGATTTTATGACAGTTTATACATCAATACTTCTTGATTTATAAAAAGTTACCAATCATTTACATTATTAATCCTACACGTAATGCTTATGTAAGAATTGTCGTGACCCCCACCTCTCCCTTGTCAGAAAAAATAAGCAGACTCTGGACCCTCCCCTCCCCCTTTAGTGCTTACGTAATACTTGAACGGTCCCATAAGCAATAATCAAAGCAATGCTTTATTGCAAAAAAGGCAAACTAATTATGGAAGCAACCCTTTCTGAAATTTGATGTTTAAGAATGACAAACCTTTTTAATTGAAATCTCTCTGTTCATTTTCTTGTTGGCCTTGTCTCATGATTGATTCATCTGTTTAACATCTGTGAAAATTGCATTTAAGGCATGCGTGAGTGCTTTTTCTGGCATGAAATGAAAAAAGATAAGTTGTTGATGAGTTCGTTTTTAATTAGTATCTCGACTAATTAAGAAAAATTTTAAATTGAGTTCCATGTACATCAAAACAGACCTTGAACTTTACCTGTATAAATTTTCAGCCTTGTAAGTGTGGATTTTCCTAGCCACCGCATACAAATACAAAGCAAATCTTTTTTTTTTAAATATAGATGGTAAAGTTCATTATTCAAAGTATTAGTACAATCTGGAAATTGGGAAAATTTGTCTATATGCAAAAATACTTGTCAATGAGACTGATTTGTCTATTTTTGTATACCATATTTTTTTTCACATGCTGACTAATATTTTCCAATATTTTAAAGATGCACATGGTATGAATTTTTGATATTAGCACAAATTAAATTGACCAGATGTCCTCATTTTCTGTGGATAGCACTTATATTGAAGGCAATTTAACAATCACAAAATATGAATCATTTTGCGATGTCTTAAAATGTTTATAGATATTTAATTTATATAAATATGTTTAAATTTTAACCTCATTTTACTTTAAAAGTCTGGAATATTGATTTATGATCATTGCATCGTGAAAATCAGGTGAAAAGATTAAAATACTAACACTTTGAGGTCTAAGCCAGAGTGTCACACAGGTTGTCGTTTTTGGTGAAGCAAACTAAGCCCACGAGTCTCTTGGGATCGACTTTTAACTCTGAGCTATTAAAATGCAGACTGTATGTTCATGGTCCTTTCAGATATGAATTTTTATTTGTTAATATTTATGGATTTTTATTTTGAAAATTTATTGAAGACAGCATTAAACAGAAGTAAAAATATAAAAGTATCTAGAATCAGAGCTTCAATTTGAACTTATTGTGAAGATTGTGGTGTTGCTCTTAGTGCAAATCGGTGCTTTGGAATTTATTACCTAAAATAAAATTTTACAAAATGTTTATATAGAAATAAAACCCATTTTGAGATTTGTACAATATTTGCAAAAATTTTTATTAAAGTCCATATTTTAAAATTTTGTTAAATGTTTATATGTAAGCATATTTTTAGCTTATAATGAAAAAAAAAAATTGCATATCTTCCAGATATTTTTTTTATAAAATTCTGAAAAGTGTCAGATGTCATCAGCCCAGAAAGTGAAGTATGTTATTGAAATAACTCCTGGAAGTGTTTAAAAAAAGGAAAATAAGTACATTCAATTTGGTGAATTTTCCCATAATCTATCAATGAATTTTACTGTATTTTTTCGTGACTCATTTATTTCCTTTTGATCAATTGACTAATTTAGATTTCCTGTTGTCAAATTTTGTGATATTTTCTGGTTACCCATTGTCAAATTCTGTGAAACTTCCCTGCAACCAGGGTTTGTAAATATCATGGTATTAGTATACATCCGATAATTTCAAAATAGCTAAGTTATTGTTGATAATATTTTCAAGCATAATAAAAAAATTAGAAACTAAAAAATATTGCACTTAATATGAAAACTTAATCAAACATTCTAAAAATTCATTTCTTCCTCCCCCCCCCGCCTTTTTTTTTACTCTGAACAAAATTAAAAAAGAACTAACTAAAAGATTCAGTTTAAAGTATAGAAAATCAGAAATTTATAAAACAATTTATATACAAAGCAAATTTTTGTATTTAAAAAAATGTTGCATGAAAATTTTTTTTGTAATTTTGTATTCCCTAACATGTTGCAGTTTAAATTCAACTGAACTAAAATCAGGAAAGATTTTCTCATAAAACTGTATATAGCAGATTATTTAATTAGGGCATCAAATTCTAATTATGCCCCGGGTGCAATTTTTTCTTTGCACGAAAATGAATGTGAATCAGGAGAATCTGCTTTTTGGAGCAATAAAAATGCAATTTTGAAGCATGAAAATAAGTTTTTAGAACAAAAAAGTTCGCTCCTGACATTAACCTTTTTTTTTTGTGCTATTTTGGCAAAATTTGCAATCTTTTGACAAAATCTGCCCTTTTTTTTCAGGATATTTTGAAGAAATTTTTTTTTTTTTTTTTTTTTGGGAAATTTTTTATGAAATTTGTCGTTTTTTAGGAATTATTTGACAGAATTTTCCGTTTTATTGCGATTTTTAGGCGAAATTTGCCGTTTTTTCGCAAATCTTTTGATGAAATCTTGCGTTTTATTGCAATTTTTTGCTAAAATTTGCCGTTTTTTCACGGTCTTTTGAGGAAATCTGCCGCTTTTTCGGGATTTCGTGACGAAATTAGCCATTTTTCGCGAATGTTGTCAGAAGTTAATCATTATTACGCGATTTTTAAACTAAATTTGCCTTTTTTTTGATATTTTGACAAAATTATGCATCCCGGGGGCGGGTAAGAGCTATTTTTTGTGTTCCTTTGCTGATCTGTTGCATACTGTACGCACTACAGCCCGTTATCATCATCGCTGAAGGACTGCGTTTTTTCAAATGTGGGTCAAGAAGGATGCTAGTTTTTCGATGAGGAGCACTATTTTTTAAACTGAGGGGCAAGAGAGGTGCTATTTTTTAAACTAAAGGGCAAGAGGGGCGGAGCGCCCTCCTGAAACCCTCTGGGGGAAACTCTGATATATATCAATAGATATGTATCGTGATATACAAACTCTGCCTGCAACTGATTGATGAAAATCATTTTTTCCTCCCTGTATCAAAATAAAATTTCAGTTTTGTTCCTTTACACGAGTTTCTTTGACCAACTAACAAATTTTGTAATATTATCCAGTGACTGATTGCTAGGTTTGCTATATTATCCTGTGACCAGTTAATTAACTTCAAGAATTTTTATCTGTGACACATTGACAAATGGTTTTTTCCAAAACAGTATTTTATTCTGTGACCACTTGGTAAATATTCTTGTCCATAAATATGCTTGCTTTTGTACCATATTGTAACAACATTGATATTTTTCCTTTTTGCATCTAATTGAAAAATTTAGCCATTTTCCTCTGCTACCAGCTGATGAATTTCATATTTTTTATGACGAATTGACTAATTTCCAGATTTTTATTCCTCAAATGATTGGCAAATTACTATATTTCGTTTTTTCTATGACTGATTTATGTATTTTGAGCTTTTTTGTCCTCTGTGGCTGAAAAGAAATACCAAAAGGGCAGTAACGTTCACTGAATGCTGCTATAAACAAAAACTTGATTAGGTGCACACACAACAGAATAAATAATAAATTGAAGTCTAAACAAACATTTAGAAACAAGCTAGTTGATTTTGGCAGATCACAGAAATTAGAACTAGACTTTTTCAAATGGACCATTTCTTGTGTAATGAAAGAAATGAATGGACAGTATCCTTTTTAAATTTTGGACATGTTTTAAAATTTCAAAGCATAGAAACTAGTTAGAGCAATGAAAATATCGGGGATTCTGATTTTAACTGTAATTTCATTAAGGCTTTAATAAAACGGTTTTGTTCAGAAATGATCATATATTAACAGGATTGTCATGCTAGGCCTAATTGCTGTTGCTAGGGATAGAGGGGGGGGGGGCTCAGCCCTGCTAAAAAATTAAAGATTCTACAGTCACTAAATGAATTCCTGTTCTAAAAAGCTAAATGAAATTCTGTTCAAGAATCTAATTTTGAAACCCACAGTTTTTCACAAATGCTAAATTGTAACTAAAATAAGTGTTTCAACACTGCTCATTCTGTTTGTACGTATGAAACTAACATGTATAATATTTCACTAATTATATCCCAAAATTTTTCATTATACTGTTTTTAGCAAAAAATGATCTTATTACAACAGTTTAATAAAAAACATAGTACCTACAGTGTAAATATGCACTAATTTCTTTCTGTATCAGAGAGAGAATGAGCCCTCCTCCCTAAAATTTCTTGAGCCCCCTCCCCTATCCCAATCATACACTTCTAGCTACGGCCTGCACACAACCAGGAAAACACGAGAATTTTAAATTCCTCACCCAAAACGAGCAAAATCCAGAAAATTTTGAAAAGTTCTTAAAAAATGTGGAAAATACAGTAATTTTTTTCCTGCTATATTCAAACATAAATTATTATTTCTTGGCTTTCAAAATAAAATTTGCTTTGCTGAAGGGAAAAAAAAAAATCCATATGTGAAAATTCATTTTAAGCGACTCTTTGCATGTTTTCACCAACATCTTTCTTTGAGTATGGTTAAATCCACAAAGTGCCTATTGTCATTCCATCTATCTGCGACTGCATGTAACATTCTTTCTGTTCTGTTTCTTCCTTCAGCCAAACCTGCCTTCCAGTGCAAAACAGCATAAACCATCAAATACTGACTGATGGAACACTTGCATGCATGTGATTCATGAATGTTTGAGTTCTGTTAATGTTTTAGCTTGTTTTACTTGACTTGATAAAAGGTGCGACTTAATATGGATTGGATGGATTCAGATATATAATCCTGATTTTTCTGGTTAGATTAATTCTGGTCTGGAAAGAATTTGCAAGCTTGTGGGATGTAGTGAAATTGGTGCTTATTTTATCTCATGTTAGCCATGTAAATTAGATTCAATATCAACAAAGATATACTTGTTGAAAATCTAACCGATTCTTTAATTAGTTTAAGAACAGCATATGATGCCGTGAATTTCTACACAAGTGTTGTAAATGTGCTACTGATGAAAGATATGCTTCAATATGCAAAATCATCGCGCATGAGGTACGAAGCTTTAAAAAAAGACAAAGTAAGATTAAGGAAAAAGAAAACAGCAAACTAAAAGTATGACAACAAATTAAATTTGTTGCAGAATAAAAAACTGAAACTAATAACTGAAAAATCTTTAGAAGTTGCAGAAATTGATGCTCAAATAAGTAAATTATAAGAAAAATAATTAACAGTTAATATTATCTTATATTTTTTAAAATAAAAAAATCTTATACTTTCTGTATTCTGGGTCCTTATTTCAGTACAAATATCAATTAGAATGCATAAAGTAACTAGCCTTTTCTCTTTAATATCTACAATTTTGTGATATGTTAAAGACAAATGTTTTTTTGGTAAGGTTCTTTAAAATTTTATATTGTTTAACACTTTACTGACCGGCCGTCGATTAATCGACGTTTGCTCCCCAGCGGTTACTGACCGGTCGTGGATTAATCGACTTTTGATCTTTCAGTTTGATTTGGTTAGGTTAGATTGACAAGTAGCAAGCAGCAAGCATTTCACATTCTTTATTCAGATAATTGGTGCTCTTTTATAAGCTTTAGCCCTTAGAAATGAATAGAAAGGGTAGTCTCGGCGAGTTTTGTCTCGACGCCCTGTCCGATTGTCTTGACTGCTGTTCAGCAAGTCTGTAAATAATAAACTGAAAATGATTGTAATAGATAAAATAAATATTGTTTAACACTAATATGATTAAAGTAAAAGATTTCATAAAATTTTGTTACCCTAGAATAACACGAAGCATACAATTTTATCTGAGTTTAAGAAAAGCGCATATATTCCCGTGCGTCAGTCTAGGCCGAAACAAAGCCGGTGTCTCGGACGATCTGCGACTGACCGGGCAGTGAAAGGGCATAGTATGTTCGAACTGCTGCCGGTTGGTAAAGTGTTAAAATATTAGATAACAAAGTTTCTACTTTCTAACATTTATTTATAAAAATTTTTAAATGTATTTTAGCAGATTGGGTATTATTTTACTGTATTTATTATTATTATTAATGTAAAATGTGGAATTTAATAGGTTTAACAACTTTAAAAATTTTATTCATCTCATACAATATTCTATTTGGTCAGTTAATTGGGTAAAGGTAAGTTATAAGATGACTAATTAGTATACACATATATTTTACACACTCAGCGTCATCTCATAATAAATGCATTGTATTACAGGGAATTTTTTTTCCCCTTTAACACATTTGCTGCTGATCACACGCTAGTGCATGAAATTCTCAATCATTTAACCCAGAGGGCGGAATTATTGGCAATGAACGTGTTAAGATGAGAGTGGCAACCCTGATTGACAATACCATCACGGTTTGCATTGTCCAAATTCATTCAAGTAGTTAAAAATGGAAACGCATCTGATTTTGCAAAGTTAATTCTAAAATTGTAATAAAATCTAAATTCAGAAATTCATTTAACCCAATTGTTAAGTGGTCAAAGTTTAAAAATAGATGTATGTATAAAGCTTGATTCTTTTGTTTTAATAAAAATAAACATTTTGGATAACAAAAGTTGTTGCTTTAAAATATTTAGATTGTATTTTGTTATGTCTGTATTATTGCAGAGTTTTCCCCAGAGGGTTTCAGGGGGGCGCTCCACCCCTCCTGTCCTTTAGTTTGAAAAATAGCGCCCTTCTTTCCCCTCATCCAAAAACTAGCGCCCCTCTGGTCGCTCATTCAAAAAAAGTAGCGCTCTTCTTGCCCCACATCTGAAAAAACGCAGCCCTTCAGTGATGTTGCGAACGTGCTATAGCACATAATTATGTGAAATATCGGCGACAGAATGCAAAAAATAGCTCTTATGCGTCCCATGGGATGCGTAATTTCATCAACAAATTGGAAAAAAGGCAAATTTTGTTAAAAATCACGAAATAACGTCTAACTTCCTTCAAGATTCGCAAAAAAATGGCTAATTTCGTCAAAATCCTGAAAAAGCGGCAGATTACCTCAAAAAATCATGAACAAATGACAAATTTCATCGAAAAATTGAGATAAAAAGGAAAATTTTGTCAAACAATTGCCAAAAAATGGAAAATTTTGCCAAAAGGATCACAAAAATGGCAACTTTCGTCAAAAATTGTGATAAAACGGCAAATTTTGTCGAAAGATTAACGAAAAAATGGTAAATTTAGTCTCAAAATTGCAATAAAACAGAAATTATGTCAAAAAAATTGCAAAAACGGCAAATTTTGTCTCATTTGCCAAAAAATTTCAACATTCTTTAAAAATCCTGAAAAAACGGCAGATTTCTTGAAAAGATTGCAAAAAATGCAAACTTAGTCAAAATAGCACAAAGAGGTTAAAGCCAGAAGTGAAAATTTTCTGTTCTAAAAACTAATTTTCCTGCTCCAAAATTGTGTTTTTATTGCTCCAAAAGCAGATTTTCCTAATTTACAATCCTTTTCGTGCGAAGTGAAAATTGCACCCGGCACATAATTAGAAATTCATGTGCCCCCCAATTTTTTTCTTGTGACATCTCAAAAATGACATTTGTAGCATGATTTTGGCGCCTCCAAAATTTCCGTGCTCGAGACGACTGCCCCCACATGGTTCTGTTCATAATCTGTCACAAATTTGCTGTTTTTTCACGAAATTTGTTGTTTTCATGTTATTTTAAAGCAAAATCTGCCGTTTTATTCATGATCTTTTAACAAAATTGGTCTTTTTTTTAATTTTTGGATTTTTTTTCTGGATTTTTTGACGAGATTTCTGTATTTTGACGATTTTTTGAATCCCTAAATTCTAGATTCAACGCTATAAAAGTGCCCTTAAGAATGTAAAAAGTGCCCTTTTCAGAATAGTAGCTCCCTGTCCTTTTTTAAACCTGGGGGGAACTCTGATTATTGAAATTAAAAAAATTGTGGGATTTAAAGATTTTTTGCCTTACTCCCAGATAGTTTAATTCCTTTCAGTCTATAAATGTTGAGAGGGAGATTCTTCCTGGATGAAAATTTGAATTTCAAGCCTTGCTTTAACTCATCTCTTGTTAATACAGAGTTTGAGGAGTGATGCTGTGGTATGCCAATATGCTTGTGATTTATTTTATCTTTGATCAGTATTAAGTTTTATAGAAATTGAGAATATATTTGATACTTTCTCAATCTTTGTAAGGAGTATCAGGGAAGGAAGAATTAGTATCCTTCAAAGGACCCTTGACAAAATTTTTCATTTCAAAACAGGACCTTGATGAAATTTTTCATTTCAAATCAGAACCTTAACGAAATTTTTCATTTCAAAACAGGACCCTACGCAAAATTCTTTTTCTATAAAATCTGTTTAAAAAAAGAAACTTTTCAATCTCCAAACTGTATCTTTTCACAAATTTATCATTTAAAAGTGAAATCGATCTGTAACCTTTATATTTATAAAGAAATATATATCTTTACAAACATACATCTTAATAAAAATATATAAACTAGAACCTAAATATGACCTTTTCAAATTAACAAAATTGACTAGATTTTTTACAAATTTAAAGTTAACGATTTTACCAAAGTAGCATCCTGGGAGAAATGTCTATATAAATCCTTGAGTAGTAGTAAACTTAACTGTAGTTTCCCTTATCTCATTTTTTTATTTTTTTATTTATGAAATTGCAATGTATGTTATTTATAAAATTTATTGTAATTATTGATTTAACACTTTAGGCATTTAGTAGTCTTGCAGAAGCAGCTTTTGAGGCTGCTGAAGTTCCTGATGAAAACCAAGAACCTACAACATATTGCTTATCTGAATGTTTTGAGGTGATTGTTGCAAAGTTATTGGAAACCACAGAAAGGTAAGTTTTGGTGCAAATTTACTTTAATACAATTAAAGTGTCGGACTCGGTAGCTATAAAACCTCTAATAGTTTAATCAGGATTGGCATGATTTTAAAAAGAACAATTTTAACCATTGTTTAAAATTTTTTTACTTGCCCATCGTACGTAGTATAGGATAAGTCAATGGTTGTTAACTACTGTATAAATTTCTATATAGTGCTTTATACCCTTCTCACACTCCTCATTTAAAAAAGGTACTTAATTTTAGTTTTAGAGCCTTTTACATCTCCTGTCCTATTGCTATTTGCAAGGCTCATGTCAAACAGTGCTAATATATTGCTCTTTTATAATCTTCTAAGAAGGAAGATGCCATGATTGTGTAACATTCATAAAAATTGAGGGCAAAAATAATTTGAAATATTTCAGAACTTAAAGCTTTTTTTGTTTTACATTCTTTTTTATTAATATCATTATTTGATTAACAAAAGCATTTGTAAAACTTGAAGACAAACTTTATATGATGGCATTTGCAGAGCTGTCAAGAAAGAGAAAATTTTATTAAATTTGTTTCTAGTTCCTTTCTTCCCAGGATAAGGATAAAATTACATCTGGGAATCTATTATGATCGAAAACAAACCCCTTAAACATGGTATATGAGTGAAATAAGTGAATTTAAAGTGTTCTTGTTCATTTCCCCCTCCCATGCAAAATTGGAGTGTGATGTTGATCATCCTGATACACTTATATGGTTATATGATGACCAGGCACTTGTGAGTTTAGACATTTTATTAAATATCTATAAAAGTACATAAATAAAAATGAATTTCTTGCTCTTAATTGGATTGTCTATGAATATGATACATAAAAACAGTACTCTAAAATTTTTATGTAATGAAATAAGCAAATTTTGTAATTTTTATCATGGCTTATTTAAATTCCATAAAAAGGGGCTTTAGTAAATCATTTATTATAGATAATTATGTAGTATGTGTATTTATAGATTATGTAAACATTACTCTTTAGCACTGCTAATAGTGTATCACAAATTTGTTTTGCTTGTTTTTTTATCAATTACCAGTATTTGTGTTCTCTAATTTAAAAAGAATACGAATACAGTTTGTCACAGAATTTAAATTAGTATGAGAGTAAGGCTTTTTAGGTTTCTTTTTTTTTTTTTTTTTTTTTTTTTTTTTTTTTCCTTCTCCCTATTGTATTTCTAATACAGTTTTGTTACAAATTTAATCTCCTTCCTTTTCATTCTTTGCACTGCCCCTCCTCTGTTTTCCTTTCTCCCACCTACAAAATTTTTTCCTCTACTCCAAAAGCTGTCTAATCTTAAGTACTATCTAAATATTTCTGAAATATTTACTGAAAAATGTAATAAATATTTGACAATATTTTTTAAATTGTTTAAACTGCATATTGTAAATATTTGTTTCTTAATAGACCTGATGGCAACCAAGCAAATCTCCGAAATGCTGCCTATGAAGCCCTAATGGAATTGGTCAAAAACAGTCCTCGGGATTGCTATGTATGGGTACAAAAGACTACTATGATTATTCTAGAGCGTTTAAATCACGTTCTTGCTTTGGAAGGTCATATACAAAGTTCTTCAGATAGGGCTCAGTATAATGATTTACAGTCACTGCTGTGTGCTACACTTCAGGTTTGTATAGATTTTGGTTTTAAGATATTTTTCATATTTGAAATACAGTTGACTCTCGTTAATTCGAACTCGTTGGGACCACAATAAATGTTCGAATTATCCAAAGTTCGAACTATGGAAAACATGTTTATTATAATACTATTACAAAAGAATTAATTTTATAGTGTTATTTAGACTTTTCTTCTGTTATCATTAGAATATGACTTAATATTAAATTAAAAGATATAAATACATAAATTAATTGAAAGATTAGAAACTAGCACGATGGAAGTAAAATTTAAAGCATCACTGATGGACACACGTGGCTCTAAGAAAGTGGATATCAAATGCATTATATTATATGTATACTCATTTGGAACAATTTTCACAAAAATCATAGGAAGAAAGTTATTCAAATCATCTGAAATCCGTGAAAAAGAAAAGAAAATTGAAAAATTGAAATTTTCGTTAGTTCGAATTAAACGAAGTCAAGAGAAAATTAGTTCGAATTAATTAAAATTTTTAACGTTATTCTGCCATTGAAAATTTTGGGACTTCATGTTTAGTTCGAATTAAGCAAAGATTTGAATTATCCGATTTCGAATTAATGAGAGTCAACTGTATTACAATTTTTATGTATTCATTATTTAGGCATGTTAAAATGAAAAACAAAACCTTGTCCTGTAGATTAGCTTGTTTTTAATGTTTTTGGGGTAAAGATCTTAGTTTTCAAGCATATTCTTCAAAATTAATTTTTTTGAGCTTATTCAAAATTTGGTTCTAGAAGTTATGTACTTTATTTGGTAAGAAGATATCAATTATTTTTGTGATTTATGAAAATTAAATCATGGCTGATCAAAAATTTCATAAGCATTTCTTTAGGGAAATATGTGAAATTTCACATATGATGTTCAATGTTATATGAAGGGTGTCTACAAAGAGTAAAAATGTAACTGTAACTTTCATATATTAAAATTTAGCAATTAGGGTTTCACCCCAGTAAAAGGTTTTTTGTGCAATCTTTAGATATTCTTTTCTTAAGCATTAAAGATAAAAAAATTTCAGCAATATTTAGAAGTGTAAACATATTATAAAAATGTGTTAAGTATATGAAATGTGCAAATTAATTTTCCAAAAAATATTCTTTATAATGTTATTTGATAAGGGACTACGAAAAGTTATAATACAAAATTAAGATTATTCTAAACCTTAAAAGTATTCTGTTCTCAAATCAGACTGTTCTCAAATACAAACTGGCTACTTTCTTACGCATTTTCAAAACTTATTTTTGCTTTTGAACAGTAAAGTGGCAGACACTGTTATTAAAAAAACTATGTAATTAAATTGTTTCTGACAAAGGCACAATTTTTTAATGCTGTTTAAATTGTGAATTTTCAGACTCAACAATGCAGGAAGGGAAGGGGATACAAGAATACTTTAACTCAAAATGCAAGTCATGTAAAATGGTAAAGTTACAAATCACTTCAATAATCATGCCTGCAAATACAATCTTTTAATATTAAAAATGCACCAGAAAATTTTGCTTTAAGTGGGAGAAAAAATAATTTTGACAACTATCTGAATGTTGGTTTTCACATTTGTATAATGTATAGTGAAACTTAAGATAAGATCATCATAAGGAACCAGAACAAAATACTATTTTGAATTACTTTCTCTCTTGCGTATAATTTCATGGTAATCTTTTTGACCAAACTGCAATTTTTTTCCCTTAAAGGATAATTCCATTTCAGAGAAGGTGATTTTACTGTTTAAAATTAATTTAGTTTTACAAAAATATTTATCGTAATAGATTTTATGAGTATGGCTAATAAAATATTAATTTACAATTTAATTTTTCTGTCGTGTTTTAAAAAGGTCCTTAAGAAAAACACTAAACATTCTTAAATATTTTTAACATGAAAATGAAAGTGCTAGATTACTTAAAGAGGGGGGGGGGGGAGGAATTATGTGGTCAGTAATATTTTTTTTTGAAAGAAGCTTTTTTTCTTTTTAATCACTCAATTTGTAATTTTTTCTCCTTTGCTAGTATTAAGACTCCATTTTTTATGTATATAAGATGCTTGTTATACATGTGATAAGTTTGTTTCCTAACTGATGCTATGATGGATTAATACTCTCAAGGGTTCTCACTACTTTTGCTGCTTCTCCTCGCCATTCAGCATTGAGACCTGTTGCATTTTTAAAGCCCAATATTATAAAATTTGAGAATAGATAAAATTTTTCTGTTAGTCATATGTTTTGATTTTACAGCAGCATAACTTTCTAAAAGTGTTATTTTTGTTGCCATTTATTGGGCTTATTAACATAGATTTTTTTTTTTTTTTTTTTTTTTTTTTTTTAAAGAAAAGCATTTAAAAATATAAATTAGTTGATAATAAATGGATTTTCTAAAATTTCTTCAAAAAATGAAGGATTCATTTAGTTTTGAAAAATTACATGACATTCATTTTTCAAAAGAAAAAAGTAGTTTTGGTTGCTTGTTATCTGTGAAGTGAATAGAGATTAGAAAATGTAATGTTTGACCTAATTAGGCAAAGAATGTTTTCTAAACCATGGATCCACAACCTTTTTACGAGAACAGCCACTTACAACAATGCCTGGCTTGTCGAGGGTCACATCAGTAGCACAGATAATTTTGTTTGGGTTAAATGACATTTGGCTTATAAGTAGATGAAATGTTGGGGGGGGGGGGGGGAGTTACCCCTCTAAGTTCCCTTACAGTCAAAATATCAATAAGTTAACAAGGTTAAATTAGCAGTTTGTATATATTTAAGATAAATAAAAAGGGTCATTCCATGTGAAATCAACCAAAAAAAAAATTCAATATTCAACCTGACCATTTCAAATTTCAATGTAACTGCTAGGGATCATTCTCTATGATGATATTAATTAGAGCATATTTTTATTTATGGCTTTAAATTTTGAAAAGTGATCATTTTTTGACTTGCATAAACAATTTCAATTTTAAATTTCTCAAGTTCTATCAAACATAGAAAATTTTATGACCACTCATTTTAAAGCGGCATTTATAAGACTAGGGGGGCCCCGCCCCCCTGCTCGCTATGCTCGCCAACCCCCCGTGTAATAGCTTCGCGATTCCAAATTATTGGCTACCCCTGCTTGCTGCGCTCGCCAATACCCCATGGTATGAATAAGCAGTTGCAGACCTTTCAAATGATGTGACACACGACTGGTGTTGTAAAGAAATTAAAAATGTGCCCGGGGAGCAGAGTGGGAGGCGACACAAAAGACATCCATAATATGAATAAGCAGCTGCAGACCTCTCAAATGATGTCACACGACTGGTGTTGTAAAGAAATTAAAAATGTGCCCCCCTGGGGGGCAGAGTGGGGGTGACGCACAAGACATCCATAAAATGAATAAACAGTTGCAGACCTTTCAAATGATGTGTCACACTATTTGTGTTCTAAAGAAATTACAAAATGTGCCCCCTCTGAGGGCAGAAGGGGGGGGGGGTTACACACAAGATATCCATAACATGAATAAGCAGTTGCAGACCTCTCAAATGATGTGTCACACAATTGGTGTTGTAAAGAAATTAAAAATGTGCCCTCCCGGGGGGCAGAGTGGGGGATGACACACAACACATCCATTATATGAATAAGCAGTTGCAGACCTTTCAAATGATGTGTCACACAACTGGTGTTGTAAAGAAATTAAAAATGTGACCCCCCCCCTGGGGAGAGCAGAGTGTGGGGGTGACACACAAGACATCCATAATATGAATAAGCAGTTGCAGACCTTTCAAATGTTGTGTAACATGACTGGTGTTGTAAAGAAATTAAAAATGTGTCCTTCCTGGGGAGCAGAATGGGGGATAACACACAAGACATTCATTATATGAATAAGCAGTTGCAAACCTCTCAAATGATGTATCAAACGACTGGTGTTGTAAAGAAATTAAAAATTTGGCGAAATATTACAGTTATCGCCAAGTTGGCGTCACTTTTGACAACTAATTTTGGTCACCAAATTTGGCGATATATCGCCAAGTTGGCGACAAACTTGGCGATTGTTGGCGATGGTAACCTATCCCCTCTTTATGGTAACCCATATGGCGATGCATAGACGGAGTCCTTTCCTGATTGGTCTATTCCACTCATGGAAGGAGTGGACAACCCGGATTCGTTAGTTCCGGAAATCTTCCACATCAGCATCATTCCAGGAGTCATTCCTTTTAAGGCTAGTTTTTTTTTACTATAGAAGGATTTAATTTGATGTGCAAGTTGACTATGCATAGTTAAAAAATGAAAAATTTTTAAACAGTCATTTCTTAAAATTTTTTAAATTATATTTGTTGTAATATTATAAGCTTAAAATTCTGAACAATTCTCCTCAACGGGATCAGGAGTCTGAAAATTGCCATACAAATTATAAATAAATAACAAAATAGATAGAATTAAATTGTTATTTTAATGGTAATTTTTAGCTTTTATTTCATAACTCCTGATCCCATTCAGATCTCACTCTAAAAATTTCAGAATTTTAAGTTTATAATAATACAACAAACATAATTTTTTCAAATTTTTAACTTTTTTAAAAATTATGCATAGTCAACTTTCATATCAAATTAAACCTTATAAATTCCTCTTTAAAAACACGTAAGCAAGCCAAAAAAAAAGAGATGATTTTTCAAAGGTTAAATAATTAACTGTATGAAATTTTAATGCAAAAAATCATAAATTCTCATTTATATTATCAGGCATAATAATTCCTGAGAGTTTTATCGAAATCTGAAAAGATCAAATTGAGTCACTGGTTGATTTGGCATGGAATGACCCCAAAACATTATTTTGAAGGAGTGATAATATTCCTTAATTTTATTCATGGGAGTAAATTTTGTTCTATTCAAAGTATTAAAAAGCACAGCCGTGGAAGTGATGTGTTGGAAAAAAATTAATTTTTTGAATGAAGGGAGAGCAAGAGCCAATAAATGGAATTTGAGATTTGTCTTGCTTGATGAAATTTGCAGTTTTTTTGCTGCTGTTTAAGAAAATTTGTGATTTTTGTGCACCTGATCGACAAAAATCATGATCTGTCCATGTCAGATTGAATAAATTTGCTATTTTTCTGCACCTGACTGACAAAATTCTCATGCAATTTTTCAGATCACGGTTGACAAAACTCGCGTCTTTTTTTCTGTATCCAATCAATGAAATTTGACTTTTCTGGGCCTTGTGTTGTCAGCAAAATTTGCATTTATTTTTCAAACCTGATCAATAAAATACACAATTTGTAACTGAATTTGTCAAATTTTTCAATTTTTTCCATGGGAAATTGTCAAATATCATGATTTTTAACTGACTCTGAAGAAACTTGCCATTTTTCCTGTGGCAAATTAAGTTTGCAGTAAACAGACAAAACATGTTTTTTTTCTGCTGTCAGTCGATAAAATTTGATATTTCCTTCCTCCTAATCAACAAATCTTACACATTTTTAGCACACGAACAACGAAATTCACAATTCTTTACTGGCTGACAAAATTTGCAATTTGTTTCCAAATTTGATTTGCAAATCGATAAAATGTTTTTCCCTCTTGAGGGTAATGACACTCAATATTTTCCTTAATGATTTTTTTGTACTCAATCACTAACATATGAGATTTTTCTGCACCTGATTGACAAAATTTGATTTTCCTCTGCCTGATTGGCAAAATTTGAAATTTAATTTTTACATGCCTGATTGACAAAATTCATGATTTTTCTGTGCCCAATCAACAAAATTTACAACTTTTCTGCAGTTCATTCACAAAATTTGATTTTTCCGTGCCTATTAACAAGATTTACAATTTTCTCGTGCCCATAAAACAAAATTTGTAATTTTTTGAAGCTTCATCTACAAAATTCATTATTTTTCTGCGCAAAATCAATGAAATTCGTGATTTGTTTCTGCGACCTATAAACAAAATATGTATTTTTTTTCTTTTTTTCAAAATTTTTGAAAAAAATTGTGGGCCACACATTAACATTTTACAAGTAACTTTTCACCATTATTCACTTTCAAGGAATGAACAGTGCTGGAAATTTTCCAAATATCACAATCTTTTTTTTTAAAAAATCAAACTTTCAATGGGTAATTTTGTTCCAAATTTTACAAAAATTTAAGGCATTCTGTTTAAAAAAAAGGGGGGGTGGTGGGCATTAATCTGAAAATTTTCGCATAAAAATAATCATGAGAAAATATTGATTTTGCTAATCATTCATGTAATATAACATGAATTTCTCCCAATGGATCATGGAAGAAAATATGTATTCTGTCAGTCGCAGAAAAAGCATATATTTTGTCAAAGAACAGAAAAATAATTTGGTAAAAATACTGAGAGTCAAAGAATCGTAGAAAACTATTCTAATTGAAGGATGCAGAAAGCATACTTTTTGTCAAAGGATCGCAGGAAAAGCATTCGTTTTGTTGAAAGATTGTGAAAGACTAATTTCATCAAAGGGCTACAGAAATAACTTAATCAGCCACAAGGATTTTTTCCTTGTCACAGAAATAAATTTAGAATTTCATCTATTGTTTACAGGATGAAAAAAATATTCTGTCAATTACATAAAGAAAAAATTATTAATCTACCGACAAAAATAGATACATGCAAAATTTGTTAATAATGCATCATTGATGAAATTTGTAAATTTCTTTAATCTTAAGTGCAGTTTTTTTTTTCAGTTTGTGTGTGTGTGTGTGTGGGGGGGGGGGGGGGAATGTATCAATCTGTATGACACAAAAAGAATTTTTTTATTTTTTCATTAAAAAAAAAAAAAAAAAAAAAAAAAAATTGTATTTGTCAGAGGGGATAATACAGCAAAATTCGTTCATTGGTCATTGATTGAGAAATGCAAATTTTGTCAAATTTCAAATTTTGTCAGTTTAATACATATTTCACCTATTGGTAAGCAATATTCCATACCACTTAAATAATGTTTGGATGATTCATTTTTGTTTTTTACTTCAGGAACTCTGCCTCATAACCTGGCTTCATGTATAGTTTAATTGCTATCTCCTCTACTATATATCCCAGTACATGTCCTCTTCTGCTATATCTACAAAATTTTTCAAATTAATTATTCCAGCAAAAATGCATTACAAAGTTTAATAACTGAACATTAAGTTAGTAACGGAGCCGCAGTATAGTAATCTGTATATAAGGAACAGATACAAATTATGAAGCAAGATACACATTTTAATTTTTGGCGTCATAATCAATTAAAATAAAACCCTTAGTTATTACGTTGCAGAAAAGCCCCTCCCCCCCCAATGCACACACACACGTTAAAAAAATGGTTTAGAAGTCCAGTAATTTTGAAATAAGTTTTTCTTATGGAATTTAATATCTAATAAATTTTCTGTTTTAATAGTAATCTGTTCAATAATTTGTTGCATTAGAATAGCATTATATTCCGTGTATGCTATTTTATTTTACAGAAGTAGTTAGCAATATGATGAAATGTTTTTTTTCTTTTTAGAGTGTTCTTAGAAAAATGACCCCTGATGATGCACCTAAAATATCTGATGCTATAATGCATGCCTTACTACAGATGTTCAGTTCTAGTAACTGTAAATCAGGTGGAGTGCAAGAAGATGCTTTAATGGCTGTATCTATGCTTGTAGAAGGTATAATCATTTTGTATTTCTCTCATCATAGCTAAAAATAATTTAATCTAAATGCCTATATCTTATCAGATATTCAGTACATTCATGTTTTAATTACAATGTGTTGTTTCTACTGTTATTAAAAATTTTGGAAAGTGGTGCTAAATTTGATTGAAAACTTTGCATTCCATAAAGAATAGTATTTGAATATTCTGCAGAATCATTAACACCTTTGTGAATATGTGTGTTGTGCTTACACAAATGTATGTAAACGTTAATAAAGACCTGCCAAGTTATACACCTAAAGTAATTTATGGTTTTGAGCAATTTTTTTGTGCTTAAATAACTTTATGCTTTTCTTACTAATTTTGATAGTTCTCTATTTTCTTAGAAAAATGCATTTTTAAATATTCTCTTTTGGGTTTTATTTCATCGTATTTTTATGAAAACCTAAAAGACAATATCTTTAATGCAATATTTGCAACCATTGTTTGTGTTGTGATTGCAGCGAGATTAATTTGTAGCAGACGTTTCTACAAAATGGTCAGACCTGGGAAATATCAAGGAATTTTAACCTAGAAATATCAGGGAAATTCAAACTAAACATGGAAATTCACTGAAACAAATAATTTCCATTACAATTCTAGTTATCTAGAAAAGAAGAAGAAAAAAAAAAAAAAAAAAAAAAAATTGACTTTTGAGTTCAACTTGTGCCTGAAACCAGCTTGAACTCTTATTTTTATACCAGTTTTAAGGTTCATGGTGAAAATTTTATTTATAGAAAAAATTGAAAAACAATCTCTCTACTTGAGAAACCACATTGCAGTCTAAGTTTCTTACAGTGTTTAACAATCCTGTAAAAACTGAAAGTAACTAAATTGTTATTAATGTGACATAAAGTGAAATATTCTGATTTTTGATACCTTTTGTAGAATCAGGTTAAGTGTAGTAACATAATGAAGCTGTGAGCTATCTTTCTTGTTTGAAGCATTTACTTATTGGAAAACAGAACTGTCTTCCTGCTATAGTTGTACAGTGATATTTTATAAGAAATAAAATTGACCTTTATAGATTTTTGCCAGTAGTAGAATATAAAAACATTTGTTATTTTTTCAGCAGATTTTCTGGAGCTTGAAAATTGAGGCTTTTAAATGAAAATGTTATTCTTGAAACAATTTTAAAATATTATAAATTCCTGCTGTGTCCAGCATCGGTCTGTCCAAAAAGAAAAAAAATCTGAATATTTTTAAGGTGAAAATGAATAATTGCATGTTCTTCGTACAAATTTAGACTAAATTTGAAATGAGTCATCCTCAAATAAATTGAAATTTTATCATTGACCGAAAAAATGCAAATAAATCAAATCAACTGTGAGTGTTTGAATGTTTTTTGAGCATTTCTGTTTAAACATTTACTACATTATGCACTTTAAAATGTGAAGAAAAAGTCAATAACTGAAACAAAAAGAAAAAAATTAAATGTAGTACCAATGCTTGTCCAAAACCTCAAATTTATTAATTGAATAATTACTTTTTTATATCCTTTTATAAAAGAAAGTATTGTAATCAAAAAAAAATTTCCCCCTTCTGGTTTTCTGTGGATTTGCATGTTTTATTTAAGGATCACGGATTCTAAAAAAAATGTTTTTACAAAATGTCTGCCTGTATATTGCCATTGTACCATCGAAAAGTATATGAAGTTATGAATAGAATTGAACCAAATTTTTTGTTTATGTATTTGGCAGTAACCAGGGTTGGAAAAAAACGTTTTTTTTAGAAAAAAGCAAAACATGTTTTTTTTCTTTAAAACATGTTTTAAACGTTTAAAGTTTTTTTTTTCTCATTCAACAGCACGATTTCGATTAAAGTGAACAAAAATTATTAAATATAAAGAATGAAAATATTTTCAAACAGCAGTAAGGAAGAAAAAATTATATATTAAATACCAAGAAATATTATTTAATTCTAAACTAAAACATTTAATTATTAGGTTCTTTATAAAAGGTAACAAGTTTGGCAGCCTTACAGGGCTGTAGCTAGAAGTTAACAATAGGGGGGGGGGGGGGGCTCATAATTTTTTTCTCTCTTTCTGTGACGCAGAGAGATAAATGAATGAATATTCACATTGTAGGTACTATATTTCTTATTAAACTGTTGCAATAACTTCATTTTATACTAAGAAAAGTATATGACAATGAAAAGATTGAGTGTATAACTGGTACAGAATTAAACATGTTAGCTTGATATTTACAAATAGGATGTGGCAGTGTTGAAATACTTATTTTAGATACAATTTAGTAATTCTGAAAAATTATAAGAGTCTCAAAACTAAATTAGATTTTTAAACAAAATTTCATTTGAATTTTTGGAACAGAAATTCATTGAGTGACCTTGGAATCTTTTCCGGGGGGGGGGGGGGGGGACTGAGCCGCCCATAGCACCTTCTTAGCTACGGCCCTACAGCCTTATCAACAAACAATTTCTGGTTTTGTGCAAAGCAAAAACAAAAGTGCAGAAAATTCTAATCCAGCAGTAGAACATACAGCTAATTGTAACTGTTTTATGATATTCATACCATTTTTATCAATGTATTTTTCAAGGCTTAACCACCACGATAAAGGTGTTACTTCCACTTTATTTGATTCTCCAACGGTAAATTTATGATTGGTAACTGCATCAAACATATAATCTGAGAATATAGCTGACTTAGCTTTAAAGTTTATAATTACTGGAATTAGTTCAGGACATAATTTGGCAGCATTTTTCAAACTTATCAAAGAAAAAAAATAAAAAATATTTTTTAACTACTAAACAAATATCTATATAGTATTGCAGGATTATCTATTGATGGATGAAAGAATTATTTATAGTATATTAAGAAGGCATTTAGCCCAGATTTTTTTACTCATTATGTTCTCTGTGCACCAACTGCTGAATTTATTCAGAAAAAAGGAGAAATAGATCCATTGAGTTTTTTTACCGCGAGCAGTAAAAAAACTCAATGGAATTACCTGTCCGAAATGAGCCATTTTTGAGATCTGACAATTTGTGTCATGTAGCTAGTGCACATTTACTGGGAAACTGCAAAATAATTTCGTCTTTAATGTGAAGAAAGTGGTATTGTGAGGAGTAAAATACCCAATGGAACTACCCATCAGAAATGAGTTCTTTTCGAGATATTCGACAATTTGTCACATAGCTAGTGCACACTTACTCCAGAGTTCATTCTAGGCGTTTTTCACAGGGCGCGCCGCCCTGCCCGCCCTTCTTCAAAAAATTTTCTGCCCCGATGGCCCCAATGTTCAAAAGCCCCGCCCCGCGAGCCCTATTACTCGGAAAATCGACTAGAGGGGGAAAAAAGCGCCCTTAAAATTAATTTCATCGCTTATTTCAAACAAACACTAAACTATTTGTAAACATTGTACAACCTCCCCAGCCCCATTTCACCCCTAATCTCTTCCTTTTCACACGCCCCCCCCTAGCCTTCTTTATGCAGACACCAATTATTTTCAGTAAAACTAGAAAGTCCACGCTGTCCTAAATTTCTGCTTCTACTACTACGCTACTGGGAAAATTCGTCTGAAATAACAAAAAATAAAAAGAAAATATCCCCCTTATCTCGCTATTTATTTTGAAGGGAGTGGACGAGGTAGCCCCGGGGGTCATGAATTGAGACTTCGGAAAATGACCAAACAAACATACACTTTGTCCATAGCAGTGATTTATAAGCGATATAGATGTACAGCCAATGCTGTTAAGTAATTCACAGAAATAGTTAATTTTTTTCTTTTTTTTTTCTTTATCGACTGTGAGAATCAAAGATCAAACACCCAAAAGATTAGTCATCTATATTTTTCTCAAACTGAAAGAAATGAAAACTTCTATGAAAAGCATAAAGAGCAGGGTTGCCACGCCACTTGGAGAACCGGGAAAACACAGGGAATTTTAAAATCCCCTCCTAAAACAGGGAAAATCCAGGGAATTTTTTTAAAATCCTGAAAAATCTGGAAAACACATGGAATTTTTCCCTACTATATCCAAATAAATTTGCCCATTTGGGTAAACTGAGTTTTAATCCACTTCTTGGCGGCGGCGCGCCTATTTTTTGCGCACTCAACATAGAATAAATGCGTTGCAGTACAGGGAAAACACAGGGAATTTTTTTTCAAGATTAGAGTGGCAACCCTGAAGAGAAATATTAAAATAGTATTTGTAATATGTCAGTAAAGGAAGTAATAAAATAAGTTTTGTCAGAAACACAAGTGATTTTCTATTAAACTATTAATTTTAAAAGCTATTTTTCAATCGATGATGCCTAAGTCAGTTAACTGTACAGCATAAATTAGAGATCTGCACGAGCAGGGCCGGGCCTAGTATCCGAGCCGGGCCTTACTTTTATCCTGAGGGATAGGGGAGGGCCTAATTTATTTTTTCCGTACCAAGCTAGGACTGATTTCATTCTTCCTAGTCTTCACGGACCAAAATATTCAGTTCCGGTACAATCATCCCGTATGAAAATCATTTTCTCTTTGTGGTGAAGTCTGTTGAAAAATAAGTAAAATTTGGCTTGGTCCAAAAATTTTTGAAAAAAAAAAAATATATATACTTTTAAATCGTCATTTTTCTACAATTAAACATTAATTCTTTAAAAAAATTTTGTAGATTTTGAGATTTATTAAAATAGAATTAAACGCATGAAAAAAAAGACCTGCATATGACGGAATCTCTTTTAAACTGTTCATCCGTGCAAAAGAAATACAATAATACGCGAGAAAAAATATATTATACATTTACACCTGCTAAGAAGGGAACTTGTCTATAAGTATTTTTTTCTTTCCAATGCGATTCCGTCTTAGGAGATTTTACTTTAACCATATAGCATTTTTTAGATTTTTATGTTTCGATTTCATGGAATAATAATATTAATGATAACATTAACTTAAGCATTTATATACAACAAACAAAGGCTCATTAAAAACAAATATCGCAGCTTACGGGGTCCTTCTGCATAAATAAAAATTATAAACATTGAAAAAGAAGAAAAAAAAAAAAAAAACCAAGAAATTAAAATATTTTTTTCTGTCAGAACTATTTTGTTAGAGTAAAAATGAATGTTCTGTATAATTCAATCAGGCCGGGACGGGTTCGGGTCGAAATTTTAACTTTTATAACGCACCGGATCGCTAATTTTTTATTCTAAAATTTCTCTAAAAGTTAAAATTTTGGCTCGAGCCCGGTGCGGCCTATGCCAAAATTTTAACTTTTATAACGGGCCGGGTGGTGTCAATATTTTTTCGTTCGGGGCGGTCTGGACCGTATTTTTCTCTATGGATCGTGCCGGACCCGGGCTTGGAAATTTCGGCCTGTGCAGACCTCTAGCATGAATAAATAGGGGCAGCACACAAAGCCGGCCTTCTTGAACTGACTTGAATGTAAAATACAATTTAGGACCTCACTTTTTTTTTTTTTTTTTTTTTTTTAGCAAAACAAAAATAATTTGTTTCATTGGGGTCTGCCTACATGCGCGGAGGCTATGTGCCAACCCTTCTCTGTATATTATTTTTTTCTTTCCTTTATTGGGAAAAGGCTTTTAGTTTCATTGAAGACCCTCTATAATCAGCTTGGGTTTGATTTTATCTGCTACGTCACACTTCCACTTTATTGCCGCCACTGGTCATGTGCTACACTAATTTCTTGCATTTCTGACTTTAATTCATCGAAAATTCATTCATTTTTAGCTTGCTTCACTATAAAAAGGTTTATTTTTACTATCGTAAATAACTAACACTCATTTCATTTCAGATGATGACTCACAATACTGCATACTTTGTAAGAGTCTTAATTGGTGGTTTTATAATATAAACACATCACTAAATAAACGTAAACTATCAAGTGCATTGAAAGTTATTTCTGTTCTTTATCTTCTTGCTCAGCAAAAGTCTCTATGACCCGAATTAGCTGGACTAAATTTTTTTTTATTCAAAATAAGTTTCGTTTTCAGTATATTAATTTTGCTCCTATTTAAAGTATCAGCAAATCAGTGGGGGTCCTGCGGGCCTTTTTTTAAAACCTACAAATTCTACTTAAAATCAATCCTTTAACCAGACTCTAACACTAAAAAAAATATCCCGCAACCCCAATTAAATATACATCTTCAAAAACTCTGAAGTTAAAAAAAAAATTTTTTAACTACTATTATTTACTTATTTATTTTTTTTTATAGAATTTTTTTATTTGAAGTAATTAAAGAGATCATTATTGATGCTACATATCTATTGCTTGCGGATGCATAATTTGAAATATGCGGTAAAATTTTCGCATAAATATTTATGCAGTATTTTTTCTTTTCTTTAATCTATATTTCATATTAAGAAAATTCTCAATTTAAGTAGAGTCGGATGAGGCAGGATTTCATTTATTTTTAATGTTTGAAACAGGGTTGTTATGTTTAAAACATTTCGTTTAAAACAGCTGTTTAAAACGCGTTTAAAACATTACATTTAAAACAATGTTTAAAACATGAATATTGCTAATAATGTCACAAATTAAAATTTACGAAATAAAATTGTATTAAAAATTTCTAATTAGCTGTATGTACTTAAAGACATTCAAATTTTATTAAAATTATAAATTGTTATTTAATTTTAACTAAGTATTTAAAGTAAATTTATTTCCTCTAAAATTGGAAATACATAATTTATTTTTTTAAATATCTCAATTATGATTTTTTATAAAATATCAAAGTTCTATAATATATTATATTAATTTTCGAAGATTAAAAGTAAGACTGAAAGAGCATTTTTCGGATATACAATACAACAAGCCTAGTACAGCCTTATCTAGAATGCAACGAAAAGAAAATATTTTGATAAATTTCTACAAAGCTAAAATAATCTTTTCAACGTCAAATCATTACTCTTCAACTATCTGTGAATCTTTCAAAATTTTGCTTAACAATGATACTGTTTGTAATGACGTCATTTCTTATAATATTTGACACTCTGGTACAATATCCTTGGTGTTTTGATGAATTCATTGTGACTTTGTTTGTACACGCGGACTGTTTTTGTTTTGTTTTTACGTTTTCCATTTTCATGAATTATCCTCTTTTATACTCCTTTGAAAATGGATGCGAGGGCATCCAAAAGATCTAAGGTAAATAATAATTAAATAATATCTATTTTTACAACACTTTTTAAGTATTTATTTGTATATTTTGAGAGATCTATTTCTCCTTTTTAGTGAATAAATTCGGCAGTTGGTGCACAGAGAACATAATATTGAGTAAAAAATCTGGGCTAAATGCCTTCTTAATATACTATAAATAATACTTTCTCCCATCAATAGATAATGTTATAATACTTTATAGATATTTGTTTAGTAGTCAAAAAAGATTTTTTATTGTTTTTTTTTTCTCTTTCTTTATTAAAATTATAATGACTTCAGTTTAAAATATTCATATATAAAAAAAATTCAACATTAATTTAAATTTCTTTTAATAGTATTTCCTTTTTAATAATTCATTTATGAAAATAAACTGAAATGTAAAAAAAAAAAAAAAATTATCTACTTTCAGTTTGTTTTAAATTCTAATTGTTTAAATTTGTCCTCAGAGTTATAAAAGTATGCTACCTACCAACCAATCTATCTACTTTGATTTTCAGTTTGAATATGTTCTCAAAATAATAATAATTTAATAATAAAAAATGGACATGTTTAAAAAATATTTATTTCTTAACTAATTTTTTATGTACTTCATATTTTTTTACACATTTATTACATATTTTTTACATATTTCATTACGCTTTAAAGGAGAATCACTTGCAATTGATGAGACTGAAAAAGGCATGAACCTTGCTGCCAAATTATGTCCTGAACTAATTCCAATAATTATAAATTATAAAGCTAAGTCAGTTCCATTCTCTGATTATATGTTTGATGCAGTTGCCAATCATAAATTTGACATTGGAGAATCAAATAAAGTGAAAATAACACAGGTTAAGCCTTGAAAAACACATTGATAAAGATCCCATGAATATCATAAAACAGTTACACACAGCTGTATGTTCTACTGCTGGATTAGAAAGTTTTCTCTACTTTTTGTTTTGTGCAAAGCAAAACCAGAAATCGTTTGGGTGTTGATAAGGCTGTTGTAAGGGTATTGACAAACTTGTTACCATTTTTAAAGAACTGAACAATTAAATGTTTTAGTTTAGAATAAAAATAAAATTGCTAATTAATGTTTGGTATTTGTTATATAATTTTTTTCTTCCTTACTGCCGTTTGAAAATATTTCCATTCTTTATATTTAATAATTTTTGTTCACTTTAATCAAAATTGTGCTGTGTGAGAAAAAAACGTTTTAAACGTTTAAAACATGTTTTAAACAAAAAAAACATGTTTTTTGTTTTTTTTAATAAAAAACATGTTTTTTTCCAACCCTGGTTTGAAATGGCCCATTCTTAATTCCTAATATAGATGAACAATATGAAACTTTTAACACATTAAAGAAGTATTTCGGAAATAAATATCTTTTTTAATTTTTTTACAAATGAATTATATCTTGATTGGTAAGTGATTGCTGTCCTATGGTGTCACTTTAAACAAACTTCCATGCATTGGAAATTTTATTCAAAGCACCAAATTCGATAGCATTTTTTGTTTTCTTTGAAAGGTATGTCGAAAACTAGAAAAAACTATTCGACTTTACAGTTTTATTTTAGAGCACAACCAATTACTGCATTTATAAGTAAAGAATGATTCAGAAATTTATTAGAAAGTAGTTAGTTTGAATTTGAGAACAGTTTTAAGGAAAAGGGCAGCACAGTAAAATAAAATTTCAAACAAGGCAAGGCCGTTAATAAAATAAAGGATCTGGGGCGGGCGATAAAGAATTAAAAATATAAAGACTAAATATAAGATTAGTAAAAAGAATTCGGTTTCAAACTTTTGCCTAATATAGTACATTTTATTCTCTACATTTTTGATAAAAAAAAAAAAAAAAAAAAAAATTCGGCGTCAATGATATTCCGGGCTTACTATAATAAATGTTGTCCTCTGCATTTTTTTGAATTTTTAATGAGGTATTTTAGCTTTTTTTAGAATTCTGCAATGATTTTTCTCTGTTAGTAAGAAAAATCCAGATTTAATCTTTTAGCTCAATATCATAAATGTTTTTCTCTTTTCAATAAAGTTTATTCGAAATTCGTAGCAGTTTTTTTTTTTTCACTTTTTAGAGTTTTTGCGCGGTATGCGATTATTTTTTAACATTTTAAAAATAATTGTAATTAAAATCAACTGTTTTAATCTTTCTCCCCAATATAGTAAATTTTGTTCCTTTGACTTTTGAAATAAATTTTCCCTTCTTTAATTTTTTTTTCCATAATTTTTAAACATTAGTAAAAGGAATCCCATTTCAGTCTCGAAGCCCATTATACTATTTTGGAAATATTTGAAATTATTAGAAATCTATACAGCAGTTTTTAAAGGTTTTTTTTTTCCCCATGCCCGGACAACGATGGATCGATCAGCTAGTAGAGAAATATTTTATAAACTATTTTAATATACAACTTCAAAAATTATAATATTCTAACTGCATTTTTCATTTTATTTTAAACTATATTAATTTTTTAGAGTCTTTATATCTGAAAGTAATAGTCTAAGAATCTGCTGCTATTCTTTAATCTATGGGTTGAAGGGGTATAATTTAAAAATATTGAACTTGCACGCGCGATCTTGAAGTTCTGCGTGCAGTGCTTCACAAAATATTTTATTTAATAAATTCGTTTGAAAATAATAAAATTAAGATTTTTCTGTCTGTCAGTTGGTTTTATGTAAATTCTTTGAAAACAAGGATCAAATTTAAGTGTCTGAAAGGTTTTTTGCGTATAAACCAAATAATTTGTAAACTACAGTTGCCTCTCTTCCTCTGATTTTATTGCTGCTCGAAGATAAATCTAAGAAAAAGTATTGAACAATTGCATGTCACTCCCTTGCTCTGCCCCGCTGTGAGGGTTTTTCTGAATCACAGAGATAAAACTACTAAAATGAAGGAGAGAGAAATGTTGAAAACTTTCCGCATTGGTAAATGACGTGTGTTTATCAGTGAAATTTACGACCAATTTGAGGCAACAGAAAAAGTGGAAATGTGCTTGTTTTCCTTTTTAGAATATTTAAAGGCATGAAGGAATCGCTCCCCTTTATTTTTAGGGGATTGGTCCATTTTTCATTGGACCAAAAGCAATTGGTGGAAATTTCTCCAGCTTCAGTAAAAACAACAGTTCCAGTATCAGAATTGTGGAGTTCGTACCAAAATTAGTTGAGTGTGTTTATTTTTAAAAAGGTTTTTTAAGTGCTTATGCCTTCGGGAAAAAAATGAGGGATATTAATATGAGACAATTTGGAGAGAAAAAATAAAGTCATCTTGTCACCCAGGAAAATGTATGTAAGTGTTTTGTTTTCTTTTTAAGTTGCAACGTTATCGAAACTAATGAAATGAACGAAACTTTTGGGAGAAATAAAAATTCCAGTAAACGGAAAAAAAGAGTAATTTTGAAAAGATGAACATTGAATGTTAAAAGTGTGAAACTATTTTTACTCTTTTATTTACTAGGGATCGAACCCGGACCTCGGATTTTAGAACACAATGGAAAATTATTTTTTAATATTAACCCCTTGGGGACGATCGACACATATACCTGCCGCAAAAAGGCTTAAGAATTCTTGTTTATCCTCACCAGTAAAATTTTACGGCAAAATTTGCCTTATTAAATCGTAGCATTTTCTCGATTCAATAAGGCACACATATTTCTGTTTTTAAAAACCGGCGACAAAACATTAAACATTTCGTAAAAGGCTCTCGTCGCGAAGGGGTTAAAATATATTTATTTAATTGCCTATTAACAAAACCAATCTTTTTTTCTGAATTATCAATTTCGCATTCAAATTAAGTTTTGAAATTTATTAAAAGCTATACTTTCGTATAAGTTAAGGTATAAAAACACCAAAGAGTTCGTTATTTACAGCAGTCTTTTTAATTCCGATTCTTTCAATTGTTTGGGTGCGTGATTTGATTACATGGCTGTTATGTTACTGTTTTACTTATTTTATTGTCTCATGAATTTTAAAAATAATTATGAAATATCTGCCAGAAACAAATTCTGAGCTGGGTATACTTACCCTTTTCCGACAAGTGTCTTTTACAGAATTTTTAATCTTTTATCATTGGTTTTTAAAAACAAATTTTTGCCTCATTTAATCGGAAAAATGCCCCTAATGCTATAAAAGAAATTTATAAAAATATTTCGTTTGCATTTTAATATGCTTATTTATTTATTTATTTTCATTGGATAGTTGATATCGATCTGTAAGGCCGTTTGTTACTTTTTCCAATTTTGATTGCAGATTTTTTATAAGAATGCTTTTGTTTTTCGAAACCAGTTATGAAAATGAAAGTGTCCTCATTTAAAAAAAAAAAAAAAAAAAAAAAAAAAAAAAAATCTGCAATCACAATCAAAAAAGTAAAAAAGAGTCTTTGTATAGATCGATGTCACATATCCAATAAAAAAAAATCGTTTAAAAATATTGAAATGCAACCAAGATATCGATATCTTTATAAAATTCTTCAATAGGATTAACAATAGTGAACAGTTGATTAAAATAGCCTCTTAACTTAAATGCAAACGGATTTATTGTCTGACCGAGATAAGAAAAACCCTGAGTAGGTTTCCCGCTTTCGAAGGTTCCAAAATTTAAAGGGAGGGAATCCATAGGACAAAAAAGACTGCTTATTCGCGGAATGATCAGTTGAATGGGAGAAAAGGAAATGCCGGACTTCCCTAAAATAAAATCGACTGACCAGTTACCTTGGCAACAGAACGGACCTGAGACCGGTTCTAGAGTCTTTCTTATAGGAGCCAGACATCTTTCATAATCTCTATGCACGGTAGATGATTTTTAAAAATTCATGCTTGAAAATTATTTAAAAAATATTTAATTGCAATATAATTTTCAAATTAATTGCAGTACAATTTTGAAAATAATTGTATTTGTAAGTGCATTTTTTTCTCTGTTTGTCGAGGTAAAAATTGATAATATGCTATGCTTAGAAATTTAAAAAATGCAGTGAAAGCGAAATTTAACCGCGTGCTGTTACCGACATCAAATGACGTCAACGTTACGGACGAACACCTTTGTCCTTTATATTTTTGTAGTTTTATTTCCATCCAGGTAATATTCAAGTAGTCCGCATCGCCGTATGCAGCGCCGTGCGAAGGGGGCGGTCGCTCCGGGCGCTGAAATTTAGGAAGCGCCAAATTTATAGTACCAACGTCATTTTTAGTTTGTTATAAGAAATAGTTGTGTGGTGGTGGAGGGGGGGGGTGGCCAAATTGATGCTTCGTGCGCCCCTTGTTGTATGCTTTGTATAGAGATCGATCAGACACTCTTTCAACTTGAATTTTTAATAACAGGAATCGCAAAATTTAGTGAAAAATGCGTTCAGTTGCAGAAAAAAAGAAATCGACGCAGCATTAATGCAAAAAATAACCTAAAAACGTGTAAAAATTATGGTCTGGAGAAATATAAAATTCTAGAAAGGGAAATTAAGAGGATTATTTTATATTGTCACTGCAAAATATTAAGGGGGGTTAAAGGGAAAGAAGCAAATACTTTTTGGGGGATGGGGTAGGGGGGGGAGAGATTAATTAGTTGATTATTCATAATTGCATTAATGTGCCCCAGGGGTGATTCTCGTCCGAAAATTTAAGGCATCTTCTTCCGAAAATTTGAAATTGGGTTATCAGTTCCGCATAGTTGCCAACTTGTACAGTTTTGCGCACGGAAAAAACAATTACGTAGAAATGCAAATTTCGTGAAAGGATCGCCGAAATAGCATGTATTTCGTCAATATTTCGTGGAAAAACGACGATTTCGTTAATGTTTTTGTAAACAAACTTTCGATAAAAAAACGCAAATTTCCTATGCGGATCGCGGAAAAAACGGCAATTTCACCAAATATCGCAGATGAAACGCTGATTTCTTCTAAAGACCACAGGAAAGCGCCGATTTCGTCTAAAGACTGTGGATATAAAGCCAAGTTCGTTGAAAGATCATTCGGGGGAAAACGCCGTTTTCGATAAAAGATCGCTTAAAAATATTTTGTCAAAAGAATATTTGAAAAAATACGCCGATCTCATCAAAAGATCACGGAAAAAACGCAGATTTCGTCAAAAGATCGCGGGAATAAAACGTCGTTTTCGAGAAAAAAAATCGCATAAAAATGCTAATTTTGTCTAAAGATCGTCGAAAAAACGATTTCACTTAAAAAAACATGGGAAAACGCAGATTTCGCCAAAAGATCGCGGAAAAACTGCTGATTTCGGCAAAAATCGCAATAACTCGCCGATTTCGCCTGAAGATAGCAGGAAAGTGCCGATTTTGTCCGAAGATCGCTGGATGGAGGGGACTCACCCCCCCCCCCCCCCTCCCTGCCGATTTCCGAAAATGCAGTGCGAATATCCGAAAAAAAAAATTTCATCCAGAATCACCCCTGATGTGCCCTTTTATAGCAAAGCGCGCCCTGCCTGCCCTTAATCCTGGAATGAACTCTGCTTACTCAATGGATCGCGGTGCGATCTTTCAAACGATAAAACTTTCGTTAAAATCAGCTTTAAAGTGTGTGTGTTGCGAAAGGGGGTACGGGATGAGTGGGTGAGCATGTGTGGATGAGAAAGATTTTTTTTTTTTTTCAGGAAGCAAGTACTAATATTTTTATGGTTTTAGTTTTAGGTGAACAGTTCTTAAAATATATGGAAGCCTTTACACCATATCTTGCTGTAGGTCTCAAAAATCATGCTGAATATCAAGTAAGTGTAATTTGTGTATAATTGATTAGTAACAATGATGCAAGAATTTGTTGAAATAGAAAAGCATATTTATAAAATCTGACACTTGAGATTGTGCTTCTGTTTGAATTTTTATGTTGAAGCAATGTTTGTTTAAATTAATATTTTAACACAAACTGATTAGTAAAGTTATATGATAACTTTATTAATCAATTTGTCTTTATTAGTTTGTCTATGTATTGATTGATTATATAGTTTTTTTAAACCTGCATTTTGTTCTGTTGTTGTCTACATGACTGATCAAATGTTATTACCAATAAGGTTATCCGAGTGAAATGTGCTTGCCCGTTGTCAGCCCAGTTGGCTTAACTTGTAAAGCATTGTCCCTGTAAACCAAAGATTTTGGCTCATTTCCCAGGCTGGGCATTTTTGTCCTCTCAGGTGGAAATATTCAATTTAAATGTTTACTAAATTTTCATGCCCATCATTGAATATTGCAAAAATTGTTCTTGAAATTTTAAAATTATCTTGATTATTATTTTTGCAAAACATGGCAAACGTTTTCATTAAAATTTGAAAACATGAATGATGATAAATTTACATTTTTGTTAATGTAATCCATTAACTTTTTTTTATTTTCTCCCATGCAAATATTAAGTTATTCTGTTTTTCCTTTTGCGTTAGATAGTAGGAATATAAATTCTTTTTATTTTAATAATAGAAGAGATGGAAGATTCAGAATAATTTAATTTTTGGATAAAGTCAGAAGGAGTAATTCAGACCACTATGTACATTTCAACACGGTTTTTACTTTTTTATTGGTAGTCTAAATATGGTGTTTTTAGTACATAGAAAGTAATTTTTGGCCCTTTATGAACAACTCTTAAGTTTTCCCATAGCTGTTTTTTCCCCTTCAATAAGATGGGTATAATTACACCATCAAAATCTCACAATCCCAAAAGTTTGGAGATTTAAGACAACTAATGGTAAAAAAAAAAAAAAAAAAAAAAAAAAAAAAAAAAAACTATGGAAAATTATGATAATTATTTTTTATCATTTTCCTATACACATTTTTTTGGGAGGGTGATTGAGACTGTTAGAACTCAAACTGACAAATCCATTTATCAAAAATTTTAGTAGACTTTGTTTCAAGTTGTTACTCAGGTCTCAAAAATGCTTCAGACTAGTGATAAAAAATATCTGAAATGAAAAATATGTTGAAGTTAATTACTAAGTGTGAAACAAAATTTTACCGTATAGTTTTCTCCAGTATGGTGGTAGTCACAATTACTCTACCTGACCCTAATTTAAATATTTAAAGTTATATTTCTTTAAAAAGGAGTAAAAATAACTTTAGGTGCATGATAATCAATTTTAATGATAAAATCTGGTAAGGTGCTGCAACATTATCAACTTTTTGGAAATTTTAGACCCCCTCCCCCAGCCTCCCTTCTGATATACTTTATCATCCTTCAACCCTATCCTACGCTCTCTCCCTGGTAAAAATATCGTTATCAAAATGTAATTTTTTTTTTTTTTTAACATTGAGTATTTCTTTTGTTTGGAGCCATAAACAAAGCTAGTTACATTTATGGCATATTTTATTGATTCAAATGAAGAGAATTCAATAAAATATCACTTTAAATAAAATAACACTAAATAAAAATAATTACTATTTAAAAGCATTAAATTGTGATAGATTTTTTAAAATTTAGTATATCACTTCTATATTTGAAAATAAAAATTAACATAATTGCACACATGCTAATCTCTGGCTTTTTATAAATAACGGCTTTTTATAAAACATATTTAAAACCAGAAATTTATTTAGCGAATTAATTTAAATAGGTTGCAAATGAGAACAGAATTTAATAGAAGATCCGTTTAATTTAACAAATTTTCTGGTTTAAAATCCGTTTTGTTCATTTACAAAAAGCCGAAGATTGGCAAGTATGTAATTGGTTTTTGTTAAGCATTTTTTACTTTTGTTTAAAAAGTAAACTTATAATTTTTTTTTCTTTCTGTACATAGAATAATTAAAATAAATTTACCTATTTACAGGGGTCGATTTAGAAAAAGAAAGTTGCAGAGCAGTAACTGCTATACAAAGTCAGTTTTGAATAGCAGTTACACTTTTGTATAGCAAGTAAAAAATAGCTAACGTAACTTTTAAATCTTGAAAATTTAATTTTTTTTTAAGCAATATTTAGCCAAAAGCATAAATGAAAGTAAACAAAATTATACAAAGAATAAAAAATAAATAACTCACCTACTCAATATAAATTACTTAGGAAATCAGAAGCTGGCTCTTGAATGACTTATAGGTCAATTCACCTTCGCCACAGGTCAATTAAATATATGTATCAACTGACCACAGTACAAATTCTTAAAAAATATATTCGTTTCTGAGGGTCAATATTTTTTAATAAGCTATGAAAAAAAAAATGAAATCTTCATTTAAGTTAAGTACACAAGTATTATTACACAAAAAATACCTCTTGTTCATATTATTTGCAGGCTATTTACAAAATTTCTGAAACTTCATTGTTTTAGTTACTCATCCTCATTAAAATTTTGCTTCCTTTTTCCATATTTCTGTATATTTGGTCGACGAGGTTTTGAGAAAAAAAAATTTCACAGCTCGATTAGATGAAAATTTTTTTATTTCTGGTCCTTCCACACAAATATGTATAAGATTATTTAGCACATCCTCATTCATTCGACTGCGAAGGTCAGTTTTTATGCGACACATATACGAAAAACACCTTTTAACTAAGGCATTTGATGCAGGCAAAATGAGTGGTGTGGGAAATATGCATCACAATGATTGCGATTTAATGCATTTCTTGAATTGCATTTTAGTAAAATTTGAATCACAAATTGCGATGAGATACCACTTAAATCGAACCCTGCCTATTTACAAGCTTATGTCATTTCTTTTAAACTTTTTTTGTAGGTGTGTAGTGCAGCAGTTGGTTTAACGGGTGACATATGCAGAGCTCTTTCTATAAAAGTACTTCCATATTGTGATGACATCATGACAATGTTAATGGAAAATCTCACAGTAAGTTTTAATTTGTATATTTGCGCTGGATTCCTTGTTAGGAATTTTATGAAAATTTCCGTAACTTTTCTGTTAGCCTTGTGCAAATCTTCTCAGTAGCAGCTTTTATTTTTGTGTAATATTAGGAATAATGCAATGATAAACAAAATTTTTTATTATCAATGCATGTTTCTTTAATGTTTTTTTAAAAAAAAGGTATGTATTTTATAATTATTTGATCTCTGTATTTTAAATAAAACCACTGAAAGGTTTGTATTTTAATTAAAATTAGTGCAATGCAAATTATAAAAATTGAAACAATATTTAGTGATTTATGCCTTGAACCTGGCTAACAGAAAAGTATTTATTCTTATAAGTACCTTTAATTTCCTATATAAATGGACTGTTGTTTTCCTTTTGGAGAATCTGCTTGTGTAGTGATAGTAATCGTATGAATTTTTGCACTTAGTGTCTCAGGGTAGATCACTAATTTCACTTTTTGCATTTTACTATATATTCTTGAAATTCTCATTTCTTCTCCCCACCCCCCTTTTTTTTTAATTTTCTACTCATTTTTAGTCTTTAATTGTCCCTCAGTTTCGAATAAGTAATCGTAAACTTTATCATTCCATCATTGGAAAGACAATGTAAAATTCATGGATCGGCTACAGGAAAATATCGCAAAATTTGTCAATTGGTTGAATGAGTAAAATCTAAAACCCAACAATCCCACTTTTTAAGCAAGACAAAAAAATAATTAGTCAGTCTTGCAAGGATGAAACCAAAAAATTCTCATCTACCGTGCAGGCATGAAAGAGTTCCTCCTAAAGGAGGATTTCCACCATTTTTTAAAAGCAATTTAGGACATTCTGTGGATTGATGCAAAAATGCAAAGAAAATTTTGGATGATTAATTGGGGGGGGGGGGGGGGGGATCTGGAAAATTTAATAAGACATCTTGTCCACGTTTTTGGAGATTGTTTGTTTCTAAATTGCTGTGCAGAAGAGCCATAAAATCAAAGGCGAGCTTTTATTAAAAAATCTAAACTTCATGAAATTGAAGTTCTTTAAAATATATTAAAAATGAAAGAAAGTTTCTATAAGGTTTCATTATCACATGGGCAAATTGGGACTTTGCCCATGGGTCCCAGACCATAAGGGGCCCCCAAATCATAAAATCATCATCCCCTAATGCATTAAATTATAAAATATTTAGTTTCTTTTTCCAATTCGAATTCTTCCATAAATTGAAGTTTTTAATTTCATCTTAAAGAATATAACTACTAAAGTTATATAAAAGAATTTTGTAATGTATAAAGGGGAAAAAGTGTACTTTTATTAAGGTATTTAATTAAAATTGACGGAGCTAAGAATTTTCAATTATTTATATCCAAGGGACAAAAATATGTTTATGCATTACACATACACATACCTGATGTGACTTTCAGTTTTATTTGAAATAATGATTCGAAAGGGGCCCCCTAATTTCTTTGTCCAAGGCCCAAATTAGTCATCGGGCCCTGCATTTACTGAAAAACATTTGTCATCAAAGTGATATTTCTGTTTGCTTTGAAAAATACGTGTTTAGCTGCTGTTTTCTGTGTATCAAAAAGGCCATGAAGGCAAAGAGTAAAATTTAAAATATTTATTTTTCTGTAATTTATTTTTGTTTTAAATATCTAAGAATAATTATTCTCTTAATTTCTATTACCACATCTCTTAAATACCCTTCTCCAAATTAATGTTTGAAAATTGTACTTACAGAAGTGTCACCCTGTATTCAAAGATACAGATGTAATTCATTAATTTTATTAGCTGGTCATTATTTTTTATTCTTCGTAGTCCATAATTTTTAAAAAAATGTCTTAACATTAGTCACATTTGTAACATTTGCAAATGTAATGTGAAGAGTAAAACTACTAAAGTTCATTGCTAGTTTTCTTCTTGAGAGTAAAATCTGACGTATATGTATTTTATTTTTTATAAAGATTTTTGTTCAAAGTTGACATTTTTGGGCCACCTATTCCTTCTTTTGCAGCACTATGTAAGGGAAGATATTTAAATTTTTTTATAGATTAATGTTCTAAAATGTAAATTTATTTGAATAAGATATGCAAAAATTAAGAAAATTTAAATTATGCGCTAACATCTTTTCCCTTCTGTTCCCAAAAATGCTGATCAGATAGTAAAGTTAAATTGTTGCTAATAAACAATTTTCTCTGTATAGTAGGGAAATACAGTTGATTAAAATAATCTGTATATAGAAATAAAAACCCAGAAAAGTTTTACTTTTCTTCCTCTCTGACAGGAAAGAATATATTTTAAACAGATTTTTGAATGAATAGAAAAATACATTAAACTTGCTAACAAATTTCTGCCTGAAGATGTATACATAAAAATTTTATTTGTTTTTGTTTTTCAGAATACCAATTTGCATAGATCTGTCAAACCTCAAATATTATCAGTGTTTGGTGATATTGCATTAGCCATTGGACCTCATTTTAGAAAATATTTAGATATAGTGATTCAAACGCTTCTTCAAGCTTCTCAAACACAAGCAGAAAAGGTATGTTTCTCAATAAAGCTTTTAATTTTTATACATAATTTTTACTTTAATGGGAATGTTTTCTAATATCAAATTCATGATAAATATATTGCAACACAAATTCAACTTCTGTAGAAGTAATACTTTTGAGTTGAAATATTGAATAAGATTTTACAAATGTCAGTGTTCCTTCAGTAGCTTTCATTTCTCATTATTTCTGTTAAGACTGAAAGAGGGGGGGGGGGGGGATCAAGACTCATATTAAAAAAAAAAAAAAAAAAAAAAAATGTAGTGCCCTCTCCCTCTTTTTTTTAAAAATATAATCATTTAGATTTTTACTTATGAGGATATTTGATAGCTTTCAGTAAAAAATTGTGTTTGAAGCTGCAAATTTATCATCGCAGTAGGTCTCAAATAAAATTCAGATAATACCAATAAATGTTAATGCACTATTATTTGTTCAATTTACTGATCTTTGTCCAGATATACCGCAGACGTGGCACATAAAATATGCCAAAAATCGGTGACAGGATGCAGGAAAATAGCTAGTTTCGTTAAAAATGGCAATTTTCGTTGAAAAATTGCAAAATAACGACAATTTTTTGGCAAAGAATTCGCAGAAATAATGGCTAAGTTCCTAAAACAATTTTGAAAAACTAGAGCCATACCGAGTACTCGGTAAATACTCTGTATTTGGCCTGCTCGGCCAATACTGAGTAGTTGTAAGAATTTCATTTTTTAAACATATGAATTTATAACTGATCTGTGAAAAGTTATTCAAATATCATGTATAATCAGGGTTGGCATTTTTGCCGGCAAAAAGGTATTTTTTCCAGGACAGTGGCAAAAACTGGAAAAAATGGAAAAAACCTATTTGTCTTTAATGTGTGATAAAATCTGCTTGCTAATAAGGATAGTAATGGTATAAACAATTAAATTTAACAGTGTACTATTTAATATTTTAATTTAACTTGCTAATTAATATTAAATATTTTAAATATTTAAAAAGTAGGTGGGATTCAGTCTTACTTAAAAATTTTTAAGAACAAAATAAAAAATTACATACCTAATTTTTTTTATCTTAAGTCAAAGATATGTTCAGGAAAATTTTAGGTCCTTTAAAGGACCCTTCATAAAATAATTTATCTTAAAACAAGACCTTTCACAAAATTCTTTAACCTCAAACATGACCCTTCATAAAGTTATTTCTCTCTCAAATAGACATTTCATCTTCAAATTGAACTTTTCACAAATTTAATCATTTAAAAATAAAATCGGCCTGTTAATAAACAATTGAACTCACAAAAAAATATATTATTTAGCTTCTCTACATGTGAAGGGTAGAACCTGAAAACACTGATAATTTAAAATTCACAAAACTATGTCTAAAATTTTCACAAAGACAAGAAAAACTTCCCTGTTTAACAAAAGCAGGACCCTGTGAGGAAAGTCTAAGACAGACCCCTATAAGTAAAATATTTTATCAGTCATTAATATATATATATATATATATATATATATATATATATATTAATCAAAAGATTTTATAAAATTTTGTTATTTTTGTTTTATGTCATGAGACTTAAGAAATGTAAATATCTAAGTCTTTGGTACTGTTTTATAACTATTTATCTGATGAAACTAATTTGTTAAAGATAAAATAAGTAAATTAAATTGAAAATTATGTATTGAAAAAACTGTTATGTCTTATTAGGAAACTAGATTTTTTTTCTGACCCTTTTACACTCCAAGAAAGGAACAAAATGTTAAATTATTTAGATACTTTCAGTAAGTAGCCTGATGTCACTTTATCTTTTTGTACTATATCCCCCCTCCCCCTCACCATAGCAGATGCAGAAGTTTGTCATGTATGGCTAAATCTTTTGAAAAATGAAGAGTTAAAGCCACATTTTTCAAAACTAAAAAAGAGATTTGAATAAGCCATTTTGCCATGTCATCTGGTAGCTTATTTGTTACATCGAAAGTACAGAGGTGAACTTCTAAATTATGAACAAAAAGAAAGCTGTAAAGCATGGTTATCTAAAATCAATCCTGATTTTATATCTTATATTTTTAATTTCGAGCTAAAAGAAAAACCCTTTCCTAGCTCATATTTTGCAGAAGAAGTGATTAATAGTGTCAATGCCTGTAATTGGTGGAGAAGTATAGAATAAGCTTGTGTGATTTCAAAAAACTTCTGTTTTTTAGTAGCACACCTTCAACTATGTCCAGCAAATAGTGCTGCTATTGAAAGATTTTTTTCAAATTTTTCATTTGTGCAAACTAAGATTCGAAATAAGCTATCAACAGATACTCTTTCAAAACTTGTTTACTGCTATGCCATGCTAATACAGCAAAATTTAGGTTGCGAGGAAGATATTGCTGAAAAATTTGAAATATAATAGTTTCCTGCTTTAAATATAATTTTATATTAAATTAATTTTAGGTTACTGTAACTGTTTCTTTGAATTTCTAACATATATAAACTATATACATAAATGCTTTATTCATTCTCAACAGTTCTATTATGTGAATTATTAATAATTGTATAAACAAGAATAAATGAAGTTTCTATTTATTTATATAAAATTGGTATTTTTTTCATTTATAATCCTGTTATAAAAGTTAGTATTCTTTCATAAAGTGCATAATTATACTTATTTAACTTAAAAGTTAAAATAAATTTGGAATAATATTGATTTTTTAATTAATTATGCCATTTATTATTTCTTTTGTGAAATATTTTTTCTTTCTGGGGAAAAAAATTAAATGGACAGCCTATTTTTGCCACCTTTTTGGCAAAAACCTAATTTTGCCAGGACGGTTTTTTCCGCAGTTTTTTCCACCTTCGGCAAAAACTCGCCAACCCTGTGTATAATATATGCAGTAATTCATAAAACTATTTACTCGGTATTTAAAAAAATATATGCAAAATATAGAAAAAGTTAAGAACAAAAACCTTCATAAAATAACTCCAGATTAAAATTTAGTTTCACATTTATACAGATAAAAATATTTTTTGATATATAGGAAAACAGAAAAGACTATTTTGGATAAAGAAACTGAAAATACAATAAATTACTAATTAAATTTATTATATTTCAAATTATGGTACAAAAACATCAAACGTTCTACATTATCAGTAGGCAGGGCATTTCTTTTACTACTATAAATTTGGCCTGCCTCTGAAAATATATGTTCAGAATAAACAGTTGTTGAAGGTGCACTAAGAATTTTTTTGCAAGGTTGCACATAAGATTTTTTTTTTTTTTTTCCCCACCATGAAAATGAAGTGTCATTTTTACATAAATTTTCTGTTAAGAAAGCCAGTATCTCTTTTTGTACCAATTCTTCATGCAGAGATTTTAAACTAATACTAGTGCCACAATCTTTTTGCTCATTTGCAATTTCCTCAAAACATTGCCAGAAAATAGATGAACTGTTTTTTGGCATCTTCTCTTTTGGTTTGTCTATATTAGTATTCTCATGATGTATTTTTTGTAGTACAAACAGTTATAAAAAAGGTACAGACAGTTACAAAATAAATATGAAATGTTTGCATTATTCAATGAATTGTTACAGTAACTAATAAACATTTTTATTTTGAATAGACAGATTTCAATGGTCAGAATAAATATGAGGGTTAAAGAATGTTTTAATTTTATATTGGTTAAAATTGTACTTGTTATGTATCAATTCTCCTTTTTTATTAGTTTTGAACTGCTAAAAATTGTCTTTAAAAGGTGCACAAATAAATTTCAAATTTAATGAGTTAATTTATGTATACTATATATGTATATTATATACAGGGTGTTTCAGTTAAACGTTTCAGAACTCCTAAGAGAGGTAGGGTGCATCCTGATGACTCTAAATCAAATAGATAGCAATGTAGGATTGGAAATGTTTTCTTGAAGTGGTGATGTACACAGAAGCATCATAAAGAAAAGACATCGTAAGTGAAAAATCGTTTTATTAATACATGTAAAAAAGCGAAAGGTAGATGTGTCAAAGTAAGTGTTCGAAATTTCTTCTTCCGACTACAATGCACACCTCCGACGCATGGAAATCTGAACATTCTCGAATACTCCAGGTTTATCTCGAATTTCTCCGGCAACTACTGCGATTTTTGCAACCAGCTCCTCAGCATAGTTAACAAGGGTGTCATAAACCTGTGTTTTCATATGACACCAGGAATAAAAATCAAGACATGATAGGTCGAGAGACAAAGCAGGCCAACACACAGGACCACCACTTCCAATCCACTGTTGACCAAATGTTACATCCAAGTAGTTATGAACATTTCGGCTGAAATGGGCAGGAACTCCATCGTGTTGGAACCACATTGTCTGTTGTGTCAATGCAGAAATCTGATCATCTCTCAAAAATTGAGGCAATACTTGCTGCAGAACGAGCAAGTAATCATGTCTGTTTAGACGAAATGGTAACAGGTAAGGTCCGATGAGGTGATCTCCTAGGTTACCGGCCCAAACAACGACCAAAACATTGACCGAAAATAGTCTGTGCTGTATGACATTGTATTGCATGCAGGTTCTCTTCTGGCCGGGTATGGCTGTTATGAGTGTTGAAAATTCCTTCCCTTATGAAAGATGCCTCATCGTTAAACAACACTTTAGCAGGGAAAAGGTGATCTGTAGCACACTTTCCAATGTACCACTGTGCGAAAGCAATACGAGGTGCATAATCATCCAGTTGCAGTGCCTGGACACGCTGCACGTGAAACGGATGCATGTCGTGTTGTCGGAGAATCCTTCAGACGCTGGAATAGGAAACCTTGATTGCCTGCGCTAGACTTCGCGTACTCATACTAGCATTCTCCCGTACCTGCTGCAGCACATTCTCTCCAATGGCCGATTCTCTTTGATGCTATTCTTACCTGATCCTTGGCAGCTCTTTGAAATGAACCTGTCTCAGCTAACCTCTGGTGCAGGCTTGGAAAGAAATTGACTGGGAATATACCTTGTCGGATATCGTTCAGCGTACTAGCGCTGTGCAGCTGGCCCATTACAATATGCAGCCCTGTACGCTAAACACACATCACCTAACTCTGCATTTGTATAATCAACCATCCTATTATAGCTTGGCATCCTAGTGCGAAACGATGATTCCCTGCATGAAAGCTCCGAACTTTTCACAACGGCATAGAGTGCGTCGGGAAAGAATTTCTGACCCCCTCAATGCTATATGATTTCGAGTCATCAGGATACACTCTACCCCTCTTAGGAGTTCTGAAACGTTTAACTGAAACACCCTGTTATATGTACACACAGGTATAGATATATGTACACAGGTATATTTATATACATGTACACCTAAGCTCACATTATGTCAGTGGCCGAGTACTCGGTACTCGGCTATTCGTCCAAAGTACTATTTGGTACACCACTACGAAAAATGGCTGATTTCCTCAAAAAAATTTTGGGAAAAGGTGACAAATTGCATCTAAAAATTGTCATAAAACGGCAAATTTTGTTATGAATTTGCAAAAAAGACAGATTTCGTCAAAAAATTGCGATAAAACGGCAAATTTTGTCAAAGATCGCAAAAAAAAAAGGCAAATTTCGCCAAGAGATTAGTGAAAAAATAGCTATTTTTGTCACATATAGCGAAAAAGCGACAAATTCAATCTAAAGATTCGTGAAAAAATTGCTAATTTTCTCACAAATTTAAAAAAAAAATGCAAATTTCCTCAAAATATTGCCAAAAAAAAAAAAAAAAAAAAAAAAAAAAAAAAAACAAATCAAAAGATTTGTGAAAGAACTCAAATTTTGTCTAAGGGGCATGGAAAAAAAAAATAAAGTTAATGCTGAGAGTGAATTTTCCTGTTCCAAAAACTAATTTTCTTGCTTATTTTTTTATTTATTTATTTTTTTTTTTCCTGCTGCAAAAATGGATTTTTCTGCTTCACAATCAATTTTTGACTGCTCAAAGTTTTCGACTCAGAAAAACAAAAAGGCATTAAATAAAGTCTCATCACTATATTCAACAAAAGCAGTCTTTTTTCTATAAAAATGTCTTTTTTAATAAATCAGTCTTGCCCCTTATTTTAAAAGAAATGAGAACAATGATACTTGTTGTCTTCTACATTCAAATGTTCGATATTTTATAGTTAAATTTGTATCTTGCACATTTATTTTTTAAACAAGGTAAAGAAAATTTCTTTTAATAGTTTAAAAATATATTGGTTTTAATTATTTATTATTAAAACAATTATTGGCGGGGAAGGGGGGGGGGGGGGCATTTCATTTTTCTTTTGCAAATGAAAGAGTTCAATTTTTGCATCGAAAAATAGGACTTATTAGTGGGGACCCGCTTTTGGTAAAAAGGGACCCAGAATTTAGAAGTCCCGGGGACCCAAGATTTTTTTAAGTCCAGCGGCCAGGGTTGGGAAAAACCCAGATTTTTTTTTCAAAAAAAACCCCCCAAAAAATGATTTTTTTGGTTTAAACCAGGTTTTTATAAAACATCTTTTCTTATTACATATACATGCACATTTATTGATAAAAATAGACATTATTGGTTTATAAGCAGTGTAACTTAATTTTAAAATAATTTAAATTAAATAATTACAGTGCATTTATATAGAAAATTGAAAAAAATCATATTTTAATTTAAACCGTTTTTGCAAACAGTCTTATATTCAAAGAATTAACTGTTCTACACAGTGAACCATTGATGTCCTGAAAATCTTTATAAACAATCTTTTGATTACTAATAATAAACATTTGGATGTAGTTTGATAAATATTCTTTTAGACAATTATTGAAATAATAAATTTCAAATACTTCTTAGGATTTTTTTTTTCTCTTTTAGTGACAATTTGAAATTAACATTTTTTGTCATTAGATTCAACAGATAGCAGAGGGAAAAAAAATCATTATTAAAATGCTATACCTAGCAACCAGTCTTTGAATACTCTTATTTGGCTTCATACTTGGCTTTTAATTCTTCAAGATAATTTCCCCAATCAAGAAAAATTTCTTCTACAGATTGGGAAAAATCTTAAAAGATCATTGTGTATGTTATTAATTGCATTAAATAATCTGCATTATTAAAAAAAATTAAATATTTTATACTAAATATTGAATCTATTTTATCTTTGATCAATTCACATGTCTGAAGTTTTTTCTTTAGAGCATTAGATATGTTCACCAGTGTGTACTGATTTTAATCCTATGCATAAAAAATTGACCTAAACCCACTACATCTAATGCTTATTGCTGAAATAAAGTGTTGAAAGTAGAAATTATTTATATCCAATAATCTGAAACATGTAAATTATGAAGAAAAAAAAAGAATGTTATTAGATGTCTTCTAAAAAACTTTTTAAGAAAAAACCATTTAGGTGAGGGTGTATTCGAAAAAAAAAGCTTTTCCACTCTCAACAGCTCAAAATTTTCTGATACAATTTCAGACTCATTTTTAAAAGTAGAAACATGAAACTTGCTGGGAGGATTTCTGAAGAGGGGTGCCGTGTGATGTCATTTTGAGCTCAATTCATTAGAATTTGATTTATGAACAATTTTCTCACTATGACCCTTTTTTTCATTTCCAAATATCTCACTTTGGAAAAATTAGTTCAAAAAGCCAACTTTGATTGCATTTTTTGCAATATTTTCTGCATTTATCAAAAAATTGATACTTACGGCACTTTATGTACTTTTTGAATAAGACAATTTGCCAGTTTGATGCATTTCAGAGCAAAAATAAACTAAAAAATAAATCAGAAAATAAGCAGTTTGAATCGAAATACTCTTAATTCTATGCATAAAATAAAGACCTAATCCCACTATATCTAATGCTTATTATTGAAATAAAATGCTAAAAGTAGAAATTATTTATATCCAATAATCTGAAACACATAAATTAAAAAGAAAAAAGAGAAAATGTCATTAGATTTCTTCTAAAAAAAAATTTTTTTTTTTTTTGAGAAAAAAACCAGTTGGTTTAAACAGTGCCAACCCTGCCAGCGGCATCCCTGTTTGTGTGTATGTCTTGTCTTCATTTACATTTACTTCATTTAAAAATTTGTTGCTCCTAATTTAAAATTCATAATGTTCAAATCTTGTTTTAAAACTTGATTTACATTTTATATTTAATGTGCCTGACTCGTAATATTTTATAATGGTTATATATAAATTTTTAAATGCATCATTTGTTTCATTTTATTGAACACATACAATGATGCAATTTATGTAAAAATTGATCACGTGATTGTACATTGTTAAAGAACTGCCAAGTTAAGATTTTTCTATAATTATTGCAGATTCGTTTAAAAAAAGAAAGTGTTATGGACATCAATCAAAAATGTTTTTTGTCTAAGGCAATTCAAACTCTTTTTATTGAACACACACAATGATGTAGTTTATGTAATGATTGTACATTGATAAAAAAGTGCCAAGTATTATGATTGACCCATAATTATTAAAGATTAAGTAGAAAGAAAAAAAGTGTTACGGGCATTGACCAAAAATGTTTTTGTCTGTTTTTTAAAGCAATACAAACTTTGCAAAAATTTCAGCAATTTTTGAAAAAAAGTGTTAGGTACCATTCTTTCATTTTCAGACGTTGATGATCAACTATAAACACTCGTAAGTGTTACTTCCTAACACTTGCATTACTCGTTGGTTGCAAGAATGATGTCAATTACAGTGGCAATATACTATGATTTCACTTAGTGGGGAGCCCCAAAGCAGAATACTTTGCAATGTTCTGAACGAAATTTCGCAATTTAGCACAAATTTTTTTCATGACCAATTGATTTTCGCAAACTTTTTAAATGAACTATTAATGAATTTTAAGATTTTTTTTTCTTCCAGTTATTGAGCGACGACTTTCCAGAGGTGATTCAGAATAATTTAAAAAAAAAAATAGTGAATTTTCTGAAAGATTGCAACAGAGAGGTGTGTGGGGAAGGGGGGGGGGGGGCAGGCAAAATCTATTCCCGGCAATTTTTAACACTTTTTAGGCAAAATTTGTGTTTTTTCCACAATATTTTGACGAAATTTATGGTTCTTACATGATTTTTTGATGAAATTTGCATTTCTTTCACGACTTTTTCATGAAATTTTTTCACTTTTTCTGATAAATTACAGGCTTTTTTTGTGATGTTTTGGTGAAGTTTGCCATTTTATTGCGATTCCTCAACAGAATTTGCTGCTTTTCATGATCCCTTTAAGTAATGTTAGGCATTGTTTTTGTTTACAAAAATTTCAATCATTTAAAAAAAAAAAAAAAAATCAACAAACAGCTATTTCAAAAACATAATCTTTAATTTCAATTATCTCATTAATAAATCCATTAAAACTAATATTTATCAATGTAAACATTGTAGCCTTCTAATATCACTAAATAGAAAATATAAATCTACCCCCCCCCCCCCCAAAAAAAAAAAAAAAAAAAAAAAAAAATTCAAAATTATTTTAATGTTGGTTATTTACTCTTGAAATTATATTAATCGGCCTTTATTTTAAATATAAATTATTTTAACATAATCTTTCAACATGTTAAACAATTATTTTGCTAGTTATGCAATTAATTTTTTTTTTTTTTTTTTTTTTTAAGAAAAAAAAAATTTCAGCATTTTTAAATAACGACGGCCCAATATCTCAAGATAAGGTATAGCCTTTTTTTTTTTTTTCATGTTTCTTCTTTGGCATAACATGAGTTGTCGTAAAGGGAGAATATTCCGGAACATTCGGCATCTTTCCATCATGCAAATTTCGCACCAAAAACGGGAGTCGCTGTTTGGAAAATGAGTCACGCTCAGCTAAGAAAGATCTAGAACTTTAGAGATTCTTAAATTGGTGGCAAAAATAAGATTATCTGATTGCTGTTGAGTGCACGTTGAGGTGCGGACCTCAAAAATCTGATTTATGTGAAAGATTGACTATAACACACATAGGAAAAGCAAGCACGTACGGGCAGGCAGCAGGCCTTTGGGCTTGGTGAGCTTGTTTTTTTTTTGTTTTTTTTGTAATGAACGGATGGCATTTTTTTGTCGTGTATAATTTTGGAGGATTTCTACTCTATGCATCCAAGTTCTGATATATGCATCTAAGTTCTTTGGATATTACAGCCTCTCTTGAAAAAAATTGGTTACCTCCAGCCCCAGTTTTTGGATAAAAATTTATAGGTAGGAGAATCCTGAAAGTTCTACGGAAATGTTGAATTGCAGTTATTGTGATTCTTTTAACACCCGCTCTAGACATTCTAGTACGTCACCAATTTCTCCGGTGTATCACCTGGCCTTGCGAGTGATCCTTCCCATCAACACCTTTATGGGAGTCCATCTGCTGTCATCAAACAGCAGTTTTGTCCTGGAGAAGTTTGCAGCAAATTAAAATCATCGAATTAACATCATCACTTCGTCAAACAGCAGTTGTCATGGAGAACATTGCAGCAAGATGAAACCACAGAATTAAGATCATTAAGAACTTTCAATAAGACTGAACGATCTCAATAAAATCAGTGCACAAAGGATTACATGATAATTTGTAAATCTACATACAATCATATGCCGATTACAATTCTTTCCTATCCATATTTAGTAATGGAACGTGCAGCCACATCGTACCTCTTTTAATCTGTTAAATGAAAATAAAGGTAGTGTTCTTCAAGATATATTGGTCTTCATTATTTCTACCAACTCTGGGTGAACCCATTCTTATTTTTATTTTCAGCTGGATTTTATCATCATTTCAGAAAATTTAAAGATTTAATAATCACTATTCTTAACGTAGCTGAATTGAAATTTTGACTTGTAATGTTCGCTACTGTACAGTGCGGTCAGCTCTGTTTGGGGAGTTTGCTTTCCTGCAATGTTGATTTTGAGCTGAATCAATTTTTATAAGTTTTTGTAGTCTTAGTATTGTTATGATCGTGATTCTCCAGACAAAGTTTAGCACCTTTAACTGAATTTGCTGTTTTTCATGATCCTTCGATGAAATTTGCTATTTTTCACAATCTTTTAATGAAATTTTCAGGGGTTTATCTTTTGACAGAATTTTTATCCTTTAAAGATCCTTTGACTTTTTTTTTTTAATGTGTGATCTTTTGACAAAACTTTTTTTTTTTTGCGATCCTTTGAAGAAATTTTCACTTTTGTAAACCTGTGACAAAATTTTCGAGTTTTTTTTTGCAATCCTTTTAAAATGATTTTATTATTTTTAATTGCTTAAAAAGCGCATGAAAAAGTATCTAAGGCAGGACTTGAACCTGGGTCATCCGTATAGCACATTGATGTTCTATTAACTGAATCACTTGGAATGATACCTTGATTGTCACTTCTATCATATGTATGTTGGCAAGGTTACAACCACAGCACAAGATGGAATGTTTTTCTGTGAACCACGAATTCTGGAGCAAATGCAGACCTGCCAACTGCTTTAAAAAAAAAAAAAATTGTAACTTCCACAATTTGTACCTATAAACTAAAATCTATGAAAATCTGTATTAAACTACATTTTCTTGCAAAAAACAAACTGTGATTTTTAATCAACACAGCATTTTTTTTTTTTTTTTTTTTTTTTTTTTTTTAAAGATTGGTTTTGTCCTAAAATAAGAAATCATTTAGGTTCCAAAAATAAAACGGTTTGTAAACTTTGACATTGAAAAATGCACACAAAGAGCGGGGTTGAGGGGCTGGACTAAAAGACAAACTTACATTAAACCATAGAAATTGATATTAACCACAAGTGAATTGTTTCTGCATCGATACAAGAATTCCCTTCCTTTATAATTTTTTCTCTGGAATTTCTGTAAAATTAGTCGGTTGCTGAAAAAATTGATAATTGACATTTTCAAAAAACATTCAGAGTATCATTCAACACTTAAAATTTGTATATCTGTCAATTTCTCATTAATCCAACTCAATCTAATATATTTAATAACATTTAATATTACTTTTAATAAAAAGTAAATAATAAAATCTGATTAAATGCATTGCACAAAAAATCTGTTTTAGGTTAAATTCAGTATAGAAATTATTTAGACTAATTCTGTAAAATTCTAGCTTTCAAGTATATTAAAAAAAAAAAAAAAAAAATCTTTATTTCTTTTCAGAATGATTATGATATGATTGACTATGTTAATGAACTCAGAGAAGGTTGTCTAGAAGCTTACACTGGTATAATCCAAGGATTAAAAGGAGATCAAAACACACCCAGTTGTGAGTATATTAATTTAATTTTAATTGTGTGTTTTTTTTTTTTTTTTTTTTTTTTTTTTTTTTTTTTAAATCTTATTCAATAGTATAAAATTTATGATTGGAAAAATGATTTCTATCATTGATGCATCTATTGCATACATAGCAAGATGTATCTACATAGATGTATCTACAAGATGTATTGCATACATAGATCTTTAAGCTATGTTAAATCAATTTAACAGGATATGATTTAAGCAGACATTGCAATCCTCATTGCTTTTCAGATATATAAAATAATCTATTTAAGGGGGGGGGGGGAAATTGCAAATTGGTGTTAATAGCAGGATTAGATTTTACCCAACATAGAGTTGTGCTCTCTGATTTAAGAAAAGAAGGTGATTTAAATAAAAATGGATATTTATTTTGTAAACAAGATTCAGAATTTGAGGTTAGAATCTATATTTTTTGGAAAATAAGAACTTTTATGATTTGAAAGTGGAAAAGTAAAGTTTAATTCTTAAAATCCAAATTCATCAACTTTGTTTATATGCTAATGTAGTCTTTTGATGAAAAATATTTCCATATTATTCTGCAATTAAAATAATTTAAAATAGAATCCTGTATTGTTTCAAGATGGTTTTCCTAAAATTCAGTATTTATAATAATAATAATAATGATAATCTACTTTTAGTTTATATATTTATGCATTCTTATTTTCCTCAGTCCTGATGTTACCTAGAGGCAACACTAAAAAACACCCTTTAAAGTAATTTAAATGCTTCTAGCATTGTTGGAAATTTCATCTAGACTCTTTAAATAGATGTGTTTATGTTAGAAGCATCGATATATAGACTGATGCATCTTTGGAGATGTTTTATGAAACTTTAAACTGGTTATTGTAGTGCCATGTAAAATTTGTTTCGGGATTGACTAGGTTAGGATGAAAAATTTAATTTTGCACATATTTAAGTATGTATATATTTCTTATTTTCTATTTTGCAAGTTATGAAAATAAATAGGGATTCTACACCTGACTTGGTATTGACTCCTGGTAAATCGCAATTTTTTTTCTATAACCAATTAAGGGAATTTGAGTATTTCCCAGAACAGATTTGTGAAATTAGGTGTTTTTTATATTCACGCGACTGATTGGCAAAATTCACAATTTTTATTAGTAGACAGTGGTTTTGAAACAATGATTTCATAAGTATTTTTTGATTGATATTGATTCTGTTATGATAGAATATTGATTAAATATTCAGATGGCTTATATATACACACACACAAAAGTATACTTGCAGAATTTATCAATAATAATAAATATTTCAGTAAAAGCCTGTTAAAAGCATCAAACAAACTTACAAACTGAATAATAAAAAAAATGCTTAGTTGGAGCCCTGCAGTATTACATTAGAAAATAGTCTAGTTTGTTTCAAAGTTCAATTAATTTGTTGTATTTACTAAAATGAAGCTTATTTAAGTTTTCTCCTTTGTCTGGCTGTTTTTTGGAAAAAGAAAAATTTCTTAAAGCAGCAGTATATGTCAAAATTTGTTCTTAATATCAGAAATTAATATTTCAAATTTTCAACTGGCATATTTTCAGAATATTATGAATAATTGATGTTCAGTTCAACCTAACTTTCATGATGTTTTTAGGGAATATATATGAAATCTTAAACAATAAAAATGTTTTTTATTTATAGAACTATTTGCTAAAACAATGTTGAATAATTTTATTTATAGCAGTTACTATAGACTTGTTTCTTTGATCATTTATTAAGAAAACAATTATTTTTAATCATAGATATTTTTTCTTTGTAGCTGAAGTAAATGTTGTGCAGCCTCATGTACCATACATTGTCCAATTCATAACTCACATAGCTCAAGATCCAGATCACTCTGATGGTACTTTAGCTGCTAGTGCCGGTGTTATAGGGTAGGATTAATCATTTTTATATCTTTTTGCATCCAGGGACAGTGACAAAATTTGCCAATAGGGGGGTTGGGGGGGGGGGTATAGTTTCAAATTATAGTCATGCTTGTGTGTGATTGTACCCAAACCAAAGCAAAAAATGCATTTGAAATAAACTCGTAATGTGGTACAAACACACCCAAAAAGTTTCCCAACCCCCAAATGAAACGAAGGTAAATAAGGTTTTAATGTGCTAGAACAAGAAATTTTATTTTTATTTTTTTCTACTTTATGCATTGATGTAAAAATTTAAACTGTGCAATGTTTTGAAGTTGCAATACCGAAAATTTTAAAACTGAAATTTCATTTAAAAATTGTTTACGATTGGTCTATGAATATTAATGTTTAATCCATGGTGTACATAATGACACTTATTACACAAGTCACATTTTGGTCATCATAAAAATTTTGATTGTTTTTTAGAATTTATAAATCTTAAATTTTAGTTTCTTAGAAAAAATCATTTTCCAAATTCCTGTAATTTGTTGATTTTTTCTTTTTTCATCTGTCAGGTTCATACCCTAGAATATTTCTTGCTGATCATCTATATATATAAAAGGAAGTCTGGATTTCGTATTAATCACAGCACAGAAAAATCTGCCGAACCTAAAATCTTGAAAATTGGTGTAAAAATACTTCTGATAACATGGAGTACCGCTAAGAAGGGATTTTCGAAAATTTCACCCCTAAGAGGGTTAAAAAATTAACGAACTTTTAAAAAATTCCTTAAAAATCGGCTTTTGTAATTATTTTTCAACTGATAACATATTTCAGTGTATTTTTTCATGCTGAATAGAATGGTACCAAGCAAATTCTTTTAAGTTCAGTAGTTCGCGAGATACTTCACATTTTCCTGATTTGGCGGTGTCTTCGGCGCAAAAACCTGAAATTTTCAATCCTTACCTATATATATAAAAGAAAGTCTGGATTTCGCATTAATCACAGCACAAAAAAATCTATTGAACCTATAATTTTGAAAGAGTTCTATAATCATATTAACATGATTGTGTAAACTATGTTTAATTACTCAATATATATAAAACGCAAAGTGAAATTTCATTGCGGCCGCTTATAACTTAAGTTCTACAAGATAGATTTTAATGGATTTTACATTTACAATTTTTCAGAAATTTTGTAACAAGTGAAAGATAGCATTCTACATTGTTTAGTTGAATACTTAGGAAATGATTTTTATCAGATGAACCCAATTACAAAAGTTTGGCTTTATTTTAAAAGTTCCGCTGAATGAATTTTTATGTGATTAAAATTGTTAACATGTTGAGCGCTACGTCATTCATTGGTGACTAACATTGAACTTTCCATTTAGATGACTGATTTTTCTCCGATGACAGACAGTCTAAAGTACGATATAAAACTAAAAATTACTATGATATAAAAATTTCCTGTGATTCAAAGTTTCTTTAAAGAAACTAACCAGCTAAGCGGGCGAAGGCTGCTAGTATATATATATTTTTAAATGAGTTTTTCATGCAAGCTTTTTGCAAGTCAGATTGTTAGGATTTAAAGTTAGTAGAACTATGCTTCAAATTAATATAAATATGTATTTAAATATAAATGAATATATATTCAACGTACTGTATGAGATAAAAAATGTATATGGGTAATTCTACACAAATAGGTCCTTTTCATCATAGTGATAAAGAAAAAAAAATGTTTTTAATATTTTTCTTTTTTATAACAATATATTTGAAAAGATACTAGGGATGCACCGAATAGTGATTTTGGCCGAATGCCGAATATTCAGCCAACAGATGAACTGAATACCGAATATTCGGCTAGCCAAATAGTAATTGTTGGGCCGAATACCAAATATTCGGAACAGTTTTACATAATATTCAATAAAAGAAACATTTTGATAAACAAGAGCTTTTTACAAGACAGGGTTGCCACGCCACCGGGAAAACACAGGGAATTTCAAAATACCTTCTCAAAACAGGGAAAATCCAGGGAATTTTTCAAAAATCCTAAAAAAACCTGGAAAACACAGGGAATTTTTTCCTGTTATATCCAAACATAATTTTTTTCTGCTTTCAAAATAAAATTCTAATAAAATCCGCGGAAGAAATAAAATCCTGGAAAAGCAGACCGAAAATTCACTAAGCGGCTCTTCCATGTGTCTGCCTGCACCCCTTCTTTGCCACGCGAATAGTTGAATCCACAGAGCACCTCCTCTCATGCCTTTCATCTGCGACTGCACGTAGTGCTCTTTCTCCTTCTCATCTGTTTCTCCCGTCACGTCAGTTCAAAACAAGCATGAGATTCTTTCGCGGATCCGCTATTTTCCGCTTTTTTGTCATTTTTAGCTTTTCAGATTTTTTTATATCATCAAAAGTCCGCGTGAAAAAAAAAATAGAATTTTCGAGAAAAAAAAAAAAAACGCGATTTTCCGCTTTTTTGTCATTTTTAGCTTTTCCGATTTTTTTTATTTATATCATCAAAAGACCGCGTGAAAAAAAATAGAATTTTCGCGGAAAAAAAAATGCGATTTTTCCCCCCAAAAAATCGCGAGAAAAATGCAATTTTCGTCGAAGGATCCCAAGATCGCGAAAAAAAAAAAGTGATTTTGGACAAAATATTGCAAAAAAAAAATGCTGTTTTCGTCAAGAGATTGTGAAAAAATGCTGTTTTCATCACAATATCGCGGAAAAATGCTGTTCTCGTCAAAAGATCGTTGAAAAACGACGATTTTTATCAAAAGGCTGCAAAAAAAAAAGGCAATTTTCGTCATAAAGTCGAGAAAAAAAAACGTCAATTTTCTTCATAGAATCGCAACAAAAAACGGCAATTTTCTTTAACAAATAGCGGAAAAAAACGTGGTTTTCATTTTAAAAACAGCGATTTTCGTCGAAATAAATGGCGATTTCTGTCAAAAAAAGCATGAAAAACACCGATTTTTGCCAAAAATTGCCGTTGACAAAATTATGACAAAAATTGTCTTTTTTTTTTTTTTTTTTTAACAGCAATTTTTGTTGTAAGATCACAAAAAAAAAAAAAAAAAAAATTGCAGAAAATTTTGTTATTTGCAATTTGTCTTCAACAATTTTTTTTTTTTGCAGTTGAGTGATAAATATTTCAAAGTATTTTTTAGCTGAATGCTTGAGTATTGCTCTACTGTTTTTATTAGTATTAACATAAAATGTGGGATTTTAATAATAAGTGTAATAACTTTAAAGAATTATTTTTATTTGCTCATATTACTAGGGATGGGACGAATATTCGGCCACTATTCGGTATTCGGCCCTTTTGCCGAATATTCGGTTGGCCGAATATTGAAGGCTTGTTGACCGAATACTTCGGCCGAATACCTGTAGCTGAATATTTAGAGATATCTGGCCGAATATTGGTAAAATCTCGCCAAATAGTGAAAGATATCTTGCCAAATAAATTTAGGATTGAAAGAGTTTCATTTCTTACAATTTGTTTTTTCTCTAATCCAAATTGGCTACTTCATTCATGAGGTCATTCTCATTCTTACTTAGAAAATATACAGTTATTAGACTGTTGAAAAAACACAGCCTTTCTGTATTTCCTATAAAAGCGAGTGATATTTTAGAAAATGCTGCCCAAATTAGAGACTTAAATGTATGGGAAATGTCTTCATTAGAGAATGATATATTACAATTCAAGATATAAAAACACTTATAAAAAACAACAACAACAAAAAACACTGCCTTATTCTAAAACACTTGAATATTTATTAATGTCTGCAAATTCCATGCACACATAAAAAAGGCTCTTAGAAATTTGTAACTTATTTCCGTAAAGTAAGAAATGAAAAAATTCATTCACTAGGTGTATTAACAATGATTCCTTTTCAAAATTAGATATCAAATATCACTATTCCAAATACTACAACAGCACATCTGAAAACAGAACTGGTGGCAAACTAGATACGCATTAGATGATACAACTAGCTTTATGAAGATCGTTTTATAAGTATTTAAACATAAATTCTAAATACTGAACAAAATATTTTTTTTTATTCTACAGTTTTCAATTTTAAATAATTATTTGGATAATTACTGACTTAAATATATAACATTATTATGTATATATTTTTAATTTAGACATTCTTGCATTCATGTTGTTTTCAATTTCTGTTTATCCTTTTAATGCTTGTTGAATAAGTGGAATATTGAAGTTGAATATTGAATGCGCCAATTCAAGTGTCAAAGATTTTGTCACCATATGCATTCTACTTTAAGTACAACTTTTTGCTTTAACGTAATTTGTAATTTAAAGCTTGGCAACTGATTTCAGAGCAGGCTCATTCTTACGAATTCGCTTATCATTAGGGACATAAACTCTAAATGATCAAATTTACTTCATTAAAGGTTGTTTCAGAAAATATCTCCTCGTGAGTTCTGAGAGAGAGAGAGATTAAGAGTATTATTAATTTTGGATGCAAGAAAGGGTAAAAGTATCTTTTGATAGTAAAAATGAAGTACATTCTTCATATTTTAATGAAAATATCTTACCATCCTGACTTACTGAAAATCAATTTGATGTACACTAAGATAAAAGAATACAATGCAATTTCATAATTATTTTGTGTGTGAAATAAATGTTTCTAATTTAAAAATACATTTAAAAGCACATTTAAGAGTAATAATTATTAATGAGCTAATATTTTTTAAATTATATATAATCAAAATTTATTTTCTTTATTGGAAAAAAAAGTTGATATTCGGCCGCCGAATATTCGGTATTCGGCCTAAAATTTGGCCGAATATTCGGCTATTTGGCCAAATCACTATTCGTCCCATCCCTACATATTACATAATGTATTATATTTGCTCAGTTAGTTGGGTAGGGAAATTACAAGGTGGTTAACTGGCATACATACACGCATATATTTTTGCACATTCAACATAGAATAAACGCGTTGCAGTACAGGGAAAACACAGGTAATTTTTTTTCAAGATTAGAGTGGCAACCCTGTAAGAGTATTTAGTTAGTATTGAAAAAAAAATCTGCCTTGAGTTATTTAAGAAGCACAATTATGAAACTTTAATTAATAAAATTTTCTACGAATCAAAATAAACATTTTAAAATCAAATAATGAAAAAATGGCCAAAGAAAAATTTTACAGTCTGATAATTGTCCTTTTTAAATAACTCGAGGCTTTCAATATAAAGTACAAATACTTTCAACTTAATTCTGAATAAAGGTATGTTTGGCTCATAGTTCTTTTCTTATGAATGGTGGTATTTTCTACCCTTCCCATCATATCATATCATATTTTACAGAAATCAAAGCATGTGAGTGAAAATATGTTATATTATTTATTGTTAATGTAATAAACGAACACACAAGTTTAGACCTAGAGTGAGATGAAATACAATGTACTTATGACTCAATAAGTTGATTGTGATTATGGTTTCATGAACAAAAATTGTCTGCCTTGATAGCTATTACTAATCTCAAAAGTTTTTTTTTCTTTTAAAGGACTTATTTGGGGAAAAGCAAGAAACAGATTATTTACTAAATAAAATTTAAAAACTTGTATCAGCACGTAATTTATTCCTAAGGAGAATCTTAATAAATCACAATTTTAATCCTTCTCATGGTTAATTTTCTTAAGTAATACTTTACAAACAGCAAATAAATAATGTAAAAACATTCTATTTTATTTAAAAATGATTTTTTTTCTAATTATTTTAAATATAAATTAAAAAATTGACAGTTAAAAGTAGAAATAGTGAAAAATTTATAAAAGGTTGTATTAAGTATTGGATTCGGCCGAATAGTTTAATATTCGGCGTAACCGAATATTCGGTAACATGGCCGAATGCCGAATAGGTACAGAATATTCGGTGCATCCCTAAAAGATACTTAATGGAAAAAAAAGTGTCAGGCTTAATATTTATAATTTCTATAATCATTAGATATTTTTAATACTAGAAGCACTGGAAATTTAACTTTGATTTTGTAAAAAAAAAAAAGTTAGTTTTTTTTTTTTTTTTTAACTTTATCTATTTAACTAATATTTGTATCATATGTACATTTAACTTTTTCACAAAGACATTTCTGGTTCATATCCAATTTTGCAGTCAAAATGAATGCTCTTGGCAAATTATTTAAGAAATTCCTTTTCATTTCATTTCCTAACTTTTCTTAACTTTTTTTACATAACATTTTATACACAGATTTGCTTAAAAATATGCTTTTACTTTCATCAAAAGCATTAAATTTTCAACAAAAATATTTTTTCTATAAGTTTTTAAAAATAAGATTCTCTTATGCAAGAATAATTTCTTCACATGAGATAAAGACTTCTTAGTCCAGTCAAATTAGAGTTCAAAGTGGAAAATACTGGTGTAACTGTTTTTTGTGTCTTGATTTGTTTTTGTTGTGCTAAACATAAATCTGAAGTTGTCTTGTAGAATTTCTCTCTGCAAATATGAAAAATCTTGAAAGAAATCACTGAAAATCATAGATTTCTATAATTGTTTTTAGTCTTATTAATTGCAAAGTAAGCTTTTTACACAAAAGGTCACCCTATATTAACACATTCGCTGCCAATCACACGCTGGCGCGTGATGTTGGGCGATATCCAATAGCCAGTCACGTGCAGGTGCGGTAAAATCTTTAATTTATTCTTTGTTATAAAAAGTAAATCTGGTTCTGAAAACCCACATTTATAGTGCGACATTAACTATCATCGCATCTTCACGTAAGCGGCAGCGAACGTGTTAAAATACAGACAAGAAAATTACCTCCAGTTCAAGCTCTTAATTTATTTTGTATGAAAAAGACTTCTGTAGAGACGTTAAAAAAATCAGTGAAAACCTGTAATTTGGAAAATTGCAAGAAAAAATTCTTTTTATATCCTTCCATTCATGACACTAAATGTAAACGTTTCAGTGTAAACATTTGCTAATGTACTCTCTTTACAACAGCAGCTTTCATCAAACAATCACAATGTAAAAGCAATTTTTGTCAAAAAAAAAAATGCAAAATATAACTTGATATCCATCAAAAAAAATCACAAAATAGACACTTTCGTTAAACGATAGCAAAATGACACAGATTATTGTCAAAAGATCTCTAAATATAACAAGGGTTTTTGTCTAACAATCTCTAAATAAAATAGCAATTTTTGTCAAATGATCGCCAAATAAAACAGCAATTTTTGTCAAATGATCGCCATGTAAAACGTCTATTTTGGCAAACGATCGCGAAATGAAAGTGATTTTTTTTTTTTTTTTTTTTTTTTTCAAACGATCGCAGGAAAAAAAGAAAACCTGCAAATTTTTGCTATTCAATCTTGGCATAATCATCGAATTCATTGTTGGGTTTTTTTAATTGATTTAAAATGAAGTGATACATAAATTCCTCTCTGAACCTGTTGTTAGGTTATCTTAACTGATGTAAAAAACTGTGAACTAAAGAAAAATAATTTTTATTTATTCTTACAAATTAAAGATTTACAAAACAATAAATAAATATTTTTCTAATTCTCGGTTTAGTTTATTATAAACACAGGGCTCGCATTCCCCCTAAAATTCATACTATTATTTTTCCCCTTAAAAATCCTAAAATTTCATTCTTGTTCCTAAAAAAATGCATTTTTAGCAGGCAAACTCCACAAATCTCTTAGTATTTCAGGACCATCAAAGCACACCACTTTGCTTCACTTTGTTTAGTTGAAAATGTCATTTATGAAGTCAGTATTTTTCTTCCAACTAATAGTCATCCCTAATGTAGTTCCACCTACTACTGTGTCCTATTTCACTGAGAACGTCCGAAGGAGAAAAAATATAAGAACATTCATTCTGGGTAAGCTGAATCAAGCGGGAGCCCCAATTGCTTTCAGCGTTTTGTTTTTATTGTCACATGCAACTGTTTTTACCAGTAGCATTTCTTTTAAAATTTGAGTATTATTATTTATGTCATTTTTTTCGTAATTTCAAATCAATTTATCATGCCAAATAAAATATCAAGATTCCTGGTTACAAAAAGAGCTGGATGGTGTTTTAATTGGTAAATGGCTAGAAGCTGTACCTAAAGATATATATTCTGCAAAATGCATTTTGTGTTCTGAAACGTTTGAAATATCTTGAAGAGGAATTTTCCAAGTGTGATCTCATCATAATGGTAAAAAACTCGGCACAGATGTTATACGCACCACATTTGCAAGTGCTTTTTTTCTCTGCCAATTTGGCATTGCAGATCTGTGCCAAGGAGGAGATCATTTAATAAGCTTCTAACAATTGTTAGGGAAATAAAATTTGAAAATTAAAATATATCAATGAAATGTGTTGATTAAATGATACTACTGCATGCATTCAATATAGCTATAAGTATTAATATTTACGAATTATTCTGAAAATTATATTTACTGTTATAAAGTTTATTATTTATATTTATTTATTGTTCCCTTTTTTATTAAATTCATGTTTATTTACCGTTATTCTTTATTATAATTCTTTAAAATATTTTTAATTGTATACTATATCAATAATTATTTATATCAAATTATCATTTATTTTTATTTCATTTTTTTTTTTTTAATGCTAGAATCTTTTATTTTTTAATGTTTTATTTTTATATTGCAATAAAAAAAAAAATCATGTTCTGCTATTGCATGCAATTTTTAATTTATCAGGGATGCCACTTTTCCGCCTTTTGGCGGATTTCCGCTTTTTTTAATTTTTAAGAATTCACGATTTTCGTTAAGCGATCACGAGAGAAAAAAACGATTTTCGTCGAACGATCGCGAAATAAAACAGCCTTTTCCATCAAACGATCGTGAAATACAACAGCCATTTTCGTCAAGCGATCGCAAAATATAACATAGATTTTCGTTAAAAGATCGAAAAAAGCGGCTATTTTCATCAAACAGTCGCGATATAAAGCAGAAATTTTAAACGGTCGCGATATAAAGCAGAAATTTTCATCAAACGGTCGCAAAACGAAGCAGTGATTTTCTTGAAACGATCGCAATGTGAAACGGCGATTTTCATCAAACGATCGCGATATAAAACGGCGATTTTCGTCAAACGATTGCGAAACGAAACGGCGATTTTTGTCAAAGGATCGCGATGTGAAACGATGATTTTTGTCAAACGATCATGATATGAAACGTCGATTTTCGTCAAACAATCGCGATATGGAACGATGATTTTCGTCAAACAATCGCGATATGGAACGATGATTTTCGTCAAGCGATCATAATATGAAACGGCTATTTTCGTCAAACGATCGCTAAATAAAACGGCGATTTTCGTCAAACAATCGCAATGTAAAACGACGATTTTCGTCGAACGATCACGATATGAAACGGCGATTTTCGTCAAACGATCGCGAAATGAAGCGGTGATTTTTCTGAAACGATCGCAATGTGAAACGACGATTTTTGTCAAAAGATCACGATGTGGAACGATGATTTTCATCAAACGATCATGATGTGAAACGGCGATTTTCGTCAAATGATCACTAGATAAAACGGCAATTTTCGTCAAACGATCACTAGATAAAACGGCGATTTTCGCCAAACGATCATGAAATAAAACAGTTATTTTCGTCAAATAAAAAAAACAACCTGCAAAATTTTGCTATTCACTCGTGGAATAATCATTGAATCTATTGCTGGGTTACTTGAATTGGTTTAAAATGATGCAATACATAAAATTCTTCACTGAACCTGCTGCTGGGTTACCTTAATTGATGTAAAATACTGTGAACTAAAGATAAATTATTCTAACTTACTCTTATAAATTAAAAGTTTACAACAAAAGAAAAGCTGTAATTCTTTATTCAGTTTATTATAAACAATAATTTTCAAAACTCACACAAAGTTGTGAAAAATGTCGTAAATTTTACTTTACGCATAATTTCCTCTTTTTTGTTATTTTCTGAGTGGCATCCCTGATTTATGTTAAACAAAATTTTTGCCAAGTTGGTGTGGGGAAAAAAGCATGTGCAAATGTGGTGCATATGACATCTGTGCCAAAAACTCCTGTTGCAATTTAATACTAGATTAAAAAACAAATCAATTATTAAAACTGTAGATCAAAGTTATGCTAATTCTGATTCCCTTAGTCACCAAAATCAGATTTTAAAATCCGAAATTCTTTGGGCCTTGCATGTGGCAAACGAAAACTTTTCATTTAAATTGCACATTGACACACTTGAATTAATGAAAGAAATGTTTCCCGATTCTACTATTGCATCTTCAATGGCGCTTAAAGAAAAGAAAGTTTTCTATGTGTTAAAATTAGGGATGGGACGAATATTCGGCTACTATTCGATATTTGGCCTATTTGGCCCTTTTGCCGAATATTCAGCTGGCCGAATATTGAAGGCTTGTTAACCGAATACTTTGGCCGAATACCTGTAGCCGAATATTTAGAGATATATTGCCGAATATTGCTAAAATCTCACCGAATAGTGAAAGATATCTTGCCAAATAAACTTCAGATTTAAAGAATTCCATTTCTTGCAATTTTTTTTTCTCTAATCCAAATTGGCTACTACATTTATGAAGTCATTTTCATTCATACTTACAAAATATACAGTTATTCAGATACTAAAAAATATACAGCCTTTCTGTATTTCCTATAAAAGTTAGTGATATTCTAGAAAACACTGCCCAAGTTAGAGATTTAATTGTACGGGAAATGTCTTCATTATAGAATGATATACAGTAGACTCCCTCAAATCCGCACAACTTGAGACAAGAGGTTTTGCAAATTTTAGAATTTAGCAGATTTCTGGTCATAGCTTTGTTTACATTTTTTAAACAGTGATTTGAATGTAATTAATAATGACATCAAATGTATAATGAATGCTGATAATATATTAAAATAAATCATCAATTAAAATAATAAAAATTTAGATGATTTTTAAAATGATTAAAATACTAAAAGCAAAGGTCAAGTTAATAATCAATAATGTATAATTAAGTATTCATTATAAAGATGAAATGTGTTTTTCCTAAATTATTCAATGAAACTTGCCTCATAAAGGTACATTACTAATTCACTTCAGGATCATAAAATTATGAAGCTTTACTTCAGGTTTAGCCAGACTTAATAATTTATAAAGTTTGATTAATACATAAATATATTTAGTAAGATTGTGATTACCAATGATATAAGCAATTTCTTTTTTTTTTTTTTTCTGAAATAAATTATTCTTTCTTTATGAAAAAAACATGAATTCAATAACCTTAACAAAAATTACAAATTAAAAAATGTATGGAATTGATATAAAACTAAAAAAGTCAAATTTTGCACCTACATCTGAACTGAATGTTTCATAGTTTACATTCGTAAAATATGTGTGGATTTTAGAGAGTTGTGGATTTTAGGAGTGCAGATTTAAGGGAGTCTACCGTATTACAATTCAAGATGTAAAAAAACTTATAGGAAAAAAATAAAAAACACTGCCTTATTCTAAAACATTCAAATATTTATTAATGTCTGCAAATTCCATGCACATATAAAAAAGGCTCTTATGAAATTCATAACATATTTTCTATAAAGTAAGAAATGAAAAAATTCATTCATTAGGTGTATTAACGAAGATTCATTTTCAAAATTAAATATCAAATATCACCATTCCAAATACAATGGTACATCTGAAAGCAGAACTGGTGTCAAACTAGATACACATTAGATGAGACACAACTTGCTTTATGAAGATGGTTTTATAAATATTTTAATATAGATTCTAAATACTGAACAAAATAATTTTTTCATTCTGGAATTCCCCTTTTAAATAATTATTTGCATAATTACTGACTTAAATATGTAACATTATGTATATATTTTTAATTTACATCTTCCTTCTTTCATGTTACCAATTTCTGTTTACCCTTTTAATGTTTGTTGAATAAGTGGAATATTGTATGCGCCGATTCAGATGTCAAAGATTTTGTTAACGTTAACATGTGCATTCTATTTTAAACATAACCTTTTGCTTTAACGTAATTTGTAATTTAAAGCTTGGCATCTGATTTCAGAAGATTTTCTCATTCTTACGAATTTGCTTATCATTAGGGACACAAACTCTAAATGATCAAATTTACTTCATTAAAGGTTAGGCTATGATGTAGTATTTGCCCGGAGATGGCAGCCATTTTGTTTCCTGATTTTAAATCTCTATATTTGGATTTATTCATTTATTTCTGTTTTTTTTTTTTTAAATATATGATTTTGAAACATTTCTGACTGTGATTTCGGAATATGTATATTTTTAAATGAATATTTGCTTTAACTGTTTTAAAATTTATGTATTTACTGTTTTGCTAATTATGAATTTCACTTTTGTCTTCGCCTGTTTTATTTTATTTTTTACAAATAATGTTTGGAATGGTGCTTTTCAGTTTAAAAATTTCATGTTTATCTTTAATTTTTGAATTGTTCAAAAATTAAGTATAAAGTGATCAAAAGTAACCAACAAAGAAACAAGATGGCAGACTTCAGGCGAATACGACATCTGTTCCAAAGGTTATTTCAGAAAATATGTCTTTGTGAGTTCTGAGAGAGAAAGATTAAGAATATTATTGATTTTGGATGCAAGAAAGGTTAAAAGTATCAATTGATAGTAAAAGTGAAGTATATTCTTCATATTTTAATGGAAATATCTTCCCATCCTGACTTACTGAAAATCAATTTGATGTACATTAGAATAAAGTATATAATGCAATTTCATATTTTTTTTTTTTTTGTGTTAAAATAGTTTTTCAAATTTAAAAATACATTTAAAAGCACATTTAAGAATAATAATTATTAATGAACTCCTATTTTTTAAATTCTATGTAATCAAAATCTTTTTTTCTTTATTGTAAAAAAAGTTACTATTCGGGCGCCGAATATTTGGTATTCGGCCTAAAATTTGGCCGAATATTCGGTATTCGGCTATTCGGCCAAATCACTATTCGTCCCATCCCTAGTTAAAATATGGAATTTCAAAACGTTTTTGAAAATTTTTCAATTAAAGACATTGCTGACAGCTCACCTGGAGTAACATTAGCATTTGATGAAAGTAAAATGGAAACTGAATAGATAAAAACAATATAATTTACAAAATTCGCACACAAATGTGACATATGTCGGAAATATTAAATTACATGCAATTTCTTCTTTTTTGTTATTTTCTGAGTGGCATCCCTGAAATAATGAGAGAATGAGAACTAAACAGCAACTGCTTATTTAGATCAAAAAGGGTGCATTAACAGTCAGTGAGATAGTTTATACTGTGCTAAATAGAACCCTCAATAACACTAGTAGCAGGTCAGAGCCCTGTGGCAGAATGTCTGCGACACTGTGATGGGCTTCACAGACTTGTAAGGACACTTGCAGACTCAACGATGCCACAGATGTGCTATAGTGCGTGAATACACAAAAATTGGTAATGGGATGCAAAAAATAGTTATGCATCTCATTGGACATGTAATTTCGTCAATATCACGGAATATGCCCGAATTTTGTCCATAGATCGAGAGAAGAAACACCAATATCATCAAACCGTCGCGAAAAAGCAGCAAATGTCTTTTTTTATAAATAAGAAAAATAAATAAATAAATAAAAATAAAAATGACATTTTGTCAAGATCGCGGAAAGATACAAGTTTATCGCTAAAATCGGCAAACTTCGTCAAAAAATCCCAGAAAAAAACAGCCGATTTCGTCAAAAGATTGCGAAAAAAAAGGGGGGAGGCAAATTTCGTCAAAAAATCTCACAAACAGCAGATTTAATCAGGGATGCCCTCCCCCCCCTCCCAAAAAAAATGCAAATCAGAAGTGGAGGGGGGGAGGGGAGATTGCCAAAAGTGGATTTTTCTGTTCCTTTTTTTGTTAATGATAGAAATAGATTACACATACTCATATGTTGCCACAAGTAATTAGCACTACAATAGCACAAATAATATAGTTATGTAACACATTGCATCTTGCAGACTATTTTTGAAAATATTATTAGTGTTGCAAATGTTTGAAGATAGTTCTGCCACTGGAGATCAGAGGAATGAGAACATAGACCATTGGGGAAAACCTCAAAATAAACATTTTTTACGCCTTTTTTGTTCATAACTCTAAAATTAAGCATTTCACTATATCGTAGATTTTGAAAAAGCAAATAAATTTCTCTATATGTAATTTTTTCAGACCTTGAATAATAATGAACAAAAAGGATGGCTTTGTTCATCATTGGGTTTGTCAGCTTTGGCCACATAATGTACATCTGCATAGATATGTGAAACATTAAGTTATATAGGTACAACAAAAACATAAACGGTGATTATTGATTGCTTAATATGAAAATTGTTTAATGTTATATGATGTAACAAAATGGGTACATAAGTATTTATATATAAAACATATTAAACGATTGACTTGAAATGAGTGTCAATAGTCAATACAAATCTCTTGGTCAAAGGTTACATGGTTGCAGGTGTGCCTTCCAATTCTTCTCCTTGAAGGACAAAAAAAAATATATATATATATATTTATTTGAGCATCCAAATGTGAATGAAATTTACAATTTTTTCGTGAAGTTTTGACATACGTCATTTTTTTTGTGATCTTTTATATCTGCCGTTTTTCGCAATCTTTTGTAGAAATCATTTTTTTTCTCGCGATCTTTGGATAAAATTTGCCGTTTTTTGTTGTTGGTTCCCCCCTCCCTACAAATAAGGAAATATTTTTTTCTTTTCCAAGTTGGCAAATTTATCTGCATCGTGCACTTTTTGTTACTGAGCGGTCTTGAAAATTAAAAAAAATTCCCTGAAGAATCCCATACTTGTGAAAGAAGTTAAGGTGGCAAAATTTTGCAAGCTATTTCATATTTTTTCCTGTAAAGAAACTTTACTGCCCCTTCCTCTGCCTCCACTAGAATTTCTTGAAATATCTCCCTACCCCTGCATTAAATAACAAGTCGAAAGATTCAGAAAAAGAACTTTATTTCAATTTACAAGTTTTTACTGTAATGCAGTGATGCACAACCTTTCTACCAGAAAATCGTTTGCCACCGGAATATTTGAAAAGTGTTGTTTCTTTTCTTTAATAGCAAAGTTTCTATCATTACTATAAGCAAAATTATTCTGCATAAGAATTGTGGTGTTATTGTGGCCCGCGGGCCAAAGGTTGTGCATCCCTGCTGTAATGCATCTATGTTATTCAGAGGTGCACTATAGAAGGAATGTTTTAACTGTCTTAGGATACTTACAGGAATGAAACCAGTCTAGAATGAATCCTTTCTTAAACAGATAATTTTCTTAATATCTATTATTCTGAAATGGCTAGGGATGCACCGAATAGTGATTTTGGCCGAATACCGAATGCTGAATATTCGGCCGACAGGTGAACCGAATACCAAATATTCGGCTGGCCAAATAGTAATTGTTGGGCTGAATACCGAATAATTAACTATTAAGCCGAATACCGCATATTCGGCTTTCCAAATACTTTTTATATTTCAAAGTTTAAAGCTATTAAAATGTTACTTTTTAAAACAATTTTACATAATATTTAATAAAAGAAACTTACATTTTGATAAACAAGGGTGTTTTATAAGAAAATTTAGTATTGAAAAAAAATCTACCTTTAGTTATTTAAGAAGCACAATTATGAGACTTTTTGAATTAATAAAATTTTAAATTTCATGGTTTCTTCTACGAATTAAAACAAACATTTTAAAATCAAAGAGAAATAATGAAAACATGGATGAAGTAAAACTTTACAGTCTCTTAATTGTCCTTTTTCAATAACTCGGCAGATTTTTTTCAATATAAAGTACAAATACTTTCAACTTAATTCTGAATAAAGGAATTAGCTCATAGTTCTTTTCATATGAAAGATGGCATTTTCCACCCTTCCCATCATATCATATTTTACAGAAATCAAAGCATGCAAGTTGAAAATACAGTACGGTATCTTATTTATTGTTAATGCAACAAATGAAAACATAAGTTTGATCTAAAGTGAGATGAAATACAATGTATTTATGAGTCAATAAGTTGATTATGGTTTCATGAGCAAAAATTGCCTTGATAGCTATTACTATTCTCAAAAGTTTTTCTGTCTTGTTTAAGGTCTTTTATTTGGGAAAAGCAAGAAACAGAATATTTACTAAAGAAAATTTAGGAACTTGCATTTGCACATCATTTATTCTTAAGGAGAATCTTAATAAATCACCATTTTAATCCTTCTCATGGTTAATTTTCTTAAGTTATACTTTATAAACAACAAATAAATAATGTAAAAACATTCTATTTTATTTAAATGACTTTCTTTTTAATTATTTTAAATATATTTATAAATTGACAGTTAAAAGTTGAAATTGTGAAAGGTTTTTAAAAATGTGTTTTAAAAGGTTTCATTGAATATATAAGATTTGGCTGAATAGTTTGATATTCGGCCTAGTTTGATATTCGGATTAACTGAATATTCGGTAACATGGCTGAATAGGCTGTATACCGAATAGATACCGAATATTCGGTGCATCCCTAGAAATGGCATACTTGTATAGATTTTGTAAGAATTGTGAATTTTGTTGATCAGAACCGGAAAGATTAGGAATTTTGCCTACCGGTTTTGTAAAAACTGCAAATTTCGTTGATCAGGTTCAGAAAAATCAGAATTTCATTGATCGGGCATGGAAAAATCTTGATTGCCCCCTTTTCTCTCCTTTGTTCATGAAGTAGATTTTCATCACCAGCCACTTTAGCAAAACTTATTCTTTTGAATAAAGTCAAGAAATATTATAACACCTTGAAATTAATCCTTGCTATATCTGTTATATATAAACCATATTTTTATCTGATTGTAGACCTCAAAATCGAATTCTCTCCATATCATTGTGACCCTCGACCACCCAGACACATTTGTAAGTGGCCCTTCTTTTAAAAAGGTTGTGCATCCCTAGTTTCAAAGAATATCTTTATTGCAATTTTCTAAAATTATTAGTTTTTGCCGAATTTTTAATATTTTTATAGAAGCCATACGTCATACCCCCCTCCCCCTCCCCCCCCCCCCCCCCCCCCCAAAAAAAAAACAATTACAGGCAATTTTTTTGTCTTTCTCAAAATACCGGGTCATCTGTTACATTAAAAGCTTACTTTAATAAGCAAAAAACGTCAAAAATCTGCAATTTTTAGTGATTTTTTTTTCATATTTGCAGAGAGAAATTTTGTTAGACACTGTTGGATTAGTGTTCAGTATTCCTGAAAACATAAAAGATGCTAATAACAATTTCACCAGAATTTTCCACTTTAATATCTTTTTTAACCTAATTTTACTGGATTATACTGAGGGAATGATAAAATGTATATTAATTTTCAAAACTTGTACAGATAAAGTAAATTTTAAAAATACACGTTCTCAAATCTCTTCAGAGGAAACTAATAACCAATAATACATTTTTGGAAAATAAATTATTTTTATACATTTAAATGAAGGAATGATAATATTTTCTCAGTCTGTCAATTATTCCTTATATATCGAAGTATTTCTCCAGAATGACTAAAAATCCTTTTAGACTGGTAAAATCTAATATGCTCAGAACAAGTGCAGTGTTTCAGTCTACAGTAATCTTACAGTATCTTAAATATCCAGAATTATTAATGAATAATAGAATGATGTGAAACATGAATTGCAAATTTTTTTGTCAAACAAATTACATGTGCTAACCAAAAAAGTAATGTACATAGAAATAATACTTTGTATTCACATTAAATGACAGAAGTCTAGATATTTAACAGACAGAAGTATAAATATTTTAGTAAGAAATATTTTATAATTTTGGGTGTTAGTAATAGTGCTGTGAAAATAACGGCAAAATGAATACCCGTATGGTAACGTTGATTTAGAATTCTCTACCCGTTAAAAAGTATTCGTTTCGTTAGTCGTTACTGTTCAGAAACTGGGTATTCGCAGTCATCGAGCATACGCCATACATCGTATAGAATAATCTTTGGAAAAAATCATATTAATAAATAAACTAAAAAACTTTGTAAAATCACCTTGCTGTTGTTGTAGCTCGAAACGCGCCCTGCTTAATTTTTCATTTTATGATGATTTTACAAAGTTTTTTAGTTTATTTATCAATTTACCGTCAGTGATTACGGTGTTTTTCACTAGAATTCGTATTAGTTAGTGCTGCCATCTATCCGTAAAAGTTACATTTATTGAAATTTCGAACTTCTATTTTAAAAATGCAAATAGAATATTAAAACCAGGGCCTTAGCGAGAAGTTAATAATTAAAGTGTGTGTGTGTGGGGGGGGGGGGGGGGTATGGAAAATTCGAGTGCATAACTAGTGCAGTATTAAACATAATGTTGGCTTCATATGTGCAAGTAAAATGAGCAAGTTTTAGTTACAATTTAGTATTTTTTCAAAACTATGAAAGGTCCTCAAAACTAAATTAGATTTTTCAATAGAATTTCATTTGGGTTTTTGGAACATAAATTCATTTAGTGACCTTGGAATCTTTTCGGGGGGGGGGGGGGGGGCTCAAAATGTTTTAGGGGGGCTGAGCCGCCCGTAACACTCCCTTAGCTATGCCCCTGATTAAAATGCAATGCATAATTGTACACAGGGCTGTAATTAAAAATGGGTAATAGGGGGGGAGGGGGGGGAGGCGCTCAAGAAAATGTAGGGTGGAGCTCATATTTTCATATACGTATTTCAATAGCGGGTTTTAAGGTGAGGCCACGGTTTCGTGACGCCCCCCCCCCCCCCCCCACACACACACACACACACACACACACACACACACATACGCGCGCGCGCTGTACTGCAGAAATATTCTAAAAATTACTTTAAAAAATAAACATACCATTAATCCTTATTCCCCACCCCCCTTCATTCAATAATGAGAATCTTTCTGATTCTGAAAAAGGTCTACTCAAATCAAAATTAGGTAACATCTGACACATTTGTGAAAGCAATTTTAATCTCGAGAAATTTGCAAGTGTACTTATTTGGAAACTATGAGATTGAAAAATCTATGAAATGAAAAATGTCAAACATTCTATGAAATTCGACATTTATACTAAATTTCCATACGCGACTGCTAATTTCTTCCTCATGATCACATTTCTGTGTTTGTCAAGTCTTAAAAATTATCGTAAAATGATTAATAACATTTCTAAATCATTTTATGCATTTATAAGAAAATGAGAAACATTTCAATTTCTTCATATGTGAATGATATCTGTGTGACTTGTATATTTTGATATTCTGATATATATTTTGAATCACATTTTGATTTATCATTTAATTATCATTTACTTTATCAAAAATATACCCATTTCTTATTTCTTTTCTTGTCATAATAAAATAAGTAAATGAATTAACAAGCCATATGAAATCCCAGTCATTTGAGATTCGAGAATAACTAACACAAATAGAATGATAGGTATTAAAGCTTTTGCAAACCGCATGGTATAGGTATTCGTTAATAAATAATTGAAATAACAAGACTGATATACTAATACTATCTCTAATACAAAATACCGAATCGTTTCTTTGAATACTCGTTGCTGCTGAAAAACTGAATGAAACGAATTTCAAACACTACCTTCATTTCGGGATTTATACGAAGCCGTATTGTCTGCAAAATCAGAGTTAGTTTCCGGATTTTAGACTCGGTATAAGTTATTATCACATACGGGTATTTCATTTAGTTGTTTAGGTATTAAGAAGAAGAAAGATAGAAATGCGTTTCATTATTTCAGCATCTGTTCTTTTTGCCGATGTAAGTGTGAATTTGGAGGCAGTTTTTGAAGCAGAAAAAAATGCTTTTAGAAGAACGATTGTTTTGAGATCGTTTAGGGATTGTACTATTTACCTTACAGATATGAAATTTTTTATGCAGTTTTAAAAATTAAACAAAATAATTGCTCTTTTTTTTTTGGGGGGGGGGGGGGGGGAGATTATATATTATGTATTAATATTTCGATTTAAAAAAGAGCCATCGATCTAAGCAAAACAAAGCGTGTTTATCATTTAAGAGTTTAATTAAATTAATTTTGTCTTAATTATGCATTTAATCTATTAAAATTTCCTTATGACTTCACTATAAAAATAATGGTAGCTTATAGTAGAATAAAATATTTGTTATAGCTGTAATTAAGGAATAATGAAGTATTTCTGGAAAGGGTCACCATCAGGGGGCGAAGGGGCGACCGCCCCGGGTGCGGAGATTTAGGGGGCGCAAAATTTATAATACTAACGTCATTTTTGGCCTATTACAAGAAAAATTTGGGAGGGGGTCGCCAAATTGTAAGTTTGCCTCGGGCGCAATTTTGTCTTCGCACGCCCCTGGTGAGCATATAAAAATATTAGATTATAACTTGATCCTCAATACGAAATGCTATTCGATTTGATATCACTTCTATGGCCATCAGTGCCAATTTTATGATTTCATGCATTAGATTGAGTCTATGAATATGTTAGAAAAATTATGCGATGTTAAGCAGGGTAAAACGTTTTTGAAAACTCGCTTAATGCTACTTTCCGTTATCGACAGGTTCCGTTATCGCATGTTTCACTGATTTCACTCTAGTGGACATTTCTATTCAAATACACAATTAATATTTTTCTTTTAATATGTACCTTAATATACTTGTTGAGGCGGACTCGCGAGAAACCATGAATTATACAAACGTAAGCAGCGTTTGAAGTTAGTTCCACTTATTTCGGTTGCATATGGACTCTGATAACGGCTAACGAATGGTATTTCTAAGTAACGATTCGGTATTTCGTATCTTAGAGAATACCCGTTTCTTACTAACGAATACGTACGGTTTGCAACAGCTCTAGTTAGTAATAACATGTGATGGAATATTTTATAGGTTTAAAGAATTACTTTAAATATCTTTTAATTTATGCTTCAATTTTGAGTTAATATAATAAAACCATGGTTAAACTACATGTAAATGCATTGAATTTTTCTCTTGAGAAAAAACTTAATCTTCTAGTTTCATTATGATCTGTTTGCATAGAATCACCCATGTAAAAATCAATGTCATGGATTATAATTTTATGAACCATTTTTTTTCCTGTCTCTCCAAATATAAAAAATATTACCAAAATTCTGTTTCTGATAAACAGAAATGTATATGCACTATATTTGTGATAGTTTATGCACAAATACATATGTTGCATGTATGTAAATTGGACAGTACCCACTATTCAAAGGTACAAGTTTTAGGTATTGAAAAAGTGTTTAAGTTGATAAATCACTTTTAAGAAGAATCCATCTTATTGTATATGGATTTTTAAACAGAAAAAAATATATTGGAGAATATTTTGCAAAATCTGGTCAACCCAAATCTGAAACAACCTGGCACAATCAACCTGGCACACAGCAAAAAAAAAAACCCAACCTGGATTGCAATGAAAAAATACAATGTCGACTGGACCCAAATTGTGGGTAGTTAAGTAAAAGCATGCAACCGGACACAATGCTCTTGGTTCCTCCCTTTTGCACCACCTATGAATGCATCTGTATGTACATCCTTAAAATTTATTTTCATTCTTAATATTAATTGACTCTAAATAATTACAATTTTTATTGTATTCCATTGAAAAATTTTTAGCTTCTTTCAAAATTTTCTCTCGTCTAACCTTAATACTTTCTTTGGTTTTGAAATATTTTCTCTGCAGCTCTTTTTTTCCCTAGAAGTTTTTTTTCTTTCTTCAAGAAATATATCGAACCAAATGAACTTTTACAAAATTATTTTATCTTTTGTATAAATTGCATTTTTTTTAAATTTATGTCATATGACAATTTATTCATTTTTGTTTTTTTTTTCCCCAGTGATCTCTGCCTAGCATTTGGTCAAAGCATGCTTCCCCTTGTAGATAATGACACAATTAATGACTTATTAGCCAAAGGTAGGCGATCAAAAGTTGCTAAAACAAAAACTCTGGCCACATGGGCATCTAAAGAAATAAGAAAATTAAAAAATGCTGCTTCATGGTATGTTAGAATTTTATTTCAATTATATTTGTTCTTAATTTTACTAAAATTTAATTTATATAACAAAAGTATTTGTGTTGACAATCAGTTTATAAATTGAGAAATTGATTATTGTGTATATGTACGGTAGGATTTTTTTTTTTTTTTTTTTTTAATTATTATTATTATTATTATTATTTTAAAAAGGTAAAATTTGTGTATGTGTAGGGTGTAATCTCTGGAACTACCAAACCAATTTCAAGAGCAATTATACCAAAATGATAATTAAATATAGGCTATATCCAGGGATGAGATTCTTCTGCGGATCAGCGGTTTTCAGCTTTTTTGTCATTTTTACTTACCCATCATATGTAGTATAGGGTAAGTCTTGCAATCGTTTTGAAAATCGAAAAAAAAATTTTGACAGATTTACACGTTTTAGATAGTAAAGATTCCGAAAAACATATTTTTAGAAAAATTTTGCTGTCTGTCTGTCTGTAAACACTCTATCTCCCGAACAAATTGAGATAGACTTGAAATTTTGTATGTAGTTAATATGTAAGAATGGGATGAACCCTATTTAATATCAGCAACCTCTATTATCCGGAACTATTTTTTTCGGACTCTAAAAATTTGTTCTGATGAAACGCATATAAAAAATTTCGAATTTTTTTGTTCTAAGGAATGGACGTAAAAGGCAATAAAATAACACAAATTGTGCATATAGAACGAAGTCGATTGGATTATTAGTTGCCGAGATATTTGTAATCTTGTTTTCCACATTCTTCGATTTTTCATGACCCTGTATTTCATTCAAATTTCAATTCAGAAGTATATTTTAATTGGAAATGAGATGCTTAATCCGACGCAGTTAATTGTTAGTTAATAGAATTATTATTTTTGGAGTTATAAGGATGTTTCTTTTATGCAGTTCAGTGCTACTTGAGTAGTTTGGCGTTTTATATAATTTGTCAAAATTGGTACATCAGCAGTTCTTTAATATAGCATTACTATGTATATTAACAATATTTAAATTTTGTTTATGAATTGCAATGCATTGTATAAATAGTTTCACATGTTTTATCTTCATATACATATCCATGATGGGTAAGTATTACGGTAGCCCCCAACGACTAGTTGTATTTTTTTTGTTTTTTCAAAAATTTTCGCTTTTTTTGCCTTTTTTTAATTTTTGAGTTTTTGCGAATTTATTTCAGACAGTTTTCCGTTTTTTATTCATTTAAATAAAAAAAAATAGAATTGTAAAATAATTTTAATCCATATCAAAATATGCCTCTATTTCAACACTTCAACTATGAGAGGTCTTTTATCGCACACGGTGGTAATCTTATTTTATTGCGATCGCCGAATGCTCATTGAAAAACATATCGGCATTGTAACAGGAGGTGAGCAGACTTCAACAGAGGCGATTGTGTTCCGTGTATACCTCGGATTTATGAATTTTTAGATCGATTTTCTGGGTTTATAAAATCGTTACGTTAAGCGAAAAATTCAAATTTTAAAAAATATCACGAATTTCGACATGATAGTAAAAAAAAAATCCATTTGTCAATTGTTCACTGAAAGAAACTGACAATTTTGTCAAAAGATTATGAAAAAAAAGCAGACCCACGATTTTCATCCAAAGATCACCGTAAAAATGAAAATATCGTCAAAGAATCAAGGGAAAACGCAAATTTGTTAAAGGATCGCAGAAAAAACCCCAAGAATGTAATTAAACAATCTCACCAAAAACTAATTTCTTTATAGAATCGCGGAGTAAAAATGCGTATTTTGTAATAGATTCAAATTTCCTCAAAATACTGTAAAAAAAAAAAAAAAAAAAAAATGATCAAATTAGTCAAAAATTGCGAAAAACATTCAATTTAGTCAAAAAATTGTATTTAAAAAAAAAAAAAAAAATCAATTTTGTCAAAAGAATCTCGGGGAAAAAAAATCAATTTCGTCAAAAAAAAATCTCAAACAATAAATTTTGACAAAAAAAAAATCGAGGAAAAACAATCCATTATGTCAAAAAATCATGAACAAAATAATGAATTTTGTCAAAAAATCGCATTAAAACAATAAATTTGTCAAAAAATCATGAAAAAGCAATCTATTTCATCAAAAAATCGCAAAAAAGCTATTTTTTCAAAAATCTCAATGAAGCGATCAATTTTATCAAATAAGTGCAAAAAAATTGCAAATTTCATCATAAAAGTGCAGAAAAACGGCAAATTTCATGAAAAAACTTCAAATTTCATTAAAAAATCGCGTAAAACCAAAAACTTTCATCAAATAAATGCGAAAAAACGACAGATTTCGTCAAAAGATCACGAAAAAGCCGCAAATTCCGTCAAAGGATTCTGAAAAAAAAAAGGTTATTGCTGGATTGGAACTTTCTGTTCTAAAAACTGTTCTTGCTGCATTAAAAAGTAATTTTGTTGTCACTTTTTTAAATCTTTTGCTTTTCTTAAAAACTGTTTTTCCTGCTCCAAATCTTTTTTAGTGAATGGGACATTTGAAATTGGTATGTTTTGCATTCGATAATTTTCAGGGTTTTATACTTTGTCTTTTCTCGCTCAGGATTTTTCATTCTGAGTCACAATTATGCCTGATACTTGTACAATAAATTTTCATTAGAGTAATCAAATGCTTTCTGCCTATTTTATGTTAATAATTTCTTTTTTAATTTACGCAAATCTAAATTGTATGTAATTTATATATATTAATAGGAATTTATTGCAACTGAAATGCCTGTCATTGCTCAAATGTCGTTCGCGCGGTTTTCAACTTTTTTGCTTTTTGGTCAGTTTTATCGCTGTATATCTTATGTTGATGTCACTAAGGCAGAGAGGGGGTGCAGGATCAAAAAACATTTTAAAAATGAGATTTTTGTGTTACTGAAAGGCCTAAAAACATAAAATTTGCATTTTAATTAGTTATAAAAGATATTTAAAAACATTTCCTTGAAAAAATACATATATATGAAATTTAAAAGGGTTGAAAATGCACACAAAAGATTCAAAAATCATTCTAAATTGCAGTTTTTAAGTAATTTCGGAAAGCAATAAACCCAATTTAAAAATATCAAAATGATGATGATAGTCCTTGCTCAGGGTTTCAAGTGTTGCACATTTTGTACATATCTGCACTGAAATAGTTTTTTGTGTGAAACATATTTGGCCTGATACTTGGTACCAAAATGAAATTTAGCTCTTTTTCGATAATCGGAAAAACAAAGAAAAATTCCATATTTTTTTCAAGATCACCAATTTCCTTAAAAAATGAAAGAAAAATCGCAGAAAGCATGTGGATTTTGTATATTTTGTTCAAATATTGCAAAAAGCATGTGCATTTCATCTAAAACTCCCAAAATTAATTTTGTCAGAATTGCTGATTTCATCAAAAACGATAAAAATGTCTTCAAAATATCACCAAAAAACACAATTTTAGTAAAAAAAAATCCAAATTTCTTTAAAGTAGCGTTAAAACGAACAGCCTGGTCAAAAAAAAAAAAAAAAAAAAAAAAAAAAAAAAAAAAAAAAAAATTCATGTGAATTTTGTCAAATTCTACATTTTTTCATAATAACATAAACCTAATTCCTTTGAAAGATTAAAAAAAAAAAATCAAAATATTGTTAAAACAAAAAGTGAAAAACGACGATTTCGTGAATGTTTATGTAAACGAACTTTGTTAAAAGATAGATAAAAAACGCAAATTTCCTGTGCGGATCGCAGAAAAAACAGCAATTTCACCAAATATCGCAGATAAAACGCCGTTTTCGATTAAAGATCGCTTAAAAATATTTTGTCAAAGGAATATTTGAAAAAATGCGCAGATTTCATCAAAAGATCACAGAAAAAACGCAGATTTCGTCAAAAAATCGCGGGAATAAAATGCCGTTTTCGTGAAAAAATTGCGTAAAAATGTCAATTTTGCCTAAAGATCGTCGAAAAAACGATGATTTAACTTAAAAAATCATGGGAAAACGCCAAATTCATCAAAAGATTGCAGAAAAACCGCCGATTTCGGCAAAAGATCGAAATAAATCGCTGATTTTGCTTAAATAGTGCTGATTTCGTCTGAAGATAGCAGGAAAATGCCGATTTTGTCCAAAAATCGCTGAACGGGGGGGGGGGGGGGGGAGAGACTCACGACACCCCCCCCCCCCCCCCCAGCTATTCAGCCCCCATGCCGATTTCCGAAAATGCAATGCGAATTTCCGAAAAAAAAAAAAAAAAAAAAAAATTTCATCCAGAATCGCCCTTGAAGCCAACTAAAAGCAAATTCATTGCTGTGTTTATTTTGATTAATGCTATTCAATAGATCGTCGCCGGAAATTCTGTAGACACAAATCTGTAATTACCATAAATTTTCCTTTGAAGCAGCAATGAAATACTAAAATAAACATTATTTCAGTTCTGTCATTTTGATCAAAATAGCATTAAAAATATTTGAAAAGGAATAAGTACGCAATTTAAAATGGAAAAAAGTTTTTACAATCTTTTCTATACATGAATAAATAAAATTTTCCAGTTAAAAAAAAAAAAAAACCCGAAGATTAGGTTTAAAATAGAGCCCATCTCATCTCTAGTGGTCAGGGAAACCAGTCTTCCAGGGCCAATCGATTGGTGACCAAACACCCTATTCAAATGTGAACAACACAACCTACCAACAAAGACATTTTCGGCCACGGGTTGCTATGCAATTTTGACTCCTTGTAGTGTCTTTCTACCTACCCTTTAAGTTTGTCTCATTATTTCTGGGACACCTTGTATAATTTATGTTGGTTGCCTCTGCCCAAAAAGGGGTGTTGGAGAAAAAAGTTCTAAAAATGAGATTTTTGTGTTATTGAAGGAAATAGATTTATGAAATTTGGCATGGCAGTTACTTATTTGATATAAATAATATCTAGTAACATTTCTTTTAAAAAATAGAAATTTTAAAAGGATGAAAATGCATGAAAAGCTTTCTAAAATGTTCCAAATGCCAATTTGTGAACAATCTCAGAAAGTAACTTAAAATTTGCCTTGTTAATTATTTAAGAGAAGTAAATGTTTTCCAAGAACAGTTTCGAAAAAAAGGTGAAAATGAGTAAAAAGCATTCTAAAAGTATTCTGAATTGTAGTTTCTACATTCAAGAAATATTAAACCAATTTCAAAAGTAATGGTTGCAAATTAATGGTGACAGTCCCTGCTTCAACTTGGGCTATATTTTATGCTGTTGCCGCTACCACCTGGGAGCTGCAAGAGTTGCATTTTTTGTACAACTGAGGTGTCTAACATTTTGAAATTTGACATAATTACTTAAGATGCAAATGCTTTTTAAAAACCATCAAAAGGAATTTCTAATTTTGAAAGGATGAAGTGAATGAAAAGTGATCTGAATTCTGATTTTTATGCATTTTATTAAATGCCAAATAATTTTTTTGTAAATTTATGGTGATAAAACCTGGTCAAACTACATAAAACCTGGCTATATTTTATGTGCATACCTCTACCACCAGAGGATTGTAGGAAAAAAAAAATTCTAAATTATGTTTGCTGTGATATTAAAGAGGCTAGAAAATTAAAATATGGCATGAAGTTACTTATAAAATATTGTTCTCTAAGAACAGTAAAAAGTAAATTTGAAGTTTTTAAAAATTGTGAAGTAATGGGAAAGAGCAAAAATCATTCTATAAAACTGGTAAATTGCGATTTCTATGAAATCTCAGGATATAATAAACTGATTATAAAAGTAAATGGTTGTGAATCAATGCTGACAATATTTGAATCTACACCAGCTATATTTTAAGCCAAAGCCACTACCACCTGTTGTTGACCTAAACAATGAACTTTCTAAAAAAGCCTTTGAAATTTTTTAAAATTACGTTTCTATGGAATAACAGGAAATACCTAATTGATTTAAAAATGAATCTTGGCAAATTAATGGTAGCAGTCCCTGCTTCAACATAGGCATTGTATTCTTATGCCACTAGCCATAGAAAGAGATGGTAGATGTTAGAAAAGAAGCTTGGAATTTGTCACAATGATTAATTATAAGATATAAATGTGTAATTAAGAAGGTTTCTAAAAAAAATTCAAAACTTCAAATGTATACTGAAATAAATTTATGGATTGAGCACAAAAGTTTGAAAATATTTTCTAAACTATCATTTATTTAAAATTAGCTTTAGTTCTCATTTATTTCATATTTTTTTCTGTACAGCATAACTTTTGTGAAAGTTTTAAAAACATAGCTTGAAAATTCCGAAAATTATCGATAGAATAAGCTCAAAATTTGATGCAATATTTGTATATGCTATATTGTACTAATCAATAGATATATGGATGCAACTCCTCATCTTTTTGCTTTATTTTGGAATAATGAATTTTGAGCTTATTCTTTCGATGATAATTTTCAGAATTTTCAAGCTATGTTTTTGAAACTTTCATAAAAATTGCTCTATACATAACTATATGTTATGCAAATTGTATTTAGATTGCATTTACATGTGTGCAATGAAACATTTAGTAAATCTGTCCATTTTTCATATAATTTTTTATTAATTCTGATTAGAGTATTATGTAGAATATTTTTTGTCATTTTTTAAACAGAACGTTTTTTTTTTATATATATACTAAGCAAAAAGGCTTATCTCTGAGTATGCATGTTATCCTCATAAAAATGAACAGCTTATTACTTTAAGCCACTTAATCATAATTTGCAGTTTGAACCACTTTTGCAGCATTAATTTTGACAGTTCCTTATGGGATTTTGTGAAAAAATGTTCAAATATGACCTGTACTTGTTCTGTTCACACACCTGGAGTTTCAAAATAATATCTTGTGTATTTTTCACCTCATATACAACCTCTGACAATGAAGTTCAGTGAATATTTCTATAACATTAATGTAGATGAAATATTAACGAAAGTTTCCATACCATCCTTTGAAATAGTCATCTCCCATAACTATGCACTGCTGAGATCTGCTACACATGTTCTGGGAAATTCACAAGAAGTCTTCCTTTTGAATGGAGTTCAAACGCTTCCTGAGGTTTTGTTGGATGCTAACAATGTAGATAAATCTCTTTCAAAGAGAGTTTGAATCGTGGAAATAGGAAGAAGTCTGGAGGACTGAGATCTGGCGAGTATGGTAGATGTTCAATTTGTACTACCCCTCATGAATTTCTTTTGGTGTCTTGCAAAGCTTAAAACTGATCTTTTCTTGGTTCATTTTTCTGTTATCAGTTAAGAACACATTGAACAAGCATTTTACACAACATAAATGGCGCTCAACTGAACAATAGTGGAGGAAGATGGTCAACACTTGTCTCTATGCAGGTGCAGCATTTTGTTTCCCCAGTGTTGCCAGATCGGCCGTTCTGAATTCATTCACCGAACTTTTTTGTCAGAAGTAGTATTATCGCCTCTATAATACATATCACTGCAGGGGGGGGGGGGGAGGGGGATAACCGTATCTTCCACCCTTGCAGAAGTGGAAACTCATATGAACTGCAGCGCTTATTCATGAAAATATGGCATGTCTTTGGGCAGTAATTGTTAATTATGTTTTACTTTTTATTTGTGCTATGCATTATTTATCCCCTTTCATCATATGAAAAATAAAGTTTCATAACAATTTGCTTTAACTTGTGGACAGTTTTATCAGTGTAATGAATCTTTCATTATTCTCTTCCTTCATCCCCCTCCTAATTTATGAATTACCAGTAAAATACTGAAGTGTATAAAATCTTATAAATTGTGATTCCCTGTGTTTATTTTTTTTCAATGAATATTTGTTTTTAATTTCAAATTTTTGCTGTAAGTATTTCAAAAAGATTGCACTGTGAGATGGTATTTGATTACATGCGGTTATTTTGTTTTAACAAATATAAAAATGATTTGTAGGCAAATTTTGAACTTAATTGCACAATCGTCAATGTACTATCAAAGATGTTGCCTAGTATATTAACTAGATATATATATAACCTTTGACGGACAATAATGAACTTTTAAAAAAACGTATTCGAAAATAATTCCCTTTTATTTTTTAGAAATGAACCAGTATGTATTAATGAGGAAAATATGCAAATATCGAGCTTTCATAATTTTGCTTGTAGCTTTTGTTGATTTTAAACTGCTGTTTAATTGCTGCTAATCTTAAGAGCAATGCATCAAATACTGTCAATCCAACACTATTGAGACACACAGGTATACAGGTGGTGAAATCACTCTTTCGTCACATTGACCTGCATATGTTCCTTGGAGGAACTTGACTGATGCGAGGTAGCAGGATGAGATACTTGATCCATATTTCTCTACATATGCCAGTGCTATTGCAGGACTTGAAATTCAATTGTTTTTACCAGTGGTAAATCTTTTCCCGGTGCTAATTATATTTGTTGCAGGTCTAATTATTGTTTTAACAATAATTAATGCTAATTATTGTTTCAAAAATAATTAAAACTAATTTGATAAATTTATATTTATAATTGAAACCAATATTATTTTCTGTATATTAAATGTACAAGATACAAATTTAATCATAAAATAATGCTTATTTGAGTGTAGAAGATAAGTATCACTATTGTTCGCATTTCTTTTAAAATGGGGCAAGTCAAATTTATTGAAAAAAAAAATTCGTAAAGAACGAATACCTTCGTTAAGTAAAGGGGTGCTTTTTGTTTAATGAATGGCTACTTTCAGGAATTGCATTAACTCACAAGGAAGGTCTCCATTGGGGGCATACTCAGAATTTTTTGAAAAAAAAATACGAATTATACTCATTTAGGTAATAAAGGATGTGAAAATTAGCATCGGAATTACATTATTAGATATGTAAAAAAATAAAATAGTTTGGAATAATTGGCATGAAAAGCTGAAAGTGACGCGGGATTTGGCGAGCAGTGCATTTCCTTGCCAAAAGCAGACGATTTTAACGAATCTGAAAATTGATTTTAATTGACTTCACTGCTAAAAATCTGCAGCATTTACTGCAACGTCACTCCATTACTTTTATAGAATATCTCTCTTCTGACCAATGAGAATGCTCCATAGCATGGTGAATTGACCGTGTCATACACTGTTAAAAATCTGCTGCGTTTTGTTGCAACGCAATCCACCGCTTGTATATAATATCTCTATTCCAACCAATGAGAAAGCTCCATTTCACGGCCAAGTAACCATTTTCTATACAAGCAAGGGAGTGCGTTGCAACAAAATGCAGCAGATTTTTAACAGTGTATTTTTCAATTTGGAACAATTTTAATCAATTTAAATTGTGTTTTAAATGATAAAATATATTAATTTCATTTTGTTATAAGTACATATAAACGTATATGACAAAATTATACTTAAAGTAAAATTGCAAAACTAAAATTACTTAAACTAAACTTATTTAAATAAATTGAACATAGAAAGTTTTTTCTTTAAAAAGTATTCGAAGCATAAAAGCGTATTTTTTCAAAATTTTGTTTTTTCGCCAACTGGAGATAAATCGCCAAATAAATGAAATTTTTATTATTTTTTTACGCACGTTATAAGGAGGTTCTGCCGAAATTTTTTTATAAACATATATAACTATATGAGAAGAACATTCTGTAATTTTTTCAGATTTTTCTGAGTATGCCCGTATGGAGACCTTCCTTGTCAGAAAGATTTGGGGCTGCCAAAAACTGATTTTAGAGCAGCAAAGAAATACATAATTGAAACTAGAAAATTAATTTATTTAACAGAAAAATGCACTCCCGGCAATATTTTTTTGGGGAGGCCGGGGTGAGAGGTTCACTTTGTCTGAACTTGCATATTTTGGCTATCTTTTAAAGAAATTTGTCTTTATTTACGATCATTTCAAGAAAATCTGCCGTTTTTTTGGGATTTTTTGACGAAAATTGCCGTCTTTTCGCAAATCTTCAGAGGAAATTTGCCGTTTTTTCGCGATCTTTTGATGAAATCTGCCATTTTATCGGGATTTTTTGACGAAAGTTGCCATTTTTCGCGATATTTGGACGAAATTTGACGTTTTTCATCGACTTTTTTGACGAAAACTACCATTTAACTACCACCATTTTTCGCGATCTTTTGGAGAAATTTGTCGTTTATAATGAATCCTTTGTTGAAATTTGTTGTTTTTTGTGCTTTTTGGACGAAATTTGACGTTTTTCGTCGACTTTTTTGACGAAAACAATCGTTCTTTCGCGAATCTGTTGACAAAAGTTGCGGGAAATTAGACGTTTTTTTTGCAATTTTTTAACAATAGTTGCTGTTTTTTTCGTAAACCTGTACAAAATCACTTGTCCTATGGGACGCATAATAGTTGTTTTTTTTTTATGTCATCTCAGATTTTTTTTGTGTAATTTACACGCTATAGCGCATCCGTGGGATCACTGTTTCATAATTCTTTTAATTAAATGCTTTAAGTTAAATTTTTTTTATTTAAATTTTTTATTTATTTATTTATTAAATTCTGAACAGAATCACCTTTTTTTACGCCGTGGAAAATAGAACAAAACTCGTCAATCGATTCCAGGCAAAAAAAATTTGTTGATCGGTCGCGGAAAAAATCGTGATTTTCAATGATTTTTCGCGGTAAAAAACTAGCAAAATGTTTCGATCAGTCGTACGAAAATATCACAAACTTCGCAATTGAAAGTGTAAAATTTTTTGGACGGGAGCCTCCCGTCCACGTTATTCTTTTGGGCGGGATTTCAACATTTTGGGCACGAATCCCGCCCTGAAATTCAAGCCCTGTATTGGTAACTATTTCATTCTGATGGGTGATAATGAGGCTAACGAAAAAGACAGGCTGTCCAATTTCATTCCTCGTATCTACGGACCATTGTAATCATGTGATGCTCGAATGCACATATATATGCATACAAAATGAGCATTACGTCATTCTAGCAGTCTGTAAAAGATATCTGGAATTAACAGCAATAGCCTGTCTTTTTCAATAGCCTCGGGTGATAATGTATGACATCACCGAGCTGTGGTTGTTGAGGACTATCTTGAAAGCCACATTTGGAGAGAATGGGCTGGCCAGTTCACTCGCCAGGCCTGAATCTAATAGAAAATTTTGAAACTATCTTGGCAGACCAGTTACTGCTTTAAGTTCTCGTCCAAGGTCTGTTGCATGTGCTGGAATATGGCTTATTCAGTGTCTGGCCCTCTCTTCCAATTTCAGTGTCCAACTTCATTGGAAGCATTGAAAATCGATGCAACCAATGCATTAAAGTTGGTGGTTGGCTTTTTTATTTTTTTTTTAAATTGGAATTCATTTTTGTAATGTTTCTATGACATTTTGCTACATATTATTGCAATTGTCTGTTTTCACCAAAAATTCCCTTTTTTTAAATTTATTTTAACTTGCATAAATTAAATTTCTATGCCACATTCAATATATGTTTAGTGTACATTTCTTCCAAATTTGTTGTTTTATATTTGTTCCTTTGTAAATTAGACACAAAAACCCAGTTATACTACTTTTGGAGGCCAGTGTAATTTGCTTTAATTATATTTTTTTAGGATTACTTTAATTTCATAATTGAATATTTTGATTCATGAGAAATTGCTTTATTGTAAAGAAATTTGAATGATCCATTATTTCCAAAGTATAAATTATTTTAAAGAAACATCTGCAATCTTTTTGAAATAAAAATATAACTAACTGTTGTTTTCACATATCAGTGTTAAAACTTTCAATAGTGCTAACTTATAAATTGAATCTTTTATTAAAATTTTATTTCTAACATTTAATTCTTGCACCCACTTGTATTAAAACAAGGCCTGAAAATGAAACAATGCAGGCACTTCTGACAAAAGCTGTTAACTCCTAAAGAAGCTTATGGTGACGTTCCTGCATTCATTTTGCATGGTAATCTGCATTTTAAAGTTTGATATTTGTTGCATGTTTTTGCCCTCCCTGGCTTGAAATTTCAGAATATATCACATAGCTGCTGCATGGCAGAGGTTTCATAGGGAGGCATTGTACTTAAATTTATATATATACATGTTTTCATTTATTTAAATTAACAGAAGTGTTTAACTTTTAACCGAAGCCAAGAAAAAGCTTGATTTTTAAATATGGTTGATAATTACTTTAATATTTGGAAAGAGACTTAATATTTAACTTGTGAAATGCTGAAAAAATGCCTTATATAATTTAGTAAATAAAAATGCATCATTTTATGAAAACTTAATTTTTTTGTGATATCTAAGACTAAAACAATACTTTTGATTTAAATTAAGATGCTTTAATTTCATAGTATTAAACCAATTAAAGTTTTGTTAAAATTATATATTGCTCATATATGGTTTTTAGTGTTTTTTTTTTTCCTTTAAAAATTATATGCATCTTACTCAGGGTTCAATATAGGTTTTTATTTTAATTTTTCTTGCCGGGAGAGAAAATATATATATTTTTTTAGCAGATTTAGCTTTTTAAAATTCAGTAATTGGAATTTCTTGAATTACAAAACAAACGTCTACATTTCATATTTTAAATCCTTAAACTTTGTACACTGACAGCATTAATTACTAATCTTATAAAATTTAGTAGACTAAAACTAATCTTATCCAAGCCTTTCACCAGCCCATATATAAGCATCTGTTGACCATCTTATAAAGCAAGTTGAGAAATAAGGATTGTACATCCAAGGAGCCAAACACTGCATCAAGCTTACTTACTGTCTTCCAGCAATAGCACTATTTCTTTATTTCTAATCAGTGCATGATAGAATGCATACAATTGATGGCATGTACGTGCATGTTGAATTATCCATAATAGGCTCACTACAAGAATGTATTCAGTGAATAAATTTGTTGCATTTACAAGTAAATAGAAAATTTCCAGAAAAGTAACTGAATTATGTAAAAATATTGCAAAATTTACCAAATTTTTACTTATATTGATCCCTGTTGATAGTCTTTTAAAACTGCTTTTTTTATTATTTCTTATATCAACATTTTTGATGCATTGATTTATTTTCTTTTTTTCAGACTTGTGTTGGATTAAACTGTAGTCCACAATGACTCTGTGCGCTGTCATGTACACTTTTCCTGTCATGGCTGTCACAAGAGGGCGTCTTGAAGCTAACGCCGTTCTAGTGTTTGAGAAAGAGAGAGTGAGAGTATGTGTGCGTTTTCCATCTTTCACACCAGTATGATTCGTCAGTCTCTTTCCAAAAATAAAAACTTCAGCCTGCCAGCTTTTCATCCATAGCCAGCAACACAGTTCTGTTGATGATCTTCTTATTCAAGCAGCAGCTTAAAACAAGTCTCCAAGAATCAAAAAAAGAATATGTTCAACTGTTTTGACTTATAGCCTCATTATCTTGGAGTGAATATGAATTTTTAAAAAATGAGGCTTTCATGTGCATTTCTGGACTCCCCTTTTTTTCAACTGCATCTGTGATGCACACAGTAGGTAAACCTACATTCAATTCTTCGGAATTTCAAATCTAATTCATGACTAAAAGTTATTGAAAGTGCCTTTTTGTCTTGAGGTGCATTTGACTGTGCAGTCCAAACCTCAGTCCAGCGGCCAAATTGGAATTTAGCTGCTTACAAACTTTGAGTAACAGCTCATACAAATGCTGATTGAATAGGATATTTGCTGTAAAAGAACAAGGGTAACTGAATTTACCATTTTTAAAGTTTCTAAGCATTTTGGCTCAGTCTTTGATATTTTTTTCAACAGCCTTATTGTTGGAGCTGCGATTGTGTATTTTTAGTGGTTTTTAATATTGTTTGTATAAAAATAACTGCACCTCAAATACATGAAATTATGATTTTAAGGTTGTTTATGAAAAGTTACCCTTGTTTTTAAAATAGCTGGGATCAATTAGTTTTTTTTTTTTCCTTTTTTGTACAAAAATTGTAATTTCTTAGTATATTATTTGATCATCTAAGTTGTCTCAAGTACATATTTCATTGTTTTGTGTATTGGGAAAGCCAAAATTATCATAGTCATTTATTCCCAATATTTTACTGCTGTGATCTTATATTGGTAACTTAACATTCTCATCATGTCGAATCTTTAGTTGGTGTGTATATTGATTTTTCCAAGTTAATATTGTTTGAATTATTTTTAATTATTTCTTAAACAAATCTTATCATTCATGTGTGAGTGGTGTGCATGTAACATGTATTTTTTTCCCCCTTTCATCTTTATTCCATTCTACAAATATGACCAATAAAAATTAGCTCAACAGAAATGTATTTTTTTTCCCTTATGTACACATGTTTAGGAACTATTTCTTTTTAAAAGAATAAATCACTGTGTCTTATTTGTATATTTCCTTGAAAATTGACAGTGTATATTTAGTCATCAGTGGTTCCTGTTCTGGCACAGCTTATTTGTTAATTGTAATTTAAATTGCTGTGTTTTAATAAAAAAATTTGCGATTTTTCAGTTATGTTTAAATTATGCCATAGTTTTACATTTTTAAGCTAACATATTTGGTACATTTCTGTTCAAAGTGGTGACCTTGTATTTTTGATTTATCATACTGACATTCTTTTATTGCTACTGACACTTGCTTTTGCTTCATAGATGTGATGCCCTGAAAGTAATAATTTCAGTGTCATTCGGTGTATCATGTAAAACATCGCCTTATATTGTCAAATTATATGCAAACCTAATTTTTTCTGGGTTTCCAAACTGTGGATAAGAGCTTGGGTTAGCTTATTTTGAGAGCGTCTGAAAAAGTTTAGTGCATCTTTCACAGTAGCTTTATCTAAAAACTTTATTTAGTGTGCCTTTCAGAATAGTTTTTTTTTTTGGCTTTAAAAGAGAAAGGAAATTTTCATAAGGTTCTTATTTAAATAAAATATTTTGTCCTTTTTATACTGCATCTTTTTAGGTAAATTCAACTATATTCCAGATTAGACCAGAAATGGCATAAAACAAATACTAAAAAAAGTAATTTAGAAGGATTGCTTTGCATGCAAATTTGTTGCCATCTTATGTGATGATCATCATAATGTTAAACAGCTAGCTTCTCAGCATATTAAATGCAATAAGCAGAGTAGGTGATAGCATACTCAAAGTTGAATTACTTATAATCAATTTTGGAGCAGATCATTATGTATAAAATGCAATTGATTAAAAAATGCTGTGGTAAGAGAACTCGCAATCATAAAGCATTAATTGCATAAAATTTTACTGAAGATAATAGACGGCTGAATAGATTCCATTAAAAACATAAAAATATGCATAAAGTTCACAACAGCATCATTGAAAGTCTGTGGATGCATAGGAAACTTATGCCAGTCTGATTTTTAAAAAATAATAATAATGAAGATTCAATCTATAAATAAAACTCTGTGCCTATATGGTTGGGTGGGATATGAAATGCAGCCACCTTCGTGAGGTACGCCCAGAATAGTTTTGTAAGCAACTAGGTAAGAGCTGTATTCATAACAATTTGTTGTATGCTCTAATAAGAGGTCTGCACGGGCCGGAATTTTCAGTCCGACCTAGCCCGTTAATATATTTTTTCTAGGCCTGATAGCAATTTCTACTATTTCGAAAAAAATTCAGATTTTTATATATAAGATTTTTTTTTTTTAATTACTGCATATATATTTGAGATAATTTCCCAGTATATTTTACAGAAAATATACAATAGAACATTTAATGATTACTTAGTATGGGTCATTCCATGTCAAATCAACGAAAAAAATGCAATTTTTGGACCTTGATGTCTTAGATTTCTATAATTTTTTGTTTATAGCTTGTATTCATGGAGTATATGAAAAATCTAACTAAGGAAAAAAAAATTTCCTAGCGGGTTTTTTTTAATGGAATTTTAAAAATTGCCAAAAGTAACAAATTTAACCAATTTTGCAATCACAAAATCTTCTATAATTCTTTAACAAATTGAGCTACAGAGCTCATTTATATCTTAATTTAAAGCTCTTTTTATTATCTTTTATATGATATGCAACACTAACTATTTTGAGTAAAATATTTTTTTTGACAAATTTTCAAAATTTTTGAATTTAAATTTTTCAAAAACACCATTTTTAATTTTTTTCAAAAAAATATATGTTAATCTTTGATTTTTTGGCTACAAGTATGGAAATTTTCAAGATGGAGAAATGATGGGGTTTTGAGTTATTAAATTTTGAATAAGAATGGTTTATTGAAAATTTTAGGTAGGGTCATTCCATGTCATATCAACGTGGGGTCTGGACCTCGACATCTTAGATTTTCAGGATTTTTGGTTTATAGTTTGTATTCATGGAGTATATGAAAAATCTAATTTTTTAATTTTTTTTTCTTAGTAGGTTTTTTTTTTTTTACAGAATTTTAAAAATGGCCAAAAGTAACAAATTTAACCAATTTTGCAATCACAAGATCTTCTACAATTCTTTAACGAATTGGGCTAGAGAGCTCATTTATGTCTTATTTTAAAGCTCTTTTTATTATCTTTAATATGATATGCAACACTAGCTATTTTGAATAAAATATTTTTTTGACAAATTTTCAAAATTTTTTAATTTAAATTTTTTAAAAACACCATTTTAATTTTTTTCAAAAAATATATGTTAATCTTTGATTTTTTGGCTACAAGTATGGAAATTTTCAAGATAGAGAAATGATGGGGTTTTGAGTTATTAATTTTTGAATAAGAATGGTTTTTTGAAAATTTTAGATAGGGTCATTCCATGTCATATCAATGTGGGGTCTGGACCTCCACATCTTAGATTTTCAGGATTTTTGGTTTATAGTTTGTATTCATGGAGTATATGAAAAATCTAATTTTTTTAAATTTTTTTCTTAGTGGTTTTTTTTTTCTTTTTTACGGAATTTTAAAAATGGCCAAAAGTAACAAATTTAACCAATTTTGCAATCACAAGATCCTCCATAATTCTTTAACAAATTGAGCTAGAGAGCTCCTTTATGTCTTATTTTAAAGACATTTTTAATATGATATGTAACACTAACTATTTTGAGTAAAATATTTTTTTTGACAAATTTTCAAAATTTTTGAATTTAAACTTTTCAAAAACATCATTTTTAATTTTTTTTCTAAAAAATATATAGTTTTTCCATGCCTTACAGCTGAATATGCTTAGCATGAAATTTTTAATGAAAAAGAAGTGTGAATTATAATGGAAAGAAATTATACAAATGTTAATTTTTCCTTCATACTTGAAAATTTTTATGTATAACTATTACTCAAAAATTAATAACTCAAAATCCCATCATTTCTCCATCTTGAAATTTTACATAATTGTAGTCAAAAACTCAAACATTAACATATATTTTTTTGAAAAAAATTAAAAATGGTGTTTTTAAAAAATTTAAATTCAAAAATTTTGAAAATTTGTCAAAAAAAATATTTTACTCAAAATAGTTAGTGTTACATATCATATTAAAGCTAATAAAAATAGCTTTAAAATAAGACATAAAGGAGCTCTCTAGCTCAATTTGTTAAAGAATTATGGAGGATCTTGTGATTGCAAAATTGGTTAAATTTGTTATTTTTGGCAATTTTTAAAATTCCATAAAAGAAAAACCACTAAGAAAAAAAAGTTAAAAAATTAGATTTTTCATATACTCCATGAATACAAACTATAAACCAAAAATCATGAAAATCGAAGATGTCGAGGTCCAGACCCCACGTTGATATGACATGGAATGACCCGTATCTTAGACTTTCAACATTCAAATAAAGATGCATTAAAAAATTAATATTGTTTAGAATAAAAAGAAAAGTCAAGAACATCATAATTATTGAATATGCATGATAAAAAGTGGATTAAAAAAATTATTTGTGCATCATTTTATTAAAGATTATCTCTGATCCAACAGAGCTACTTTCTGATAAATTTCTTTTCGGAAATTCAAAAAATTAGCAAGTGTTTTTATTCAGAAACTATGTAGTCGAATAGCGTTATCGATTTTTTGGTACAAGCAATTCAAGAATACACTGCCAATGTTAGCATTTTGAATCAAATTTCCCGAAGTGACAGCATGGGAAGGGAGAAAAACCATGTGACAAGAATCTCCTTAATTGCAACAAGTATCTTATTTATCAAAAATAGAAAACACTATTTCAAATCCTTTCAATAGTCAAGCAAGTCAATTTTATCCTTTACAGTTAAAAAATTAGTCAGAAAATGTCACTTTTGTGTTCAGAAGTGATTTTAAGAACCATTAAGTAGTATATTTCCAAGGTTATGCATTCACATAAGTTCTTTATCACTATTAATACCTTTTATAAATCATGTTTCTCCCCTACACATCTTGGGGGAAAAAAAAAAAACTCTAGTTCAGCCCTGCATGAGTCTGCTAGAAAAATATTAAGCCTGAATTAGACCCAAAGTAACTGTCCAAAGGTGATCTACACTTTACAAGTTAAATTTTTTGTATTGATGTTGTTTAACTAGTATCTGCTTGTGGTAAGAAATATACTTATTCTCGTTGAAGTCATATTCATTAAAAATAGCTCATTGTATCATTTTTGTTTAAATCTTTCACGATCCGGTAACCCTGCAAAATTTTTTTTGTCGGCCCATTAGAAAGTTCGGAATTACTCTGCCAGGTACGGACCCTGGTGTGGTGCAGACTTCTAGCTTCAGTAGAGAGGTAACTCTGTTTTTTTCCCAAAAGTTGTCAGTTTTGCTGCAAGCAGACTAAAGTATTGTTTTTTAGTTTAAATATGTTTAGTTAATAAAAACTTAAATAACATTTTTAAGAAATAACCAGCTTTATGTAATTTTTGTAATATATATATATTTTTTCTCCTTCACAGCTAGATATATACAACTTTGATTTCTTCTTCATAATACAATTCATCATGCTCAATTTTGCTGGTAACGGTGGATTCAGGGGTGATTCTCGTCCGAAAATTTAAGGCATCCTTTGCCGAAAATTTGAAATTGGGTTATCAGTTCCGCTTAGTTGCCAACTTGTACGGTTTTATGCACGGAAAAAACAATCATGGTGAAATGCAAATTTCGTGAAAGGATTGTCGAAAAAGCACACATTTTGTCAATGTTTTTGTCAACGAACTTTGTCAAAAAGATTGCTGAAAAACACTAATTTCCTGTGCAGATCGTGGGTAAAATGGCAATTTCACCAAATATCGCAGATAAAACACGAATTTCGTTAAAATATCGGGGGGGGGGGGGGGAAATGCCGTTTTCAATAAAAGTTCGCTTACAAATATTCTGTCAAAAGATCACTGAAAAAAAAAAAAAAAAAACTGCCGATTTCATCAAATATCACAGAAAAAATGCAGATTTCGTCAAAAGATTGTGAGGATAGAATGCAGTTTTCGAGAAAAGATCATGTAAAAATGCAAATTTTGTCTAAAAATCGTCGAAAAAACTTCGATTTCATAAAAAATAAAACACTGAAAAATGCCGATTTCGTCAAAAGATCGCTGATTTCGTCTGAAGATCGTAGGAAAGCACAGATTTAATCTAAAGATCTCGGATACCCCCCCCCCCCCCTCTCTCTCTCTCTGTCGCGGGGGGTAACTTGCAGAATCCCTACGGAATTGGGGCTGTTCAAGTGCATGCCACATAGATAACAACAAAAGTGGCAAGTCCATAAAATGTTTTGGACTCCTTGGATTTTTTCTTCCGAACTCTGTATGAACCCTGTAACTGCACTCCTTCGAAATTAGATGATCTTTTTTAGCTGCTTGTTGTGTTGTCGTTCAGTCTTCTAAACTTCCACTGTTATAAAATTCGGGGGGGAAAAATAATAAAAAACCTGGTAGCAGATGCACAAATGTACTAAAGGAAATATTCTTTTGTCTAAAAGAGGTTATCAGCTCCCCATCATTTGTACACCAAGAATAATCTTAAGTCTGAATTTTGGGCAACTGGAATCTATCTATTAAACAGAAATAAAATTTTGTATTGATTTCCAAAAACAATCATGGAATAAATCTTAGGGTTTATAACAGAAAACTTGGTGGAAATCTTTGTAAAAGAGTTAAATTAGAAGTAGGAAGTAGGTTTATCATTGTGTTTTCCTGCATCCAAAGATATGAAAACATAGAGAACTGCAAGCAGGAAAATACAATAATAAATGGATGAGTCGACCACTAAAATAGCTTTCAAGGGTTTTCCACCAAGATATGACTCTGCAAACCGATTGTTTTAATATGCAAGTCTGTTTTTAACTAATTTTAGAATTTCAGCCATGAACTCGACGAGGCAATTGTGCTATCACCTTTCAGTCAATAAGCATATATTTTTAAAATGTTTTGAGAACAAAGAAAAAAAGTGACATCCTTTTAAGAAGAGCACACACAAAAAAATTAAAAATACAGTAGAACCTCGATCCATCATTTTTCAAGGGTTGTGGGGAGAAAAAAGAAGAATGCAGATTAACTTCAAATTGCGAAAAAACACAATGTTTATGCATTACTAATGCATGCAGTATATACCGTTTATTCACAAATACTAATTTGTTGCTTACTAAACTGGAAAAGAAACAAATCAAAATTATAGAAAATTATTTATTTTTAAAATCAATAATTTTGTTTGGTTTTTGTACTTTTTTTAAAAATCAAAAAATAAATTTTCAAGATATGCAATATTTTTGGATCATTTTCTGCAATTTCATATGCATATATAAAAGTTCAGTGTTTCAAATTACATAGTTGCACAGCTGGCTCAGCTTCATCAGCATGAATGTTATCCTCTGTTTCTTTTCCATTTTAATTTTTTCCATTATCACACATTTTTCTTATGTTTAGAATATCACATGTTGCAATATTTTGATCAATGGAAACATAATCAACGTGCTCTGCTATATCCTAGCAATCCTCATCTGTATTATTTTTGCCATCAACAACAAATGAGTTATTTTAGGATAAAAGAAAAATTTGCGAAGATGAATGCAGGAAACCAACTTTTTAAAGATCAACGCTTCCGATTTTCATTAACTTTATTTTAGTATAATTTATGCAGGGAACGTAGAAAAAAACATCCATGCAGGAAGAATAGATTGGGTTCCACTGTATTCATTTCCCCAAGAGAGATTTTAAACATACGAATGCATCAAATGTACACTAACTTAATATTACGGAAGGGAATAGCGAAGTTGAATCACTAGCCCTCTTAAGTAATTAATGTAAAGGTAATATTCTTTTTTAGAATGCTAAAATATTTTTTTCTTTAAAATTTAATAGATATCCATTAAAAAATTTTAATTTTATTCTCTATCTTTTTGCAAGCTTTGTTTATATGCTTACTTAATAACTACATTTAATTCAAAAAATTCTTTTTTAAAATATTTTTCTTGAATGTTGATGAGTAAAATAGGCCAGGTAGCGGCAGCATAGACAATCAGTTCATCAAATTCGCAAATGAACTTTTAGGATTCTATTATTTAGGATTATATATATTTAGGATTCTTTAATTTAAATCTCGGTTCGGATTTGAAAACTCAGTCTGCCAAGTCATATCTTGGTAAAAAAACCCTTAAAACTAGATTTTAGTGGTTGACTCATAGGTTTACTATTATGTTTTCCTACTCTCATTCCTCCATATTTTCATACTTTTGGGTGCAGAAAAGCACCATGGTTAACATACGAGTCAACTGTTAAAATCTGTTTTTTATTATTTTTTTATTTTTAGGTGTTGTCTATGTTGCCGCCTCCTGGTCTAAAAGGAATTTTAGCCTTTGTTGTAGGATTAATGCAATATATGTTAAACACTCTAAGTATACAGTGAAACTTCCACTTAGTGAAGTACTAAATAATAAACACTTCCTTAAAAAGAAAATTCGTTAAATAGGAATCAGCTTAAATTCACAATATTTATATAATAAAATATGCATTCATGAAATGAAAATAATGTAAAAATGTATTTTAAATCATGTAATAACATGCTTTATGCAACTTAGACATATGGGAAAATTTTAATAAGAATAATACAAAAAAAGAAAAATACTGGTTTCTTATATAAAATATTTTTTATAAAAATTTTCTAAGTATCCAAACAATTTATGTAACATTTTTCTGAAACTTAAGCGCCCTTATTGTATTGAAGGCTTTTAGCATTTCTTCTTTTAAAGGTTTTTTAATTTTTCTTCATTGTCATCATCATTACTCAATGTGATTTTTTTTCATTACAACTTGCTATCGCTAGTAGGATATTCTGTTGTCTTAAATAGACTAAACTCTGTTATAGAGAATATATTTTTCGTAATATGGAGATTAATTTGCATGTTAATGCTGGTCAAAGTTTCATTGACTAGAAAACTTTTTTAAATAGGAATTTCGTTAAAGGGAAGTTCCTCAGTATATGGAATGGAATGGAATGAAATGAAATATTGTATGTTAATCTCTTTGGTCCCTGTGTCCTCGTTCGGAGACCTCTGTTCTTTTACTTATAAAAAGCAAATGTCGTTTTTTTTTTTTTTTTTTTTTAGATCACTTCATTTGCATGTAAAACAAACTAATAAATGCCTGCATCTTAGCTGAATAAAATAAATGTTGCTTTCATCTCGCAAGGAGAGGGCCAATTTTGATAATTGCAGATTTTGATTATTTTAATATGTTGTAGAGCAGAAACCCCTTAGCCTCAGATTCAATGGATTTTATACAACACTCCTTAATTCTTGAGAAACGGGGAGGGGGGGGGGGTGTAACGTTATGACACGACTTATATACTTAGTTTGAGACTGATTGTTATGACTATCGTAGCTGAGTTCGTAGCTTTGGTTTGTTGACCAGAGGTCCCAGGATCGATGCCCAGTAGCACTGCATTTTTGTTTATCTCATTTTCTCGATCATAAATATGTACTTGTATTTATAATTAAATAATCGAAAGTCAATTAAAACTTATAATATTGTATATCTTTTCTTTTTTTACTTATTTACTTTTTTATCTGTGACTAAATAGCTGTATAAAACATTATAAATCGATCCAAAACTTTACTTTTCATTAAGGATGCACCGGATACTGATTTTGCTGGATACCGGATATCCGGTATCTGATTTGTCTGCCAGATTCGGATATCCGGTACTAAATATGTTTTTACTTATGGTGAATGTTTATTTCTTTATACAATGCCATCTCATATAATAAATTGCAAACATGTTTCACACACTATTATAACATTTTAAACGTATTGCAATATATTTTACAGAAACTATGTCTTTGACTATCAGGGCTTGAAATTCAGGTTTTCCCCAGGAGGAGAGAGTTTCCCTCATAACATTTGTAAATGCAGGGGAGTTAAACTATATGAAAGGGCAAAAAATATTTTTTAAACCCTATTTTTTACATGCCACTTAAATATTTACAATTTACATCAACATGACAAAATTCCATTGAAATAATTTAAGTCAAGATCTCAAGATAATTATCCAAAATGTTTATTTTAATTAAAACAAAGGAAAAGAATCAAGCCTTTTATATATCATATTCATTTTTCAATTGTCACTCAATGTTATGGGCAATTAATAACTGAGTTGCTAAATGATTTTTTAAATTTAGATTTTGTGTGGTTTAGAATCTTTTATAGGTTACACTTTTGACTAACAGAACAGAGCAACTTTTCTAACACATTAAATTATTGAAATACTTGGTTATGCTTTTTTCATCTTATTTTTTTTTTTTCCTTAGTTTTGTAAAATCTGATGTACATTCATTTTTAATTTGCTTTCAAGAATAATGCATGTAGGTGATTGTATTGTCAATGTCCTTCGGTGATTTTATATCGCATAGTGGAATTATTGTCAATACTGTAATCCCTGGCATTTTAGCTAATTGAATTTTGTTCTACTATTTATTGGAATTTTAAGCCTATATGAAATTCTAAAAAGGGATAGACATTATTAAAAAGGCATATTACATTAGAAATGGTTTATTTAAAAAAGCCATGTCCTAATTTCTGTGAACTATGCACATCAACTGTTTATTGTTTCTAAATGTGTTTCCTTGAAGTTCATTTTTTTTAAATCATTTGGAAAACGGTTGTTGTTATTGGTCGAGAATACACCTTTTGATGTCCGCATTTTATTTTGGTTATGATTCGGCCAGGAATATTATTGTTTAATCCATGACATATGTAATATATGACTCTTATTGCATAAATCATGTTTTGATCATCATAAAAATGATGTTTTTACTGATTTTGAATAACTCAATGAGAAACATTTAAACATCTTGCTTTGGGCAATGGATGTCTGCATTTTATTTATTTTACAAAATTCTTTAAATTTAGAAGAATTTTTATTTGAATAGGAAATCAAAATGTCAATGTTAATAAAGAAGAGAGTAGAAAAGTTACAAAATGGGCAGGTGCAAATTATCAGATATGGAAAAAAACGAATCCAAACAGAAACATCGTATGAAAGATAGTCTTTTAAATAATAAAAAAAATATTATTATTGATCCCATTAATGACAAAATGTGCGATGATTTTGAAAAATAAAAAATCTAATATGTTAAACTACTGATTTGTTAAAAAAAAAAAAAAATTCAAATGTGCAACACAGGATTTAATCTCATTTTGTTTAGTGCTAATTACATACTCATGTGATAGAGCTCAGACTCTAGTGACCATTACTGACCCTTTTAGTTATTTCTTGTTTCGGCGCAGGAAAAATTTTCGCAAAATATATAAATCAGTCATAGAAAAAATATTGTTGATTTCGTCCATCATGGCAAAAATAGATTTTTAAAAATTGTCGACCAGTCTGAAAAAATTTGAACTTTGAGAGAACTTGAGCAGTGGGAAAATATAGCAAAATCAATTACAGCAAAATATCGTAAAATTTGTTAATCTGTCACACTGAAATATTATGAAATTGTCAGCCAATAACAAAGACAAAACAAAAAAATTTCAGATGGACACAGGAAAATAATTGTTAATTTCATCAGAATGTCCCAAAAATAAAAAGGAAAATTTGCCAATCGTCGCAGAATAAAATAGCTAAATTTGTCAATTAGATGAGAGAAATAAATTGTGAAATTTGCCAGCTGGTTTCCAGAAAAAATAAAAATTGCAAAATTTTGTAAGACGAGCAAGCAGGAAAATTTTGTGAGAAAAATGACAAAACTTTTCAGTCAAATGCAGAAAAACAATCATGAATTTTGTATAATTGTCATAAGAGCAAACTGCGAGATTTGTCAATCGATAGAGGAAAAATATCAAGAAAATAGTCAGTAGGTCTTGAGACATGATCGTCACATAACAAGGAAAAAATTTTTGAAAAGTGATTTTTTTTGGGAAACAGGAATGACACAAGATTCCTTAGTGCATGAATCCTGCCATCCCGTCCCGAAATTTAAACCCTGTATGTGTACAATAATAATATTGAATAAAAAATGCAGTTCTAACATTTAAATACTCTGCTTATTTGTCAATGAACCGCTGGAAATTGCTATTAATATGTACAATGAAATGGTGATAATTTTTAGAACAAATTTTACATGTTTGTTAATATGTCTATAATTGTAAAGAATTTTCACAAAGAAATACATAGCATTCTTTTATGATGTAAACATAAAAGTCTTACTAATATATCAATGGTGGAAGAGTTATTGCCAAACATAGGTTTAAATGATGATTTTTTTTTTTTTTTTCATGTTTTAATTATTCAATTCTGTTTTACCTTAAGCTACATTTAATTTTATTTTTAAGTTAAATCACTTTGAAATTTATAAGAAAAAAAATTACTTTTAATTTTAAATATTTATAATGAAGTCACGAAAATAACTAGTTGGATGCACCAATCCCAAGACTCTCTTCTATTACATAGATCTCAATGTTTCAAAAAATATTTCAATTGTTTCAATATATTTCAATTACATCAATATTTTTAGTTCAATATCATACCAACTTTGATTTTCATCTAGAACTTTTGTTGCAGTCAATTAATTAAATTAAAAATGAGTTAATCTCGATCATGATATTTATTAAAATTATGTAATACCTTTTTGTTATTCTGCTATACATCAGCTGTTTCCAAATAACCAGTTTTAGCAAGATGCGAAATTCCCATTGCTACATGAACTGCTAATTTAAAAATGTTTGAAAAACAAATTAAGGGGGGAAATAGCTCCCCCCCCCCCATTTCCCCTTTTTATACTTAATCATTGAATCCCCTAAACTAATCAAGAATATGCTTTATCACGTAAAAAAAACCTATATCCAAATTCATAACAAATTGAATAATTCTTCATAAAAACCCATTTACATAATTTAAAAGGAATTATCCCCCTTCTTTATACTTAACCATTAAACTTCCAAAATTACTCAGAGATTCGCCTTATCAAAAGTATGTGCATCCAAAATTTTAAAGCAAATGGGATAATTCTGCATAAAAATTCATTTATCAAATTTAAGGGGGTTTGAGGTAATCGCCCGTATCCCTTTTATGCTTAACAAAAAAACCCCGCAGCTTATTGTGGAAGCATCTTATCTCTATGAACCTCTATCCAAATATTAAAACAAATCGGTTAATTCTGAAAGAAAAATCATTTTTTACCTAATTTAAGAGGGATAGTCATATCGATTCCCCATTTATACTTATGAAATGAACTCCCAAAACAAATCAGGGAAGTGCCTTATCAGAATGAACCTATGTCCAAATTTTGAAGCAAAATAGTAAATTCTATGTGAAAAACCCATTAAACTAAATTAAGAGGGGAGAGTGTTATCTGCCATTTCCCCCCCTCTTAGACTTATCCAATGAACTCTCAAAACTGATCATGGAGGTGTCCTCATCAGAATGATCCTATGTCTAAAACTTAAATGAAATCTGATAATTTTGCATGAAAAATTCATTTACCTAAATTAAAGGCGGGGGATTAGACCCCTGTTCCTCCTCTTTATACATATCCAATGAACTCCCAAAACTAATCATGGCGGTTCTCTCACCAGAATGATCCTATGTCTAAAATTTGAATGAAATGTGATAAATCTGCATGAAAAACCCATTTATCGAAGTTAAGGGTGGGTAATTAACCCCCGTTTCGCCTCTTTATATTTATCCAATGAGCACCTAACACTAATCATAGAGGCACCTCATCAGAGTGATCTTATGTCTAAATTTTGAGCAAAAACTGATAATTCTGGATGAAAAACCCATTGATAATTGATATAAATTAAGGGGAGGAGTATTAGCCCTCATTCCCCCACTTATACTTATCGATTGAACTTTCAAAACTAATCAGGGAAGTGCCTTATCAGAATATACCGTTACCCATACTTTCAAGTGAATTGTATATTTTTATCATGAGTTATGGCGTTACGCATGTACATACATATACCATGAAGATAGAATAAAAGAAGGAGAACCGAGAAGATAGGCTTTTCCCAACAGAACTTAGCCCCAAAGTATTGCCCGGTGCATAGCATGGCGCTAGTGATGCTGCACTGACTGTTGATTACATGACTTGTTTGACTGGTCTCTCGACTAGTCTGCTAGCGGGACGTAGGGGGCGCTAGATTTCATCTGCTGCCAAACCGCCGGAAATGCCAGCCAGACTCAGAAAGACTTTAGGGACGAAAGTGGAAGCGCCGTCTTTGTTCTCCTTCTACTATGATACATATATACACAGTGCTGTAGTTGGAAAAAAGTATTTGTGGGAACTCTAATTTTTATAGATCATGATGCTACCAGATTTTGGCTAACCCAAAAGCCAATTTGAAACATTTAATCAAAAGCCGACTTTTTAAAAAAATTAACTGTTATAGTTATTGTATTAAACTTTTTATAGTAATGTAATTTGCTTTCATTAAGTAAGAATAGGGCAACTGACGTCAGTTCAAAACCTCCACCCCCTGAATACAAGGCATCAGTGCTAATTTTTTTCAGCATGTGTACAGTGTCTTCAGTTTTGGTACCAGTGATTTTTTTAAAAAGTTTTTTCGCTTTATTTTTCTGAGATTAAAGAAGTCTAAGAAATCTTTAATAAAATACTGGAGTCAAAATTTAGGGGATCGTGCACACCGTTAAAAAATCTGTATTTGGTAGCCATCATTTTAGTGTCAGAGCTCAGGCCTAGTATTCAAGAGGCTGTGGCAGCAAGACCGCTTCAAAGCATCTGATTGGTCGAAGTATCTCCTTTCTTGATAAATGGAAACGAATTTCCTTAAATCAAAAATTAAGATTTTGCTTGAAGTAAAAATGAATTACGCTCGTACACGATTTATTTTTCTCTTTTTTTACAGTAACAAAACAAATATTTCTGGGAACGGCGCTCCCACGCGTTCCCGCCCTATTACAGCACTGTATATACAGAATGGGCGGGTGCGCATAAACTCTCAGGCTTTGATAGCCTGTGAGTTAAAAATCATTATTACAGTGCCATCTTGTGGCGAAATATTTTCAAATTGAAGGAAGACCTAATAGCCATTCCCATAAACGTATCCAAAGAAATTTGGTTCAATTCTATGCATAACTTCATACAGTGTTTGATGTAGAATAATAAAAATAGCACAAAAATTGTGATTACAGCACTGCCTTACAGCGAAATGTTTCCATATTTAAGATGGACCTGCTGGCTACAGCCAAAAACATGCACAAATAAATATTTGGTTCATTCTATCTATAACTTCATACACTTTTTAATGATATGATGGCGGCACTGGAACAGACAGATTATGAATAAACATGTTTTTTTAGATATTAGATCATATAAACATATAAATTAGTTGAAAAAAAATTATTACATAACTTTCTTCTATCAAGGATAGAAGAAAGTAAAAAATGCTAGTTTAGTTGTTTAACTTAAAGACGAATTAACCCATTATTTAAGCTAAGCGAAAGAAAGAAAATTAATAAAATCATAGTTTATTTATTTTAAACCCATTAAACAATTTCAAATTTTATAAAGACTAAAGATAGAAAACCAATATTTAGAAATGCATAAATAATGCATGTAGAAGTAGCAAACAGCCGTTTCGAATCTATCATTCGCTCCTGTAATTGGTATATAAACCTGCGCTTCTCTTTGCTCAACTTAGCTTTTTCTACATGCTGAGTCTTGTACTGATGAAGAATCTCGATAACAGATTCGAAACGGCTGTTAGCTACCTTTTTATGCATTATTTGAGCATTTCTAAATGTTGGTTTTCTATCTTTAAACATTTTTTTACTTCAAATTTTGTTTTACAATCTGAAAGTAAAGATGCAATTTTCTAAAAGGTAGGTATACACATAAATTCTTGAATTTATTACAGACTTTAAATATAAATAATAAGGAAAGCTGGCAATTTTTTAAGCTTTTGAGAATTACCTTTTACTCATTGATAGGGAATTGTTGCATCCCATTTCATTTTTTGCATTATAAACAAAATTTTTAGGCATTATTTGAGATCAAACAATTACGCTTATTCATCTATATTTGCTTTGCTGCATTCTGCCGGATATCCGATAGAGACGTTGAATATCCGGTGATTGTGATCCGGATATCTGATGATATTTCGGATATCCGGTGCATCCTTACTTTTCATCAAATGAGTTTGAAAATGCATTTCATACTTTATGGATGCAATAATATTGAGCAAGTGTGTCAATTCGTGATTTTCAAGAAACGTCATTAATGTATTGCTTTAAGAAGAATAATCAATATGATGATAATATTTCTCGGTTTTTAAAGTAACGAACATAATGATATTAAAAATCAGCATAAAAATTAAACTACAATCTATCTTTGCGTATTAATTTTTGTTAATTCTGTACTATGTACTCAGGGCCATCGTTAAGCCTTTTTATTAATGGGGGAGAAGACCTTAAATTACCAAGTCAAATTTCCATATTTGCCAACTCGTTTTATAGTTTTGCCAAGTTACCACATTTAGAAAACGTAATACAGTTTTTATTTGCAAAAAGTTTAATAATATTCCCAATTAGAGTTGTAACTTTTGCAAATTCTATCAAAAATAGGAAATATATTGCAGTTTTTATTAAAATTTTAATTAAACTTGCCAAATGTAATAACATTTGAGAATATTTGGGGGGGGCTCCCCCCCCCCTTAGTTTTCGTAGCGTGTTTGGAATTAATAAGTTTTGGAAGAAAAACGAATTTTTTTAAAAAATCTAAGTGGTGAGAAATAATTGTTTAAAAATTAACAATGCTAAATTAATGTTTAAATATGCTAAAGTTGTAGTTAAGATACAATATCAAGATTTTTAAATTATGATTATATTATAAGTATACTTGCAAAACAAAAAATGAAATTTTAAAAAATAGCTCTACTGGGCATCGATCCTGGGACTTCTGGTTAACAAACCAAAGTTATATCAGCCATAACAATCAGTCTCAAAGTATTTAAGTCGTGTCATAATATTAGACCCCCCCCCCCTGTTTCTCAAGAATTAAGGAGCGTTGTATAAAATCCATTGAACCTGAGGCTAAGGTGTCTCTGCCCTACAGCATATATTAAAATGATCAAAATCTGATTTATCAAAGTTGGCCTTCTTGTCAGTTTGCAAAATGCCTAAAAATATCCAAAAGATAGTCTGACCAAGAAAGTAATAAATTTTCGTAAGTATTAACTTAATTTTTTCTTTCAGATTTTTTTTTAAATTTTATTTGTAGATTATTTACTTGTTTAAAGCTCTTAAATTTGTGAGTGCATTAATTCAGGTGAAAGGTTATTAAATTGGTTTTTTAAGGGGCCTTGTAGTTTTAGATCCATATTTTTGAATTTAAATTCCTAAGCGCCTAAAGGATCAATTTCAGAAACGATATTTTTTCTGTCATTTTGTTTGGAAAAAAAAAAAAACAATGACTAAGTATTTGTATTATTATTGTAGTTTCGGAACTGAAGAGGTTATAAAGCAACTTTTTAGTGAAATCTTTTTCCTTTTAGAATTTTTGAAACTCTGTGTCAACATTTGAGGAAATTGAAAAATGAGATACTCATTGTTATCTAATATGATGATTAAAGCATAGATGCTAGAGGACTGAACGGGCTGAAAATTCCAGGCTGGTGCCCGTCCGTTCCATAGAAAAAAAATTGGCCCAGCCCATACGAAAAAAAATATTGGCCTGAAAAAAAGTTGCAATTTCGGCCCGAACTCGTCATGGCCTAATGTACTATTTCAAGTCCATAAATTTATTTGACAAACTCATACTAATATTTTTTTGGTTCGAAATATACTAAATTCATAAAATAATAGATTGTGATGAAACTGTACGTGATAAAATTTTTTCATTATTTTTTTTAGTAATCAGCATCCAAATAACTATAAAAAAATACCACTTTTAATACCAGCAATTTTTTCATTGCAGGCTTGAGTAATCCCTTAATTTGTCCAATTTCAATTTCTCTCCCCCCCCCCCTTTTTCTATTTAGAGTCCAAGGCATTCGGGTCATAGGTAAGGTATTTCAACACTACCCCTGGTCGCTTGACAGCGACGGCGCTTCGAGCGAGAGAATGTTACTATTCGGGACGTAGGTAGGAGTCGCCGACGAAGGTGGGCCGATCACCGGGTATCCGACTTCTTTGCCGGATATCCGGCACAGCACAGAAAGGTAATTTATATATAACCGAAAAAGTTTGACCTCAAGCAATGCCGAAAAACTTTAGTTTATAATGCAAAAGATGAAACATAAGTTTCCTTTTCATGAATAAGAGGTACCGTAATTTCCGATCCCGCACTGTTGTATCGCACAAACAAAAATGGCTAATTTTTTAAATAGAACAGTTTTGCTAATTAATGTAATCCCAAACAAACGAAAATGCTTTCTTTAAATATAGTTATAGAAAATAAATATTTTTAATGACTAATAACTAAATATAACTTGCCAATATTTTTTAGGTAGATTTCGTATTAAATACTACCTATTGCGATCGCACCAATGTTGGAATTTCTGAATTGTTTTGCAGATTTACGGCGATCATGACCCCTAGACCCCAAAACTACCATCAGTAAAAAAGTTTATATATATATATATATCTCACTTTCTTATGGACACGATAACTTCTATAGTTTTGCTCCAATCTCTTCCAAACTGATACATAAAATCAAGGGGCATAAAAGCTAGGCTAAGTTCGTTAATGGGCAAAATCGGTCCAAGGGGGTGGAAATAGGGAGGGGTTTTGTGAAAATCGAAAAAACGCCATACCTTCTTAAATAAAATAGATATCGAATCGGTTTAAAGTTTATATTGCTTCTTAAAAATGGGCCAAAAGTTTATGTGTGACAGATTTTTGATAAATTTATAAATGGGTTCAAGGGGCGAAAAAAACAGGGTTTTTGGGAGAAAAAAATTCATAACTTCGTCAATTCTCAAGATATTAAATCCAACTAAATTTTTTATAAATGTTCTCAAAATTATCTAAAACTTTTGTATTTACAAGTTTTTGATAGGACCAACTTTTACCGATGAAAAAAATTTAAAAACGAATAGAAAAAGGGGGGTGAAAAAAAAATCCATAATTCCGTCAATTTTTAAGTTATCAATTCTAATTAAATTTATTTTACATCTTCTCAATAATATCTACAACTTTTATATTGACAAGTTTTTCATAGGACCAATTCGTATAGCAAAAATTAATTAAACAGAAATAGGAGTAGGAGAAAAACCTCAAATCCAAACTGCTTATATTCTGACTCATTTTTAAATTCATTTATGATTTTAAATGTATCCAAACAGTAGATCCTCTTATTTAGAAACTGCATAAAACGACGCATTGGTCAGTTTTTTGATAAATATAGAATATATTTCAAAAAGGGTATTTTGAACAGAATTTCCCGAAGTCATCGTGACTGAAAATTTGAGGAAGTATTCAAACAAAAAATTGCTTTTTTTCTGACTCGTTTTTAAATCCATTTTCGCTCTCAAACGAATCCAATTTACAGATCCTCTTATTTAGGAACTATATAATGTAACGCATTGGCCAGTTTTTAGATAAGTTTTAGTTTAAAGATAGAATATATTTTTTAAAATGCTGTCAAAGTGGGCATTTCGCACAAAAATTTCCGAAGCTATCATGGTTAAAGAATTAAGGATGTATTCAAATAACCAATCGGTTATTTTATGACTCATTTTTAAATTAAATTTTGCTCTCAAACGCATTCAATTGACAGTTTTCTGTTATTTAGGAACTATATAATGTACTGTTTTGGTAAATTTTGTAAGAAATTCAGAATATTTTTCAAAATATGTTGTCAAAATGGGCATTTAAGCTGAATTTTTTTAATCCAATTTTGCTCTCAAACGCATTCAATTGGAAGTTTTTTGTTATTTAAGAACTATACAATGTGCGTGTTTGTCGATTTTTTGATAAAGGCTAAATATATTTTTTTAAAAAGCTGCCAAACTTCAAAAAAAAAAAAAAAAAAAAAAAAAAAAATCCTAAAGCTATCATGATTAAAGAAATTGAGGATGTATTAAAATAACAAATTGGTTATTTTATGACTCATTTTTAAATTCAATTTTGCTCTCAAGCACATTCAATTAGCAGTTTTTTTTTTTTTTTTTTTTTTTTTTTTTTTTGTTATTTAAGAGCTGTTTAATGTGCCGCATTGATCAGTTTTCTGATAAAGGCTAAATATATATTTCTAAAAAGCTGTCAAAGTGGGCACTTTGCATAAAATTTCCCAAAGCGATCTTGATTAAAGAATTGTGGATGTATTCAAATAACAAAATTGGTTATTTTGACTCATTTTTAAATCCAATTTTGTTCTCAAACGCATTCAATTGACAGTTTTTGTTACTTAGGACTATATAATTTGCGTATTGGTCGATTTTTTGATAAAGGCTAAATATATATATTTTAAAAAGCTGTCGAAGTGGGCACTTCTCAAAAAAATTTCCCAAAGCGATCATGATTAAAGAATGGAGGATGTATTCAAATAACAAATTGTTTATTTTATGACTCATTTTAAAATTAAATTTTGCTCTCAACGCATTCAGTTGGCAGTTATTTGTTATTTAGGAACTGTGTAATGTGCCGTATTGGTGAGGTTTTTGATAAAGGCTAAATATATATTTTAAAAAAAGCTGTCAAAGTGGGCACTTTGCACAAAATTTCCCAAAGTGATCTTGATTAAAGAATTATGGATGTATTCAAATAACAAATTGGTTATTTTATGACTAATTTTTAAATTCAATTTTGCTCTCAAACGCATTCGATTGACAGTTCTTTTGTTATTTAGGAACTATATAATGAGCATATTGGTCGATTTTTTTTATAAAGTCAGAATATAATTTAAAATATGTTGTCAAAATGGGCATTCGAGTCGAATTTCGTTTAAGATGATTTCGATAAAACCAGTTCTTGCAGAAAAATGAAATTACCGTATTTTCGGGTGTATAGTCCGCGGCTTATACAAGAAAAAAAAACCTCCCAAAAAGCCACTGCGTCTTATAAACGGTGCGGGTTATACAAAGATTTTTTTTTTTATTGGAAATCGTGATATTTTTTCTGCAATTTTTAAACCTTAAAAAATTTGAAAAAAAAAACATAAAAATTTGTCAATTTTTTTCACTATGCCGCAAAATTTAGAGAGTTCTCCCATGTTTGTAAAGGCTTTTTTTTTTTTTACTGCTTAAATACAGTTATTTCTGGATTTGGAAGAACTGTCGCAACTATCGCCAAGTATTGCACTGATAGATTTATAATAGCCATTGTGTTTGTAGAGTACAAAATCCAAAATCCGGAACCCTTCCAATCTCGACAGTCCTGAATTTAAGATCATTTTTAGTTTATTTTTCAAAAAAATAATCTACCGATCCTGTTGCAAAGAACAAAAAAAAAAAAAAAAAAAAAAAAAAAAAAAGTGCGTGTTTTATATTATTTCGGAACGATTCAGAGCAGTTGTTCTTTTTCGAAACGATTCCGAGGAATCGTTCCTTTACAGAGTTTTTCATTTCGGAAGGAGTTCAAGGAATCGAACTTTTCCGGAGTCGTTCCATTTCAGATAGAGTCCGAGGAATCGTTCCTTTTCGGAGTTGGTACCTTACCCTGTTGCAAAGAATTAAAAAAAGTGCGTGATTTATGTCATTTCGGAACGATTCAGAGGAGTCAGTCTTTTTCGAAACGATTCCGAGGAATCGTTCTTTTACTGAGTCGTTTCATTTCAGAACGAGTTCTAGGAATCGAACTTTTCCGGAGTCGTTTCATTTCAGATCACTGAGCTCGACAATAACATGGAGCTCATTGTTTCAGATAGAGTCCGAGGAATCGTTCCTTTTCGGAGTTGGTACCTTTCGGATCGTTTCCGGGGATTCGATCCTTTTGGGAACCAATGACCTAAGATACGTATGCCTTTTATGTCCGAAATTTTGAATTTATCACCGATTTTTTTTTAATTTTCGGAAATTTTTTTAAAAAATATCACGCTTCTTTGAAAAAAAAAAAAAAAAGCGCGTAAACGCCGCATCGCTTGAAATTTTATCTTAAAACACGTAAACGCCGCGGCGTTTCTTCCGAAAATTACGGTACTGATAATCTTAATTTTTTAGCCCAATTACTGTAGCTATTATGTATCACGAAAAAATTTGGTAAATTTGTGTTAAAAATTATGACTAATAGCTTCTAATTTCGAACCCTGGTCGAAATATACATTCGTAAATGGTGTATAGCCCACGGACTGTACACCGATGCATTTCCGCGGGTTATACACGAACTTTTTTTACTGCACTGCTCGATTTAGGGGTGCGGGTTATACACAGGGTGCGGGCTATACACCCGAAAATACGGTAATTTTTTTTCAAAAGCGGCAAAATAAAGTTGTTAAACTGGGTTTATCTCAATCATATTTTTTTTTTTGTTGTTGAAATGAAAACTCATCGAAAACTACCTCCGCCTGTCGGCCATGCCGACAGGGATTTTTATATTGTAATTTATTTACTAATGCTGAATTAATCTTTTTTCTTTATAGATATGCCCCAGTCTAAAATTGAAAAAGAAAATCAAAATAAATTACTAAAAAAAATATTTAAACAAGCTTTTTCAATTACAACAAGCTGAAAAGTATTAATAAAACGCATTTTAACGCATGATTTTTCTTACTTGTTTAATTTGTTGACGGTCCCCTATGGAATTTCGGGAAACATATTGACGGATATGTATACAGGCGACTAGACCCTGGCCGTCCACATAACGCAAGTCTTCTCTGATTGGCCCGTAAAACTGATCTTTTCTATAAAAAAAAATCTAAGCAATTCTAGCTCAATGAGTATGCGCTGTGGCAAAACAACTTTGCTCTCTTGCAACATTGGATCACTCATTGAGCTAGAATTGCTTAGATTTTTTTTTTTTTTTTTTATAGAAAAGATCAGTTTTACGGGCCAATCAGAGAAGACTTGCGTTATGTGGACGGCCAGAATCTAGTCGCCTGTGCCGACAACCACTAAACTTCAATAATAGGAAATTCTACTTTCGTCGCCCCACCAGTGGCCGAGAGGTTCTGACCTCTCAACCAGTAGACGGCAGGTGCTGGGTTCGAACCCAATCGCGGCTGTCGGCCTAACCGTTCGGAGTTTTCGTGGTTTTCTTCGAACCTTGCGTAAATACGGTTAGGTTCCCTTAGTTAGTCCCCCACGAAGGGCACTCCTCCCCGGTCCTATATCCCTAGTGTAGATAATCGGACGACAAAAATAAACCAAACCAAACTAATCTACTTTCGTCATTTTATAAAAGCTGAATTTTATATATGTTACTTGGGTAACTACCAGAAGATATTTCCTCAGTTGGCAGACAGTTTTGGTGATTCCAACACCCGGCCGACAGATATATACAGCGGCTTCTCAATACACTAGAGTCTGCGCGAAACAGACATTTTCCCCGTTTTCCCTTTGGGTCGGAAATTGATGATAGTTATTTGAGGTTGCTGCATTGAAGAGAAAACGAAGAAGGAAAATCCCATACATTTCACTATTTTAAAAAAATATATTTGCAAATATTTTTAGTTAAAACTATGTACATCTAATGCATTTTGCTTTTTATAGTATTTTCCATGTTAATTTTGACACCGTAAAACATGATTTGCATCCTAGTTTCAATAAAAACTAATTTTTAAAATTCTCAAAAAAAAAAAAAAAAAAAAGATTAGATGGAAATTGTTTTACGCGCACACGGATATTTTCTCACAGTACTTATTTTTTCATTTGCTTAGCATATAAATCACGTTGAATTTATACTTTAAATATTAAAAGGCATTCAAATGTAAAACTTTCATTGCGAACTATCTCATTTTCTCGTATTTAAATAAGTATTTTATTATTATAATAAAAATGCATTTTCATGCATTCTGTTCGCGAATAATTTGACATGTATTTGATGTGTACTTTGTTTTTCAATTTTTCTCGTAAATTATCAATCGTACAGGTGCAGTTCTATGGGCTTCTTTTATGTATTCCCAATGAGGAATCTGACTACGCAGAGTGCCATTTTTGGGACACCACGTATAGAATTTTTTAACACTATGTATGAATAAACAGTAAAACTCTAATTTTGTATTGAAGTGGATATTAAAAATAAAGTTCATAAAATACCTAAACATTATTTTCTAACGTATTTCATTTATTTTTAAAACAAGTATCAAAATGGAAATCATAATCAATAACATTATAAACATGCAATTTTTTTATTGATAAATAAGTACATAATAAAACAGAAATTTTGGCATGTGCCAGAGGGAGGATATAGCTTTCATATTCGTTGTTTTTGTTAAATATAGCTTTTTTTTTGCGACTCGATTAGATGAGTTAATAAAAATTCTTTAATGCTTGATTATTATCTCATTGAAAATTTTACTGAAATTTTAAGAAGATCAAATGCTACGAACCCTATAAAAAGAAATTTTGTAAATACTGAATTTGAATGAGAATTGTGCCAAATTAGTAATCTATAGCCGAATCGGCAATATTTATGATTTCTTAATTTTTGTCTTCAAATTTGGCGATATTTTTAAATATTTGGCGATAAGTGTTTCCAAGCTTGGAGAGAATTCGAAGCTAACGTTCATTAATACTCATAAATAAATAAATAATTTTTAGTAATTTGGAAAATAGTTGTTATCCTCGGTAGAGAATTGGGAAATCCGAAGTATATCTGAATGTTTTTATTGGTTGAATTCCGCATTTTATTCATTTTATGATTGGTCCATGTGTAATGTCCAAAAATGGTTTACTTCTGTTGCCACAATGACAAAAAAGTAATAAAAACTTTAAATAATAATAATAATTTGAAAACAAATTGTCATAAAAATTTCAAACTAATTTCATTCAAAAGTGCATCTTTTTCTCTATGCAACAATATAAAAATTTAAAATGTGCAATGTTTAGAAGTTTAAAAATGTGCAGTTCAAAAAAATTGTAAAACTGAAATTTCATTTAAAATTTTTATAAGATAGGTCCAGGAATATTAATGTTTAATCCATGTCATACGTAATAAGAGGCAGTCAGCCTGATTAACTCCATCAAATAAAAATGCACATTTTAAACAGTTAAGGTTATATAACAATAAACTACTGGTTTTTTTTTTTTTTTTTTTTTTTTTTTTTTTTTTTTTTTTTTTTTTTGTTTATGGTCTAGGAATATTAATGTTTAGTGCAAGGCGTACGTAATATATGACTCGTTATGGTCATCCTAAAAATGATGTTTATTATTATTATTAAGTATAGAATTCCTTTTTAAGTCTTTAAAATTTTAATCTTTGAAAATATAATTTTCCAAATAGTCGTTCTAATTTGTTAAATTACATTTTTTTTTCTTTCATTGTGGTTTTTATTCAAAATGTCAACAACCGTAGAATTACATGCAACAACCTCAAATAACTATCGCCAATTTCCGACCCAAGGGAAAACGGGGAAAATGTCTGTTTCGCGCAGACTCTAGTGTATTGAGAAGCCGCTGTATATGTCTGTCGGCCGGGGGTTGGAACCACCAAAACTGTCTGCCAACTGAGGAAATATCTTCTGGTAGTTACCCAAGTAACATATATAAAATTCAGCTTTTATAAAATGACGAAAGTAGAATTTCCTATTATTGAAGTTTAGTGATTGTCGGCCGGGGATTGGAACCACAGGAAGTGTCTGCCAATGGAGGACGTGATTTCTAACATCATTCCAAAGGAAATATCAAAAAATTACGCTTTATAAAATGACGAAAGTAAGTTGGTATTTTTTACAACTTTGCTCCCTGGTCACTGCCAAAGCCACCATGATCCAAATTTCATAATTATCCATCGTTCCTATCTGTGTTAGAAGACTGCGCTGAGAAAGTTTCAGCTTTTATAAAATAACGAAGGTCTGCCAGTCACGGGCTCTTGCTCTATAGTGCTTTTTTGATAGAAATTCACTATCTTACGGTCCAATCAGAAGAGACTTGCGTTGTGTGGACGGCCAGGGTTTAGTCGCCTGTGGTTTTTTGGACTTATTGCGAGTGATAAGAAAGTTTTTGTGGAGAAATGTTTGGTAGAGTTGCAGTTATATTTACGTATTGAGGAAAATTTCATAAGTTTAGTGTGTTGATGAATTTTAACACTCCCAGTGGAGTGGGTTGTTCTTAAAAAGAAAGTAGTTAGTTTTGGAAGTTTTAGGAGTTTTACAAGTTTTATGGAGGTTTTTTTTAAGATAGGAGGATGATTGTGATTGAGTATATGAATTTTTGATGCAAATTGAGGCTTCTTTAGTGATGAGTTAAAGTTTAATATTTTGAAAGTTATGTTTTGGCACCAAATTTCACCCATCACTTTGTTTTTTATGCGGTTCGAAATTTATGTCAAGAAAAAGTGCAGGGCATGCATTTTGCCCAGTCCTTTTTCTCTGTAGATTCCGAGGAAGGGTTGTGAGGGAGTGTCCTTTGTGATAAAGGCAAGGCACTCTAGCATTTTAGTGAGATCGTGACGTCAATGTTTTAACATGTGTAGCGTGAAAGCGACCTCTATCCTTTATTTTACTTTAACTTTCTAGAGCGTGTGTGTCGCCTCGGTTCTACAGTTAGTTCGCGGTTAGGAGTAATATGCAAATTCGTAATGTCGTCTTCAGTTTGCAACGTATAACAGCTGTGTGTGGTAGTGAGGAGAAGTGTGCGGTGGTGAGGAGAAGGTGGCGTAAGCCAGTCAGGTGAATTGGATTGCGCTATAGCGAGTTATTTATTATTAGCCTCCAGTGAATTAGCTAGGAGTTTTAGAGTGAGATAGCCAGCAGCGTTTGCCGACTTAGTTTATCACCAGCGGAGCTATCCAGGAAAAGTGCCGGTGGTAAGAGATAGTTTAATTACGTTGAGTATTTTTTATAATAAAGAGTGGTTACAGCCACGGTCTGTCTTATAAAGTTTTAATCTAGCGTTTGGCTGAGTCTGAACGAGAAGTTGGTTTGAAGTGCCCCGACTGAGACTACGCCGAGGGTTGTGAGTATATTTTCAACTTAATCTCTTGGTATTGTGAATAGTTATTGAAATTGGTGAACTGACGCTCCACTTTCCCTGAATCCTAGCAGTTTAAGTAAACTGTGGTTTTTAACTTATATCTAGAATTATGTCTTTATTTCATCTACATAACCACCTTCACGTCACAAATGACACCCAGTACGTGCAACCTACCGTTACAACCTTTTACCGGACACACCGTTAATAATGAGTGGAGACTGTTTTTTTTTCAGCAGGACAATGCCTCAGTACATGTTTTCTAAACTTCAAAATCGTGGTTTGACGCTAATTTCGTGAAACTACTTGATTGGCCGGCCAAAAGCCCTGATCTGAATCAAGTGTAAGGTATGTGGGGTATTTTAGCACACGAAGTATACAAAAATGGTATTCAATATGAAAACAAGCAAGAGCTCATGTCCTCCATCGAAAAAGTCTGATCAAAATTTCCAAAAACGTTCTTAAGGGACTGTAAAACTCCAAGACCTCAAGACTGATAAAATTGATTCAGAAGAAGTGGGAGATTATTACTTATTTGTGAGTTTCAAATGAAAATTATTCATTGTCCTTATAATTTTGTCCAATTTTTACTATGACATATTTTATTAATCATGACAAAGCATTCATATTTTGCATTTTCCAATGTTTTACATTTTACAATGATTTCTAGAATAAAAAAGTATTTTGTGTATAGTTTTTACTTTATTTATTTAAGAAATTATTATTATTATTATTATTATTATTATTATTATTATTATTATTATTTTTTGTGCAATATTCAATTGTTTTTTATAATTCTGACCACCACTGTATTTGTCTTCAATCTCTAAATAATATTTCTGGGTCCAAAATGAATTGTTTGATCCGCGGATTATATGCCGGAAATTACGGTAAATAATTTTTGAAATACAAGAACGTCCGATATTGTGGGACTCGTTGTCCGAATTATATCAATATAATAATAATAACTTGTGCAGAGATTTCATTATAAAAAAGAAAATAATTAGAAAAATTTAATAAAGATAAGGCACTTATCTGTAAGTTATTTTATTATTATTATTATTATTATTATTTTGCATACATACAAATATATATATACATATCTAAAGTATTGTAATGTTACAAGTTATGTTTTATATTAAATATATTGAAGTAATAAAGTATTATTGTATGGAAAAATTGAAATATAATCTTTATCAAGTAATATTAATGCAATGTTTAGCCCTAGAATGTTACTTGGAAACTTAAATCAAAATCATTACAAGTTAAATTTGTGTTGGAAATCATGAATGAGAAAGCAAACATTAAAACAAATCCTCTGTGTTAATATTTGGCACCGGTTCTATATCGACATCCTTGTAAAAATTGTGTCTGGCTATTTGGATGAGCTTTTTGTTTCGAGCGGGCCGTGAACTGCGTCGAAATAAATTATTTGGGTTGGACGTGGGACATATGCTTTAAGATTATTTTTTTATAGACTTGAGATCAAAATTGTGACTCGTGTAAACTTAAATACGTGCATTATTTTACGCAAAACGTGTAATTCAGTTTTTTTATTATAAATATTTTGTAGAGATAGGGATTATTGAAACCTCTTTAAAAAAGAAAGTCAGCTTTCTTGCTATTTTTGAAGAAACACAATTAAGTTTAGTAAAGTGGCCATTTTCTTTTTTTTTAGTCTCCGATGCTATTTCTTTCAGATAAGCTAAAAAGTGTCGTGTCAAAAATTGTGGCCCACTTTTTCATAACCTGGCCGTTAAAACGAGACATTCATACAATCTATATATTTAAAAGACCTGGCTGTTTTTTTAATCATCAGCCCTGAATTTTCTACTCAACCGATTTTGATAATTATTTTTTTAAATGAAAGCTATTTATTTATAGTTGTGCCCATTTTAGGTATTTTTTAATTTATTTCCATTTTTATATTTTATTTTTAATTTTAAATGCTTTTTACGATATTTCTTCAAAATGGTGGCAATTCAGTTTAGCTTTTCTCTCGATAATAAAAATTTATTTTCCATTATCACTTTCCACGAGTCAGAAGCTTTATTTCATCAGTGAACATGTCCTCGCATTTAAAAGAAAAAATTTAACCACAATAAAATGATTGCGTATAATTATGCATTAATTGAGGTAAAAAAAATATATTTACTGAGAAATAATATTAATAATGTAAATAAAATAACAGAAAATGTTTCATGATAAAAATTAATGTCTAAAGCAAAATAAGAAAAATTTCAAATGAGGAAAATGATGTCATTCAGCAACCAGATAAATGGGAATTACAATATTATTACGGATACCTTTTTCATATTACTAATAACAGTAACTTTTAAAAAACATTTGAAGAGAAAATGACGTCACTATTTAAAACATCGCATTTTTACGCATAACGATATTACATTTCAATATTTCTTTTCATTATGGACACTGAGATTGTGATTTTACTTTCAGATGACTTCAGTTAGTGAAAATAATGTCATAGTAAAAATGAAAGTAGTTTTTTTTTTTTTTTTAATAAAACTATTTTTCTGTGAGTGCATATAAAATAAAATTTCAGGATTTCGCCGGCACTCAGATTACAATTTTAAATGAAGATGTGCGAATATGTGCATGCAAAATTGTAACTGGCAAACTTGACATTAAGTTTGGATATGTATATTTATTATATATTGACTCAATAATGTAATTACTTTTGCTTTTTTTTTAAAACCAAATCGATCGGGTCTTTTAAACATTTCATTCGTCGAATTCGATGGGATTCCACTCGTTTTATTGTTAAAATGCATTTCCTTTTTCTCAGAGTCTATAAAAAAGCGTTTAAACTAAAGAAAAAAAAATTCGCTTTTGATGAATCTAGTGACTAGATTCATTAAAAACGGATTTTTTCATTGACTAGATTCTAGTCAATGAAGAAGTAGCACGTCAAATTGTATCTCATTATTATTCCGCAATTCCAATGTCTTAGAGAGAAATTGCTAATCAATTGGGTATTTCACGCCGTTCTGTTTGCTATTATATTGATAAACACAAGAAAAATAAAGTTAGTTCATTTCATTCTAAACGGGGTCGCCCTTCTAAAAAACCTCTATCGATTTTTTTTTTTTTTTTTTTTTTTCTAATTGGAGGCGAAACGGAATTCTGCAATGGCAGAATCTACATTCAACTTGTCTTTTCTTTTTTTTAAATAGATTTTTCTTCAATATTCATATTATGATTACAAGGCACAAATTTTAAAGTATATTTCTTGTATTCAATTAATGTCATATTTTTATACTTTCAACACAAATATCCTTCTTTAGAAATAGCTGTAAGAATGGATTAAACATATTTATTAAAAGATTCATGTACAGGGGTCGGAACATATAGGACAAAATTTATTATTCTTACCAGAATATTTTTTCAACAATCTTCATGATATAGTGCTTTTGCATGTCTTTAAAAATGTTTCTTGCAGATCATTGATAAAAGATATTGGTAAAAACAATAAAATTTGTCCTATATGTTCCGACCCCTGCATGTATGCATCAATGTTCCGCGTAGTTAAAGTGTCTTTAAGTATCATACAGTGTGGGAATAAATAAGGGTAATCATACCTAAAAAAATGTATGGGATGAATCGACATGGAGAGTATTACTTCGTTTTTATTGCAGCTGTATCCTACGGGTATGGACGAACTGTCTCAGATTTTAAATACACTATCAGATACTTAAAAGTAGTCGCAAAGGGATACTTTCCAGCGTGAGTAATGAACCATTTATAAATATGTACCCGGTCCACGGTTGTGAGTAAATAATAATAAACTACAAATTAAGTTTTTCTCTTTTCCTTTTCCTTTTTCTTTTTTTTCTTTTTTCTTTTCTTTTCTTTTTTCTTTTCTTTTTTTTTTTTTTTTTTTTTTTTTTTTTTTTTGTAGAATTTTATTCTGATAGCAAAGTTAATGTTCGCTGATAAAGTATACTATTTGCATACGATAACACATTTATTCAGTTACAACCCGTAATCCAAGATTTATAGCAAAGACGGATGAATTTCAACTAGAAATCTATCTTTTTTTTTATATTCTTAATATAATACTTTTGAAACATTTTTCGCTAAATACCATAAAAAGAAATTTCTTATTCAATTCCTCTTCCATCATCTATATTTGTTTTGCCGGGAGCGCAGTTTAGAAAACTACTCGTGTGGTCGATGTCGCGTCGGATGGTTCAGTGGCTTTCGAACACAAAATTAATTTAGTCGATTGACACTTTTTCAATAACTTCAAACGGGCATCTTCTTTTTCTTGTTTTTAATTGGAAGAACTATATACATCTCTATACACATTATACAAATACTGTACATCTTCTTATTTACACATATGATACATAATTTACATGAAATTCAATATATTTTAGAATTATTCTTCTATCAAGACTGTCACCACACCATCGCGTATTAATTCTTTTCTCTCTCTGAAACATAAAAAAAAAAAAAAAAAAAAAAAAAATATATATATATATATATCTTGAGCTCAGAGGGGGTTGCCACGCGTAACTAAGATCAGGATTCATCGCCCTTTTGCCATTAAAAGCATGATTCCCCACACACTCCCCACCTGGACTCATGAGAGTACATAATGATAAATCAATAAAACTAAATTCTTACAATAAACATTAATTTAAATCATAACTCAAATAATAAAACAGAAAAAAATTTCAATCTTCAGATGCTGACATATAAAGTATTAAACAATGAAATAATATCATGAATAATATAAATAAAAAATGACACTTCAATAACATGTAGCTACATGAACGTATCTGGCCAGATATTTACCTGAATAAAATAAACTAAATATATATACATAATATAAACAAATTAAGTACTATTATTAACATCTCAATAATACTTTCAATTTAAAATAAAGCATAATTATACAAAATGAAACCTTTTTTCTAAATGGATAAATTAACAATTGCAAATTACACATAAAAAAGCAGATTTCAACTATGAATTTATAATAAGGAATAAATCACATTTATATTCAAACAGTAGTAGAAAAAAAAGTAATTAATTTAAAACTCAAATACTGAAATCAATTAACATTCAACAATCTAATTCAAAAGGATACAAAAGTTGAACTGGTTTTCTTAGCAGTCCATGAGCAGTCTTTACCATGCAAGCTCGAATAAGCTGGTCTCTGCCAAGAATCACTTCTTTAACTACTCCTAAGTCCCACAACAGTTTAGATTTAGCACTACCGTCCACTAAGACAACATCTCCAATCTTTAGATTTTTGTCTCTCTCAGGAGTTTTAAATTGATGGATCGATCTTAAGTTCAGCAAGTATTGTTCCTCCATTTAGTCCACAGCTGTTTCAACAAAGTTGAACATCTTTTTCTTCTTAATAATGTCTCTCGGGTAGAGATTTTATTCTCTAATTCGGCAAAATGTAGTGGAAAACTAATATTTTCTCTTCCGAGTTGAAGAAAATGAGCCGGTGTAAGTGGCTCTGACTCGCCGAAATCACTTGTTGTATACGTAAGAGGTCTCATGTTTATTACGGCTTCTATTTCTGTCAAAATTGTAGCCAATTCTTCAAATGTGATGAGAGCTCTTCCCAAAATTTTTCTTAGAGGTTCTTTTACACTTTTTACGAGTCTTTCGTAAAATCCTCCCCACCATGGGGCACGCTCGAGGATAAATTTCCATATAATGCCTTTGTTTGATATGAAGTCTTGAAGTTCTTGATCTTTAATTATTTTTTCAAATTGTTGTAGTTCTTTGTCGGCAGCTTTAAAACTTAATGCATTATCAGAAAAAATTATTTTACAGTTTCCGCGTCTTGAAATAAATCTACGAAAACTCATCATAAAGGACTTTGTAGTCATACCCCTGGCTGCTTCCAAATGTATTGCTCTTGTTGTGGCACAGGTGAACAGTACAATGTAGGATTTTGACGTCTCTTTACTATCTGTTTTAATGATTATTGGGCCGGCAAAATCCAATCCTATAACGGTAAACGCAGGGGATTGTGAGATCCTTTCCTTCGGAAGTTGCCCTGTTAGCTGGTCAGCTGCCTTTGCATTGTATCTTCTACAAATTAGACATTTTCTTAGATTCTTTCTGATAGATTGTCTTCCTTGTGGAATCCAAAATTTCTTCCGGATTTGTGCAAGCGTTAAAGAAACTCCACTATGCAGCAAATTTCTGTGTTCTTGCATAATTAGCAATTCTGTTAATTTTTCATTCTTCGGCTATATGATTGGGTTGGTCTCATTTGAATCAAAGGAGCCTTCATTAAGTCTGGTTTTTATTCATAAAATTTTATTTTCATCCAAATATGGACACAGGGAGTAAATTCGTGATGTTTTCTTAACAGAATTTCCTTTTTCTAATGACTCAATTCCCTCCTTATAATTCTTCATTTGTACTTCTTTGATTAATAATTCTTCAGCTTCTTTCAATTCTTCAGCAGATAATGTATCTTTACGCTTGATTGAATTTCTTAAATTGAAAATAAATCTTCTAACTCTTGCCAATGTTCTAACTGCCTTCAAGAAGGAACTGAAGCGCTCAATTTCTATAAGTGGCTTCTGATGTTCTAATGAACAAACATTTTGGAAAATCACATTTCTTTTAGCTTCTAATTGTTTCATATCTTCATCTATTTCTCGGTCTTATTTGGGCCATAATTTTGAATCTTTAACTAACCATGGAGGCCCTGACCACCACAGGTCATCTTTTTCGAGGTCGAGAAGGGATAGTCCTCTTGTGAGTCGATCAGCAGGATTTGAGCTACCGGGACAATGTCGCCAGTTCTTCGGATCTGTTAAACTTTGTATTTCTAATGTTCTGTTGCTTACGAATGGCTTCCAAGTACTTGACGAACTTTTGATCCAGTGAAGCACGATATTTGAATCGCTCCAATAATGTACTTTGTCTTCACTTATCTTAAGAACAGACATTACCCGCTTTCCGAGTCTAGCTCCAATCAGAGCACCCATCAGTTCGAGGCGGGGCAAGGTTAACTTCTTTATGGGAGCTAGTCTGCTTTTTGATGTAACAAAACTTGTCTTTCTACTATTATTGTTGTTATATCTCAGATATATAACACTTCCATAGGCCTTAATACTTGCATCACTAAAACAGTGAATTTCTACATTGTCATAACTGTCTATTTCCTGAAAATAATATCTTGGAATTTTTATTTTACTAAGATATGGAATCTGTGCACACCAGTTATCCCATTTTTTCTCTAAATGTTCTGGCAAATTCTGATCCCAATCGATACCATGTTCCCATAATGATTGAAAAATCATTTTAATTAAAATCGTAAATGGTGATAAAAACCCAACAGGGTAAAAAATTCTTCCAGCTGCTCGAGTTATGGTTCTTTTGGTCTTATCTTCACAATGAACAAATTCTAACAGACTTTGATTATCTAATCTAAAAATGTCTTCTTCAGTGTCCCATATTAACCCTAAAATTTTAAATGGGGTTGTGTCAGTTGATGTATCAGCGCAAACATTCATATCTAAAGGTTTTAAATGTTCCTTTAAAATGGTAGAATTACTTTGCCATTTTCGTAAAAGCATATTTGCTTGTTGAAAAATAGCTAAAGATTCCTTTGAAGTTTTTAAAGCTTCATTAACCGTATGTGCTCCTAACAACAAATCGTCCACGTACATGGAAGAGTCAATTTTAGAGCAAGTTTCCGGATATAAAGTTGCATACCTCTTCAAATGCTGTTTAATTACAGCTCCTAACAGAAATGGACTCAAGGTGACGCCAAATAATACACGGCACATTTTCATAATTATAAAGTTAATTGGGGAATTTTTATCTTGAGGGAGTTCTTCGATCCACAGGAAACGCGTCATATCTCTATTACTTTCAGCAAGACTTATCTGTAAGAAAGCCTTTTCAATGTCTGCCACTACGGCAATTGTATTGCTTCGAAAATGCAAAATTAAATTAAATAAATCTGAGTTCAAATTGGGACCTGGGAAGAGTACATCATTTAGAGAAGGTTCAGAAGGAGCATGAGATGAGGCATCGAAAACAATGCGCAATTTGGTTGTTTGTTTGTCCCTTCGAATTACAGGGTGGTGGGGTAAATAATAGGTCAAATTACCATTCGGTGAATTTATTTCTTGCGGTTCAACAATTTCTACTATTCCTAAAGCTTTATATTCATCAATAATTTCTTTATATCCCTTAAATAATGCAGGATTATTTACAAATCGTTTAATTAGACTATCAAATCTCTTTTTGGCAACATCATAATTATTCGGAAGATCAACATTGTCATATTTCATAGGTAATTTAACTTCGTACCTATTGTTCTTAAACTGAATAGAATTTTCAAATTGTTCCAATATTTGATTATCATACAAATCTTTATTTGTATTATCTTCCTGAATCCCTAACCCTTCTATAGTCCAAAATTTTTCAAGTTGAATTGACATTTTATCATCTTCGTTATTATCCCAAATAGATATATACTAGGGATGCACCGAATATTCGGTATCTATTCGGTATTCGGCCTATTCGGCCATGTTACCGAATATTCGGTTAGGCCGAATATTAAACTATTCGGTTAAGCCGAATATTCGGTATGGCCGAATATCAAAGTATTCGGCCGAATCCAATACTTAATACTAAAACCTTTTAAAAACTTTTTACTATTTCTACTTTTAACTGTCAATTTTTTAATTTATATTTAAAATATTTAAAAACAAAATTATTTTTAAATAAAATAGAATGTTTTTACATTATTTATTTGCTGTTTGTAAAGTGTAACTTAAGAAAATTAACCATTAGAAGGATTAAAATGGTGATTTATTAGGATTCTCCTTAGGAATAAATTATGTGCTAACACAAGTTTCTAAATCTTGTTTAGTAAATAACCTGTTTCTTGCTTTTCCCCAAATAAAAGTTCTTTGAAAGAAAAAAAAAAACTTGAGATTAGTAATAGCTATCAAGGCAGACAAATTTTGTTCATGAAACCATAATCAACTTATCGAGTCATAAGTACATTGTATTTCATCTCACTCTAGGTCAAAACTTGTGTGTTCGTTTATTACATTAACAATAAATAAGATAACATATTTTCAACTCACATGCTTTGGTTTCTGTAAAATATGATATGATGAGAAGGGTAGAAAATACCACCATTCATAAGAAAAGAACTATGAGCCAAACATACCTTTATTCAGAATTAAGTTGAAAGTATTTGTACTTTATATTGAAAAAAAATCTGCCTTGAGTTAAATTGATCTGCCTTGAGTCCTTTTTAAAAAAAAGGACAATTATCAGACTGTAAAATTTTTCTTCGGCCATTTTTTCATTATTTGATTTTAAAATGTTTTGATTCGTAGAAAATTTTATTAATTAAAGTTTCATAGTTGCGCTTCTTAAATAACTCAAGCCAGATTTTTTTCAATACAAAAAGCTCTTGTTTATCAAAATGTAAGTTTCTTTTATTAAATATTATGTAAAACTGTTTTAAAAAGTAACATTTTAATACCTTTAAATTTTGAAATATAAAAAATATTTGGAAAGCCGAATATTCGGTATTCGGCCGAATAGTTAACTATTCGGCTGGCCGAATATTCGGTATTCGGCCCAACAATTACTATTCGGCCAGCCGAATATTCGGTATTCGGTTCACCTGTCGGCCGAATATTCGGTATTCGGCCAAAATCACTATTCGGTGCATCCCTAATATATACATTAGGGTGGATCGAAAAGTATAGGAAAAAACTTTTTTTTAGAAATCACTATCGGCGCGGCATGCAAAAGTTGCCTTTTATGTATACTAGTTTACAGGTTTTTTTTTTTTTATTAAAATCCATTCATATCTTCCGGTGCCACAAGCGCCCCAAAAATAATTAAAAATTGAGTTTTTTATGATTTCTTATATATTTTTTTGTTTTATTATTTTTTCTTAATTACTTTTAGCGCGGGGTGCAAAAGCTATCTTTTACTATGATAGCTTACATATTTTTAAAAAATAAAATTCATTCATATCTTCCGGTGCCCCAAACGCCCCAAAAATAGTTTAAAATTGAAATTTTCTTGAAAATTTTTTTTTATTTTATTTTATTTTTATTTTATTTTATTTTATTTTATTTTATTTTACTTTACTTTTTGAAATTCATTTGACACTGTGTTGGAAAATTGTTATTACAATACTACATAACTCTGCAGTTCCAATATATTTTTTTTAATCAAAATCAATTCACATCTTTGATGCACCAATTATAATTAAAAACCGAAATTTTTACACAAAATTTATTAAGAATTATAATTTACGAAAAATACTTACAAATTTTGCAAACAGTTTAATTAATAACGTATAAGGTTATAAATAACTTTAATTTTACAATAATAAGCGACATATAAATTTAAAAATAAAAGCATTAAATCATAAAAATTACAAAAGTCGAACTTCGGCTGAGAAAAGTTTTACATCCTTCAATTTGGAAATTTACATATTTTTAAAGTTTGTAAATTTTTTTGGTATCAAAGTGTTTTATATGGCTTCTTGATTTTATTCTATTCAATATAAAACCGTGTCTTTTTTCTTTCCAGATACAGTTTCTGATGCCTCAAACACAAGTCGAACGCATCTTTCAACCGCTTGGGAATGGCATGGATAATTTGACCATTCATTCGTTTTTACAACTTTTATCATATTCTCAATTTCTTCGCAAGAAATTTCGTTGAATAACAGCATCTACGATCTTTCTTAAATTGGGTTCCAAATATCTAGAATATGTGATAAGTTTCCAAATATGACGCGCTCCTTCAGTTATGGATGGCTTTGTTTTGATATCAAACCATACAGGTGCAATATACCTTCATAATATATGTTGTAAGAGTAATGAAATTATCAGAAGGATTTACTGAAGCCACTTACAACCTGAAAATTCTACACGCAGTTGTTAGCCATCTTGAGTTATAAACTGGACCCTGTCAGATCAGAACCACATTCACCACGTGATATTGCTATGCAAATATCATATAGATATTGCTGGTCATTGCTGAGAAATCTTCTATCTATGTTGTCTTCCAAATAATAAAGTATAAAAAGTTTATTTTATGCATTTAATAAAATACGACTAACGATTTCTCATCCTCTTGATCTACGTTTTACGTTAGATAAATTATTCTTTAACTGTTAATTTTACTTGTATTTTTTAGCTCAAAATTTGCATGAAACTCCATTTTCGGCAAATAATTAAAAGTTTTGGGGCATTGGAAGAAATTTACCAAAGTCGAAAATTATTCGGATGCATGCTAATATACTATAAAATGCATCTTTTTTATCCCGCTGATAAAATAATTCAAAATAAATTAAAAAAACAAAAATTATAAATTGTTATAAAATTTCAATTTTTTTTTACTATTTTGGGGGCGCTTGGGGGCACCGGAAAATATGGATGGATTTAAATTAAAAAAAAGATTGAACTAATATACATATAAGGCAACTTTCGCAACCTGCGGCAAAAATAATTTTTAAAATATTAAGAAGCGAAAAAAAATTATAAAATTTATAAAAATTTCAATTTTTAACTATTTTTGAGGCGTTTGGGGCACCGGAAGATATGAATGGATTTCAATAAAAAAAATATGTGAATTAGTATGCATAAAAGGCAACTTTTGCACCCCGCGCCGATTCGGTTATCCGAATTTCGATTTTTCGATCCACCCTAATATACATAGCACCCACTAAATTATTTTCATTAACTTCATCTGAGAACTTCCCATGAAGTGTCCAACCTAGTTTAGTTTCATTCAAAACAAGAGTTGGTGAAATACGTTTATATTTCCCTGTCATAATTGACTAATAGTAGTCGCTACCAATCAACAAATCTATTTTATTCTCCCCATCACTTAATTCATTTGAAACATCTGACAACTGTACACCCATTTCTTTTATTTTTTCATTTAACTCTGAACTTGGAGCACGTATTATATCTAGAGTTGCAAAAAGTCGGTTTATTCCCGGGTTTATTTCCAATAGACCAGGTTTATTCCCAGGTTTATTCCCAAAAAACCGAATTATTCCAAAAAATCCCGGGTTTTTTCCAGGTTTATTCCTAAAAACCCGGTTTATTCCCGGGTTTAAACCGGGTTTTTTCTAACCTTTGCAACGCTAATTATATCTGAACAAATTTTCTCTGTTTCTAATGCTTCCAGAGAAATTACATTGTCAGAAAATTTATCCTTTAAGAAAATTTTAACTCTATTATGATTATTAACAATGGGTTTCGTACCAGCAAAAGTATGGATTTTTAATGATTCCTGTCCTGTCACCTCTAAATTTAAATGCTTTGACAAATTCTTTCCGACAAACGTACGTTGCGACGCACTGTCTAGCAAGATACGAACATTAATATTTTTATCTTTCCCAATCATTGTTCCCTTTAAAGTTTGAAAATAAACATATTCATCTGGCTTACAACAAAGCACTGAGCTCTACTTATATGTCGAGCTCAGTGCAACAAAGTGAAGAAACAGTTATTTTTTCATACTGCGTAGTTTGCTTTCCCCCTATTTCATCCCCTTCAGTTGAAACAAGGTCAATTTTATTTTCCTTTGATGATCTTTCTTTTACTTTTTTATTACAAAGAGAATTTTGATGAGCCTTTGAATTGCAAAGAATGCAACGAATATTAGAATTTTTACAAAACTTACTCTTATGAAATCGTTTGTAGCATCGAAAACATTTCGCTTGTTTCGATAAAGATTGTTTTCTTTCTTCAAAATTTAAGTTACACAAATTTGCTTCATGTTTCTGAGAACAAAGAGGACAAAGGTTTTCTGTAATTGTATTTAATGTAAATGCTGAAGGATTTCTATTTTTTGCTTGAAGAAAAGGTTTAGAAGAATTTTGTTTGAATTTATTTTCATGAGATTTAATCTCAAAACTGACAGATGTAACATTAACAACCTTTTCCCGCGCTTCGATTTCGCGCTTAAGGAACAACAATAAATCATTTACGCAAACATCTTTTTTCTCGCACTGTTCTCTATCAAATTGCAATAAAAGGTCATTAGGTATACATTTATAAATAATAGGTAACAATAAACAACCATATTGGTCTGATTTCACATCCAATTATTCTAAACTTCTTATTTGTATCGCTATTTCATCATACAATTTTCTTAATGAATATAAATCATTTGATCTTCGCACTGCTTCTAAATTTAATAATTTATTTGTGTGCGCAGATATTAAAACCTCTCTTTTTCCAAAACGATCCTTTAATATATTTATTGCCGTTGCATAATTTTCACCAGTTAATGGAAGCCCGTTAATAGCAGCAGCTGCTGATCTCGAAATCAAAGATTTCAAATAAGTAAATTTTTCAATCTCTTGAAAGGCTTCATTTTCGTGAACAGCGACTTTAAATTGCGGCCAACATTCTTGGAATTCGCAAATGTCGCCGGTGAATTTGTTTAAAGAAATTCGCGGCAATTTAGTGTTACACTTTAACTGAGTATCTGATATGGGGGGCGTAGTTATTTTTGATTCACTTGTAACATCAGAAGTTTTCTTTAAATTATGCAAAAATCTATTTGCTCTCGATTTACACGTAATAATAGACTCTTTATATTCTAAACAAGTTTCAATTTCGGTTTCTAAATTAGAAGTTTCAATTTCAGATTGAATTAAATCGTCTAAGTTTTCTAGAGAAATCTTATGTTCTAGCAATGTTGCTAAACAATCCTCCACAATTTCAGGTTTCAAATCACTTTCTTTCAAAATTTCGTTATCAATTTTTTTAATCAATTTAGTTATTGTGGATCTAATTGATCCGCGTTTAGTAATATTTCTTTTCAAATTTTCCCCGGTATTCATTTTGTATAGTACTGTTTCTTCCAAATCATTCATAAAATCAAAGAAATAACAATAAAAAACTTACCCGTTTAATAAAGTGAGAATCGTCCTAATTTTATTTCATTCTTTTATTCCTGGCATACGGTGCACCATTGTCGCGTCGGATGGTTCAGTGGCTTTCGAACACAAAATTAATTTAGGCGATTGACACTTTTTCAATAACTTCAAACGGGCATCTTCTTTTTCTTGTTTTTAATTGGAAGAACTATATACATCTCTATACACATTATACAAATACTGTACAATGTACATCTTCTTATTTACACATATGATACATAATTTACATGAAATTCAATATATTTTAGAATTATTCTTCTATCAAGACTGTCATCACACCATCGCGTATTAATTCTTTTCTCTCTCTGAAACATAAAAAAAAAAAAAAAAAAAAAAAAATTTATATATATATATATATATATATATATATCTTGAGCCCAGGGGGGGGGGGGGGTGTGCCACGCGTAACTAAGATCAGGATTCATCGCCCTTTTGGCGTTAAAAACATGATTCCCCACAGTCGATCCGAGGCAGGTGGCGCGTTTTCATGCAGAAACCTCCAACGTGAAAAAAAATCGGTCATCTGACGTTAGCCTAAAAAAGGCGATATATTTCGAAAATTTAATTAAGTTTTCAAAATAAATTGACTGGCAGATTAAATAAGGTGAATATTACTATACTAGTGAGAAATAACGGAATATTTTTTAACAAAAAATCCTCTCTCGATTCAGAATCCTGATTTTTCACTTCGTTTAAGCAAAACTCAAAATAATAATAATGATAATAATAATAATAAAAGTTCAAACTGTAGCGTGATTTATTACTTATTTATTAAAATACACTGCTCTTTTTTAGGTGCTTTCATAATTATGTAAATACATAGCATCTATAATCATCATTCATTCCGTCCAACCTTCTGCCTGTTTGTCTCTCCGTCTGTCAGTATATAACATTCAATAAAAACTACACAATCGAATGGTTTGAAATTTAAAATGTATGATTGTTGCATAATTTTACATTTCAAATTTTATGAAAATCGAATGTATAATTTAATTACAGGGAGAATCAAAAATATTCCATTTCATTACACCAAATGGTGAAAAAATAGTTTCAAGTGCATTTGAATGATGTTACACTCTTTAGAACGTAATAAATTGATATGCATATGTGAAGTATATACTAAAATATACATTCTGTAAAATGCGTGGTACAAAGAATACTTGCTATTCATTTATAGGGCCACACAAAAGTATTTCATTGCATAATGGTATAGAAGAAAACATTGTTTGGGCGCGGTTTAAATATATTAAACTATTTCACAAAATTTATGAAATTGATATACATTGCTAAGGTTTACTATAAGTTACTTTCTGTATAATAGAAAGCAGATAGTATTTACAGAGACGCACATAAGATTTCGGCTTCTATACTGTATCCAAAATACTGCATACTATTACACCAAGATCTAAATATTTTTAAAAAGTCGTTATACTATGAACGCACCTCATTTGCTATGCTTGATATGCAATTTCCGACTTGTTATTTCAAAATTTCCATCAAGAAGAATGAAGGAGCGAAAACACATCAGTAAATACGGTAACCCAGATTTCCAATGCATAATTGTCGAGTTCAATTGAACCTCGTTAGTTATTATAAAAAAAAAAAAAATATCGAACCATCTTTAACTCTCCTGATGCTTTTTTGGAACTCTCGCGAGCTTGTTTTTGATAAATTGTTAAATCAGGAAAGTTCACGATGGTCAGTAATGAGCTTTTTCCTCGTAGACCGTAGTTTGCTTATGACACTGTTATTGCAAGGGTCAAAGTTTAAAGAGAAGGTACGTAGCAAAAAAAGAGATAGAAAAACAACAAATAGGAAAATTTTTGACTGGGATATTAAATGAGATTCTCAATCATGTAAGCTATAATTCTAAAAGTGGTCAGACTCGTTTAGTAAAAGGGATATCTATCTAATGAACTTTATGTATCACCTAATTTTAGTTTCTTTCAAGCGTGATTTCTCTTTACAAAAAGGCCTACAATGAAGGAGATAACAACATAACTTCCATCGGCTGTTGAGCCGTTTTAAAAACAAATACTAATAATTTTTGGTAAAATGCGTTTAGTAATTGGATTTGGTTTGATCGCACGCGAGGTTTCTTTAAACAATGTCGGTTAAAGCTAATGTTTCTCAATCGGTGAAGCACGCCACCTTTGGAAGCAGGGATGTAGTGGAAAGGATACGCCGTATACTTTTTGGATTTTTTTTTTAAGGAACCCTCTGTTTCTCAAGAAAACTATTATTTTGTATTATTTTTGCTATATTCTTCAAAGTTATTAACTATACAACTTAAACTGCCATTTAAACAAAAAATAAATAAATAAATAAATAAAAATAAATCATCCGGATTGATTCTGATGTACAGCAAATGTTTTATTAAATATTGAAATTAACAACACAAATTTCCAAAATGTTGCTTTATCATAAAAAAACGAATATAAATATATTTATGTAAAATATAAATGTATGTACATGAGTTTTCACAATACAGAACTATAGGATAAATACTGTGACTCTGTTTCTGTTTACTTAATTCATTTAGATTAGCTTTTTTTCAAATTTTTAGCTATTTTTTTTTGAATCAAAGAGGAAACAGACTTTCTATCTCCTATATGCGAAAAATTTGGCCTTGACAATCTCCAAAGAAAAATGTATGGAAATCCATTTATAGAGGAAATCGCCCATTGTTTTTTTAAAATTATAATTCAGTTTAAAAAAATATTATAATTCAGTTTTTTTTAAACCGATGAAATTAGTGTGCTTTCAGAATCTTGGGTGTCTGAACGAGGGTTGCGCAGCGTAGCCCGTACGAGGCAGAGCCCTCTAGTTAAATTAAAAATTTTCTCTGTTATTTTTGATTTCCAATGAGCAACAAGTTGTAATTTTTTTGTTAATAATTCCGTAAAGTTGGAATGTTTATCTATATATGCCCTGTGTTAAAAGAAAAAAAAAATAGTCGACTGTAGTGACAATCACAAAATATTCTTCTATCTCATACAGGTTATTACTTCCAGAAAAATGAAGCATAGCAGCGTCACCGGTTAGGTGATTTACATCAAAATTTAATCAGCAACAATTTTGTCAAGTTCTAACTGAATCTGAGGGTTAAGGGTGTTCTCAATTGCTCCGATCAACAACCACAAAACGATTTGACACATTTACAATTTCATTTTTTAACGGAAAGATATAAAATTGGAATGCCTTGATAGAAACATTGCGCAATTCGTAAATAATTTCCTCCGTTGTGCAAGAAATGACAATTATCATGGCATCATAAATAAAGTTAAGTGCTCGTTAGAGTGACCTTGGAAACAGTGATTACGAGCGAACAATTACAGGTTTACAAAAACTGTCAAAACTTTCAAAATGACTCTTTTTTATTAATAATTGTTTCTATATTATGATTTATGTATGTATCGATTTAAATTCATTCTGTTCTCTGTTTTGTAGCTTGATGTGAGCACTATCCTTTTTTGCTGTGTTTGTTTTTCTTGCGTGTGAAAATTAAAGTAGAAAATGAAGAGGTGTGTATACAATAATTTGTGTGTGTGTTTTACACTTACCATATAATAATATTATACGCTTTTATCAAGATGAATTAGTGCAGTGTATAGATCAAAATGTGAATATGCCCGGTTCCCTTCTCCTATGGTGGATTTAATTGTTGGATACTTCAATGAAGAAGAATTCATCGGGTGAGTACCATTTACTCTCCTATTTAATTCTGATTAATGATAAGAAATAAAGAAAAACTATTGTATTGAGGTTATAGTGACAACTCACGCCATAATTAAGACAAACGTCTTTCAATGATTATGAGAACGATTTAAAAAGATATATCAATTTGATAACATAGTGATATACTAATTTCACACAAATAAAAAATATTGAATAAAAAAAACAAATAAAAATATAAGATTAGAATGGCTACATTAAAAGATAATTATTCAATTGAAAAATTGACAGCAACGAATTACAGTACATGGAAATTTAAAATTGAAATGCTCTTAACTAAAGAAGAGCTGTTCCATGTAATAACCGATAATCCACCGACCCCTTTGACCGATCAATGGTCCAAAAATGATAGGAAGGCCCGGGCATTGATAAATCTAACTATCGATGATTCACAGATAACCCACGTTAAGAACCTACAAACTGCTAGACAAACATGGGATGCATTAAAAGAAATACATGAAAGATCAAATCTCACAAGCAAATTGTTTCTCCTTAGAAAGTTATATAGTATAAAATTAGCAGAAAATGGAAATATGATAAATCATATTACAAAAATAATGGAGCTCGTTGATCATTTGGCAGCTATAGGCGAAATAATTGATAATCATCACATTTCCGCGCTCCTCCTGTGCTCTCTGCCCCAGTCTTATGATAATTTAATTACTGCTCTCGAAAGTAAAGAAGAAGCACAATTAACTCCGTCATATATTAAAAATAAGCTGATTGACGAGTTTAATCGTCGAAATGAAAACTATGAAAGTATTGATAATACAGCGAAAGCTTTTAAAGCTCAGAAAAAGTTTCCAGCTAAAAAAGAATCAAAATATTGTTCGATTTGTAAAATGAGAAGCCATAACACACAAGAATGTTGGCACAATAAAAACAAAACACACACAACACAACAAAATCAACACAACAAAAATTACAAAAAACACTATTCTACATCACTCGTTTTTCAAAGGGGTGAAAACAATTTTAAGAATGAACAAGCATCGGAATCGTATAACAGGTTTAATCGCTATGAAGGAAAAAACAATACATGGAGAAACAGCGAAAACAAAGATTATGCATTTATAACACAAGGGATAGAAAATAAAACATTCATTGTGGATAGCGGTAGCTCAAGTCACATTGCATCCTCTGAATCAATGTTTACAGAGATAAAATCGAGGGAAAAAACAAATGTGACTATCGCAAACGGAAAAAAACTTATCGCTTACGGTTCAGGCGATGTAAATTTAAATACGCTGACATCGGATAATAAAATTCATAAAATAACACTTAAAGATGTACTTCTAGTACCTGAAATCGAAACGAATTTACTATCAGTCAGCAAAGCAACCCAAAACGGATGTGAGATTGTATTTAAAAATGACCGATGCTCTTTCAAACTTAACGGAGAAATCTGCTTAGAAGCACAAAAGGTAAATAACCTCTATGAAGTCCAGTTGGCTAACAAAAACCACGCGAACATTACACAAACGTGCAACAATAAAAATTGTCTAGAACTATGGCATAGAAGGTTAGGACACAGAAATCTAACATCGATTAAAGAAATTACACAAAAGGAATTAGTAAGAGGTATCCAGATAAACAATTGTAAACATAATATAGATTGCGAACCGTGTATTAAGGCGAAATTAACTGATGAACCCTATCCGAAAGTTGCTCAGTATAGAGCAAGTAAAAGGCTTCAACTTATTCACTCGGATGTTTGTGGATCTTTTCAGACACCCACGATTGGGGGGAAATCATATTTCTTGACTTTTATTGATGACTTCTCGCGATTCACAATAATCTATCTATTGAAAAGAAAAAGTGAAGTCTATGAAAAACTCAAAGAGTTCATTGCGCTGATAAGCAACAAATTTGGTGAAAAACCGAAAGAAATCAGAACGGATAATGGGGGAGAATTTACATCAGATGAAATTGAGAATTATCTCAAATCAAATGGGATAAAACATCAACATACAGTCCCATATTGTGCAAGTCAAAATGGGGTGGCTGAACGGAAAAATAGGTCGTTAGTTGAGATGGCTAGGACAATGTTAAATGAATCAAATCTACCTTTAAAGTTCTGGGGGGAAGCAATCTGTACGGCAAACCACCTACAAAATAGACTGCCTACAAAAGCTAATGCAAAAACGCCATATGAATTATGGACAGAAAGACAGCCAAACTTAAGTTACGTTAAAGTATTTGGCTGCAAAGCCTTCGCTTATATTGATAAAGCCAGAAGACAAAAATTAGATAATAAAGCTGTTGAAGGTATTTTTGTGGGATACGACAATGAATCTAAGGGATACCGCATATATGTAGGAGGAAATGAAATAAAAATCGCGAGAACGGTAAAATTTCTTGAAAATAAATTCAAATACGTAAATGATAAGCCTGAAATTGAACAAAAACAAAATGAAGACGAAAAACGCAATTGTAAAAATCTCGTGGAGATAGAAATTTCGAACGGAAAAACAACACCATCTGCGTCTCAACAACAAATTGTGGAACTAAGGCGCTCAGATAGAATAAATAAAGGCGTACCTCCTGATAGGCTTATATATATTGTCAAAGACGACAAAATTAATGAACCAAAGGATTATAAGGAAGTTAAATTAATGGAAAACTCTCCGGTAAAACAGAATTGGATAGAAGCCATGGAGAGCGAAATGAATTCTTTAAGAAAAAATAAAACATGGTCAATTGTAGATCCTCCACCGAATAAGAGAATAATAGGTTGTAAATGGACTTACAAATTAAAGCGTGACAATACCGGAAAAATCCAAAAATATAAGGCACGTTTAGTAGCTAAAGGATATACGCAAAAGTTCGGAGAGGATTACGACGAAACCTACGCACCGGTCGTATCGTATACTACGATAAGAGCATTATTAATAGCGGCATTGCACCAAAACTTAAATGTTAAGCATATAGATATTAACACCGCGTTCTTACATGGGGAACTTGATGAGGAGATATACATGTCGCAGCCGGAAGGATTCGTTGAACCAAACCAGGAAACCAAAGTTTGTAAATTAAATAAGGCAATCTACGGACTTAAGCAAGCCGCGAGAGCGTGGCATAATAAAATAACAGAAACACTAAAAAACATGAATTTCATTCAAAGTAAAATTGACACATGTCTTTTTACACAGAAAAGGAATAATGAAACAACCTATATAATAACATACGTTGATGACCTCTTAATTGCAGGGAAAGACGAAACCATTGAGGAAATAATCGCGAACTTAAATAAAGAGTATGAATTAAAGAATTTAGGGGACGTAAGCAATTATTTATCCATGAACATTCGAAAGTTAAACAAAAGCTACTTAATTAACCAAACTTCAAAAATTGAAGAGTTAATTAATAAATTCAATTTACAAGAAGCAAAACCATGTAGTACACCCATGGAAACAAATTACACTCACTTTAAAGATGATGACAACATTTTACCAAACAACACACAGTACAGACAAGCCATAGGTGCACTCTTATATCTTGCCACAGTGAGCAGACCTGACATTTGTGCAGCTGTCAACATCTTAAGCAGAAGGAACGAAAAGCCAAGAATGAAAGATTGGAACAGTGTAAAGCGGGTCATGAGGTATCTTAAGACAACAAAAACCTTTAATCTAGTTATAGATGGAAATTCAAAACCAACGCTAGAAGTCTACGCGGACGCTGATTGGGGTGGAGACACAGAATCAAGAAAATCGACAAGTGGTAATGTATATTTGCTAGGTAAAAATCCCATACTTTGGTCAACTAAAAAACAATCCTGCATAGCTTTATCTTCTGCCGAAGCTGAGTACATCTCAGCAGCTAATGCAGCTAATCAAGTCAAATGGCTGGTGAATTTACTTGAAGAACTCAATATCTCACAAACATATCCTATAGAACTCTTCGAGGATAATCAGTCGGCTATCAAAATGATAGAGCTTGAAAAACATTCAAGTAAAACAAAGCACATAGAACTTAGATATCATCTCATAAAACAACTGAAACAAGATGGCATAATAAAACTCGTATATTGCCCAACCAAAATAATGATAGCTGACTTATTCACAAAACCCCTGCCAAAACCTCTTTTTGAAATTCACAGGAAGAACTTGCATCTGAGTGACAACACAACTTCAGAAATTAAGGAGGAGTTGATAGAAACATTGCGCAATTCGTAAATAATTTCCTCCGTTGTGCAAGAAATGACAATTATCATGGCATCATAAATAAAGTTAAGTGCTCGTTAGAGTGACCTTGGAAACAGTGATTACGAGCGAACAATTACAGGTTTACAAAAACTGTCAAAACTTTCAAAATGACTCTTTTTTATTAATAATTGTTTCTATATTATGATTTATGTATGTATCGATTTAAATTCATTCTGTTCTCTGTTTTGTAGCTTGATGTGAGCACTATCCTTTTTTGCTGTGTTTGTTTTTCTTGCGTGTGAAAATTAAAGTAGAAAATGAAGAGGTGTGTATACAATAATTTGTGTGTGTGTTTTACACTTACCATATAATAATATTATACGCTTTTATCAAGATGAATTAGTGCAGTGTATAGATCAAAATGTGAATATGCCCGGTTCCCTTCTCCTATGGTGGATTTAATTGTTGGATACTTCAATGAAGAAGAATTCATCGGGTGAGTACCATTTACTCTCCTATTTAATTCTGATTAATGATAAGAAATAAAGAAAAACTATTGTATTGAGGTTATAGTGACAACTCACGCCATAATTAAGACAAACGTCTTTCATGCCTGACTATGGAAGCGATTTCGAATCGAACTTAATTTTCCATTTTATGATAGTTAAATTACCTATCCAGTTCTAAGCTATTTAGATCACGTGATCACACGTTTTTCTCCTGGTTTTCGACCGGTTTTTCTGCTTTCGTCCTGAAATGTGCTCAAAAACGTCAACTTTGAAGACTTGTTATGAAAAATCTATTGTGATTTTTAAAAAAAAAACAGAATTGAGTGCAATTAGACAGTTTCTGAATAACAACACCTGCTATTTTCATGCATTTCCGAACAAAAATAAATTAATGCATGTGTCACAAAGTGGCCCTTTTTGATTCAAGAACACCCTTAAGGAAAAATCCGTGCATTAGTTTCTGAGATAGAATCATTGCAGAAATCATACATAAATTTGGACAAAAGCGCCACCCGTTGAGCGATTTACTCCAAAAACTAAAGAATATTAATTTATATCAGGGACTAATAGAGAATAAAGTTTGATGAAAATTCGCGCATTTGTTTCTGAGATAGAGCTATTGCGATACTCATAAATAATGATGCATAGCAATGTCATCTGTTAGGCGATTTACACCAAAAGGTAATCAGCACCATATTATATCAAGGATTAAAGGAATCTGAAGTTTTATAAAAGTATAACATTATAAAAGTGTATAATAATTAAATATAAAAGGTATTTTAGATAACTAACAATAGTTTGATCATCTCAAAAATTTGTGCCAATATGCTAGAGTTGTTAAAGTATATTTCTATATATAAGTATATTTTAAAGAAAAAATTGAAAAATCGGTATTTTTATCAATATAAAGTTACGAAGTCTCCTCTTAACGGCTATATCAATGAAACAGTTTTTATGTAACCAGAGTCGATATGAGCGTGTAATTTAATAATGCTTTCAGCCTACATCGCTTAGTTCAATTTTGATAACGATTCGGATGAGGTCTGAATATCAAATAGCTCGAAACAAGCAAAATGCCGCGTGTCGTCTATGAATAAGATGGGTATATTAATTAATTTATTTATTTTTATTATTATTCTACTGTATTGAAATTGATAGATGAATTTGATTGAATATTTGTTTGTAATGAATAAATGAAGAAACAACAACAAAAAGATTTTTGAAGAAAATACTTCCTTTTTTCTAGCAAAAATTGAATTATAGCAATATTTTCTGCCGGTGCCACTATCATCTGTTGGTGCAAACGTTCTAAAAAGCACTTAAAAACTTTTTAAATTACATTTCTAAGGAATATTAGGAAATACCAAATCGATTTCAAAATTGATGTTGGCAAGTTTTAATGGCGACAGTCCTTTTTTCAACATAGCATTTTATGTTAGTGCCAACTAACTCTTAGATTGATGGTAGACCATTGGATAGACAAAAGCTTTGAATATGACATAACGATTAATTTTAAGGTGTAAATGAGTACTAAGAAGATGGCTTCTAAAAAATTCAAAATTCAAACAAATCAACTCATGAAGTGAGCATAAAAATTTCAAAATATTTTCTAAATTATCATTCATTTAGAATTTACCTTTAATTCTTCTTATTAATTTAGGTCTCATTTCTGCCTAATGCAGTGTAATAATGAAGTTCAGTCAAACTGTGGTTTAAACGGTAATTTTTGAATTATTCGTAAAAGTTTAAATATTAGACGTACAAATATCACATGACATATTTCAACTATTACGCGAGCAAAGCCGTGGGATTTGCTAGTATTTCTATATTCCTAAGGATCTATTTTACTATTAATGATTTAGTTTATGAAAAAATAAAGGTATATATCTATATAAATGTAGGCAAAAACAAAGCAAAAAACATGATTTCTTCAACTTTTTCTATTTTTTTAACTTTTCTATTTATTTTTTATTCTTTATTGTATTGTAAAATCTATCATCTCTAATTTTATAAAGAACACTACATTGAGGCAGGGCCGTAGCTAGAAGTGAATAATAAGGGGGAGAAGAGGCTTCATATTTTCTCTTTCTTTCTCTATGACGCAGAAAGATAAATTACTGCATATAACACTGTAGGTACTATGCTTCTTATTAAAGTGTTAGCTTGTTATAATCACTTTATTTTATGCTAGGAAAATAATAGGATGATGAAAAATTCGGGTGTATAACTAGTGCAACATTAAACATCATGTTAACTTCATATGTGCAAGTAGGATGAGCGTAACTAAAATACGTTGAAACACGTATTTTAGTTACGATTTTGTATTTCTGAAAACTATGAAAATGATTTAAAACTAAATTAGATTTTCGGACAAAAGTTCATTTGGATTTTCAGAATACAAGTTCATTTAGTGACCTAGGAATCTTTTCCAGGGGCGGCTCAAAATGTTTTAGGGAGGGGGGGGGGGCTGAGCTGCCCATACCACCCCCTTAGCTACAGCCCTGTATTGAGGATGGAAAAAAATAATGGACTGATTTGACAAATACCATTTGTGTATAATTTTGGTGTTTTAAAGACAGAAATGCATAAAAAACAGCAAACTGAGAAAGTTTGATTTAAAGATTTATAGGGTTGCTAAGATAATAAAAGGCATTTTCAATACAATCGTTTGATCGTTAGATCTCAAAATTTTGTGCCAATATACTAGAGTTGTTAAAGTATATTTTAAATAAAAAAAAATTAAAAATCGATATTTGTATCAATATAAATTTACCAAGTTTCTTCTTAACAGTTAGATCAATGAAATACTTTTCATGCGTAACCAGAGTCGATATGAGCGTGTAATTTAGTATTTCTTTCAGCCTACTTCTCTTAATTCAATTTTGATAACGGTTCGGATGAAGTCTGAATATCAAACATCTCGAAACAAATAAAACGTCGCGTGTTGTCGATGAATAAGATTGTTCTATTTATTTATTTATTATTATTATTATCATTCTACTGTATTGAAATTGATAGATGAATTTGATTGAATATTTGTTTTTAACGAATAAATGAAAAAACAACAGTAGAATGATTTTAGCAGAAAACACTTCCTCTTTTGTACAGCAAACATTAAATTATGACGAAAACAGGGCTTTCATTCATTCTCTTTGATAAGATGATTTTTCTTTGTAATGCAGAATTCATTAGAATCTCGCACTGTTCAGCTGTCGAATGTAATCCTGCACGCACGTACGGGATTTCTAAAGAAATAATGCTGTAAGAATTTATTAATTAAAATAATGATGAAAGGGCTTATACATTTTCTAAATTAAAACGTCATTAATCCTAATGACGTTAAGTATTATGTTGTTTATACATTCTGTGATTAATACTACCACAATTTTCGTACATATATATTTTTTATTTTATATGATCATAAAAAACGGTACTTACGTATTATGCAGACGAGGTGATATTTACTGGGCCAAAAACGATGCCGAAAACATATGTTTAAAAGATCAGGCTGTTTTTTTAGTCATCAGGCCTGAGATTTCTACTGAACCGATTTTGATAATTATCTTATTGAAAATTATTAACTATTTGGAAAAAATAGTTGTTATTCTTGATAGAGAATTGGAAAATCTAAAGTTATCTAAATCTTTTTATTACTTGAATTCCGCAACTTATTTAATTTTATTCGTTTTCTGACTGGTCCGAATTTAATGTCCAAAAATGGAATATTTCTTTTTTTTTTTTTTTTTTTCATTCTATTCGTTTTCTGATTTGTCCAAGTTTAATGCCCAAAAATGGAATACTTCTGTTGCCACAATGACAAAAAGAGCAATTAAAACTTTAAAAAATAATAATAATTTAAAAACAACTTGTTATAGAGATTTCAAACAAATTCCATTAAAAAGTGCATTTTTTTCTCTTCGCGATAGAGATTTCAAACAAATTCCATTAAAAAGTGCATTTTTTTCTCTTCGCGATAGAGATTTCAAACAAATTCCATTAAAAAGTGAATTTTTTCTTTCTCCGCAACGGTACAAAAATTAAAAATGGCCGGTATTTAGAAGTTGAAAAATTTGCAGCTCCGAAAATTGTAAAACTGAAATTTTATTTAAAATTTGTTTGTGATGGATCCAGGAATATTATTATTTATTCCAAGGGCCTTCATGGCTAAGTGTTTAAGACGCCACTCCGCTAATCGCCTTTGAGCGTAGGAGGTTGTGGGTTTGAATCCCGCTGGCACCATTCAGGGCTGGCAAGTTTTTGACAGTGTGCTGTTTTATCCGGTTAAAACCGTGGTTTAAACCGTCATGGCTAAAACCTCTTGTTAAAAACCTCGTCAGAAACCTTCTGTAAAATTTCACATTAAACATCTGTCACACATATACAACATTAGATGTAATATTAAAAATTCACTTTTACTGTATTGTATATTATCATATCCGGAAAAAAAAGAAAAACTCATAAATCTGAAAATTTAGCCTGCCTCCAAACTTGTTCAACTAGCAATGCATCTGCTATCAAGCCCTGCTAGCACAGCACCAATTGATAGAGTATTTTGTAACTTTGGCTTCATACATTCTAAACTCAGAAACCATTTGTATGTAAATAAATGTGCTAAATTGATTATTTGCTATAGGATACTGTGGGGTAAAATTTGTAAAGTTGATCCAGATTATTAACTGTACAAAATCATTTTCTTCTGTTTGAACATTCTAAAAAGACAATGTTTTATTGCAATTAAAGTAATTTAATTTTTTTGTAATTATTAAATTACAGTATAATTAATTTTAAATTAAATAATTATTTAAATCATTAAGACTTATTCAATGTTTCTGTCTTGTTCTTAAAATGTTTAAAGTGCATTACACGTTTTTAACAGTTTAAGTCAGTTTTTGACGGTTTAAACCAGTTTTTCACACTTGTCATGTCAAAAACCAGTTTCTGACGTCAGAAACCCAACCCTGGCTCCATTGCACACACTCTTTGTGTGGAGCTTCTGGTTGTACTTCTCTTGTGTTGTAAAATTTTCTTGTGCTATTTCGTCTCTATATATTGACGATGACTTATAAGCAGGCTTTCATGTCAAGCAAACAAGTCAGATGTAGGTTATTTAAAGTTAATACGGCAACCCTTGTTCGCCAAGTAAAAGCAAGAAAAAGCTCTATTCTGTTTATACTGTCTAATACCCCTACAATGCTCCTTAATTCTAATTAAAAGTTTACGTGTTGTCATGCCGATGTAGACTTTTTTAACATTATTTGATAATATGATGGGTATTTCATATATACCAGATTTTTGATCTATTGGAATTTTGTCGATCTTATCAGTAACGATGTCAATGAGATAAGGGGGTGAAATTGCAACAAGTTTTATTGTTATATTTCTGTGTGATCTTTTTTATCTTTTCGAATATGTAAGGGATGAAATGAAATTTTCTGTAAACCACAAACTGATTTTTATCCTGTCGTTGGCCAGAGGTAGGAGGAGCATTGTACTTCTGAATTATTTTATCTAAATATTTTGCAGGAAAGCCATGGTCAAATGCTATTTTCCGTATAAATTCGATTTCTTTATTTAACTGGTCATCTGAACAAATCATAAATGCTCTATTAATAAATGACAGGAATGCAGACATTTTATATTGGAAAGGCACATTTGCTGAAAATGGGATTTTTCCTCACGTGTAGATGGCAACATATTTAAACTTTTAATTAATTTCGATTTTACTTTATTAGAAATATTATCTCTCGATCAGGAAGCAAACTTTTAGTCATTTCAATATCATATTACCTGAAGACGGCACGAAACGTCGATATTTTATTTTATTTTATTTTAATTGTACAAGTTCTTATTAGAGTTTTTGTTTTGCGCACCATTGAGCAATATTTTGTATTTTTAACAAATACATTCTCAATAGTTAAATTTTATGGTGCAATTGTCCAGTATATCTTTTACAATACAATATAAAACTATTTAACTCACAATCATAACATACAAAATCTACAGGAATAAAAGATTAAAATTAAATGATACTTATCTTTACGTCCCATAAATAATGTGCACCATCCACTTTAATAATGTACGTATTTTTTAATTTTAAAATGGTGGACTGCATTTCCTTAAAGTGTCATGGGCTTGCTGTTTTGATTGGTTGATGAGTAATACCAATGCATACAATACTCACTCCTGGGAAGTGAATATTCTTTCTAAGCAGGTGTGAATAATCACTCTTTCAGAGGAGTGACTATTCCTCTTAAAAAAGAATGCGTTTTAATATCAAATGAGAATAATTTCCAAGGTTACATTATGAAATGGAGTTTTTAAAAATTAAGAAGTATGATATGTTGATGTTTTTCAATGTTTCACTTCAAATATTGGTTCAAATTTAAACGAAAAAATGTTAAAGTGTATAATGTCACCCTTTTTACTCTCGCCAACGAAGTGAATTATTTCACTCTCGACAACGGGTTGGAATATTTCAGTTTCGACAATGAAGTGAAATATTTCTCTCCTTTCTAGGAAGTAGAAAAAGAAACTTCTACTTTTTAAGGAGTGTATTTTTCATTAAATTCACTCGAAAGAGAGTAAAAATGCCTGTCACACTTTCAAAGAGACCCTTCCAATTTTAGAGTAACAATATCAAAGTCAAATTAGCAATACTCAAAATAGCACCTTAATTTTGAGCTTGAAACAATTTTAAGCGATTTAAATTTTATTCTTAACCACCGTTTACACTTTAATATTCTTGACTGATTATTTTTATAAAGAATATCTGTGGTCGAAGACTCTTGCTGTTGTTCACTAAAAACTCTCAAATGTTGCAAAATTTATGAAGTTCAGTCTTCATCGGTTCTAAAATTGAAGGGAAATGATGTTTGTCAGAATGAAACTGCGACAGAATTCGAAGAAAGTTAAAATGATTACGTTAGCTTTCGACTTTAGATTGATCGCGTAAAAGGAAACATTTAAAAATATGGAAATCCCCCAAAAAAGTTTGTAATGACCGTTTCTTTAGCTTCTGAATGTCATATGCTGATAAATGTAAACTTTTAAGGAATAACTGATACTTCTAGGTTATTCCGTCGACCAAAAAATTATCGCCAAACTATAAGATTAAATGCCAATAATGAAGGATCGTGAATGTCACATTCAATGACATTAAATGCGATTCACGTGTTTAAAATGTCATTAAGTGATTTTTATTTCGACTTTTTATTAATATTTTCATTAATATTCTACTAATTATTTGTTTTTTCGCTATTTAAAATAAAAAATTATGTCAATATGTATAATTTGGCTATTAGTCTGGCGACTTGTATAATTTGGCGAAATTGGTCGATGGGATAACAGAGTAGTACCGAATAATTTTATTTTAGCCCTTTCGGGTCCGAATTTTTTTCCATTTTGAAAATAATATTATCTTAATAACATTAATCGTCTAATTAGACTCGTTGAAGTTTAAAGATTATCTCATTGTCTGAAATCTAACGAATGTATTTATTTTGTGTACTATTCAATTCACATACATAGGATAACAGGTTAAAGAAGAATTTTTGGAGACGTTTGGAAAATGAAATATTGCAAAATGATTTGAGAGGATAATGCAGCTTTCTAATGTTTTTTGCGTTTTATCACACATGACTGATTCACAAAAATGAAACTTATATTTTTAATCTAAACAGTGATATATATGTATAAAATAAAGGAATTGCCGAAGGGGCAAAGAGAATTAAGTAAACTATTATTATTATTATTATCAAATGCCAAACCATAAATGAAGTCATAATAAGAAAGGCATAGCCATATACTATCGTTTTTATATGCAGAAAGTAACAAAGTAATTGTTACGACAAGATAATACTCGATGAAAAGACGTGTACTATTAACAGTACACCAAACCCGAAAGGGTTAAACTGTTTTCTTTCACAGGTTTTACATTTTACAATATTAAGCAAAATTGCATAACAATTTAAAGTGCTTTACATAACTTAGCATTGCTGTCATAAATAATGGTATTTAAATATGCTTATTCGTCATGAATAAACTGATAATCCATCTTGTGAAATCAATAAACAAGCATGAATACTATGTGAATCAATCATTACTTTTCCAACTATTCTTTACCACTTTATATTATTTACAGAATTCTAAATATAAACCTGTATATTTCTTTATGAATTAAGCTAGTTTTCCGAACATATTTATGTCTGTACTAAACACGTTATCGATCAAATTCAGCCAGGGAAAATACCTAGAGAATTGATGGACGAGCAATATATTTTTGCTTCCGTCTTTTTTGGGTCACCAACGAAATACTATCCTATTAATTTTATTACCAACGTTAGAAGTCTTGAACTAGACTTTAGTAGCTGGAAAGCTTGACTACCAATCAACCAATCACAATGAACCAGTGGAGACATTTCGCCAACGTGTCGAAAAGTAAATATCGAGCTTCGAGTCGAGCTCGAACTTTTTCGTTCTTTGGCAGATCACAAAGAATCTTTAGTCGAAGATGTCCATGCAAGCAGTATTTAATTCCGGGAGTTGCTCGAAGGGACATTCCCCTTTCCGGAACAATGAGATGTCCCCCATGGAAAATTTGAGATTTTGTGTTTTCAATATTTAAAAAGTTCAATTTATCCTCCAGAAATCAATAATGTCCCCCAATCCCTGAGCCACAGAAGTCCCTCCCGGAGAAAAGTATCTGAATTTAACTCTGCGTGCAAGACAATTTAAAAACATATCAACATAAACAGCAATAAAGATATTTAAGAAGTAAAATATATTAAACTAAGCAATTTTGCCCCCTACGAACCAGGACCATGTTGAGAGAAAATTGCGCTCGGAATAAAGTTTCAATTAGGCCCCTACCACTTAGGAGCTATGCATATATAACGTTACCATTTTAGGGGAGAGGGGGGGAGGGCAGTGGCGCAGCCAGAATTTGGTTCTACGGGGGTTTTGAGTTTCTGATACATGTGTTTTCCGGTTATTTGAATCGCCGATTAATAGAATCAGTACTTTTAACGAATCAAATCATATTACATTTTTTCCGCAGTTACATTGGTCATGTTTCAAATAAACAGCGTTTGCAAGTTAAATTAGAAAAGTTATTATAGTTAGAAAAGTCTTAGAGTTATTAAAGTTAGAAAACATAAAAGCCAGAAAAAGACAATAATAAACAACGTGTCAACCACTAAAATCAAGATTTCTGGTGTTTCCCACCACATGACATTTTACATGACAGTGAATTTGGCCTTAAGTAATATAAATTTGTTGAAAATTTCCTTAAAATATCGTTAATATTGTTAAAGTTCTCTAAAAATATCCGGGTTCGAGTTGAACCCGTATCTGTACTAATATTATGAAAAAAGTTTTTTTTTTTCTAAATTATAATTGTTTAAAGATTACATACTTCGTAGGTGTAACTATGCCACATGCTATAATTTAATTCTCTTGGAATGAAAATCGACGAATATTTTTCACTCTAAAACAATGACCTTGTACAAAGCTTAAACTTGGCAAAGAACCAATCATGTTTTGGAAAGAGATTGCAGAGATTCTTCCGAAAAGTCACTTGTCAATTATATTTCACGCAATAGCACATTATTTTAAAGTAATTAAAAAAAAAGTACGCTTAACAATGTAAAAACTTCAAATTCATTTAAAAAAATAAAAACATATAAAGGTATGATTATTCAAATGATTTCTAATCGAAAAAGTTTTTCATTATAAATGAAATCCTTATTGATTTATAAATGATTGTTGCCTCAAAATTACTGACTTTTAATGTCTTGGAATTTTTATATGAATTACTTTTTTAATATTTGCTTACAGTAATTGAATTCAGTCGGAAAGAAAAAGTTTATTTATCACAATGATTTGCCTTTCTTAATGTTGGTGTCCGAGATTCATGAAGCAGTTCTTTAGTGTTGTCAAGTGAAAATAAATTCGCACTAATATATCTTTTTTGCTTTATATTAACAACTTAAAGAAACATTTAGTAAATTGAAAAAAACAAGATACAGGAATGCAGTTTCCTGCTGCGGTTGCGGGATTAACATATCCAAGTATGCGACACAGTAAGAGAAATATAAGCACCGTGTGTGCTTTACAAAAACATAAGAGAAAACTGAAAACTGAGTTCGTTCACAGTAAAATGTTGTCCTTGAAGTAATCAACACAAATGATTTCGCAATCCTGTGCAATCATCCACTTATGAATTGTTTAAATAAACAATGATATTAAATATTTCATTAATGTCACTTTTGAATAATGGATTAATTTATAGTTTATAAATATTATGGTTTTAAAGTAAACAGTTAATGTAATTAATGTCACTTCTGAAATATGAAGTAATTTGATGTTTATCAATATTACTGTTTTTAGAATAAACACTTTAAGTACTTAAACACACTCCCACCCTATCAGGCCTTAGTCCTGATATATGGGAAGGAGCGCTAATTTGTGTACAGGTCGTCTCAAAAACGATCCTCTACACTGTATGGTCACAACACGGACATGTCCGTCTTTTCCTGGGTGCACCTCTGTTACCCGGCCCAATGGCCAAGAGTCTGGTGGCTGGGTATCATCAAGGAGTAGCACAACTTGTCCAGGTTGAAGATTACGTTGCTCGACTCTCCACTTGCTTCTTTTTTGGAGCGAGATCAAATACTCCTTCTTAAATCGCTGTGAGAATCCTCTTTTTAAATTTTGCAGCAGCTCCCAGCGATTTCTAGGGTTGCATGTGATGGATGAGGTCTCCTCCGGTATTGAGAAGATTACATCACCTGTAAGAAAATGTGAGGGTGTGAGAACATTTATGCAGTCACTATCATTGTCATTTAAATGTATGAGAGGTCGCGAATTTAACAAGGCTTCGACTTGGCTAAGTAGGGTGGCGAGCTCTTCGAAAGTCAGGAGTGTCTCTCCTATTACTCTTTTTAGATGATGTTTGGCGGATTTTATCGCAGCCTCCCAAATTCCGCCAAAGTGAGGGGAAGAAGGAGGGATAAAATGCCATTCAATGGATTTTTCAGTTAAATATCGAGACATGATTTCATTTTTAGGAAATGACAACCATGCCCTCTGTATTTGGTCGATTTTTCTTGATGCCCCGACAAAGTTCTTCCCGTTGTCACTATAAAGGTGACGTGGGGTACCTCTTCTTGCACTAAAACGTCGAAGAGCTGCTATAAATGCTTCAGTTGTTAGATCACTTACAGCTTCTATATGGACCGCTTTCGTAGCAAGACAAATAAATAAGGCAATGTAACCCTTAGTTGTTTTTGCACCCCTACCCTTGCTAAATTTAATGGATATGGGGCCTGCGTAATCAATTCCACTGGCAAAAAAGGGGCGTTCAAGATTTACTCGAGGTTTAGGTAAATTCCCCATTAATGGAGGAGTTGTAATAGCTTTCTTGTATCTGAAACATTTTAAACATCTATTAATGCATTTGTTGATGAGCTTTTTTCCACCAATTATCCAAAAAGATTGTTTTATGATGTGCGACAGTAGAGAAGGTCCAGCATGTAAAGTGGCAATATGCTGTTGTATTATCAATAGTTCACTCATTTTATGTTGTGATGGAAGTATTACCGGATGCTTGTGATTAAATGCTAACTGTGAATTTTGCAGGCGTCCTCCCACCCGTAAGATACCCTTAGCATCAATAAACGGATATAGGGAGTGTAATTTGCTTTTCTTAGCTAGAGGTTTTTGTTCTTTGATGCAATTTAACTCTTCTTTAAAGTAAGAATTTTGAATCCAAAGAACGATCATTTCTTCAGCAGATTTTATTTCGTTAAATGTAAGTACTGTTGAAGGGATTTGATATTCATTAGCATTTTTGCATTTTTTAATGAATCTTATGCAATATGCCAGAATGCGGATAATTTTTGAAAGTGAAGAGTGCTTTTGAAACAAATTATCTAGTACATCATTTGAAGGCTGCATGTGAAATGAAAAAATGGGATCCGATCTTTGCTCAGATTTGATTTGTTCATCGAATTCATCAACATTTAAGTCGTCTTTCGGCCAATTAGATGGGTCTAGAAGTAGCCAGCTTGGTCCTTTCCACCATAGCTCGCATTCCGGCAAACCCTTTGGGTCAATACCGCGAGAAGCGATATCTGCGGGATTTTCTTTTGAGGGAACGTGTCCCCAGTGCTTCGTAGGTAAAACTTCTGTTATTTGAGAGGTTCTGTTCGCCACAAATGTTTTCCACTTGCGGGGGTGTGCGGATAACCATGAAAGGACTACTTTAGAATCAGTCCATGCAAAAATATCGAACTTGTAATTCTTTAGTGTGTCCATAACTGTGCGGAATAATTTAGATAACAAGTGAGCACCACAAAGTTCTAATTTAGGGACAGAAATTTGCTTGATTGGTGCAACTTTTGTTTTAGAAACCAAAAGAAAAGCATTGGTTTTTCCATTGCAAGTTTGTCGGCAATAAATTGCGGCAGCATAAGCTAGTGTTGACGCATCGGAGAATCCGTGTAATTCAAAGGCATTCTCGGATGAAAGCGTAACACATCTTGGTATCGAAAATTGATTGATTTCATTGAATGAATTTTGAAATTTGAATAATTCCTCGGTTAGATGTTCTGGAATAATAGTGTCCCAGTCCCCTTTTGTCAACCACAGTTTTTGATAAAATATTTTTAAAGTTACAGTACATGGTGAAATTAGACCCAGTGGGTCAAAGATTCTAGCAGATTCTGCTAAAATTTGCCTCTTTGTAAGAGGTGGAGTGAGATTTAGTGAAACCTTGAAAATAAAAGTATCTGAAGAAGAGTTCCAGCTTAATCCTAGAACTTTAGAGCTTCCGTTATCACTAGGAATTATTTCAAAATTCGATTCGGTATTGGAATCATCCTCAAACTCTCTAAGAAATTCCTTTGAATTTGAATTCCATTTTCTTAAGTGGAAACCATGCGCGTGCAAAACATCGGTAATTTCTTTACAAGTTTCTATTGCCTCGCTAACAGTGTTTGAGCCTGAAAGTAGATCATCCATATAGAAATCTTTCTCTAATGTTTGAGAAATAACAGCATTTTTTGTATAATCATCAGCAATTTGTTTGAGACATTTAGTGGCTAGATAAGACGCTGGAGCTAGCCCATAAGTAACCGTTTTTAATTTGAAGTTTTTTATTTCCTCATTAGAGTTAAACCTCCAAACTATTTTCTGATAATTTTGATCTTCTTCAGAAACTAAAATCTGGCGGTACATCTTTTCTATGTCAGCGCAAAAAACAATTTTCGGAACTCGAAAATTAAGTAAAATCTCAAATATGTCCCGTTGTAATTTAGGACCTACTCCCAATATTGAATTCAAGGAGTTTCCTTTTGAAGTATTACATGATGCATCAAACACAACTCTCAACTTGGTAGTAGTACTAGAAGGTTTAATAACCGCATGATGAGGAAGAAAATATTGTTCGTTTTCAGAATCGTTAATGTCATTTTGTGTTATTAATTCCATATGGCCTAACTGTATATATTCGCGCATAAAATCCTTGTATTGCTTTTCGAATTCTGGATTTTCTTTAAATTTCCTTTCCATTGCCAACAAGCGAGAAATTGCGGCAGGTCTAGAATTACCTAATTCTGTCTTAGATTTTACAAAAGGTAATTTTACTACAAAACGACCCTCGGAATTGATTGAGTAAGTTTTCTGAAAATGTGATTCAACAAATTGTTCTTCTGGAGACAGAATTTGAGCATTATTATTGAATACCTCTTCCATTTCCCAAAACCGTTTTAATTCATTATCAATATTAAGTTCATAAATATGTAAATTATGCATTGAATTAGGAGTCGTGTTAAGATGCGGCATTTTTCCAGATACGAGAAAGCCAAAAATCGAATTTTGCGCAATTAAACTGCTCTGAGCACATGTTATTTGACCAGGAAGCAAAATAGAAAAAAAGTAATCTGATCCTAAAATAACATCAATTTTATTTGGAGTCCCAAAATGTGGATCTGCCAAGTTTACATTTTTTAAGTGTAAATAATGCTCTTCATTTATTTTCTCAGAAGGTAATGGAGCTGTTAATTCGTCTAAAATAAAAGCTTTCACTGACAACTTGCTGTCAGCATTATGAACTGATATAAGATCAATCATTACGTAACCCTTGGTTACTGCGATTTTTGAATTAGAAAGACCTTTCACGGGAAATCTGGCATTTTTCCTTTTGAATCCTAACACTTTCATGCATGATTCTGAAACGAACGTAGATTCTGAGCCACTGTCACACATAATTCTTAACGTGTGCTTTTGACCCATGCAATCATAAATATATACTGTAGCAGTGGGCAAAAGTGCGAAAGATGTTTGAACAGAATTTATTGAAGGAGAAACTTCTTTTTTATTATCATCAGGAATCGAAAGGTCCTCTGAATCAGATTTGCTTTTCCGACTCTGTTTTTCATTCGAACGTGAAGTTGACATCGCATAATTTTGTAGTTTATTCTCGCATAACAGCGTATGGTGTTTGAGCTGACAATGATGACAGCTAAATGTAGAATTACATTGATATGTGTAGTGTTTGTCAGACAAACAGTTGCTACATAATTTGTTTTTTCTCACAAATTGTTTTCTATCTCTTACATTTAATTCCTTAAATTTAATACATTTGTACAATAAGTGATTAGCTTTACAAAATAAACATTTGATAACGTTATTGGCGGGAGCTTTGTGAAAATTAAATTGTTTCTCTTTTTTATGTAACCCTGTATAATCATTATTATACAATTCTAAAGATAAACATCTGTCATTAATGAACTGAATAAATTGATCAAAAGAAGGAAAATCATCCTTTGATGAATATTGAGCCCATTCTTCACGTGTTTTATTATCAACCTTTTGAAGAAGAATATGAATTAACCAAATGTCTCTCTCTGATGCTTTAACATCGATTGATTTGAGAGCACGAATTACCTCGTCAGAGATATCTGATATATTGCGTAAGTTAAGTGCATTAGCATGAATAATGGGAGGTATATCCATAAATGTTTTGATAAGAGCTGCGACAATTTGTTTTTTTTTGTCGTATCTTGACAATAATTTTTCCCATGCTTCTGCATAACTGGTTTCAGAAATGGGTATATGTTTTATAATTGAAGATGGCTCCTCACCGAGCAAACCTCTTAAGTATTGAAATTTTTGAATATTTGTTATACTGGCATTATTATGCACTAACGATAAATATAAGTCTTTAAATGACATCCAGTTTTTGAAATTACCATCAAATTGCTCAATATTCAATCTGGGTAATTTAAAATTATTAGTTGTATTAACTATAGGTAATTGTTCATTAACAACTTGAGAATGTGCATTCATACTATTTATAGAAAATTTTTCAAGTTCTGATTGTAGTTTGGCTTTGGTTTCATAATATTTTGTTTCAAATTCCTCCATTTCCGAGGATTCTTCTGGTAATTGTGCATCATATTTATCAAAATCGAAATAAGCTGTTTCTAATTTTTCTAATTTATTCAATAAATCATTCTTTTGAAAAACTTGATCAGCGTCAATGAAGTTCGTGATACGTGTTAATGCAGATTTAGCTCTGCCACGTAAATTTATTGCTGTCTTTTCTAAATCTTCTTGACTCATTATTAAAATAATGAGGGAACCAAGTTAAAAAACAAAGCCAAACTGATAATAAACCAAAATGTACTTATCTGAAACAGCTGGGCTGAAGGGTGCTCCTTTACGGCGACTTTGAGACGGCGTAATCCATAAAAAGCGATGTGTGCAGGTTATCTCGCCGGTGCCTCCATAATGTTGGTGTCCGAGATTCATGAAGCAGTTCTTTAGTGTTGTCAAGTGAAAATAAATTCGCACTAATATATCTTTTTTGCTTTATATTAACAACTTAAAGAAACATTTAGTAAATTGAAAAAAACAAGATACAGGAATGCAGTTTCCTGCTGCGGTTGCGGGATTAACATATCCAAGTATGCGACACAGTAAGAGAAATATAAGCACCGTGTGTGCTTTACAAAAACATAAGAGAAAACTGAAAACTGAGTTCGTTCACAGTAAAATGTTGTCCTTGAAGTAATCAACACAAATGATTTCGCAATCCTGTGCAATCATCCACTTATGAATTGTTTAAATAAACAATGATATTAAATATTTCATTAATGTCACTTTTGAATAATGGATTAATTTATAGTTTATAAATATTATGGTTTTAAAGTAAACAGTTAATGTAATTAATGTCACTTCTGAAATATGAAGTAATTTGATGTTTATCAATATTACTGTTTTTAGAATAAACACTTTAAGTACTTAAACACTTAAAATGAGGATTTTGTATAAAGTTTATACTTGGCCAAATGTACTTCCAAAAGAGATTTCAAAATAGCAACACTGTTATCATCCGTACCACTATTTTCTAGATATATTTTTAATTAATATATTTTTTTCTGCATAATTAGATGGTTATTTTTGTTTCGAACTTGGAACAAAGACAGAAGTACATTTAAGAAACGGCCCACTGTATAATACTTAAACTCCTCGTGGCAGAATGTGCGAGACACTGCGACGAGCGTCGCAGATTTTTAAGGATACTTGCAGACTCAGCGATGCCCCGGACGTGCTATAGCGGGTAAATTACGAAAGAAGAAAAAAAAAAAAAACAGCGATGTGAAGCCAAAAAAAAAAAAAAAAAGCTCTTACGCGTTTTGTGGGACCCGTAATTTTGTCAAAATATCACGAAATAATCCCAAATTTCGTCCAAAGATCGCGAGAAGAAACGTAAATTTCATCAAAGCATCGCGAAAAAATAGCAAATTTCCTTTTAAAAAATCGCAAAAAAAACGGCAAATTTTGTCAAGAAATCCCCAAAAGAGTCTGCATTTCTTCAAAGAATCGCGAGAAAAATCGACAATTTCATCATAACATCTCTAAAAAACGGTAAATTTCGTTAAAAAATCATTTAAAAACTGCAAATTTCGTTAAAAAATTCGCAAAAAAAGGCAAATTTTGTAAAAAATAAATAAAATCCCGTAAAAAACGGCAGATTTCGTCGGACTTTTCGAAAAAACAGCCATTGTCGTCAAAAATCCTGTAAAAAAGCAAATATCTTCAAACGATTGCGAAAAAACGGCAGATTTCGTCAAAAGATCGCGAAAAAAGCGGCAGATTTCGTCAAAAGATCGCGAAAAAAGACAGGTTTCGTCAAAAGATCGCGAAAAAACAACAGATTTCGTCAAAAAATCTCGATAAAACGCAAATTTAGTTAAAAAAGCTCGTAAAAAAAATGCCGAAAGGGGGATTTTTTTTGTTCCAACCTTTCTTTTTCTTCTTTTGCTGTTTTGAAGGCACATTTTCCTGCTTTACACTACACACACATGTTGCCATAATTAATTAGCACTACAATAACACATAGAATAGATTTATATAATACGTTGCATCTTGCAGATTTTTTGTGAAAATATTATTAGTGTTGCAGACATTTGAAGATAGTTCTGCTACTGGGCTTAAACTCAAGAAGCATCTCTGTGCAAGAAATCACTATTCTTTTAGCATAAGGCGTCTCGGGAAAATGACTTAGTTCAAGTAACCAATATTTCCTTAACTAATGCATGTAATATGCATTTTCAGATTTTTAAAGTAGAATTTTCGCCCTTTAATTGAATCACTTTGTTAAATCAAATCTGATTCAACAAAGCGACGGATTCCGAACTACGCCAAAGCGTTTAAATATTAAGTTTGGATTTGATTCGTATTATATATTAATTTGGCAATCATAGCAATCTTTCATAGCTCTGGGAGGGGTTTTAACCGTAAAACCCCTCCCTTGGCTGCACCACTGGGTCCGGCAGATGATATAAGAATTCTCAAGGATGAGGGGGGGGGGGGGTTGCCTTTTGATAATGATATAATTTTTAATCCAATCAAAATTGCCTCTTTTTATTTGTAACATGGTAGATTGTTCAAAATAGTACATTATCTTATTTTAGACTGTTATCTTTTTTTATGAAAACACAAAGTTTTCATTAAAATCACTAAATTATTATAAAATTATCTAAAATATGGTATGCTCCAACGTCTGACATTCCTATTCCTATTCATATTCATAGGTGTATTCATATATAATCATTGTTCGAGAAATTATATGTGAAGTATATTTGAAGAGAAGTTGATGTTTACTAATAAATAAAAGAGAAAGGATGTTATCTACTTGTTTTGTTGATAAGAATTTCTATCTGGTCCCTCTCCTCACCCTTCCTCTGTTCGGGGGCAAATTCAACAAGACTTTATTACTGTCTGGAAACGAAGTCTTAAAATGTTTGTACAATTTATAGTTAACAAATGGAAAATTTGAAAATCGTCTGAATTGCCATAGGAAACCATTATCACAAAAAGAAATGTTCTATATTTTCGATTAATTCAGCCAAAATAAACCAGAAACTATAGCTAATTTCGGGATCCACTATCAAATATCAATCGAATCTGACGCTTTTTACTGTGGTCTTGTCTGAACAGATAGACCTAGTGTAACCTTTGAATTTTTTGTCACAATAAGTAACAATAAGCCATTTTCTGAAGGAAAGTTGTATTATATAATAAGAGAGTTCGTTAACTGAGTTTGTTGGTTAATTGTGCCTCAGATAATTGAGAGTCTATAGTATTTTTATTCGCATTAATTATTCCATATCCATTTAATAATTAACTCCAAGGAATGACAGAACCAATAGAAATTATATCGGTCTCCTTCCACCCACCCCCCCCCCCCCAAAAAAAAAAAAAAAAAAAAAAAGAAAAGAGTCTAGATCCGTCCTTGCTGAGGGCAGATCTTTTCTGACGGAAAATTTTCAGTTCCTCTTTCTATTAGTGTTTAACTATTATTTTAAATCGCTTGTGAAGTATAAATTACTTTTTTTTTCCAATTTCATCAGAGACAAAAAAAAAATTAGTGAACTTGAGTTTCCAAATTCACTACAGAATCCTTTTCTTCCTATATAAAATGAATATATAGGATTATACAACATATATCCTATGTTGGCGAAACTTTGGCGAAGTTTTACCGTTACCGGAATATGATTGATTGTTTGTGAGATGACTTTTTCAGCTTCTAAGCTCTACCATTTTTTTTTTTGAAGAAAATTACTTACCTTCAACTGCGATATCCCAGACGGTTACTTTTGCTAACCTTTCGATTGAGGCCGAGTTCCATTTCTAAAGCCACGATTCAGAGTAGTGGTGGTCAGTATTTAGAATACCCCCTTCGACCTCATGAATTTGGATGAGCAAGTTTTTTGTAGCTATTTTATTCTTCGCTTTTATGTTTTCTTAAATGAATGGACGTTATAACAGGTGTTCGAAAATTATAACTTAGAAAGATTAAGAATGGTTGAAAGTTCATGATCTCAATTGCAGAAATTGTTTGAAAATATGATAATAACCCTTTCGGACTTGAATTTTCTTTCAATTTTTGGGGAAAATGCTTTTACGCTAATAAAAATAAAAGTAACTAACAAACACACAGAAGTTGAGGTTTAATGAAGTTTAACGAATATGTTATTTACTGAAACCTAACTAATATTGTTACGTTGCGTACTTTTTATATGACAATCGTCTAAGAAAGATATTTTGAGACATTTGGAAAATGTCGTATTACACAGGATTAAATCGACACAAAACTTTACTGGTAATTATTAGGTGCGCTCGTAACTACTTAAATAAAACTAATGAATCATTGTAGCACCTACAGTCGTTATTTGGTCTGTCTGTTAATAACAACACAAAAATCTACCCAATTATTCGGTTGGGTAATTTTTTTTTTTTTTTGCTGTTAATTTCTTTGTGCTGCAACTTGAAAAATATAATTTTTATGTTGAAATTTAAAGTACATAATCGTTGAGAATTTTGTCGAGTCATATCAAATTTTATAAAAATTGAATCAAAACTTAAGGGGCTACTTCAGTCAGAGGAAAAAAATCATTCGCTAATGTTAATCCTATGGAAGAAATTTATAAAGATATCTCGTTTGTATTTGAATATTTTTAAATGATTCTTTTGCATTGGATAGCTGAGATTGATCTGAATGCAGGCCGTTTTTTATTTTTTCGATTTTGGTTGGTGATATTTTTTAGGAGGTTGCTTTCGCTTTCCAAACCAGTTCCGAAAATGAAAGTGTCCTCTTAAAAAATATCTGTCAACAAAATCAAAAAAGTAAAAAACGGCCTACATATAGATCGACCTCAGCTAAACAATGCAAAAAAAAAAAATCATTTAAAAATATTGAAATGCAAACGAGCTATCTTTATAACTTTCTTCCATAGGATTAGTATCAGCGAACGGGTCTTTTGATTTGAGTGAAGTAGCCTCTTAAGAGCCCACAATAGTCACAGAAAAAGTACACAAAAAGACCCGGATGACCATTTAAAGTCTATGGGAGCGTTATTTTCTAATATCTCGCTCAAATTTTAATATTTTGACATGATTTTTTTGCACAAGATAGCTGAGGGCAATCCACAACCGGGCTAGTTTTTACTTTTTCAATTTTGGTTACATATTTTTTATATTACGATAGTTTCAGTTTCAGAACCGGTTTAAACCGGTTTCGAAAGTTAAAGTAATTTTTTAAAGAAAATCTGAAACAAAAATTGAAAAAGTAAAAACTAGCCCGGTTGTGGATTGCCCTCAGCTATCTTGTGCAAAAAAATCTTGCAAAAATATTAAAATTTGAGCGAGATATTAGAAAAGAACGCTCCCATAGACTTTACATGGTCATCCGGGTCTTTTTGAGTAATTTTTCTGTGACTATTGTGGGCTCTTAAGAGCCCACAATAGTCACAGGAAAATTACAGAAAAAGACCCGGATGACCATGTAAAGTCTATGGGAGCGTTCTTTTCTAATATCTCGTTCAAATTTTAATATTTTGACATGATTTTTTTTGCATAAAATAGTTCAGGACGATCCACAACCGGGCTAGTTTTCACTTTTTCGATTTTGGTTATATATTTTTTATATTATGATAGTTTCAGTTTCAAAACCGGTTTAAACCGGTTTTGAAAATTAAAGTAATTTTTTTAAAAAAATCTAAAACCAAAATCGAAAAAGTAAAAACTAGCCCGGTTGTGGATCGTCCTGAACTATTTTATGCAAAAAAAATCATGTCAAAATATTAAAATTTGAACAAGATAATAGAAAAGAACGCTCCCATAGACTTTACATGGTCATCCGGGTCTTTTTGTGTACTTTTCCTGTGACTATTGTGGGCTCTTAAGAGCACACACTAGTCACACGTCAAGTCAAATCAAGATGGCCGACTCTCTTTTTCAGTTCATTCAAAGGATGGGCTAAAATTGAAATGATTGACATGTAATCATCCAATTAGGAAATAGAATTTTCTTAACGAATCATCTGTGACGATTTTTCTCCTCAAAGGCGTGTTTTCTAGACGGTTTCTTCACTAAAGGATTTTTTCAATAGTCTTCCCATTACTTTCACTACATTCGATGATTTCAAGTTTATAAGAGTTGTAAAAGAATTTTAATTTGTTTAGCTTTAACGTCCCAAAATTAAACGGTTTGATTTTCAGAAAATAAATGAGTTATAAATTTAGATAGATTGCTGTAAAATAAAACTATTTTATTTATTTAACGCAATTACAAAAATAAATAAATAAATAAAATAAAAATAAATAAATATTGAATGAGGGGTGGGGGGGGGACATCAGGTACAAGTACTTTAAATAACTATTTTTTTTTTTGGGGGGGGGGAGGGGATTCTTTTTAGAATACGAAACTTATCAAGAGACTTATGTAAGATAAATAGCACTGAAGGTTAAAAAATAGATCTTTATAAAATTATGAGTAAAATATTTAGACAAATTTAAATATTTTAAACATTTGTATATTTTTGTGTAAATGGAAACAGCAAGGGAGAACGGGAAATAGAAATTTTGAGAAAAGGAGGTATAGGTGTTAATCCCAGCCTAGTCGTCGTTTATAGACATAACACACAATTTCTTATTGTTAGAAGTAACAAATGTGACAGAAAAAGGTTGCAAAAAAGAAAAAAAATGTGTGTTTCGTTAGGTCAGTAGGGCAAATATTTTGTCAAAATTTCATGTGGAAGGATATTTAGATTTTTTATGATTTTTACAAGCATTTTGTAAATACCGCAAGGAGCTCTAACTAATTTTGAGTCCTGTAAAGGGGGGATGCAGGGAGTTTATTAGATGACTTGTCTTATTTACACGGCTAAATATTAAAAAATAGTATTAAAAATTAATAAACAGGAAGACGAATTTTTGTATGCTTTGGAAGTAAAGATATAAATAAAACGTCAATTTTGGTGGGTGAGAAGTAAAATTATGTGATTGATTATTTATTATTACAATAAAAGTTTTAGAAAAGTCAAGACTTTTAAGGTTTAAAATTTTAAAGCTGGGGGAAAAAAGAAATAAGCACATTATTTATTAATTTATTTATTTTCGTGTGTGTGTGGAGGAGGAGATGTTTATCAGATGACTTATTATTTATTTGCCTTTCAAAATATTTATAAATCGGTTTAAAAAATTATAAAAATGGAAATATTTAAAGAACTAAATTTTCTGCACTTAATAAAAGGAAAGGAGTGATAAAACCCAATTTCATTCGTGGGGGGAGAGGAATTTTTGTTATTGATTTTTTATTGTTACAATAAAGTGACTTATATGCTACAAATATAGGAATTGTGGGTTAGGCTACAAAACGACGAAGTGATATTTTCGAAAAGTGCAATTTAAAAGATTGTGACAGGTTAAAAATACGAAGCGAAATTTTGATATAAAGGGAGGCTAAGAGCTTATCTGGAGAGTCCTCAAGGGGGGGGGGGGGAGCGATTTCAGAAATTTGGAAACTCCAGTCTGATGGATGGGTCGGACTCAGTTTTTTAATGCGATCGTGTTACGTCTACTTTTTTTGCTGTGGGACGGGTTTGGGTCCGGTTGGCTTCCATTTTTTGCTCCTTGCCGAGTTAATTTCTACTTGGGTCGGGTTGAATTGTACTCTTTGCAGCTGTCAGAGTTAATTTCTGATTTTTTGCAATTTGGTCGGGTTTGGGTCTGGAAGACTGCTACATTTTCTGGTTGGTCGGGTTAACTTTTACTTTTTAACTGTGCTTAGAGCATTTGGGGCAGTTTAGGATTTGGTTTTAATTTTGCGAAAAGGTTTCGGGTTGACCCGAATCGATTGGGTTGAGTCCTTTTATAAAATTTTCGTTCTTTTTCGCAATTTTTGAACGAAATGTGCATGTGTTTCACGATCCTTTGAAGAAATTCGTGTTTTCTCCTCTATCATTTCACAAAATTTGATGTCCGTTTCGCTTCTATTTTTTGCTGCTGGTCGGATTAATTTTTACTTTTTGTTGTGGGTCGCGTTTGGATCCGGTTAACTTCTACTGTTTCCTGCGGATCAAGTTAATTTCTGATTTTTTGTGTCGGGTCGGGTCTGGGTCCGGTTAACAACTCTATTTTGTAAATGGTCGGCTTGACTTTGACTTTTTAGCTGCGCTTAGCTCATCGGGGCAAATTGTCTTAACATTTTGGATTTAAGATTAGATTAGGATTAAGATAGATAAGATTTGGATTTAAGTTACAGATTCGGTTTTAACTCTTGCGGATTGAGCCCAGTAAATGATTGACTTCAGTTTTGATCGCGATCCTTTGAAAAAATTTGCGTTTTTATCCGTGATCCTTTAACGAAATTCGCTTTTATGCGTGAACGGGATACTTTGAAAACCTGTTATGTATTCACGTTATCACCGTGATCCCTTCGCAAAACTTGAGGGTTTTTTGCGACCATTTGATAAAATGCGTGTTTCTTTTGCAACCTTTAACGAAATTCGCATTTCTTTAATGAAGTTTGCCCTTATTTGCGGCTATATGATGAATTTCGCGTTTTCTCTATTTTATAATTTTTACGATTAACAAGTAAAAAAACTTTTCAATCCAATTTAGGCTCGTGGGAAAAAAAATTGAGATGTGTAAGGGTCGCTTTCAAGCCAGTAATGTTTATCATACTATCTAAATGAGAGTTGTACCGAAAGTTTATCTCCACGGGTTGAGTTCGGGACAGTAACGTTTATCATACTCCCTAGATAAGAGACGGACCGAATATTTATTTTTTATCCCGGGACGAGCCACGACCTGGAAATTTTGTTCAATGCAAACTTCCAAGAACAATGATATCCAGACCAGGCTCGGTCTGGAAGAAAAAGAAGCCTGTCACTACCCGAATCTCCAAAAAAAAGGATGATCAGGACAGGAACCGATTCAAAATGAGAGAAAACCTTACCCAGTCAGGGTCTCGTGGACTTTAACTGGCGCGACCTGTGCCAGGCCGTGATGAGCTCGAACTTCGCCCCAAGTTATTTCTCGTGAGAATGCATAATGTCACTTTTTAAACCCTTTATTAGCCCAAGGGGAGGGGACTTCGCGCTTTTCCCTCACCCCTTAGAACCACCACAGCATTCGGGCTGTGTCGACCCCAGATCGACCGTTTAGACTTTATACCAGATGCAGCCTGGGCTTAAAAAATCTTTCCCGTGTATACCTCTAGTGGGAAGGAAGTCCACGCCAGACCCGACCTGGAAAAAACAGTGTGGCTCGATCCAGCTCTGCAGCAAAAAATAAGCCCCGTCCCGACCTGGTTTTGAAAGTGCGAAAACCTGACCTTCTCCCAGTATAATAAATTAAAGTTGGCGCCACCCGACCGGGGTCGCACCGGTCTAGAGTTTAAGACACAACAATTTTTCTGTGCAGGCATCTAATGTCGTTCTGCAGATCATTTATTGGGACGTTAGGCCCTGCTCGATGTTCCTGGAAAAAATATGGCCCGAGCTCGGCCCGAAAACATTAGTGACTAGGCCCGGACCGAATCACAAGTAAAGACCTAGCTCGGACCAGCCCGAATGCCGTTAATGGAAATCGGCGCGAACCCGGCCCGCGGGACGTGCTCGGGCTTCACACCGAGACCTGCCCCGTTCCGATCTCTAAAGTGAGTACAAAGAAGGAAGGTAAATATATATATATATATATATATATAGAACATTCTGCCTATCTGATTAGCCGTTTTAGGTAAGAACCAGAAATTCAGTATACCAAACTTCTTGAAAATATAATTAAATAGTTGTTATAGCGGCTTTAGAAATTCCTTCCCTAAGAAGGTAATAAATGTGTGTGTGTGTAGGGGGGGAGGGTGAAAATTGTAGCACATTTTGCCATATATCAACAGCACTTTTAGGTATAAACAGGAAAATCATAATAATAAAGCAACTAAAAATATATTTCAATTTAATATTTCAGTGATTTTATTCCTTTTGTGTCTATTAAGTCATCAACATCGACTTTGAACTGGATAACGTAAGATTATACGAATAAGGCAGCAATTATGGTTATATGATTAGATATTTAAGAAAATGTTTATTTTATTTCACATTTGCTAGATATATTTCGTTGGATTTGCGATTCTTTAGAAAAACCGACCCAGCGTAGCGGGTGAAGGCTACTAGTTTGCTTTTACGGCCTTTAAAAAGAATAGTAAATTTAACGCTCCATTAAGAAAAAAAAAATACTTCTACAATTTATTATATCAAATTAAATTTCTGAAGATTGCCATAAATATGCACTAGCTATTATTTTCACAAAAATATTCCTCTTGGATATGGACTGGAAAGAAATTTCTTGAATCTAGTGAAACAGTACGTCAAGGTTTCATTTGTGAAAATACTCTTCAATCATTTTTCAGTAGTAATTTATTGAAATTTTAAAAAAATATTATAGGAAAAATAAGTCAGCATTTAGAAATAACCCATATAAGCCCTTTACAATCGATGGACAAACTTCTACAAATTTTTCGCATTGTAGCACCGTAATGAAAAAGATTCTGTGTCATCCAACCAACCAACCAAGATTCGATATTTAAAGGTAGCGCGGTCAGTTTCAAGAAAATAGGTTGACGTACGAGTGGAGACGAGATTAGAATCAATCGTAGAGTATTGACCGTTATTGCTAAAATTTTTACCAAAATCTTTCGTAATTTTGATCTTTCTAATTATGGTAAAACAATAAAAAGCATATTACTAGAAGTTTAATCTCTGAGCTATTATTGTGCGTTTTTTTTCCTTCTGAATTTTGCTAATATGGATTTCATTTGGCTGTAAAAGACACACACCTCGATCATTTTCCGAATGATTGAAAAATGACAAACAAACTCCTCCAATTAGCAAATGGAATATTCTTGTAGCGTGATTTTTTTTCACGTTACGCAGTTAAAAGAAGAATTTTGAAAGAAGCGAAAATTATTATGGACAAATATATTAAAATAACTGTATTTTGGAAGATTCTTTGCAGAACTCGATATTTATCAAGAGAATTACATAAGCTAAATGATATTAAAGTATAAGATAGGATCTTCATGCAATGAGGAAAAAAATATTTAACAAATTAAACGATTTTAAACATTGCATATTTTATACTGTAGAACAAGCATGAGGGGGGGGGGGGTGTCAAACGGGAAACATAAATTTCGAAGAAAGGAGGTGTAGATCGAAACCCCAGCGTATTCATTTATGGGGCTGTTCATAAATGATGCCACACATTTGTCCAATATTTTTACCCCCCCCCCCTCCCTCCCATTTGTCACATGTCACGCTATATTACATATACTTGTAGTTCAGAAACACAGCACTATGTTATAGATCGTATTTCAAATTTTGTTTTTAAACTTTAACTGTGTATTTTAATGACTTTTACGTATATAACTATAAAAATAATTATAGTTCGAAAGCACCCCATTCTCCATGTTTGTCGAGCAATTTCTAATTTGTTCAATTATCAAACCCCAGTAGAAGGACAATCGAGAATCGGTGTCACATTGAAATTTTTTAAATGTTAGACCTGTAAAGAGCATTACCATGATTATTTGATACTACCTGGTTTAGATAGATTTCGTGAGAAATACTATGTATACTATATCGTAAGATATAAAAGGGGGGGGGGGAATAAAAAGCATTTTTTTTTAAATTTATTTATTTTGAGGGCAATGCAAGAAATTTATTAGATGACTTACTTTACATGAGTAAAGATGAACAAATATGTCTAAAAACATAATAAAGAGATTTAAAGATTAAATTTTATATGCTTGGTAAGGAGAATAGAAAGAAAACATCAATTTTGGTGGGGTCGAGAGTAAAAATATATGTCTGATTATTTATTATTACAGTAAAAGTTTTAGAAAAGTTAATGACTTTAAAAGTTTAAAATTTGCGAGTTGAGGGGGAAACGGAAACAAGCAGATTTATTATTTATTTACTTCGGTGTGTGTTGGGGGGGGGGGGGGGAGGGGAGAAGTTTATTAGATGACTTGTTATTTATTTGCCTTTCAAAACATTTACAAATACGTTTAAAAAAAGATTAAGATGTAAGAAAATTTCAATGAATATGTTTTAGGCACTTAGTAATAGAGTGAGAGGGATAAATCCCAATTTCAGTTAGGGAGAAGGAATGTTTGTGATCGATTGTTTATTGTTACAACAAAGTGACTAAATTTTGTAAATATGGATAAAGTGAGATAGACAGCAAAACGGCGAAGTGATACTTCTAGAAGGGGTAATATTGAAGGCTGTGATGAGAGCAAAAGAAGGGAACGAAATTTTGATAATAAGGGGAGGCAAGGGTAGATTAGATTAGATTATTTTTTCTAAATCAAAATTTCAGAGAATTCAGATTTTCACCTTCAGTGAATAAATAATGAAAGACTTAGATATTTTTAAGGACTTTTTTCAAATTCTGCATAAAATTAAGTTTTTTTAAGGAGCAAAAATTACTTTTGAAAAAGTAAATACGTTTTCAAAAATTCAAGAAACATAAGAAACATGTAGGATCAATAAAAATTATTCCCCTACATTATGGTCTATGTGGATAAATCATTTGTCGTGTTTTTAAGAGCGTCATCCTAATTTAAATGTAATGAAATTCATTTATACTACTGAGGTACTCTTGAGGTACTTATTAAAAAATATCATAGGTATCACTTATAGTATACGCAGAGAGGATCTCCATAATAATCTATTACATTATAGTCTAAAAATCTTTCGCGATGTATTGTTGTAATAATGTTACGCATTTACAAACAATTAAATTGATACAAACTTCTGAGATGGACTAAACAATGCTTGCGGTATAATATTTGGTGAAAAGCATTTATTCATTCAATTACAGAGTTACAAAAATGATTTCGGTTGTAAAATGCTCTTCGGAGAAAAACTGTTTCTAGCGTATTTAATTTATGTTCTCTACTTCGAACATCAAATGCAATGAAATGCTGTTTCTTGTATACTCTCTGTTTAAAAAAAATTTCCATAAATACATTCTATTTGTATACTTAATCAAATTAAACTTGGTGAAATTGGTCATCTGTTCCCCGCCGCCCCCGCTTTTTTTATCACTTACAAAGTCTCTTCTTCTTCACTGTTCTTTTCTTTTTTTTTTCTTTTTTTTTTCAAAAGGATGATACTGCACAGTCAATCTAGCTTTATCAATGTTACAGTGTTTTACAGTTAAGTTTTCTTTCTAATTTTATTATTCATTGCAGAACAATAAAATTAATAATAGAATAATAATTCCCACGAACCATCTGTCGACATACAGTTGGCAAAAAAATTATTTATACACTCTAAAATGTTTAATTTTTAACTAAATAAAAACAGATATTTTGTCAAAAATAGTTTTAATGCAATCTGTTTACCATGCGTTTTAAATTACACAACAGAAAATTTCGATAGAGATGTAAAATAATTTTCTAATAGGAAAAGTTTAAAAATTTCTTGCAAAAAAGTATTTGTACATTTCTCCATCCTGATATGTACTGTGTTTTATAGTGTTTATGGTTCAAAGGACTACTTATACAGAAGCTTTTAATAATTTTTAACTTCATATTATATTTTTCTGACATTTAATCTAATTTGCTCTTGAAATAATTGAGAATAGAACCTAAAACTAGAGAGGTATCTCTAGATATATGAAATCCCATTATTGAGCATAATAAAAATTGAAACTCGCAACAAGAATTTGTAAAAGCTATTAAATTACAATTTACAACTATTGGATGCATAGTGAGAAATTATGAATAAATTGGATGCATCGAAATTCAATGAAAACCAGGACTTCTCAGCATTCGTTAGTTTGCTGAGAATGAAATGAATGAAGGAAATGAGGGAAAAAGGGAGTGTTGTTAGAAAAGCTTTAAAAAATCCTATGCGTTCGGTTCAAAAATTTGCTGCAACATCTTTTCGCATCAGAGTAATTTTCATACAATAAGAAATATTCTTCTCAATGCAGATTTAAAAGGAAGAACCCCAAGGAAAAATCAATTTATCAGCGAAACAAATAGGCGAAAACGCATAGTATTCACTTTAGCATACACATGTAAATCATTGGATTTTTGGAAAACAGTAATTTTTTCTGATGAGGGAAAATTCGAAATTTTCTTACCACCAAGCATTCGAAAAAATTGGTGTAAAAATAAAACTGTTCTAGATCCAAAACGTATACTTCAAACTGTCAAGCATGGTGGGAGGAATATTATGGTTTTGGGGTATATAGCTTCTAATGGAGCAGGACATTTAAAATTTATTGACAATGGAAGGACAGCTTTAACATACGTTGATGTGTCGCGGCATAATTTATTAAACCGTGCTAAGAAATTATGCGTAGAGGAAGCTTTTCACTTTCTGCAGGATAACGACCAAAGCATACTGCTGTGATCACCAGCACATGGTTACTACAATACTCGAAGACGATTGGTAACTCCTCTAAAATCTCTAGACTTGAATCCAATAGAAATTTTGTGGGTGCTATTGGATGCAAAAATCCGAAAAAAAATATGTATCAGTAAAAAATTTTAAAGAAGCTCTTATTGTGTCCTCGAATAACATTAACCAGACCGCTACAAAAAAGTTGGTGGAATCAATGTCACACCACCTAGAATTAGTCATAAACGCTAAATGAATTCACACAAAATATTAATTTGTATCATTTTACTAAATTTTCATTAATTATATTATATTAATATAGTGTACAAATACTTTTTTTGCATTATATTTTTCTATATTTGTTTATTATAATGTAAAAAATCGATTCGTTTAATTTTGGTTTTGCTTCTATAACATTATAATGCATTAAATTAATGTATTACAGTATTTTTTGCTTAAATCTTTTGTTTAATTTCATTATAATTTAATAAAATGAAGTGTACCAATGCTTTTTTTGCCAACAGTATAAAAAGCTGAAGTGTGATTCAATAGCAAGATTTCAATACGATGAATACCAGAAGTGATGGGGCGATCGCCCCCCCCCCCTTTAAGCCTAATGAAGGGTCTGCAAAATGGTATTAGATGTCCACAGGATAAATGAATCGTATTTAAGATTGAGAAAGTGCGACCTGACCGAACTCGACCAAGCAGTCGCAGTCCGGATCGGGCCGCGCCAGTTTTAATTCACGAGACAAGGTTTGGGTCAGGTCTAGAGATCTGCACGGATCGGACCAGGCTGGCAAAATATTTCCAAATTTTAAATTAGACCAACAAAAAAAATATGAGAAGGCCATACGGGCCGGGTCGATAAAAAAAAATAACGGGCCTGCCGTCCTATTATAAAGATTTCGGCAAAAACGCTAAAATGTGAACTATTTTCAATGAATATGGGTTTAACGAGCGTAGGTATAAATCTGTGTCACGACTCGATACTGGTTTGACAACATCAATACAGAATTGTAACTTTTATAGCGTAGAGATCGGCATCGGACAGTTACTTTTTTTAGGTAGCTTTCATTACAAAAAGTAAAAAGCTACCTATTGCAGCCGTCCGGTGGAAAGCACTTCCGGAAAATTTTGGTATATTTTCACCGATCATGACCCCAGACCCCAAAACCACACTCCGTTCAAATGTTGACATATATATATATATATATAACCATATATATATATATATATATATATATATATATATATATATATCTGATTTTGTCATGCGATAACTAACGTATTTATGAACCGATTTGAATGAAACTTGGTATGTACATAGTACATACAAATGTCTCGAACGAATTCGTTGGCCAGCATCATCCGCCATTTTGTTTCAAAATGGCGGCCATTTTAAATTTTTAAAAAAATTTAAAATTTAAAATTAAATGCGAAAAAATTAAAAGTTGAAAAATATTTTTCTTTTACGTGTTAGAACTTAAAACAAAGATTCCAGAACACTTTTTATTTTGTCTATATCTTAAAAAATGATTGAGTTATAGCACTTTGAATTTTTCTTATGGCTGACATTTTGAAACGATGTTATTTTTGTCATGTAATAACACGCGCATTTATGAACCGATTTCAATGAAACTTGATATGTACATAGTACATACAAATGTCTCGAACGAGTTCGTTGGCCAGCATCATCCGCCATTTTGTTTCAAAACGGTGGCCATTTTAAATTTAAAAAAAAAATTAAAATTTAAAATTAAATGTGAAAAAATCAAAATTTGAAAAATATTTTTCTTTTACGTGTTAGAACTTAAAACAACGATTCCAGAACACTTTTTATTTTGTCTATATCTTACAAAATGATTGAGTTATAGCACTTTGAATTTTTCTTATGGCTGGCATTTTGAAACTATCTGATTTTGTCACGTGATAACACGCGTATTTATGAACCGATTTCAATGAAACTTGGTATGTACATAGTAAATACAAATGTCTCGACCGAGTTCGTTGGCCAGCATCATCCACCATTTTGTTTCAAAATGGTGGCCATTTTATATTTTTTTAAAAATTTAAAATTTAAAATTAAATGCGAAAAAATTAAAAGTTGAAAAATATTTTTCTTTTACGTGTTAAAACTTAAAACAATGATTCCAGTACACTTTTTGTTTTGTCTATATCTTAAAAAATGATTGAGTTATAGCACGTTGAATTTTGCTTAAGGCTGACATATTGAAACGGTCTGATCTGAACGATCCATCATGTTGCTTCAAAATGGCATACACTTTATGATATCGCGGAATTTGGTGACTCTCTAAATCGCTTAAAATATAACCAGGTTGAATAAAAGATGACTAATTTCTAAAAATTCCTATTAATATTCAGTCTTGACAAAAACTAGTATTCAATCTTATAAAATCACTAATTTTATAAGATTATTTCCACTAATTTGAGCTTAGTATTTTTGAACAATGTAACTTACTTTAAAATAAATAAATAAATGTATAAGTATATGAAAGCTACCTCTTCCTCCCGGCATTGCCGGAAGGACTTTTCTATAGGGGTTTAATAATTTTTTGGCAAACTGGAGCCGGGCCAATGTCAGGCTTGCACTGTTTTTCTAATATAAGCGAGATGGGTCACAACTAGACTTAATCGTTCATGAAACGTGTTTGGCAGATAAGATGATTTGTAAAAAGTATTAGAAGGGATAAAGAATTTCTGTAAACGTACCCTTTGGAAATATACTGCTTGGTGTTGCTTAAATTCATTACTCAACAACATGAAAATTTGACACATTTTCTGACCAATTTTAACTGTAAAGGTACAAAATTGACAAGCCTGACTTTGAAGAGATTTGGAATCGAACAGTACATTTTATTTTTGTTAATTAAGATATTTGTATATACTTGTTGAGATATAAGAGATTCGCGTCACGTGATTTCAGATTTTTCTCCTTCTCAATGTTTTGCTTTCGGAAATTCTTTTCAAAACACTAATTTTCACAGTATTTTCTTAAATTGCTTGTGTCAAAAAAAAGAAAAAAAAAAGACAACGCCATTCCATTACATTGTTTCTGAATAAAAACACCTGTTAATCTCATGCGTTTCCGAAAAGAAATGAATATAGGAATGCATAAGAAAATAGCCCCTCTGGATTTGAGAAAATTTTTGATAAAATGATATAGAAGTATTTTCATAAATCTAGTTTTTATTACACAGCTTCAAAAAATATAATAATTTTAACTTTTTTTTTTTTTTTTTTTTTTTTTTTTTTTTTTAAATTTTAAACCATACTAATTTTTGAGTGCATCTTTATTTGAATGTTGAAATTCTAAGAATCTAAGTAATCATTAATGTTTTTATAAGTGTATTTTCTGTAAAATCACCCCATAAATATATAAGCAATAATCTTTAAAAAAAAATCTTAATTGTATGATAAAAATCTGAATTTTTTAGAAATAATAGAAATTATGTCGGGCCTGATCGGGCCGGGCTCGGACCGACTTTTGAATTCTATAACGGGGCGGGCCAAAATAACATTCATTCGATCTGGACCGAGACGAGACTGGAAATTTCAGCCCGTCCAGACCTTTCGGAAACCGTTCCGAGTTCGGATCTTACTTTTTTATGCAAAACTTGACAAGACTTTTTTCCCCTTCTATATCGGGGCTGACGTGGATTTTGTTCTTCTAGAGGTCTGCCCGGATTTAAATTTTCATGCCCAGGCTCCAAAAGCAATTCAATTTTAATCCAACCCAAGCTCACTAAAAAAAAAAAAAAAAAAAAAAAAAAAAAAATCTGCCCCAGTACCGAATAACCTGATACAAAACAGACCAACAAATCCAAATTAAAACAAAATCAATCTATATTTAAAGGTAATTGGCCGTAAAATCGATCGATATTTAAAGGTAATTTAAAGGTAATCCCAGTTTATACCGGATCCAAATGTGTCAAAACCCAAAAGAAAAAAAATGTTCCGAATCCGAAACGTTTAAAGTCAACCCGACCCATAATGTATCAATCCGAACCCAAAAATTACATATTATGTTAAATCGAGCCTTTGCCAGAACACGGCACAAACATTTTTGTCGTTCTGAAACTGAAATGAAAAAAATGAATTCATGTGTTTCAATCCAATTATAATATGTATTTTACAACTTTAACATGAATGTCATAATTTATATCGAAAAAAAAATCTAGTATATACACTTTAGTGAAAACCTATTCGTAAGTGAGCCTGCTCAAACACGGTCTTCAGCAAAAAAATATACAGTGTCTCACAAAAGTGATGGGACACTTGTGCTTTATAAAAAGAAACTGCAATAAAATAAATAAATAAACATGTGCAAAAATTTTTTGGGTGTGTTTCATGTTTAAAGTTAGTAACAATTATTACATAACATACATTTTGTCAAAATATTAAAATATTAATTTAGTTTAGGCCAGGTCTTCTTTTATCGTGAATCATATGATTCTTTTTATAACGTTTAATGATATTGAAAACTGTTGAACGACTCAAGTTAACTGTTTCAGCAGTTTTTCTAATAGATTTTCCACGTTCAATATGCAAATTAATAACTAATTTTCGAATTTCGGGCGAAGTTTCTTTTCGTTTGGCATTCATGGCTACACAGAGCTAAAAAACACAAAAATTCCAAAACAAACTGGAGAGAAATACTACAGACGATTTTATAAATTATTGCCAATTGCTTTTAAGTAAAAATAAAACACCAAAAAATATTTTTATTGCTTATTTCAGACGATTTTTGTTGCATATATAATGGTGTCCCATCACTTATGTGAGCTATTTTTTGTTCCGTTCTAAACATTTGTATTTTTATTAAATTAATATTTTAATATTTTGACAAAATGTATGTTATGTAATAATCTTTACTAAATTTAAGTATGAAACACACCCACAAAAAATGTGTACATGTTTTTAAAATTTATTTGATTAGTTTCCTTTTGTAAAGCACAAGTGTCCCATCACTTATGTGAGACACTGTAAATCTACCCGACATACTGAAAACAAGTGGAAATAGCCCGACTCGCAATTTAAAAGAAAAAAAAATCCCCTTACCGAACTTTTTAATTAACACAGATCCCCACCTTGTTCTTGGCGCAGCATATCTCTAAAAGGTCTTTGCGCCGTAAAACCCCATTCAATCGACCAACCAATCAACCCGAATCCAACTCTCAGAAGTTAAACCTTATCCCGGAACGGAATAGAACCGAATTTGAAAAAATGTAATTGAATTACATTTCTTTTAATTCGGTTCTTTGAATGAACTGATCCAAACCCGACCCACAGCAAAAAGGTCAAGGCGATTCGAACACGACTCACTGCAAAATTTAGAAATAATCCCCCCCAGCAATGAAAATCATTACCTCCCGCCTGAACCTCCAAATTTTTAAATCGCTTCCCCTTGAGGATTCTCTTCTTCTACCCTTGAATCAGAAAAGAGCGTTCTTCTAAGAAGTGCACTTAAAACAACTTCATTTTTCAAATATTCGACTAAAATAATTTATTTGACCCCTGAGCGTATGGTATTGTCCTTCTTCCGATCCGGACCCGAAAATTCCATTGGAAATCAAACCAAAACACGACCAAACAATTTTCATTGTTTTAGAACCGAAATGAAAGAAAAAAATTAAAATTTAAATGAAAGTATAAAATGTCGACAGTTATATTTCTAATATCAATTTTATCCTTTATATGGAAAATAAATATGTAATATACACTCGTTAATATTAAAATAACTGTAGATCCTCTAAATAATGGAAACAGCCAAATAGAGATGTCTAAATTGTTGAAAAGTTTTCGTTAAATAGAGGTATCTTCTATTCGAGACAATCCATATGGAGATTTTAATGTAGATGTTAACACTTACGAATAGCAATTTTCAACGTAAAATCTTAAATATTCATAATTAATTTTTTTCGAAGTGTCTGTTATGGCGTTTATATAGTTTCATTTTATAGTGTCTTCGATATTTTCTTTTATAATACTTTTTTAAAATATTTTCTCGCATAACGAAGAAAATATTTGGATCTTTCATTTGAAATATCGGGTCGAACTGAATCCTTCTTGCGAGATTGTAAATCCAGTATGAAACCGATCCAAATTCAAAATAATATAAATTAATTTGACCGAAAACAACAACAACAACAGCAAAAAAATGCAGAGAAAAGCAGATAAAAAGTAGAATTCCCTCGGTCCGCAAGAAAAATGTAAAAATCAACTCGGCCAGTAGTAAAAAAGTAAGAAGTCAACTTGACCGAAACCAAACCAGCGTCAATAAAATAGTACTCACCCCCCCCCACACACACACACAAAAAAATAGAAATTAACCAGACCCAATTCCAAACAGCAGCAATAAAGAAAGAGAACCGGACCCCAACCCAACCCGCAGCGGCAAAGTAGAATTGAACCTAACTGAAACACGACTCGCAGCAAAAAAATTAGAATTTAACCAGAATAACGACAAAAAATGAAAGTAAAGCAGACCGAAACCCGACCCGCAACAAAAATTTACCCCCACCCTACCCATGATAAAAAAAAAAAAAAATGTCCCGACACGAGCTGCAGATGCGATTGGAATCTCTGAATTTCTGAAAAGTCCCCCCCCCCTCCCTCTTTTTGAGGAGTCTCCAGATCTGCCCTTGTACCAGTGCAAACAAAAACTGCTAAAACAGCAAAATCGTCTAAAAATTTTACAATGTTGTATTGAATTGTCACCCATTAAATATATACGAACTCGTAAAGTTTGTATATATCTCAACAAATCTTGTCCACGATACTTTATATGATGTTTTGGAATATGCAAAAGCCTTCTGCTTGATAGATGCTGCATTAGTTGATCGTCGAAAAAAAACTGTAAAGAAGAAACAATTCTGAAAAGTATTAGATAATAAAATTTGCTGAATAGCAGACTTTAAAAAAGGCTATATTTTGCCTTACAGTTTCATTATTTTTACTTTTCTATTGTAACTAGCGGCCCACCCTCGCTTTTCTACAGGCAGAGCAAGTCGCCCAGTCCCCCGCCACTACTGATACCGCAAATTGTTACTACCACTTCATTTCATTAAATCCAACTACTAAAAACATTACCCTCCTTTTAGGTACTCAGATAAAAAGTAGCCTATATGATAATCTAAGGTATCAGATACCTCCATACAAAAATTTCATAAAAATCGATTTATCCGTTCCGTTCGTGAGTTATAAATGGTGTAACCAACACGACTTTGTTTTATGTATATAGATTATAGCAGCCCGTTCCGGTTTCTCACGGGTATAAAAGAAAAATTTCAAGTTATAAATTTTTACACACACTCATAACCTAATAATTTAAATGCCGTCTCTGATATTGACTCCCCTCCCGTGCCCCAGTGACAGCTACATCACATATTATATTGCAGCCTAGCCGAGCGGGTTGAACGACAACCACGCGACTTTTTTCTAATACTTACATTTTTAAATTCGTGATATCTTTCGAATGGAAAGTCCAAATCGAATAATTAAAAAAGTCATATAAAGGTATTAAATCAGTCTTGATTATGAAGTAATTTATTTTGATAAGGATTAATAATAAGGTAAAAATAAAGAGCTTTTACAGAGACGTCATTTTAATTATTTTTTTAATAAAAAAAAACACTTATTGTGACGTAACTATAAGAGTTAGACATATGCTGACGCGACATTTTTTGTAGATAATTATATGTTAGCAAAGTCGTAGTACATTATTTTGTTCTATAATCAGTAGTACTCGCAGCGGACGCGATGTAAGGATTTTTTAAGTTCATCTTTCTACACCTTGGGTTACATTATTGGCATTTTAGTAAGAATCCCTACATTTTTTGGAAAATATAAATATAGCCTATGTTCACCGGAAATAGTGCAACTTTCCAACGGTGAAAGAATTTTACAAATCCGTCAAGTAGTTTCGGAGCCTATTCAATTCAAACAATCAAATATTTCCTCTTTATAATTTTATATTAAATAAGTAATATTTATCCCTGGGCTTAGTGAAAAGTCCGCATTTGAAATGGTAGAAAACGTTACAATTTTAAATATTTGACCGCTCCCCGTAAAAAAAAAAAAAAAAAAAAAAAAATCCTCCTGCTTTATATTTGACGCTTACTACTCTTTAAAATATTTACTATCTGTTATAACTATTTTGAAAACTCCAAAAGAAGCGTTTTGTGATTTGTTTTTTAATTTTAATTAATTCGCGTGTCAGCATTTATTTTCCTTTTTTAATAATTGCTAAATAGTTTTAAAAATTAAAACCCACGCTTTTATATCAGGTTGGACTAAAAAGTTTAAATGTTTTTTTTTTTTTTTTTTTTTTTTTTTTGGGGGGGGGGGGGGGGGATGGTTGCATAGTTACGATTTTCATATGTGTTTCAGTTATTGTAATGTGTCTAGGGTGTCAGGTAATTTTTAATTTCTCAAATTGCTTTTGATTCGTTTATCCAGCGTGTTATTTTGATCCATTTAAGCGGCGACTATAGCCTATGTTCACCGGAAATAGTGTAGCTTTTCAAAGGTGAAAGAATTTTTCAAATCCGTCAACTAGTTTCGGAGCCTATTCAATTCAAATAAACAAACAATCAAATATTTCCACTTTATAATATTAGTATAGATAAATAATGATAAATTTTTGCAATTCCTTGTCTTTGCGAATATAACTTTATGTTATATTAAAATAAAATGTACCACGCAAGATAAATTTCCAATTTTTAACGACTGTTAAAAGTACATCTTTTTCCTAAAAAGTAATATATATTAAAAATATCTCTTTAAAGTTTCCAACAAGTTGATCAATAATTTTAAAGTTTCAAATCTTTAAAACTTTCTGACTTTAATTTCTACTTATTTTTGATAAAAACTGTTTTCAAACTCAAAATGCTAATTTGTCAGATATTTTATACATGTATAACAGTAGGACATATATAACATAAACAAGTACTAGTATTTTTTGATTATGTAAATTTATTAATTGTTAACTATTTTAACTGTAAAAATATTTAGAAAAGAACGCATTTTTTTTTACTATTTTACTTAATAATACTAGACTAAAATCGGGTGCCTATAGTTTCGTATAGTACCAAAAACAAGCCCAGGGGCATATGAAAAGAAAATTGCGCACGGCGCAAAGTTACAAGTTAGCGTCCTCTCCCCCAACTTTTTCTTGTAATGGCCAAAAAATGGCATTGATAGTATAAATGTGGCGCCCCCCCCCCCTCTTTCGGAAGGCGCTGAATAAGTCTCCTCCACATGTACCCTCGCAGCGGCGTGCGAAAAGAAGGGGGAGGCAAAGGGGGCGGTTGCCTCCCCCTTAGGGGGTGCCAAATTTATATTATCAATGACCTTTTTAGTCTGTCACAAGAAAAAAGTTCAGGGAATGGGACGCCAAACTGAAACTTTGCCCCGAGCACAGTTTTCTCTTCGCACACCACTGCCCCCCCTTTCATATATTTTGCAAGGTGAATAAGGAAATTTATAAATTCCAAATATAGCCCCTTGTCCTTTTAAATATACCTATCTATTTCACAAAAGTTCCAATTATAAGCAGCCTTTAAAATTATCAAAATTTCCTTTCTGCTAAAGGGAAACTTTCTGTAATTTGTATAAAATCTACCTTTTTTTGTATGAACTTGAAAAAATATATATATACAAATGAAATGCATAATTTTCTTCTTTGGAAGTTAGCTAAAACTTAAAAATAGTATTAATTCATAAAAATAAAGAATTTGAAATCGTCATTTTTTTTCCAAGAATAATACTGTTAAAATTTACTAATAATCGTTGAAAAAATTAAATCCAATATTTCGAAAGGAGGCGTTTATTTCAACGCATTGCTATAGTCCAATCACCACAAAAAACGCAAGGAAAAGAAGTGATTTCTTTACATTTGCTAAACTGGATTGGTGATAACCAATCAAAGTTTCAAAAGGGCGGGATTTGGCGCAGGCGGAGATCATATAATTATAACACATTATTTGTTCCATTTTTGGTCAAAATCTTTCCAAATTTTGCTCATCCTAATAGCAGTAGAAGTATGGAAAGCATATCATTGGAAAGCTTAAACACTAATCTTTCGTAAAGCGTTTTTAATTTTTTCTGAGTTTTGCTGAAATAGATTTTATAAGACTAAAAAGGACACAACACCTCGAATTTCACTGAATCCAAAATTTAGAGGGTCCTCAGAATTAAACTACAACGAAAATAAAAAAAGTACAAACTAGCCCGGTAATAGAATGTCCTCAGCTATCCTGTAAAAAAAAAAAAATAATGTATGTAAAAATATTAAAATTTCAGCGACATATTAGAAAAGAACGCTCCCATAGACTTTACATTAGCGCTCGGCTTTTACCGCGTGACTAGTGTGTGCTCTTAAGAGCCCACAATAGTCACAGAAAAATTACTCAAAAAGACCCGGATGACCATGTAAAGTCTATGGGAGCGTTCTTTTCTAATATCTCGCTCAAATTTTAATATTTTTGCATGATTTTTTTTGCACAAGATAGCTGAGGACAATCCACAACCGGGCTAGTTTTTACTTTTTCGATTTTGGTTATATATTTTTTATATTACGATAGTTTCAGTTTCAGAACCGGTTTAAACCGGTTTCGAAAGTTAAAGTAATTTTTTAAAGAAAATCTGAAACAAAAATTGAAAAAGTAAAAACTAGCCCGGTTGTGGATTGCCCTCAGCTATCTTGTGCAAAAAAAATCATGCAAAAATATTAAAATTTGAGCGAGATATTAGAAAAGAACGCTCCCATAGACTTTACATGGTCATCCGGGTCTTTTTGAGTAATTTTTCTGTGACTATTGTGGGCTCTTAAGAGCACACACTAGTCACGCGGTAAAAGCCGAGCGCTAATGTAAAGTCTATGGGAGCGTTCTTTTCTAATATCTCGCTTAATTTTCAATATTTTTAAATGATTTTTTTTTCTCAGGATAGCTGAGGACATTCTATTACCGGGCTAGTTTGTACTTTTCTGATTTTCGTTGTAGTTTAATTCTGAGGACCCTTTAAATTTTGGATTTAGTGAAATTCGAGGTGTTGTGCTCTTTTTACTCTTATAAAATCTATTTCAGCAAAATTCAGAAAAAATTAAAAACGCTTCACGGAATATTAGTGTTTAAGCTTTCCAATGATATGCTTTCCATATTTCTACTGCAATTAGGCTGAGCAAAATTTGGAAATATTTTGATCAGAAATGGAATAAAAAAAGCGTTTTAATTATATGCGCTCCGCCTCAGCCAGTCTCCGCCCCTCCTGCCCTTTTGAAAATTACAATTGGTTAACACCAATCCATTTTAGCAAATGAAAGTAACTTTTTTCCCTTCATTGTATTTCCTTTCTGTTATTGGTTTATAGTAACGTGTTAAAATAACCTCCCTTATTTCAAGGTTTTGATTTATTTTTTCTACAATTATTGATAAATTTTAGCTAAAATAGTCTTGAAAAAAATCAACGACTTCTAATTTTTTGTTTTTATAAAACTAACGCTATTTTACTATTATTAAATAATTATAATTAACTTCCAAGGAAGAAAATTATACATTTCTTTGTATATATATTTTTTTTCAAGTCCATACAAAACAAGGTAGATTTGATACAAATTACAGTAAGCTCCTTTTTAGCAAAAAGGAAATTCTGATAATTTTAAAATATAATTGGAACTTTTGTGAAATACATAGGTAGCATTAAAAGGACAAGGAGCTATATTTGGAATTTATAAATTTCCTTATACAGCTTGCAAAATACATGAAACAGGGGGGAGGGGGGGGCAGGGGTGTGCAAAGAGAAAACTGCGCCCGGAGTAAAGTTCAGTTTGGCGCCCCATTCCCTGAACTTTTTCTTGTGACAGACTAAAAATTACGTTAGTAGTAAAAATTTGGCTCCCCCTAAATTTCGATCCCGGGGCAACCACCCCCTTCGTCCCCCTCTTTTTCGCACGGCGCTGCAAGGAGTACATTTTGAGGAGTCTTAATCAACACCGAGCCGTCCGAGGGGGTGGGGGGCGTTACATTTATACTATCAACATCATTCTTGGGCTGTTACAAGAAAAAGTTGGGAAAGGGGGCGCCAAATTGAAACTTTGCCCCGGGCGCAGTTTTCTCTTCCCTGTGTTTGTTTTTGGTGCTATACGATATTAGGCAGCTCAATTTCAGTCCAGTATTATTAAGTAAAACAGTAAAAAAAATAAGCATTTTCAGTTCGAAAAACAGTTTTATCAAAAATAAGCAGAAATTAACGTTAGAAAGTTTTAAAGATTGGTAATTTTAAAATTGTTGATTAACTTGTTTCAAACTTTAAAGAAATATTTTTTAGTATTTATTACTTTTGAGGAAAACGATACACTTTTAACAGTCGTTAAAAATGGGGAATTTATCCTGCGTAATACATTTTATTTTAATATAACATAAAGGTATATTTGCAAAGACAACGAATTGCAAATATTTATCATTATTTATCTATACTAATATTATAAAGAGGAAAGATTTGATTGTTTGTTTGTTTGCATTGAATAGGCTCCGAAACTACTTGACGGATTTGAAAAATTCTTTCGCCGTTGGAAAGTACACTATTTCCGGTGAACATAGACTAAAACCGCCGCTTAAAAGGATAAAAATAAAACGCCGGATAAACGAATCAAAAGCAATTTGAGAAACTAAAGGTTACCTGGCCCACTAGACACATGACAATCACTGAAACACATATGAAAATCGTAACTATGCACCCCCCTCCTCCCCCCCCCAAAAAAAACATTTTAAACTTTTTAGACCGACCTGATATAAAACCGTGTTTTTTAATTTTTAAAACTATTTAGCAATTACTAAAAAAAGGAAAAGAAATGCTGAAACGCAAATTAATTAAAGTTAAAAATAAATCACGAAACGATTGTTTTGGAGTTTTCAAAAAAGTTATAATAGATAGTAAATATTTTAAAGAGTAGTGAGCATCAAATATGGGGAGGGAGGATTTTTTTTTTTTTTTTTTTTTTTTTTTTTTTTAGGAGGAGCAGTCAAATATTTAAAATTGTAACGTTTTCTACAATTTCAAATGCGGACTGTTTCAATAAGCCTAGGGATAAATATTACTTATTTAATTTAATATAAAATTATAAAGAGGAAAGATTTGTTTGTTTGTTTGTTTGAATTGAATTAAATAGGCTCCAAAACTACTTGACGGATTCGAAAAATTCTTTCACCGTATGAAAGCTACACTATTTCCGGTGAACATAGGCTATATTATATTTTCAAAAAAAATATTTCAAATCCTTATTAAAATGCCAATATTGTAACCCAAGGTGTAGAAAAATGAACTTAAAAAATCTTTACATCACGTGCGTTGCGAATACTATTGATTATAGAACAAAATAATGTACTACGACTTTGTTAACATGTAATTATCTACAAAAAATGTCGCAACAGCATATGTCTAACTGTTATAGTTATGTCACAATAAGTGTTTTTTATTTTAAAAAATAATTAAAATGCCGTTTCTGTAAAAGCTCTTTATTGTTACTTTGGTATTGATTCTTATCAAAATAAATTACTTTAAAATCAAGACTGATTTAATGGTTGCCGTTTACAACGCTCGACTAGGCTGCATCATAATGTGTGATATAGGCGTCACTGGGGCACGGGAGGAGAGTCAATGTCAGAGACGGCATTTTAATTATTAGGTTATGAGTGTGTGTGTAAAAATTTATAACTTGAAATTTTTCTTAAATATCCGTGAGAAGTCGGGGCGGGCTGCTATAATCTATATACATAAAGCAAAATCGTGTTAGTTACACCATTTATAACTCAAGAACGGATGGATCGATTTTTATGAAATTTTGTATGGAGCTACCTTAGATTAACATATAAGCTATTTTTTATCCGACTACCTAAAATAAGGGTAATGTTTTTAGTAGTTGAATTTAATGAGATGAAGTGGTAGAAACAATTTGCGGTGTCAGCAGTGACGGGGGACTGGGCGACTTGCTCTACCCGAAGAAAAGCGAAGGCGGGCCGCTAGTTATAGTATAAAAGTAAAAATAATGAAACTGTAAGGCAAAATATAGCATTTTTTTTAAGTCTGCTATTCAGCAAATTTTACTCTCTAATACTTTTCAGAATTGTTTCTTCTTTGGAGTTTCTTGTCGACGTTCAACTAATGCAGCTTCTATCGAGCAGAAGGCTTTTGCATGTTCCAAAACATCATAGTACAAAGTATCGTGGACAAGATTTGTCGAGATACTTACAAACTTTACAAGTTCGTATATATTTAATGGGTGACAATTCAATATAACATTGTAAAACTTTTAGACGATTTTGCAGTTTTTAGCAGTTTTTGTTTGTCCTGGTACAAGGGCAGATCTGGAGACTCCTCAAAAAAGAGGGGGTGGGGACTTTTCAGAAATTTGGAGATTCCAATCGCACCTGCAGCTCGTGTCGGGACATTTTTTTTTTTCATCATGAGTAGGATCGGGGCTAATTTATTTCGTTGCAGGTCGGGTTTCGGTCCGGTTTACTTTCATTTTTTGCCGTTGTTCTGGTTAAATACTTTTTTTTTGCGAGTCGTGTTTGGGTAAGGTTCAATTCTACTTTGCCGCTGCGGGTTGGGTTGGGGTCCGGTTCTCTTTCTTTATTGCTGCTGGTTGGTATTGGGTCTGATTGATTTCTATTTTGTGTGTGGGGGGGGGGGGCAGGTCCGTAGCTAGAAGTGAACAATAGGGGGGCTCAAGTGAATGTAGGGGGGGCTCAAGAGAATGTAAGGGGGGCTCATAATTTTTTCTCTTGCATTGCCACAGAAAGATAAAGTAATGCATATTCATACTGTAGGTACTATGTTTCTTATTAAAAAGTGTTCTAATAACTTCATTTTATACTAAGAAAATTATAGGATGATGAAAGTTTTGAGTGTATAGCTGATCAAAATAAAACATCATGCTAGCTTCTTATGTGCCAATAGGATGAGGGACGTGTTGAACACACTTATTTTAGATACAATTTAGTAATCCTGCAAAATTGTGAAAGGTTAGATTTTTGAACAGAATTTCATTTGAATTTTCGGAACAGAAATTCATTGAGTGACCTTGGAATCTTTTCCAGGGGGGGGCTCAAAATATTTTAGGGGGGGCTGAGCCGCCCATAGCGCCCCCTTAGCTACGGCCCTGGGGGGGGGGTTGAGTTGAGTACTATTTTAATAGCGCTGGTTTGGTTTCGGTCAAGTTGAATTCTTACTTTTTTGCTACTGGTCGAGTGGATTTTTACGTTTTTCTTACGGATAGAGTGGAATTCTACTTTTTATTTGCTTTTCTCTGCATTCTTTTTTGTTGCTGTAGTTGTTTTGGGGTGAAATTAATTTACACTATTTTGGGTTCTGATCTGATTCATAGTGAATTTTCAATCTCGAAAGAAGGATTCGATTCGACCCTATATTTTAAATGAAAGTCTAAATATTTTCTCCGTTATGGGCGAAAATAGTTTAAAGAGTATTATAAAAGAAAATACCGAAGATACTATAAAATGAAACTATATAAACGCCATAACAGACATTTCCAAATAGTTAATTATGAATATTTAAGATTTTACATTACAATTTACATGTTAACACTGCTATTCGCAAGTGTTAACATGTACATTAAAATATCCATACGGAATGTCTCGAATAGAAGATACCTCTATTTAATGAACACTTTTCAACAATTTAGCCATCTTTTTTTGGTAGATTCCGTTATGAGTATATATTAGATATTTATTTTCTATATAAAAGATAAAATTGATATTAGAAATATAAATGTCGACATTTTATAATTCCACTAAAACATGAATTGTTTTTCTTTCATTTCGATTCTAAATTGACAAAAAAAATTTTGGTCGGGTTTTGATTTGATTTCCAATGGTATTTTCGCGTTCGGATCGGAAGCAGGGCAATACTATACGCTCAGGGGTCAATTATTATTATCATTATTATTATTATTTTTTTTTTTTTTTTTTTGTCGAATATTTGAAAAATGAAGTTATTTTAAGTGCAATTCTTAGAGGAACGCTCTTTTCTGATTCAAGGGGAGAACACGAGAATCCTCAAGGGGAGCGATTTCAAAATTTGGAGGTTCGGGCAGGAGGTGATATTTTTCATTGCTGGTGGAGATTATTTCTAAATTTTGCAGTGAGTCGTGTTCGAATCGGCTTGAGATTTTTGCTGTGGGTCGGATTTGGGTCAGTTTGACTTACATTTTTCAAATTCGGTTCTGTTCTGGATAAAATTTCACTTCTGAGAGTAGCACTCAGGTTGATTGATTGGTTGGTTGAATGGGGTTTTATGGCGCAAAGTTACATCAGGATATGCTGCGCAAAGAACAAGGTGGGGATTCGAGTTAATTAGAAAGTTTTGTTAGGGATTTTTTTTTTTTTTTTTTTTGAGTTTGTTTTTTGTAGTAGGCCGGATAGATTTATATTTTTTTGCTACGGACCAAGTTTGAGCAGGCTGACTTAGGAATAGGTTTTGCACTAAAGAGCAAATACTAGATTTTTTTTTCTCTATAAATTATAACATTCAAGTTGAAGATGTAAAACACATTTTTTAATTCTATTAAAATACATGAACTTATTTTCTTTCATTTCAATTTCAGGTGTTCGGGTAAGGGCTCGATTTGACATAATTTGTAATTTTTGAGTTCGGATTGATATATTATAGGTCGGGTTGACTTTAAACGTTTCGGATTCGGGACATTTCTTCTTTTGGATTTTGACAAATTCGGATCTAGTATAAACTGGTTAATGACTGGATTTTTCAATAGATCAGACAATTTTTTATATGAAAAACTATATGTTTGAATATTGACGAGTACATTATACACTATATTGCCATTGATTATGGGACACTTGCGATTTTAGACATTTTGCTAAATATCTAGAAAAATACATGAGGAATCATCTCGAAACTCTTAGTGTATAAATATAATAGTATAACTCATACATCTCCGTGAAGATTTTTTCCCGAAACTCCAAAGGGGGCCGTCAACAAATTAAAAAAGAATGAATATCTTTTGAATAACCCTGTCAAAACTAATGTAGCAAAAAAGCTCAAACTCTAGATTGTAATTGAATGCCTTATTGTAATAAGCCTTGTTCATTTTTATGCAAATAGCATGCATGCTCGCAGAGTAATTAAGGTTTTTATAAAAATGATCCCAAATTTTTCAAAGTTTTTTCCTTATAATTTTCAGAGTTCTTAATATAAAATATTATTTTTTTCAGAAAATATGACAAACAACATTACACACAGTACCCTCTAATCAGAATTAAAAAATAATGAAAATTGTATAAAAAATGAGTTGGTTTACTAAATAATTTTTTACTGCGCATGCGTCAACGATATCAAAATTTCATTTGCATATTATGTTAGCTAAATGTATAGAGCAACTTTTGTGAAAGTCACAAAATCATAACTTGAAAATTCTGACAATAATCGTCAATTGAATAAGTCGAAAATCCGTTATTCTCAAAATGAAGCAAAAACAAGAGGGGTTGTATCCATATATTCATTGATTAGTGTCAATATAGAATACACAATATGGGATGTACTACTGCATTTGGATAAAATCCCTCATTTTTTTGCTTCATTTTGGAAACAACGGATTTTGTCCTTTTTCTATAGACGATTACTTTCAGAATTTTCAAGCTATGATTTTGAGACTTTTACAAATGTTGCTCTATACATTTAGCTAACATAATATGCAAATGAAATTTTGATATCTTTGACGCATGCGCAGTAAAAAATTATATAGCAAACCTACTCATTTTTCATACAATTTTTATTATTTTTTAATTCTGATTACAGGGTACTGTGTGAAATGTTGTTTTTCATATTTTCTGAAAAAAATATTATTTTATATTAAGAACTCTGAAAATTATAATGAAAAAACTTGGAAAAATTTGGGACCATTTTTATAAAAACCTTAATTACTCTGCGAGTGTGCATGCTATTTGCATAAAAATGAACACAGTGTATTACAATAAGGCATTCAATCATAATCTAGAGTTTGAGCGCTTTTGCTACATTAGTTTTGACAGGGTTATTCAAAAGATATTCATTCTTTTTTAATTTGTTGATGGTCCCCTATGGCGTTTCGGTAAAAAATCTTCACGGAGATGTATGACGTATACTATTATATTTATACACTAAGAGTTTCGAGATGATTCCTCATGTATTTTTCTAGATATTTAGTAAAATGTCTAAAATCGCAAGTGTCCCATAATCAATGGCAATATAGTGTATATATATATTCATTTTTCTACTTAAACAACAAAAAAAAAAATTGTTATAATTATATGGGATACCTTTCCCAATTTCCTTCAAATATTAGATTGATTTTGTTTCATTTTGGATTTGTTGATCTGTTTTGTATCAGGCTATTCGGTACTGAATCAGATTTTTTTCTTTTATTTATTTATTTATTTATTTTTAGCGAGCTTGGGTTGGGTTAAAATTGAATTGCTTTTTGAGCCTGGGCATGGAAATTTAGGTTCGGGCAGACCTCTAAAAGAACTAAGTCCACGCCAGGCCCGAAGTGGAAGAAAAAATATAGTGTGGTCAAATTTTGCAAAAAAAAAGTAAGATTTCCGAAAGAGTGAAGACTTGAGTAGAGGTCTGGACGGGCTGGAGTTTCCAGTCTCGCCCCGGCCCGGACCGAATGATTGTTATTTTGGCCCAGCCCGGTATAAAACAAAATATTCGGCCCGAGCCTGGCCCGCTCGTTTACACTTTCACATTTCTAGGCCAGGCCCGGGCCGTACAGAAATCAGTGAAAACAGTCCAGGCCGAAATCGGCCTGCATCTTTATTTCGAAACAAAATCAGATTTTTATCATACAATTATAATTTTTTAAAGATTACTGCATTCATATTTATTGGATGATTTTATAGAAAATTTTTACTGACAATACACAATAAGAACATTAATGATTACTTAGGTTCTTAGACTTTCAACATTCAAATAAAGATGCACTGAAAAATTAATATGGTTTAGAATAAAAGAAAAAAAAAAGGAAGTTAAAATTATCATAACTTTTGAAGCTGTGTAATAAAAAGTACATTTATGAAAATACTTCTTTATCATTTTATCAAAGATTTTCTCAAATTTAGAGGAGCTATTTTTTATGCATTTCTGATTTCATTTCTTTTTGGAAACACATGAGTTTAACAGGTGTTTTTATTCAGAAACAATGTAATGGAATGGCGTTGTCCATTTTTTGATAAACGCAAATACAATGAGCAACACACTATATAAAACGCTAATTTTCATGATATTTATGAAAATATTGTGAAAATTAGAGTTTTGAATCGCATTTCCGGAAGCGACAACATGCAAAAAATGAAAAATCTGAAACCACGTGACAAGAATCTCTTATACCTTAACAAGTATATACAAATATCTTATTTACCAAAAATGAAATATGCTGTTCGATTCCAAATCCCTTCAATAGTCAGGCTTGTCAATTTTGTACCTTTATAGTTAAAAATTAGTCAGAAAATGTGTCAAACTTTCGTGTTGTTCAGAAATGAATTTAAGAAACACTAAGGAGTATATTTCCAAAAAGTACATTAACAGTACGTTAATAGTTTTTATCCCTTTTACAAATAATGTTGTCTGCCCTACACGGCTTACGAATAATTAAGTCTAGTTCTGACCCCGACTATATGTAGAAAAACAGTGCAAACCTGATCTTGACCCGGCTCCAGTTTGCCAAAAAATTATTATACCCGTATAGACTCAAAGCAACTGTCCGATGCTGATTTCTACGCTGTACACGTTACATTTATGTATTGATGTTGTTAAACTAGTATCTACTCGTGACGCACATTTATACTTATGGTCGTTAAACCCATATTCATTGAAAATAGACCTCATTTTAGCGTTTTTACCGAAATCTTTATAACACGCCGGCAGGCCCGTTAAACTTTTTTATCGGACTGGCCCATACGCCCTGTTTATTTATTTATTTTTTTTTTTGCCAGTCTGATACAGGCCGATGCAGATCTCTAGACCTAAGCAAGCCCTAGTCTCATGAGTTAAAACTGGGCCGGCCCAACCCGAGCAGTGATAGCTTCATCCAGTCCGATCAGGTCGCACCGTTCACAATCTTAAACACGATTCATTCATCCCATGGACATCTAATATCATTTTGCAGACCCTTCATTGGGCTCAAAGGGGGAGGGGGCGATCGCCCCATCGCTTCTGGTATTCATCATATTGAAATCTTGCTATTGAATCGCATCTTTTTATATGTCGACAGATGGTTCGTGGGAATTATTACATTGTTCTGCAATGAATAATAAATTTCGAAAGAAAACTTAATTGTAAAACACTGTAACATTAATAAACTGAGTGTGCGGTATCTTCCTTAAAAAAAAAAAAAAAAAAAAAAAAAAAAAGGACGGCGGGAAACAGATGACCAATTTTAACAGGTTTATTATGATTATATATAAAATGGAATGTTTTTATGGAAATTCTTTTTAACACAGAGTATACACGAAACAGCATTTCATTGCATTTCATGTTCAAAGTAGTGAACATAATTTAAATACGCTAGGGACAGTTTTTCTCCGAAGAGCTTTTTACAACCGAATTCTTTTGTGTAACTCTGTAATTGAATGGCAAATGTTTTTCGCCAAATATTATACCGCAAGCATTCTTAAGTCCATTTCAGAAGTTCGTATAAATTTCATTGTTTGTAAAAGAGTAACATTATTACAACAATACATCGCGAAATTATTTTTAGACCAGAGTATAATAGATTACTATGGAGATCCTCTGTGTGTATACTGTAAGTGCTATACATGACATATTTTTTTATAATTGTCTTCCAGAGTACCTCTGTAATGTATATGAATTTCATTACTTTTAAATTAGTATAGCGCTCCTTGAAACATCGCAAATGATTTATCTACATAGATCATAATGTAGCGGAATAATTTTGAGTGATCCTACACATTTCTTATGTTTCTTCAATTTTTTAAAAAGTGTTTAATTTTTTAAAAGTAATTTTTGCTCCTTAAAAAACTTTGTTAGTGTTACGCAGATTTTGCAAAAAGTCCTTAAAATATTTAAGTTTTCTGTTATTTATTAATTGGAGGTGAAAATCTGAGTTCTCTGAAATTCTGATTTAGAAAAATAATTTATATCACCCTTGCCCCCCCCCCCCCTTGTATCAAAATTTCGTTCCCGCCTTTTGCTCTCATCACAGCCTTCAATATTATCCCTTCCAGAAGTATCACTTCGCTGTTTTGCTGTCTATCTCACTGTATCCATGTTTACACAATATTGCCACTTTGTTGTAACAATAAAAAATCTATCACAAAAACTCCTCCCAACTAACTAAAAATGAGATTTTTCCCTCTCATCCTATTAGTAAATGCCTAGAATTTATTCATTGAAACTTTCCCACATTTTATTTTTTTTAAGCCCATTTGTTAATGTTTTAAAAGGCAAATAAAAGTAAGTCATTTAAAAAACTTCTCCATCCCACATACACACCAAAATAAATAATTAATAAATTGTTTCTCCCCCCCCCCCCAGCTCACAAATTTTATACTTTTAAAGTCATCGATTTTTCTAAAACTTTTACTGTAGTAATAAATAATCAAATATAGTTTTACTCTTAACCCCACAAAAATTTATGTTTTCCCCCTATTTCTCCTTACCAAGTACATAAAATTTAGTCTTTAAATCTCTTTATTTTGTGTTTAGCCATATTTGTTAATCTTTAGTCATATAAAGTAAGTCATCTAACAAATTCCCTTCATCCCCCTCCAAAATAAATAAATAAATACTTTTCATTTTTTCCTTCTCAGAAATCTCCAAGAATTATATAAAGGAAATTTTAAACCAATTATTTATATGATTTACGATATTCGAACGAAATGTGGTAATTCAGCATAAAAAACTTTTTCTAAATTTAAAGGGGGGGCGAGTAGCCACCCTTTCTCCCCTTATACTTATTCAATGAATTCTTAAAACTAATCGCCCCCAGGAGGATACCTTCTTTAAATATTCACGGGCTTCCTAACCCAAGCCACCTGAATGATCTTTCTCTTTTCTTTTTCCTCAGATTTCTATTGTCTTCCCTTTTTCTTTGTTTCACTCTCGTTGTGGTTTTTTTTTCCCGGAGGTGAGGGCAATTTGTATGAGCCGATATCACTCTGTATATCGATGGAGAATTGTAAACCACCCACGTGTTTGCTGTGTGTAACGTCACGTGTTTGTAGGAAAGAGTAGAAGTTAACCGGATTCAAATGCAACCCACAACAAAAAGTAAAAAATTAAACCCGACCAGCAGCAAAAAATAGAAGCGAACCGGACAACAAATTTTGTAAAATGATCGCGGAGAAAACACGAATTTCTTCAAAATATCGTGAAACAGACGCACATTTTGTACAAAAATTGCAAAAAAGAACGAACATTTTACCAAAGAATTCACCCCAATAAATTCGGGTCAACCCGAACCCTTCTCGATAAAGTAACAAGTAAGAAAAATAACGCGTTAAGCATTGATTATGAAGCACTTTCCAACACTTAATGAAATCTTTAACAAAACTTTGTTATTTAGGGAAATAATAGTGTATAGCCAAATATACCCAAATATGTATTCCAGTACTTTTGAACAGCTCTGTATTTCATATGTCACTTGATATAATGGGAAAATTTAGTTTAGCAAGAAAATACCCAGTAGCTTGAAATATATTTTTCAGCATTTTCATACTATCAGATGGAAACATACTTGAATACTTTTGTTCAGCCCTGTAGTTTACATTGTACCTTTATTACACGTCAGCATTAGGCTAAAATTTATTGTAAACTAAAACATTTTTAAAACAACTGAAATCACATTCTCATAAATTATCATTCATAGGCGTCCATGTACCGAATTCTTTGCGTGGCCCTGTATATCCTTTTATCTATATTTTGCAAACATTTCTCAGTAAATTCAATGAAGCTCAGCGTAAAAATGCATAGCTTATTTAAGAACTACGTTTAAATAATCTATGCTCATATTCAGTAACGTTGGTGAGCTCTTTTGGGTAGCCCTGTATATCAACTATAACATTTATACACACCACATAATGTGCATATTTTTAGCGAAATATAAACGCGCATATCATAATTAAAATGCATTTCATCCCTCCATCAGCCATCATCGGACACATATACGGTACTTCGGAAAGAATATGCTATTTGAAATCTTTTGTATGGCCCTGTAAATGCTATGTACTTCATATTATGCAAGACAGTAGCGTATAATTTATATTAAGCTTCAGTGACATATATCAATTTTATTATACATGAAACAGCTTAATATATTTAAAATATGCCACACACAATTCCCCCTTTTACCATTATCTAATGGAATTCTTTTGTGTGGCCATGTAAATGAATAATAGCTAAATTTTCATCTTATATTTTATAGAATGCATATTTTAATATGTTTGACAGGGTATAATATAGAGGTCTGCACGGGCCCGGGCTTGGCCCGTGGCCCGTACCCGGCCCGGCGAAATCGTTTCAAATTTTCTAACGGGCCGGGCCGGGCCGGGCCGGCAGAATTAGAATAGTTTTCTCTACGAGCCGGGCCGGGCCGACAAACAAAATAAACGGGCCGGGCCGGGCCGGCAAAAAAATTGAACCGGTCATACGGGCCGGGCCGGGCCGATAAAAAAATTTTCGGGCCTACCGGCCCGTTTTGAAGATTTAAACAGAAACGATAAAATATGATCTATTTTCAAGGCAAATGGTTTTAACGAGAATAAATATAAATGTGCGTCACGAGCCATACAAGTTTGACAGCATCAATATCAAAATGTAACTTGTACTGTGTGAGATCGGCATCGGACAGTTAAATTGTGTGTAACCCGTTTTAATATTTTTTTAGCTGACTCATACAGGGTCGAGATCAAGCTTGCATTATTTTTCTACATATAGACTTGCCGGACCGGAACAAGACAATTGTTCTCAAGATCTGTAGGGCAGACAACATGATTTGTAAAATTATTAACAGCGATAAAAAACTTATGTTAGATTAATCTTTGGATATATACTTCTTGATGGTTTTTAAATTAATTTCTCAATAACGCGAAAGTTTGATGGTTTTTAAATTAATTTCTCAATAACGCGAAAGTTTGACACATTTTCAGATTAATTTTTAATTGTAAAAGTATAAAAGTGATAAGCCTGACTATTGAAGGCATTTGGAATCGAATAGCATTTTTCATTTTTAATGAATAAAATACTTGCATAAATTTGTTCAGATACAATAGTTTCTCAAATGGTTGCAGGTTTTTCTCCCTTCCCATGCTATAGCTTCCGGAAATTCTATTGAAAATGCTAACTATAACAATAATTTATTTCCTTTCAGTATTCTTAAATTGCTTGTATCAAAAAACGGATAATGCCACTTGATTATATAATTTCTGAATAAAGATACCAGCTGTGCGTTTCTGAGAAAAAAATGAATTTAGAAATGTATCAGAAAGGCGCATATTTGAGTTAACGAATGAATTTGGATTTAAAATCTTTAATAAAATGATATAGAAATATTTTTATAAATCTTCTTTTATTAAACAGCTTCAAAAGTTACGATGTTTTTAACTTTCTTTCTTTTATCTTTTATTCTATGCCATATTAATTTCTTGATGAATCTTTATTTGATTGTTGAAAGCCTAAGAATCTTAGTAATCACTAATGTTGCTAATGTGTATTTCCTGTAAATTATACTGTAAAATCATTCCATAGATATGTATGCAGTATTCTTTAAAGAAATCTTAATTATATGAAAAAAATCTGAATTTTTTAGAAATCGTAGAAATTGTAACGGGCCAAAACGGGCCGGGCCGGGCCGGGCCTGTTTTCACTGATTTCTGTACGGGCCGGGCCTAAAATATAAAAATTTAAACGGGCCGGGCCCGGGCCGAACTTTTGAGTTTTACAACGGGCCGGGTCGGGCCGAAAAAAATTTTCTACGGGCCGGGCCTGGAAATTCCGGCCCGTGCAGACCTCTAGTATAACATCTTTAAAATTTTTTTGAAACGATTTTTCCATATAGGCCGTAATGTAATGGGAAACTTTTGATTCGCCCTGTAGATAAACTAATCATGGTAGAAACTTTATTTTCAATAGGGTTCGTGCTAGGGTAAACGTCAATAACGTCCTAAAATTTCATGGCAATTCGAGTATATAAACGATTTTTCCCCATGGGCCGTAATGTAAATGAAAACTTTTGATTCTCCTTGCAGATAAACTAATCATGATAGAAACTTAATTTTCAATAGCGTTCGCGATAGGGTAAACGTCAATAACGTCCTAAAATTTCATGGCAATCCGAGTATATTAACGATTTTTCCCCATAGGCCGTAATGTAATGGAAAACTTTTGATTCGCCCTGTAGATAAACTAGTCATGGTAGAAACTTCATTTTCAATAGCATTCGTGCTAGGGTAAACGTCAATAACGTCCTAAAATTTCATGGCAATCCGAGTATATTTACGGGAGTTAGAGCGCGGACAGACAGACAGACGGCCATCCGACCAGACGGACAGACAAACCGAATGCATAAGCACTTTTCAACTTTGTTGGAAAGTGCTAAAAACCAAATCCTAAAGTGTCCCAAATGCGCTAAGCACTGCTAAAAAGTAAAAGTCAACCAGATTAAAAACAAAATGTAGCAGTCAACGAGACCCAAATCTGACAAAAAAAAAAAAAAAAAAATCAGAAATTAACTTGAACAGCAGCAAAGAGTGGAACTCAACCCGACCCAATCTCGACCCAAGTAGGAATTAACCCAGACAGGAGCAAAAAATGGAAGCCAACCGGACCCAAACCCGACCCACAGCAAAAAAGTAAAAAAAGAAAAACACGACCCACATAAAAACAAGTATGAAAAATCATGCGTTAAGCATAGATTATGAAGCACTTTCCAACACTTAATGAAATCTTTTACAAAATTTTTTATTTAGGGAAATAATAGTGTATAGCCAAATATACCCAAATATGTATTCCAGTACATTAGAACAGCCCTGTATTTCATATGTCAGTTCATATAATGGGAAAATTTAGCTTAGCAAGAAAATACCCAGTAGCTTAAGATTTCTTTTTCAGCAATTCATACTATTAGATGGAAACATACTTGAATACTTTTGTTCAGCCCTGTAATTTACATTGTACCTTTATTATACGTCAGCATTAGGCTAAAATTTATTGTAAACTAAAACACTTTTAAAACAACTGAAATCACATTCTCATAAATCATCATTCATACGCGTCCATGTACCGAATTCTTTGCGTGGCCCTGTATATCCTTTTATCTATATTCTGCAAACATTTCTCAGTAAATTGAATGAAGCTCAGCGTAAAAATGCATAGCTTATTTAAGAACCACGTTTAAATAATTTACGCTCATATTCAGTAACGTTGGTGAGGTCTTTATGGGTAGCCCTGTATATCAACTATAACATTTATACACACCATATAATGTGCATATATTTAGCGAAATATAAACGCGCATATCATAATTAAAATGCATTTCATCCCTCCATCAGCCATCATCGGACACATATACGGTACTTCGGAAAAAATATACTATTTGAAATCTTTTGTGTGGCCCTGTAAATGCTATGTACTTCATATTATGCAAGACAGTAGCGTATAATTTATATTAAGCTTCAGAGACATATATCAATTTTATTATACATGAAAAAGCTTAATATATTTAAAATATGTAATGCGAAACTTTTGACTCACCCTGTAGATAAACTAAGAAACTTCAATTTCGATAGGACTTGTGCTAGGGTAAACGTCAATAACGTCCTAAAATTTCATAGCAAACCGAGTATATTAACGATTTTTCCCCTTAGGCCGTAATGTAATGGGAAAATTTTGTTTCGCCCTGTAGATAAACTAATCATGGTAGAAACTTCATTTTCGATAGGACTTGTGCTAGGGTAAACCTCAATAACGTCCTAAAATTCCATGGCAATCCGAGTATATTAACGATTTTTCCCCATAGGCCGTAATGTAATGGGAAACTTTTGATTCGTCCTGTAGATAAACTAATCATGGTAGATACTTCATTTTCAATAGGGTTCGTGCTAGGGTAAACATCAATAACGTATAAAAATTTCATAGCAATCCGAGTATATTTACGGGAGTTAGAGTGCGGACAGACGGACAGACGGACAGACGGCCATCCGGCCAGACGGACAGACAAACCGAATGCATAAGCACTTTTCAACTTTGTTGGAAAGTGCTAAAAAATGAGCTCCGACCCGTGCATTACACTGGAGTACCCAAATTTCTAAAATCCTCCCCCCCCCCCCCCCCCTTGAGGACTCTCAAGATCAGCCCTTGGTCTTCGCCTCCCTTTATATCAAAATTTCGCTTCGCCTTTTGAATCTGTCACTATCTTCTAAATTGCACTTACAAAAATATCACTTCGTTTTGTAGTCTACTCCACAATACCCATATTTGTAGCATACAAGTCACTTTAGTATACCAATAAACAATCAATCACAAAATTTCCCCCCCCCTCCCCACGACTGAAATTAGGATTTATCATTTTGTTCCTTTAAGTGCAGAAAATTTAGTTCTTTAAATAATTCCCACTTTTATTATTTTTTTAAACCGATTTATAAATATTTTGAAAGGCAAATAAATAATAAGTCATCTAATAAACATCTCCCCCCTACACACACACACAAAAATAAATAAATAATGTGCTTATTTCTTTTTTTCCTCAGCTCACAAATTTTAAACAAACACAATTTCCACCATTTTTTGAGGGGGGGGCATTGCACTATTTTCTCCCCTACCCATATGTCACTAAATTTAAAATCTTTGAAAGTTTTTTTTTGTTTGTTTTTTTCCATAGGTTTATACATATTTTATTCTAAAAATAAATAATTAATCGTAAACAACCCATAAATATCGTTGTATACCTCCCCCCCTCGTTCTTTTGAAGTACACAAAATTAAAAATCTTTAAAACACTTTTAAGTTATATTTTTCGTCCTATTAATAAATATTCAAGAAGGTAAATAAGCTGTCATCTATAAAACTATCCTACTATCTCTCCCCCCCCCCCCCAAAAAAAAAATCCGTTTTTTCCCTCTACCTCCCCCCCCTTCTCAGCTTACAAAATTAAATTCTTTCTTTTTTCTCTCCGTATTTTAATTAAAAAAAATAATTAAAACCTGAAATCCTCCTTCTGCACAAATAATTAAGTCTTTAAATATGTTTAATTTTTTTTTAAGTGCTAATTATAAATCTCTGCTAACTATAATATTAACAAAATCTTTTTAACAATGTAGGAAAGTGTTAAAAATAAAGCGATAGATGCATTAAATTCTACACAAAACACATGTTTACATTTTTTGCGTATTGTGTTTGTGCATTTCATACAGTAAAATATCTTTAGAGAGATATTTAAATAAAATATTGGGATTTTCACAACAAAAGCCATTCTTAACTGACTGTATCATTTAAAAAACAGTTTTCAGAATCCCCCCCCCCCCTCCTATAGACTTTACTGCTATGTCAGTGCTCAAAATAAAAAATTGTTAGAGCTCCTTGCGGCATTTATATAATGCTTGTAAAAATCATCAAGAATCTAAATTTTCTTCCACCTGAAATATTGACAAAATATTTTGCTTTATTGACTTAACATCACACAAAGTTTTTAAAATTTGCTACACTTTTTCTGTCACATTTGTCACTACAAACAATAATAAATTATGTATTATGTCTATAAACGACTAGGCTGGGATTAACACCTATTTCTCCTTTCTTCAAAATTTCTATTTCCTGTTCTCCCTTGCTTGCTTGCTTGCCTTTCCGCAAAAAATAAACAATGTTTAAATATTTAAATTTGTCTAGATATTTTTCTCATAATTTTATTAATTCATTCATCAACCTCCAGTTCTATTTATCTTGATAAGTTTCGTATTCTAAAAAGAATCCCCTCCCCTCTTACCCCCCCCCCAAAAAAATAGTTATTTAAACTACTTGTACCTGATATCTCCCCCCCCCCCCTCATTCAATATTAATTTTTTATTTTTATTTTTTATTTTTTTTCTAATTGCGTTAAGTAAATAAAATAGTTTTTATTTTGTAGTAATCTATCTAAATTAATCATTCGTTTATTTTCTGAAAATCAAACCATTTTAATTTTGGAACGCTAATCGTAAAGAGATTGAAATTCTTTTGAGCTCCGATTCGAATGCATTTACGCAAAGTACTGGGAAATCAGTTGAAAAAAATCCTTTAAACATGTAATCGGCTAAAATTGCGCACCTTGGAAGAGAAAAATCGTCGCAGATAATTGGTTAAGAGCATTCTATTTTCTAATTGGATGATTGCATGTCAATCAAAGTAATTTTAGCCCATCCTTCGAATCCGCTGAAAAATCGAGTCGCCATCTTGAATTGTCTTGGCTTGTGACTAGCGTGTGCTCTTAAGAGCCCACAATAGTCACAGAAAAATTACTCAAAAAGACCCGGATGACCATGTAAAGTCTATGGGAGCATTCTTTTCTAATATTTCGCTCAAATTTTAATATTTTTGCATGATTTTTTTGCACAAGATAGCTGAGGGCAATCCACAACCGGGCTAGTTTTTACTTTTTCGATTTTGGTTATATATTTTTTATATTACGATAGTTTCAGTTTCAGAACCGGTTTAAACCGGTTTCGAAAGTTAAAGTAATTTTTTAAAGAAAATCTGAAACAAAAATTGAAAAAGTAAAAACTAGCCCGGTTGTGGATTGCCCTCAGCTATCTTGTGCAAAAAAATCATAAGAGCCCACAATAGTCACAGAAAAATTACTCAAAAAGACCCGGATGACCATGTAAAGTCTATGGGAGCGTTCTTTTCTAATATCTCGCTCAAATTTTAATATTTTTGCATGATTTTTTTTGCACAAGATAGCTGAGGGCAATCCACAACCGGGCTAGTTTTTACTTTTTCGATTTTTGTTTCAGATTTTCTTTAAAAAATTACTTTAACTTTCGAAACCGGTTTAAACCGGTTCTGAAACTGAAACTATCGTAATATAAAAAATATATAACCAAAATCGAAAAAGTAAAAACTAGCCCGGTTGTGGATTGCCCTCAGCTATCTTGTGCAAAAAAATCATGCAAAAATATTAAAATTTGAGCGAGATATTAGAAAAGAACGCTCCCATAGACTTTACATAATCATCCGGGTCTTTTTGCGTACTTTTTCTGTGACTATTGTGGGCTCTTAAGAGCACACACTAGTCACACGCCAAGGCAAATCAAGATGGCGACGCACTTTTTCAGCGGATTCGAAGGATGGGCTAAAATTACTTTGACTGACATGCAATCATCCAATTAGGAAATAGAATGCTCTTAACCAATTATTTGCGACGATTTTTCTCTTCAAAGGTGTGCAATTCCAGCCGATTTCATGTTTAAAGGATTTTTTTCAACTGATTTCCCAGTACTTTGCGTAAATGCATTCGAATCGGAGCTCAAAAGAATTTCAATCTCTTTACGATTAGCGTTCCAAAATTAAAATGGTTTGATTTTCAGAAAATAAACGAATGATTAATTTAGATAGATTACTATAAAATAAAAACTATTTTATTTACTTAACGCAATTAGAAAAAAAATAAAAAATAAAAATAAAAAATTAATATTGAATGAGGGGGGGGGGGATATATCAGGTACAAGTAGTTTAAATAACTATTTTTTTGGGAGGGGGGGGGTAAGAGGGGAGGGGATTCTTTTTAGAATACGAAACTTATCAAGATAAATAGAACTGGAGGTTGATGAATGAATTAATAAAATTATGAGAAAAATATCTAGACAAATTTAAATATTTAAACATTGTTTATTTTTTGCGGAAAGGCAAGCAAGCAAGCAAGGGAGAACAGGAAATAGAAATTTTGAAGAAAGGAGAAATTGGTGTTAATCCCAGCCTAGTCGTTTATAGACATAATACATAATTTATTATTGTTTGTAGTGACAAATGTGACCGAAAAAGTGTAGCAAATTTTAAAAACTTTGTGTGATGTTAAGTCAATAAAGCAAAATATTTTGTCAATATTTCAGGTGGAAGAAAATTTAGATTCTTGATGATTTTTACAAGCATTATATAAATGCCGCAAGGAGCTCTAACAATTTTTAATTTTGAGCACTGACATAGCAGTAAAGTCTATAGGAGGGGGGGGGGAATTCTGAAAACTGTTTTTTAAATGATACAGTCAGTTAAGAATGGTTTTTGTTGTGAAAATCCCAATATTTTATTTAAATATCTCTCTAAAGATATTTTACTGTATGAAATGCACAAACACAATACGCAAAAAATGTAAACATGTGTTTTGTGTAGAATTTAATGCATATCTATCGCTTTATTTTTAACACTTTCCTACATAGTTAAAAAGATTTTGTTAATATTATAGTTAGCAGAGATTTATAATTAGCACTTAAAAAAAATTAAACATATTTAAAGACTTAATTATTTGTGCAGAAGGAGGATTTCAGGTTTTAATTATTTTTTTTTATTAAAATACAGAGAAAAAAAAAGAAAGAATTTAATTTTGTAAGCTGAGAAGGGGGGGGGAGGTAGAGGGGAAAACGGATTTTTTTTTTGGGGGGGGGGAGATAGTAGGATAGTTTTATAGATGACATCTTATTTACCTTCTTGAATATTTATTAATAGGACGAAAAATATAACTTAAAAGTGTTTTAAAGATTTTTAATTTTGTGTACTTCAAAAGAACGAGGGGGGGGGAGGTATACAACGATATTTATGGGTTGTTTACGATTAATTATTTATTTTTAGAATAAAATATGTATAAACCTATGGAAAACAAACAAACAAAAAAAAAAACTTTCAAAGATTTTAAATTTAGTGACAAATGGGTAGGGGAGAAAATAGTGCAATGCCCCCCCCCCCCCTCAAAAAATGGTGGAATTTGTGTTTGTTTAAAATTTGTGAGCTGAGGAAAAAAAGAAATAAGCACATTATTTATTTATTTTCGTGTGTGTGTGTAGGGGGGAGATGTTTATTAGATGACTTATTATTTATTTACCTTTCAAAATATTTATAAATCGGTTTTATAATAAAAGTGGGAATTATTTAAAGAACTAAATTTTCTCCACTTAAAGGAACAAAATGATAAATCCTAATTTCAGTCGTGGGGAGGGGAGGAGGAAATTTTGTGATTGATTGTTTATTGGTATACTAAAGTGACTTGTATGCTACAAATATGGGTATTGTGGAGTAGATTACAAAACGAAGTGATATTTTTGTAAGGTGCAATTTAGAAGATAATGACAGATTCAAAAGGCGAAGCGAAATTTTGATATAAAGGGAGGCGAAGACCAAGGGCTGATCTTGAGAGTCCTCAAGGGGGGGGGAGGATTTTAGAAATTTGGGTACTCCAGTGTAATGCAGGGGTCGGAGCTCATTTTTTTTATGTGGGTCGTGTTTTTCTTTTTTTACTTTTTTGCTGTGGGTCGGGTTTGGGTCCGGTTGGCTTCCATTTTTTGCTCCTGTCTGGGTTAATTCCTACTTGGGTCGGGTTGAGTTCCACTCTTTGCTGCTGTTCAAATTAATTTCTGATTTTTTTTTTTTTTTTTTTTTTTTTTTTTTTGTCAGATTTGGGTCTCGTTGACTGCTACATTTTGTTTTTAATCTGGTTGACTTTTACTTTTTAGCAGTGCTTAGCGCATTTGGGACACTTTAGGATTTGGTTTTTAGCACTTTCCAACAAAGTTGAAAAGTGCTTATGCATTCGGTTTGTCTGTTCGTCTGGTCGGATGGCCGTCTGTCTGTCTGTCCGCGCTCTAACTCCCGTAAATATACTCGGATTGCTATGAAATTTTTATACGTTGTTGATGTTTACCCTAGCACGACACCTATTAAAAATGAAGTATCTACCATAATTAGTTTATCTACAGAGAGAATCAAAAGTTTCCCATTACATTACGGCGTATGGGGAAAATCGTTAATATACTCGGATTGCCATGAAATTTTAGGACGTTATTGACGTTTACCCTAGCACGAATGCTATTGAAAATGAAGTTTCTACCATGACTAGTTTATCTACAGGGTGAATCAAAATTTTTCCATTACATTACGGCCTATGGGGAAAAATCGTTAATATACTCGGATTGCCATGAAATTTTAGGACGTTATTGACGTTTACCCTATCACGAACGCTATTGAAAATTAAGTTTCTACCATGATTAGTTTATCTGCAAGGAGAATCAAAAGTTTTCATTTACATTACGGCCCATGGGGAAAAATCGTTTATGTACTCGAATTGCCATGAAATTTTAGGACGTTATTGACGTTTACCCTAGCACAAACCCTATTGAAAATAAAGATTAGTTTATCCCCATGATTAGTTTATCTACAGGGCGAATCAAAAGTTTCCCATTACATTACGGCCTATATGGAAATATCGTTTCAAAAAAATTTTAAAGATGTTATACCCTGTCAAACATATTAAAATATGCATTCTATAAAATATAAGATGAAAATTTAGCTATTATTCATTTACATGGCCACAAAAAAGAATTCCATTAGATAATGGTAAAAGGGGGAATTGTGTGTGGCATATTTTAAATATATTAAGCTGTTTCATGTATAATAAAATTGATATATGTCACTGAAGCTTAATATAAATTATACGCTACTGTCTTGCATAATATGAAGTACATAGCATTTACAGGGCCATACAAAAGATTTCAAATAGCATATTCTTTCCGAAGTACCGCATATGTGTCCGATGATGGCTGATGGAGGGATGAAATGCATTTTAATTATGATATGCGCGTTTATATTTCGATAAAAATATGCACATTATATGGTGTGTATAAATGTTATAGTTGATATACAGGGCTACCCAAAAGAGCTCACCAACGTTACTGAATATGAGCATAGATTATTTAAACGTGGTTCTTAAATAAGCTATGCATTTTTACGCTGAGCTTCATTGAATTTACTGAGAAATGTTTGCAAAATATAGATAAAAGGATATACAGGGCCACGCAAAGAATTCGGTACATGGACGCCTATGAATGATAATTTATGAGAATGTGACTTCAGTTGTTTTAAAAGTGTTTTAGTTTACAATAAATTTTAGCCTAATGCTGACGTGTAATAAAGGTACAATGTAAACTACAGGGCTGAACAAAAGTATTCAAGTATGTTTCCCTCTGATAGTATGAAAATGCTGAAAAATAAATTTCAAGCTACTGGGTATTTTCTTGCTAAACTAAATTTTCCCATTATATCAAGTGACATATGAAATACAGAGCTGTTCAAAAGTACTGGAATACATATTTGGGTATATTTGGCTATACACTATTATTTCCCTAAATAACAAAGTTTTGTTAAAGATTTCATTAAGTGTTGGAAAGTGCTTCATAATCAATGCTTAACGCGTTATTTTTCTTACTTGTTACTTTAACGAGAAGGGTTCGGGTTGACCCGAATTTATTGGGGTGAATTCTTTGGTAAAATGTTCGTTCTTTTTTGCAATTTTTGTACAGAATGTGCGTTTGTTTCACGATATTTTGAAGAAATTCGTGTTTTCTCCGCGATCATTTTACAAAATTTGTTGTCCGGTTCGCTTCTATTTTTTGCTGCTGGTCGGGTTTAATTTTTTACTTTTTGTTGTGGGTTGCGTTTGAATCCGGTTAACTTCTACTCTTTCCTACAAACACGTGACGTTACACACAGCAAACACGTGGGTGGTTTACAATTCTCCATCGATATACAGAGTGATATCGGCTCATACAAATTGCCCTCACCTCCGGGAAAAAAAACCACAACGAGAGTGAAACAAAAAAAAAGAAAGACAATAGAAATCAGAGGAAAAAGAAAAGAGAAAGATCATTCAGGTGGCTTGGGTTAGGAAGCCCGTGAATATTTAAAGAAGGTATCCTCCTGGGGGCGATTAGTTTTAAGAATTCATTGAATAAGTATAGGGGGAGAAAGGGTAGCTACTCGCCCCCCCCCCTTTAAATTTAGAAAAAGTTTTTTATGCTGAATTACCACATTTCGTTCGAATATCGTAAATCATATAAATAATTGGTTTAAAATTTCTTTTATATAATTGTTGGAGATTTCTGAGAAGGAAAAAATGAAAAGTATTTATTTATTTATTTTGGAGGGGGATGAAGGGAATTTGTTAGATGACTTACTTTACATGACTAAAGATTAACAAATATGGCTAAACACAAAATAAAGAGATTTAAAGACTAAATTTTATGTACTTGGTAAGGAGAAATAGGGGGAAAACATAAATTTTTGTGGGGTTAAGAGTAAAACTATGTTTGATTATTTATTACTACAGTAAAAGTTTTAGAAAAATCGATGACTTTAAGGGTGTATTTCGATTCAAACTGCCTATTTTCCGATTTATTTTTGAACTCATTATTGCTCTCAAATACACCAAACTTTCAAAATCGCTTATTTGGAAAGTGCACAAGGTGCCGTAAAGGTCAATTCTTTGATAAGTGCACAAAACATTGCAAAAAAAGCAATCAAAAACGGCATTTCGAACCGATTTTTCCCAAGCGGGAGATTTGAGAACGAAAAAAGGGGTCATACTGAGAAGATAATTGTTTATAACTCAAATTCTAATAAATTGAGCGTAAAAAAACATCACTCGTCACCTCATACGTCCCTTCAAGAATCCTCTCAGCAAATTTCATGTTTCTACGTTAAAAAATGTGTCTGAAATTGTATCGGAAAATTTCGAGCTGTTGAAGATGGAAAAGCGTTTTTTCGAATACACCCTTAAAAGTATAAAATTTGTGAGCTGAGGGAGAAACAATTTATTAATTATATATTTTGGTGTGTATGTGGGATGGAGAAGTTTTTTAAATGACTTACTTTTATTTGCCTTTTAAAACATTAACAAATGGGCTTAAAAAAAAATAAAATGTGGGAAAGTTTCAATGAATAAATTCTAGGCATTTACTAATAGGATGAGAGGGAAAAATCTCATTTTTAGTTAGTGGGGAGGAGTTTTTGTGTTAGATTTTTTATTGTTACAACAAAGTGGCAATATTGTGTAAACATGGATACAGTGAGATAGACAGCAAAACAGCGAAGTGATACTTCTGGAAGGGATAATATTGAAGGCTGTGATGAGAGCAAAAGGCGGGAACGAAATTTTGATACAAGGGGGGGGGGGGGCAATGGTGACATAAATTATTTTTCTAAATCAGAATTTCAGAGAACTCAGATTTTCACCTGCAATTAATAAATAACAGAAAACTTAAATATTTTTAAGGACTTTTTGCAAATTCTGCATAACACTAACAAAGTTTTTTAAGGAGCAAAAATTACTTTTAAAAAATTAAACACTTTTTAAAGTATTGAAGAAACATAAGAAATGTGTAGGATCACTTAAAATTATTCCGCTACATTATGATCTATGTAGATAAATCATTTGCGGTGTTTCAAGGAGGGCTATACTAATTTAAAAGTAATGAAATTCATATACATTACAGAGGTACTCTGGAAGACAATTATAAAAAAATATGTCATGTATAGCACTTACAGTATACACACAGAGGATCTCCATAGTAATCTATTATACTCTGGTCTAAAAATAATTTCGCGATGTATTGTTGTAATAATGTTACTCTTTTACAAACAATGAAATTTATACGAACTTCTGAAATGGACTTAAGAATGCTTGCGGTATAATATTTGGCGAAAAACATTTGCCATTCAATTACAGAGTTACACAAAATAATTCGGTTGTAAAAAGCTCTTCGGAGAAAAACTGTCCCTAGCGTATTTAAATTATGTTCACTACTTTGAACATGAAATGCAATGAAATGCTGTTTCGTGTATACTCTGTGTTAAAAAGAATTTCCATAAAAACATTCCATTTTATATATAATCATAATAAACCTGTTAAAATTGGTCATCTGTTTCCCGCCGTCCTTTTTTTTTTTTTTTTTTTTTTTTTTTAAGGAAGATACCGCACACTCAGTTTAGCTTTATTAATGTTACAGTGTTTTACAATTAAGTTTTCTTTCAAAATTTATTATTTGCAGAACAATGTAACAATTCCCACGAACCATCTGTCGACATATAAAAAGATGCAATTCAATAGCAAGATTTCAATATGATGAATACCAGAAGCGATGGGGCGATTGCCCCCTCCCTTTTTGAGCCCAATGAAGGGTCTGCAAAATGATATTAGATGTCCATAGGATAAATGAATCGTGTTTAAGATTGAGAACGGTGCGACCTGATCGGACTGGACGAAGCTGTCACTGCTCGGGTTGGGCCGGGCCAGTTTTAACTCATGAAACTAGGGCTTGCTTAGGTCTAGAGATCTGCATCGGCCTGTATCAGACTGGCAAAAAAAAAATAAATAAATAAATAAACAGGCCGTATGGGCCAGTCCGATAAAAAAGTTTAACGGGCCTGCCGGCGTGTTATAAAGATTTCGGTAAAAACGCTAAAATGAGGTCTATTTTCAATAACTATGGGTTTAAAGACCATAAGTATAAATGTGCGTCACGAGTAGATACTAGTTTAACAACATCAATACATAAATGTAACGTGTACAGCGTAGAAATCGGCATCGGACAGTTGCTTTGAGTCTATACGGGTATAATAATTTTTTGGCAAACTGGAGCCGGGTCAAGATCAGGTGTGCACTGTGTTTCTACATATAGTCGGGGTCAGAATTAGACTTAATTATTCGTAAGCCGTGTAGGGCAGACAACATTATTTGTAAAAGGGATAAAAACTATTAACGTACTGTTAATGTACTTTTTGGAAATATACTCCTTAGTGTTTCTTAAATTCATTTCTGAACAACACGAAAGTTTGACACATTTTCTGACTAATTTTTAACTATAAAGGTACAAAATTGACAAGCCTGACTATTGAAGGGATTTGGAATCGAACAGCATATTTCATTTTTGGTAAATAAGATATTTGTATATACTTGTTAAGGTATAAGAGATTCTTGTCACGTGATTTCAGATTTTTCTCCTTTTGCATGTTGTCGCTTCCGGAAATGCGATTCAAAACTCTAATTTTCACAATATTTTCATAAATATCATGAAAATTAGCGTTTTATATAGTGTGTTGCGCATTGTATTTGCTTTTATCAAAAAATGGATAACGCCATTCCATTACACTGTTTCTGAATAAAAACACCTGTTAAACTCATGTGTTTCCAAAAAGAAATGAAATCAGAAATGCATAAAAAATAGCTCCTCTAAATTTGAGAAAATCTTTGATAAAATGATAAAGAAATATTTTCATAAATGTACTTTTTATTACACAGCTTCAAAAGTTATGATAATTTTAACTTCCTTTTTTTTTTCTTTTATTCTAAACCATATTAATTTTTCAGTGCATCTTTATTTGAATGTTGAAAGTCTAAGAACCTAAGTAATCATTAATGTTCTTATTGTGTATTGTCAGTAAAAATTTTCTATAAAATCATCCAATAAATATGAATGCGGTAATCTTTAAAAAATCTTAATTGTATGATAAAAATCTGATTTTGCTTCGAAATAAAGATGCAGGCCGATTTCGGCCTGGACTGTTTTCACTGATTTCTGTACGGCCCGGGCCTGGCCTAGAAATGTAAAAGTGTAAACTAGCGGGCCAGGCTCGGGCCGGGCCAAAATAACAATCATTCGGTCCGGGCCGGGGCGAGACTGGAAACTCCAGCCCGTCCAGACCTCTACTCAAGTCTTCACTCTTTCGGAAATCTTACTTTTTTTCTGCAAAACTTGACCACACTATATTTTTTCTTCCACTTCGGGCCTGGCGTGGACTTCGTTCTTTTAGAGGTCTGCCCGAACCTAAATTTCCATGCCCAGGCTCAAAAAGCAATTCAATTTTAACCCAACCCAAGCTCGCTAAAAATAAATAAATAAATAAATAAAAGAAAAAAATCTGATTCAGTACCAAATAGCCTGATACAAAACAGATCAACAAATCCAAAATGAAACAAAATCAATCTAATATTTGAAGGAAATTGGGAAAGGTATCCCATATAATTATAACAATTTTTTTTTGTTTGTTTAAGTAGAAAAATGAATATATATATAATGTGCTCGTCAATATTCAAACATATAGTTTTTCAGATAAAAAATTGTCTGATCTATTGAAAAATCCAGTCATCAACCAGTTTATACTAGATCCGAATTTGTCAAAATCCAAAAGAAGAAATGTCCCGAATCCGAAACGTTTAAAGTCAATCCGACCAATAATATATCAATCCGAACTCAAAAATTACAAATTATGTCAAATCGAGCCCTTACCCGAACACCTGAAATTGAAATGAAAGAAAATAAGTTCATGTATTTTAATAGAATTAAAAAATGTGTATCTTCAACTTGAATGTTATAATTTATAGAGAAAAAAAATCTAGTATTTGCTCTTTAGTGCAAAACCTATTCCTAAGTCAGCCTGCTCAAACTTGGTCCGTAGCAAAAAAGTATAAATCTATCCGGCCTACTACAAAATAGGTAGCTTTTTACTTTTTGTAATGAAAGCTACCTAAAACAAACTCAAAAAAAAAAAAAAAAAAAAAAATCCCTAACAAAACTTTCTAATTAACTCGAATCCCCACCTTGTTCTTTGCGCAGCATATCCTGATGTAACTTTGCGCCATAAAACCCCATTCAACCAACCAATCAATCAACCTGAGTGCTACTCTCAGAAGTGAAATTTTATCCAGAACAGAACCGAATTTGAAAAATGTAAGTCAAACTGACCCAAATCCGACCCACAGCAAAAATCTCAAGCCGATTCGAACACGACTCACTGCAAAATTTAGAAATAATCTCCACCAGCAATGAAAAATATCACCTCCTGCCCGAACCTCCAAATTTTGAAATCGCTCCCCTTGAGGATTCTCGTCTTCCCTCCTTGAATCAGAAAAGAGCGTTCCTCTAAGAATTGCACTTAAAATAACTTCATTTTTCAAATATTCGACAAAAAAAAAAAAAAAAAAAAAAAAAAAAAAGAAAAAAAAAATATTTGACCCCTGAGCGTATAGTATTGCCCTGCTTCCGATCCGAACGCGAAAATACCATTGGAAATCAAATCAAAACCCGACCAAATTTTTTTTTGTCAATTTAGAATCGAAATGAAAGAAAAACAATTCATGTTTTAGTGGAATTATAAAATGTCGACATTTATATTTCTAATATCAATTTTATCTTTTATATAGAAAATAAATATCTAATATATACTCATAACGGAATCAACCAAAAAAGATGGCTAAATTGTTGAAAAGTGTTCGTTAAATAGGGGTATCTTCTATTCGAGACATTCCGTATGGATATTTTAATGTACATGTTAACACTTGCGAATAGCAGTGTTAACATGTAAATTGAAATATAAAATCTTAAATATTCATAATTAACTATTTGGAAATGTCTGTTATAGCGTTTATATAGTTTCATTTTATAGTATCTTCGATATTTTCTTTTATAATACTCTTTAAACTATTTTCGTCCATAACGGAGAAAATATTTAGACTTTCATTTAAAATATGGGGTCGAATCGAATCCTTCTTGCGAGATTGAAAATTCACTATGAATCAGATCAGAACCCAAAATAGTGTAAATTAATTTCACCCCAAAACAACTACAGGAACAAAAAAGAATGCAGAGAAAAGCAAATAAAAAGTAGAATTCCACTCTATCCGTAAGAAAAACGTAAAAATCCACTCGACCAGTAGCAAAAAAGTAAGAATTCAACTTGACCGAAACCAAACCAGCGCTAATAAAATAGTACTCAACTCAACCCCCCCCCCCCCAGGGCCGTAGCTAAGGGGGCGCTATGGGCGGCTCAGCCCCCCCCCTAAAATATTTTGAGCCCCCCCCTGGAAAAGATTCCAAGGTCACTCAATGAATTTCTGTTCCGAAAATTCAAATGAAATTCTGTTCAAAAATCTAACTTAGTCTTGAACACCTTTCACAATTTTGCAGGATTACTAAATTGTATCTAAAATAAGTGTGTTCAACACGTCCCTCATCCTATTGGCACATAAGAAGCTAGCATGATGTTTAATTTTGATCAGCTAAAAATTTTCATCATCCTATAATTTTCTTAGTATAAAATGAAGTTATTAGAACACTTTTTAATAAGAAACATAGTACCTACAATATGAATATGCATAACTTTATCTTTCTGTGGCAATGCAAGAGAAAAAATTATGAGCCCCCCTTACATTCTCTTGAGCCCCCCCTACATTCACTTGAGCCCCCCTATTGTTCACTTCTAGCTACGGACCTGCCCCCCCCCACACACACACACAAAATAGAAATCAACCAGACCCAATACCAACCAGAAGCAATAAAGAAAGAGAACCTGACCCCAACCCAACCCGCAGCGGCAAAGTAGAATTGAACCTTACCCAAACACGACTCGCAAAAAAAAGTATTTAACCAGAACAACGGCAAAAAATGAAAGTAAACCGGACCGAAACCCGACCTGCAACGAAAGAAATTAGCTCCGATCCTACTCATGATGAAAAAAAAAATGTCCCGACACGAGCTGCAGGTGCGATTGGAATCTCCAAATTTCTGAAAAGTCCCCCCCCCCCCTCTTTTTTGAGGAATCTCCAGATCTGCCCTTGTACCAGGATAAACAAAAACTGCTAAAAACTGCAAAATCGTCTAAAAGTTTTACAATGTTATATTGAATTGTCACCCATTAAATATATACGAACTTGTAAAGTTTGTAAGTATCTCGACAAATCTTGTCCACGATACTTTGTACTATGATGTTTTGGAACATGCAAAAGCCTTCTGCTCGATAGAAGCTGCATTAGTTGAACGTCGACAAGAAACTCCAAAGAAGAAACAATTCTGAAAAGTATTAGAGAGTAAAATTTGCTGAATAGCAGACTTGCAAAAAATTGCTATATTTTGCCTTACAGTTTCATTATTTTTACTTTTATACTATAACTAGCCGCCCGCACTCGCTTTTCTTCGGGTAGAGCAAGTCGCCCAGTCCCCCGCCACTGCTGACACCGCAAATTGTTTCTACCACTTCATCTCATTAAATTCAACTACTAAAAACATAACCCTCATTTTAGGTAGTCGGATAAAAAATAGCTTATATGTTAATCTAATGTGTCAGATACCTCCATACAAAATTTCATAAAAATCGATCCATCCGTTCTTGAGTTATACATGGTGTACCTAACACGATTTTGCTTTATGTATATAGATTATAGCAGCCCGCCCCGACTTCTCACGGATATTTAAGAAAAATTTCAAGTTATAAATTTTTACACACACACTCATAACCTAATAATTAAAATGCCGTCTCTGACATTGACTCTCCTCCCGTGCCCAAGTGACGCCTATATCACAAATTATGATGCAGCCTAGTCGAGCGGGGTAAACGGCAACCATTAAATCAGTCTTGATTTTAAAGTAATTTATTTTGATAAGAATCAATACCAAAGTAACAATAAAGAGCTTTTACAGAAACGGCATTTTAATTATTTTTTAAAATAAAAAACACTTATTGTGACATAACTATAACAGTTAGACATATGCTGTTGCGACATTTTTTGTAGATAATTACATGTTAACAAAGTCGTAGTACATTATTTTGTTCTATAATCAATAGTATTCGCAACGCACGCGATGTAAAGATTTTTTAAGTTCATTTTTCTACACCTTGGGTTACAATATTGGCATTTTAATTAGGATTTGAAATAATTTTTTTGAAAATATAATATAACCTATGTTCACCGGAAATAGTGTAGCTTTCATACGGTGAAAGAATTTTCAAATCCGTCAAGTAGTTTTGGAGCCTATTTAATTCAATTCAAACAAACAAACAAACAAATCTTTTCTCTTTATAATTTTATATTAAATTAAATAAGTAATATTTATTCCTAGACTTATTGAAACAGTCCGCATTTGAAATTGTAGAAAACGTTACAATTTTAAATATTTGACTGCTCCCCCTAAAAAAAAAAAAAAAATCCTCCCTCCCCATATTTGATGCTCACTACTCTTTAAAATATTTACTATCTGTTATAACTTTTTTGATAACTCCAAAACAATCGTTTCGTGATTTATTTTTAACTTTAATTAATTTGCGTTTCAGCATTTCTTTTCCTTTTTTTAGTAATTGCTAAATAGTTTTAAAAATTAAAAAACACGGTTTTATATCAGGTCGGTCTAAAAAGTTTAAAATGTTTTTTTTTGGGGGGGGGGGAGGGGGGTGCATAGTTACGATTTTCATATGTGTTTCAGTGATTGTCATGTGTCTAGTGGGCCAGGTAACCTTTAGTTTCTCAAATTGCTTTTGATTCATTTATCCGGCGTTTTATTTTTATCCTTTTAAGCGGCGACTATACCCTATGTTCACCGGAAATAGTGTAGCTTTCCAACGGCGAAAGAATTTTTCAAATCCGTCAAGTAGTTTCGGAGCCTATTTAATGCAAACAAACAAACAATCAAATCTTTCCTCTTTATAATATTAGTATAGATAAATAATGATAAATATTTGCAATTCGTTGTCTTTGCAAATATACCTTTATGTTATATTAAAATAAAATGTATTACGCAGGATAAATTCCCCATTGGGACCGTTCAAATATTACGTAAGCATATTTTTAGTCATTTTGTACCCCCTCCCCCCCTTTGTAAGAAAATATAAGCAAATGCTAGACCCCCCCCCCCCTTTGCTTACGTAAGATTTTATGACAGTTTATACATCAATACTTCTTGATTTATAAAAAGTTACCAATCCTTTACATTATTAATCCTACACGTAATGCTTACGTAAGAATTTTCGTGACCCCCACCTCCCCCTTGTCAGAAAAAATAAGCAGACTCTGGACCCTCCCCTCCCCCTTTAGTGCTTACGTAATACTTGAACGGTCCCATTTTTAACGACTGTTAAAAGTGTATCGTTTTCCTCAAAAGTAATAAATATTAAAAAATATTTCTTTAAAGTTTGAAACAAGTTAATCAACAATTTTAAAATTACCAATCTTTAAAACTTTCTAACTTTAATTTCTGCTTATTTTTGATAAAACTGTTTTTCGAACTGAAAATGTTTATTTTTTTTACTGTTTTACTTAATAATATTGGACTGAAATTGGGCTGCCTAGTATCGTATAGTACCAAAAACAAACACAGGGAAGAGAAAACTGCGCCTGGGGCAAAATTTCAATTTGGCGCCCCCTTTCCCAACTTTTTCTTGTAACAGCCCAAGAATGATGTTGATAATATAAATGTGGCGCCCCCCCCCCTCGGACGGCGCGGTGTTGAATAAGCCTCCTCAAAATGTACTCCTTGCAGCGCCGTGCGAAAAAGAGGGGGACGAAGGGGGTGGTTGCCCCGGGATCGAAATTTAGGGGGAGCCAAATTTTTACTACTAACGTAATTTTTAGTCTGTCACAAGAAAAAGTTCAGGGAATGGGGCGCCAAACTGAACTTTACTCCGGGCGCAGTTTTCTCTTTGCACACCCCTGCCCCCCCCCCTGTTTCATGTATTTTGCAAGCTGTATAAGGAAATTTATAAATTCCAAATATAGCTCCTTGTCCTTTTAATGCTACCTATGTATTCCACAAAAGTTCCAATAATTTTTTTAAAATTATCAGAATTTCCTTTTTGCTAAAAAGGAGCTTACTGTTATTTGTATCAAATCTACCTTGTTTTGTATGGACTTGAAAATATATATATATACAAAGAAATGTATAATTTTCTTCCTTGGAAGTTAGTTATAGTTATATAATAATAGTAAAATAGCGTTAGTTTTATAAAAACAAAAAATAGAAGTCGTTGATTTTTTTCAAGACTATTTTAGCTAAAATTTATCAATAATTGTAGAAAAAATAAATCAAAACCTTGAAATAAGGGAGGTTATTTTAACACGTTACTATAAACCAATAACAGAAAGGAAATACAATGAAGGGAAAAAAGTTACTTTCATTTGCTAAAATGGATTGGTGTTAACCAATTGTAATTTTCAAAAGGGCAGGAGTGGCGGAGACTGGCTGAGGCGGAGCGCATATAATTAAAACGCTTTTTTTATTCCATTTCTGATCAAAATATTTCCAAATTTTGCTCAGCCTAATTGCAGTAGAAATATGGAAAGCATATCATTGGAAAGCTTAAACACTAATATTCCGTGAAGCGTTTTTAATTTTTTCTGAATTTTGCTGAAATAGATTTTATAAGAGTAAAACGGGCACAACACCTCGAATTTCACTGAATCCAAAATTTAAAGGGTCCTCAGAATTAAACTACAACGAAAATCAGAAAAGTACAAACTAGCCCGGTAATAGAATGTCCTCAGCTATCCTGAAAAAAAAATCATTTAAAAATATTGAAAATTAAGCGAGATATTAGAAAAGAACGCTCCCATAGACTTTACATTAGCGCTCGGCTTTTACCGCGTGACTAGTGTGTGCTCTTAAGAGCACACACTAGTCACGCGGTAAAAGCCGACCGCTAATGGTAAGTCTATGGGCACAATCTTTTCGAATATTTCGCTTAATTTTCAATATTTTTAAATGATTTTTTTTTCTCAGGATACTTGAGGACATTCTATTACCGGGCTAGTTTGTACTTTTCTGATTTTCGTTGTAGTTTAATTCTGAGGAAAAAGCGTTTTAATTATATGCGCTCCGCCTCAGCCAGTCTCCGCCTCTCCTGCCCTTTTGAAAATGAGATTGGTTAACATGAATCCATTTTAGCAAATGAAAGTAACTTTTTTCCTTTCCTTGTATTACCTTTCTGTTATTGGTTTACAGTAACGTGTTAAAATAACCTCCCTTATTTCAAAGTTTGGATTTATTTTTTCTACAATTATTGATAAATTTTAACTAAAATAGTCTTGAAAAAAATCAACGACTTCTAATTTTTTGTTTTTATAAAACTAACGCTATTTTTAAGTTATAACTAACTTCCAAAGAAGAAAATTACACATTTCTTTGTATATATATATATTTTTCAAGTCCATACAAAACAAGGTAGATTTGATACAAATTACAGTAAGCTCCTTTTTAGCAAAAAGGAAAATCTGATAATTTTAAAATATAATTGGAACTTTTGTGAAATATATAGGTAGCATTAAAAGGACAAGGAGCTATATTTGGAATTTATAAATTTCCTTATACAGCTTGCAAAATACATGAAACGGGGGGGGGGGGTGTGCAAAGAGAAAACTGCGCCGGGAGTAAAGTTCAGTTTGGCGCCCCATTCCCTGAACTTTTTCTTGTGACAGACTAAAAATTACGTTAGTAGTAAAAATTTGGCGGCCCCTAAATTTCGCACCCGGGACAACTACCCCCTTCGTCCCCCTCTTTTTCGCACGGCGCTGCAAGGAGTACATTTTGAGGAGGCTTATTCAACACCGCGCTGTCCGAAGGGGGGGGGGGGGTGTGGCGCCACATTTATACTATCAACGTCATTCTTGGGCTGTTACAAGAAAAAGTTGGGAAAGGGGGCGCCAAATTGAAACTTTGCCCCAGGCGCAGTTTTCTCTTCCCTGTGTTTGTTTTTGGTACTATACGATACTAGGCAGCCCAATTTCAGTCCAGTATTAAGTAAAACAGTAAAAAAAATAAGCATTTTCAGTTCGAAAAACAGTTTTATCAAAAATAAGCAGAAATTAAAGTTAGAAAATTTTAAAGATTGGTAATTTTAAAATTGTTGATCAACTTGTTTCAAACTTTAAAGAAATATTTTTTAATATTTATTACTTTTGAGGAAAACGATACACTTTTAACAGTCGTTAAAAATGGGGAATTTATCCTGCGTAATACATTTTATTTTAATATAACATAAAGGTATATTTGCAAAGACAACGAATTGCAAATATTTATCATTATTTATCTATACTAATATTATAAAGAGGAAAGATTTGATTGTTTGTTTGTTTGCATTGAATAGGCTCCGAAACTACTTGACGGATTTGAAAAATTCTTTCGCCGTTGGAAAGCTACACTATTACCGGTGAACATAGGCTATAGTCGCCGCTTAAAAGGATAAAAATAAAACGTCGGATAAACACGGATGGATCGATTTTTATGAAATTTTGTATGGAGGTATCTGACACCTTAGATTAACATATATGCTACTTTTTATCCGACTACCTAAAATGAGGGTAATGTTTTTAATAGTTGAATTTAATGAGATGAAGTGGTAGAAACAATTTGTGGTGTCAGTAGTGGCGGGGGATTGGGCGACTTGCTCTACCCGAAGAAAAGCGAGGGCGGGCCGCTAGTTATAGTATAAAAGTAAAAATAATGAAACTGTAAGGCAAAATATAGCAATTTTTTTAAAGTCTGCTATTCAGCAAATTTTACTCTCTAATACTTTTCAGAATTGTTTCTTCTTTGGAGTTTTTTGTCGACGTTCAACTAATGCAGCTTCTATCGAGCAGAAGGCTTTTGCATGTTCCAAAACATCATAGTACAAAGTATCGTGGACAAGATTTGTCGAGATATTTACAAACTTTACAAGTTCGTATATATTTAATGGGTGACAATTCAATATAACATTGTAAAACTTTTAGACGATTTTACAGTTTTTAGCAGTTTTTGTTTGTCCTGTACAAGGGCAGATCTGGAGACTCCTCAAAAAAAAAGGGGGGGGGGGGACTTTTCAGAAATTTGGAGATTCCAATCGCACCTGCAGCTCGTGTCGGGACAATTTTTTTCATCGTGAGTAGGATCGGGGCTAATTTTTTTCGTTGCAGGTCGGGTTTCGGTCCAGTTTACTTTCATTTTTTGCCGTTGTTCTGGTTAAATACTTTTTTTTTTTTTTTTTGCGAGTCGTGTTTGGGTAAGGTTCAATTCTACTTTCCGCTGCGGGTTGGGTTGGGGTCCGGTTCTCTTTCTTTACTGCTGCTGGTTGGTATTGGGCCTGGTTGATTTCTATTTTGTATGTATGTGTGTGTGTGTGTGGGGGGGGGGGTTGAGTTGAGTACTATTTTATAGACGCTGGTTTGGTTTTGGTCAAGTTGACTTCTTACTTTTTTGCTACTGGTCGAGTGGATTTTTACGTTTTTCTTGCGGACCGAGTGGAATTCTACTTTTTATCTGCTTTTCTCTGCATTTTTTTTTGTTGCTGTAGTTGTTTTGGGGTGAAATTAATTTACACTATTTTGGGTTCTGATCTGATTCATAGTGGATTTTCAATCTCGCAATAAGGATTCGATTCGACCCCATATTTCAAATGAAAGTCTAAATATTTTCTCCGTTATGGAAGAAAATAGTTTAAAGGAGTATTATAAAAGAAAATATCGAAGACACTATAAAATGAAACTATATAAATGCCATAACAGACATTTCCAAATAGTTAATTATGAATATTTAAGATTTTACATTTCAATTTACATGTTAACACTGCTATTCGCAAGTGTTAACATGTACATTAAAATATCCATACGGAATGTCTCGAATAGAAGATACCTCTATTTAACGAACACTTTTCAACAATTTAGCCATCTCTCTTTGGTTGATTCCGTTATGAGTATATATTAGATATTTATTTTCTGTATAAAAGATAAAATTGATATTAGAAATATAAATGTCGACATTTAATGAGTCCATTAAAACATGGATTGTTTTTCTTTCATTTCGATTCTAAATTGATAAAAAAATTTTTGGTCGGGATTTGATTTGCAATGGTATTTTCGGGTTTGGATCGGAAGCAGGGCAATACTATACGCTCAGGGGTCAAATAAATTTTTTTGTCGAATATTTGAAAAATGAAGTTATTTTAAGTGCAATTCTTAGAGGAAAACTCTTTTCTGATTCAAGGGGGGAACACGAGAATCCTCAGGGGGGAGCGATTTCAAGATTTGGAGATTCGGGCAGGAGATGATGTTTTTCATTGCTGGTGGAGATTATTTCTAAATTTTGCAGTGAGTCGTGTTCCAATCGGCTTGACATTTTTGCTGTGGGTCGGATTTGGGTCAGTTTGACCTACATTTTTTCAAATTCGGCTCTGTTCTGGATAAAATTTCACTTCTGAGAGTAGCACTCAGGTTGATTGGTTGGTTGAATGGGGTTTTATGGCGCAAAGTTACATCAGGATATGCTGCGCAAAGAACAAGGTGGGGATTCGAGTTAATTAGAAAGTTTGGTTAGGGACTTTTTTTTTTTTTTTTTTTTTTTTGAGTTTGTTTTTTGTAGTAGGCCGGATAGATTTATACTTTTTTGCAACGGACCAAGTTTGAGCAGGCTGAATTAGGAATAGGTTTTGCACTAAAGAGCAAATACTAGATTTTTTTTCTCTGTAAATTATAACATTCAAGTTGAAGATGTAAAACATATTTTTTAATTCTATTAAAATAAATGAACTCATTTTCTTTCATTTCAGTTTCAGGTGTTCGGGTAAGGGCTCGATTTGACATAATTTGTAATTTTTGGGTTCGGATTGATATATTATGGGTCGAGTTGACTTTAAACGTTTCGGATTCGGGACATTTCTTTTTTTGGATTTTGACAAATTCGGATCTAGTATAAACTGGTTGATGACTGGATTTTTCAATAGATCAGACAATTTTTTATATGAAAAACTATATGTTTGAATATTGACGAGTACTTTATATATATATTCATTTTTCTACTTCAATAAAAATTATTGATATAATTATATGGGATACCTTTCCCAATTTCCTTCAAATATTAGATTGATTTTGTTTCATTTTGGATTTGTTGATTTGTTTTGTATCAGGCTATTCGGTACTGAATCAGATTTTTTTCTTTTATTTATTTATTTATTTATTTTTTTTTAGCGAGCTTGGGTTGGGTTAAAATTGAATTGCTTTTTGAGCCTGGGCATGGAAATTTAGGTTCGGGCAGACCTCTAAAAGAACGAAGTCCATGCCAGGCCCGAAGTGGAAAAAAAATATAGTGTGGTCAAGTTTTGCAGAAAAAAAAGTAAGATCCAAACTCGGAACGGTTTCCGAAAGAGTGAAGACTTGACTAGAGGTCTGGACAGGCTGGATTTTCCAGTCTCGCCCCGGCCCGGACCGAATGAATGTTATTTTGGCCCGGCCCGGTATAAAACAAAATATTCGGCCCGAGCCTGGCTCGCTCGTTTACACTTTTACATTTCTAGGCCAGGCCCGGCCCGGCCCGGCCCGTACAGAAGTCAGTGAAAATAGTCCAGGCTGAAATCGGCCTGCATCTTTATTTCGAAACAAAATCAGATTTTTATCATACAATTAAGATTTTTTAAAGATTACTGCATTCATATTTATTAGATGATTTTATAGAAAATTTTTACTGACAATACACAATAAGAACATCAAAGATTACTTAGGTTCTTAGACTTTCAACATTCAAATAAAGATGCACTGAAAAATTAATATGGTTTAGAATAAAAGAAAAAAAAAAGGAAGTTAAAATTATCATAACTTTTGAAGCTGTGTAATAAAAAGTACCTTTATGAAAATACTTCTTTATCATTTTATCAAAGATTTTCTCAAATTTAGAGGAGCTATTTTTTATGCATTTCTGATTTCATTTCTTTTTGGAAACACATGAGTTTAACAGGTGTTTTTATTCAGAAACAATGTAATGGAATGGCGTTGTCCATTTTTTGATACAAGCAAATACAATGCGCAACACACTATATAAAACGCTAATTTTCATGATATTTATGAAAATATTGTGGAAATTAGCGTTTTGAATCGAATTTCCCGAAGCGACAACATGCAAAAGGAGAAAAATCTGAAACCACGTGACAAGAATCTCTTATATCTCGACAAGTATATACAAATATCTTATTTACCAAAAATGAAATATGCTGTTCGATTCCAAATCCCTTCAATAGTCAGGCTTGTCAATTTTGTGCCTTTATAGTTAAAAATTAGTCAGAAAATTTGTCAAACTTTCGTGTTGTTCAGAAATGAATTTAAGAAACACCAAGGAGTATATTTCCAAAAAGTACGTTAACAGTACGTTAATAGATTTTATCCCTTTTACAAATAATGTTGTCTGCCCTACACGTCTTACGAATAATTAAGTCTAGTTCTGACCCCGACTATATGTAGAAAAACAGTGCAAACCTGATCTTGGCCCGGCTCCAGTTTGCCAAAAAATTATTAAACCCGTATAGACAGAAAGCAACTGTCCGATGCTGATTTCTACGCTGTATACGTTACATTTATGTATTGATGTTGTTGAACTAGTATCTACTCGTGACGCACATTTATACTTATGGTCGTTAAACCCATATTCATTGAAAATAGATCTCATTTTAGCGTTTTTGCCGAAATCTTTATAACACGCCGGCAGGCCCGTTAAACTTTTTTATCGGACTGGCCCATAAGGCCTTTTATTTATTTATTTTATTTTTTTTGCCAGTCTGGTACAGGCTGATGCAGATCTCTAGACCTAACCAAGCCCTAGTCTCATGAGTTAAAACTGGCCCGGCCCAACCCGGGCAGTGACAGCTTCGTCGAGTCCGATCAGGTCGCACCGTTCTCAATCTTAAACACGATTCATTTATCCTGTGGACATCTAATATCATTTTGCAGACCCTTCATTGGGCTCAAAGGGGGGAGGGGGCGATCGCCCAATCACTTCTGGTATTCATCATATTGAAATCTTGCTATTGAATTGCATCTTTTTATATGTCGACAGATGGTTCGTGAGAATTATTACGTTGTTCTGCAATGAATAATAAATTTTGAAAGAAAACTTAATTGTAAAACACTGTAACATTAATAAAGCTAGACTGAATGTGCGGTATCTTCCTTAAGAAAAGAAAAGAAAAAAAAAAACGAATAGTGAAAAAGAAGAGACTTGAAGTGATAAAAAAAAACAAGGACGGCGGGAAACAGATGACCAATTTCAACAGGTTTAATTTGATTATATATATAAATGGAATGTTTTTTATGGAAATTCTTTTTAACAGAGAGTATACACGAAACAGCATTTCATTGAATTTCATGTTCAAAGTAGTGAACATAATTTAAATACGCTAGGAACAGTTTTTCTCCGAAGAGCTTTTTACAACCGAATTCTTTTGTGTAACTCTGTAATTGAATGGCAAATGTTTTTCGCCAAATATTATACCGCAAGCATTTCTTAAGTCCATTTTAGAAGTTCGTACAAATTTCATTGTTTGTAAAAGAGTAACATTATTACAACAACACATCGCGAAAGATTTTTAGACTATAATATAATAGATTATTATGGAGATCCTCTGTGTGTATACTGTAAGTGCTATACATGAGATATTTTTTCATAATTGTCTTCCAGAGTACCTCAGTAATGTATATGAATTTCATTACTTTTAAATTAGTATGGCGCTCCTTGAAACACCGCAAATGATTTATCTACATAAACCATAATGTAGCGGAATAATTTTAAGTGATCCTACACATTTCTTATGTTTCTTCAATTTTTTAAAAAGTGTTTAATTTTTTAAAAGTAATTTTTGCTCCTTAAAAAAACTTTGTTAGTGTTATGCAGAATTTGCAAAAAGTCCTTCAAAATATTTAAGTGTTTTGTTATTTATTAATTGGAGGTTAAAATCTGAGTTCTCTGAAATTCTGATTTAGAAAAATAATTTATATCACCCTTGCCCCCCCCCCCCCCCCTTGTATCAAAATTTCGTTCCCGCCTTTTGCTCTCATCACAGCCTTCAATATTATCCCTTCCAGAAGTATCACTTCGCTGTTTTGCTGTCTATCTCACTGTATCCATGTTTACACAATATAGCCACTTTGTTGTAACAATAAAAAATCTATCACAAAAACTCCTCCCCACTAACTAAAAATGAGATTTTCCCCTCTCATCCTATTAGTAAATGCCTAGAATTTATTAATTCAAACTTTCCCCACATTTTATTATTTTTTAAGCCCATTTGTTAATGTTTTAAAAGGCAAATAAAAGTAAGTCATTTAAAAAACTTCTCCATCCCACATACACACCAAAACAGAGGTCTGCACGGGCCGAAATTTCCAGGCCCGGCCCGGCCTGAAAGTTAAAATTTCGGCCCGAGCTCGGCCCGGTCCTGAAAAAAGTTTAAAATTCGGCCCGAACCCGGCCCGGCTCGAGTGAATTTCTACAGAACATTGATTTTTAATCTTATGGAAGAGTTCTGACCAAAAGAAGTTATATTAGTCTTTTTTTCCATGTTTATAATCTCCATTTATGCAGAAGTGACGTAGGCTGCTATATTTATGCTTTCAAATGAAACTTTGTTTGTTGCATGTAAATGTTTCAGTTATCACTAGTATTATTAATCCATATTCCCTGTAATGGAGACAAAAAATTGAAAACGCGGTATATGGTAAAATTTCCAAAGACGAAATCGCTTTGGAACGAAAAAAAATCCATTCCCTTCTTAACAGATGTAAATGTTTAATATATTTTTTCTCCCGTATTGTTGTATTCATTTTGTGTGGATGAACATTTTAAAAGAAACTTTCAGTTTTCAGTTTAAAAAAAAAATTCCGTCATAATCATGTTTTTTTTTTTTTTTTTTGTGTGTGTGTGTGTGTGTGTGTGTTTAATTCTATTTTAAAACGCCTAGCAATCTACGATTCTTTAAAAGGAATAAATTCTAATGTTTAATTGTAGAATAATGACGGCTTAAAAGTATATGCTTTTTTATGCAGAAATTTTTGGACAAAGCCAAATATTACTGATTTATAAAAAGTTGAGAAAAGAATTTTCATATGGGAAGATTCAATGCGAACTGATTATTTTGGTCCATGAAAACTAGGAAGAATGGAATCAGTCTCGGCTTCGTACGGAAAAAAAAAGTTAAGCCCAGCCCGATACTCCAGCAAAAAAAATTAAGGCCCGAGCCCAGCCCGGCCCGAAAAGATTAGTGACTAGGCCCGGCCCGGCCCGAATGCCATTATTGGAAATCGGCCCGGGCCCGGCCCGTGCAGACCTCTACACCAAAATAAATAATTAATAAATTGTTTCTTCCCCCCTCAGCTCACAAATTTTAAACTTTTAAAGTCATCGATTTTTCTAAAACTTTTACTGTAATAATAAATAATCAATCATAGTTTTACTCTTAACCCTACAAAAATTGATGTTTTCCCCCTATTTCTCCTAACCAAGTATATAAAATTTAGTCTTTAAATCTCTTTGTGTTTAGCCATATTTGTTAATCTTTAGTCATATAAAGTAAGTCATCTAACAAATTCCCTTCATCCCCCTCCAAAATAAATATATAAATACTTTTCATTTTTTCCTTCTCAGAGATCTCCAACAATTATATAAATGAAATTTTAAACCAATTATTTATATGATTTACGATATTCGAACGAAATGTGGTAATTCAGCATAAAATATTTTTCTAAATTTAAAGGGGGGGGTGTTAGCTACCCTTTCTCTCCCTATACTTATTCAATGAATTCTTAAAACTAATCGCCCCCAGGAGGATACCTTCTTTAAATATTCACGGGCTTTCTAACCCAAGGAACCTGAATGATCTTTCTCTTTTCTTTTTCCTCTAATTTCTATTTTCCTTTTTTTCTTTGTTTCACTCTCGTTGTGGTTTTTTTTCCCGGAGGTGAGGGCAATTTGTATGAGCCGATATCACTCTGTATATCGATGGAGAATTGTAAACCACCCACGTGTTTGCTGTGTGTAACGTCACGTGTTTGTAGGAAACAGTAGGAGTTAACCGGATTCAAACGCAACCCACAACAAAAAGTAAAAAAATAAACCCGACCAGCAGCAAAAAATAGAAGTGAACCGGACAACAAATTTTGTAAAATGATCACGGAGAAAACACGAATATCTTCAAAATATCGTGAAACAGACGCACATTTTGTACAAAAATTGCAAAAAAGAACGAACATTTTACCAAAGAATTCACCCCAATAAATTCGGATCAACCCGAACCTTTCTCGATAAAGTAACAAGTAAGAAAAATCATGCGTTAAGCATTGATTATGAAGCACTTTCCAACACTTAATGAAATCTTTAACAAAACTTTGTTATTTAGGGAAATAATGGTGTATAGCCAAATATGTATTCCAGTACTTTTGAACAGCTCTGTATTTCATATGTCAGTTGATATAATGGGAAAATTTAGTTTAGCAAGAAAATACCCAGTAGCTTGAAATTTATTTTTCAGCATTTCATACTATCAGATGGAAATATACGTGAATACTTTTGTTCAGCCCTGTAGTTTACATTGTACCTTTATTAGACGTCAGAATTAGGCTAAAATTTATTGTAAACTAAAACACTTTTAAAACAACTGAAATCACATTCTCATAAATTATCATTCATAGGCGTCCATGTACCGAATTCTTTGCGTGGCCCTGTATATCCTTTTATCTATATTCTGCAAACATTTCTCAGTAAATTGAATGAAGCTCAGCGTAAAAATGCATAGCTTATTTAAGAACCATGTTTAAATAATTTACGCTCATATTCAGTAACGTTGGTGAGCTCTTTTGGGTAGCCTTGTATATCAACTATAACATTTATACACACCATATAATGTGCATATTTTTAGCGAAATATAAACGCGCATATCATAATTAAAGTGCATTTCATGCCTCTATCAGCCATCATCGGACACATATACGGTACTTCGGAAAGAATATGCTATTTGAAATCTTTTGTATGGCCCTGTAAATGCTATGTACTTCATATTATGCAAGACAGTAGCGTATAATTTATATTAAGCTTCAGTGACATATATCAATTTTATTATACATGAAACAGCTTAATATATTTAAAATATGCCACACACAATTCCCCCCCCTTTTACCATTATCTTATGGAATTCTTTTGTGTGGCCATGTAAATGAATAATAGCTATATTTTCACCTTATATTTTATAGAATGCATATTTTAATATGTTTGACAGGGTGTAACATCTTTAAAATTCCTTTGAAACGATTTTTCCATATAGGCCGTAATGTAATGGAAAACTTTTGATTCGCCCTGTAGATAAACTAATCATGATAGAAACTTCATTTTCAATAGCGTTCGTGCTAGGGTAAACGTCAATAACGTCCTAAAATTTCATGGCAATCCGAGTATATTAACGATTTTCCCCATACGCCGTAATGTAATGGGAAACTTTTGATTGTCTCTGTAGATAAACTAATCATGGTAGATACTTCATTTTTAATAGGTGTCGTGCTAGGGTAAACATCAATAACGTATAAAAATTTCATAGCAATCCGAGTATATTTACGGGAGTTAGAGCGCGGACAGACGGCCATCCGGCTTGACGGACAGACAAACCGAATGTATAAGCACTTTTCAACTTTGTTGGAAAGTGCTAAAAACCAAATCCTAAAGTGTCCCAAATGCGCTAAGCACTGCTAAAAAGTAAAAGTCAACCAGATTAAAAACAAAATGTAGCAGTCAACAAGACCCAAATCTGACAAAAAAAAAAAAAAAAAAAAAAAAAAAAATCAGAAATTAACTTGAACAGCAGCAAAGAGTCGAAGTCAACCCGACCCAATCTCGACCCAAGTAGGAATTAACCCAGACAGGAGCAAAAAATGGAAGCCAACCGGACCCAAACCCGACCCACAGCAAAATAGTAAAAAAAAAACATGACCCACATAAAAAAATGAGCTCCGACCCGTGCATTACACTGGAGTATCCAAATTTCTAAAATCCTCCCCCCCCCCCTTGAGGACGCTCAAGATCAGCCCTTGGTCTTCGCCTCTCTTTACATCAAAATTTCGTTTCGCCTTTTGAATCTGTCACAATCTTCTAAATTGCACCTTACAAAAATATCACTTCGTTTTGTAGTCTACTCCACAATACCCATATTTGTAGCATATAAGTCACTTTAGTATATCAATAAACAATCAATCACAAAATTTCCTCTCCCCCTCCCCACGACTGAAATTAGGATTTATCATTCTGTTCCTTTAAGTGCAGAAAATTTCGTTCTTTAAATAATTCCCACTTTTATTATTTTTTTAAACTGATTTATAAATATTTTGAAAGGTAAATAAATAATAAGTCATCTAATAAACATCTCCCCCTACACACACACACGAAAATAAATAAATAAATAATGTGCTTATTTCTTTTTTTTTCCTCAGCTCACAAATTTTAAACAAACACAAATTCCACCATTTTTTGAAAGGGGGGGGGCATTGCACTATTTTCTCCCCTACCCATATCTCACTAAATTTAAAATCTTTGAAAGTTATTTTTTCCATAGGTTTATACATATTTTATTCTAAAAATAAATAATTAATCGTAAACAACCCATAAATATAATTGTATACCCCCCCCCTCGTTCTTTTGAGATACACAAAATTAAAAATCTTTAAAACACTTAAGTTACATTTTTCATCCTATTAATAAATATTCAAGAAGGTAAATAAGCTGTCATCTATAAAACTGTCTTACTATCTCTCCCCCCCCCCAAAAAAAATCCGTTTTTTCCCTCTACTCCCCCCCCCCCTTCTCAACTTACAAAATTAAATTCTTTCTTTTTTCTCTCCGTGTTTTAATAAAAAAAATAATTAAAACCTGAAATCCTCCTTCCGCGCAAATAATTAAGTCTTTAAATATGTTTAATTTTTTTTAAGTTCTAATTATAAATCTCTGCTAACTATAATATTAACAATCTTTTTAACTATGTAGGAAAGTGTTAAAAATAAAGCGATAGATATGCATTAAATTCTACACAAAACACATGTTTACATTTTTCGCGTATTGTGTTTGTGCATTTCTTACAGTAAAATATCTTTAGAGAGATATTTAAATAAAATATTGTGATTTTCTATTAATGTGCAAGTAAATTTTCACAACTTTTCGCAATTATTTCCTTTCTATTAGCTCAGAATTGAACCACTAAACATAAATACCAAAATTACCCGAGTTTTCGGCTGAATTGAGTAAATCCATAAAAAAATCAATCAGTACAATATATCGGATCAAAACAAAAACCATTCTTAACTGACTGTATCATTTAAAAAACAGTTTTCAGAACCCCCCTCCTCCCTCCTATAGACTTTACTGTTATGTCAGTGCTTAAAATTAAAAATTGTTAGAGCTTCTTGCGGTATTTATATAATGCTTGTAAAAATCATCAAGAATCTAAATTTTCTTCCACCTGAAATATTGACAAAATATTTTGCTTTATTGACTTAACATCACACAAAGTTTTTAAAATTTGCTACACTTTTTCTGTCACATTTGTCACTACAAACAATAATAAATTATGTATTATGTCTGTAAACGACTAGGCTGGGATTAACACCTATTTCTCCTTTCTTCAAAATTTCTATTTCCTTTTCGCCCTTGCTTGCCTCTCCGCAAAAAATAAACAATGTTTAAATATTTAAATTCGTCTAAATATTTTTCTCGTAATTTTATGAAGTATTTATGACTTTAACCTTCAGTGCTATTTATCTTGATAAGTTTCGTATTCTAAAAAGAATCCCTCCCCCTTACCGCCCCCCCCCAAAAATAGTTATTTAAACTACTTGTACCTGATATCCCCCCCCCCCCCCTCATTCAATATTAATTTTTTATTTATTTTTTTTTTTATTTTATTTTTTTGTGATTGCGTTAAGCAAATAAAATAGTTTTTATTTTATAGTAATCTATCTAAATTAATTATTCGTTTATTTTCTGAAAATCAAACCATTTTAATTTTGGAACGCTGATCATAAAGAGATTGAAATTCTTTTGAAGCTCAACATCATTGCATTTACCCAAAGTAATGGGAAATCAGTTGAAAAAAATCCTTTAAACATGTAATCGGCTAAAATTGCGCACCTTGGAAGAGAAAAATCGTCGCAGATAATTGGTTAAGAGCATTCTATTTTCTAATTGGATGATTGCATGTCAATCAAAGTAATTTTAGCCCATCCTTCGAATCCGCTGAAAAATCGAGTCGCCATCTTGAATTGTCTTGGCTTGTGACTAGCGTGTCCTCTTAAGAGCCCACAATAGTCACAGAAAAATTACTCAAAAAGACCCGGATGACCATGTAAAGTCTATGGGAGCGTTCTTTTCTAATATCTCGCTCAAATTTTAATATTTTTGCATGATTTTTTTGCACAAGATAGCTGAGGGCAATCCACAACCGGGCTAGTTTTTACTTTTTCGATTTTTGTATCAGATTTTCTTTAAAAAATTACTTTAACTTTCGAAACCGGTTTAAACCGGTTCTGAAACTGAAACTATCGTAATATAAAAAATACATAACCAAAATCGAAAAAGTAAAAACTAGCCCGGTTGTGGATTGCCCTCAGCTATCTTGTGCAAAAAAATCATGCAAAAATATTAAAATTTGAGCGAGATATTAGAAAATAACGCTCCCATATGGGAGCGTTCTTTTCTAATATCTCGCTCAAATTTTAATGTTTTTGCATGATTTTTTTGCACAAGATAGCTGAGGGCAATCCACAACCGGGCTAGTTTTTACTTTTTCAATTTTTGTTTCAGATTTTCTTTAAAAAATTACTTTAACTTTCGAAACCGGTTTAAACCGGTTCTGAAACTGAAACTATCGTAATATAAAAAATATATAACCAAAATCGAAAAAGTAAAAACTAGCCCGGTTGTGGATTGCCCTCAGCTATCTTGTGCAAAAAAAATCATGCAAAAATATTAAAATTTGAGCGAGATATTAGAAAAGAACGCTCCCATAGACTTTACATGGTCATCCGGGTCTTTTTGCGTACTTTTTCTGTGACTATTGTGGGCTCTTAAGAGCCCACAATAGTCACAGAAAAAGTACGCAAAAAGACCAGAGCCCACAATAGTCACAGAAAAAGTACGCAAAAAGACCCGGATGATTATGTAAAATCTATGGGAGCGTTCTTTTCTAATATCTCGCTCAAATTTTAATATTTTTACATGATTTTTTTGCATAGGCTAGCTTAGGACGATCTACAACCGGGCTAGTTTTTACTTTTTCGATTTTGCTCATATATTTTTTATATTACGATAGTTTCAATTTCAGAACCGGTTTAAACCGGTTTTGAAAGTTAAAATATTTTTTTTTTTAAATCTGAAACCAAAATTGAAAAAGTAAAAACTAGCCCGGTTGTAGATCGTCCTAAGCTAGCCTATGCAAAAAAAATCATGTAAAAACATTAAAATTTGAGCGAAATATTAGAAAAGAACGCTCCCATAGACTTTACATAATCATCCGGGTCTTTTTGCGTACTTTTTCTGTGACTATTGTGGGCTCTTAAGAGCCCACAATAGTCACAGGAAAAGTACACAAAAAGACCCGGATGACCATGTAAAGTCTATGGGAGCGTTCTTTTCTAATATCTCGTTCAAATTTTAATATTTTGACATGATTTTTTTTGCATAAAATAGTTCAGGACGATCTACAACCGGGCTAGTTTTTACTTTTTCGATTTTGGTTTTAGATTTTTTTAAAAAAATTACTTTAATTTTCAAAACCGGTTTAAACCGGTTCTGAAACTGAAACTATCATAATATAAAAAATATATAACCAAAATCGAAAAAGTAAAAACTAGCCCGGTTGTGGATCGTCCTGAACTATTTTATGCAAAAAAAATCATGTCAAAATATAAAAATTTGATCGAGATATTAGAAAAGAACGCTCCCATAGACTTTACATGGTCATCCGGGTCTTTTTGTGTACTTTTCCTGTGACTATTGTGGGCTCTTAAGAGCCCACAATAGTCACAGGAAAAGAGCCCACAATAGTCACAGGAAAAGTACAGAAAAAGACCCGGATGACCATGTAAAGTCTATGAGAGCGTTCTTTTCTAATATCTCGTTCAAATTTTAATATTTTGACATGATTTTTTTTGCATAAAATAGTTCAGGACGATCCACAACCGGGCTAGTTTTTACTTTTTCGATTTTGGTTATATATTTTTTATATTACGATAGTTTCAGTTTCAGAACCGGTTTAAACCGGTTTCGGAAGTTAAAGTAATTTTTTAAAGAAAATCTGAAACAAAAATTGAAAAAGTAAAAACTAGCCCGGTTGTGGATTGCCCTCAGCTATCTTGTGCAAAAAAATCATGCAAAAATATTAAAATTTGAGCGAGATATTAGAAAAGAACGCTGACTATTGTGGGCTCTTAGAGCCCACAATAGTCACAGAAAAAGTACACAAAAAGACCCGGATGACCATGTAAAGTCTATGGGAGCGTTCTTTTCTAATATCTCGCTCAAATTTTAATATTTTTGCATGATTTTTTTGCACAAGATAGCTGAGGGCAATCCACAACCGGGCTAGTTTTTACTTTTTCAATTTTTGTTTCAGATTTTCTTTAAAAAATTACTTTAACTTCCGAAACCGGTTTAAACCGGTTCTGAAACTGAAACTATCGTAATATAAAAAATATATAACCAAAATCGAAAAAGTAAAAACTAGCCCGGTTGTGGATCGTCCTGAACTATTTTATGCAAAAAAAATCATGTCAAAATATTAAAATTTGAACGAGATATTAGAAAAGAACGCTCTCATAGACTTTACATGGTCATCCGGGTCTTTTTCTGTACTTTTCCTGTGACTATTGTGGGCTCTTAAGGGGTATTTCAAGTATTACGTGAGCATATTTTTAGTCATTTTGTATCCCTTCCTCCTTCTTGTAAGGACAAATAAGCAAATTCCCCCCTCCTTGCTTAGGTAAGATTTTATATCATTCGAATATAAAATTTGTTTGCTATAAAAACTTACAGTTAGCGATAAATTATACATTAGTCCAGCAAATTTATACATAGACATATAGGGGTTGTGGTACCGAAGGATAACAAAACCAGTTTAATACCCTGTTACTTATTTAATTAAACAATTCTTTTAATACAAAATGGTTTTAAATATATTATTATTTATCGCACTAAATTAAGAAAAAAATCTTTAAGAAATATAACAGGCCCTAATTTATTTAGGCACATAACTAACAATTTTAACAAGAATCATAGGAATATTTTGTGTTTGGTGTTCAGGTTTCTGGTTTGGTGTCAAAGATCTTTGAATTCCATTTCCAATCTGCATTGTCTGTTATTGCGTTTTCAATGTAGTGGTAGGCTGGAATGTTCCATATTTCCAATCCTAGTTTACTCTATGTCTTTTTTCTCAAGTTGTTCAAAATCCACAAAACGCTCACCCAAATCTCGTTGTTTTGCTTTTTGTTGTTTAATGCTTACGTAAGAACTCTTGTGACACCCCCTCCCCCTTGTCTGCAAAAATAAGCAGATACTAGACACCCCTCCCTCCTTTACTGCTTACGCAATAATTGAATGACCCCTTAAATCATATTAACAAAAGCTTTTTTCATTCTATTAAAAATCTTTTATGTGCAATTAATTCAGTAATATCGTATAATAGGTAACGATTCTAGATTGCCATGGCGGCCCGTTCAATTTTTTTTTACAGGCCCGTTTGAAAATTAGATCCCATTTCGCCGGGCTGGGTACAAACTTACGCAGATCTTTATTTCAAACACCCCATATCCGACCTGGAGAAAAGTGTTTGAATTCCACACTAGTGCCACTTAAACAAAATATCAACTTCTGAGCGTAATTTTTACTGCTGAACTGAAGATTTAAAAGCCGTTAGAGCCATGCGATTCTTTCTTTTGGGGCTTTATAAAAGATCGGTCTGTGTTTTACTGCTACCTGATGATTAGTCGGAGTTGAGACACAGAATGGACAGTAGAGCGCCGATTATCTGGATCGGTCGGGACCGAGACTAATCCGGTTAATGAAAAATCCGGATAATTAGACATTAAAAAAAAAAAAAAAAAAAAAAAAAAAAAAAAAAAAAAAAAGGTTATGTAAATGTTTATTAGATAACTTCCCTTATGCTTTTTTCAAGCTTAGGACTGTCTGTTGAAGTAGTGCACATTAAAAAAAAAATAATAATAATAATTACATATACATATGGCGAATAAACATTACAATATATTAATTATGTTGTAAATACATACAATTATTAGTTGACTAGTATTACATAAGGCGTATTTGGAAGTTATTTTTTAATTTTTTTAAAAAAATTATTTTTTACAAAAGTGGTTGATATTGAAGTACACATAGAAATTATTACATGCATATGTACATACATGCCCGTAATACATGGTGACGTCATTGCAACGTCGTTGTGAAGTCACATTGTGACTTTGTGACCATCAATTGTCGATGTGACGTCACGTGACGTCGATGTGAAGTCACAGTGACTAAAATGTGAAGTCGTTATGGCCGTTTTAGAGCTCTTTTGTGACGTTTCACAAAGTGGTCACAAAGTGACAAATTTGTGAAAAATGTGACATTTGTGACTAATTTGACATTAACATTGTGACGAAACTGTGACAAAAGCGAGGATATTTAAATTGCCAGAAACATGTTTTTTAAAGTAAATAACATGTTTTGAAGGATATTTATAAATTTCTAAAGATTTTTAAAAAAGTCACATCTCAGTCACAATGTGACGTCACAGAGTGGTGGCATTTTGGTCACAGATGTGACGTGACCAAAGTGACTCACTGTGACGTCACTGTGACCATGCATGCTATTAGGGACTGTACGAACAAACGCGATTGGAGGGGTTGGGGATGTTTCTTTCGATGTCACCAGGGGATAAAATAAGCAATTTTTTGACCATCGGAGAATCTAAAGATAAACAAAGTGGAATTTTCGTGCGAAAAAATATAAGAGTAGGGTTCTCATATTTAAGAAATGAAACTTCTTAGATTCTGGAGTTGATTTTATTATTAGAAATGGTTTCTTGAGGTTAACTTTTGTGATATACAGCCGAATTTAGCATACTGCGGCTAAAGAGATTCCACTTCAAAAATTTTGGAGAATACACGAAAAAAGTATGGTCTTTGATCAATCCGGTTAATTGGCACTCTAGTGTAATCCCATTACTCCGGACTTTTTAACCAAAGTGCGGGACTTTGTGTGCCGCATAACTAAAGGTTCACCTATTGAACATTTGTAAGAAAAACTAGGTTAGCTTGTCTTCAATTTAATATATTATTTGTTTTAAAAAAAATTGTAACCTTGCAGATTTAAAGTTTCCGAAATATGTATGTTTACTAAAATTTTATCTGTGCACTGTACCAAAAAAAAAAAAAAAAAAAAAAAAAAAATAATAATAATAATAATATAATAAATCTACAAACTTGTAATAAAATCTACAGAAATCTGTAACTTCTGATGTAAGTCTGATCAAGCAAACTTTTCTTGCATGTACAACGTACGGGCAAATAGGTTAAGTGGTTAAAATAAACCTGCCTTGACAGAAAATTGTCTACAGAGGAATTTTTCATGGTTCTTAGCGACTCTGCTTTACTCATGTTTTACTATATTTTTTTCAGAAAATCTTGTGTAAACGGAACTTGATTATAACGGAATTCTATTTTAAAAGCAAAAATTCCATAGTCCCTAAAACAGGAATACTAAGCAATTATTCCTGCTGTATCGAAATTTTAATTTCAGTCCCTAGCGACTCCGCTTTTACAGGTTTTAATGTACAAGATTGTTGCTTATTTAATATAAAAAAAAATCTCCTGAGACGGAATCGGAAAGAACATAGGACAAATTACAGAAATTACCCACAGTACTGACTGAAAAAGACCCGGATGATGATGTTAAATCTATGGGGGCGTTCTTTTCAAATATCTCGCTCAAATTTTAATTTTTTTTTACATGATTTTTTTTTTACATAGAATTGCTGAGGACGATCTACAGCAGGGCTAGTTTTTACTTTTTCAATTTTGATTTCAGATTCTAAAAAAGAAAAAAAATACTTCAATTTTCGAAACCGGTTAGAACCAGTTCTGAATTTGAAACTATCATAATATAAAAAAATATATAACCAAAATCGAAAAAGTAAAAACTGGCCCGGTTGTAGATAGTTCTCAGCTGTCCTATGCAAAAAAAAAAAAAATAAAATAAAAAAAAAAAAATAAAAAAAAAAATAAATGAGTGAGATATTTGAAAAGATTAGGCTTAACATTATCATCCGGGTCTTTTTCAGTCAGTAGCGTGAAATCTTCAAAAGGCTTTCGTTTTGGCAAGCATACTTGTTCCGTATGCCTGGGACAATGAAATTTTAAGGTTTATGGCAGGATTTCGTTATGTATGCTCTATATTTATAGACTTTACTGTATTTTTATGTTCGGATTTTGGCGCCGCTGTTTCGCCTTTTTTTGTTTACATGTCCCTTTTTTGTGACACTAGACTTTGCAACGCTAGTCTGATCTATCCTGTGTACAGGAATAAGTTAAAATAGGTATTAACTTAGTCTTTAAATTGATTCTCAAATTCCTTGTTCAACAACGTGAAACTTGTTACACATTTTAAAACCTAAAGACATAAGATTGACGGTTTTGACTATGGAAATGATTTAGAATTGAACAGAATTTTTCGTTTTTAAATAAATAAATAACTTATCGGGGTATAAGCGGTTCTTATCATGGGGCAGCGGTTTTTTTTTTCGCACTTTCGCTTCGGGAATTCGGTTTAAAACTTTCAGTATTTTCTGAAAGATCTTCTGTATTTATCAACAAATGGAAAACACGATTCGATTACATACACTAAGAAAAAAAAATATACTGCCTTCACCTAGAATGAATATTTAGTCTGTTTCTGAATCCCTGAACTAGAAATGTAGACGACCGAACTATGCGAATAGGATAAACAATTAAGCTGAATAGATGAAATGATCCAGAATTTCTAGTGTCTTGATTTCTAGGTGACGAAACGATGGTGATTCGTTTCAGTAGCGAGAAATTATCACTTAATTTCGGGAATGGTTTTATAAACTAGAATTCTAGTTACTAAAGCTAACCTTTTGTGTTTGCATCGATTTACAGAGATTTTTAGATAAGTTTGACAACCAGAATATAGGAAAGTGCTCTTGAATTCTTGTAGAAGACTCTAGAATTCTCTAACAAATTGAATTAGAATTTATGACATGGAACTATTTTTTCTAGAGTCACAATTTAGATTCTAGATGTCAGAACCATATTTTTTTCTCAGTGTAGTTCCTGAATAAAAACATGAAACAATTTCATTCGTTTTCGAATAAAAGCGAACTTCGAAATAGTGTCAGAAAAGTAGCTCCTTTGGATTTAGAGAGATTCTTTGAGAATCTTAGAAAATTCTTAAGAATAATTAAGGGGACAGTGCGCTTTTATTTGAGCAAAATCGTCTATAGCAAAATTCTCGCAAAAAGGTCTATTTCTAAGGTATATTAATGCCAAAAGAGTTTTTTCTTATTAAAATATCGTTTATGAAGGTTTTAGAAGTAAATAATAAAGGTAAGTGTATTTATATATTTTAAATCTGTTTCTCTCGAAACTAATTTTTCAGCGTTTTTAGATTTTTGAAATGCTCCTTGCGACGCATTTTTTTTTATCAATATTTATGAAATTAATAAGGAAGTATCCTGATATTGTTTAGAAAGTAACTGTGTAAGCTTTTTAAAATTCATCTGCATTAAGATAGTCAAATTTGATTTTTTACTTATTAAAAGGTAAAATTTTGATGAAAATCGATATTGAATTTAGAAAAAAAAAATCTTTAAAATAATAAGTATTCAAGAGATTAAAAAAAATCTTGCACAAATTTGTTTATAATAGAGTTTTAAGTGATAAAAATGCAAAAGCAAGAAAATATTTCAAAAATTAAAATACGAGGAGCATTTTAAAATTTCGTTTAAAAATTCAATTTTTTTTTAATTTAAAAGTTGTAATAAAATTGGAAATTTTTTGAAGGTGTTCTATATGTTTTTGGTGAAATGTATATATGCACAAAATTTCATATTGCTATAAGGAATATTTAAAAAAAAAAAAAAAAAAAAAAAAAAAAAAAAAAAAAAAACGTCTACCGCTCCTTTAAAAAGATTATACACTAATCACATAACCAATCATCTAACCAAGTTTTTACCAAATAGCTCACTATTGCCACTTGAAAATGAGTAATTGGCTCCAAAATCCTACCGGTATTTTTTCGTTTTAACAGAAAAAGAATTGAAAGCGGAGAATAAAAATACCTACTTTTCAGGTTCTTTTCGAAGATGCGCAAAAATGATAATTGCCATAAACAAGGAAACAGGTTCCTTCTGACATAACATTGTTTAATCTGATAGTCTTGTTACGAGAGATCAATTATAAAAGTACAGTAACCTTCGGCAGCAAAGGAAAGAATAACTATTAAACTTCAGCTTTGGAAAGTTATTTTTAAATGAATGGGGAATGGAATTATTAGAAAAAAAAAAAGAAGTATGAAAGTATCGCATAACCCTACTCTCTTTAGAAAATGAACTATAAGTACATGATAGTGTTTTGTTTAACTGACAATACGTTTTAGACGAGATGAGAAAAAAAAGTTAGTGATACGCCATGTTTATGTCTTATAGAGAAGAAAGGTTTTGAAAGCGAGTCTTTTTCTATTCATATGTTATTATTCCTAATTTACTATTGTTTTGAATAAGACTTTTTACCTGGGTAATAAACTTAAATTGGTTCATTACCCATAATTTTTAAATTTAGAGATGTTCTGGAATTCTCTTATGTAGGTTTAAGATAGATCCAAAGCCAAGAAAGAAATTCTAACCTTATTTACCTTAAACCGTACGTATCAAGAAGTGCTGGAAATATTGTAAAACGGACATAACAAATATTTAATGTAGCAAAGAAAAAAAGAAAAGTATTTTTTAACATTTCTGCTTTTCTATTTACCCATTGAAATTTAGGTGAATGAATTGGTCTGAAAGAATGATTTTTAAAGGGTTTAACTTCTTAAGCAGTTTTTTAGTTTTTAAATTTTTAAGCTATTTTTGTTAAAAGAAATATTTATTAGACTTATTTTAAATAGGTGCATAGTGTTTAGAGATTTATATGTAACCTCGCTACAACATTGTTTGTCTTTCCCGACTCAAAATCAGCCAGCCTTTTTAAAAAATGGTGAGACTAACATCACGCACATCATAGAGGACTTTCTTCTATATTTTCCCCAATATTAATACTGAATAAGCATATTGAATGGGCTGACTTTTTAGCCAAGGAAACACGAATTTTATGCCACTGTTTTCATACAATCAAACAAGTAGAGGAAAATGTAGTGGCTAAATCCAAACTTTTCAATCACAATCGTATAAGAGGAGGTCGAGAGTGTTTTGCATCTTTCTACGAATTCCATACCACCCAAAACTACATGCATATCAAGAGTTCAAAGACAATGCTGGAATCTGTCGTAAATTAACATAGCTGCGCCAGCTGGTGGTCGGCGTGATAAGGAATACATGCGTTTTCAGTATGACGTCACATCTGCGTAGATATCTATTATCTGTGTATCTCTTGCGCATATTTTCTGAATTTTTACTCAATCATGACATATTATTCAAGTCTAGCAGATTTATTGCAAAATATTTTTGTTAAAGTTTGTTTTAATAAAATCATGTACATTTTAAAAAAATAGTCACAATATCGTTTAAATTTCGGGAAAAAAAGTACTAATGCTACGAAAAATATTGACTTTTACCCTAAAATTAAAATGGCAATGCGACTATTTTTAAATACACATATTTTTAATCAAAAAAATCTGTAACAAATATTTTGCAGTAAATATGGTAGACTTGATTAATCTGTCATGACTGAGAGAATAGCTTGAAATTTATGATTGAATTTTTAATATGAATTCTTAAGATAGCTTTGTCTGTTAAAAAAAAATTAAATTTACGATTTTAGGAAATTATTGTCTAGAATCGCAAAATATTTAAACAAATAAATGAACAATATTTCTTTGTTCAACAAAACATCATTTAACACATACATTTAAAATTAAAATTATTCCGAATATATGTATAATAAAATAGGTTTTAAATTAAAAGTTAAATAATAATAAGTAGTTAAATAATAAAAGTGTGATACGACCAAGCAAACATTGAATTTTTATAGTCTGCAATCGGTAAATGAAAAAAAGGAGCTAAAGTTGATTATTTTATTTAGTATTGAATTCTATATCTATATATATTATAAACAATGATAAACATTATATTCTCATAGGAAATGCAACGGTGTATACCATTTTGTATAATTTAGCTCATCAAGAATTTAGTAAAATATGACACTACCACAAAATTCTGCCTTTACATATTAACTACTTAGGATGAAATTCTTGGATTAATTAAATCTCGATTCGCATATTAAAACGCAACCAGTCCGTCAAATCATATTTTGGTGGAAAACACTTAAAAACCCGATTTTAGTGGTTTACTCATAGGTTTACTATTATGTATTCCTGCTGTAAATTCTCCAAGTTTTCATACTTTTGAATGCAGCACAATGATAAAACTATGAGTAAACGACTAAAATCGGATTTTTAGGTGTTTTCTACCAAGATATAACTTGGCAGACTGATTACGTTTTAATATGGCAATTGAAATTAAACTAATCCTAGAATTTCATTCGTGAACTCGATGAGTGATTGTCTGTGCTTGCCGCCTCCCAGTCTATTCGTGTGCGACATAAATTTCGAGGGCTCTCTAACTCACGAACTGGATTTTATTAAGGCTGCTCAAGATTCACTGAGACCTTGACAAACATTGGTTCTGATTAAGTTTTGGTGTATATCGCACACCAAAGTTTTGGTGTGTTTTAGTTTAGTGGTGTGCTTTAGTTAAGTTTTGGTGTATATGTACTATAGTAACAGGTATACTGCTGCTATAGTACATATTCACGGTTTATAAAGCAGATAAGCTATTTCTCAAGAACTAATGTAATGAATTTAATAAAATTTTATATTAAATGCTAATAATTGACATCGGTAGATTTTGATTCTGATTCGGATATGATGTACAAAACGCAAAAGATGGTGCTACTATGCTGCATTTTTCACGATTTGCGAAATAGCTATAGCTCATGAACTAAAGCATGGAATTCCATCATACTGTGTACTATGTTATACTTTGATATAAATACATCTTGATACGGTTTGGGTGTGTATTATTCAACAGGTGGCGCTGCTATGTTGTGTTTTTAACGATTTTTGCAACGGCTATATTATGATGACTAGACATAGAATTTCATCAATATTCATATTCTTTTAGACATTGATATAGACTGATGTCGATTAAATTTTGATTTTTACCAATCAATAAGAGACGCTTTTATCTTGTAGTTGGCGAAGGATTCTTACTCTTGTCCACAATCAATGGATGCAATTTTGTAAGCGTGTTTTTTCCATTATTATTCACGGACCACTGTTATTCTGTATTAAATTCAAAGAATCGTAATTCATGTCCATAATTGTTGCTGCGTGTTAATACTCTTTAAATAAATGTATAAGAATGATATAAATGAAAGTTCTGTGATGGCTACAATATACTAGCTTAATATATATTGCATTTTTCATGGGTACTACTACAACAACTTACATATTTTGACTGGATAGGGAGTTGTGAGGGGTGATAATATACATTATTAGAAAATGACAACTGGGAACTTGTATTTGCGCCTCTGATTTCATCCTTGTATTTACGCAAGTCACATAGGCCGAGGTGATAACTCTAGAGTCTTGCATGGGTTAAAATTTGTAGGTCTATGTCCAGGCCGGCAATTGAAAATATTCTTCTGTAATTTATTAAAGTACATTTCCATAGATTTCGTTAGCAGAAATTCACTATCGCTATTAATTTTTTTTTACAAGAAAATTGCTTCCCCCACACTTTCTGGGTACGATTAAATACAATCACGACCTGGTCCGAGTATGTTGAAAATATCAAGCCTAGACTCAGATACAGTCTAATTGTCCGATGCCGATCTATTAGTTGCACATGTAATATTTCTGTAGTGATGTTGTCAAGCTAGCGCTAGCATTGATTCGTATCGAACATTTATACTCATTCTCGCCCCGGTCATGTCCACTGAAAATTGTTCAAATTTTATCTGCTTAATTTGGTCCTTCTGAATTTGATATATCGGGCCGAGTACATACTAGGTCTGGGACAGGCCTGGATCACCAGAACTCTATTACACATTCACGATGCACTTTTTTAAATATTTATGATATGTACCTGTATTTTCTCCACATATTGCTGTCTCTTTGAAAAACATTGTTTTTTTATTGAAATACCAAAAGAAGTGTAATTAGAAGAGTGTGAATAGTTAAATTCAAAATTTATTTAGATTTGCTTATAAAATAAATAAATAAATAAATAAAAAATAAAAACAAAGAAAGCTTCGAATTACTCTTGACATCAAATTTCAGCCCATTTATCTGAAATCAACTACTTTTATAATCCAATAAGAGAGTTGAGCATCTAAAAACTATCATCAAAAGTGTTATTTTAGGTTACATGATATCCCTTTTTTCTATTTATTGAATTAAAGTCTAATTTTTGCTATATTTTGCACGTATAATTTCCCGTCTAGATGTACAAGGAAATTATGCTATCAGCACATAGGTCTTTATCATTGTCTGTCATGACCCCGGAGATCACGAACGTGAGTAACCTCTGCTCCCTGTTATATGTGATCTCTTCAGTTAGATTAAGTAGTAATGGTCTTAACCTGATTGAAGAATTTGAGAGAAAATCTTGGATTATTTGATAGTGATTTTAAACAATATATATATATATATATATATATAAATTATATGGCCAAAGATAACCGGCCACTTGCGATTTTTGACATTTTGTTGAATATCAAGAAAAGCAAGTTGAGGAATTATCCTGAAACTCTAAATGTGTAAACATAATACTACAAGTCATACATTTCCGTGAAGATTTTTTCCAGAAACTCATAGGGGACCGTCAACAAATTGAAAAAGAACAAATATCTTTTGGATAACCCTGTCAAAACTAATGTAGCAAAAGCATCCTAATTGTAGATTATGATTAAGTGGCTTATTGTAATGAACTGTGTTTTTTTTTAAATACGGATAGCATGTATATTCATACAGAAAGCAAAAAGACCAGGGGCTGTATCCATTTATCCATTGATTAGTGTCAATATAGAATACACAATATGGCACGTGCTATATTTGGATACAGCCCCTTATTTTTTTTTTTCTTTGCTTCATTTTGGGAACAATGGATTTTGAGCTCATTCTATGGACGATCGTTTTCAGAATCTTCAAACTATGTTTTTGAGTCTTTCACAAAAAATGCTCAATGCATGTACCTAACATATATGTAAATGAAATTGTGATAGAAATCACGTATGCGCAATGAAAAATTATTTAGTAAACCTACTCATTTTTCATACAATTTTTATTATATTTTTATTTTGGTTACAGTGTATTGTATACAATGTTGTTTGTCACATTTTCGGAAATGAACATTATTTTATATTAAGAACTCTGCAAATTATAAGCAAAAAACTTTGAAAAATTTGGGACTTTTTTTATAAAAACCTTAACTTTTCTACGAATGTGCAAGCTGTCGGTATAAAATGAATGCAGTTTATTACTATAAGCCCCTTAATCATAATCTACAGTTTGGGCGCTTTTGCTACATTAGTTTTGACAGGGTTATCCAAAAGATATTCGTTCTTTTTCAATTTGTTGACGGTCTCCTATGGAGTTTCAGGAAAAAATCTTCACGGAAAAGTATCACTTGTTGTATTATGTTTACACATTTAGAGTTAAAGGATAATTCTTCATGTACTTTTCTAGATTTTCAACAAAATGTCAAAAATCGCAAGTGGTCGGTCATCTTTCGTCTTATAGTGTATATATATATATATAATACCATTAATTGTAAAATAATATATGAACCTCTGAATTTAATACAAAATTACCACATTGAAACATGGGGAAAAGATTAAAATGACTACAATCGAAATTCGCAGAACCAAAGCAGAATTATCAGGCCCAGAAATACTTTGGAGCTTCATATAAAGTGTAAGGTTTCATCTTTGCATTAGCCATGAAAAAACAAAATAATACGAATTTGGGGGTACTAACACACAAAAAACCAAAATAAAATGGAGAAAAAACATTAAAAATAAATCATAATAACATTATTAAATTGGATAGAAAAAGAAAACAAACATACCAGATACTATAGTTAACCCTAAAAAGATGTAGTACAATATTATTTAATATGACAATACTAACCTAAACTCAATATTTTAATATAAGATAAAATATGGAATAAAATAGATAATTAATCTATGCATTTTATACAATTAGAAATAGTATTTTAGGTATTATCAAAATTGTTAAAAGTTAGGTACAAGTAATCATAAAAATGAATGCTTATATTAACTTATATTAATGGATTTAATTAATATAACATCCAATTATCCATATACAGGGTGTCCGAAAAGTCTGGAAACGGTCGAATAACTCGAGAAATACATATGAGATTGAAAAACGTAAATATACGTGTTAAATATTTTTAAATAAGCTACTCAGTGATACCAAATTTGACCTTCGTAACCGACCCCCTGGGGGTCAGAGGGGGTCCAACTTTGAAATCTTAAATTATAACCCCCATTTTTTATTGCAGATTCGGATTCTACGGACAAAAATACGCAACTTTTGTATTTGATGTTTATTTCGAATCCTCGTTTATCACGGTGTATTCGAGCATATTAAATCGATACATTTTTTGGCTTTTCCAACGGGATTTTCCCTAATCGAAACTAATTGGGAAGAATTTATGACATCAAATTCCTCGTCTTTTTGCAAGAATAGCGTTTCCTGAAAATCACCCATGCCGATTATTTCGATAGTACTACACACAGTTAAAAATTTGACCCATTTGTTGTAGCGTCACTCCACAGCTTTTATAGAATATCTGTTTCATGACCAATGAGAATGTTCCATAACACAGTAAAGTACACTGTAAAAAAATGACACTTTTGCTGCATCGTCACTCCACCACTTTTATAGAAAACGATTACTTTACTGTGTTATGGAGCACTCTCATTGGTCACAAAAGAGATATTCTATAATAGCTGTGGAGTGACGCTGCAGCATATGAGTCAGATTTTTAACAGTGTAGCACTATTGAAATAATCGCCACGGGTGATTTTCAGGAAACGCTATTTCTGCAAAAGACGGGGAATTTGACGTCAAAAATTCTGCCCAATCAGTTTCGATTAGGGAAAATCCCGTTGGAAAAGCCGAAATATGTATCGATTTAATATGCTCGAATACACCGTGATAAATGAGGATTTGAAATAAACATCAAATACAAAAGTTACGTATTTTTGTCCGTAGAATCCGAATCTGCAATAAAAAATGGGGGTTATAATTTAAGATTTCAAAGTTGGACTTCCTCTGACCCCTAGGGGGTCGGTTGCGAAGGTCAAATTTGGTATCACTGAGTAGCTTATTTAAAAATATTTAACACGTATATTTACGTTTTTCAATCTCATATGTATTTCTCGAATTATTCGGCCGTTTCCAGACTTTTCGGACACCCTGTATATGTACTAATTGAACATCCAATAGAAAATGTATTGTAAATTAGCAAATGCATCTACTTCCTCAGTTTTTTAATAAACCATTGCGTATTATCCAGGCAATATCGGCCTCTTCCGTACTCTGACATCTACCCACCCAGCCAGCCTATTATATATTATACATTTTTTTTTTTACGTTTTTAATTTATTATTATTTTTTATGTTTTAATAGTTTTTATAAATTTTTTACGCAATGTGTTAATTATTTTTAAGATCATGCAATTACTAATTGTATGCTAAAGAATACATGAATTTTTTAGGAAAACGATTATTTAATGAATCATAAATTAGCTTTTTAATATTTGTGTTAATAAGATGAGAAGAACGTAAACATTTTATTGTATATAGATGATTAAGGATTATATTACGATATACAGAATTATGAAGACAGGAATTAAATTAGTAAATGTTTTAACTTCAAAATTAAATTCGTTCCGTTTGTCATGTATATCAGCTATCAATTCGTTTTATTTTAATATAATTTTAAGATCTAAAAAGTTAATGGCATTGTTAGAAAGCAGGTTTTTTGTAAATTCTAAATTAGCTGGATAATCTACTGGAAATTGAGATATATTGGTTTTTTCATTTAATAATTAAAATTATATCATCGATATCGATATAAATGTATTTTATTATTAATATATTTACGTTCATTATTACGTTCACTAATATATTACGTTCATAATGATATAAGTCTGATAATAAAATAGATGTACAATCACCTTTTGGTATATTGACACTTTGTAGATAAAATGTGTTATCTTGCGATATAAAATTATTATAAACTAGCTGACCCGCCAGGCGTTGCCCGGGTCCATATTAACAATATTAAACGAACTTGAAATTTGTATGATTTTATCATTAACTCGAAGCATGCAGAAATGCATTGCCTGAAATACGTGGCAGCTGACTGTGTGAAAAATCGGTTTAAAAAACAACTAATATTAAGCTCTAAAAATACTTAAAATGAGCAATAAGAAACGGGGGAGGGAACATGTATCCAACGATTGCGTTATTTTCGTGTTAAAGTGTTGATATTTACCTGTAAAAATCACTGTCAAGTCACGTAACTAATTAATTTTTTCACATAGAAATCCCAAGTGAAATATTTTGAATTTCAAACTAATTAAATCACTCTTAAATCCGACTATACCGTGAATGAAATCGATACTCGATGATAAAAGGTTGGTATATAGTATTATAATTTCAGAGCCCTTTAATAAAAGTAAGTGTTATTTTTAATCAAATCATGCGTAATGTTCACTATGTGGATAAATTCCTAACAGTAAACTTTTGTACCGTAACCGTAACCTGTCTGTAATTTAACTGCGACTTAACAGTACCCTACCGTAACTTAAATATAACATAAATGTAACCTAGCCGTCACTTTATTGTAACCTATCCTTATTTTAACCATAACATAAATCCAATTTAACTTTAATCTAACTTTAAATTAACCGTGATCTAACTGTAACCTAACGTGAAATTAAATAAAATCAAAGACTTACCGTAATGTAATTGCAACTTAATCGCAACCCAAATGTTACCTAACCATATATTGGGTTCATGTCCATGGAAATTATTTTTTCTTGTTCGGATCTTGGTTATGATTCCTTAGAATATTTTCGTCGGGTTCAGATTTGGTTCGATTCAGATTTCAAGTATTTTTTGAAATTCGATTTAAATGTTCGGGTCGGATTCAGGTCTATTGAAATTATTTTGCCTTGCTCGGATCCAGTTATGGTTCTGTGAAATATTTTTGTCGGGAACAGATTTCGTTCAATTCGGATTTCGGCGTTTTCTTCAAATGGAATTTTTGGGTTCAGGTCTTCCTGAGTGTCCACGGAAATTTCTCTGTCTGATTCGAATAAAGACACGATTCACTGGAATATTTTTGTCAAGTTCAGACTTGGTTTAATTCAGATTACGGCTTTTTCTTGAAATGTAAATTTTGGGTTCGGGTTTTCTTGCGTATTCACGGAAATTATTCTGCCTTGTTCGAATAAGAACATGCTTCACTGGAATATTTTTGTCAAGTTCAGATTTGGTTCATTTCAGATTTCGATATTTTTTCAAAGAAATATTTTAGGTTCAGATTCGGTTTATGTGCATGGAAATTTTTTGTCTTATTCGGATCCGGTTACGGTTCTTTGGAATATTTTTGTCAGGTTCAGATTTGGTTCGATTCAAATTTCAGGTATTTTTTCAAATAGAATTTTTAGGTTCGGATCCCGTTCATGTCCATGGAAATTATTTTATCATACTCGAGTCCGGTTATGATTCTTTCGAATATTTTGGTCGGATTCAGATGTGGTTTGGGTCAAATTTCAGGTTTTTTTCAAATCGGATTTTTTAGGTTCGAGTCGGGTTTATGTCCATGGAAATTATTTCGTCTTGCTCGGATCGGGTTATAGTTCTTTGGAATATTTTTATCGGTTTCAGATTTTGTTCGGGTGATATTTCTAGTTTTTTTAAAGAAAATATTTAGGTTCGGGTGAGGTTTCATACCCACTAAAATTATCAGTTCGTATTATTCGGCTATTCATTTCGTATGATACATTTACCAATCAGTTTGATTGTGTTAACATAATAGTAGAATACCGTCTTTGTCCCAGAAAACTGTCACTGTGACCATTTCGGATAGTTTCTTTAGTAAAATTTCCCTAAATTTATTGCCGCGGAGACCAACTGTGACGCCATTCTTTTGACTGTTCCTTTTTTTCCAGATCATAGATGTAAGGCCGGGTTTCATCCTCAGACACTAATTAAGCCAAAAAAGTCCTGTTCAGTTTAGGAAATGTCCAAAATGACTTTGCTGACATTTCTTGTCGGAACAAAACCTTTATAATAGTCGTTGAGTCAGGGGCTCGTGTGGTTTTATGTCGAGGGATTTGGTAAACTATATATTTTTGGATTCACCAAAACAGCACTTCATTTATCCATGATGCTTTCAAAATGAGGGTAGCTCATGGGCGCGCGCCATATTGAAAAATGGCCGCCGTCGTTGAGTTAGGTTGAGTGGTTTCATGTCAGCGGGCTTGGTAAACAATACATTTTTGGATTCATCACAACATCAACATGTCATTTATCCATGATACATTCAAAACCAATGTAATTTATGGGCGCCATATTGGAAAATGGCGGCCATATTGAGCTACAGGCTCTTGTGATTTCATGTCGGCGAACTTGTTAAATGATACATTTTTGGATTCACCACCACATCAGAATGACATTTATCCATGACATTTTCAAAACCAGGGTAATTTATGGACGCTATATTGGAAAATGGTCGCCGCCGTTGAGCCAAGGGCCCTTGTGATTTCATTTCAGTGGTCTTGTTAAATCATACACATACATTTTTTAATTCACCACGACAAAAAATGACATCTATCCATATTTTCAAAATCAGATTAGCTTATGGACACCATATTGGAAAATAGCCACCGTCGTTGGCAGCGGCTTTTGTGGTTTTATGTCAGCGGGCTTGTTAAACCATGCATTTTTGGATTCCCATAACATCAGAAAGGCATTTATCCAAGATATTTTTAAGAATAGAGTAGCTAATAGACATTATTTTGTAAAATATCCGCTGATAAACAGGCTGATCCTAGAGATTTAATTAGTTTTGTATGCTATTAAATTAATAGGGTGATTCAAAAGACAATAAATAAAGACACGCAGGAATCAAAAGCTACAATGAAGTTCAGCCAAAGACCTGCCGCAGTTAAGAGATATTTTAAAGAAATATTTTTGATTATAGGGCAGCATTTCTTCACATGATTTATGAAGGAACCAAAATCAGTACTTCAGACAAATCTGTTTTAGATCCAGATCTGTCTTTGAGCAAGATCCAGAAAAACGAACGTGATATCACATATTTACAGAACAAGATTATCAATGAATAGATAAATCTAGATATGGCAATAGTATCAATTGGAGCTATAACAATTCTAGAAATTGTCGAAGACATATTCAAGGATCATGAGATGGGTGAAGAAGCTTACCAACTTTCCAAAGAGACTGTCCGAGGATTCAAAAACAGAAGGGTTTTTCAAACCTCCAAAGATAAAGAAACTAAATATATTTTCTGACTTGAAGAAGAAAGAGAGTGTAAAGTTTAATAAATCGGAGTTTGTTGCCAAGACAAAAAATATGTTTATTCAGATGACGATTATTGCACAGCGGAGAAATTTCGATATGAGAACTGTCTATTACTACCATCTAGGACTTCATTCAAGATCCTTACCGACATCTGATGGTTCAATGCGGAAAGCTGAAAAAGCAGACTGATGAATGTTATGAAAAAATTGCGACTACTGAATGAATGCACATGATGGTGTTGTTAAGATAAATGACAGAATGTGCTTTGTTAAAGCTACCACAGGAGCTTCAATCATTTGGAGAACTAGCAAAGAATCTATTTTCTGAAATATTACAAGATTATACATCCTAACAAAGAATAAATGTTGCATCTGCCATATACAGGCAGATGTCAATAAAAAGAAATAAACGAAAAATATGAACTGTTGGTGATGTTATGCAAGTTATCGTCTCCGGGGAAATCAGTATACGAAAATAGAAGCAATTTTTATACATTTCATTTCTAAAGAATGGCAAAATGAACATTGTCTGAAATAGTTGAATACACGAATGATGAAGTTTGGATCCAATGACAAGTAAAGTAAACATTAAAGCTTGAGAAATATGCATGGACTTCTAGGTAAAAAGGTATGTAATGCATTACTTGAAATGCTTTCATTATCGAGTGCGATACAGTAAGAGCTTGCACAGGCAAGGGAAAATGATGATTCAGAGCATAAATTTCGAGATATACTTAAGGCGCTTAATACTGAAACTGATATATTACAGGAAACAAAGAAACATGCTGAGTTGTAAGTTTGCCATCTCTATTATGGAAAGCACAAATACTCAGACATCAAGGAATTGTGTTATATTCTATATACTTTTTTCTCAAAAAAAAAAAAAAAAAAAAAAAAAAAAAAAAAACGAGTCTGTGGAGTCGCATTGCTTTTTGTCATGTAGTAATCCACTGTACCTATCGATAATGCTAACTAATTTCCACGGTCTTGATTGTAAAGAGTACTTACAGGTTGATCCTGATCTTATATTCGCAGATAAATATGGTTGGTTTTTTGGAACAGGTAGCAAAGGAAAATGCTATCTAGAATGGCAGTTCTCTTGTTACTGAAACTGCTTTGGACCTGGTGTCACATTATCATGTCCATCTCTTTTTAATAATAGATGTACTAGCATATGCAGAAAATAGAACTGTACTGGGACGATGGAAATTAGCTGAACATACGAATGTCAACCTATGATGATAGCAATGCAAAAAACTAAGATTTCTCTTATTTATTAAACCATTACAGACCAGCATCTTTTATATTAATATAATTGTCTGAGCGTAGCGAAGTCTTATACTCAGAGTACGTAACGATATTAAAAGTCAAAAAAATTCTTTCGTCAAGCAAATCTCAAAAAGTACTTGTCGAATTCCGATTCTGTTTGTACCAGAAGGTACCTATGAAGGTAATCTGGTGAATGCACCTACTTTTAAAAATTAATTCTAAATAGTTTAAAAGTTATATTAAAAAAACTGATAAAAAAGCACAATTTATTTGCATACGTCACAGAAATTTGGTGTGCGTGATTTTAACCTGCTGGATATTTTCGTAGATAACCGAATCAATACATGGAGTAAATAGTAATCATTTACGCACTCAGAAATATTGAATGCAATAAAACGTTTTAAAATTTAATCATTCAGGAAAGTAAAACTGTTATTTTTTTATATTAAAAAAATGCCATAAAAACTTTGATTTTGAGATTTTGTGATAATCTCTTAATAGCATTTTTTGATCGCTAAAAGAGTGTTTTATATATTTCGCGTGTGAAAATTAGAAACAATTACGTTTTAAAATAAAAAGTTTCTTTTATGACATCATTTTCCCTTTATATTTATTTTTATTGCATGTTTTCTTTTAACTTATATTTTGTTTGTGTGTGGAAGTCAATTCTGGTCACTAATTTTTCGGCACGGATACCACAAGCGCATCAGATTTGGCGCAATTTTTTTCAAAGCCCATTTGGCGAAAACTTCGTTTTCAAGTAACGTTTACATACACATTTTTAAATTATTTTCTATTTTCAAAAAGAACTTACAGTAAATAAAATAATAATAATAATTAATAACTATAAAAATAAATATTTTACATAATTAAAAAAAGGAAATGAAAGTAAATAAACATTTTATGAGTAAATAAACAAATAATAAATAAATAAAGCCGGGTTACCATCTCCGGTAAAATAATGCCATTTTGACGCCAATTATGTACCCTGGTGCATATGTGACATCTTTTCCCATTTTTCATCCATTTCCTGTTGGCATACAACTTTGAAATTTGGAATATGTATGCATACCTGGGAGCAATACTGGAATTAGACATTGATTTTTTAAATTCGATCCAAAAAGGGGCAACGGGGGCTATTTTTTAAAGATTTATACAATTTATACTGCATAAAGGAGCCACTTACCTATTTTTATATACAAGTAGAAGTAAGTGGTATGTAAAAACAATTATAGTATACATAAATAAAATACTTGAGATAATATACTAGAGATATAAGCACCGGGTTTGGCGAGATTTTTTATGCCAATTAGACGAAAACATCGTTTTGATTACCAGATACATATAGCATGCTATAATAACACGTTATTTATTTATTTCAAAATGAAAAAAAGGAATAAACGAAACATTTTCTGTTTTTAAAAAAAAGAAATAACAATCAATAAATGATAATATTGTTAGAACAAACAATTTATTATATTGTTTATATGATAAACCAGCATGTTAGGCAACTGAACGCTGTTTTGGCACCAATTAGATACTTCGGTGTGTATAGGGCATATATGTGCCATATTTATTTATAAAACTGAGCATGAACGTTTACCAAGTGTGTTTTCATAGTCGCTTATATCTTTTTGCAACATAGCGCACCTTTTGAAGCCAAAACTGCACAAAAGAAAAAAAAATCAATATTTGCAATTTTTTTTTTTTTTTTTTTTTTTTTTTTTTTTTTTTTAATGTAATGCACATTTTGTAATCAGTAAGCTCGATAATCAGACCTCTTTTTTTTTTTTTTTTTTTTTTTTGCTTTAAAAGATGATATTTTATGCGACGTCTTTTTTGGATTCCTCGTTTTTCCATATTTGATAGTATGCGTCTACTCGTTTTGTAACATTTTTTTGTAACTTTCTTCTTTATTAACAGCGACATTTGGATTTCCTATTTAAAATTATAAAAATTCTTCTAAATACAAAGAATTTTGTTAAAATAAATAAATGAATGAAATGCGGACATCTATTGCTCAAAGCACAAAATTTTTCCTATTGAGTTAATAAAAATCAGTAAAAACATAATATTCATGATAATAAAAAGGTGACTTATACAATAACAGTCATATATTATGCACGTTATGGATAAGTATGAATATTTCTCCACCATTTATAAATAATAATAATAACTAGCAAAAGCCATGCTTTGTTTGGATTCGCGAAGCATTATTTTATAAAACAGATATTTGAAAGTAACAATATTTTTTTTTTTTATTATTATTTTTGCATCTTTATTAAACAAAAACGTTATTTTATGTTTTGGCGCATTTTAATTTTTTACTTATGATGTAAAACTGGCATAAGATATTTTCGAAGCAAACTTTTACAAATTTTTTTTTAATCTATATATATAAAAGAAAGTCTGGATTTCGTATTAATCACAGCACAAAAAAATCTACCGAACCAAAAATCTTGAAAATTGGGGTAAAAATTCTTCTAATAGCATCGAGTGCCGCTAAGAAGGGATTTTAGAAAATTCCACTTCTAAGGGGGGTAAAAAAAGGAACAAACTTTTAAAAAATTCCTTAAAAATCGGCTTTAATACTTATTTTTCAACTGATAACATATTTAAGTGCATTTTGTCATGCTGAATCGAATGGTACCAAGCAATTTCTTTTTAATCCAGTAGTTCCGGAGATAATTCACATTTTTATAAATTTACTATGTATTTTGATGACTGGTTCTTCACCGATTATAGACAGTCTAAAATATGACATAAAACTGAAAATTAATACGATTTAAAAATTTCGTTTGATTCAAAGTTTCTTTAGAAAAACTGACCAGCGTAGCGGGCGAAGGCTGCTAGTTTTCAACTAAAAGCTCTTTTAAAGATGTTTTTACAATTTCAAGTAGCCACTGGTGTTTTTTAATTCTTTGAAATATGCATGTTTCCAATCTTTGTAATCAACATCCGATAATCTTTGATAGCTATTTTAGAATAATATATTTGAAGAAAGCTTGAAGAAAGTTACTTCTTCAAAATCCTATTTTCTGGAAAAAACATTTGAAATCTGCTTTCGTTGATACTATGAATTTTCAACTGTAAAACATTTTATTTTAATTTCTTCATTTTTATACATGTTAGCGTATGAGAATTGCTGTAATTCTCTCCGCGGGAGAACTGTTTACTTTCTGCGAATGGCAACTCATTTAATGGAATTACCTTTTAACGAAGCGCTCTCTCATTCTCGCAGTGACGTTTTCACGAATAATTATTGTTGTGTTTGCGAACTTATTAAAGTCTTATTTTTCTATAAAATCCTTCTGATTAATGAGTCGATATTATTTAGCCACAATACGACCTTCGCAAAAATATTTATAAAGAGCTTGAACCAACAACTTCACGCAGATCTTTTAATTTTTCATTTATATAACAAATTTAAGAATTAATTTTATTTGTTTACTATTATTTTGTTGCCAGTTTACAAAAAAAAAAAAAAAAAAAAAAAAAAAAATCCATAATACAATTCGCGTTTGAAATGAAATAGACGCCCTCTCGCGGACAAAGTCTGAAACGAAATAGAACTGATACCGTGAGCATCTTCCGCTGAAATCAGTGTTTAAAAGGCCGATAAATAAATAAACAGTTGTATAATAAATAAATAAATAAACAGTTCTATAACGCATGCAACGTTGGGTTCTTTGTATTAAAATTATCTAAAATCAAAATTTTATACACAAAATTTAGATCTATAATATAAAAAAAGTACATTTGACTTACTCATGGCAAAATAACATGACAGAAACACAATGCTTGCATGATTCGCTTGCTACAGCTTTGCAAGAGCAAGAAATTTTTTTTATTTTCAAATTTTTGTTTTCCTTTACTAGCAAACCTGAAATATTATGGGGGTTTCCTTTTGTTTGGCTTGTTTGTAAACACGAGCCTACAATCTCTATTTCTTCTTCTTTGCATTCTTTAATGCCGCACATTACTAATCTCTTTGAATCAATAATTGCTTCAGCTTCTCTAAAGCAATTACTAGATTTTTCAGCATCTAGAAATTCTAAAATTGTCGATATTTGTAATTTATCTCCCATAATTAAATAAAAAAGATAAAAAATTGCAATTTAAATAGCTCTTTAAACCGGTTTCGCTGTGCTACAGCATGGAACATACAGCACTACGTGTACGTAAACAAACGATTATCAGGTCTATACAACGCCACCTTTCGGTCATTACAAACGCGAATTCTTTTAAAATGTTTAAGTGTCATCTGTGCAAACGATTTTGCGGGATAATGAAAACATGTTTTATTTAATAAATTAATCATGATTCTATCTATAATTATTTACTCCATGATTTAAACTTTTTTTCTGAAAATATACGCGTTTCATTTTTTATTTATTTGCTAAAATGCTTCCGTATTGGAAATGCATGTAAAATAAATTAATTAAAATAATAATTTTTTTAACGTTTTACTGTAAAAAAAAATTATATTCTGCAAATCTACAGATCATAATTTATTTTTGTGTTTAATTTGAAGTTAAAATATTGAATAGTTTTTTTGTAAAGCGTACGACAAATTGTAATTTGAGTGGACTAGTAGAGGATTCGCTTCGCTCATCCTAATAAAATAAAATGCGGACAGACCAAAGTCTATATTTGACTAAAAACAACAACCATTTTCTAAATGCTTTAAAAAAATGTCCAATGAAAACTGATATTTCAAAAGTATTATGAAATTAGTTAAAAACCATTTATTTTAAACTAAATGAATAAAAGATTTATATTTTTAATGAAATAAATGGGATTTGAAAAATTATTGGAAATTTATCACCATAGATGTATCAATATTACAATCAGTACTTTATATGCAAAATGGAACAATTAGCAATACTTTTTGTACCCGAAAAATGGTCGTTGCTTTTTTTAAGGTTAAAAAGTAGATTACGAAATATTCCTATACAGAGATGCCAAGCCCCCCGCTTACTGCACAGTAGAATTTTCTTACAGGAAAAGTTATTTTTTAAATCCGCAGAGTGTTCCAATTTAATAAAACATTTTCTGTATTAAAATACCGGTATCCAAAATGCCGGAGACTTGGCAGCTCTGCCTATAACATTTTAATTAATCACGGTACTTTTTTTAATCGGATTAAAATTTAGTGGAGACAACGTTTTTTGGCCAAAAGCAGCTTTTTTCCACATGTGTAACTACGATACAATTCCTTGATGCGGAAATAAAATGTTTTGACTTATGCTATTATTGCTTCCTCTTATTTATTTATTTGAATTTTAAATAAGATGACTCAACATCGTGTTTTTTAAATGTACGGAAAAAATGCATATCGAGAGAGGGCGAAAAGAACAATATTTGGCGATTTATTACCTGCGTTTGGCTAAGTGTCTTACTATCTTGTATTCAATACTCTTCACAATACTTCGCTGGTATATGGACTTAGGCGCTTTTATAAAAAGTTTGACGTAATTTGGGCTTAAGAAAGTGAGTTTTTTACTGAATAATACAAATAAATGAAAAATGAATGCTGAGAAATACTAATAAAAGAAAAATGAAGCATTATATTGATCTATGTATATTTAAAAATGCATCTGCTTGCACTAATTAGATAATTTATGTGTATATAATAGGAAATAAATAGCTTTTGATTCTATATTTCTATGCTATAAAGCATTAACGTTTGTGCGTTTTTCGTTATCATTGGGAGTACCTAGCCGATTTAAAAAAATAATGTGTGCAAAAAAATGTTGGTAAACATCTTTGCTGCAAAATATACTATATTTTTCCTAGGAACAATAATCAGCATTAATATGCACGAGCAAAAAAAGTTCTAAAATTGAGAATTCTTTAATGTTGATATGACTAAAAATTTAAAATCTTTTTTTTTTTTTTTTTTTTTTTTTTTTTTTTTTTTTTTTTGGTGGCAACTTTTAAGATATAATATTCTCGTTATGAACGATTTCAAAAACATTCGACGATTTAATTTCACAAATTAAACATTTTTTTTTTCTAGAAAAAGTTTTAACCCAATTTATTGAGACTATTGCAATTTCTAGGATACTGTTGGGGTCAGAAACTATAACTTTATCATCATAGTAACTTATAAGATGCAAATGCTCGTTTAGGGCAAATTTTTAAAAAAGGATTCCTTAACTCTTATCGACAACCTCATTGCATCCGTGGAAAACAGATATTCAACATTATAAACTATTCGGACGGATTTCACACCATATAAAATACACTCCATTCTCTTCAAACATAATAGTTTATGTTATTTATAGTTTCTCAAATCGGTGCGAAGCTTCTGTTTATGGCCATGACATGATTCAAAGAGTTACATTTCCAATATAGGAAAATTTGGTGTTTTATTTTCTGTATTACTTTTAACATTTTGCATATTTCCAATTTTATATCCATGCATGGTTTGCTTTTCTTTTATAAAAATAGTATATGCAACTTTATATATAAGATTTTGTAATTCTATGATTCAATATGCTTATTTTCATCACATTTTATCACAATGAATGACTAATTAAAGGTAAGATCTCATTTTCTTTACTTATCGCAAATTATTAAACGTGTATTCTCAGCAATATCGCTCAGACTAATCCCTCTGAGGGAAGTCCTAGTATATAATCTAACCCCTTTTTGTCATACAATTAAAAATAGTTTAGCAAGTGAATATTTTAATTAAATAAGGAAAATTTTAATTTTCTTTTTTAGTGGTATTTTTGTAAGAGAGAGCCCGGTATTACGCTTATTTCTATTTACGCGTATCAAATAATTAATTGATTAAAATCATTATATTTTACTTAATATCAAAAGACTAATTAAAATAATTTTACTATATTAAATTACTTGTAAAATAATAATAAATAGAACGTCTTCAGCATATCAACAACAAACAACATTTTTATTCTTTTAATAACAACAACATCGTCTGCCTTTTTGTTGCCAACAAATGAACGGAATTTTTACAAGTTCATGGAGGCTACATTACTCCCTCCCCAGTAACATAGTTACGATACAAATATAATATATACAGAAATATAAAATAGATATATAAAATAGAAATACAATATAGAAATATAATATATTAAATAAAATATAAAATAGTACATAATTAGTCTCTATAACGTTTCGGAAACCTTACTTGTCTACCAGAGCGTGTAGTTTTCTCAGGTATTTTTTTATCAGGCAAATTTGAATGTTCATTTTTGATTATTGATGGCACAGGCAGAGTTAGTTGGTTATCCGGTAACTCATGATAAGGAGTATTCTCATCATTTGTTAATAAATAAGCAGGTTTCAATCTATCTATGGATATGCTGATATCTCTTTCCTTAATTTTTACTGTATAATACTTTTCGTGTCTTTTGACAACTGGAAAAGGTCCATCATAAGCAGGTTCGAGTGGTTTTTTAACCCGATCAATGCGTATGAATACATGGCTAGAATTGTGTAAGTCCTTATGAACAAAAATTTTTTGAGAAGGCTGCTTGCGATTTTTAAAAGGTTTTAATTCTTCCATTTGTTTCTGCAATTCTTTAGCAAAGGTTTCTGTGTCGATAATAGTTTTCGGTTGTTCAAAAAATTCTCCTGGTAGCCTGAGAGGTTTTCCGTAGACCATTTGTGCAATGGTAAAATTTGTATCACCACGTAAAGCTGATCTCAATCCCAATAGTACTGTAGGTAATGATTGAGTCCACTTAATTGTATTTTGAGCTCTAATTGCAGCTTTTAAAGTACGATGGATTCGTTCTATCTTCCCATTACACTGTGGATGATAGGCTGTTGTTGGGCTCAATTTAAAACCACAAATAATACTTAAATTGTGGAACAGTTCTGATCTAAATTGTTTTCCTCGATCCGTGATTACACGATGTGGAATGCCAAAGCGAGAAATCCATTGATCATAAAATGCTCGAGCAACTGTTGGAGCCGTCACATTTTCTAGAGGAACTACTTCTATCCAACATGTGAAGCGGTCAATACAGGTTAGGCAATATAATTTTCCTTCAGACGGTGTTAGTGGACCTATGATGTCAATATGAACGACACTAAATCGTTCATCTGTTTCTTCGAAAGTGGCAAATGGAGAATGCGTATGTCTGCCAATTTTGTTTTTCTGACAATCAATGCAGGATTTTGCCCACTGATTAACATATTTCTTAATGTTTGTCCAAATAAACCTTGAAGCTACTTGTTTTACTGTATTTTTCACTCCAGGATGAGCTAAATTGTGGATTTTCCTAAAAATTTGTTCTCTAAAAGCTTCAGGAATAAATGGTCGGATTTTGGAAGTTGAAATATCACACCAAAGAAGTTTACCTGAATCCAAAGGATATTGTTTGAAATTTAAAGATGGATTTAAACGTAATTTTGTAAGTTCTTCATTATTAATCTGCCCATCAGAAATTTTGTCATAATCTATTGTAGAAATCGATTGTATTCTGGATAATGTGTCTGCAACTGCATTTTCTACTCCACTAATATGTCGAATATCTGTTGAAAATTGTGATATATATTGTAAATGACGCAACTGTCTAGGCGAAGCTTTTTCATTTTTTTGCTGAAAGGCGAATGTTAAGGGTTTATGGTCTGTATAAATTATAAATTGTCTTCCTTCTAACATATGTTTAAATTGCTTTACAGAAAGATATTTTCCCAGTAATTCTCGATCATAGGTACTATAACTTTTCTGAGCATTACTTAATTTTTTTGAAAAAAAGGCTAATGGTTTCCAGCAGCCTGCTTCAAATTGTTGTAAAACTGCACCTATGGCAAAATCAGAAGCATCACAAAAGAGAGATAATGGAAGATCAGGATTAGGATAGGTCAATAAAGCAGCATTTGCTAGGTCTTCTTTACATTTTTCAAATTTTTCTTTTGTTTCATCTGTCCACGGAATTTTTCTTTTGTCTTTCTTTTTCGCCCCTTTTAAATACTCATGAAGTGGTGCTTGATTTTCAGCAGCATTTTTTATGTATCTTCTATAAAAATTCACCAGACCAAGGAAAGTTCGTAATTCATGGATTGTTTCCGGTAACTTATAATTTTTAATTACTTCTACTTTTTCTGGAAGGGGTTTTGAACCTTCAGGAGTAATCATGTATCCTAAAAATTGTAGCTGGTTTACACCAAAAACTGATTTTGCAATATTTAAACGAAGGCCATATTGATCCAATCTTGAAAAAACTAATTTTAGATGTTCTGTGTGTTCATCTTCCGTTGAAGAAGCTATTAAAATATCATCTAAATATGGGAAAACGAAGTCCAATCCGAAAAATACTTCATTAATGAAACGCTGAAACGTAGATGGAGCATTCCGTAATCCAAAATTCATCACATTATATTCAAATAATCCAAACGGCGTTATTATCGCTGTTTTTTGCTTATCTTCTTCTGCAATTGGTATCTGAAAATAGGCCTTAAATAAGTCAATTTTTGAAAATATTTTCTTTTTTTTTAATATATGCTGAAAATCTTCTATTCTGGGAATAGGGTAACGGTCGGGAATGGTTCGAGCATTAAGGCGTCTGTAATCCCCGCACGGTCTTAAACTTCCATCTTTTTTGTTAACTAAATGAAGTGGACTAGCCCATGGTGATTTGGATGGTCTAATTATATCATTATCCAACATAAACTTGAATTCTTGTTTTGCTAAATTTAATTTTTTTTTAGTCTAATGGGCGAGGTTTTGAATAGACAGGAGAACCTTTAGTATCAATATAATGCTTTACATTGTGTTTGGAATTGCATATTAAAAGATTTGGCTTCGTTAAATTAGGATATTGTAATAACAGATGTGCATATTGAGAATTTTTGTCAGTTGTACTTATGCTATCAGCACTTGATATACACATGACATCGCTTTTAACAAAAAGGTTAGTAACACCATCTATTAATTTTTTATTATGTATATCAATAAGCAATTTAAATTTATTAAGGAAATCTGCACCTAAAATTGCTTTGTCTACTTTTGCTATTACAAAAGGAAATTGATATTGTCTACGTAATCCCAAATCTAGTGTTAAAATTTTGAAACCAAATGTAGGAATTATTGAACCATTTGCTGCATACAATTTGAAAGAGTTACATATTTTATGTTTGGATGAAGCAGGAATAATTGATAAATCAGCTCCATTATCAACAAGAAAGCGTAAACCGGTTGTTTTGTCTTTAACAAATAAACGGTAATTACGGCAATCTTTAAATTCTTCAGCAGCAGAATTTGCCGCTAAAACTACTGCTGATCGGAGTTTTCCGATTTTTTCCAGCTGCATGGACTTTTACATTTATTAGGATAACACTGATTACCAAATTTAAAATGGTAGTAACAATATTTCCCATTTGGATTAAATCGTTTTCTCGATTGACTTCTACTTTTATTTCGTTTAGTACCAGATTTCCGAATTTTACTTCTGGATTGCCTCTCAATTTTTAATGCCGAAATCTGGTTTTCCAACACAGAAATTTTCTCAAGTATTTTACTCATAACAGAAGAATCTGAACTCGCAGAATAAATTTCTGTTGAAGAGCTCATTTCAAAAATTTTATCTGCCATTAGAGATAAATTATCTAAATTTTCACTGCTTACAATTAGAATATTTTTTATCGACTCTGGTAATTTATCAAGAAATAAAGTTTTCAAAACCTTTTCTGGTATGTTATTTCCACTGAGCGATTTCATTTTAAGCAGTAGTTGGCTTGGCTTCATATCACCCAATGAAATTCCCGTAAGTAATTTCTTTAGTGATTTTTCCTCACTCTCTTTAAATGTATTTAAAAATCTTTCTTTAGAGGCGGTATATTTATCATCCCGATTACTTTGGATAATATCCCATATATTTTCAATGTATTTAGGGTCTAATTGAGCCACTAGATGATTGAATTTTGTTTCTTCATTTGTAATATTTACAAGTGAAAACTGAGCATCAATTTGGAAAAACCATATTTCAGGATTATCTTCCCAGAATGGAGGAAATTTGACGCTTACCTTGTTTGCTTCAGGAACTTTGTTTGCTTCAAGAATCGCATTTGTAAGCGCTTTCGTTGATTCTTCAGTCATTTTTCAATGCGTTAATGTCCAAAGCCGGGTCACCAGATTTTGTAAGAGAGAGCCCGGTATTACGCTTATTTCTATTTACGCGTATCAAATAATTAATTGATTAAAATCATTATATTTTACTTAATATCAAAAGACTAATTAAAATAATTTTACTATATTAAATTACTTGTAAAATAATAATAAATAGAACGCCTTCAGCATATCAACAACAAACAACATTTTTATTCTTTTAATAACAACAACATCGTCTGCCTTTTTGTTGCCAACAAATGAACGGAATTTTTACAAGTTCATGGAGGCTACAGTATCATAAACAAGTGATGAAAGCACGTTTTGAAGGTGCATATATGCACCCGTGGTCCCATAGGTGTTAATTCTTAACAGACTAAGTACAATAAATTCTCCATTAATATTTTGTTCTTGAATTGCTGTGTTTTATCCACATGAAAATAGCGTGCATTAAAATGCAAAACAAGATTTCAGTTTTCTGTCGTGCAAATGTCTTTTAAACTGTTTATCCAATTGAAAATATATTAAAATAAAATAAAATTATATTAAAATAAAATCTTAACAAATATATAATTTGTATAACGTTGTATGTTCAACAATTTTTGTTCTTTCCATTTTTTCATTAAAATTTAATTATGCAATAATGCCAAAAATAAAAACTTATTTGTTATGTATCTGCGATAGATGGCGCTATTTTTTCAATATGGCGTCTATAAGCTACCACGAATTTCATAGTATCATCGAAAAATGAACTCCTTGGACCATTGTGCATCCAAAAATGTATGTATCGTCAAGTCCCCAGAAATGAAACCAAAAGCCCTAATTTTGGCTTCTGGCTCAACGACTATAACGCCTCATAACTCCAAAGACGAGAAATTTCCTTGTGCCTGAGCCATCGCAGCTTTCACGCGCAACAGAAAAATTTCCAATAATCAGAAACACTTGATATTATTAGAGTTACATAATAAGATTTTAAACTTTCAAATGAGTCAAATTTTGTTTTTCTATTTTAACTATAGGTAATCAAATGCAGGAACTTTTCAGCAGCCTCTCGTACTTTTCCGAGTTATCTTCGGTCTGTCTCACATTCATCTACCTGTCAAGTCCTGTCGATATGTGCTTTTGTTTGTTCGACACTTATCTTTCGAACATACCCACTCCAATTAAGTATATTACTGTTTGCAACACACCACTTTTTACGTCCATGATCTCTTGCATTTCTAATTTTTTAGTCCTAATCTTCTTGTTGCTGTTTCTCAAAAGGTAATTTCAATAGGAAAGGATAATTATTTCAGTGAAATCTGTCTAAGCCGGCAATTTGTCTAAGGCGGAAACATTTTAGAGTCCCGCATTTATAAACATAGAGATTTCCGAGAAATCTGTCTAAGATGGAAAGAATCTGCGTAACGCGGAACCGGGCATTCATTCTGGGTCCCAGGTAGCAAATTTGCTGTTTCAGACGGAAATATTTTTTCCTGTGAAATATAAATGGAAAGAAATTTTTTCTTTTCATATTAAAATGTATTGTCTAGTCGCATTCCCAGAGGTTAAGAAAAGGCGTCACTGATTGCTGACAAGAGTTTAGGGATGATTTTATTATTGTATATGACTGGGAACTGTTGAACAACGGGTGTACTAGTGTGTATGTGTATTATCAATTTGTACTGTAAATTATTATTACTATAAATATATAAAAATATGTAAAGATTTCATGCCTAATTAATTATTATTTTTTAAAGAAACGTTAGTTTTAACTTTAGGTCAAAGAAATGTTTAATACTCTGTGAACGGGATGTCTATAACGTTTTTCTGTCCAAGCCTGAAATCTGTCTAAGACGGAATTTTATTTCAGTCCTAAGCGATTCCGCCTTCGACAGATTGCACTGTACTTTTTTCTTTTTACTTTAAAATCCATATCCCAGAATCATGCAGGAAACATACATGGGAAGTCACAATCACAATTCAATAAAAACTCCTCTCATTTAAAGTTTATCTCTAGTTGACCAGGCGGTGGTTTCACAAACCATCACCTCATCGAGTTCTCGGCTAAAATTCCAGGATTAGTTAGAACTCGAATAGCATATCAAAATGGAACTGATCTGCTAAATCTTATCTTGGTGGAAACTACCTATAAATCCAATTTTAGAGGTTGTTTAGTACCTTTCCCGATGCGTTTTTCTTGCACCAAGTGGAATAATAAAGGTATGAAATAATGGAGGATTGGGTACAGGTAAACACATTGGAACAGGAACCCATCAATGACTAAAATTGAGTCTGCAGCTGTTTTGCTTCAGAGATATGACATATTGCTAGATTACATTAGTAAAGAATTGCTATAATACATTCGTATAGAATATAGATATATATATGGATACATATACAGTAAAACCTCCATTAACGGCCACCTCCGAAGAGCGGTCACCTCTAACAACCGGCCACTTTTTCATAGAACGGAATGAATCGTATTGAAATAATATTAGATCGAACCTCCGAATACCGTCACCTCTGAAAACCGGCCACGGCCAGGGAAATCCACTCCGATACGGCCACCAAAACAAGCCGAGACCATTACCATTGCAAATTGCGACATTTAAAAAAAATCTTTTGTTTTAGGCACCTGTTTTGTCCTCCCCCCCCCCCTTTCTCCATCGCTGCTACAATTATAGTGAGGAGCACTTTTTATTTCGTCCAATAGTGTGCTCGCCTTTTTACTCCCCTCTCCCCCAGGACACACTTCTGTGGAGTAGTATCGGAGAAACTCTGTGTATACGTGTATTTATTCTCGCAGTGACGCAAGCCAATTGCGAAAGTAACATAAACAAATTAAAGTACGTTAAATTGAAGTGAGAAACTTCTTTCACTAATTTAAAATATAGTTTGAGAGTTAACTTTGTTTTTTCGTTTACATTTTTGCACTAGTTCACACACACAATGTGGACAGCGCCGTGCGAAATGGGCGGTCTGTCCGGGAGCGAAAATTTATACTACCAGCATCATTTTGGGGTTACAAGAAAAAGTTGGGGGAGATGGGGCGCCAAATTGACACTTTGCCCCGGGCGTATTTTCTCTTCACACGCCCTTGAATGTGGATATTCAATATTTTTTTACATTTTATTTTTTCACAACTGGCAATAATTTTGAGATTGGCAGTGAAAACGCATCAAATTTGAAAACCTTTATTTAATACGGTCATGTTGATGCCCTCACCCCCTATCTTTTTTATATGGTTCCTTCCTGTTTACGCAGAGAAAAAAAGCGGTAACTATTTCTGCCTTCGCCAGCCATTTGTCTCTAGTTTTCTAAATCGAACATGAGTAAAATTTATAAAAAGAAATTTTTATCACTCAGTGAAAAATTGAAGATAATTGATGATAGTAAGATGGGCATTAGAGCACGGAAATTAGCAGAAAAATAAGGATGCGGAAGAACGTAAATAAATGAAATTTTAAAGAATAAAGAAGTGCACACTGAGAAACATCTTAGAGGCGAAAGCCTAGAAAACAATGTCAAATATCGCAAAACTGGGAATGAAGTAATTAATGAAATGCTATTAGAATAGTTTAGAAATTGCAGATCTAAAAATTTACCGATTTCAGGACCCATTTAAAAAAAAAAAAAAAAAAAAAAAAAAAAAAACATTGAAAATTGTCAAACAATTTGGTATTAATGATTTCAAAGATTCAAACGGCTGGTTAGAAAAATTTCGCTTGAATTATACATTTTTTGAAGCATTTTATTGAATTAAATATTTTTTGTTATTCTTCTAATCAGTTGAAGCAAAATATACCGGTCACCTCTAACAAGCGGCCACTTTTGCACAGTCCCATCGCTGGCCGCTCTTCGGAGGTTTTACTGTATATGTCAATATTTCCATTTTTTCAATGTTCACTGAATTTTTATTTCCTTGTTTTGCTTGAATTGATGATATTTTTATATATTTTTCTTTATTAATTTCATGAAGGATAAAACTTTTTTTTGTAAAAACTTTATTTGTAGTTTTTTATAATTTATATTTTCACTTTTATAGATAATCATTTGTACCAGTTTATAATCGTTATACATATATATGTATATTTATACATATAATATACCTTTGAATGAAATATATATATATAAATATACTATATATTTGGTTTCGGCAAAAAGAACAAAACGCCATTATAACGGAAAGTCTTTCCTCTAATGAGGAAGGTTGTCTGAAACTGAATTTTACCCCATTTTATTGCGATTGCGTCTTATCAGGTTGTACTGTATAAAAATGAGGCTTGTGTTATGAAATATTAATCGAAAAAAATTTGAAAAAATGTTCAACTATGTAAAATTTTGCTAAATAATCTGTATTTAAATCTGGTAGAATATTTTTAATCAGCCTTGAGATAAAAAACAACCACAGAACCAGCCAATTAAAAAAAAAAAAAAAAAAAAAAAAAAAAAAAAAAAAAAAAAATTCTTTCTGTTTTGTTAGAAGCCAAAAATAACTTTATCTTTCTACCCATATCTATAAAACCTGTGAAAATTTGCATATTTCACAATAAACACATTTTTAATGAATGTTTCAGAAAAATTACTTCTGATGTAAATTTTATGAAGATTCCGCGTTTATAAATGAAAAATGCTGAATAACTACAATTTACCGCCAGTTCTCAGAACTCTTAAGGAAAAACTTTATTCATGCATTATGAATAATGTCCCGAACAGATTGATTACCATATGAAAGATGATCATCATGAATACAGAAAATAGCTAAAGAGTTCTGCAGGCGAAACCAAACTCTCTTCCAGCTTGTATGACACCAATACATATATCTCTGATCTAGATCCCAAAACTTCATGTTTAATTATTTAACACATCTAGTCCGTTTTCTAATTTTCGCCGGCGACCTTTGAAGGTTTTCGACTGACCATCCGTTGTAGAAAATGATGGTAATTCTGGAGTGTGTTCTAAAATCGTGATCTTGAAAACATCGGGATGGCCTGAAGTATTCGAGTTTACGACTTCCCTTATTTTTTATTAGTTAATGAATAAAATGATTTTGATACGAAGTGACTTTAATGTAAGAGTTTTCAAATTATTATTATTCTGTAAATTAGGTTTATGTGGAACACAAGTAGCTATACCAGCTGTTGTAGAGCTTTTCCTATTAGCTAATCGTAGATATAAAAGTACACGTGTGTAAGATATCCGGTAATACTCAAGCTTATTTAGTATGCAATGCTAGTAGCAAAATACTCAAACTTACTTAGTATGCAATAGTAGTAACAAAATATTGAAGCATTATTGAGTAAAAATTGCTATACTTTGTCTATCAGTTGCAATATTGCAAAATTGCCCCAAGTTTTCACCTATATTGGCTAGAGACATTTCTTCATTTCATTGCATATTATTTTCAATATTAAGTTTAATGTTTATGTAAACGTGCATTTTTTTTCAAATAATTCTATCTAAAGTCAATATTTAAACAATATTGATATTTCACTGCAAATATTTTCAATATACTTATTAATATTTCTGTAAAAGTGCCATTTCTCAGCGAATTCTTCTGTCTGAAACCAATATTTAAACAATATTAGTATTTCATTGCAAATATTTGGAACGTCAAGCCTAAACTTCTATCATAGTATCATTTTGCAACAAATATATCCAATATAATCCCAATAGTTTACAAAAATTTGTATTTTGTTGCAAGTATTTCCAGTGAATGCTATATTAGCTCCAAATATGATACATTTAACAAACATTGATTGATATTCTTATTATTTTCAAATACATTTGCAAGAAGAAAATACAGGATTCGTGAAAATTTTCGACTGACTGTAGAAAATTATGGTAATTCTAGAACATGTTCTAAAATCGTGATCTTGAAAACATCGGTATAGCCTAAAATATTCGCGTTTGCGACTTCCTTTTTTTTTTAGTTAAAGTGATTTTGATACGAAGTGACTTTAATGTAAGAGTTTTCAATTTGTTATTGCTCTGGAGATTGGATTTATGTGGAACACTAGTAGCTATAGCAACTGTTGTAAAGATTTTTCTATTAGCTAATCATAGATTTAAAAGTGCACGTGAGTAAGATATCCGGTAATACTCAAGCTTATTTAGTACGCAGGGCTAGTAGAAAAAGACTGAAACTTATTTAGTATGCAATACTAGTAGCAAAATGTTGAAGCATTATTGAGTAAAAATTGCTATACTTTGTCTATCAGTTGCAGTTTTGCAAAATTGTCCCAATTTTTCACCTATATTGGCTAAAGACATTTCTTCATTTCATTGTACATTATTTTCAATATAAGTTTAATGTTTATGTAAAAGTGCCATGTTTTTGGCAAATAATTTTATCTAAAGTCAATATTTAAACAATATTGATATTTCACTGCAAATATTTTCAATATACTTTTAAATATTTCTGTGAAAGTGCCATTTCTCTGCGAATTGTTCTTTCTAAAACCAATATTTAAACAATACTGATATTTCATTGCAAATATTTGGAACGTAAAGCCTAAACTTCTATCATAATAACATTTCGCTGCAAATATATCCAGTGTAATCCCAATAGTATACAAAAATTTGTATTTTATTGCAATTATTTCCAGTGAATGCGATATTAGCTGCAAATATGATGCATCTAATAAACATTGATTGATTTGAATTTGAATTGACAGTACTTTGAGGCCTATAGCTGTCGCCTCGATTGATCCATTGTACGCAGAAACAGAAACAATACAGAACAATTTTTATTACGCATATCCATTACATATATTTTATTACATTACAAAGGGACAACACACCATCCATATCCGTACCCGGATTCGAGCCAGGACCCTTCAGTGTGGCGGCAGCTGCCGCTACTGACCACGCTACTGGGGCGACAACACTGATAGATAGTCTTATTATTTTCTAATATCATTGCAAGAAGAAAATACAAGATTCGTGAAAATTTTCGACTTCCCGGTTTTCGATTCACTGAGAAAAATGATGGTAATTCTGGAGTGTGTTCTAAAATCGCGATCTTGAAACAAAGAGAGAGACAAAGAGATCTTGAAACAAAGAACTCTCCAAGTGCCGACCGCACAAAATCCTAAGTGATCAAGCACAAGAAAAAATCCTTTACATTCTGGAAGAGTAGTCATAGGGGAATCTAATGATCTATGTCTGCCGGAAGCGAAGTGGTGCATACTACATTTTTTAGTAAGCCAAAAATTAGTACTACTAGTGGCTTCCTCGTAGGTCTATCATTGTGTTTGCAGTAGAATCAAAAGTGTGCAATCACGGAAAACTGGATGCAGGAAAACATAATGCTAAGTCTGCGAATCAACCACTAGTGGTATTCATTTTTGGTTTATGCACCACTTTGCTTCCGGCAGACATGGATCATTAGATTCCCCTATTACTACTCTTCCATAAAATAAAGATTTTTTTCTTGTGCTCGATGACTTAGGGTTTTGTGCGGTCGGCTCCTGGACTAATCAGGATGGCCTGAAGTATTCGAGTTTACGACTTCTTTTATTTTTAATTAATGTGATTTTGATACGAAGTGACTTTAGTGTAAGAGTTTTAAAATTATTATTGCTCTGGAGATATGATTTATGTGGAATACAAGTAGCTATACCAGCTGTTGTAGAGTTTTTCCTATTAGCTAATCATAGATATACAAGTGCACGTGTGTAGAAATCCGGTAATACTCAAGCTTATTTAGTATGCTATTCTAGTAGCAAAATACTCAAGTTTACTTTGTATGCAATACTTGTAGCAAAATATAGAAGAATTATTGGTTAAAAATTGCTGTATTTTGTCTATCTGTTACAGTATTGGCAAAATTACCTCTATTTTTCACCAATATTGGCTACACTGTAAAACATTTGTGTAACGTTACTGATTAAAACTGGTGGCAGCCTTGCTGCCTCCAACTTTATGGAGTACTAAAACGATGTAACCGGTGTAACGCTGTAATGTTACACCAGTAATATATGTTTAAATTATCCCATTACATAAGTGAAAAAGATACTCCATAAAACTGAAGGCAGCAGCTGCCGCCAATTTTATGGAGTAATTTTACATAATTTTTTTGCAGTGTGGAGGAATTTCTTTATTTCATTACGCATTGTTTGCAATATAAAACTAGCTACATGACCTAATGTGCAAAATGTTAATTATAGAGCTAATATTTTCAATATAAATTTAATATTTATGTCAAAATGATATTTTGTTTGCAAATAATTATATCTCAAGTCAATATTTAGACAATACTGATATGTCATTGAAAATATTTTCAAATAAATAAATAAATAAATAAATAAATAAAATATTTCTGTAAGAGTGCCATTTCTTTGCAAATAGTTCTTTCTTATGCCAATATTTAAGCAATATTGATATTTCATTTAAAATGTTTGGAACGTAAAACGAAAACTCCTATCATAGTAACATTCGCTGCAAATAAGGTACCCTGGGGTAATAACGCCAGGCGGGGTAATAACGCCAAGTGCTTATGTTTTGCATAGTTATGAAATAATCAGGTAAATGACACCCATGTGCGAAGAAGGGTTTTGAGTCATATAAATCGCAAAAAACAGCTTCAAGTTAATTTGTTTCATTTTTAGGTCTTATTGTTTTTACAAGCAACTAAAATTAATGCTTGATCTAAAATTTGCGAGATAAGGTTTTTGATCTGAAGACTATATTTTTTATCCAGAAATACTTTGTTTATTACATAAATTTGTAGTATATTTCATGTACTTTCAAATTGTTGTAGAAGATTTTGGATATCTTCTCGAGATAATTTGTAGTTTAGGATTTACTGCGCAATAAGTATCCCGGAGTAATAACGCCAGGGATTGGCGTTATTACCCCAGTTGATTCCCAACAGTGGCCGAACTATATCCGAAGGGAGTTTATATATTAATATGGGACAGCATTATCATCATTGTTGAAATGGTAAGATTAAGAGGGGGGGGGGTGCCCAATACTTAAAAATAATCTCTCTATTTTATTTTTTATTATATTATTTTTTTTTTTTTACTAATGTAAAAAATAATTTTTAACTCTTGTAAATAAAATTATATCAAAATGTTTTCGAGATTCAAATTCGAACATCTTCAAAATCAGGTTTCTATTAAATTTTCACTGGATTGTTCAATTGAGTTCGAAATTTTAATTGTCCGCTTTCTCAGCGTTCGGTTTTTCAAAACTTTATAAATTTAACCTTTAACTGATGTGACAGAAATTGTAACGTATGAATGTGATGCGGTTTGTGAGACCACAAAATTGAAAGATGAATAAAAGGCGGGAATAACTCATAGGATTGTGTTTTTGTACTAAACTTTTTATACAAGAGTATTATACTTAATAGTCACCTATTTAGTCTCTGATGATAGTACTAAAATTCCAAATGAAACAAAATTTCGGTAGTGTTTGCAGTTAAAATGAAAATTACAAGTTAAACTAAAAAATTAAAAGAAAAATAGTTGTCTACGAGACCGGTAATATTAGTTAAAGGTTAAAATGCGATCCATGATTAAAAATCATAGAATAATGTTCCTGCGCTAAACTTTTTGTACAGAATTAATTCTAATTAAATTTAATCTATTCAAATATTTCTAATAATATTACGAGAACTCCAAACGAAAGAGAATTTCAGTTGTAACTGCAGTTAAACTGAAAAATACAAGTTAAACGCTATTTTTTTTTTTTGGGGGGGGGAGGGGGTACAGTGTTCAGTCAGATTGCTAACAGCAGTTAAAGGTTAATTTTGTTGCTAATATAGAGATAATGATATATAACCATATGAATTATGTATAAAATTGAATAAGAGATCTCTTTGGGATAATATTTTTTAATCAAAAATTTTATTCAATTTATTAAAAATTTATTAAAGAAATAGTTTGTAGAATCCGCATTAGTGTGGAGTTATGGGTTAAAAACTAATTACTAGATTACTATAATAGTATTAACCCTTAACTTCTGTGACAAAAAATGTCGCATAACTTACCGTGAGCGGCCTGTCAGACCGCTTAATCTAACGATGAATTAAATGTTAAATTAACTTTTAGAATATTATTTTTGTATTGAACCTTATATATAGGACTATTATAAATAAAATTCAGCTATTCAAAAGTTTCTAGAGCTAGTAATAGGACTCCAAATGAAACAAAATTTTCCCGGTATCTATAGTTAAACTAAAAATTGCAAGTTAAACTCTGAAACTTGAAAAACTCAGCGGTATGTGAGACGCTAACAGCAGTTAAGGTTTAACAAAAATATTTATTACATATAACTCTAGTTATTATAAAACTTCACATGATTAAAATATTACATTATGAATGGTTAAAACCATGCAATGTTTTTTATAATCATATTTAAGCGGGACTTTTTAAGCAAAGAGAGACACAGGGTGTTATATTCTGTTGAAGCTCCCCCTCACTCCTTTTTCTTTCACTTTCACAAAAAAATTAATATTTTCTATCGCATAGAATGCATACACGGGAATATAAATACTGATTCAAATAATCCGTGCAATGTTTCTAATAATTCTATTTAAATGGTCATTTTTAAGCAAAACGTAGCTTAGAATCTGATATTCTTTTGCGTCCTCCCCCCGCCAACACCACAGCTTTCTTTTTCTTTCAGAGTCACAAAAAATTTTTACATTTTCAATAGTTTAGATTGCAATTTGTCAATTTCTAGAGCTGTAGAGTTTGTATTTTTTAGAATTGGGCAATCTACATGCCATTATTCCATCTTATTTTATAGTTTTGTTTGCATGGCGTTATCACCCATATAGGTGGGTATTAACGCCAAATAGCACTAATCAAGAAAAAACGCCATTACATTTTATGAATACATATCTGTTAAATTATTTTATTTTATATGGATAGTCAATGAGTTGCTGTATCAGATTCCATATTTGTTTGAAAAATACAATCTAAAACTAAGCCGTGAAAATTGGTAGAACCTTAATGTGGCGTTATTACCCCAGGGTACCTTATATCTATTGCTAGCTGACCCGCCCGGCTTTGCCCGGGTCCGTATTAACAATATTAAATGAACATGAAATTTGTATGATTTTATCATTAACTCGAAGCATGCAGAAATGCATTGTCTGAAATACGTAGCAGCTGACTGTGTGAAAATCGGTTTAAAAAACAACAACTAATATTATACTCGATGATAAAAAATTGGTATATACTATTATAATTTCAGAGCGCCATTTTACAAAAGTAAGTGTATATTTTTAATCAAAGCATGCGTAATGTTCACTCTGTGGACAAATTCCTAACCGCAAACTTTTGTACCATAACCATTACCTGTCTGTAATCTAACTGCGACTTAATAGTACCCTACGGTAACTTAAATATAACATAAATGTAACCTAGCCGTCACTTTATTGTAACTTACCCTTATTCCAACCATAACATAAATGCAACCGTGATCTAACTGTAACCTAACGTGAAATTAAATAAAATCAAAGACTTACCGTAATGTAATTGCAACCTAATCGCAACCCAAATGTTACCTAACCATACATTGGGTTCATGTCCAGGGAAATTATTTTGTCTTGTTCGGATCTTGGTTGTGATTCATTAGAATATTTTCGTCGGGTTCAGATTTGGCTCGATTCAGATGTCAGGTATTTTTTGAAATTCGATTTAAATGTTCGGGTCGGGATTCAGGTCCATGGAAATTATTTTGCCTTGCTCGGATCCAGTTATGGTTCTGTGAAATATTTTTGTCGGGAACAGATTTGGTTCAATTCAGATTTCGGCTTTTTCTTCAAATGGAATTTTTGGGTTCAGGTCTTCTTGCGTGTCCACGGAAATTTCTCTGTCTGATTCGAATAAAGACATGCATCACTGGAATATTTTTGTCAAGTTCAGACTTGATTTAATTCGGATTTCGGCTTTTTCTTCAAATGTAATTTTTGGGTTCGGGTTTTCTTGCGTGTTCATGGAAATTATTCTACCTTGTTCGAATAAGAACACGCTTCACTGGAATATTTTTGTCAAGTTCAGATTTGGTTCATTTCAGATTTCGAGATTTTTTCAAAGAATTTTTTGAGGTTCAGATTCGGTTCATGTGCATGGAAATTTTTTGTCTTGTTCGGATCAGGTTACGGCTCTTTGGAATATTTTTGTCAGATTCAGATTTGGTTCGATTCAAATTTCAGGTATTTTTTCAAATAGAATTTTTAGGTTTGGATCTCGTTCATGTCCACGGAAATTATTTTATCATATCCGGTTATGATTCTTTCGAATATTTGGGTCAACTTTCAGGTTTTTTCAAGTCGGATTTTTTAGGTTCGAGTCGGGTTTATGTCCATGGAAATTATTTCGTCTTGCTCGCATCGGGTTATAGTTCTTTGGAATATTTTTATCGGGTTTAGATTTGGTTCAATTTAGATTTCGGGTTTTTCTTCAAATATAACTTTTGGGTTCGGGTATTTTTGCGTGTTCACGAAAATTATTCTGTCTTGTTCGAATAAGGACATGCTTCACTGGAATATTTTTACCAAATTCAGATTTGGTTCAGTTTAAATTTCGCGATTTTTTCAAAGAAATTTTTTGGGTTCGGACTGGGTTCATGTGCATGGAACTATTTTGTTTTGTTCGAATCCGGTTCCGGTTCTTTGAAATAGTTTTGTCAGATTCATATTTGGTTCGATTCAAATTTTAGGTATTTTTTCGAATTGAAGTTTTAGGTTCGTATCGAGTTCATGTCCGCGGAAATTATTTTGTCTTACTCGAATCCGGTTATGGTTCTTTCGAATATTTTGGTCGTATTTAGATGTGGTTTAGGTCAAATTTCAGGATTTTTTGAATGGAATTTTTTAGATTTGAGTCGGGTCTATGACAACGGAAAGTATTTTGTCTTGCTGGGATTGGGTTATAGTTCTCTGGAATATTTTTATCGGTTTCAGATTTTGTTCGGGTGATATTTCAAGTTTTTTTAAAGAAAATATTTAAGTTCGGGTCAAGTTTCATGCCCACTAAAATTATTTTTCCTTGTTTGGATCGGGTTATGCTTCATTTGAACATTTTTACGGGATTGAGATTTGGTTCGGGTCAGTTATCAAACCCATAGTTTTTTTTCAAACAGAATTTTTAGGTTCGAGTCGGGTTTTTACTCACGGAAATTTTGTCTATCATGGATCGGAGTGTGGTCTGTTTTTCAGGTTGGGATTTGGTTATGTGTTAATTAGTCTAAACATTGAGGTTATAATCAGTTTTGCTACTATTGTTTTTATGGCTATTTCTGATAAATAATTTACATTGCTATTTGATATTTTATTATGGTGTATGAATCGTTTGCGGATTCGAACAATTGTACGCCAAACAGCTATTACTTACCCTAGAGGTCTGCACGGGCCGAAATTTCCAGGCCCGGGCCCGGCCCGAAAGTTAAAATTTCGGCCTGGGCCCGGCCCGGCCCGAACGAAAGAAATATTGGCCCGACCCGGCCCGGCCCGAAAGTTAAAAATTCGGCCCGAGCCCGGCCCGAACGAAAAAAATAATGGCCCGGCCCAAACGAAAAAAATAATGGCCCGACCCGGCCCGGCCCAAAAGTTAAAATTTCGGCCCGAGCTCGGCCCGGTCCGGAAAAAAGTTTAAAACTCGGCCCGAACCCGGCCCGGCTCGAGTGAATTTCTACAGAACATTGATCTTTAATCTTATGGAAGAGTTCTGACCAAAAAAAATTATATTAGTCTTTTTTTTTTTTTTTTTTTTTCCATGTTTAAAATCTCCATTTATGCAGAAATGCTGTAGGCTGCGATATTTATGCTTTTAAATGAATCTTTGTTTGTTGTATGTAAATGTATTAGTTATCACTAGTATTATTAATCCATATTCCCTGCAATGGAGACAAAAAATCGAAAAAGCGGTATATAGTAAAATTTCCAAAGACGAAATCGCTTTGGAACGAAAAAAAAAAAAATGCATTCCCTTCTTAACAGATGTAAATGTTTAATATATTTTTTTCTCCCGTATCGTTGTATTCATTTTGCATGGATGAACCTTTCAAAAGAAACTTTCAGTTTTCAGTTTAAAAAAAAAAAAAAAAAAAAAAAAAAAAAAAAAAAAAATCCGTCATAATCATGTTTTTTTTTTTTTTTTTTTTTTGTGTGTGTGTGTGTGTGTGTGTGTGTGTGTTTAATTCTATTTTAAAACGCCTAGTAATCTACGATTCTTTAAAAGGAATAATTTCTAATATTTAATTGTGGAATAATGACGGCTTAAAAGTATATGCTTTTTTCGCAGAAATTTTTGGACAAACCCAAATATTACTGATTTATAAAAAGTCGAGAAAAGGATTTTCATATAGGAAGATTCAATAGGAACTGATTATTTTGGTCCATGAAAACTAGGAAGAATGGAGTCAGACTCGGCTTCGTACGGAAAAAAAAGTTAGGCCCGGCCCGATACTTCACCAAGAAAATTAAGGCCCGAGCCCAGCCCGGCCCGAAAGGATTAGTGACTAGGCCCGGCCCGGCCCGGCCCGAGTCTTCAGAAGTAAGGCCCGAGCCCGGCCCGAATGCCATTATTGAAAATCGGCCCGAGCCCGGCCCGCGGGCCGGGCCGGGCTCGGGCTTCGGGCCGAGGCCCGGCCCGTGCAGACCTCTAACTTACCCATCATACGTAGTATAGGGTAAGTCTGCAATCGTTTTGAAAATCGAAAAATTTTTTTTGACGGATTTACACGCTTCAAATACTGGAGATTCCGAAAAACATATTTTTAGAAAAAAAATTTTGCCGTCCGTCCGTCTGTGTGTCTGTCTGTCTGTAACCGCTCTATCTCCCGAACAAATTGAGATAGAGACTTGAAATTTTGTATGTACTTAGTATGTAAGAATGGGACGAAGCCTATTTAATATCAGTAACCTCAATTATCCGGAACTATTTTTTCCGGACTCTCGAAAAATTCGTTCTGATGAAAGGTATATAAAAATTTTCGAATTTTTTTATTTTAAGAACTGGACGTAAAAGGCAATAAAATAATACAAATTTTGCATAAAAAACGGGGTCTATCGGATTATTAGTTGTCGAGATATGTGTAATCCTGTTTTCCAAATTCTTCGATTTTTCATGACCCTGCATTTCATTCAAATTTCAATTCACAGGTATATTTTTATTGGAAATGAGACGCTTAATCCAACACAGTAAATTTTTAATTGCTATGATTATTATTTTTTGAGTTATAAGGATATTTCTTTTACGCAATCCGGTACTACTCGAGTATTTTGGCGTTTTATATAATTAGTCAAAATTGACTCATCAGCAATTCATTAATGGAGCATTATTGTATATTAAAATTATTTATTTATGCGTTTAAATTTTAATTTGGAGTTGCCATAGACACGCGTTTTATTTTCATATTTTATATTATGATGGGTAAGTATTACGGTGGCCCCAACGACTAGTTTTATTTTTGTTTTAAAAACAAATTAAAGCCACAATACAATTTTAAATTGAATAGAATACATTTAAATTTTATTAATGATAAAAAAATAAATTCCTAGAAAACTGTTGTGTGATTTTTATACTGCAACACAGCTAATGACTCATACATTCTAATGTTCGAAATGCCAAAAATCTGCGTATAACCGTACAGTAAAAAGAAATTAATTGAGTGGAAGTATAATGTCTTGGGGTGACGCCAAAAATGTAACCCTAAAATCTGCTACATTAAGTCCAAATAAGCACCAACAAAACCATGTGCTTTGACACGCCGATCAATTCAAACTGTTTTAAATCCGTATTTCTTTGTTTTTATTTTTTACCTTTTAAACTGTTATTGAATAGATGACTAAAATTTCGTTTAAAAAACAATGTTTTGTGCCATTATTGGCTGTAATACACTATCGGAATGCATAAAGGTTACAAATATATCAATCATAGGCAAGAATTATTTGATTATTTTTATCATATGACTTTGAAATATCAATATAGAAGCATCATTTAAGATTTTGCTTGAAAAGTTAACATTCTTTCGTTAATGTCTTAAAATCGTCTGCATTCTGAAATCTAGATTTTAGATTAATATTTGTTATTTAAGTTTTCGTGCATGATTTTAAAAGAATGTTTTCATCAGTACATTTTATATATTGACAAAGAATTATTAATATGTTGTTAAATCATAAACATTCTTCATCTACGTTATAAAATATTAAAAAGTTCTGAAAAAAAGAAAACTTTTAGTAATACAATTTTTAGTTCAAATCAAAGGTTTTCAATATTTTATTTAATTTTATTTTGACATTTAATTATTTCTAATTTTCCAATTTCAATTACTTTAAAAGCAAACATTTTTTTTAAATAAATAATATAATGGAAAAAAGACCACTTAAAAAAATTACTATTTCTTCGTAAAATATGCTTCAGCTGTAATTCATTTCTTTCAATACGTCTTATTAATACAAAATCCCTTCCACATGCTTTTGTTTGGGACATTAAAATTCGAGCGATAAATGGTTTCATATTGCAAACCTTTTTTGAGGCTTACTTCACCTCCACCTATCTTTTTCCTCCATGTCGTACAACAGCTGTGATAAAAAGTCATCATTTAAACTGACAGTTTACAGTCTATGAATTTTAAAGGTCTCTCCCAGCTTTTTTAATTATTTCTAATTTAATTATTTTGAAAATTTTATGCAACCAACTAACCATAAGCAAATGAAGGGAAAAAAGAAGAAAAAATGCGATTTTTTATGAGAGTGAGCTTTGGAATTAAAATAATTACTCAGTTAATAAATAAAATTTCGAAATTCTGAAGCTCAGGTACATCAGGAGAGATTACGGGCTACTCTCAAAAAAATTTTGAGCCTCGTACATGCTGTAGATTTTGCTAGCCATCGCAGACACACACACACACACAGACAGTCAGAGCGTTTTGTTCTTTTATTAGTATAGATCAGCGGTTCCCAATCTATGGGTCGCGACCCACAGGTGGGCCGCGGTTGTTGTTTTGGTGGGTCGCGGAACAATGGAGGTTTGTCATCAAAATATATCTTTTATGTCATCTGTTTAAAAAAATATGACAATATCAACAGGAAATAATATTTAAAGGTAAAATCCTTAATATCCTTCTAGATTTAGTGTTTACTCTAGAAATAAAAAGGGCATGGTGCTATTCACTAAAAAGGACACTACTGCAGCAGAAAAGGGCGCTTTTGCAAGAAAAATTTTTTTATTACCTTTAGAAAGGGAAAAAAAGAAAGCGTGAAAATACATAAGTTTTAAGTATGATAAATCAAGTAACATTAATTTCGAATAATTTTATGACATAAAAATTAAAATACAATTTTTTGGGGCACACAAATTTGGAAATACTAAAGAATAAAAAAAAAATATTTGTTAAAAATCTCTGGGTAAAACCAGTGATGCATTTTACTGCTCTTAAAAAGGGCAGGGTGCTGAACCCTTCAAAAATGGCCTAGCATGAACAATGCTAGATTAATATACGAACAGAGTGTCCAGAAATATTTAAATCAGTTTTGAGGTCCTTGATGAAATTCGATACTTCGTGCTTTTCGAGAACATTCTTTTTCTACTTTGCTGTTTTTGAAAGACAAGTACTATAAGACAGCGTGTTAATATATGTTCACATATTGGTAAACACCAGTACCGGAAATCTCATTGATTATAAAGTTATGTTTTCATAATAATTAAACGTATTTTCAACTATCTTTGTAGCCTGCGCATTGTTTAATCACTATTCATTTATACACATTGAGATTACAGATTCTTGTTTTTGTTGATAATGTATTTTCCGTACGAAAGTTAGCACTTTTCGTAGGATAGATAGCCGAGCGTTAGAGGTCTGCACAGGCCGGAATTTCCAGGCCTGGGCCCGGCCCGCCAGTAGGAAAGTTATTTCGGCCCGGCCCGTTGTAAAACTCAAAAGTTCGGCCCGGGCCCGGCCCATTTAAATTTTTACATTTTAGGCCAGGTCCGGCCCGTACAAAAATCAGCGAAAACAGGCTCGGCCCGGCCCGGCCCGTTTTGGCCCGTTACAATTTCTACGATTTCAGATTTTTATCATATAACTAAGATTCCTTTAAAGAATACTGCATACATATCTATGGAATGATTTTACAGTATATTTTACAGCAAATACACATTAACAACACTAATGATTAATTAGATTCTTAGGATTTCAACATTCGAATAAAGATTCATTAAAAAATTAATATGGCTTAGAATAAAAGAAAAAAGAAAGAAAGCTATAAACATCGTTAATTTTGAAGCTGTTCAATAAAAGAAGATTTATAAATATATTTCTGTATCATTTTATCATAGATTTCAAATCCAAATTCATTCTTAAATTCAAAGAAGCTCCTTTCTGATACATTTCTAAATTCAATTTTTTTTTCTCAGAAACGTATAAGATTAGCAGATATCTTTATTCAGAAACTATATAATCGAATGGCGTTATCCATTTTTTGATACAAGCAATTTAAGAATACTGCAAACAAATAAAATACTGTCATAATTAGCGTTTTGAATAGAATTTCCGGAAGCAATAGCAAGGGAAGGGAGAAAAACCTGCAATCATTTATTTAACTATTATATCTCAACAAGGTTATACAAGTATTTTATTTACCAAAAATGAAAAACGCTATTCGATTCCAAATCCCTTCAATAGTTAGGCTTATCACTTTTATACTTTTACAATTTACAATTAATCAGAAAATATGTCAAACTTTCGCATTATTGAGAAGTTAATTTAAAAATCATCAAGAAGTATATATCCGAAGACTAAGCTAACATAAGTTCTTTATCGCTGTTAATAATTTTACAAATCATGTTTTCTGCCAATAATTAAGTCTAGTACCGGTCCGGCCAGTCTATATGTAGAAAAATAATGCAAGCATAATCTCGGACCGGCATGAGTCAGCTAAAAAATATGAAAACGGGTTACACATAATGTAATTATCCGATGCCGATACACTGTGCATTTTTATATTGATGCTGTCAAACTAGTATGGCCACATTTATACTTATTCTCGTTAAAACCATTTTCATTGAAAATAGCTCATATTTTATCGTTTCTGCTTAAATCTTCAGAACGGGTCGGCAGGCCCGAAAATTTTTTTTATCGGCCCGTCTGGCCCGTTCAATTTTTTTGCCGGCCCGGCCCGTTTATGTTGTTTGTCGGCCCGGCCCTGCCCGTTGAAAAAACTATTCTAAATCTGCCGGCCCGGCCCGTTAGAAAATTCGAAACGATTCCGCCGGCTCGCGGGCCGGGCCAGGTACGGGCCACGGGCCAAGCCCGGGCCCGTGCAGACCTCTACCGAGCGTATAGAGATCGCACAAAAATTGCTATACTGATATACAACTTTATCTTGGATAGGTCGCGAAATTTTTTTTTTAACTGAAAGGTGGGTCGCGATTTTTTTTTTTTCACTGAAAAGTGAGTCGCGTACCAAGAAAGTTTGGGAACCGCTGGTATAAATAATCCCAATAGTTGATCATTATTTGTATTTCAATGGAAATATTTCCTGTGAATGCGATATTTAGACCCAAATATGATACACTAGCAGCCTCCGCCCGCTACGCTGGTCAGTTTCTCTAAAATAATCTTGAATCAAACGAAATATATTTAAATAAACAATCTTAATATCGAATCAAATACCCACAATTTTTATCTGATTTATGCAATCTTACATTGGTCAGTTCAAAATTCATTTTGGCGACAAAATACCTCTAAAATGACTAAATAACTGACAAATTACAAAAGTACTAAAGTAATTAAAATTTTTTAGTAGGTTTTTTATCTTGAATTCCACTTGAATTGCTTCTACCTGAATTTGCTTCTGAGATATGGTGAAACATGTTATTATTTTAGACCATCCGATGAACTTCCTAAAGGAGAGATTTATATATATATATATATATATATATATATATATATATATATAGATAGATAGATAGATAACGATTCAAAATTTCAGGTTTTTGGGCCGAAGACATCGCCAAATTTGGAAAATGTGAAGTATCTCACCAAGTACTGGATTTAAAAGAATTTGCTTAGTACCATTCAATTAAGCATAAAAAATGCACTAAAATATGAACTAAACAAACAAATAATTAGTAAAATATTAAGAAAAATATTAATAAAAAGCCAAAATAAAAATCATTTAATGACATTTTAAACATGTGAATCGTATTTAATGTCATTGAATGCGACATTCACGATCATCCATTATTAGCATCTAATCTGATAGTTTCGCGATAATTATTTGGTCGACGGGATAACCTAGTAGTACCTTTATTATTATTATTAATTATTATTATTATTATTATTATTATTATTATTATTATTATTATTATTATTATTATTATTATTATTATTATTATTATTATTATTATTATTATTATTATTATTATTATTATTAGAATGAATGATAAATTAATTGCAAGTATTTTTTCATGATAATGATTTTTCCTTCACATTAAAAATATTTCTTTTTTAGGTACTTCTAGATTATCCCGTCGACCAAAAAATTATCGCCAAACTAAAAGATTAAATGCCAATAATGGATGATCATGAATGTCACATTCAATGATATTAAATGCGATTCGCGTGTTTAAAATGTCATTAAGTGATTTTTATTTCGACTTTTTATTAATATTTTTATTAATATTCTACTAATTATTTGTTTTTTCGTTATTTAAAATAAAAATTATGTCAACATGTATAGTTTGGCTATTAGTTTGGCGATTTGTATAATTTGGCGAAATTGGTCGACGGGATAACCTAGAAGTACACTTTTTTAGTGATGGTAAAATAACTGCAGATGAAAAAGATATAATAGTAAGGCTGAAACACAGATTTAATGACTGCTTGGCACATGACTTGGCGGAGACTCGATAAGTACGCTAATTCTATGAACCTAAATATCCAGATAGAGTGTAAACAAACAATTGGTACCATTTGATTATTCCGTCGATCAATTTCGCCAAATTATACAAATGGATATAATTTTTATTTTAAATAACCAAAGAATTAATAAATTACTAAAATATTAATAGAAATTAAGATAAAACATCGAATTAAAATTAGTTGACGACGTAACAATTATGTAAAACATATTTAATGTCAAAGAATGTGACATTTACGATCATCCATTATTAACATTTAACCTTATACTTTGGCGACAGTTTTTTGGTCGATGGGAGATCAAGTATTGCCAAATAATGTAATATTGCCAAATAATGTAAACAAATTATATAAACAATGATATTGCCAATAATATTTAGATGCAGATATCATCTACGGATCACGTTGGCACGATTACAACAAAATTGCGATTTTATGCCTCACGTGGTAATCCAGTAATGTAATAGTCGTTTATTTATCAGTAAACTATTTCATTATTTTTCTTTTCTATTTTAAAATTATACAGATTGTTTTGTTCCATAAATACTAATTGAATTAATTAATTTATTATTATTTTTTTTCCTGATTACACTTTCTTGGCAACGGGAAAGAAAAATGGTTATTTTTTATCGGAAAAATTTTAATTGATTCTGTATGAAAAATAATGAAATTTTGAATTATTAAGAAAAATATTTGAATAAATCAATTAAAAATTAGCCTATGTTCACCGGAAATAGTGTAGCTTTCCAACGGTGAAAGAATTTTTCAAATCTGTCGAGTAGTTTCGGAGCCTATTCAATTCAAACAAACAAACAATCAAATCTTTCCTCTTTATAATATTAGTATAGATTTAACAAATATTGATTGATATTCTTATTACTTTCTCCTGTCTTTGCAAGAAGAAAGTATTGAATTTATGAAAAATTTCGACTTCCGGTTTTTGACGGATTTACGCATTTTGAGGATGAGAGATACTGAAAAACATGTTTTTACAAAATATCTGTCTGTATGTATGGGACAAAAAGTTTGTGGGTGCTCTATCACAAAAACTAATTCGCGGGATTTAATAAAAAATTATATTCAAATGGTCCGTGATATGAATGTTTAGTTTTTGTTAGATTTTGCTGTAAATTGCATAAAATCCTGCTAATTTGTTGTAAGAAAAAAAAATACATGTTTGCGAATGGTTTGTTTGTTTGTATTTATGTCGGCCAATTATCTACGCTATGGGATACAGGTCCTATGGGGTGGGATGCCCTCCGTGGGGGTCTTTCTAAGGAAACCTAGCCCGTATTTACGCAAGGTTCGAATAAAACCACGGAAAACTCCGAACGGTTAGTCTGACGGTCGCGATTAGTTTGCGAACGATTAGAGATTAACATAAGATTTTGACTCCAACAACCACAAAATTAAAGGCTAAATCTTAAATAAATAAATAAATAAATGAAAGAAATAAAAAAAGGCTTTCACTTATAAAAATTACGAAATAGACAACGGTTCCATTGAGAAAACTACAAAATTTTACAATTTTGGAAATACATTAGAACCTCCTTCCCTTAAAAGAAAAAAAAAAGTTCTAGATTTTAAACAGTGCAAATACAACATATCGGGTTGACAGGCATTCGGATTATTGGATAAAATAATAAAAAAGAGACTATCATATTTTTTATTGCATCCGAATACGTTCTCGTTAAATATCGAAGCTTAATTATGAGTATAACCGTTTAATACAGAGAGACAGAGAATTCATTGTGCCTTCGTCGACTATTTATTAAAAGCTATAACGAAAACGCTTTTAGTGCACTTACATACATTTTGTATAAAAAAAACATGAATGTATGTATGTACCTACATCTCAACCTCAGAGAACATGATAAATTGCTAAGTGAAAAAAATTTCAGTTATTTGTAAAATTCCGATGGTGGTGTAATAGTTCTCGAATTATTATTTTGTTAATTTTAAAAAATGTCTTTAGTTAATTTAAATTTTGAGATTAGGGGTCGTCCATAAATGATGTCAAATTTGAAGCTGGGGAGGGGGGTTATGAAATTGTGACCGTTTGTGACAAGGGGGTGGAAGAGGGTAAAAAGAAATGTGATATCACACATTTTGAATAAAATAAAAGCATTAAAATTCAGTAGATTAAATTATGAAGGATGAAGTTATTTTTAAATTAAAATATTTTGTGTTCATAAAGATAAGATTTAAAGCCAAATATGTTAAAGTATATTCAAATTCCAAAACACTACAGTTTTCAATTGCTCTTTCAGATTAATATTTTATTACTATGCTCCATTAATTATTATTATTATTGTAAACCTTATTTTATACAAAATACGAATCATTTTTATTGTTCAGCTCACAAATGTCATTAAAATAAATAGTTAAAGTTTAAAAATAAAATTTGAAATATGATCTAAAACGCAGTACTTTGTTTCTGAACTGCAAGAATATGTTTACTGGTGTGACATGTGACAAGAGGTGAGGGGTAAAGGGAAGTGTGACACTTTGTGACAAAGGGGGAAGGGAAGTCAGAAATATAGAAAAAACGCGTGACATCATTTATGGACAACCCTTTATGGAAAAAAAAAAGAAAATTATGGAATTATTTTATCTCGTGAAAGTATTTTCTATTTGAATAAACGGTGTATAAGAGTTCTCTTGCACTGAATAAGAAATGTTTTTTACAGATGAAAATGACACATGCCTTTGTTTTTTTCCTCATAAAACTGAAGTGTTTTTTGTATTATTGTGTCAAAATAATGTCATTTTTCACTTTATCCGCTTTGAAAATGAGAGCATTGAAAACTTACATTTTCATTGAAAAAACTGCGATATTTTACAAGAATTGCTTTAAAATTAGGTATTTATAAAAATTCAACTTTCATATAATATGCTTCGTAAATATATTTTTTTATTTATTATAAAGAAAAAATAATAAAATCAATATTATAAAACTCTTATAAATGTATAATAAAATTAGATTTCACACCTTCCATCGTTTACCGGACGGAGAAATAAAAAGAGATCTCAATGAAAAGAAAGAAAGAAAAAAGGCAATGCGAATACAGTAGAATCTCGCTAGAACAAATGTTATTTTAAGGAATTTTCCAGTTTAACGAATATTGTTTGGATTAATAAAAAACATCCTATTACCTTATTTCATTAAAAAAAAAAAAAAAAAATACTTTAACGAGTTTTTCAATGTAGCGAATTTAATCAGTGCTTCCCAGATATTCGTTGTAACGAGATTTTATTGTACACTTTATCAAGTTGTCATTGATTTAATATATCAATTATATTATAGGCCACAACTAAGTGTTTGTGTACAAAGTAGTTGATAAATTAATAAAATCGACTATCACTTCTTTTTCTTTAACATTAATGACATGCATTTGCATAATTCAGTAAAACGATAAAAATACATTATCATGTTTCTTATTCTATCCGAGTATGTTGCCATTAATTAGAAGTGTAATTGTGAGCATCATCTTTCAATCGAGAGAGAGGGAGGGATGAAAAAACAAATACCGATTTGGCATCGTCACCTACTTATCAAAAGTTGTAATGAAAACGTGTTTGGTCCACTCGGATGTCCATCTGTGTTTATTTTTCAGCGTCTCCGTAAAAGAAAAGGCCCATAAGCTAGGTCAATGGGTAAGTAAGACAGAAAAAGTGTATATTGAGGCCGGCCTATAAGGCTGTTTAATTTGAATTGGTTATGTTTACTGACTGCCCATGGAAGTTTGATTGATGGTGCATAAGTGGTAGATGATGCTTATTTTTAAAGTTGGCCATCAAAGAGAGTAAATATTATTCAAACAGAGCTTTTATTTCCTGTTTCAGTGTAGCGAAAGGAGTGACTGATGTATAGCGTACTGCGCAGGCTGAAAATTTCAGGTCTGGGCCCGATCGAAAATTAACTTCGACCGGACCGGATTAAAAGTTTGCTCAACATCAGTCCCTTCCCCCCTTCTTCATTTTAGAGCCCTTTTATTTATTTATTTTTTCACAATTCAATTCAAACGTCAATTCTAATTTTTTTTAACTGATTTTACTTAAATTAATTTTTTGAAAAAAAAAAAAAAAAAAAAAAAAAAAAAAAGATCCGATATTTGATAATCAATATTCTCATATAATAATATTCTCATGCAATAACAACATTCTTTGTCAATATTAACCTATAATCAGGATTCGTAAGCTTCGAAGGATCCAGGTGGTTTTAAGTGGAAATTTTTCGTAAAGTACTTGTGGCTATATCTGAAGATATAATTTATTCTCATTACATAAAATAAATATTATTTTACAAAAATTCTTGTAAATGTTGCTTAGAAGTAAGTCCTTCAAGTGTACGAACCCTGGTAATAACAATATTCTTTATCAATATTATCCTGCAATAATAGTATTCTTTATTAATATTATCATAAAATTATAGCTTTCTTAGCCAATGTTAGTCACTGTTATCCTCCAATATTATCTTACGTCCCGGCTCTAATCTAACGCATGAAAATTGATACAATCCTGATTTTCACGCAAACGGTAAAATATAAGTACAAATGTGGTAATTGTTCATTTATCATGGTCTTGATTTTTCATTCAGAAATTTTAAAGTGTGTCTTTTGGTCAAATGAATGTTTTGCGCTTTCGTCATTGAATAAATTTGCTAAGCGAAAATATTTAAATTATTAAGTTGAAAAATAAATTCATTAAAGTTGGTATTTCGAGCTTTTCCAACTTAACCAAAAAAAAAAAAAAAAAAAAAAAAATCGAGTTTTGAATTAGTTTTACTCTTTTGTTAGTTGATTATAATAATAAAAAACTGTTACTAATAATTAAATACCTTATACAGAGAAAAAAAAAATCCCTGTGAAAATTAAATCATCAGGGGCCGAAAACAATTCCGTTACAGACGCATTTCATTTTTACCAAATAATGTTCTATTACTATTTCTTTCTTCGGAACCATGAAAACTTTTCATTATAGACAGATTTCGTTTTCACACATTTTACTGTAATAGAATTTCTTGAAATGTAAGAAAATATCGATTTTTTCGCTCCGTTACAGACTTCGAGTCGATTACGAAGGACTGTCATTGATTACGATTGCTTCCAATTTCTAAAAGCCGGTTATGAGTATGTCTAAATTTTTACATGTTGGATTAAAATTACGCTCTTTATTATCTATTTTTTAACACTTTCCAACAAAGTTGAAAAGTGTTTATGCATTCGGTTTGTCTGGCCGCACTCTAACTCCCGTAAATATATTCGGATTGCTATGAAATGTTGAGATGTTATTGATGTTTACCCTACTACGAATCCTATTGAAAATGAAGTTTCTAGCATGAGTTGTTTATTTACAGGGATGGTCAAAAGTTTTCTTATGCATTACGGCCTATGGGCAGTGTTCTCGCTGTCGCTCGCCTTTGCGCCAAATTACGACTAAATTCTTCATTTGGCGAGTAAGCAAGCGATTAGATTCGCCAAATTGCTAGTGCTCAATTTTTGCTCTTTCTTTCCTTTCTTTTTCGTTCTTCATACATATGCATATATACAGATTTTTCGTGTATACATATTTTAATATATTTGTAGCAGATAGTACAAATTAGATTAATAACAATTGTTGTCGCAGTTATAAAAACTTAGGTTATTTTAGAACATATTGAAAAAGGGGGAATACATTAAATGGTTAAAGATTTTTTTGGCTACACGGCGAACCTATTTTGCGAATACTTTTTTCATTTGGCGAATGTCTTTGATTTTTAATTAGCCAAATTACTAACGTTGGTCAAATGCCAGCGAGAACACTGCCTATGGGAAAAAATCGTTTCAAATGAATTTTAAAGGTGTTACACCCCGGTCAAACATATTCAAATTTATATGGATTTGCAAAGTGCACTAAGATATGTATTGTGAAAAGTATGCAGTGAAAATAATAGTTATTATTCATTTACATGGCCACTCAAAAGAATTCCATTACACAATAATAAAGGGGGGGGGGAATTGTTTGCGACATATTTTAAGTATGTTAAACGATTTCAAATATCATAAAATTTATATACGCCACTGAAATTGAATATTTCATACATAATATGAAGTGCATAGCATTTACAGGGACACACAAAATATTTCAAATCGTATATTCTATTCGAAGTACTGTATATTATCGAGGATAGCTGATGGATGGATGAAATGCATTTTCAATTGTGATATTAGCTTTTAAGTTTTACTTAATGTCTCCATATTATATGGTGTGTATGGATGCTACAGTTGATACACAGGGTTACATAAAAGAGCTCACAAACCTTACTGAATATGAAGGCAATTTACTTAAAGGTGGTTTTTAAATAAGTGATGCATTTTTACGTTGAACTACATTCAGTTTACTAAGAAATGTTTGTAGAATATAAATAAAATGATATACAGGGTCACGCAAAGAATTATCTACATGGCACCCATGGATGATAATTTCTGGAAATGTGATTTAAGTAGTTTTAAAAGTGTTTTTGTTTGAACTAAATTTTAACAAAATATTGACGTGTAATAAAGGTCACTAGATAAACTACAGGGCTGAACAAAAGTATTGAAGTATTTTTCCATGTATTTTATAACTTGCTGAAAGAGAAATTTCAACCTGTTAGGCGTTTTCTAGCTAAACTAAACTTCCACATTACATAGTATGTATATCAACCGTCAGATCAAATACAGGTCTGTTCAAAAGTATAGAAATACATATTTGGCTATGGACAGTAACACCTTATTTATTTAAATAACGAAGTTTTGTTCAAGATTTCAGGATGTATTGGAAAGTTTTCATAATCTATGCTTAACGCATGATTTTTCTTACTTGTTTAATTCTAGATTGCGATTACCTTTAGATTACAAATAATAATTTTTTTTTAATCAGATGATTACGGTTACCGAACTAGTCAATTACGATTACTCAGAATAGTCAGAATATGGAGTCAACTACATTGACTCCATATTCTGACTGTGTCTAAATACTAGTAAAATTCTTCTAAAGTCAGCCATCCAATGGTCGGACTTCTAAATACTCAGAAACGATGAATTCGTAAAAACAATATAGACCAATTTCTTCAAACCTCCTTTATATGAGTAAAATTACACATACCTATCCCTCCTCCCCCTCTCCGCAAAGAGGATATTTGTATTATTGAGGATAGTATTATGCTTAAATTTCTTGTTCTTTTATATCCTTTGTGCTTCAGCAGTGTATAGACGGATGTTGATTGTTTTCATTCAGAGAATATGCGAAACAATTAATATCTTAAAGGAAAAAAAGAATGAAAGTAGACTTTTAATTTCCGTTTTCCTGGAATGATTCTTTTCCAATTTCTGTCTGTCGCCATACCGCTCACAGGGAAGGGAGGGTGGTTAAAGGTAAAAGCAATCCTCCCCCCTAATCCTTCTAAGTATTTGAATAGAGAAAGATTGGAAAAAACCCCTTCAAAAAATGAAATTGTCAAAACCTGTCTGTGATTGAAATAATTATTATATGATTGCAAAATCATTTTATGATAGTTTTTGTAAAGATCTTTTTTTTTTTTCATTATAGAATTTTTCCCATTTATTTTTGGGGTGAAATTTTTGCGTTATATTATAACTATGAATTGAATAACATTAAAAAAAATATTTTATTGAAATTTTTTTTGCAGAACTAGCAGTGCTTTGCTTTTTCCCATCAAAGTTGGTACTCTTCGTTACCCCATTGCTGCTTTTTCACTGTTGCCTAGTGTTTCTCCCCCCCCCCCCCCAAAAAAAAAAAAAAAAAAAAAAAAAAAAAAAAAAAGTTTACAGTAGAGTTTTGCACGGGACCGTGCCTGGCCGATGGAATGGTTCTGAATTTTCTAACGAGCCGGCTGAGTTAGAATAATTTTTTCAACGGGCGGGCAAAAAAATTGAACGAGCCATTACGGACCGATAAAAAAAATTAGCGGGCCTACCGATCTGTTACAAAGATTTCAGCAGAACGATAAAATGTAAGCTATTTTCAATGAATATGGCTTAAATGAGAATAATTACATGTGCGTCACGAGCCGATACTAGTTGAACAACATCAATACAGAAATGCAACTTGTACAGTGTAGTGATCGGCATCAGGCAGTAACATTATGTCTAACCCGCACTTAATATTTCTTTTAACAGACTTTTTAGAGATAAAGTTTGCATTGTTTTTCTGCATATAGACGAGACGGGCCGGATCTAGAGTTAATTGTTCTCAAGATGTGTAGGGCAGACAACACGATTTGTAAAATTATAATTACTGATAAAGAACTTATGTTAACGCATTCTTTGTATATATACTTATTGGTGGTTCTTAAATTCACTTCTCAGGAACGCGAAAGTTTGACACATTTTCTGACTAATATTTAACTGTAAAAGGCTAAAGCTGATAAGCCTGACTATTGAAAAGGTTTGGAATCGAATAGTTTTTTTCATTTTTGGTAAATGAGATACATGTATAAACTTGTTGAGATATAAAAGATTCTTGTCAAATGGTTGCAGATTTTTCTCCTTTCCCATGCTGTCGCTTCCGGAAATTCTATTCAAAACGCAAACTTTGACAGTATTTTCTTAAATTGCTTGTATAAAAAAATGGATAACACCCTTCGATTACAATTTTCTGAATAAAAACACCTGCTAGTCATATGCGTTTCCAAAAAAGAAATGTATCAGAAATGTATCAGAAGTAGTTCTTTTGGATTTGAGAATGAATTTGGATTTGGAATCTTTAATAAAATGATATAGAAATATTTTCGTAAATCTACTTTTATTGTACAGCTTCAAAAGTTTTAACTTTTTTTTTTTTTTTTTTTTTTTTTTTAATTCTAAACCATATTAATTTTTTAATGAATCTTTATTCGAATGTTGAATATCACAAAATCTAAATAATCATTAATGTTGCTATTGTGTATTTCTTGTAAAATGTAGTGTAAAACCATCCCATAAATATGTATGCAGTATTCTTCAAAGGAATCTTAATTAATATGATAAATATTTGAATTTTTTACAAATAGTAAAAATTGTGTCAAAATATATTTGGGCAAATCTCAGCAGCAGTTTTAGGCAGGAGCATGAAATTCAAGTTAACAAACCTATTAAAATATAATTAAACCTGTATTTCAGCGATTTTAGAAATTCTCCTTTTATTCAAGATGATTAAGGAGTAGAATATCAAAACTTTTGCACCATAACTCACCAGCTGTTTTAGATAGAGGCATGAGTTTCAGGATAACAGGTCTATTAAAACATACTTAAACATGTATTTTTTTTTTTTTTTTTTTTTTTTTTTTTTTTTTTTTAGAAATTCCCACTTAAAGATGTTAAATGTGATGATCGCAATTTTCAGGTCATTTCACCATATCGCATCAGAAATGTTAGGTAGAAGCGAAAATATTCAGGATAACAAAGCTATTTAAAAAATAATTATATACATATTTCAGCGATTTTAGAAATCCTCCCTAAGGGGTTAAAGCGGGGATCGAAAAGTACAGCACAGTTCGTCATAGCTCAGCAGCAATTTTAGGTAGAAGCGGGATATTCAAGATAACAAATTTGCTGAAAGATATTTAAATATCTTGTTTATCTATTTTAATATGTACAGTACTTCCGTGATTTTAGAACTATTATGCCCCAACATCTATTTTGAGAGATATATAACTTTTGGATATTAAGAAGTTTTTTTTTTCTTCTAATTTTGTCTTTGCCAGCTATATTTTGTTTAATGTACCTAATGTACCTTAAATGTATTGTACCTGTAATATTGTTAAATTTAGTTAGTTTTTTGCACATTACTCTTCATACAAAAATTCTGTACCTCATATACAGGGCTGTTCAAAAGTATTTGCATGTCATTCTCCTTACTAAGGAAATTAATAAAGGGGAATTTTCCGAAATAATATACTCTTAAATGAATTAAGTTTTGGAATGCATGTTTTTAATAGATACAATTCTCTATATCATATACAGGAATGCTAAAAAATTCGGAGAATTTTCTGATCGCTAATGGGCACAGCTGAAATTTGGTTTTAAAATGCGTTATACATTTCCTTATGATGAAATGAGACGTAATATTTCAATTTTCAAAACGGTGCAGTTTTGTTACATCATTCTGAATGTTTTGGAAAGTGCTTCAAAGCATAGATATGCTTGACACATGTTTTTTTTATTATTATTATTTGGAATGAAAACGACTTTTAAATATAAAAAAAAAACTTGCATTTTTCCAAAGAAATTTTTTTTATAAAAATTTTGTACAAATGTTTGTAATAAAAGTTTACTTTAGATTGATCAGAGATGTGTATGAAATATTCTGCCGAGATTGCTAACAATAATATGTACGAATTGTTATTAAAAAAAAAAAAAAGTGCATCGAAATTCAAAAAGCAACATTTTGAGAAAAATGAGTTTAAAATTTGCGTATGTCATGTTTATGTATGATTAATTTCTTATTTTTTAAAAACTTCTTGTTGTCATAGAAACAAAAGTAATATACCAATCAAAATAAAAGATTCAAAACATTAAAAAAAAAACCCGACTTTTTCGCGAATTTGACTTTTAACTGCCCTGTTATTTAAAAAAGGATAGATTTTATTACCTTTTTCAAAGTCCTTCACGAAACAAAAAATTCAACTTGAAAATCTAAGGAAGGGCATTTGGCCTTTTTTTCCTCGGCGTCCATGGATGCAGATTTAGATAAAGAATACTGCCCAGTTAAACTGATGGCATTGAGCTCACAGGCTACAAATACTAATTGTACATTAAAGCCTTATATTTTCAAGGGTTAATTCCGTTCGAAAGAAAATTAAGAAGGGGAATCAGCTCTCCCCTTTCCTCTTTTTTTGTACTTAATCATTGAACCTCCTATACTATCAAAGACATGCTTTATCATATAAAAATCTATATCCAAAATTCAGAACAAATGAGATAATTCTTAATAAAAACTCATTTAGCATTTATATAATTTAAAAGGAGTTATCCCCCTCTTTTATACTTAACCATTAAACTTCCAAAACTGTTCAGAAATTTGAACGAAATCTGAAAATTCTGCTTGAAAAACCCATTTATATAAACTAAGGGGGGGCATTAGAACCCCTGTTCCCCCTATTTATACTTATTCAATGAACACCTAATAACAGTCACGGAATCGCCTCATCAGAATGATCCTAATCTAAATTTTGAACGAAAACTTAATTCTGCATGAAAATCCCATTTATATCAACTAAGGGGAGGGGCAATAGCCCCCCATTTCCCCTCTTATACATATCGAATGAACTCCAAAAACTAATAAGGGAAGCGCCTTGTCAGGATATACCTACATACAAAATTTCAAGTGGATCGGATATTTTTATCACGAGTTATCGCGTTACGCACGAACGAACATACATACCGAACGGACGGGCACATAAGCTCTCAGGCTATGATAGCCTGTGAGCTAATAAAAAATACTGCCCAGTTAAACTGATGGCATTGAGCTCACAGGCTACAAATACTAATTGTACATTAAAGCCTTATATTTTCAAGGGTTAATTCCGTTCGAAAAAAAATTAAGAAGGGAAACAGCTCTCCCCTTTCCTCTTTTTTTATACTTAATCATTGAACCTCCTATACTATCAAAGACATGCTTTATCATATAAAAAATCTATATCCAAAATTCAGAGCAAATGAGATAATTCTTAATAAAAACCCATTTAGCATTTATATAATTTAAAAGGAGTTATCCCCCTCTTTTATACTTAACCATTAAACTTCCAAAACTATTCAGAGATTTGAACGAAATCTGAAAATTCTGCTTGAAAAACCCACTTATATAAATTAAGGGGGGGGGGAATTAGAACCCCTGTTCCCCCTATTTATACTTATTCAATGAACACCTAATAGCAGTCAAGGAATCGTTTCATCAGAATGATCCTAATCTAAATTTTGAACGAAAACTTAATTCTGCATGAAAATCCCATTTATATCAACTAAGGGGAGGGGCATGAGCCCCCCGTTCCCCCCCCCCCTTATACATATCGAATGAACTCCAAAAACTAATCAGGGAAGCGCCTTGTCAGGATATACCTACATACAAAATTTCAAGTGGATCGGATATTTTTATCACGAGTTATCGCGTTACGCACGAACGAACATACATACAGAACGGACGGGCACAATAGCTCTCAGGCTATGATAGCCTGTGAGCTAAAAACAAGGGATGTAGTGGAGGATATACGGGGATATACGCCGTATACCTTCTGGATTTTTTAAAGTAACACCGTATACCCTGTGTTTCTCAAAAAAGCTATAGTATACAGCTCATATTCAAAATATTAGAATAATTGAGAAAAAGTAATAAGAAAAAATTATTTGTCATTTATTTATTTTTTATACTAAGTAAATGCAATTAAATTTGTTATAAATTAAATCTGGAATGTTTAGATAAGATTTTAACATTTATAAAATATAAAATACAGCACAATAAATTAGGTATACAGCTTCCTTAAACACACCAGAATATTAGAATAAAATTTAGATTGGTTCAAAATATTAGAATATTTTATTTTACGCAACAATATTACCTTATGAATATGAAGTAAATGGTAGTTAATATTTTGTAGCATCCCCTTTAGCTTTCATAACAGCGTACAATCGATCTTGCATACTATATACAAGGTGTTTACAAACATTTCTATCAATATTAGCCCAAATAGACTTTATACGTACCACTAACTCAGTTTTACTTGAAGGAGGATTTTCTTGAAGTTTTTTCTTCATTATACACCATAAGTTTTCGATGGGATTAAGATCTGGTGAATTTGGTGGCCAAGGAAGTACCTTAATGTTGCGTTGGCGGAACCAATTCTTAGTTGACACCGAGGTATGTGGGGACGCTAAATCTTGTTGAAAGATGAAATCATCTTCAAATAAATCTTCTGATGATGGAATCATGTAATATTCTAAAATTTCTTGATATATCAGAGAGTTAACCTTTTCGTAGACGATGCATAACTTTCCAGGTCCTTCTGCACTCATACAACCCCAAACCATGACACTAGCAGCAAATTTTACGGAACGTTTAAGGCATTCTTTATCAAATGCTTCTTGCTTCATTCTCCAAACTCGAATACCTTGATTACCATATGAAACACAAAACATACTTTCATCACTAAAAAATATATATTTCCAATCTTCATTGCCCCATAAACGTCTTGATTTACACCAATTCAATCTTATACGCTTTTGTCTTGCTGTCATGAGAGGTTTTGTTTTCGGTACACGAGATTCAAATTTAAATTTATGGAGACGTCTTAATGTTGTCGATGTAGAAACTTCAACTCCTTCTTCTTTCCATTTTCGGTGCAAGAATTGCACACTTTTAAAACGGTTTTTCTTAACTATACGCTTCAGTTTCCTGTCATCTCTAGCAGATGTTTTTGGTTTTCGGCCACCATTTCGGCGATTATTTTGAAATTTTCCAATTTTTGAATATTGTGTTAGTATTTTACTAACGCTCGATTGCGAACAATGTAAATAATTCGCTATAAAACATTGATTTTTACCGTGCCGATACAAATCAACCATACGAAGTTTAGTAGATTCAGGAATATCACTCACACGGCCCATTTTAAGACGAAAAAGAAACAAACTGCAAAAAAGAATACTGATTTTAAATAAAATAGTCTGAATTTAATCAATGATGCCACCAGTTAAGAATTGGTAATAATTAAAGGAGAATTAATGTGAAATATTCTAATATTTTGAACCACTTGAATAAATATTCTAATATTTTGACTTTTCAAAATAATTTTTTTTGCAATTAATCTTTTCAAAAATTATATTAAATTTAAGATAACAAGTAAGTTTAATCAACAATAAGTTCTTAATAAAAATATCGTTTGCATATTTTCATTAAAAGACATTAAATTACCAAACGATATTTTCAATTTCTAAAAAAAAGGTAATTATTCTAATATTTTGAATATGAGCTGTACACAAAGTAGAATATACCCCCTGCCTTCAGCGTATACTCTCTGCTCAGAGCGTATATCCTCTGTCATTTTTACGACTGTATCCCAGAGAAAAACCCAAGTGTACATATTCCTTCTCTTTCACAAAACCTCTGTTTAAATTTAATCCTTTTAAAAATAAGATCAACAATAACTTTAGTAATGCGAAGCAAAATGGTTTAAGTTCCGCGCACGCGCGGATTCTAAATTAGGCCGGCCGGCCTGGAAGTGATCGGAGTAGTTTCCTTTCAGGATGAACTCCCCATTCTTGGCCATAACTTGTTCCATCGAGACCGTGAAAGCATCAATATTTAATTAGTGAAAACAGCATCACTTTTGAAGAGGATGATGCTCTTTGTTTGGGTTCTGGATTCGCGCGCTATGAAATACGCCGTCATTCCTCGGCCAGTGTAATGATTAAAACGTTCATACTGTATTTTTCAGTGGTGTGAAACATTATAACATGTTTTAAAATTGAAATTGTTTTGAGTTAGTGAATTTGTTTAGCAAACGCAATTAATTTTACTTAGTGTATTTCATTTTTTAAAATGTTTGATTCATAAACATGTGGACAGAATGTGGATTACCAGCAGAGACATCGACGATATTATTACATGTTGTGAGGACTGACTGAAGTATTTTGTGGATTTTTACACGCGCTTCTTAAACAAAACTTTTGAATGTGTTGCATTTAAGAAAATAAACAGCATGACGTACAAGGAAAGTTTTCTTAAGTTCTTCAAGAAGAAGAAAAATGGTGAGTTACTTTACAATTATTACTATTTTAACAATTATAAATCGTTAACAAGCAGGGTTGGGTTTAGGATAAGTAAAGTCCCAATCAAAAAATAATTAAATATAATAGTCTATAAAACGGTCTGTAGTTATCGTAAAACTTTCGAAAATAATATTCCATTGAGTTTCGTTATAGCAGTGCATATGAAAATCCGTGTTGGAATAAACTGAATATATAATTAAATCTTAAAAAAAAAAAAAAAAAAAAAAAAAAAAAAAACTGTAAAGCTTTTTCAAGTATAAGGCGTTAAGCATTAGATTGCCTGGATTATGCCTAAAACCAGCCTTTATTCTTAAAATGGGAATCAATGATTTTTTTTTTAATCAGCAGTTCCCAACCTTTATTGTTACGTGACCCACTTTTGAGTAAAAACTTTTTCGCGACTTACTTAAAATAAGAGTATATACCAATTTGAAAATCGTTGTATGGCCTCTATAAGGTATCGGCTATCCTATCCTACGAAAAAAGACAATTTTTTGTATGAAAGATTCACTATCAATAAAACAAGAATTGGTAATCCAAATGTTTGCAAATAGAATAATAATTAAAACAAACCCACCAACTAAAAAAAATAATTAAATATGCGTATAATTATTATCAAAACATAATTTTATAATGAGTGAGATATCTGGCACTGGTGTTTACTGATGACGGCATCTATATCAGGGTTAAAAGTGGTTCATTTTAATCTTAAGTCCCTTTCTACACGCAGTTTGTTTCTGTACATTTATTTAGAACAGCAATATAAAAAAAAAAGGATGTTCACAGAAGTATATCGTGTTGAACTCCTTCAAAAATTTCACAAATGATTTAGATAGTTCTTGATATTCTGTTCATGCATTCACCCAGGATGAAATTGAGGATTTATTTTGATATATTATTTACTGATGAAATTGTAATATTTTTTTTAAACAGATGAAACAAAAGATAAATTTTTGTGAGAAATCTCAATAGTTCCGTGATCCACCATCCGACATCTTCCGCGACCCATTAGATTGAGAACCGCTGTTTTAGATTATTAAAACGCAAATATTTCTGCCATTTTCTAGAAAAATAGTGAAAGTTCATCAAATTATATTCCAATATTAAAAATACATAAAATTCTCCAACATAAAACTGAATTTTTGCCAAATTAGACGAGTATACCAGCAATTGTGCCTCTGTTACATTTTCGTGACAGAAAAGGAATTTTTGAATTATATTCTTTTCCCATCAAAACACAAAAAAATAGCGAACCCAAACCAATAAGTTTTCGAAGTTCTCCTGTCAAAAAATTAAACATTTTTCAGAAAAATCGCTTCGAATTACAGAGATGTTCTGATAACTTATTATACGTACTTTTTATTGTTCTTTTGGCGAAAATTTTGTTGAGAGTTTTAGGATTATTTAGAAAAGTTTAGAGCATCTAAGGATTCTGTCATTCCATATAAATTTAAAAACTTTATTTCTTCAAATGGATTGCATAAGACAGCCAACGGAATAAAATAATAAATAGACTCAATTTTGCAATGTACCTTATTATAAGTAACAAGATATGAATCAGGTTTAAAACATTATTCGTCGAATTGCAAAAGCAAAAATATCAATGTTTAACTAATAATTTTTTTTGTGTGTGTGACACTTGGATTATTATAAGTTACACATTGCATTAAAGCTAAATTAAAAATTTCTAAAATAAATTTTCTAATTTTTTGCTTGTTTTATTTACCATTTAAGTGAATCATAGATTCGAATGAAAATATCATTAAACTAAAGACTCATTTCCAATGAACAGATAAATTGCAAAAGCCGTTTGTCATATTTGAATCTACTAGACAGCGTTTATAGTCCAAGAGCCGACCGCACAAAACCCTAAGTCATCAAGCAGAAGAAAAAATCCTTTATATTATAGAAGGGTAGTCATAGGGGAATCTGATGATCCATGTCTGCCGGAAGTGAAGTAGTGCATAAACAAAAAATTAACATCACTAATGGCTTACTCGTATGCCTATCACTGTATTTGCCGTAAAATAAAAAGTATGAAATGCGGAAAACTGGGTGCAGGAAAATATAATGCATTGTCTACGAGTCAACCACTAGTGGTATTCATTTTTGTCTTATGCACCACTTCCCTTCCTGCAGACACGGATCATTAAATTCTCCTATGACTAGTCTTCCATAATATAAAGGATTTTTTCTTGTGCTCGATGACTTAGGGTTTTGTGCGGTCGGCTCTTAGATTATTTTAGACCGAATACGCTGCAATATTTTATTTAATTATTTATTAAGTTCAGTATGTCACAATGCCGATAGATATTATCGGTGAATATTTGGATTGCCCTGAACAAGATCAATTTTCTAAAAGTTGATTTTTTCATCTTCATACATTTTTAAGTTTAATCGAATTTTGCGATGACTTTAAAGATATTTGTCTGAACATTTTTATCACTAATTACCGTAATTAGGTGAGAAAGCGACCCAATATGTTGCCTTTAAATTACATGAGACCTTAAGATTTTTATTTTTGTAGGAAATATTATTTTAATATTGTTATACTTTTAGGAAAAGCTAATATTTATTTAATTACATACTGAATTTCAAATAAAAAGTCATACTTTAGCTTAAAAGTTCATTTAATAAAAAAAAAACCCCTTCGGTGTTTCACTAAGGGCGTGTTCAGCACAGCTTATCGGTTACTTAACGATTGTAGACAAGTACAAAATGAAAATCAAGGCGGAGTGTGACGTTAGCTACAATTCAACAGGATAGTTTTCATTGGTGCCACAATTCGCTTTCGTACTGCCCTACAATCGGTCGGTAACATTGGTTACTTTGGTAAGTTGCACTAAACAAGCCCTTAGAAAAAAAAAAAAAAAAAAAAAAAAAAAAACGGTTGCGCTTTTTTACGATTTCGACATTTTTTTTCGGATCTCATGAAATGAAAATGAAATCATTTTGACGAAATTGTACGACGTCATTTGGAGCAGGAGTGCAAAATCTAGGCGCCAACAGGCAGTCTCTCACCATTAAATTTATTTCGTTACTTTTCGTAAAATATTTCGTGTAAAATTCTTGTAAGAATGCTATTAAATTTTAAGCGAAGAAAACTTTTAAATTTTAATGGTCAGAGATTGATCGCTGGTGCCTAGATTTTTTCACTTCTGATTTGGTCGAACTCATCCTATTATCCAGAAACATTTCCGATTACAAAATGACACATTTTTTAATCATGTGAAAATTTTTGATCGTCGTTTTTAAGAGAAAATTAGTTGAAAATCAATATTTCTTCTTTGAATTTATCTGATCTAGTCTAGATACACTGGTGTCCAAAAGTTAAGCATAATTGGTAATTAAGTAATTATTTTTAAGTAATGAAAGAAATATGAATCGGAATGTGCTGAAACTCCAGGTGTGTAAACAAAATAGTACGCGTCACATATTTTCGCGAAGAGTTTTCCCCGAAATCGAACAGGGGACCGTCAACAAATTGAAAAAGAACGAAGATCTTTTGGATAACCCTGTCAAAACTAATGTAGCAAAAGCGTTCAAACTGCACAGTATGATTAATTGGCTTATTGTAATGTACTGTGTTAATTTTTACAAGGATAGCATGTATACTCGTAGAGAAATTAAGGTTTTTATAAAAACAGTCCTAAATTTTTCCAAGTTTTTTGCTTATAATTTGCAGAGTTCTTATTATAAAATAATGTTCTTTTCTGAAAATATGGCAAACATCATGGTACACAATACCCTGTCATCAGAATTTAAAAATAATAAAAATTGTATGAAAAATGAGTATGTTTAGTAAATAATTTTTCATTGCGCATGCGTCAACGATATCAAAATGTCATTTGCATATTGTGTTAGCTGAATGTATAGAGCAACTTCTGTAAAAGTTTTAAAAACATAGCTTGAAAATTATGAAAATGGGAGCCTACAGAATCAACTCAAAATCCTTTATTCCCTAAATGAAGCAAAAAGATGAGGGGCTGTATCCATATTCCATTGTTTAGTGCCTACACAATATTGCACGTACAACTATATTTAGGTAAAACCCCTGATTTTTTTGCTTCCTTTAGGAATAACGGATTTTGAGTTGATTCTATAGGCTCCCATTTTCAGGATTTTCAAGCTATGTTTTTGAAACTTTTACAGAAGTTGGTCTATACATTTAGCTAACACAATATGCAAATGTCATTTTGATATCGTTGACGCATGCGCAATGAAAAATTATTTACTACACATACTCATTTTTCATACAATTTTTATTATTTTTAAATTCTGATGACAGGGTATTGTGTACAATGATGTTTGTCATATTTTCAGTAAAGAACATTATTTTATAATAAGAACTCTGCAAATTATAAGCAAAAAACTTGAAAAAATTTAGGACTGTTTTTATAAAAACCTTAATATCTCTACCAGTATACATGCTATCCATGTAAAAATTAACACAGTACATTACAATAAGCCAATTAATCATAATGTGCAGTTTGAACGCTTTTGCTACATTAGTTTTGACAGGGTTATTCAAAAGATCTTCGTTCTTTTTCAATTTGTTGACGGTCTCCTATTCGATTTCGGGGAAAATTCTTCGCGAAAATATGTGCAACGTACTATTTTGTTTACACACCTGGAGTTTCAACACATTCCGATTCATATTTCTTTCATTACTTAAAAATAATTACTTAATTACGAATTATGCTTAACTTTTGGACACCAGTGTATAAAACAATAACTTTATAGTTGCATGGATAATAATATAAAAAAAAATATAAAAAAATACGATCCAATATTTAATGACAATTTGTCGACAGAAGACTCTTTCTCGTTTAGAATAAATTACTTTTTGCCTAATATTTCGTGTAAAATTCTTGTAGGAATTCTATTAAATTTTAAGCGAAGAAAACTTTTAAATTTTAATGTTCAGAGACTGACCGCTGGTGCCTAGATTTTTACACCTCTGATTTAAACAAACTCGTCCTCTTATCCAGAAACATTTCTGATTAACGAATTAAAATAAATGCTTTCAAGATGTTATATTTTCCCTCAATCATTCCACTTTTCAAATCAAGTTAAAAATTTCGATCATCGCTTTTAAGAAATAATTTGTTGAAAATCAGTATGTCTTCTTTGAATTTATCTCGTGTATCAATATATAGGACAATAACTCGTTAGTTACATGAAAGAACTTAAATTTGTTATGGTCCAGCCTCCTTGGTTAAAAATATTATAAAAAAATACGATTCAATAATTTGTCGGCAGACGATTATTTCTCGTTTAGAATAAGCTGTTTTGCAGAGATGTAAAATTATGTTTTATTTCTTAGTTTTTATTTCCTATCGCTTCGTAAATACTTTCATTTTGAGATTATAATAATTTTAAACGGCAAAAAAGAGTGAAATCACTTTAAAAAATGTAAAAAGTAACGGAGAATCATTTTAGCAAAGTAATTCATTAACTTTTATTCTCATTTCTTTTACCTTCTCTAATTCTTATTTTTAATTCTTTCTTCATTTATTTCAAGTAAAAAGAGTTAGCTTTCATTTTTTTCTCTATTTTGGTTTTGCTTATCATTATTTAATACTTTCACCACTCATTTAAAAAGTATTTAAAATAAATCCTAATTAGTAAAATGATACAGTTTTCAAACAATTTATTCTTGAAAGTACATTTTTTCCGCTGTTCGATGGTGAAAAAATTAAAATTGTCGATTGTATATGTATGTTAAATTATGTTATATTTTAATCTTATTTTATTTATTTATTAAGTTTAATTTGTGAAATATTAGCTGGAGAAAAATATAGAACTTTTTGTATTGTTTTCATAAATTACTGTTTACTACAAATAAGTTATGGTACTACTAGGTTATCCCGTCGACCAAAAAATTATCGCCAAACTATAAGATTAAATGCCAATAATAAATGATCGTGAATGTCACATTCAATGACATTAAATACGATTAACATGTTTAAAATGTCATTAAGTGATTTTTATTTCGTTTTTTTATTTCAATTTTTATTAATATTATACTAATTATTTGTTTTTTCGTTATTTAAAATAAAAATTATGTCAGTATGTATAATTTGGCTATTAGTTTGGCGATTTGTATAATTTGGCGAAATTGATCGACTGGGTAACAGAGTAGTACCTAAGTTATTTATTATTCCCTGTAATTTAGTCGACTCAGATAGTCATAAATTTGAAAAATTCATGCTTGAAAATTATTTTAAAACACATGATAAATACGCCAATTAAGATGCAGTTTTTAAAAAATATAAAATTGAATTTGAAAGTAGATTTACTTTTCAAGTATGACGGTGTAAAAATTGAAAATGTACAATGTTTAGAAGTTTAAGAGGCCACTCGACTCGCTCAAAAAGACCCGGATGATAATGTTAAGTCTATTTGGGCTTTATTTTCAAACATTTCGCTCAAATTTGAGGATTTTTACATGTTTTTTTGCATAGGATAGCTAACAACGAAGGTCTCCATACTGGGCATACTCAGAATTTTTTGAAAAAAAAAAAAAAATACTAGTTAAACTACTTATGTATGTAATAAAGGATCAGTCAAATTTAGCGGCAGAATTACAGTACATAGTCTGCTAAAAAATAAAATACTTTCGAATATTTGGCGTGAAAATCAAAAACGTCACTCGTTTTGGCGAGCAACACATTTCTTTGCCAAAAGCAAACGATTGTAACGTTAGTTAAAATTCTTTATCAATAGGTTTTTAAATGCTGTAAATGATATTTATTAATTTAAATTAATAAATATCATTTTCATATCGTATTCCAGAACAGAGACCAGCTGAAGTAATACATTTCAATTTCAATATTAAAAAAGTTTTTTTTTTTTTTTTAATAGCAACAAAGTTGAATTGATAGTGTTCATTTAAACTTAATTTTGAGATTGAAACGATTTTTTTTAACTTGATAATGTTTCCTAGTTAACTTTCAGTATATAATTATGGTAAAACTACAGTTAAAACAAACTAAAACTACCATACGAATTTGAATATTTCCAACTGAGCGAAAAATTGCCCAGGCCGGGAATCGAACCCGGATACTTGGCTTACAAGGCCAATGCTTTACCTGTTAAGCTAATCGGGCGATAACCGGCTGGGATTTTTCGCTCAGATAACCTTATTGGCCGTAACATCTGGTCTGTCATTTAGACAGCTCGACAGAATAAGCCGCAGGTAATGGAACTCCATAGAACGATGGATACGTAGATATACTATTATTTTAACACAATCTAACTGATTGGTAAGTTATCATACGAATTTGAATATTTCCAGGAGCGAAAAATTGCGCAGGATTCCCGGCCTGGGCAATTGTCAGTATTGTCATCAATACTGATTTTTTAAATAAATCTAAACAATAAATGTCGCTAAAAAATGAAAGTCAAAATAATGATCAGTCAGTCAGAGAAAAGTCAAGCTAAATTAAAGCTTTAAAAATAATATTCATAAAGACTGATATGTAACAATAGCTTCCTATAAAGTGGCAACTTTCCTATAAATAGACCTTTTCCTTCAAGGTTGGATTTCAACGAGAATCTCTTATTCTTAATTAGGAGGAAATTACGCTAAGTTTGGAGAGCGATATTACGATACCAATTACTGTCGCAGTAATATGAAACATCGGTAGTGGGATTACCTGTCGGTAGATAAAATCACATCATTATGAATTAAATATTTCACTCAACTTATTGTATTACAGATTAATCCCTACGATATAATCTTTTTTTCCCTTGTCATATAAATTTCTATAACATTAATAGGTTAAAAAATAAAGTTATCGCATTTGTCTTTTTTAGGCATATAGTATATATTTTTAATATTAGAAACTTACTTCATTAGTCGTTGATATATTGTTTAACGTGATCTAAATTCATTAAAAATGGTAAGATTGGTTGTAAATAGTGCAACTTACAATAATTTTTTAGCGAAATAAAATTCCCTCCATTTTTTCTCTATTGTTAAGATATTTCGATTATGATGTTATCTAAATCATTTATTTCAATTGAGTATACACTCTAAAAAATAAATGTGTAAATTGGCCAATTTTACCCATGGATATGTGTTAATTTGTAAATTTACACACCTGTCGTAAAATTTACACATTTTTTCTCGGAGATTTACCTATTTTTATGTGTATTTATCTTATGAAAGTAAGTGTGTAATTTGTTATCACTTGAAAAACTCAGAGAAGTGTGTAAATGTTGAAAAATGCCATTATTTACACGAATTTGTGATTTATTCTAATTTAAACATAATTATATGTACACAGATAAGTGTGTAATTTTTTTAAATGCATACTTGACTTAAAATTTACACATTTTGAGGAAAAAATTACCTGTTTTTATGTGCACCTAACTTGAGAAATCAAATGTGCAATATGTTATCGCTTTATAAACTCAAACAAATGTGTAAATGTTGAAAAATGCCTGAAATTACACAAATGGTGTGTTAGACATAATTACAAGCAGAGAATATTCGAAAAATCCGTTTTGTTTTTGTTTTTGGCCCAAAATCTGAGTTCGGCCGAAAATTCGGTTTCGTTTTCGTTTTCGGTCCAATATTTGTATTTTGCGAAAATTCGATTTCGTTTTCGGCCCAAAATCTGAATTTCACCGAAAATTCGGTTTCGGTTTCGTTTTTGGCCCAAAATTTGAGTTTCTCCGAAAACTCGTTATCGGCGGAAATGCTGTTAGAAATTCGGCTGGACCGAAACTATCTGAATTCTAGAAATCTTCTTTCTTTCGTTGGAAATTTTTGACATGACTTGTTGATTGAGCTGTTTCCGCTCAGGTGAGAATCTCTTTATTTAATGTTATGAATAAAGTTTATTGTTTATAATTATCGACCATAGCTGATTCATGATGTGAAATCAAATTCAACAAACATCCTCCTACATACGACGCTCTTCACCTGCTCCTGCTGCACGCTTAATAGTAATAGAAAATTTTTAGTTTAAAACCGCAGATGTTTCGATTGCTATTTCTAAAAGTTCTAACATTCTATGTTGTTGATGAATTAATTACATTTTATTTTACATGCAAATAAAAAGTTTTATTCAAAGTAGAGATGTGCACGCATCCGTCTTTGCTACCGATATGAATCAGAATTTTCAAATGGGCCGGTAAACAAAATAAACAGGTTTGGGCCGACAAAAAAAAATATTTAGCGGTCCTACCGGCCGACATAAAATTTTAAACCAAGCCGATAAAATATTAGCTACTTTCAAAGAATTTGTTTTTTATCAGAATAAATATAAACCTGCGTCACGAGCTGATGCTTGATAAATAACATTAATGAAGAAATGTAACATGTCCACCGAAGAGACTGGCATCGGACATGGTGTCTGTTTAGATTTTTTCAGCACACTTGTGCGGTATTGAGATCAGATTTGCATTTTTTTATTACATAGTGGAGCTGGGCCGGAACTGAACGTAGCTGTTCCCAGGATGTGTGGGGCAAGCAATATGTTTTGTAAAAATATTAGTAGTGATAATGAACTTCTGTTTACGGAATTTTTGGAAATGTATCTTAAAATGTTTTTAAGGGTGTATTCGAAAAAACGGTTTTCCATCTTCAACAGCTCGAAATTTCCCGATACAATTTCAGACACATTTTTAAAAGTAGAAACATGAAACTTGCTGAGGGGATTCTTGAAGGGACGTACGAGGTGCCGTATGGTGTTATTTTGTTCTCAATCCATTAGAATTTGAGTTATAAAGAATTACCTTCTCAGTATGACCCTTTCTTTCGTTCGCAGACATCCCGCTTCAGAAAAATATGTTCGGAATGCCGTTTTTGATTGCTTTTTTTGCAATAGTCTCTGCATTTATCAGAGAATCGACGATTACGGCACCTTGTGTACTTTCTAAATAAGAGAATTTGAAAATTTGGTGCATTTGAGAGCAAAAATGAATTCAAAAATAAATCGGAAAATAAGCAGTTTGAATCGAAATATACCCTTAATTCCCTGCTCAACGTGAAACTTTGACACATATTCCGACTAATATTATTTAACAGTAAAGACTTAAAATTGACAAGCTTGACTATTAAAGGAATTTGGAATCGATAGCGTTTTCTATTTTTGATAGATAAATTATTTTTCGACAAATAAGAGTTTCTTATCGTGGCTTCAGGTTTTTCTCCTTTTCGTGATGTTGCTTTCGGAAATTCAATTCAAACGTTATCTTTTGCACGATTTTTTCAAAGCTACATTGTCTTTATCAAAAAATGGATAACGCCATTGGATTACATTATTTATTTATGAAAACACCTGTCTTATGGGTTCCAAAAAAATATGAGTTCATAAATGTGTCAGAAAGTAGCTCTTTGGGTTTTAAAAATAGCCTTAGTAAAAGAAAGATAAATATTTTCCCAAATCTTCTATTTATAAAAGAGTTTTAAAAATTATGTTTTTAGCATTCATTTTTTTTCTTTTATTCAAAGCAATATTAATTTTTTTTATGAATTTTTATTTGAATGTTGAAATGTCCAAGAAATCTAAGTAATCGTTACTGTTGTATTGTGTATTTTCCATCGTAATTTTAAAATATACGTTAAATTTATCCCATAGATATGTATGCAGTATTCTTTAAAAGAATCTTAATTGTATGTTAAGAAAAATCTGAATTTTTTTTAGAAATTGAGTTGGGCCATTAACTGTGAAAATCTGAATGGGCCGGGCCGGGTTCGGGTCGAACTTATATAATTTTTACACCGTACTGAGCTGGACCCAGGGCCTGAAAATTCCGGCCCTTGCAGACTTTTAGGTTAAAGACACAGAGATTCCGCCAACTTGGGCACAAAAGATAGATTTTTCAAACAAGGACGCTATTTCAAAGCATTCGCAAAGAGGCGAGGGAGTGGCAAAGTTTTTTCGGGAGGAAGTAGCACTTATTTATTTAAGCATACGGCTTATCTATATTTAAATCTTCATTAAACTAATAATATTTATAAATTATCAAATGGTTATTTTTTTTAAATAACAACTTACTTATAGTTAGTTTTCTAAAAAAACTTTTAAGCAATTTATTTAATTACTTTTAATGAGAAATATTAAATAACTGAAAAAATGTGTATATTCAAAAATTAAATATTCACTATTGATTTGTTCTTCATTATTAACTGCATTATTAATTAATTATTAATAAATAGATATGAGTATTGATTGTCAATAGCAAAAGCAAGTATAAAAGTTGTATTATTATTTATATTTTGCTTTTGCTTGAACTTGTGCACATTTATACATGTTTATGTATGTTTGTTAAAAATGTGCCTTTAATACACACATAATTAATTAATAATTATGTGTATTTATGTATGTATTAATAACTTAAAAAATGAACATTTTCGTTTTCGGCCGAAAATTGAAAGATTACCGAAATTCGATTTCGGTTTCATTTTCGGTCTTACAGACCTGTTTCGGTCGATCCTTTTTATAAGTATATAAATCTGAAAAAAAAAACTGAAACGAAATAAACCGAACACGAAACGAAACATTTTTTTTACTTCAAGCAACAAACATAATTTAGTGTTTGTTGGCTAATATTCCACAATGAAATAATAAAAAAAAAAACTTCAGTAAAAACACGTACCTATATAAAACAAAAATTTAATAGACATGTAATTGAACTAAGCGCATAAATTACTAAAATATTAGAATTAAAAAAACTAGACGGTTGCCCGCCCTCAGTAGCCCGAAGACTATCTGAATGCCAGTTCTACAACCCCACACATTCACGTTTCTGTGCCATGTCTCGTCAGTTTCCGGCAGATATGTTTGATCGGTGTTCTGGGGTTTCGTTTGCATATCTTTTTTTATTGTTAATGAAGAGGTCTTCCATTTGTTCTTCCATCTGTTCTTCTTTCTGTTCTTCCATCTGTTCTTCCATTTGTTCTTCCATTTGTTCTTCCATTTGTTCTTCCATTTGTTCTTCAATTATATTCGACGATTCACTGTTTGAGAGCCTATCTGTCCTTTTATTTATAGAAGTTCAAAATGAAAAAAGATTTTCTTAGCAGACGATTTTTTGTGATAAATACATTATCTGTTTTATATTTCTTCTGCTTTATTCCTTTTATTTATAGAGTTCAAAATGAAAAAAGATTTTCTTAGCAGACGATTTTTTGTGATAAATACATTATCTGTTTTATATTTCTTCTGCGTTTACCTAAGCTGTGTAAAATCTCTATAAATAAAAGGTATAGAGGATGAGAGCCTATCTGTGCCTCAATTATCCTCAGAATTCCTTTTATATATATAGATTTGCAGCCAGCAAAATCTATGATTTCTCAACTATTGCCTCTTGGTATGATTCCTAGCTTATTTTTAGGAACAAATTTTGCATTTGCGATGGAAGATACAAAGCGTACTTTTCTAATTTAGAAATATTTTGCATTATTGTCTATTAAAATCATTTTTTAACTATTCTAAATTTAACCATTGTTTAATTTGGTATGCGATCTATATCAGTATAGTTATCGTTACAATTGACAAAAAGCTTAAACTTTTTTGAAATAAATCGAAAAAAGGCATAAAAAATGTCTTAATATAAGGAATTTTAAATTAAAAAGTCTTCACCACATAAAGGAACAAAAATAATTCACCACATAAAGAACAGAAGAAAACATCTGCCATGTGCCTAGATAAAGAACTCGAAAACTGCAGACGATTATCAAATATAAATAAATGAAGAAAAAACAACACCGTTTATTTCGTCTTTGGAATACGCGGAGAACATTTGCAGAGAACAAAAATAGCCATTTTATGCGCGTATAGCTTCAGTGTGGATTTAAAAATCTTACCAAAAATTTCGTTGGAGTCATTCCATGTGTACTTTTGATGAAATATGTATCCGAGAAATGTACAATTGCTCTGGGCATGGTTAAAAATATTTATGCCAGTGTTATTGTACTTATTATCGGAACATTTATTAGATCTACAAACATCAAGGATTACATCAGAAAAGGAAAAACGAAGTCATTGAAAAATAGGTATGAAGAAATATTTTCCCTGTTTGCTTTTCTTTGAATTATAACTATTTTATTAAAATAAATAACTGTCTTTCGACAACTAAAATCAGATGATAAAAATCAATTATTTAAATTACTTCTTTTAAAAATAAGATTTGTTTACCTGTAGACTATCAATCGTTAAAATCGCATATTTTCTGAAATTTTAAAATTATGTGGAAAAATATTGTAAGCACAGTTTATCATAATTAGCAAATATTTAAAGGTATTTAAATTACTGAATAAAAAACTTTCTTTTAAAATAAAATTGTTTGCAAATTTAATTTTTAAATTTTGCATTAAGTAATGACATGAAAATACTTTTATAAGGGAAAGTTGGTATTCTTTCCAGTTTTAAATTTGTAAATTTATAATATTGATGTGAAGCATATACTTTTCTGCTTATTGTAAATATGAAAAATTATTACTATTTGCTATTTATTCTTTTATTTATTTATTTTTGTATATATCTTAAAATGATGCCTTTCTAGCATCCGAATAAATATTTGAAATTTAAACATCTAATAGCATTTGAAATAATTCTTTGATTTAAAAATTGTCTGTTTCAGCATGCTTATCATAATGTTTGCTATAAAGTTAACCAGTTTTCATAGTTTTACATGCTATAGATTTCTCAATTCTATTTCTACTGATATCAAATGAAAATTAACGGATTTTGATTCATGGTTTTTCATTTACGATTTTTAGATTGAAGCAATTAAAAATCGTTTTTAATTCATTGAAAACATTCATAAATTACAAACAAAATAAACAAAAATAAAAATGTTAATTAAATTAATTTCATTACCCTGTTTATAGTTTAAAGAATGCAAAAAATACTGTATAATACAAGAGATTAGATTTTTATGTAAAATTTATTTTGATAATGCTTTGAACATTTAAGCAGCAATGTTTCTTATATAATTTTAAACCTTAAAAAAATCTATTACAAATATTGCACCTAATTTTCACGTAGATTGATAAAAAATAATTCTTTATCAAATTTAACACAATTATTATAATTGGTAAATAAATCACACAAATTGCCATTTTTCAACATAGTCCAAAAGCACATAGGCCTGAATTTGAATAGGAGAGCTTTGTGAGATCTTGCAATGTTCTGCCAATTGAGCTATCCAGGATAAATCTGGAAGACACAATTCAGCCAAAGAACTACAGATATATAATAAATAATACTAGACTGGCAGCTTACTCCAAAGGTCCCTAGTTCCTGTCCTGCCCTAGATGCTTTTTCACCTATTTGGTAAAATTACATTATAATTCTTTATGAACGTTATTATTTAGAACTAGTAGTTATCTGTAGAGCTTCTTAGAGCTTCTGGTGATAAATTTGGATGCCAAATTGAACAAAAGATTGGGTATGTAATATGTGACTATAACATTGCTAACAAAGCGTAGAACCAACATAGTGAAAATTATCCAAGTCGGGGATCGAACCCGTAATCCTTGAAATAGCTTTCCAAGTGCTCTACCATTTAAGCTACGAGGAAGATGGCCAGCTTGTCAATTCTCACTCACATTTTGTTGGTAAGGCTGCAACTGCAGCACACGATAATAACGTCTACATGAGCACACAAACTTGTGGCATAGCATGAGACACAGATCAGCCCAGCATCAGTGAATACATATTTAATTATAATAATTTTTTTATTATTTATCAGCAGTGAAATTACGCTTGAAATAATTGAATATTTAATATGTGATTGCCACATTACTAACAAAGCGTAGAACCAAAATAGTGAAAAATGTCAAACCTGGGATCAAACCCGGAACCTCTGGAATAGCGCTCCAAGAGCACTTGAAGCCCTATTCGGAGCTTTCTCCCTTTTAATATTTACGATATTATCAGAACTATAATGGATCTGGCAATACACATCTAACCAGCCACACACATCCTTGATACAGGAAAGCAAAAAATCATGCGTCAAACATAGATTATAAAGCACTTTCCAATACATTCAAAATAATGCAACAAAACTGCACTTAAGAAAAATAAATAATATATTATGTCTAGGTCCACCATATGGAAATGTATAACTCATTTTAAAATAGAATTTCAGCTGTTCCTATTCACCATGGAAAAATTATCCGAATTTTTTAGCAGCCCTCTATATGATATAGAGATTTATATCTATTAATAACATGCATTTCAAAATTTAGTTTATTAAAGAGATACATATATTTGGGTGATTCTCAAAATAGGAGACTTTTCAAAATTTAAATCTTAAAAAAATTACTCTCAGCAAAATTTCTGAAAAAAAAAATAGGTGTTGTTAATATAGTATTAGGTATACTTTACATGTAGTCAGCAGAGCTAAATATTTAAAAATTAACTTAAAAAAATAATTAGTATTTTTTGAGCCATGCTAATGACAAAACAAATTGCATGGAATAAATATATTAAGAAATTTATTTTCTTCCTGTTTAAATATTTTTTTTCTATATTTATTAGCCTTCCTTTTCAGCAAATGGTTTCCATTTTTACATATATACATACAAGGAGAATAAAAACATTACCAAAGAGCAAACTTTGTTTACATGAGCAACATTCTGACACTAACAACGTAAGAAGCTGTCTTACTGATTTTCTGACAGATTTAATGCGTATTTTAGGGATAATAAATGTAATACGTAAATTTATATGTAAAATTAAACTATAAAGGATACAATTTAAGCACTGGTTACATTTATGCACACAGAAGTCTTTAGCATGGACAGAAAAACTATGCTAATGACACTGATATTTGTCCATGCTAATGACAAATTTTAATTTAAATAAGATTATGAGCCATAATATAATCACAATGCAGCAGTCCTTTCTGGGGCTTTTTAAAACATAAAAGTTCTATGCAAATAAGTAAAATAAAAATTTTAACTATAAAATAAACATGAAAATTATTATCCATTCTAATGACATGCAGTTGATGTACACCCCTAATATTCAACTTCTATTCTTAAAATACAATACATACTTCTATTTTCAGGCTGGGATAAAATGGATATTTGTTGCCATGGGGAAACTTCATATTTTCAAACTATTGTCATTTGTGAAAATGAAATTTTGATTAATAACTAGCTGTTATAGTATGACCTTGTTTTGAAAATAGAATATGGAAGACAAACTTTAATTCTTTTTTTATATACTATAATTTTATTTTTAAAAAGAAATTTATTGGATAAATCCTCTCCTTGATTAATTAAAAGAAAGAATAACATTTGTTTTATAAACATGATATTAACTCTTGAAAAGTGCTAGTATACACTAAGCACAGCTGCTGTGGACATCCATGCTAATGACATTTTGAACATTTATTCTGTTATTTTAAGGTGTTTTTAACTAAAAAGTGAGTAATTCTTGAGTGCAAAATATGAATAATATTAAGACAAACATATCTAAATATAAAAACACAAGACAGAAAACCTCTCAATTTTTTTGTATGCCGAAAGACATAAATTGTCCCCTATTTTGAGAATCACCCATTTCAGAAAATTCTCCTTCAGCAATTTTTTAATAATAAGGAGAATGGTAGGCGAATACTTTTTGTGCAGCCCTAATTATGAAGTATATATATATATATATATATATATATATATATATATATATATATATATATACAGAGTAATATGCAAAAAACTAATTAAATTTAAAAGTGCATACTGAATTTTAAAACGTACTCTCTAGCATTTATTAAGCAAAGATAACTGCAATCTATAAAATAATGCAAAATACTGTAATCAATTCCTTTTGTTTGTCCCTGTAAATTAGTGAAAAATGCTATGAATACTCTGTTTTAACGTGATCTGAGTTATATCAGCTTCAATATATTTGAAATAGCAAAATGTTATTAAAATACTCTCAAAACGATTTTCCACATGTACTATAATTTAATAGCATTCTTTTGAGTGTCCCTGTAAATGAAATATTAATCATACATACTTAATATGCAATACGAAACATGCTTTCGTGACCTTAAATAAGCTTTATCAATTGCGTGAAAATTATAGGAGTTAGAGCATCGACAGACGGAATGGCAAACCGAATGCATAAGCACTTTTCAACATTTTTGGAGAGTGCTAAAAAAGAACAGAAAAATATCACATTATAGGGAAACTAGAGTAGATGCGGTGCTGTGTAATACATACAATTAATGATAAAAAAAAAAATTTCTTTTAAATTGGATATTAAGGTATATTATTGGTTTAAATGTATAATGTTCAAATTTATTGCTTTAAATGTGTAATTTCATAAATATTTATGTAATTTTTGCAACCTGTTATTAAACTTATTTTTTAATAATAATAAAAATGTTTTTACTACTTGTAAATTCTGACGTAAAGTGAATTTATCCAAATGACACCTTTTAAAAGTTTTTATTCGTGTTTTTTTTTTGTGATTTTTATTAGGGAGATAATTAAAAATTACTTTTTAATACATTGAAGACTTTTTTTATGCGTATTACATTCAAAAACTATTGATAGCAAAAACAAAAAAAAAATTAAAAAAAAATAAAAATTTTTTAAATGTGTAATTTGATATTCGTAGAAATAGTACAATACACGAGTAGACAGAAAAAGTCAAAAGTTTCAAAATATCAAATTACAGAAACAGAAAGATTTGCTAGTTTCCATTTTTTATTTTATTTTAATAGTATGAAAAATTATTGTACATTTTAGAATCGAAATAGTATGAATTTTTTTAGATGCATTGCATTATAATCGTATATTTCATTCATAGTAATTAGTATCATACAATTAATGTAGATAGAATATAATTACTTAATATCGGTTTTACTTTTTATCTTTTAATATTTTTTATAGCTGTTGTGTAATAAATGATAACTAGTGACTTAAGGTTCAAAATGCACATTAAATTGCTAAATTAATTTCATTTTTGTCAATAGTAAATTAATAATCTTTAAATTCAAGCAATTAATAATCTTTATTATTTAAATAATACAAAAAGTATTATGTGTAATTCAGTGTATTATATTTTTATATAAATTTTACTTTGATAATACTTTGCACATTTAAGCAGAAATATTTCTTTAGTAATTTTAACTCTTAAAAAATACTGTTACAAATATTGCTCTTAAAATTTACGTAGTTTGATTTAATATATATATTACTTTTAACACAGTTATTATAATTGGTAAGTAAATCACACGCCTTGCGAATTTTTCCAGCAGAATTAAAAAGAGTATAGGTGTGGGTTCGAACCGGGAGACTTTTGTGAGAGTTGCCGATGCTCTACCAGTTGAGCTACTATCCTGGATAAATCTGGCAGACACAAATCAGCCAAAGAACTAGAGTTAAATACTAAGTATAGCTAACTAATACCAGACTGACAACATGAATTAAAGATCTGTGATTCGAATCCTGCCCTGGACGCTTTTTCACCCATTTGGTAAAATTACATTAAAGAAAAATTTTTCTTGAACGTTATTGGTTAGAAGTAGTAACTATCTGTAGTGCTTTACATGTGTGCTGATAACTTTGGAAGTTAAAGTGAGCAAAAGTTTTCAAAGAGAATACAAAAATACATTTAACACACACAAAAAATTGTAATAATTTATTAAAAAAGAAATAAATTGTGTAGTTTTATTTTACATGGCAACAAGTGAAAAGAAAAAAATAGTATTTCGTCCGTTATAAATACAATTAAATTTATGCCATTTTAAGAATATTGAGAAAAAATGTACATGTATTTCTAAAAGAGAAAGTTATGAATTTATTAAACACAACACAAGTTGTTACAATTGTAAGGTTGTGTGAAGAAATTTTAATTTTTAACTTAATTTAGAAGACAGTCTCTACGCTGACTATATTCAAATTATACATCCCTGTTCCTAAATTACAATTCGGATTACAAAACATTTCTAACATAAAGGTAATAAGATTATAATTTGAGCCGACCCTGTTTCTTGTAAATTAAGTGTATAATGATTTGCGGTCTTGCTTTAAGTCTATAAATCTGGTAGAAAGAAAAGACATGTCAAGCATATGAGTTTGGATTTAATGCAATTGTATTTTGCGATCATAAAAGCATTTTTTTTTTCAATTCACACATCAAAGCATAATATAAAGCTATGTACGCAAAACTTTGTGTATTTTAAATATTACACAAAAATACGTGATTTGCATGTTGCGCATACATATGTGTAAAAACAGAATATTACATACAAATCTGTGTATTCTGTATATAACACAAACATATGTGCAATTTGCATATGACACAGCATTATGTGTATTTTCTTATTACACAAAAACATATGTAAAAACAGAATATTACACAGATATATGTGTAAAAATAGTACTCAGAAATACGTGTATTTTAGTGCAATTCACCCATTAAAGTGTGTATTTTAAGAGTTATCAGATAACTTTTACACATTTGGACTTATCATCAAATTACACATTAAAATGTGTATTCTGAAATTTACACATTTGGCGCAATTTACACACAAATTTACACATGTAGACATGTCGTTTTTGTATCATCGATTTACACATTTTTGTGTGTAAATTTACACATTTTTTTTTTAGAGTGTAGGGGATTTTTTTCGTCTTTCTTAATGCTCTTTATTTTCCGTTTGTATTCATTAATGTTTTAATTTGTTTTAAGAATTTTTCTGCATTTAGAATTTTTGCCATTTTTTTTTCTTTAACTAAGCAAAGATAGGCTTAAAAGTTCCTCATACTTTTCTTGTGTTTTTTTGTTTCTTTGTTATCTATTGCTATCATTATTATATTTATTACTTCTCTAATCTTCAATTTTTTAAAGATTATTTCAAGACGTTAATCACGTTCAATGTTAAAAAATAAAAGATTTCAGAGTTAAATATGAATATAAAGATGATTCTGAAGTTTTGGTTTCATATATCATCTATCACTCACACGACATATAGGGGGAACTGGGGCACATTGATACAGTTTTTTTTCTAAGAATTTTTTTGGTGTCCAGAAAGTAGAAATTTCAAGATATTTTTCCATGTGGTGTCAGCAAAACTTGTGTAGTGTGTTATAAAAATGTTTAATCGTTGTTTTATATAATATTTTTCATACAATTAAAAATGAAATTAAAAAAAAAGTCATTTGTATCAATGTGGCCCATCCCCGGGGCAGATTGATACACTTCATGGGCACTTTTATACGCATGGGAAAAATGGAGAGAAAATAACACCAATGCAAATTTTTCATAGAAAATTAGCAAACCATTCTATATTTTTTTATTTATAGAAATTCAAATCACCCACAATTTATTTTTATTGTTAAAGTAATCAAAATTAAATGAATAATGACTTGATGTTCTGGCTGTTCCTTGTCTGGATTGTAGGCTGTGGTAACTTTGTCATACCTGCTACTTCAACCCCAGTTTTATCAGTTTTCTTAGGAAACATGAAAATATTACCAGGTTTTCTGTTTATAAATCAGTTTATAAATCAGTTCTTATAAATCAGTTCTGTTTATAAATTAGCTTATAAACAGAAAATAAAGTATAATTATATTAAAAATTCTGTTTATAATATAATTATCCTTTGCCGTTTTACAACTTGTATCTTTTGCTTAACATTTCTCATCTCGAAAATACTTTTTACTCTGGAAAATCGATATAAATTCGAGACTTGCCAGGCTGCCGTCTTTTTCTTTTGTTAGTTCGACTAGCACTAGATATTGGATAAATTTGTATGTCTTTTGTTTGCAAAAGTACTATAAAATGTTCTAATATAAAAAAATTAGAGCTATTTCAGTTTAATAAAAACTAATATTAGAAATTTTTGACGAAAAATGGTTGGATTAAACAGTGTATGGTAAAAAAATAAATAAATAATAAAAGGTAATGAAAAAATAAACTAGAAAAGGATTTATGCTGTATCAATGTGCCCCGAAATAGACTGTATCAATGTGCCCATATAGCCATTTTGAATAAAATGAGCCTCAAATCCAGCTCTTCATAATTTACCTAACAATAAAGAATTAGGAACTGATAAAGAGTAGATTTACTTGCCACGGAGAGTATTCTTTTCGGTTAAAAATGCTGGAACAGTTGTATAATACTATTTCAATTGTAAAACTCAAATTTACTTTTGACCTACAAAAACAATAAATCACCCGTCCCATTTCAACAAACTACTGAATCATGCCAAGACTTTCTGTATTTAGTTTTGTACACTAGCTTCACCTTTTGGAGCTGTTGTGAAGCTTCCTATAATGATCCTGTGAGCAGTAGAGGAGGTGCATCAATGTGCCCCAGTTCCCCCTACTGCTTGATGTACCTGCACAAAACAAACACGAGCCTCATTTCTCTTCAGTTAAATTCTTATCTATTTATTTATATCAATTATACCTGTTTATATACATATACAATTACATACACATATTCAAGAATGTCGTTAAGGAAAATGTGCAAACAGTATTCAGGATTGCATTTGAGTTTATGTTATTATTTTTTTAAATAAATGCATGAGAATGCAATGATTTAAAAAATAGATTGAAAGAAAGGGGCTGAGGGGAAAGAATCAAAACATGTAAAGAAAATTCAACGATTTTTGTGTCTGAAAATTTCTGATTTTACCTTTAAAATTTTTTCAAACGCAACACCTATTCAAATGTACACCTATTATGTATGCCTATATGTTTTTTCATTTTCCCTACGTGCGTAGCAGTATTTATAAAGTCGTTTCTATTATAGTTATACATGAATTACATGTGTATATATATATATATCTATATATATATATATACATGCACATACATATATATATATATGTATATATACGCATTATCGACTCAGTTGAAAATAGCGTGTTGCTTTTATGTAAATATTTATTTTAAATTGCTGAAATATTCAGTTATTAGATTATAAATCAAGACATATTATCAAACACAGAATCAACTTTATATCGATGTAGATTTTTGTTTGCATATATATTCTTCAAAGTATTGTTGATGTTTTAAGATTAAGCAAAAAAATTATACTATAAGTGTAAGAAAGTATATGAATAACAGATATCAAATGTAATCGAATATACAGTAACATAAATACAAGTACAATCAAACACACAATAACATCGAATTGATTTTTTTTTTTTTTCTTTTTTTATTGAGATGAAAAGTGTCCCCACTCCGGGAACCATTACACTTTTTCCCTCAGTCAATTGCGAAAAAATGTCACTTCGTATGTTATTTTTATCCACTCACTATTGACCAGTTAAAAAGATAAAATTAAACATCAATCTTTCGTTAATGGATTCAATTTTTGAAATTTTTTAAGATGCAAAATTATAAATAGATCTAAAAACATTTTTATTCCTTTCTCTTCTTCTTTTCTTTTTCTTTTCTTTTCTTTTCCTTTTTTCTTTTCTTTCTTTTTTTTCTTTTTTCATTTTTCTTTTTTTCTTTCTTTCTTTCTTTTTTTTAAAGTTAATATATTTATTTTATTAAGTTATCTGCCTACATTAAAATGGCCGTTTTCGTGAATTATTTTATTCTTTTTATTTAAAAAAGTAAGCAATCTTTTACAATTCCATTTTTTTTTTTTTTTTTTTTTTTTTTTTAATTCTTACGATTATTAGAAGAGCAAATAGGGTCAATTTAATACGCAGGGATAATAAGAAATCAAATAACAGAAGTGACCATGAAGACTAAAATAAATGTAAACAAAGTTTTTTTGCAGCATTTTCATATTTTTTATACCTAAAACCTTATTTGACACTTCTAGAATGATTTTATAAAAAAGAAAGAATATGAATAAGAAATCTTTAAATTCGATTTGTAGAAAATAATTTTTTCCGTTATTACACTGTCCGATAAACTTTATTCCATAAAATATTTTAAACGCATTTCAGTGAAATTTTGAAAGAATGCTTTCCATATTGCTCACTATGTTCTGAACTGGGATCTAAACTTTATGTGATAACTTAATTATTTCATAAGCACTTTAATATACAAGAATGATAATTCTTTTTAAAATATACGTATTTTTTTTTTTAACATACAGTCGTGTGCCGATTATCCGGACGCCGATTAACCGGATTGTCCAATTAACCGAATCCGATCAAGAAACATACTTTTTTCCAATCTTCTGTAAAATATTTTAAATAAAACTTCTTCAGGTGCAGTAGGGTAAATTCAGCTGGATCTGACGAAAGTAAAACATTAAATAAATATTCTCTAACCCTGGAATAATAAAATCGCCTACAATTGCAAAGAAGGTAGTACATTAAATCAACTGTTTTTAGAACATAAGAAGTTTAACTTCTAATGTGCGTCTCACGCATTTTTTTATTTTCACAAATATTTATTTTTATCTCAGATTATCTGAAAGGTGTCGAAAAATTACTTCTTTGGTCCCTCGTGTCTTTGGAAAATGGAAACCCTCATATAACAGCAGAAAAAAAAGAATGTCCTCTATGAAATTGAAGTCTATAAAAATTTTTTTTTTCCTATCATAATGAATTTTTTTTAAAAATATATATATACTGTGCAATGCATGTAACAATTTTTATTAATCCTATTTATTTTTATTATTCCTATGTGCATGTAATAATTTCTATTTGTACTTCTATGCATAACTTTATACCAATGCTGTGGAAAATAAAATTTTAAAAAAGTTAAATAACTTCTAAATACGTCATCTGTAATGTGCAAAAACACTACTATGTGCACTACTACGATTGCCCGTCCTAAGCCTGGAAAAGGTGTGAAGGGAAATTATCTGAAAACATTGCCAAAGCCGTTTTATAAAGTTGTCCAATGATCCGGCCCTCCGGCCTCGGTCCCGACCGGTCTGAATAATCGCCGCTCTATTGTATTTTAAATTTTCAGGCCTCTGGGTTGTCTCTTTATAAATACTTAAAAAAAAAAAAAAAAAAAAAAAACTATTTTTTACGGTAATTTTCGTTTTAGATACAGTCGGTTTAGTTACATCTTGGAAATGTCATGAGTATCCGTTTCTTGGAGGGTTTTATTGCAATTTTTGTAGTAATGGGCTATGAAAACAAATTTATAAAATTAGTGACGACTAAAAAAAAGAGACCGCTCCAAGGCCTGAATATTTCAATTTAGGCATGAAATTTTGCTAAAATTAACAAAATATCATTTTCTTACATATGTTATAAAAATATTTTTAGAATTTTAATGTTTTTACATTATTTGTATTATAATTGAACTAAAAATATGCGCATTTATTCAATGTTGTTCATTTTTTAACAGCCTCTCCAAGCCAGATAGCTTAAATCATTGCACCATCTTATATTTATTTATAAAGAATTAAAACAATAATATAAACTCAACTGCAATATTGAACTAATTTTCATATTTTCTTTAACCTTATTACATTTCCTCAAAATCAAATTATATTTTCTTTAAACACGTGTGAGAAATTTTCTTATTAACCTTTATAATTTTTTTTTCATTAAACCTTACTCTCTGTTATTAAAGTAATCTATTTCGAAAAATTATCTCGCCGAACAGCGCCCGAAAATATCGAACATCCGATTTCTTAAGTGTGTTACTGCTCTAGATATACACTCTCTGTCTCATGCAAAAATAAACCAAAACACTGACGGAAACAGGAAACCTCCTTTTACCGATCGCCAGCAAATAATTAATTATAAAAAAATGTATCTCCACTTGCCCCGAGGACCACAATCACTTTTTGCAAACACTCCTCTCTCTCTCTACATTAAAGTGTGGAGTAGCCACTTTTCAATCTGGAACACCGAGAGAGGTCTGGAGCTATAAATGTGATGGACCCAATCTTTCAAGTTCGAAGCTTGATTTATAGGCCTACCACATGGGTTGCGTGCTGGAAGGCAAAAGAGAAAAGAAGGATATTTTTTTTAGATATCGTTGATTACCGTTGAGCAAGTGTTGGTAGTTTTCATTATTTTACAGGCATTGATAATGAGCTTGTAGTCTAGATTTGAATATTCAAATGCATACTTAAAAATGTTTGAGGGATTTCTTTCTTTTTCCATTATCGAAGATGGTTATTGTTGTTGATAGAATAGGCCAGAATGATATGTGAAACTGGTTTAATGATGCAGGTATTTTCCAACATATGTCAAAAAGTATAGCAAATATTTTTATTTTATTTTATTTTTAAAAATTTTACGCATTATGTTTACAAAGAGCTGATCATTGATTCAAGACAACTTTCCAACAAAATAGAAAAATTAATTCGGTTTTTCTCTAAGCCGCCCGCCGTCTCTTTGACTGTCCATTCTCTAACTCTGTAAATGTACTTGGTTGGTCATGATTATTTTATATATTAATGAGGTTTCCTATACAGGGCTTGCCGAATTCGAATGACAATTTCAGAGAGGTATTAATAGGCACCAAGAGTATGAAAAATTACTACAAAACATGGGGTCAACTTATTTAGTCACAAATCCATGGTGTTTCACCTTAAATGAAATTAGCTTGACGCTAATCATTTTAAGAAGAGTAAAAATATTGCAATGAAAATGTAAGACATGTACCTAGTTTGGTATAAAATACAAATACATTGTAATAAATAAACAAATTGTGTGACATAAGTTGTCAGGTATCTCGATGACGTGTGATTTGCGACAGGTAGTTCCATTAAGCTTTTTACTTCCTATGATAAGATCTTCTCAACGATAATACTATAGTCAAAATTTCTTGCACTTCTCTAGTCAGAACTTTCAGCGATTAAACAAAGCGGAAATAATTTTACGAAATTAGTGTTATCCATAGCATCTGAACTCTCACCCTCGCTATGCCAATACTTATGATCTTACTATCGTAATTTTTTTTTCCAATCTCTGATGGAGCGTAAAATAAACACAATTGCGAATAACTTAATGGTTTTAAAATCAGGAGTGAAATACAATTAAAGTTACTTCCCGACAAGATTGAGACATTTGTCATAGTGAAAGACCGAACAGAAACAAACACTTTTTTGTACATAGGGCAAACAAGGATTTTTATTCCCCCTTTCTCCATAAAAAAATATTTACAAAAAAAGTACTAATTTTTTAATTGTGGACTTATTTTAAAATTTAAAATATGTAACGCTGAAATAGTTGATCTGCTTTGTCAAATATTGATTCATTAAAATCCTGTAAACGGAATAAAAAAGATTCAAGGAAATTCCGCATTATACACTATACTTATGCCATATCACCCTTAGATTCTTTTGTGTTTTGACATGCCCCCGACAATGCGATTTTAACAATATCGTGTATGTGCTAAACATAGACGTAAGAAAATCGACACACAAGATCTTCATTTGGTACTTTTTCTTTCTGGAGCCTGGGGCAAATGCTCCCCTTTGTCTTTCCCCTTAGTTTTGGACCTGTGAAGGACGAGTTTTCCAATATCCTTTTCAGAGAAGGTTGCAGCCAGCGTCTTGGAGATTTTCGCTGGAATGTAACACAGTCAACTTCATTAGAGGCCACGGAAGCTTTTGCTTGTTAAGGCGGGGCTTTGGACGGAATTTATGACATCAGGTTATGTGATCTCCGTCGACCCAATCTCACGAGAAAGTTATCCTAGAAAGGGGCGTTACAAACAAGAGCTGTTTCTGCCGATTGGGTCGGCGTTAAATTACGTGTATGATGTCAATGACTCTGACTTAACAACCAAGAGCTTCCTAGATCTCTTACGAAGTTGGCCATGGGTGGAAGCGATGTTTTCCCAGACTTTTCTTCAGCTGTCGAAAAATGTGACAGTCACTTGGTGACAAACAGTTTCTTTCACAAGTTTAAATGGGAAGTGTTCAATCGAACTGCGCAGTCCTTATCTGGCACCTAGTGACTTCTTCGAGAACTGAAGACAAGTCTGGAGGACAGTTTCGTCAAAAGCGAAAATCTTCAAGCGGCTGTAAGGACCTATCTCAACACGTTAGTGGCAATCTTTTATCAAGAGGGTATTCGAAAACTCATCCACCGATATAACAAACGTCTCAATCTGCACAGTATATATGTCGTAAAGTAACTTTGATTGTACTTGAATAATACTTATAAAATCTTTTTGTCATTCACACTTGTCTTTATGTTCCGCCCCATCGGAGATAAAAAAGTACCTGCTGTATATTGGTTTATGCGCTTTCATTCTACAAGAATTAAGAGTATCTTTTAAGATTTTTTAAAAGTAAAAATGCAATTTCATTTCTTCTTTTCATATTAAATTTTTTTTCATGAATAGTTGCTTCCAGAAATTTTCATTTGCATTAGGCACAAAATTCGATCATCAGGCTTTGGAGAAATATTTCATGGTTGTGCCTTAATCAGTTCTAAAACAAATAAATTGAGAATTGCCATTTACCATACAAAAAATAAATAAACAAAAACAATTGTGATTATTCTGAAAACATGTATAAATAAAAGAAATGTATTTCATTAGTAAATATAGTAAATAGTGCTACTATTAGTAATTATTAGTAAATAATGCTACAATTAGTAAATATTAGTAAATAATGCTACAATTAGTAAATATTAGTAAATAATGCTACAATTAGTAAATATTAGTATATAGTGCTATGATTAATAAATATTAGTAAATAGTGCAACAATTTTCATTAAAAATATTGAAATAAAACAAGTATATATATCTTTTTTGAAAACTCGTGGATAATGAAACATAAGAACATTTTTCCACAGAAATCTGATGCACTTAGAAACCTATCAATATTCAGTTCTTCAATTTAATCTATTGCCATTGTTACCCTATCAATTCAATAGACCTCTAATGATAGTCTGGGTTTGTTTACAACCACATAACTTGGCCCCGCGGAAGTGTTTTCGAAGCTATCTAAAGTATCTTCGGATGAAGATGCAGCGAACTACCGGTGGATCGTCGAAGCGTATCCTACTGCCCTATTTGGATGTCGCTAATTGGGGGGAGCTTTTCTTCATACCCCTTCTTTTGTTGTGCTATAACTTATACAACTCAACTCAACCGGTTCTCTCGTTGTAAAGAGAGACACCCCAGCAGGGGCCCCCCGCGCAGCAATTGTTTCTAGTTTCAGGTCCTGAAAAATAAAACAGTCGCATTTGTTGGGATAGATTGGATTACGACACATGAACTGAAAAGCTGAGGATTTGACTAGCAATAACCCGACAGGTTACCGAAAAATGCTCACGACGTCCCCTTGTTACGTGAATAAAGAAATATGAACTGCTGTCTGGATGATTAGATTAACCCGGATTCCTTGGCGAAACATAAGACTGAAAAATAAAATAAAATGTAAAACCCGTATTATGGACAGTGACGAATTCATAGGAATGCAGGGTCTTGAATATTTAAGGAATAAAACAGATATCTGTGCTTTAATTGATGCTGTATTATGGGCGCTGACACAACTAAATAAAGGATAGGAAAAGAATATCGAATGGAAGTGTCTGACATTAAAACATAAGCGGCATTTTTAAAATAAAAAAATATAAATTTGAAATCACTTAAACTAATATATATATGTACAGTGTCTCACATAAGCGATGGAACACTTGTGCTTTACAAAAGAAAAATAATCAAATAAATTAAAAGAACATGTACACATTTTTTTGTGGGTGTGTTTCATACTTAAATTTAGTAAAGATTATTACATAACATACATTTTGTCAAAATATTAAAATATTAATTTAATAAAAATACAAATGTTTAGAACGGAGCAAAAAATAGCTCACATAAGTGATGGGACACCATTATATATGCAACAAAAATCGTCTGAAATAAGTAATAAAAATATTTTTGGGGGTTTTATTTTTACTTAAAAGCAATTGGCAATAATTTACAAAATCGTCTGCAGTATTTCTCTCCAGTTTGTTTTGGAATTTTTGTGTTTTTTAGCTCTGTGTAGCCATGAATGCTAAACGAAAAGAAACTTCGCCTGAAATTCGAAAATTAGTTATTAATTTGCATATTGAACGTGGAAAATCTATTAGAAAAACTGTTGAAACAGTTAACTTGAGTCGTTCAACAGTTTTTAATATCATCAAACGATATAAAAAGAATCATATGATTCAGGATAAAAGAAGACCTGGCTGACCATCAAAGCTATCCAATGGAATAAAGCGAATTATCATTCGAAATATTAAAAAAAAAATCCAAGAAATAGTGCTTCAAAAGTTGCTGCTGATTTACAAGCATTATATGGAATAATTGTTAATCCTGAGACTATTAGAAGGGTAATTCGATCTGCTGGATATCACGGTAGAGTAGCCAGGAAAAAATTCTTCGTAAGTGAAAAGAATAGAAAACTCAGACTAGCTTTCGCAAAATCCAACATAAATAAGAATTCTGATTACTGGTATAAAGTTATATTTGCTGATGAGAGTAAATTTAATATATTTGGTTCTGACGGTAGAATCTTGGTGTGGAGAAAACCCAGGGAAGAATTTCGCAAACAGAACTTGGTACCAACAATAAAACATGGTGGAGGAGGAGTTATGGTATGGGGGTGTATGTCGTCCGCTGGAATTGGTAATCTTGTTTTTATTGACAGTATAATGGATCAGTATAAGTATATTGATATTTTAAAGCAAAATTTGAAATCTTCAGCACGAAAATTGAACCTTCATAACGATTTTAAATTCTACCAGGACAATGACCCCAAGCACATTGCTCTGAACGTTAGACTCTGGCTGCTATATAACTGTCCTGAAATAATAAAAACACCATACCACAATCTCCAGATTTAAATCCCATAGAGAATATTTGGCAAGAATTGGAATCAAGAATTCGCAAACACACCATTTCTTCAAAACAACAACTAAAATCGGTGCTTCAAGAAGAATGGGGTAAAATCACTCCAGAAATCACAAAAAAATTAGTCGAATCCATCCCAAAAAGATTAAATCATGTTTTAAAAGTAAAAGGAAATCCAACAAAATATTAAAACCTTTTAAAAAGTAAAATTTTTGGATAAATATTTGATGGAAAAGTAAGTGTCCCATCACTTATGTGAGCCATTTTTTGCTCCGTTCTGAACAATTGTATTTTTACTAAATTAATATTTTAATATTTTGACAAAATGTATGTTATGTAATAATTGTTACTAACTTTAAATATGAAACACACCCAAAAAATTTTTACGCATGTTTGTTTATTTATTTTATTGCAGTTTCTTTTTATAAAGCACAAGGGTCCCATCACTTTTGTGTGTCACTGTATATACATATTATCAAAACCATTGTTCAAATACCACACACAAATCAATGCAAAAAGAAAGGACATGTCATTCTATGCCACTGAATCCATGTCCATGAGTTAGCACCTATTTGGACATTATTTTAGGATTTAACGTTCTACTTTTCTAAAACCTTACTTTTTTAAAAAAGATTTAGTGCGTGTGTTTATGGCAGGGGAGGGGAGCAGTTTCTCTTGCACCTCCTTACATACCACCATGCAACCCACCACCACAGATTTCAGTAAAATGGTGTGTTTGTTTCTGTTATTACAATATAGTTACATGTTGTTTTTTCTTCTATATTCAATAGATTTGAGAAAAAAATATCAAAGCTTTAGAAAATTGCATTGAACTGACATTACGTCAGATCAAAGACAGCGTATCATAAAGAAAGACATATTTCATTACCTAATTAACAAATCAGTTTGAAATAAATTACGTATGACAAATAAAATATGTAGATTATGAAAAAAAGCATAATATGAAATTAATATTAAAAAATGTATTTATTATAACCTAATTTTCACAGAAATGAATTTCCAGAAGCTTTAAATAAGCGAAGCCAAAATTACCACTCAGTACGTCACAAGTAGTTTTTGAATCACCCTAAAATATGTATACGCTCAATGTATAAACTGTTTTGCAACTATTAAAATAGAATTTATCAGTACCAAACTTTAAATCTTTGCAATTCCTAAACCACTTCACTGAATACCTTCCCTTTTGTCTTTGGTGTCCGCAACAAATATAGTGAAAATTCTAAATTAGGGTGATCTCGCTATAGTTGTTAATATCCTTCCAGTAGTTCATCAAGTTTTTCAAATATTGCGGCATTTTAGGCGGAAGAGTTTTATAAGTAGAGTTAGACATAATATTTTTGTTTGAATGTTAGTGCATCTGTTGAAAGCCGTCTGCTGCAAGTGATGCCTTTTGTAGATATGCGTTCGTAATTATATAAATGCGAAGCACCTATAGTGGTCGTTCAGTCCGTCCGCATATAATAAAGCAAAAACTACCCAACCGGATAATTTGAAATTTAAAATATATAATTATTGCACAATTTTATTCAATTCCTTTCAAATTTTGTGAAAATAGGATATATAGTTTAATTACAGGAACAATCAAAGTTATTCCGTTATATTTCGGCCAATGGGAAAAAATAATTCCAAGTGCATTTTATTGATGTTACACACTTCGAACATAATGAAATTGATATGCATCTATGAAGTATGTACTAAAATATACATCCTGTACAATTTGTAGTGAAAAGAATATTTTTTATTAATTTACAAGATTACACAAAAGTATTCTATTACATAATGGTACAGCAGGAAACACTGTTTATGCGCGTTTTAATTCTATTAACGTTTTCCAATTTTATGAAATTGATATATGTTGCTGAGGTTTGCTACAAGTTCCTTCATGTATAATAGAAAGCAGATAGTATTTACAAATACACACGAAATGATTTCGGCTACTGTACTGTATTCGAAGTACTGCATTCTATTGCATCAAGATCTGAATATTTTTAAAACTTCGCTATTGTGCAAATGCACATCATTTGCTATTCTTGGCGTGCCCTTTTCGACTTGTATATATATATATATATATATACATTTAATTAGAAAATGTTAACATTTATTTTTTGAATGGAGAGAAATTACGGTTAGTTAAAATACTCCCCTTCCATTTTGTTTATTTCAACTAATATTTTTATAAGAATTATTATTAATCATAGCCCAAGGATGATATTTTAAAGATTAATTTTTAATTTTTCGGTTGACTTCTTTTGTCTGATCAAAAACACTGAGGAAAGTGGTAATTAAAGAAGCTATTTATTTATAATTTTGTTCCTATTTAATTTCAGCAAATTTAATTTTTGCCCAATATAGGACATTTATTAAGGATTGTACCAATCATGTTAGCTTATTTCTAAAATTTAAAATGAAGGGAATATAGCAAGTGGGCAAGTGTCAGATCGCACAGAGGGTTTCGTTTAACATTTCTTTTAAAGTAACATATCCTTTAATTAATAAATCCAAATTGTTAATCTATAGTTATTCAATTTTTACAGATGGTAGCCAAAACAAATTTAATTTTAAAATTATTATAACAGGAAGTTATTTATTTTAATCGGATTAGAAATGCGCAAAATAAAATTATTTAAGTAAAATCCAAAATTTTAAGTTTTTTTGAAAACCCAAAATTAAAAATGTTTAGCGGAGATATAAATAAAATTTCAAATTTCTTAAAATAAAAATAAAAAAATGTTTAAACGAGGTTTAAAATGCTGAGTCATTAATAAATCGCAACAGTTTCTAAGATAGAAACAAAATTGAATTCCAAAAAATACTATGAATATCAATGATAAAAAAATTAATAATATAACCCTTAAATTGGTTAAAAATGCGAAGTTTCTTTTAATTAAATCCATCTTTCTAAAGAATTTGTCATGTTCCAACATCGTGGTTCGAACTAAGTACCTTCTGTTTACTATCGAGATGCTTTACCTTCAAGCTATGATGTCTACACGAAAAGTGCTGAAATTTAGATTCTGTTTTAAAATTTAAATCGGAAAAATGAACGGATGATAGTAATAAAATTTATTTAATTAAAATAATAGACTTTTTCAAAATTTTATTATTTGTCGTGTGACACAAGGTAGTTGTAAGTACACAAAATTTGAAATCTCTGACTATAAAGCTGTTCTACAGCTTTTGTGTACGAATTCTGTGACGAATAGGAAGACAAAGGAATGAGACGAGTTTCGTCAGATGAACGAAACCCTAAAACACAAGCTCTGACTTTATTTGATCAAACACACCCTATGATATCTGGTGTAGAACATTTGAAAGTTTGATATAAAGATAATTTCAATATGGAGATGGTGTCTGAGGCTTATTTTTTTAAACTTATTTTTAATAAAGATGGTTTCCCATCGTGTCAGTGGCGGCTCGTGTATTACATTCAAAATGGTTCACTATCATAACATAAAATATTCGAAAATATAGTTTGCAGGAAGGACATAACATAAAGTTTAAAATACATTTGTGTAGCATTGAATTCAGAGTCGATTTTCTCTGGATGAAATTTTGCCGTTCCGAGAAAGACAATATGGATTTCTGGGATAGGGCTGCTAATCAAGGGGGAATTCCACTTTCCCGATTTTTTCCACCTTGGCATCTCCTGATTTCATCACGGATTTTCTGTTTTCTCAAATTAAAAAATTTGCAACTGAAATAAATAAAAAAAACATCCATAGATGGAAAATTGCTACCATTTTATTTTCTACAAAAGAACGTAGAATCATAATATTGCTCACAATTTACCTTTGAATGTTATTCAAGTAGAATTTTTGTAAATTAAGTGTAAACAGTATCTTTAATTCCGAAATATTAATTTTCCTAACTTCCATGTTAACTGTTTGTACTTCTTACACATTATAATAAAGCTAAGAACAATAGAAACAGACAGATTAAAAATTGTAAAAAATAAATATCCCACTTTATATTCTAATCATCTATTTTTGTTTTTCTCTGCGACAATTTGGCTATTAAAATGTATGAGATACTCTCTCTCTCTTTCTCTCTCTCTTTGACTTTCTTTATTTACTTTCATTTTTGGACGATTGTATATCAAGTGAAACTGCAAGAATATTTGTGAATTTCGATAATATATGAAATTAAAAGTGGCAGGAGCAATTAGTTAAATAATGAAATCCTTACAGATTCAAGCGTATTTTGTGACACAACATGTATTAAAGATATTAGAGCGAATCTAATGGTTCTAATCCACCAACTATAAATGTTACAATTGGTTACAACATCATTCTTTGTTTGTTTACATTGTTGTTTTATTTTACATTGTATGTTATTTATGAACATTTTCAGAATTTATTTATTTGCAATAATATTTGTTTTACCGCTTTTCAATTTTGAAGTTTTCTATGTTATATGCATGTTAGGGTCTAACGTTTGAAAATACTGTTATTGTTAGAAATGAAATATTATTTCAACTGTGTTAGAATTGACAATAAGATCATCTCGAAATGTAAAATAAATGTTTCGTTAAAATATATTTATAAATTTAAACTGCTTGGCAATGTCATTATTTAGCCATTTTAAATATGACGTAATTTCTACCAATTTACTACTTTTAGCACATATTAATGAATTCACTATTTTAACGTTTTCTTTCTTTTTAATATGCACATGTAAATACAATTTTTATGATGTAATATTCAAGATTTTTCTGTTTTTAACAAATTATTATTTAATTTTAATTTAAAAAAATACGCACACACACAAAAGAAAAAATAACTCATTCAAGTTACAAACTGTGGCCGAAATCTGGCTACCAATAGTCCAGCAAGAGGCATCATCATCAATAGATCTTGAAAGTTGCAAACAATTTTAGGGTACCAATTTTAGGGTAGTTCAATGATAACAATTTAAATCCACAAAGGTACATACAAATATTATACAGACATACGAACAATAAATACAAAAAACCTAACTGGAGTGAAAAATTAATCAGAGCCAAGAATTGAACCTAGGACCACAGTGTCCCAGGCTGTTACTCTGTTCACTGAGCTACCCCGGCCGATACCTGGGTTTGCAATTTCTCATCAATAAATCAAGTTGAGGAAAATCATTGGCCATCAATAAGACAGCCGTGGATAACAGGACAACGATGAATAGATTTACTATTCCACCGATTTACAATATACATTAAAACACACAAACACATACAAATAACGCCGGCATTCAAACCATAAAGGTACATACAAATATTTAAATACAAACAATAAATACAATAAACTGAACTGGAGTGAAAAATTAAGCTTTCCTCATGCTTTATTGGAGAAATTGCAGATCTAGATATCAGTCGGAGTAGCTCAGTGCATAGAACAACAACTTAGAATGCTGTAGTCCCGGTTTCGATTTCTGGCTGTGGCTAACTTTTCACTCCAGTTCAGTTTATTGTATTTATTGTTTGTATGTTTGTATAATATTTGCATGCATCTGTATGATTTGAATTCCAGGCGTTACTTGTGTGTGTTTTAAGTCAAATCAATTTGCTTATAATTAATATTCCAAGTGTCAACATAATTCGCTATTTCTGCACGCAAACAATTGGCATGTAGATTAGTATCAAGGGATTGATATTTTAATTTTGCTAGGAGTACTTTTGACGGTCAAATTTACGCGATTTTCGGGCTTATCACTGTACTAAATATTAGTGCAATAAGTTAATTTCAATAGTTGTTTCAATCTGTACAAATATAGACAATATTCTCTGTTTAAAGAAAAACAGCCTAAGCAAAGGACTACAGGTACACTTGTTTCAAAATCTTTTTCTTCCCTGGATTTTTTTTTCTATGGGCTCCCATGCTTTTGCCTAGAGCTATGCTTTTCTACAAAAAAATCATTAATGTATGCAACATTCTTGCATCATTTAAGAAAGTCAGACTGTTCGTTTTCGCCTGCCCCTTTCATTTCGTTCCAGAGGGCATTATTTCGAACGTCCCGGTGACAGTAAAACGATTCTGACCCTGAACTTGGACGGAAATGATCATCTCTGCCTTGCATACGGAACAGGTTTGACCATCCTTTTGACCCAAATAGAAGATTTAAGCCTTCCGAAGGAAAGATGTCCACTACAGATGATTATATTGGGTTAGATGATGAAATTGAATTTATCTTATTATTTGAACTTCTTTTCTTGTTTTTAAATCTTTGTCGAAATGGGTTTGAAGCCCGAGCACAAGTAAACAGCTGTTATCGGACATAAGTAGATCTAGTTTAAAATGTAGGTAATCTTGGTTTTTACAAAACTTTAACTGTGTATGTGTAATTTTTTTTATTCATAAGAATTTCACAAACATTCTCAAAAAGAAAAAAGTACAGATCATTTTAGAAAAAAAATTATGTGCCTCAAAATGTTTAAAACTCAGTTGGTTACAATAAATAGAAAAAATTGCTTAATTTAGCAAGAAAGAAAACTGATGCATAAGGCATGGATTATGAAACGCGTTCGAAAATTATTATGAACATTGCGCATTACTTTTGTTCTTTTTGGAATATTTTACATCTCCTCAAATCCACTTCAAAAAAACTTAACGCCGACAAACCATAAGAAATCCGCATTATTCGCGTGTTTTTGTGAAAGACTAACGGATCTACATTTGACATGATCAGTACATGAACATGAACAGCATGGTCATGCTGTAATAAACGCACCTAACATACAACAGTTTCGTTCAGTTTGAAATAGATTAACGGCATTAAATGTCACACCAACCAAACAATTACAACCCAAAGACAATAATACATTCGAATTATTTTCTTCGTCCTTGTAAAACAACTATGAAAGTTATGCACGCCATTTTCAATAAGGAATATTCGATAGTGACCCTTAAGAATGCATTTAATTTCTTTTTATTCAGGAAAGTAAGACTAATGTACATATACATAGACAAAACAAAGGATTCTTGCCACCAGGACCAAAATTAAAGGTTTAAAAGCATAGGAAATAAAAATTTCATAATCAAGCAAGTGCAGCATACCTATTTTAGTTCCTATGCTCAGTGACATAGATAGGCTCAGAAACCAATAATCACATGAAATGTTTATCTTTTTTGCTCCAATCTTCATTTTATAGTTCAAAATTTGTCCCATATAGGAACATCCATTCACAAATTTTGAAGCAACTAGAGCAAATTTTCATAAATAATCCGAATTATTTTATTAAAAAATATAATTAAGATAAAAATTGATACAACTAGTTAAATATTTCTGTGTTCCACTCACGTAACATATATTCAATTTTGTAACAAAAAGTTTTTTACTTGTCTATATATTAAATCAAAATTTTGTCACTCATGTAAGACTGAGGTCACAAGAGTACAAGATTTTGTTTCATTATATATATAGACAAGTAAAATACATTTTGAAAAAAATAGATATATTTTATGAGAGAAGACCACAATGGTATTTAAGTGGTTATATTCCAATTCTCAAAGTAATTGGAATTATTTCTAAAAATTTGCTCGATTGGTCACAAGAGTAACAGCGGACGTTCTCTAATAAATTACCACATGTCCTTGATGGCAAAGATCTGAGAATCTAATTATTATTATTATTATTATTATTATTATTATTATTATTATTATTATTATTATTATTATTATTATTATTATTATTATTATTATTATTATTATTATTATTATTATTTAAGGTAAAACACTTTTTAGATCAAGCATTATTCATTTAATCCCGTGGAATTTTTACAATCGATCTATAAATACCTCCAGTTTAACAATGTACTATATATTTTTATATTTTGTTTTCTTTTGATTTTTCTTTTAATCTTTTTGTGAAAATTCAAATGAAAGGGAAAAAAAATACAGGAAGTAGTGAAACTGTTTTTTTTTTTTTCAAATTTAAAGAAAACAAATAGGGAACACAAATGTTAATTATACTCTTTTTCTCTGCCCCTTACGAACTACGCTCGCCAACCGTCGTTTAGAACAGCAGACTCTAAAAAGACACTGATTTGATTGGCTTTAAAAATATTACGGAATATTAATGCATTATAGTTAACAAAAAATAGTGGCCATCTCCGTATACACGAGTTTTCAATCAGTTCGGATTAAGTTCGTTAACCGACGTCCCACTGTAATTTGTTTTTAAAATTCCTTTTTCTAACTAAATGAATTGCCACATTTACTTGCATTTTGCCCCAAATCGACACTAGAGGTCTGCACGGGCCCGGGCTCGGCCCGTGGCTCGTACCCGGCCCGGTCCGCGGGCCGGCGGAATCGTTTCGAATTTTCTAACGAGCCGGGCCGGCAAAAAAAATAAACGGGCCAGACGGGCCGGGCCGATAAAAAAAATTTCGGTCCTGCCGGCCCGTTCTGAAGATTTAAGCAGAAACGATAAAATATGAGCTATTTTCAACGGAAATGGTTTTAACGAGAATAAGTATAAATAATACTTAATTGTTCTCTAGATCTGTAGGGCAGAAAACATGATTTGTAAAATTATTAACAGCGATAAAGAACTTATGTTAGCTTAATCTTTGGATGTATATTTCTTGATGGTTTTTAAATTATAAAAGTATAGAAGTGATAAGCCTAACTATTGAAGGGATTTGGAATCGAATAGCGTTTTTCATTTTTTAGTAAATAAAATACTTGAATAACCTTGCTGAGATGTAACAGTTTCTGAAATGATTGCAGGTTTTTCTCCTTTCCCATACTATCACTTCCGGAAATTCTATTCAAAGCGCTAATTATGCCAGTATTTTATTTGTTTGATGTATTCTTAAATTGCTTGTATCAAAAAATGGATAGCGCCATTTGATTATATAGTTTCTGAATAAAGATACCTGCTAATCCTATGCGTTTCTGAGAAAAAAAAAATGAATTTAGAAATGTGTCAGAAAGGAGCTTCTTTGAATTTAAGAATGAATTTAGATTTGAAATCTTTAATAAAATGATATAGAAATATTTTTATAAATCTTCTTTTATTAAACAGCTTCAAAAGTAACGATGTTTTTAATTTTCCTTCTTTTTTCTTTTATTCAAAGCCATATTAATTTTTTATGAATCTAAGTAATCAATAATGTTGTTAATGTGTATTTCCTGTAAAATATATTGTAAAATCATTCCGTAGATATGTATGCAGTATTCTTTAAAAGAATCTTAATTATATGACAAAAATCTGAATTTTTTAGAAATCGTAGAAATTGTAACGGGCCAAAAAGAGCCGGGTCGGGCCGGGCCTGTTTTCACTGATTTTTGTACGGGCCGGTCCCGGGCCTGGAAATTCCGGTCCGTGCAGACCTCTAATAGACACTATATATGAACTATTTGCGAAGCAAATCGTCTGCTTTTTAGCACTTGCCAACAAATCAGAAAAGTGGTCATGACTTCGATTTGTTTGGCCTCCCCTACTCATATACTCGTAAATGTACTCGAACTGCCATGTAATTTTTTTTATGTTATCGATGTCCAAAGTAGGATGTTCGGAAAAAAGTGCGTTTACTTTATAGTTCGTTTACAGAGGCGCACGAAGAATTCCGTTACATTGTGGTCAATGGGGGGGGGGGGGGGGAGTGATGGTATATTTAAATGGGTTTTATTGTATTTTAAATTCAGTGAGTTTGATATACATTATGACAATATGCTTTCTCAGGAGTATAAAATAAAGAACAGTTACAGTTTATTTACAGGTAACGATATCTCTAAAAAATAAAAAATAAAAATCGAAATAAACGAAATGATGATCCACTTTGTAATTCAATCAAATCTAGTAGATCGGGGGACAGCACAGACAAACACTTCATTGAGTTCACGGCTGAAATTCCAGAATTAGTTAAAACTCCATTCGTATATTACAAAGTAATTGGTGTTCCAAGTGATATCTTGGTGGAAAACATCTGAAAACCTGATTTTAACGGTTTGACTTGTAAGGTTTACCATTGTATTTTAATGCATTTCAAGAGAGAAGAAAACATATTGATAAACACATGATTCAACCATTAAAATCGGGTTTTCAGATGTTTTCCACCAAGATATGACTTGAGAGACCAATTACTTTTTAATATGAGAATCAAATTTTAACTAATTCTGAAATTTCTGCCGTGTACTCGATAAGGTGATTGTCTGTATTACCGTCTCTCGTCCATGATAGGTTTTCATTACCGTGAATAGGACTTTCATTATTAAGAAATCGAGCAGAATCATAACTGCACCTTCTGAATAATACAGTGCTCCTGAAAAGGGCACATTCAAAACCACCATAATTAGTCGTGTCCCAACACATAGTACACACGGGTAATACAGACAACCACCTCATCGAGATCACGGCTGAAATTCTAGAATTGGTTGAAACTTGATTCGCATATTAAAACTCAATAGGTCTGGCAAGTCATATCTTGGTGTAAAACATCTGGAAATCCGATTTTAACAGTTGACTCGTATTTTTACTATTGTGTTTGCCTGTTTCCAGTCCTAGATGTTTTCAGATATTTGGGTATAAGAAAATACAATGCTACGCTTACGCGTCAACCACTAAAATCGGGTTTTCCTGTGTTTTCTACCATGATATGAATTGGCAGACCGATTGCGTTTTAATATGCGAATCGAGTTTCAACCAATTTTGGAATTTTAGCCTTGAACTCGATGAGGTGATTATTTGTATTGCCACCTCTCTGTTAACAGTATATGCATAGTAATTAATAATTATAATTTACCGCTGAAACAGCAATTGACACGCACAAATAGTTGAAAGGATATATAAACTGTAAACTACTATTAGATTTTCAAACACGCTCTGAGGAATGTAAAATGATGATTATATAAGAATACTTGAACTTTTATAAATCTAATTGTTAAAAGCTTGTAAAATTGTTTGGTTTTCTCAGTTTTTGTTTCCACGAAATTCACTTTGATTTTTATTAATTTAACATATACTATATAGCCATTAGTTACTGAACATAACATGTTGTCGAATATTTAAAGGAATACTTCTAGAATTTTTCAAACGGTAATTTGGTTAGAAAGTCAATTTAGGGGCCGAAAAAAAAAAAGAACCAAGGAAAAATAGTTATAGTTCTGATTACCCTGTAAAAATAAAATTCACGAAATAATCTATCGCTATAGCTTACGAATATGTATATCTTATAAAATATGTGTATTCATTTGTGCAAAAATAGTACGCATATTCAGAGAAATATATCGATAAAAAAAAAGTCAATAAATTCTTGCACGTTGTTTATTTATATCATGCAAGATTTTCAACCAAATTTAATGCTAATTTTTGGAAATTTGACAAAATGTAATTGAAACAATGTAGTGCAATTGGAATATAAATATACTGAAATCTCCGAATAAGAGACACCCATGGAACTGGAATTTTTGTCCCTTAAATAGTAGTGTCCCTTATTTGGAGTTTTTAATTTTTTTTAAATCAATCGTTCAGAAAAAACATAAAAAATAACAAAACATTAAAAGTGAAGTTTAGAACCCTAAGTCTATTAACTACGCTAATCAGACATAAAAGAAAAAGAGAATTAATTAATTTAAAATTTCAATCAATGATTTTTAGAGTTATTGATTTATATTTTTTACATGAGTACATGCAAAAATTACAATAACATTTAAAAGAATCTTACTTATCGATCAAAAGTGATTGTTTTTCAGATTTCAATTTTCCATAACAAATCTCTCAAGTGTTCATTTATCATCCTTACAAATTTTAGTATTACATTATGAGCACTATTTACGAAAAAAGTATTCAACTGTTTTATGTATCTTAAAGCAAATGTTAAGTTCTTTATCTCACAAATTTCATTTCTTCTTCTCTTTTAGAACTATTCTCACAATTTTCAGCAATAGAGATAAACGCACTGATATCTTTATTTCAATTATGGGTGAATAAATACTCCTCATCTGTGTTGTATGTCTCTGCATCAACATGAATGCCTGTCTCAATGATAATTTCGCAAAAATCTATATTTTAATTTTCACCATACACTACTTTATTATCTGAAATGCAAAAACCAGTTTTTTAAATTTCATTTTCAGGTGTCCCTTAAATCGAGTGTCCCTTATTCAGAGGCAAATACATTACAGGTCCTAAACTAAGGGACTAGGACCTGAACTTTTGTCCCTTAAATAGAGGTGTCTCTTATTCGGAGTGTCCCTTATTTGGAGGTTTCACTGTATGTTAAATATTTTATGAATTATGACAAGTTTTAAGAAATATTTTTTGTCTGCACATGCGCAAACGATTATTATTATTATTATTATTATTATATTATTATTATTATTATTATTATTATTATTATTATTATTATTATTATTATTATTATTATTATTATTATTATTATTATTATTTCATTACAATGAAATAACTTATAAAAAAATACAAATGCATATTGTAAAAATTCAGAACGATATCGGCAATAGGAATGATCTGATTTTTAGTTGCTCTCTAAAAGCAACTGAATGATAAGGGGTTTTCCACAAAATGACTTTTTTTTAAAATTTGCCAGCTTTCAGAAAAAAGTTTGCATTTAATGAATATCAACGAATAAATTTGGGACAAAGCTTCGATTTTTAAGCCTTTTTTTCTTTTCACGGAACAGGCTTGTTCTGGTAGTTATCGAAAAATAACTAAAGCATCAGTAAAAAATGAAAAAAAAAATTAAATTAAAACTGAAAATTTGCGGAAAATCCCATATGATTCAGCCGTTTTTAGAGACTTAATGATTAGCTCACTCTGGATGGAATATGGACTCAATATGGAGTACTTATATTTTTATAAATCTGATTATTAGAAGATTGAGAAACGTTTTAGTCTTTTCAGGTTTTGTTAATATTTAATTCCTATTGATTATTATTAATTTAACATACTACTCGTTGGCTCATATTTTGTTATTTATATACTTACAAAAATTGGATCAATTGTCATTTTATTGCATTTTATTGTTCTCTTACAAATTTCGCAATAAATGCTAACTTTTTTCAAACTCATTTAGAAAGGCAAATTAATTACCATTTTAATTCATAGGGTTAGAGAAAAAAATGACGCATTAATTCATGTAAAAATAATTGCAATTTTTCTGATAGCTGCTCGTTCTAAAATAATTTTTTTAATGTTACAAAAAGGAAGTAAATTTTATCTATTAATAATCATCAATTTAAATTTTTTCGCATGCCAGATAAATTGTCGCACGTACCACCCGGACCATGAGTGTGGAGTGTCACAAGTTCGCACGCCTGGACACCTACTTTTAGATTAACATCAATTAAAAAAAAATATTGCAAAAACTCATCTCGATGGCTTCATGCTAGAATTACATAGTAAATATCAATTTAATTTTAAATGCTTTAAGTGATTAATTAAAAATAACATAAAAGATTATAGTTTGACATGTTTCCTTGCTCTTATGGCAACTTTTTCAAAAACAAATAAATGATAAAAAGAAATTTCTCGAAATAAATAGAAAAACACAAATCACGTGAACATGAGCATATAAAAAATAATTTCTAATTTAAAAAATAAAACTGGAAATAAAAATGAATAAAAATAATTGTGAACGTGAAATATTACAAATTATTGTCTTAAAAACCTTTGAAGCATTACCTTCCAAATTTTAGGTAGCTCCATGGAGGCAAATTCATTGCAAACATTGTCTCTACGTATGAAGATTTCTATTGATTCTCTTATGATTGATGGAAAATATGATCTAGAAGGGTATATTATTTTGCTATTTTTAAAATCTATTTGTAATGGTTCTTTGCTATATAATCTTGAGAGAGCTGTAGTTTTCCTATTGTATTTGATGTCTGCTATATGTTCTTTAATCCTAGTTTTGAGTTTTCTACTACATATAATAATTACATTGGTGAAACAAGTAGAAAACTCAAAACTAGGATTAAAGAACATATAGCAGACATCAAATACAATAGGAAAACTACAGATCTCTCAAGGTTATATAGCAAGAACCATTACAAATAGATTTTAAAAATAGCAAAATAATATACCCTTCTAGATCATATTTTCCATCAATTATAAGAGAATCAATAGAAATCTTCATACGTAGAGACAATGTTTGCAATGAATTTGCCTCCATGGAGCTACCTAAAATTTGGAAGGAAATGCTTCAAAGGTTTTTAAGACAATAATTTGTAATATTTCACGTTTACAATTATTTTTATTTCCAGTTTTATTTTTTATATGCTCATGTTCACGTGATTTGTGTTTTTCTGTTTATTTCAATAAATTTCTTTTTATCATTTATTTGTTTTTGAAAAAGTTACCGTAAGAGCAATGAAACATGTCAAACTATAATCTTTTTATGTTATTTTTAATTAATCACTTAAAGCATTTAAAATTAAATTGATATTTTAAAGTGATGTTTTATATTATATGTATGCATAGTAAATAGACAGAAAGCGTTGAAAATGACAGCTTAGAATTTGCCAGTAACTACCACAGTTAATAAACCAATCTAATATCCCACTAATCCACTATCCTCGATTTCCCTTGCTCTCGATTTATTCGAATGAAAGCTTGCATCCATCTGCTTGAAGGCAAATCTAATTCCAAGCATTCATTTTCTTTGGCTTACCAACTCATAAATATCGGTGGATCCTCGCTAACACATGCCTCGCCCATTCCATGCTCGAGCTCAATCATTTGGGTCAAACATCGGAAGGAAAGGAGTACCATGAGAGAAAAATCTGCAAGTAATGTCCCAACGAGGTCAAGGTTATGAGATGAGAAGTAGTCATTGATGGCTAAAGTATTTGATGAAAAAATTGTTGATGTGCCTTAAGTCATAATTGATATTTCCTTGATTGTCTTTTGATAAAGGCTTCAAGACTGCAAACCTTAATCGAAACACCTAATCAAAACTTTTCATCGCGGAAAGTAGTTTTGGAATTGTCTGATGAGGTAGGATCTTATTTCCGAACGTAATTTGACCCAAGAGATCTTCAAGCAAATGCATTCTAATTTTGAAATATGTTATCATGCTGTTACTGAATAGTTGTGAACTTTTGGTGTAATTCTGGCCTACCGTCTTCCTGGGAAAACAAATGCTGAAATGCTTATTTGTTCCAAAGTTCTACTTTATTTTACAACTTATTTTAGCATTGTAGAGCAAAACAGCCTGTTTGGATTAGCTAGAAATCTTTCAAGATTAGAAAATAAAACAAAATTAGATAACATCGTTGGTAATTTTTTCAATCTAAATTTTGGTAACGAACTAGTTATTTGCCATAATTTCAGGCGTTCCAGAATCCAAAGCTATCAAGACCATAAAACATTATTGAGGGATATTTGCAATTAAAGTAATTGGACTCTCCAGCAAAAAACTAGTGTTTTTTGTTGCTCACATTTTCAATGTAGCATTTGGTTTCTTATGGCACCAAATAAATTATTGTCTGTAGATCAAGAATAGATCTCACGAATTAAAAAATGGGCTTGTTCCACTTTTATTCTTGAATGCTACTTTATTTATAACATAATTTTGGTACGGGCGAAGAAGCAATAGCTGTATTCGTATATGGTCGTAAATCCCAATCAGAAGCAGTATAGTGTGTTAAATTCCGCTATTATTACAAGGATGAAAAAAAAAAGTAATTTTTTATGTAGAACAAAATATTTTATATTCTAGCAAGGAAAAATCCCCGCCATTTAATGACGGAAGCAAGGACATTTTTGGATTTTTTTTTTTTTTTTTTTTTTTTTTTTTATGATAATGAAGCATAAATTCACTGTAATGATAAATTAGCAATTTAGTAGGCTTTTTGTACCGTAACGACAATTTAAAATTTTGTTAAGGAGAAAAAAATGCACATATTTCCCTAATAATGAAATATTATTGAACTAATATTGGCATTATTGCATGGAATATCCAACATCGAAGTGTTTTTTTTTTTTTTTTTTTTTTTTTTTTTTTTTTTTTTCTCATAATGCAGGAATGCTACCAAAAAATATTTCATAATTCCATTATAAATTTCTGCAATATTGACGTTTTATTACATTTTTTTTTAAATGTTAACCAGCATTGGTATTTTATTGAAAGTATTTTAGATGAATACATTATTTCAATAATACCGAATCAATAGTAAAAACTATCGGTTTGCTATTATAGTTGCTTTCTAATGTACTTATTATGTGTTTGCCCCCCCCCCTTCCCACCCCATTTTTTTCAAATGATATTACCAATCTAAAAATAATAGACGATTTTGCTATCCTACAAGTGAGAAAAATAAAATTATAGTTAATGTAGCTGCCTGATGTTAGTATTAATTAAAAACTGTATGTCCATTGTCTTCCTTGTATTAAAATCATTTCATCTTTCATAAGATGTTCTGCAGAGTTTTTTCTGTAGTTTTCTGTAAACGGGACAGTTTGTTTCCAATTTAGCGATTTTTACTTTGCCGAAGAGCGAAAGATTGAGAGAAATCAGTCGTAAAACATTGCAATCTCTCTAATAAATATGTAAATGTAAAAATTTCTCTTATGTTATTTAGTTGCTCGGAATTTCCTAATTAAAATTAAATCTTGTAAAGTTCCAAAATAAAAGCGAAATATTTATTCAATAAAATTAATTTTTTGTTTCTGCACGTTATAAGTTTTGAATATTTAATAAGGGATTATCATATCGCTAGCTAAGGGAAGAGCCAAAAGAGTTAAAAAAAATTCAAGCCGGGGATCGAATCTGGAACCTTGGAATAGCTCTCCAAGTACTCTAGCTATGAGGAATATGTTCAGCTTGGCATTTCTCCCTCGCATATGTTGGTAAGGCTACAACTACAGCACAAGACGGAAACGTCTACATGGGCACACAAATCTGTGGTTGTAGAGTAGTTGAAGCAAAGACGCCTATGGCGTAGCACAAGTCTCAAGTCGTCTGTCAACCAAACAACCTGTGGCTTTTGAGACACAAATAAACCCAGCATAGATGAATGCATATTTTACATTATAATTGAATTTTTTAATAATTATCAACAGTGAAATTACGTTTGAAGTTATTGTTTATTTAATAAGTGATTATTGCATTGCTAGATAAGCGTAAAACCAACAGAGTAAAAAATGTCCAAACCAGGGATTTTCTTTTTGGGCATTTTTATTTTGTTGATTCTACACTTAGCTAGCAATGTGATAATCACTTATTAAATATTCAGTAACTTCAATCGTAATTTCACTGCTAATAATTAATTGAAAATATTAAATATAATTAAAAATGATATAAATTTTGTGAAATTTGTCACAAAAAGAAAAAAAGAGTGCCAAATTTAAACCTGTCCCAGGCACAGTTTTCGCTTCGCACGGCCCTGCAATTAATATTTCCGGAAGAGTATTGCTTCTATTGGTATATTCAGGATGTTTGCATCACACAAATGCGGAGTTAAATCTACACACATAATCCCGTTACTTCAACTATTTTAAACATGGTAAAAGCTATTCAAATATTCGATTTAAATTCCTCTCTCACGTTTACCTGCCGTGCTTGAGAGTGTCTATCGGATTAAACTATTCACTTTTCAATATGATTGGCCTACCGACTGTACATCTTCCTTAAATGCGATAAGAGAACGTCTGAGAAAAGACATTCAGTTGTCGCTCTTTAGTAGAAACAATAGTCGGGTGGCACTTCTAATAATAGGCTCACCGACTTCCTGAACAATAGAACACGACGACTGATTTGATCTTCCTATATGTTTTGTCCATTGTCATATAAGGGTCGTCGGTATGGAGTTTCATATACCTAAAAGTCAAACGAAACGATATTTACTGCTAGTCATAGAATTTTTCTGGGTCAATTTTTAGGAGAATCCTAATGTAATGATCATGATGAGTAATGATTGTTTAACTATTTTCTTTTTCTTTTACGCGCTTAAAATACACAAGGATATTTAGGATTATTAATGAGCATTTACCTCATATCTTATTATTTCACAAAGCACTGAAACTATATTTATCTGAAATACAAATATTTGTTCCTTTACAATTAGCAAATTATAACGACTAGTTTGATCTTCATTTATATTTTGTTCATTACCGTGAAGGTCGTTGATATGGAGTTTCACATATCTAAGTCGATTAGAACGGGATTTACCTCTCGTCATTGAATATTTCTGGGTCAATTTTTGGAAGATTCCTCATACAATGATCATTCTAAATAATACGTAATGATTTTACCATCGAAAGTTGCTTAAAATTCTGACGGATGTAAAAATCACGGGAATATTTAGATTTACTAAAAAAGTAGAGAAAGTTTTAACACTGCAATTATCACATTTTTCATTTTTATTTCTTGCCAAACGATCAATTTATAGCTTACTGTCAAAATTAATAAAATATCTAAATCGTTTTTTTTTTCGACCGGGAGGTGGCAGTAGAGACAATCATCTCATTGAATTGGAGGTTGACATTCTAGAATTAGTTGAAACTCGATTAGCATATTAAAATGGAAGTTGGTCTTCCAAGTCATATCTTGGTGGAAAACACCTGCAAATCCGAATTTAGGGGTTAATTTGCAGGTTTACCATTGTGATTTTCTGCTCTCAGTCCTCCATGTTTTCACATCTTTGGGTGTAGGAAAACGCAATGATAAAATTACCAATCAACCACTAAAATTCAGTCTGTAGATGCTTTCCACCAAGATATGACTTGGCTGACCAATTGCATTTTACTGGTAGATACTTCAATATACTTCAATGTAGTTCAATATCAGCTGTTTTCCAAAGTCGAATGAAACGAAATTTATCTCTCGTCATAGAATATTTCTGGATTTTTCTTTACTTTTTTCCCCCCTTTTTCTTTTAAGAAACTTCCTGTAATGATCATTCTAAATCATTGATGTTTTTACGATAAATTTTACTTATCTTGTTAACATTTTAAAATAAATTTCATTTACATTTTAAAATAGATTTTAAAATTTTAAAATGTATTTAAAATTTTTACGGATATATAAAGATTACGTGAATATTTAGATTTACGAAAAAGATAGAAGAAATTTTAGCGCTGCAATTATCGCATTTTTCATTTTCATTTCTTTCCAAATAATCAATTTATCGCCAAAATTATAAGAAAATATCGACATCGCTTCTTTAGTTCATTGAAAAAAAAAAAAAAAAAAAAAAAAAAAAAAAAAAAAAAAAAAGATGCTTCGATATCAGCTGTTTTTCATTTTCTATAGTCGAATGAAACGAGATTCACCGCATAGAATAATTCTGGGTCATTTTTTTGAAGAAACCTCATGTAAGGATCATACTGAATAATGGTGATTTTATTATTAAAATTTAGTAGAAATTTTTACATATGTAAAATCCACGAGAATATTTAGATTTACTAAAAAGGCCCAGAAAATTTTAGCACTGCAATTATCACATTTTTCATTTTTATTTCTTGCCAAATAATCAATTTATCGTTTACTACCAAAATTACAATAAAATATCGAAATCGTTTCTTTAGTTCATTAAAAAAGATGCCTCAATATCAGCTGTTTCCGTAGTCGAATGACTTGAAAAGTTTCGAAAAACAAAATACTTTGCATTTAAACTAATGGGATAGTTTGAATTCTCGCTTTTAATCGCTATAGCAACCTGTCAACTATTTATTAAATATTTGGCAACAGATAAATTATTAATACAATTATTTATACCTGATAATCGAAAATGATTTCATTTCAGTTACGAGTTTTCTCTTTTTACTATACCTATATTTATGAGAGCGTATAATATGTATTTATGGAAAGTTGATGATTGCATAACATGCGTAAGAGTAAAAAGCTCGTTATATATATCCAGATGGAAGCGAAACTAATATCAAAGTATATTAGTAAAAGTATCTTGACCTAGATATTTTTCACAATGTTAAGAGGCAGATTTTATAAGAGTCAGGCAGGTCATTATACAACCCATTTTTGATTTTGCCGAATTTTTTTTATGGTTTCTTCTAATGATTTTAGAAGCTATGTATATTTTGTTTTTCCCCCCAAAAAATTTTTGTGACCCACAAAAATTCCTAAAGCGGTTCACCACCCAGTATTTTTTTCGATTCGACATCTTTCTGTATTCTGTTATCTCAGTACATTGAGCATCAACCAAAGTTATTTTTGTGATTACAACATTACATTTAGTACCTAAATAGAATTAGTTTGTAAATTTTATGGCTCTTCCCCATGGGTGATACCTGGCGTGGTTCGTTAAACTTTGTCGCGGAAAGCGAAAAAACGCCATATTTGAGACCTCATGGACCCATGCGCTGAGGGTCAGCCACAGTTTTGGGGTTTAACTTTTGTAGTACTATACTCACTATTAACAGAATTAGCTCATTAGTTGCATGGCTCACCCTCAGCGCTGCCGAAAATTAGCTAATTTTGTATCGAATGAAACAAAAAAGAGTCTTTTTTGTGACCCTGTATTTCAGTGCGCTGAGGGTCAAAATGGAACTTGATAATTGCATTTTATAGTATGAAACCTACTCTTTAACAGACATTTAACAGAACTTTGGCTAATGGCCATGCGAAAACATCTGGCTTACTTCACCTGCTGAACGGAATACACCAAAAACTAATCAGATTCAGTTTATATAAGGTGTAACTGAATCTAAAGTTTTGTGAAATTCAAGTGCATTAGTTCTTGAGATAGAGCGCCAACAAAATTTTCTCACATACACACAGACAGACAGACTCAGAGACAGACATTTTGTAAAAACATGTTTTTCGGGTTTTCTGACCTCTAAAACGTATAAATCAGTCAAAAACCAAATTTCGAAAATTTTCACGGATCGAATACTTTCTTGTAAAGATAGAAGAACGTAAAAAATGTGACATATAGGGAATAAGTTATAGTCTAGCATATAGTTATTTGTTACCATATTTTCCATTTCCACAATGGCTTGAAGTAAGCCGTATGTGTTCGCATGACCATTAGCCAAAGTTCTGTCAAATGTCTGTTAAAGAGTAGGTTTCATACTATAAAATATAATTATCAAGTTTCACTACTAAAATACAGGGTCACCAAAAAGTTTTTTTTTTTTTTTTTTTTTTTTTTTTTTTTTTTTTTGTTTCATTCGATACAAAATTAGCTATTTTTCGGCAGCGCTGAGGGTGAGCCATGCAGCTAATGAACTAATTCAGTTAATAGTGAGTAGTACTATACAAGTTAAACCCCAAAACTGTGGCTGACCCTCAGCGCATGGGTCCATAACAGGGCCGTAGCTAAGGGGGCGCTATGGGCGGCTCAGCCCCCCCCTAAAATATTTTGAGCCCCCTCCCCCTGGAAAAGATTTCAAGGTCACTCAATGAATTTCTTTTCCGAAAATTCAAATGGAACTCTGTTAAAAAATTAATTTAGGTTTGAGAACCTTTCACAGTTTTGTAGAATTACTAAATTGTACCTAAAATAAGCTCCCTCATCCTATTTGTACATATGAAGATAACATAGTGTTTAATTTTGCACTAGTTATACACTCCAGTTTTTCATCATCGTACACTTTACTTAGCATAAAATGAAGTTATTATAACAGTTTAATAAGAAACATAGTACCTACAATGTGAATATGCCCTCATTTATCTTTCTGCGTCAGAGAGAGAGAGAGTGAAAAAAAGTATGAGCCCCCCTACATTCTCTTGAGCCCCCCCCCCCTATTGTTCACTTCTAGTTACGGCCCTGGTCCATAAGGTCTCAAATATGCCGTTTTTTCCCTTTCCACGACAAAGTTTGACGAGCCACGCCGGGTGTCACTGAAGGTCAGCCATGAAATTTACAAAATAATACAATTTAGCTACTAAGTGTAATATTGTAATCAGAAAAATTACTTTGGTTGATGCTCAATGTACTGAGATAATAGAATACAGAAAGACGTCGAGTCGAAAAAAATACTGGGTCGTGACCCGATTTAGGAATTTTTATGGGTCACAAAAAATTTTTTTGGGGAAAAACAAAATATACTTATTTTCTAAAATCATTAGAAGAAACCATAAAAAAAATTTCGGCAAAATCAAAAATGGTTTGTATAATGACACCCCCTTTTCTGCCCGACTCTTATAAAATCTGCCTCTTAAAAAATATTCAACTTTTACTTTCGCTTACAGAGAATAAATAAAATGTTGTTAGAAATTTCTATCGTATTCCAACTTTTAGATATTTTACTTTAAATTTTTATACTAGGTGGACACTTATATAACATCTATGATAACACTATATAACATAGCATTCTTATTTCTCGATATTGATTGTGCGTTTTCTGTATGGTAATAAAATTTTGCTAAAAGTTTTCTATCGCAACCAATTTTTTTAAATTTTCCTTTCAATTTTTTAATTATAGGTGTTTGTATGCACAGCTATTAGGATAAGATTATATTATAACGTATTTGCGTTTAATTTGAAAACACATATTCTGTTACCTTATTAGAATATGAAAGGACAAAGTAATAGAAACAAATTTTACTTTGGCATTTTTGTTTAAGATGTTCATGAATTTTTATACTAAACTTCATTCATGTTTATAAAATTTCTCTTAGTTTCATATTCATGTTTATAAACTTAATCCTTAATTAAAACCAATGGTATTGTAAATTTTCAATACCTTACTTTTTTAGTTTTAATTTTTAGCAATGCAAGTGTTCATTTTTTAATCATCTGTCTATCTATACAATTGGCAAAAAAAGTATTTGTACACTTCATTTTTTTAAAATTATAATGAAATTAAACAAAAGATTTAAGCAAAAAATACTGTAATACATTAATTTAATGCATTATAATATTATAGAAGCAAAAACAAAATTAAACGAATCGATTTTTTACATTATAATAAACAAATGTACAAAAATATAATGCAAAAAAAGTATTTGTACACTATATTAATGTAATATAATTAATGAAAATTTAGTAAAATGATACAAATTAATATTTTGTGTGAATTCATTTAGCGTTTATGACTACTTCTAGATGGTGTGACATAGATTCCTTCAACTTTTTTGTAGCGGTCTGGTTAATGTTATTCCATGACACAATAAGAGCTTCTTTAAAACTGTTTTTTACTGATATATATTTTTTTCTCGGATTTTCTCATCCAATCGCATCCGCAAATTTTCTGTTGGATTCAAGTCTAGAGATTTTAGAGGAGTTACCAGTCGTCTTCGAGTATTGTCGTAAGCATGTGCTGGTGATCACAGCAGTATGCTTTAGTCGTTATCCTGCAGAAAGTGAAAAGCTTCCTCTACGCATAATTTCTTGGAACGGTTTAATAAATTATGCCGCGACACATCAATGTATGTTAAACCTGTCCTTCCATTGTCAATAAATTTTAAATGTCCTGCTCCATTAGAAGCTATACACCCCAAAACTATAATATTCTCCCCAACATGCTTGATAGTTTGAACTATACGTTTTGGATCTAGAATGGTTTTATTTTTACGCCAATTTTTTCGAATGCTTGGTGGTAAGAAAATTCCGAATTTTCCCTCATCAGAAAAAATTACTGTTTTCCAAAAATCCAATGATTTACTAACTGTATGCGAAAGCGAATACTATGCGTTTTTGCCTATTTGTTTCGATGATGAATGGATTTTTTCTTGAGGTTCTTCCTTTTAAATCTGCATTGAGAAGAATATTTTTTATTGTTTGAGGTATTACTCTGATGCGAGAAGATGTTGCAAGGTCTCCAGCAAATTTTTGAACCGAACGCATAGGATTTTTTGAAGCTTTTTTAACAACATTCCCTTTTTCCCTCATTGTTAGTTTGCTGAGAAGTCCTGGTTTTCATTCAATTTCTATGCTTTTAATTTATTCATAGTTTCTCATTATGCATCTAATAGTTGTAAATGGTAATTTAATAATTTTCCAAATTCTTGTTGCTAATTTAAATTTTTATCATGCTCAATCATAGGATTTCATATATCTAGAGGTGCCTCTCTAGTTGTATGTTCTATACTCAATTACTTCAAGAGCAAATTAGATTAAATGTCAGACAAATATAATATGAAGTTAAAAATTATTAACAGCTTCTGTAAAAGTAGTCCTTTGAACCATAAACACTATAAAACACAGTACATATCAGGATGGAGAAGTGTACAAATACTTTTTTTGCAAGAAATTTTTAAACTTTTCCTATTAGAAATTTTTTTTACATCTTTATCGAAATTTTCTGTTGTGTAATTTAAAACGCACGGTAAACAGACTGTATTAAAACTATTTTTTAACAAAATATCTGCTTTTATTGAGTTAAAAATTAAAAATTTTAAAGTGTACAAATACTTTTTTTGCCAACTGTATATATATATGTTACAGGCCAAACCCGATTTTAGGCCAAATTAGATTGGCCTAGGCCAAACAGGTCTGTCCTAACGCCCATCGGATAAACTAGTTTTTCCTAGGCCAAACCGGTTTATCCTAACGCCCATCGGATAAACTAGTTTTTCCTAGGCGAAACTAGTCTACCTAAGGCCTAAAGGGCAAACTAGATTTTCCTTAGGCAAAATTAGTTTGGCCTAACTCTTACAGGATAAACTAGTTTAGACTGCTGTTTATTGGTCTGAACTAGTTTATCCTAGGCCGATCTAGTTTAATCTAGGCCAATTCAATTTGGCGTGATTTTATTGAGTTCAATGACCGCCTCAACGCCAACATTCTTGATTGTCCTAGGCTGATCTAGTTTATCCTAGGCCAATGTAGTTTTACGTGTTTTTAGCTCACGGGCGTCAAAGCCAGAGAAATAATGGGATCACAGGTTCTGTATGTATGTATTTATGCTTGTATGTAAGCATGTATGAACGTACGTACAACGCGATAACTCTTGATAGAAATGGTGTAATTTGACGTGTTTTTATCTCATCAGGCTACCAAAGCCTGAGAACTAATGTGCCCGTAGGTTGTGTATCTATGTATGTACGTAAGTACGTAACGCAATAATTCTTGATAGAAATCTAGATTTGCATCAAACTTTCAATAAAGGTTTATTCTTATGAGGAGCTTTTCTTATTAATTTTGGGAGGTCATTGGCGAAGAATAAGGGGGGGGGGGCGAGAGGCTGATTCGCCCCTTCCCTACTTAATTCAAATAAATGGGTTTCCTTGCATTATTAGCATGTTTTATTCGGATTTTAGATATAGGAGCATTCTCTTGAGGCGTCTCCATGATTAGTTGTGGGAGTTCATTGTTTAAGTATAAAGGGAGAGGGGAATAGGGGTAACGCCTCATAATTTATGTAAATGCTTTTTTCACGCAGAATTTACTGATTTGCTTCAAATTTTAGAAATAAATTCATTCTGGTAAAGCGCTTTCGTAATTAGTTTGGGGGGGGGGGGTTAATTTAATAAAAACAACGGGAAGAACGGGGGGATCCAGCCTAATTTGAGTAAATGGGTTTTTCATGCAGAATTAACCGATTTGCTGCAAATCTGAGATTTGTTCATTCTAATGAAGCGCTTCACTGATTAATTTTGGTGGTTCTTTGGTTAAATATAAGGGGGAAACTTACAATTTATTTCCTTCCTGAAATTTGATAAATTAATTATAATACAGAATTATCCAATTTGCTTAAGATTTTGGACATGAATTTATTTGATCAGGCGCTTCTTTAATTAATTTGGGTTTTTTCTTTTGGTTAAGTATAATGAGGTAGTGGACATTTTATCGCCTTTCTTAAATTAGATAAATGGGTTTTTATGCAGAATTATTCGATTTGCCGTAAATTTTGAATATAGTTTTTTTTTATATATATATAAGGCGAATCCCTGAATTGTTTTGAGGGTTTAATGATTAAGTATAAAGGGAGGAATGGGGGATAACCCTCCTTAAATCAGGTGAATGGTTTTTTGAGCAGAATTATCTGATTTGCTTCAAATTTTGGATAATTGTTTAATTTTATAAAGCGTATCTGTGATTAGTTTTGGGGGTTCTATGTTTAAGTATAATTGGGAGAAATGGGGAAACTAATACAACTTACTTTATTTTTCGAGAGTGTTATTCTTTAAAAAAATAAGGCTGTAATACACAATTAGAGTAAACAGGTGGTGAATGCAAAGCCATCAGTTTAATTGGGCAATATTCTTTTTAATATTGATACCGACTACTGCTCCATAGCTAACCTTGTGCGGAGTAGTTTTGTCATCACTCTTATACAGGGTGTCCCTAACTCATGGTATATACGCTAGGGGATGATAGAACACATCAAGGCGAGTAATAGTAAATAGTAAACCAAGGGTCCCAAACGTTTTCCAAAGGAGATACCGCCATTAAAGTTTGGGGTCCAAAATTTCAAATACACATAAAAAACGGAAAAATTGGTCGAGTGATTTGCGGTTTTCACTAAAACTATTCTTTATGTTGGTATTTTTTTGAAAATAAATTATAATGATAAATTTCGAAAAATGCCTCTAGAGGGCGCTTTAGACTTTGAAGTAATGAAAAACTATTTTTTGCTGTGATTTTTTGCATCTCATTAAATGGTTTCGTAAGCTTAGACTTAAATTTTGAGCTCAAAATCTGAATAGTTGGGTGTGGTTAAGTAGCACAAACTTAACTGTGTTCAGAGGGTTTAAATTTCAAATGACTATAAAAAACGGAAAAATTGGTCGACTGATTTGCAGTTTTCACTAAAACTATTCTTTATGTCGATATTTTATTGAAAATGAATTATAAAGATATTTTTCAAAAAATGCCGATAGAGGGCGCTTTAGACTTTGGAGTAACAAACAACTATTTTTTACGTTACTTTTTGCATCTGATTAAATGTTTTCGTAAACTTAGACTTAAATTTTGAGCTCAAAATCTGAATGGTTGGGAGTCGTTAAGTAGCACAAACTGAACTGTGTTCAGATAGTTCAAATTTCAAATGATTATAAAAACCGGAAAAATTGGTCGATTCGTTTGCGGTTTAAAATAAAACTACAGTAAAACCCCGATAATTCGGATTAATTGGGACCAGACCCTATCCGGATTATCGAAAATCCGGATTATCCGGAGAATTAGAAAAAAATGAAATAAAAGAAAACATATTTACAGAAAATCACCTTCATGTTAAAAGTATTGAATATTTACAGTCAGTAAAAATGTTTACTTTGTTTAATTCTTCCGAAAAGATTTCAGAAAAAGTTTTTTTTATTCAGAATACGATGATGAAACAAGTTAATGTTATGGAAATTAGCCAATCGCTTCTCAAATTTGAAAAAAAAAAAAAAATACAAAACCGATCCAGATTAACGGGGTCCGAATTAGCGGGGTTCTACTGTATTCTTTAAGTCAGTATCTTCTTAAAAATAAAATTTAAAGATAAATTTCAAAAAATTCCGTTAGAGGGCGCCTGAAACTCCAGAGTAACCAACAACTAATTTTAACCGTTATTTTTTGTATCTAATTAAATGCTTTCCAAAACTTGTTAAATGTTTTCGAAATCTTAGATTTAAACTTAAATTTTGAACTCAAATTCTGAATCGTTGGGAGGGGTTAAGAAGCGCAAACTGAAGTGTGTTCAGGAGTTGAAATTTAACCCCCCCCCCTCGAACACAGTTCACTTTTGTGCTACTTAAACACTCGAATGATTCCGAATTTGATCTCAAAATTTCAATCTAAGCATTTGAAAGCATTTAATGAGATTTAAAAAACTAACGGTTAAAAATATTTGTACGCTACTCCAATGTCTAAGGCACCCTCTATCGGCATTTTGTAAAATTTATCTTTATAATTTATTTTCAATAAAATACCGGCATAAAGAATAGTTTTGGTGAAAACCGCAAATCAATCGACCAATTTTTCCATTTTTTATAATCAGTTGAAATTTGAACCCTCTGAACACAGTTCAGTTTGTGCTACTTAACCATTCCTAACTATTCATATTTAAAGCTCAAAATTTAAGTTTAAGTCTAAGCTTACCAAACCATTTAATGAGATGCAGAAAATAACGGCAAAAAATAGTTGTACGTTAATCCAAAGTTTAAAGCGCCCTCTATCGGCATTTTTCGAAATTTATCTTTATAATTTATTTTCAAGAAAGCACCGTCATAAAGAATAGTTTTAGTGAAAACCGCAAATCAATCGACCAATTTTTCCGTTTTTTATAATCATTTGAAATTTAAACCCTCTGAACACAGTTAAGTTTGTGCTAATTAACCACTCCCAACTATGCAGATTTTGAACTCAAAATTTAAGTTTAAGTCTAAGCTTACGGAACCATTTAATGAGATGCAAAAAATCACGGCAAAAATTAATTTTTCATTACTTCAAAGTCTAAAGCGCCCTCTATCGGCATTTTTCGAAATTTATAATTTATTTTCAAGAAAATACCAACATAAAGAATAGTTTTAGTGAAAACCGCAAATCAATCGACCAATTTTTCCGTTTTTTATGTGTATTTGAAATTTTGGACCCCAAACTTTAATGGCGGCTATCTCCTTTGGAAAACGTTTGGGACCCTTGGTTTACTATTTACTATTACTCGTCTTGATGTGTTCTATCACCCCCTAGCGTGTATACCATGAGTTTAGGGACACCCTGTATATTGTATTTTATTCGAAGGGTTGTAGAATACTGTCAGAGGTTTGTACGGGTCGGAACTTCGATTCCTGGGCCCCACCCTTCCTGAAGAAAAATTTTTTGCCTCGACCCGGTGTAAAAATTAAAAGTTCAGCCCGAGCACTGCCTGTACAAAAATCAGTGAAAAGAGACTCCGCCCGGCTCAATCTGGCCCTACTCAATTTCTGCAAAAAATTCAGATTTTACTTAACATACAATTAGGATTCCTTTAAAAAATACTGCATACATATTTAATGGATAAATTAACAGTGTATTTTTAAATTACGATGGAAAATACACAATGTATTGTTGATTATTTAGATTCTTAAACCTTTCAATATTCAAATAGGGATTCATTAAATAATTAATGTAGTTTAGAATAAAAGAAAAAAAGAGAGTTTTAAATATCATAACTATTGAATCTGTTCGGTAAAAAGTAGATTTGTGAATATGTTTGTCTGTCATTCCTTAAGGCTTTTCTCAAATCCGAAAGAGCTACATCCTAACACATTTAAGAACTAATTCATTTTCGGAAATGCATAAGATTAACAGGCATTCTCACTCATAAAATATATAACCGAATGGCGTTAACCATTTTTTCATAAAAGCGATGTACCTTTGAGAAAATACCATTAAAGCTACGCTTTGAATCGAATTTCCGCTTACGACTTTGCGGAAAAGAAAAACTTGACGCCGTGACAAGAATAGCTTATATGACGACAGGTAATTAATTTATCAAATATGGAAAACGCTGTTCGATTCCAAATTATGTTCAGCTCCGATCTGGCTCGAATATGCAATAATAATAATAATAATAATAATAATAATAAATGCAAGTCTGATCTCATTTGGCGCAGAAAAAAAATAAGCAAACACCATGTCCAATGCATCATGTCTCTATGGTGGACAGGTTAAATTTCTGTATTGATGTTATAAGCAATGACTCTTTACACACATTTATACTTATTCTTGTGAAATATATGTTTTTTTACCGGCCAAAACCGATTTTGATCCAAATTAGATTAACCTAGGCCAAACTAATTCATAGTAACGCCAATTGGATAAAGTAGTTTTTCCTACGCTAAACTTGTTTATCTAAATGTGCATAGGATAAAGTAGTTTTTCCTAGGTAAGAGAGTAATCCTTCATTTTTCCCTTCATACTTATCCATCAAACCCCCAAATCTATTTGGGGAATCGCCTTATCAGAAAGAACCTATATCCAAAACTTGAAGCAAATTCGTCAATTCTACATCAAAAATCATTTATCTAAATTATGTTATGTTACCTACATTGCTCTTTCTTTTAGACTTAAATAATAAACATCCACAACTAATCACAGAGGCGCCCTGTCACAATGATCCTATATCTAAAATTTTAAATGAAAACTGATAATTCTGCATGATAAATCCATTTCTTTAAATTAACTGTGGGGGATTAGCCTCCCGTTCGCCCCCCCCTTTATTCTTATCCAATGAATTCCCAAAATTAATCAGAAAAGTATCTCCAAAATTTGAAGCAAATCAGATATCTCTATCAAGAGTTATCGCGTTACGTACATACGTACATTCATGCGTACATGCATATACAGAACAATGGTGGGCTGTGAGCCCACTATTTCTCTGGCTTTCACGCCCGTGAGCTAAAAACACGTAAAACTAGACTTGGCCTAGGATAAACTAGATCAGCCTTGGACAAACAAGAATGTTGGCGTTGAGGCGGTCATTGAATTCAATAAAATCACGCCAAATTGAATTGGCCTAGGATAAACTAATTCAGACCAATAAACAGCAGTCTAAACTAGTTTATCCTATAACAGTTAGGCCAAACTAGTTTGGCTTAGGAAGATCTAGTTTGGCTTAGGAAAAACTAGTTTATCCGATGGGCGTTAGGATAAACTGGTTTGGCCTAGGAAAAACTAGTTTATCCGACGGGCATTAGGATAGACCGGTTTGGCCTAAAATCGGGTTTGGCCTGTAACATATATATTACTAAATTTCAATGACGAAATTTATAAGTTGCAATATTGTCAATTAATGTAAACACAAATGATAATTTAAAGAAATCATTTATTGGTTGCTTATAATAAAAAATAAATTGCATCTACATGCTTCTATTATAAAAATATCCCTTCATAGGCTTTTATAACGGTTACAACAAGTTCTGGCTTTGACTCAACAAGTTTTTACAGCTTTCTGATACTTGCTTGTCTCTAAACCATAATTAGATTACAGCCTCAATTAGTTTTGTTTTTGTTGTGCAATTCACTTTACGAAGTCTAGCTTTTACAATAACCCACAAACTTAGTATAGGGTATAGATCAGATGATACAAGAGATCCCTAGCCAATCATGACAGAAAAATACTTTTGAAATTGAAATATTTCTTCAAGATCTTAGACACATGATAAAAAGGCGAATCTTGTTTTAAAACTGCTCGATCATTGACGTCAACTTTATTTAGTTCAGTTTCCAGTTTTTATTCTAGCAAATCTCTGTATTTGTGAGAATTCATCACGCTTTTTACCAGTACAAGAGATCCGGAAACCTTTTTGCGAAAAATAACCCCAAAATATTTGTTTTAACGGGTGTTCAACTCTCTGATTATTATGAGATGCCTTGTGTCTTTTGTTGCCATCTTTTTTTAAACACCTTTTTCTAATAAAACGAGATCGCTGTCCTTGTACAAATAAAAAATGACTTTCGTTTGACACCCACACATTTTTCAATCTTCAACTGTCCACCTCACTTACATTTTTGTCCAAATATATATATTTTTCTTAATGGCAGCGGTGAATAATTGTTTTTAGCTCACAGGCTATCATAGCCTGAGAGCTTATGTGCCCGTCCGTTCTGTATGTTCGTTCGTACGTAACGCGATAACTCATGATAAAAATATCCGATCCACTTGAAATTTTGTATGTAGGTATATCCTGACAAGGCGCTTCCCTGATTAGTTTTTGGAGTTTCTTCGATATGTATAAGAGGGGGAACGGGGGCTCATGCCCCTCCCCTTAGTTGATATAAATGGGATATTCATGCAGAATTAAGTTTTCGTTCAAAATTTATATTAGGATCATTCTGATGAGGCGATTCCGTGATTGTTATTAGGTGTTCATTGAATAAGTATAAATAGGGGGAACAGGGGTTCTAATGCCCCCCCCCCTTAATTTATATAAATGGGTTTTTCAAGCAGAATTTTCAGGTTTCGTTCAAATCTCTGAATAGTTTTGGAAGTTTAATGGTTAAGTATAAAAGAGGGGGATAGCTCCTTTTAAATTATATAAATGCTAAATGGGTTTTTATTAAGAATTATCTCATTTGCTCTGAATTTTGGATATAGATTTTTTATATGATAAAGCATGTTTTTGATAGTATAGGAGGTTCAATGATTGAGTATAAAAAAAGAGGAAAGGGGAGAGCTGTTTCCCCTTCTTAATTTTTTTTCGAACGGAATTAACCCTTGAAAATATAAGGCTTTAATGTACAATTAGTATTTGTAGCCTGTGAGCTCAATGCCATCAGTTTAACTGGGCAGTATTCTTTATTTATAAAATCTAATTGTTTTTTCCTCCACCTCAGATAAATATTTTTTCGAACTGTTGAGTCATGAAGAAGAACTCCATCTTGAGCTAAGTTTTGCTGCAGTTCTTGGCTTTTTTTTTTTTCTAGGTATTAGTTTATTTTTCCATACTTGAAAAGCTTCATCTCTTCTTGTTGCCTTCCACATTTCTTTTTCCTATTCACTTCAATCGTCAATTCCACAATCCTTCTTTGCTTAAAATCTTGTTTACAGCTCATAAACTCAAATCACATTCTTTGTCAATGCCTCTCAGAGTCGCTTACGTGTGTTCGCTTAAAGTAACAATGTTTATGCGCTTCTTGTGAGAAATATCCATCCTCTGAAATATTAAATAAGCAGACTATTAGAACAATCTGGAACAGCTTTATAGTAAAACTATTTTTTTAAAAGCACGATAATTTTTAGTTATAGTAAAGACAACATCTCTGTAACATGCAATGGACTATATTGCAAATCTGGGTTCGATGCTGAATAAACTCACGTATTGCTGGTAATTTACGCAAAAAACTTCTAGCTGATAAGAATGGGAGCTACTACTTCTCTACACTATGAATTGTTTCATTGGCTGACGGATATTTACATTATGTTTAAGGAGTTTTTTTTTAGGCTGGAAGCTCTGCCCTTGACCACTTGATCATGACGTAGATGAAATATACTCCATACGTTGCGACTCATTAAATGTCACAACGGTAACAACAACAATAAAAAAGGTTGCTGCCTTTGACATAAACAAGTTGCTAACTGCGAAAATGTGTTAAAATCTACAAAATATTTCATGCTCACTTTAATTCGCACAGAATACTCTTTATTATCCATTGCAAAATGCATTAAAATTAGTTTTGAAAAATCAGCCGATGATAAAAAAATTTCAGTGTTGTAATATTTTTTAGCATCCGCTAATATATAAAATATATCATTTACTTCATGCGAAACAAATATCTCGTTAAATAGTATAACTAATTATTATGAGCCTTTTTATTTTTTCCAAGTTTTCCTCGAATTCTTTTAAAGTTTGAGCCTAAACAACCCTTCCTGTGAAGTTAAATGTTTAGCTACGCTATTTAAGGGTCAAAGTAACCATTTCAAGCTAACTAGAAAAAAACATAATTTTCATTTTACAACAGGTTTCCGCGTACAGCAGGGTCAGGGGTTCAGCTCAAATTATACGCTCCACTCTTCTTCATTCGGAAGATTGGAACACTAACATAGAAAGGAAGGAATTTCTTGTTTTTTAACCTGTGATAATGAAATTTAATAGCCAAGTCTTCTTTTGTCGAAAAAATAATAAATATTTGAACAATAAATGGGTTAACAAAGTTCTTTATTTTCGTTTTTAAGTTATTATTTCGTGGATATAGTAAATTTAAATAAATAAGGAAAATTTTTTCGTGTCATTAAATCACAATTTTGAATAAGCTTATTAACTTTTCAATTATTCATGTTGTTAGTGTCAAAAAGGTTAATATTACTTTCATTTTTAGGTGCGTTCGTAATTATGTAAATACGTAGCACCTATTGTCGTTCAGTCCGTCCGTCTGTCTGTCCGTCCGCATATAACAACGCAAAAACTACCCAACCGAATCATTTGAAATTTAAAATTCAAAATTATTACATAATTTTGTCGAGTCATTTCAAAATTTATGATAATCGGACGCATAGATCAATTACAGGGACAATCAAAAGTATCCAGCTACATTACGGTCAATGGGGAAAAAAGTTTCAAATGCATTTTAATCGTTTGAAATTTTAAATACATAATTATTACATAATTTTGTCGAGTTATTTAAAATTTTATCAAAATCGGATGCATAGTTCAATTACAGGGACAATCAAAAGTATTCCGTTACATTATGGTTAATGAGGAAAAATTTTTCAAATGCATTTTAATGGTGTTACACTCATTCGAACGTAATAAAATTTATGTGCATCTATAAAGTACATATTATAATATACATTTTGCATAATCTGTGGTGCAAAGAATATTTGTTATTGATTTAAAAGGCCACACAAAAGTATTCCATTGCATAATGGTATACGGAGAACATTGTTTGGTGCGCATTTTAATTGTAATTATTTACAGTTTTATGTGATTGATGTATGAGAGGGATATTTTTAAAACTTCGTCATCGTACGAAGTCACCTCATTTGCTACGCTTCACGTGCATTTTCCAACTTGTTTTTTTCTTTGATTGCGTTGTTTCCAAAAATTACAAAACACTTCAATTACGGATGATTTCAGACTTTTAAAAGTATATCTATTAAGTTTTATTTATATCAGAATTTTATCTTAGTCCACGACATGTAAGGCTGTGAAAGTTTGAGTTATGTTGGATGTGTAAATATGAAAATACAGGCTAGATGGAGATATGAAGATACAGATGGATAAATATAAATTTATGGACACTTGAGTAAATATTATATTGCTGTGTAGATGTGTATACATGCATGTAGATTTACGGATGTAGACGTATAGATACAGATGTATACAGATTTACGGATGTAGACGTATAGGTACAGATGTATACAGATTTAGTTTTGTAAATACAAGCGTGTAAATGTGAAGATATAGATATATTGATACAGATGTGTAGATATAAATATGTAAATCTTAAGTACCTAGATATAAAGGTTTATATATAAATGTGTAGATGTGTAAATGCAGATGCGTAGACATAGATACGTAGAATGCTTGAGGTAAAGATGTATAGATGGAGATTTTTGAAGTTAGATATAGATATATAGAAGTATAGATGTAGCTATATAAATGAATTGTGTCGATGTAGATATATAGATGTATTGATGCAGATTTGTACAATGTACATGTAGGTAAGTATATGTAAGTGTAGATATGTAGACATAGACATGCGTAGACATAGATACGTAGATGCTTGAGGTAAAGATGTATAGATGGAGATTTTTGAAGTTAGATATAGATATATAGAAGTATAGATGTAGCTATATAAATGAATTGTGTCGATGTAGATATATAGATGTATTGATGCAGATTTGTACAATGTACATGTAGGTAAGTATATGTAAGTGTAGATATGTAGACATAGATGGTTTGATATAGGTATGTACGCTGAGGATGAAGACATAGATATGGTAATATCGATGTTTAATTTACTTCGAAACTGAACGGAGTTCACCATAGCTCAGCTTTATTATTACTTTTATTTCAGTGAATATTTAAATTTTAACCGAAGTCCAGAGAGACTTACAAATCTTGTGCACCTAAGCTCAGCAGAAAGGTATCTTTGGTTGGAAATTACTGATTAAAAAAAAATAGGATGACTCATTTTCTGAAACATTATTATAGTTTGGGTACAATTAGAATCCAAGAATTCTCTTTTTGAACTCAAAAGAACTGGTTTACTATCAATATTGTCAACAATGGAGAAATAAAATCTCTGCATCGTAATCTTAGGAAAAGAAATTATTACAGCACAAGACCTACAAAATACACAGAGCAGCTAAAACTTCGAAAGAATCACTGCGATATCTTCCGGAAACGAAAAAGGAATAGATTGTAACGGTATTTTTAAAAATGCTAATTATTTAGTGATACAAAGCAAAGCATTTTTTTTTTATTGTAAAAAGATTTACAAAATTAAAAACACTTTAGGTGTTACAAATAATACACTAATGGAGGATTGATGCTCTGCTGGAAATTAATGTAGATATAGATGTAAATGTATGGTTGTGTAGATGCAGATGCGTAATACTGGCGGTGTCACTGAAGGGCTATTTCATGAAAAACATACAAAATCTACTGCACATGACAATTACATAAATACCTAATATCTACTAACTTATTTGTTGTTAAAATGCAAACCTATACATTAAAAATAACCAAAAAATCCTAGACTTTATTTTCTGATATTAGCATAGTTGTTTTGATTTGAGGATTGAGTAGCATGGTTAGCACAGCATTGATATGTAGAAAAACTATTCCACGCTTTATATGGAATGGCTCTTTAATAGGTTTAAAAATTCTACATTTTATACCTTGACCTAAGTAATTGGCACAATTTTGATAGATTTAAAAATTTCCACATTTGAAACCTAAGAAATTTGTCCATTTTCAGGGCCATTTCATGAAAAATGGGCAAAAAGACCCTGTGACTCTTACGTAAATACCTATACGTATTAACTTATAAGTTGTTAAAGTATAAACTATTTATTAAAAATAACAACCCCCTTAGATTTTCATATTAGTACAAGTCGAAACATGTCGATTTCGGCAAAAGAAAATGTTTAAAATAACTGACTGACTGAATTTATAAAAGAAAAGAGAAAAAAATTATAATTAAAAATCTTATGTTGACTGATATAACTCTTAAAACAAATATTTTAAACTGAAGTTTAATTTTAATTTTTCAAAATAATGAAAAAAATAATTTTTATTCCTATATGTAATCAGTTACAAGTAATTTAGATAAGAAATTATGAAGTTAATAAGTAAAGCTCTGATTTTTAATAGTACGCAATGAAAAGTACGCCACCATGGCTCAATCATAACTTTTTTTTAACCAACAAAATCTAAAAATAGCGTTGTTTACACTATTGCAAAATTTACATGCATACTTTTAGCATTCATGTTCGTTTTCTTTAAAATATTCTAATATGCCATAGATTATAAATATAGAATATGTTAAATAAACGTGATCCCAAATTTGATGTCACGTTTATCAGCTCTAATTTCGCATCTGAATATTCATATTGTTGATTTGAGGTTCTAAATTAAATGCAGGCGAAATCCAGAAATTTATACCTTTTTAAGGTTATTCGTATTAAACTACAGTAAATCCTGCTTAAGGTGGTATTGATTTGGACCGAGAAAATTTTCCGTCGTACACAATATTTCACCTTACATATTATAACCTCGCCCCCCCCCCCCCCCTCAAAAAAAAAAGACAATGTAGAAGTTATACACATTTTTTCCCATTATTAAATTTATGTTCTTCTCTTTCAAATAAAATTAACCGTTAATTAAATTTATTATTTTAAAAAATCTCGAAAACCATTATTTGAATACTGAAACACATATTATACTGATTCGAAATTGCAGTTATAGAATTTTATGGCAACTATTCGCTTCAGCAAATATAATTACATGCCTCATTTTTCACAAAATAATTTTGAGTGTTGAAAAATAGTATTTGAATGCTGAAATACCTAGTACCGATTCAAAATTGCTTCATTTATGGAATTTAATGGCAATTATTCACTCCAACAAACACAGTTACATACATCTTTCGCATAGTATTTTTGAGTGTCGAAAAATAATCTTTTATCGATTGTTTTTCGACTTGTTTTCTCTTTCGGTTTACCAAACATTCCTGAAAAAACATTGTAAATTTGTAAATATAAGTATAATTTCTTCATTTGTCTGAATAAGAAATAGTTTTTTTCAGGATCTAATGCTTGTCAAGACGTCCTGATATACCGAATTTACTCGTGTATAACACATACATTTTTCAAAAAATTGGGACAAAACTTCTAGGTGCGCGTTATGCATGCTTTACTGATGGATGTAATCACACAATATACATATGAATCAAGAAATGTATTCAAAGAAGACATTAAAACTCGGAAAATCTAATTAATTAAAGTAGAATTATTTCTGCATCTTTATTTCACTTCTTGGACTTTTTTATACAACAGAGCTAGTAATATTGTTTAAACGCAAATTAGCAATTCTCACTGCCGCCATTCACTTCCTTCTCGAAGTCTAAAAATGTATTATCGCTTTGTTTTCAGCTTTGATGTAATGTTTGTATCGACTTTCTTTACTGAAATTTATTTGGCCATTCATTCACTTGCATGTCAGATTTATGGCGCGCGTTATACTCAAGTAAATACGGTAGTTGAGTTGTTGAGTACCTTCGCTGTTTTTCATAGAATCGTGGTTGTTTTCATTTTCCTCATAATGATATATAGCTGTAACAGTATGATATAATAGACATGTAAAAGTAACAACGTTAAAAGCACCAATTATATCAAATTGAAAGCATGCCGATTTCAGTCGCATATAATTTAGCGTCCTCAGTCCTTAGGAATGGTGGAAATTTGCTCACATATATGGGAGAGATGGTATTGAACATTAATTCCCTAACTCTCCTATATATGTGAGAAAATTTCCATCAAACAGTAAGCTATATGTTACCGAAACCGGCATGCTTTTAATTTGATATAATTGGTGCTTTTAAGAAGCTATACTTCATTCAAATGAAAAGATCAAATACTAGTTCTATGGAAGAAATTTATAAAAATATCTCGGCTGCATTTTGATATTTTTTAAATGATTTTTTTGCATTGAATAGCTGAGATCGATCTGTATTCAGGCCGTTTTTTACTTTTTTGATTTTGTTTATAGATATTTTTTATGAGGACGCTTTCATTTTCGGAACTGATTTGGAAAGCACCCACACAAAAAATATCTGCATCCAAAATCGAAAAAGTTAAAAACGGCCTAAATACAATTCAAATTCAGCTATCCAATGAAAAAAAAAAAACAATTATTTAAAAATATCGAAATGCAACCAAGATATCTTTATAAATTTTTTCCATGGGATTAGCATTGGCGAGCGTGTTTTTTCATTTGACCGAAGTAGCCCCTTAACGTTGTTACTTTTACATTTCTAACTGTAGCGCCCCAAGTTCCATCTCAATAATACAGTATGATATATTTGTAACGTTCAGAGAAGTGCTCGCTTTGGTAGGACAGTGGCATACTAGGCATTGTCGGCTGATGCATATTCCCCTTTATTAATCTTTTCATGGCTATGTTCGCATTTTAAATCATTTATTAATTCATATTTTTGTCCCATCTGTTCAGCTGATGCTTGCTCCTTTTCTGAAGAAGAAATTATAAACCCGGCTTTCTTAAAACAACGAGGATTACTTCCAGAGACATTTCAGGACATGACTCGGCAATTCTTTTGATAGCATCTAAAACGTTCATGCTTTTAGTCAGTTCGGTAACCAAAAGACAATCTACTAAACATGTAATAATCAGCCGCAACATTTTTCTTAGTGGATTTTTATAATTTTTATAACTCCTTGATCCATTGATTGCGTTTACTGAAAAATTATTTTAGAGGAATTTTTTTTTTTTTTTTTTTTTTTTTTTACTTCATGTACGTGTTCTTCATGTACAAGGGAAGTGATGTACCTGGATGTTTTCATAATTCCTGAAATGTAACCAGAAATTTAGAATAGACTAGTAGGGGGAATTTCTGGTGAGAACTGATGCAAGAAATTTTGAAGTTCCAACTGAGAACGTTCTGTCTCTCTTCAGTTTCCTTCTACTGTGATAAGGTGTATTTTTTTCTTTTTATTTTAAAGTACCACTAATGAAATATTTATTTTGCATTCTGCTATAGTCTTTCACAAAATTGTAAAATTAAATTTATTCCTTAATGTTTACTTTGAAATAATGCTCATGATACATATTTTAATTTTAAATTAAATTAATTATTGATTAATCTACATCATTACTTATGAATGAGTTGTTTTATCATTAATTGATTTTCTAAGTTTCGCAGTTATTTTGAACATACTGAGTTAGAAATTATTTGAGCACTCCCCCCCCCCCCCCTCCACACACACACAACACCACAATTTTTAAATTGCTACGCCACCTTGGTTTGCCATTATTTGAGAAACAGGGGGTACAGAGAGTACCTTAAAACATCCAGAAACAGGGTCGTGCGAAGCGGAAACCAAAAAGGGCGGTCGACCCGAGCGCGGAAATAGCAGGAGCTCCAATTTTATACTACAAACCTTATTATTTTTTTTTTTTGTATTATATATAAGTATATATATATATATATATATATATATATATATATATATATATATATAGACAGATAGATAGATATATGTACATATCGAATTTTCTTTTCTCGATGAAAGTAGTACTTTCATTTTTCATATCAAAGTTATTGCCTTATCTAAATGCTTCTATGCTTTGGCATGAATTTTAACAAACAATGTTAGACATAGGCGTGCAAAAAATCGACACACAAATTCTTCATTTGGCGCCCCTTCGTTGTGGTGTCCGGGGCACATGCCCCTCTGATCCTCTTAGTTTCGGTTCTTTCCTTCTGTGAATTTAAAAAGATTGCAAACTGTTATACAGCCCCATGAGTCTTACAGCCCTGTATAACATCCATAAAAATGTATCTTACGGTGTAAGATACATTTTTTTTTTTTTTTTTTTTTTTTTTTTTTACCCATTTCCGAGATTGCTTTTGCCAAAATATAATTTTTTCTTATGTTATTTAGCGTTTGATGTTTTTGAATAAAGTTTCAAAATAAATGCGAAATAATGTATTCAATAGAATTAATTTCTGTTTTTGCTTTTTTCAATTTTGTGACATGTGTCACAAAGAAATTGTAGGGGGGAGGGTCGCCAAATAGAAACTTTGACCCGGCCGCAGTTTTCTCTTCTCACAATGCTGACCAGGAGGTACAAGGCGAAAATTCGACTGTTATATCCTGTTATATGTTAAATCTTACCCAAATGGCGAATTTGAGCAAATGTGATTTTACACAAAAGTATTGTATTTTCATCGATTTTAACGGACATAATATCCACGAGGGTAATGCTTGGAAATGGAGCTAACTACGAAAGATTTATGTCAAATAAATAAATAATTTGCTTTGTGAAATCAATTGCCAAATGTGACGACACACATGTCACTAGCGAATTTCATTGTTATAGCAAACAAATGTTGAATTCTCTTTTGAAATTAATATATATATATATAAATAAATAAATAATTTAAAAATTATTTAAAAATTCTTAAAAAGTAACAAAATTGAACTTCGGTTTTCAAAGAAATTTCATTTAAAAGTACGTTGTTTTCCGTATTCAGTGATATCAAAAATTGTGATGAAACTATGAGATTAAATGTTTAGAAGTTATGTAAAAATAATAAAAGCGAAAGCCATAATGTCGGTCATTGCCCATACTTATATATTTGTAAAAATAGTCATTGGTTTTGTCAGTAATCTAAAAGAAAACTATGACTTTTTACAGACGACATTAAAATTCGCAATGAAAGCGCTCACATTATCATTTCTTACCGCATATCTCACTAGCTTTGAAACTGAAAAGTAAAATACGATCCGCATCTTATCCAGGTATTGATGTAGTGCTGCCATCTTTTGGGAAAAGTAGTAACTGATTTCTTTAAAATGGCTTCATGTTTTATTTTTTTTTTAAGAAAAGATTTTTTTTTACGATAAAGAATAGATCGAAATACTTCTTAAAAATACTTCTATATAATTTTTCAAATTTTTTTTTTTTTTTTTTTTTTTTTTTTTTTTGTATTATTGTTATTTTTTTAGTCATCTTCACTGTCTTTAAAGGATTTTTTCTTTTTTACTATATATTACATTCGTTTCTAGAAAGTAGATGGCAGCACCATATATATTTCGAAGCTTTTTCTTCGAGAAGAAAATGTTCGTTTTCTTAAATATGTGTGTGTGTGTGTTTTATCACTAAAATAATTTTTAGATATGAAATAAAATAACTTAAGGTAACAGACAAAGAATTATAGATTTCAAATGTATATTTGATTTAAGCAATTTAATAGAGATAAGATACATAGAAGTAAGTTTAAGTACGTATCATAGTAGTAATACATCCGTAATATATGTATACTTTGCATACGTGCGTATGTAAAGCAATAGAAAATATTAAATCATGTCTCTCTCTTTTCTCCCCCTCCCCCCTCTTTATGAAAGCAGAACCCAATCTGTAGCCACTATTATAGTGATGTAATGATGAGCACTGTACTTTAAATATACGACTAAAGCTTAATTTCGAATATGTGCATAAATTTTTTAAAATGACCGAAAATATGAAAAAAAAAAAAAAAAAAAAAAAAAAAAAATGTGCAAACATAAACCATTTTTTCTGAGGAAAGAAGTTCCTCTTTTAAAATTTCATTACATTTAATTGCGTTAAATTTTGTTTTGGACTTTAGCAACTTAATGATAAACAAAATTTGTCTTCCTAAATTGTAAGTATTTTTAAAATTACAACAAATTTTGACCAATTGCCTCTTGCGGTGGAAAAACCAATTTCCCTTAAATATCCTTCTAAGGTTATGTTCCATAAAAAAAAAGAAAGCAAGAAAAAAGATTGCCATATTATAATAGAATTTTTACAAATGCTGTCATGAAACTATTGTATAATTTTTAACATTAACAGAAGAATCAACTTATATACACAATTTAAAAATAATGGCTCACTGCAATGGAAAGAAAAATTATCTGACAGATATCTTGTCAGTTCTCATATTTTATTAGAAAGGTGTTTCGTTTCAAATATCTGTGTTTAAATTGATTAGTTTAAAATATTATGGTAAGAATCCTTAAACAATTTAGTTTAAAATAAATAAAATAGAAGTGAAATACGCAAATATTGATACAAAATCTCATTCTTTATTTTGTTTGGTATTACATTCATATGATAGATGGCAGCACAAACAATTTTGAGACAACTCCTAAATCCGAACTTTTCAAGTTTCATTTACCTCTTTGCATACTGCAATTTCAGTTGAGCGCACCTGAATGAGATATATATTCCCATAAAATAAATAATTAAATAATAATGATAATAATAACAACACAGGGACACACAAAATAATTTGGCTATGCAAGTTGTCCACTCTCAACGGTGTCCAATGACTATTTCTTAAACCATTACATTTAGTACCAGTTTCAAAAATGTTTTAAATGAGGTAAAGAAGTATTTTTAAGGCAATTTGTGTCAATAAAAATAGTTTTTGTTTTTTAATGCGAAATTAAAATTTTTATACCGTCCTATAAATTATATTTAGTATTTTTTTTTTTTATTCTGTTACGCTGACAAGTAAGACAAAACAAGTCCCAATATTCTACGATAAAAATTTACGGCTGTTTAACGTTGGAGCAGTGGCGTAGCTATGTTTTTTGGCGCCCGGGGCCAGCAAGAAATTTTGCGCCCCCACCCCAATATAGATATATAACAATTTCTCTCAATTTGGCGCCCCTAGGCCTCGGCGCCCGGGGCGGACGCCCCCCTTGCCCCCCCTTAGCTACGCCACTGCGTTGGAGCATATTTTTTGCTGCAAATTAGGGATCATTCACAAGTTTAGTAAAAATATAATTCCGTCAGATATATTTAAAAAAATGATTGAGAGTAAAATTAACATTACAATATAATTTTGAATTAATCATTATGGCATTTTAATGCAAAATATATAATATGTCAAAAACATAGAAGAAGAAAAAACAAACAGAATTAAAAAAAATAAAATAATGAAAATTAACAGCCTCAATTTTTTATAAAATAATATAAATTTTTAAATGCTTTTAGATTATTACACTATCTGCAAGTGTTGGGTTAAGTCATGTTTTTTAGTTTTAGATAATTGATTCTTATGTAACCTGTTACGCTTCATCCGAATTTGGTTTAAATTTTTTGCCATCAATTAGAAATTTTTTGTAAATCTTAAATTTTAAAGTTAAAAAAAAAATAGCGAAAATTTGATACTATAAAATAAATGTGATTGTTGTGTTTTTTAACTTTTGATAACTGATTTTTATGTATTTTTTACCGCTGAATCTGAAAATAGTCTTCAATTTTGATCATCACGGCAGGACTTTTCGCAAATTGTAAATTTCAAAGTTAAAAAGTTTTAAAGCTAGATTTAAACTTTTTTCCCTACCTCATCGGACCACTTAGCTGTTTACGCTGTAAGAATCCTAGTATAAGCCACAAAACTGAATATATTATTCAATTAAAGTAACTTAAATTAAATTAAAATTACTTTATAGTATCAGATTTTTGCTATATTTTAACTTTGACATTTACGATTTGTAAAAGAAATCTAACAGGATAATTAAAAATGAAAGCCATTTTCAGATTCAGTGCTAAAAGTATTTAAAAATGAATTATCAAAAGTTAAAAAAGCTCCATTTTATAGTATCCGATTTTTAATATTTTTAAACTTTGGCAATTTCTGATTTGCGAAAAATCCTGACATGATGATTAAAAGTTAAGGTAATTTTCGAATTTAGTGCTAAAAAATACATAGAAGGTGAAAAATACAATCATTGCAGTTTTGTATTATCTAATCTAAAACTTCTTCTAAACATCTTGGCGGAAATCTATCCCGAATTTTTTGTTTATCCTGTAAAATAAATATAAACGGTAACCAGCGGAAATTAAAATAACATTAGATTGTCATAAAACTTACGTCAGTATGTAAAATTGAATCAGATATAGATAGAATGAATAGAATGGTATAATAATAATAGAATTTAATAGAATGTGAATTAAAGTTGGAGTACAAATTTTGAATGGGAAAAACACACATTTACATACACATATAATATCATTAAAATAAATAAGAACTTATAAAATTAACATAATTTTCCTGATAAGAAATCATGAAAAGACTAAAACCTCACTTTTCTACATAATTTGAACAGTCGTAGCCTATCATGAAACGGGCCAAAACTCGACTGCAAAATTTCATCTTTATATAAAAAACCCAGATTGTGTTAAATGAAAAAGCGTTACTAAAGGCTGTAAAAATGCAATCATTTTCGCAACATTTGTAGAAAAATGTACAAATAAATAAATAAAAACTAAATAAATAATCCACATTTCTTCAACAATTTTGATCTCTTTAAAATATTTTTTTCCTATTTTTTCTTACCACGTGTGCTCTATAACCCCGAAGATCAGATTTCCAAAAAAGTTTATTACTTTAAGATGAAAAAAAAAAAAAAAGTTTTGACATATGTATAAAAATGTGGTAAAAATTACTATTTACTGTACATTTTTATTTTCAAAATGTGAGCTATATTTGATAATGAATTCCGGTCTTTAATTTTATTAAACGTACCTTGGGGAACATCCAATGAACAATGGAATCAATTAAACTGTCCAAAAAAAAAAAAAAAAAAAAAAAAAAAAAGAAAAAAAAGAACTGATTCCTGGCTGATTTAAAAAAAAAAAAAAAAGTTTCCGAGTATTTTTACAGTTTTTCAAACCAAAATATCGATTTTTTGTTACTATTAATTCTGAATTTAGCATTTTCAGCTGCGTAGCTAAATTAATACACGGAAGAATAACAAATTACTATTAATTCTAATATTAATGCGGATGCTTTAAATTTATAATTTTCGTTTGTAAAACATGTACTGTTAAAAATTTATGTAAAAACACAGAAAAAAATCAAACTCTGTGTAAGTTTACACTAGTTATCGCTTAAACGTATTCCATTGAGTTTCTCGGTCATCATTTTACACACATTTCCTTTATCTAATCTCTGGTAAGGATTTCCATGTCTTTGTTACGGCTTCACCACAGTCTTGTATATCGCGTCTCCATGGCGCATTCTTTTGTAACGGCTTCACCATAACCTCTGATGCCGTGCGTCTCCTTGGCGCATTCTACTGTACTTTAGGTTTGCCGTTTTGGCAACACTGGAATATCGTTTGTTTGTTATTGTTTTGTTTTTTCGGTGATCTTTTGCGGACCTATCGTGTGTTTCGCTAGATCTGTATTCGTTATTCGAAATGTAAATAATGTGTAAATAGTTTGTATATAAAGAATTTTTAAGTACTATTAGTAGTATTAATTGAACCAGCGACCTAATGAGTGCATTAAATGTACTCGCAATATTCGACAGTTCGTTACATTACTGGTCCGCTCGCCGGTAGGACTTTCGTTTTTAATTCGAACTTGTTCTCCTTGTTCTATTTGAATTAAAATGGCTTCGTTAATTAGCTTGAATAGGACTAGAGGCTCTTTAAAAGCCCAGTTAACAAGATTAGAAAATTCTCTAAATGAAAAAACCGATGAATTGTCTAGAATTCAAATTGAAACGAAAATCAAGAATCTTCAAAAACTGTCAACAAACATTGATGTACTTCGTCGAGATTATTATATAACAGCACCAGAAGATCATGATTTAACAGAAATTGATGCTTCATTCGTCGAAATGGAAGAGCGAGTAGAAAATCTAGAGGTAAGTTTCAATCAATTATTATATTCTAATAAAAAAGAAACAAAAAATTCGGAATTAAGGATAAGTAACAGTAAAATTAAATTACCTGACATACCACTTCCGCTATTTAGTGGGAAATATGAAGACTGGAACATGTTTAAAATAGAGTTTAATAATATTGTTACAAATAATGAAGAATTGACTGATGTTCAAAAATTACATTATTTGCATTCCGCACTAAGGAATGATGCTAAATTATTAGAAACTCCAGATGATACATTTGATTCGTTATTTAAAGCGTTAGAAAATAGATTTGAAAATAAACGAATAGTTGTCAATATACATTTAAAGGCTGTGCTAGATTTTGAAAAAATTACACATGAATCATCTAAAGAATTAAGGCGTTTATTAGATGTTATAAACAAAAATATCAGGGCTCTAAATAATTTAGGATTTGAGAGAAATAACCTTTCTGACATTTTGTTTACAACTATAATTTTAGAAAAACTAGATAAGGAAACGAGAAAACAATTTGAACTGTCAATAAACACCTCTGAAGTTCCTAGTTTTGACAATTTAATGGACTTTTTAGAAAAAAGAAGCCAATCGCTCGAAAGCATAAATAGAAGCAATTTAGCTAGACCAAAAATTTCTAGTGAAATAAAATCAAAATCCCTTTTAGTAAATACCAGTTCTGAAAAACAGTGTATTATTTGTGACTCATTTCATCCCCTATATAAATGTAATAAATTCTTAAATATGAATTTTGGTGAAAGATTTGCTATTGTTAAAAAAAATAAACTTTGTCTCATATGCTTTAACAAATCACATTTAGCATCTAACTGTGTTTCGAAACATTTATGTAAACATTGCAAATCCCCTCACAACACTTTATTACATAGAGATAAAGAAATAGGTTCCAGTAATGAAACTCATTTCCAAAAACCAGGTGTTGATCAGGCAGTACGTCACCCAGAATCAAGTCCGACGCCTTCAGTCTCACAAAATCTTTCTAATTGCTTATTCGCTTCAAATAAAACTGTTATCTTGTCAACTGCAGTTATTGACATAAAAACATATAAAGGAAATTATATCCAGGCAAGAACTCTCTTAGATTCTTGTAGCCAAATAAATTGTGTGTCGCTTGAATTTGCAAAGAAATTGGGTATAAAGAAATCAAAGGTTTTTGCTCCAATATCGGGTTTGAATAACACGACCACAACATTAAATTATAAAATTAAAACTGTGATTTCAAATAAAAATAGAGATTTCACAAGGGAACTGGAATTTCTTGTAGTGCCAAAAATTACAGAAATAACCCCACTTACACCTATTCGTATAGAAATTGCTGATATTCCTACAAATATCTCGTTAGCAGATGCTGAATTTTATATCCCTGGGAAGATAGACCTGTTGGTCGGCGCGCAATGTTTCTTCGATTTATTAAAATCGGGTAAAATTCGCAGCTCATCTCAAAATTTGTTATTTCAAGAAACAGTATTCGGATATGTTGCTAGCGGTGTCGTGAATAATTCTTCAGATGATTCCCAATATTGTGGTTTATTAACCAATGAAAAAATAGACGAATCCTTAAGAAAATTTTGGGAAATCGAAAATATTAATGATTCTAGTTCTTTACTTAGTAATGAAGAGAAATTTTGCGAAAATCATTTTGAAACAACTCATTATCGAACTTCCAATGGTCAGTATGTTGTTAGCATGCCTATGGAGGATGCTACACTTTTAGGAGAATCCAAAAAACTAGCCGAAAAAAGGCTCGATCAAGTTTGGCACCGATTAGATAGGGATTCGAACTTACAACCTCTCTATTCGGAATTTATGGAAGAATACAAAAACTTAAATCATATGGAATTAGTAGAAGAATCAAAACCCGTAAAGAGCCTTTATTATATACCACATCATGGGGTCTACAGGCCAGAAAAAAGTACAACACGCTTGCGAGTCGTTTTTAACGCTTCAACGCCAACGACATCTGGTTTGTCATTGAATGATATTCTTTTAAAAGGAAAAATTCCTCAACAAGGATTATTCGTAATTATGATACGTTTCCGAAAACATCGATATGCATTCACAGCGGATGTAGAAAAAATGTATAGAATGGTATTAATTGATTCATCCCAACGAGACTTTCTTAGAATCTTGTGGAAGGACAGTATTAACGCGCCAGTGAATACTTATAAGCTTAATACAGTTACTTATGGGACATCTAATGCTCCTTATTTAGCAACTCGTGCTCTTAAACAATTAGCTCTTGATGAGCAACCAAACTTACCTCTAGCATCGTCAGTCGTTTTAAAAGATTTTTATGTAGACGACCTTCTTTCGGGGGAATCGACTCTCGAAAAGGCGAAAATTTTAAAGTCCCAATTGATTGAACTTTTGAAGCGTGGAAATATGAAATTGCACAAATGGTGTGCAAACCACCGAGAACTACTTGAACCTAATACTATGGCTGCCACCGAATATAATTTCGATGATCAAACAGATTGTAGTTCAGTAAAAACTTTGGGTGTTCTCTGGGAACCTTTAAGTGATTGTTTTCTGTATAAATTAAAGATTCATAACAACAAGGAATTGTATAGTAAACGAGATGTTCTCTCTTTGATTTCAAAAATCTTCGACCCACTCGGATTAATTGGCCCTGTAGCAGCAAGGGCTAAGATCTTCATGCAGAAAACGTGGCTAGCTAAGATAGATTGGAATGAGCCACTACCAGATTCCATAGCAAAAGAATGGAGTGATTTTGTTTCCACTCTTGCAGAATTAGAAAATTAGAAAATTCCTAGATTTATTTTTCGTGAAGAGCGCATAGTCGTACATGGCTTCGCAGATGCCTCCTCTTTGGCATATGGAGCCGCCATATACATCCAGTATATACCAACTGAAGGTTCTCCTGATGCACATTTACTCTGTAGCAAGTCTAGAGTATCCCCCATAAAAACAGTGACAATCCCTCGTCTTGAACTGTGCTCATGTCTTCTCTTAGCAAAATTAATGCATAAAGTTGTACCTTCACTTGACATTCCAATAGAAACTGTTCTTCTCTGGAGTGACTCCACAATATCACTTGCATGGATTAGAAAATCTCCCCACCAATTGAAAACATTTGTGAGTAATAGAGTGGCTGCTATACAAGACCTCACGGACTCTTATCAGTGGCAACACGTATCATCAGAAAATAATCCTGCTGACGTCCTATCTCGAGGTCTAGATGCTAAAGAACTGACTAACTGCAAATTTTGGTTTAGTGGACCAAATTTTCTTCGGGACAGAATTCAGTATGCAGAAGATTATCCAGTAAAACTGGAAAACAACACTGACTATGAGTCCGAACTTAGAACTGAAATCAACAGTAACTTTTCACTTAGAACTGAAAACTGTTTTCATAATTGTTTATTCTCTTTAACTAATAATTTTTTGAAATTAATTCGTATTACTAGTTATATTTTTAGATTTCTAAATAATTGTCGAAAGGGTAAGGAGAAAAAAAGTGGTGCCTTATCTGCAAGTGAATTGAAATTTGGAGAAATTTTTCTGATTAAACAGGTACAGTATTCAGCCTTCTCTGAAGAGCTTAAGCATATGAAAAACCAGAGGAGCCTTTCAGGTAACAGTAAACTCAAATTTCTAAATCCTTATATAGATTCCGATAATTTAATTAGAGTTGGAGGTCGTTTAGACAATTCCAGTCTGACCTATGAGAGGAAACACCCTATAGTGTTACCACATGATCATAAAATAAGTGAAATGATTTTTGAATATTTTCATTCCAAATTTTTCCATTTAGGGCCACAATCATTGTTACATCATGTCCGGCAAAAATATTGGGTAATAAATAGGCGATCCTTGGCTCGTAAAATAGTTCACAAATGTGTAACGTGCTTTAAAAACAAACCAATAGGGGCAAATCAAATTATGGGAAATTTGCCAGCTGAACGAGTAAATCCTAGTCCGCCATTTCAAAAATGTTCTGTTGACTTTTGTGGACCCTTTATGATTAAGTATAAAAATCAGAAAAAGAGGATATATAATAAAATTTACGTTGCAATTTGTTTGTCTTGCCACAAAGGCAATCCATTTAGATATAAAAACATCAACAGGTATAGTTACGAGGAGTGTTTCTAAAGTTTGCCCACTTCCTTTAGAGAATTGATGAATTCTGTTATTTTGAAAGATTTAAATAATTATATTATAGTTACCATTATTGTATATTTGTATTGAACTGTTTATTATGTATAGCAATTTCATTTGAGATTTAAAATTTGTTTTAATTCTTAGCTGCATAATTTGGTAGCTTAGCTTCATAACATAAGTGTAAACTTACGTGTCTTCTTCTGTATATATTCTTGATTAACTATTATTAACTTGTTGAATTTATCAGATTGCTACATATATTGAGTGTTAATTTGATAACTATCTTGCATACTATTCAAGTGTAATTATTGTTTGTATTATAACTTATCTATTTGCATTTGGTAAACTTATATTAAGTAATACATTAAGTAATAATATTGAAGAAGTACATTGTATTTTATCGAAAATACTGTATTATTGATTGTAGAATTGAAATTTCTATTATTTGCAATTGTTTGTTGTTACATTTAGTATTATTGTTGAATGTTGGCACATATCAACGGGGGCCGGTATGTTACGGCTTCACCACAGTCTTGTATATCGCGTCTCCATGGCGCATTCTTTTGTAACGGCTTCACCATAACCTCTGATGCCGTGCGTCTCCTTGGCGCATTCTACTGTACTTTAGGTTTGCCGTTTTGGCAACACTGGAATATCGTTTGTTTGTTATTGTTTTGTTTTTTCGGTGATCTTTTGCGGACCTATCGTGTGTTTCGCTAGATCTGTATTCGTTATTCGAAATGTAAATAATGTGTAAATAGTTTGTATATAAAGAATTTTTAAGTACTATTAGTAGTATTAATTGAACCAGCGACCTAATGAGTGCATTAAATGTACTCGCAATATTCGACAGTTCGTTACAGTCTTTATTTAAAAACATTCTTATCTTTGTTAAATTTTGTACTTCAAAATACGCACTTTTAAAATTCTTTTGTAATTTTATTAATTTTTTTAAAATTATTATTATTTTAAAACTTAGAATAATTTAGAAAGGGAAAAATAATCTCATCATATTTAGTGGGGATTTTTCTCTGCTGAATCATAAAAGACATGTTTTGTACTCAATAGCAATATCTTCGGTAGCTCAGTCAGTAAGGCGTTTTTTCACTGTCAAGAGGTCTCGGATTAAAATCTCAGGACGGCTAGAAAGAAATTGTGCTGAACGCAAAGATGATACAGCAGTTCAAATTTACTTGGAAAATTCAAGTTTTTCGAAGTTCACTGAAGATTGAGGGATTCACTAATTTTAAAAACTAAATTAAATTATTATGATTAAAAGTATATATTATAGAGTTTAGTGCATTTTTTAACGATGTTAATTTACAGTCTATTCCAAATTTACCGAATAACCTCTCTGTCATTTAACAGAATCTCGGTTTCCTGTAATTTTACATAAGACTTGAGGTAATGGATTGCCCGTAGATTCTTTTCCATTTCACAGAAAATGTTTTAACAGTGTAGTTGTTGAATATGAACAGATTGACTTGTGAATAGATAGAATCCGAGTAACCCATGTTCCCTGATGAGAAAACCTATAATTCATTTTTCAGAAATTTATTTTGGACTTCTTTTTAAACTTTAAAAACAAGTGGCCCACTACTGGTACGCGGCCCCCGATACGGCTGCTTTACTACGGATGTCTAAATCCACTTTAAGAAAGAAAAATGTGGAATTTGATTTTTTTCGCTATTTTTCGCGAAATGAAATGTGTTCGAATCCTCTTAGGTTGTTCCTAAATCCAAAGAGACTCATTTCTGATAATTCATGTTTTGTTCAGAAATGCATGAAACTGCAGGTGTTTTTATTCAGAAACTATTTCTATTTTTTGGCAAACACAAAAGATCTTTCAAAAAAAAAAAAAAAAAAAACTGTCACAGTGAGGGTTTTTAATCGGATTTTCAGATGTGTCAGAGGGGGAAAAGGAGAAATAGCCGTCGCAACATAATCAAAATCGCTTATAACTCAATAGTAAATTAGCTATAAAAAATGAAAAATGCATTTAAATTTTAAATGGCTTGAATAGTCTGCCCTGCCAATTTTATGCCTTTACTTTTATAAATGATTAAGAAAATGTGTAATAGTGTTTTGTGTTTTACCGAGGAGCTTGAAAAACGCCTTAAGGGGGTCCGGGACACAAAAATCTTCAAATTTTCTAAAAAAAATTTATTGGATTAATTTTTTTCTGTTTTTTTATGCTTATAATGACGTTTAAATCATGTTTGTATCTAAATTAGAAGAGGAAGTATTATTATTTTTTTCATTTTGGTGTGTTTTCAAAATCTTGCTTTCAAACAATGATTGTCATGGAATTTTTTAAAATGCTGAATTAAATTTAAAATTTAGATATTTCTGCTTTTTTAAATGTAAAAAAAAAAATTAAATTCTACAAATAATATTTTGAGTTATGACAATTTAAATTACCCCTTTTTAAAAATAATTTTTAAATTTTTAGTAAAAAAATAATTTTTATTATGTGATTTTGTTTACAAATAATATAGTTAATCATCACCAAAGAAAAAAAAAATTCAAAATTTTAATTTAATAAAAAAAAATTATTTTAAATGTGCCACGGACCCTCTTGAGTGGTATGCCTAATGGAAATAATATAAATTAGAGATACTTTTGTAGGGAAAATGATATAGTAGTTTTGATATAACATTGGTATGTCTTTATTTCTTTCTGTTATATAAAATAAATAACTAACGCCGTCACCGTTTTGAATTATTGGTAACCAGACATATTTTTCGGCTAATATTAAGAAATCTATTGCATATAAAAATATGAGAATTGTTAATTTTATAGAGAAACATTCGATAAACACGATGAAGCAGACAGGTGATCGTAGAATTATTTTAAGAATTATTTGATGTTGAAGTCAGTCAAAATAGATCCATTAGAAAAGTTTTATAAGAACAAAAACTATGTATCGAAATTTAACAATTTTTTATGTTACATACTTGTCAAATTTGCGGAGTGCAATATGCAATCATTTATTTTAAAATTACTAACTTTTTGAGGTTTCGTCTTTTCAATAAATATTTATTTCCTAATTCAAAATGGATATTATGATATTGGAGCCAAATTGTAAAACAGCCCAAACATTTCCTTTCATTTAAAAGAATGGAATTGAAAACAAAAAGAAAAACTTTAAAATAATAATTAAATGATCAGAGTAGTAGGAAAACAACAGTTTAAGCTCATGCGGTGGCGGAGCGGCGGAGCCGTCCCGCCTCCCCCGCCGCAGCAAATCGTCCCGCCGCCCCCGCCGCAGCAAACCGTCCCGCCGCCCCCGCCGCAGCAAACCGTCCCGCCGCCGCCCCCACCATGCATCCCCCTCCACGAACGCCCCCTTGTGGAAAAAAGGAACATTCTATTATAACAGGATAGGTGAACAACCTTCCCTAATTAAAAATATTATCAATCACATCTCAACTCGGAATCATACTATATGATGAAGATTAAATTTATATTTGAATTTTGAACAACCGTAATTTTAATGAGTATTATTAATTAAGCGAAACAATTAAAATCTCAGTTTTTAACCATTTTATTTAGATTTCTTCAACTACAAGATGAGATTATCAATTTAACACAAGAAAGTTAAACATATATTTGAATTTTGCTTGATAGACATCTTAATGAGTAGTATTAATTAAATAAAAACAATAGAAAATATCAAGTTTTATAGAAAAAGACCGATTTCTTATGATTTTTATCAACTATATGATCAATGTAACGACTTAAAAGTTGAAAGTTAAACGTACATCCTAGTTTTTCAACTGCTATAACCCTTATGAGTATCGTTAATTAAGTAAAAAACAATGGAAAATATCAAGTTTTATAGAAAAAGACTGATTTCTTACGATTTTTATCAACTTAAGAGAGAAAACTTAATCGTACATTTCAGTTTTTCAACAGCTGTATCCTTAATGAGTATTGATAATTAAGTAAAAAACAATGGAAAATATCAAGTTTTATAGAAAAAGACTGATTTCTTACGATTTTTATCAACTGCAACATCAGTGTATCGACTTACAAGTTGAAAGTTAAACATGTATTCTAGTTTTTCAACAGCTATAATCTTAATGAGTATCGTTAATTAAGTAAAAAACAATGGAAAATATCAAGTTTTATAGAAAAAGACTTATTTCTTACGATTTTTCAACTCAAACTTCAGAATATCAATTTGATAGAAAGAAATTTAAGCATGCATTCCAGTTTTGGACAACCATATCCTTCATGAACATTATTTATTAAGCAAAACAACGGAAAATATTAAATTTTTAACTGATTTCTTCATATACTTATTTTTAATATAAAATCAGGATACACAACTTAAAATAGAAATTTAAACATAATTTTTAGTTTTTGAACAGTCGTTACCTCAAAGAATTTCGATAATTGAACAATTAACAAAGGAAACTAATGATTTTTTAACGAAAAAAGACGAATTAAACGAATTTGGTTAACTTTTACTCTAAATGGAAATTTCATCATACTTTTATATACTAACTAAGTAGAATTTTAATGCATAAACGAACACATTTCAGTAAATATTCAACGCACACACAAATATGAAAACAACACCTGCTTCTTGTGACGCCATATTGAAACCAAAACTTATTCCTTGGAAGTCCCTCACCATGCCTTTTCACCCCCATCTTCCCGAATTTTTTACCACAGGTAGGGAAATGGACAAAGCAATGACCTCTCTATCTTGTATATTTAGAAGTCTGGGAGAAAAAAAGAGACATTTTATGCACTCCAATTTCATAACAATTACCGCAATATCCCAAAATTTGAATTTTGGAAGACATAATTAGTATAATTAATTAAACAAAATAATAAAAATATTATTTTTTAAGGGGAAAAGGTGAATTTAAGCGAATTTGATTAGTTTTACAATAGTCTTTTGAACTGCAACTTGGAAATATAGATTTCTAACAGAAGAATTAAACGTATATTTTAATTTTAACAACAAAAACTTAACAAGTATCTTTAATTTAAGAAAAATAAATATCAATTTTAAAGAAAAGACGAATTTGAATAATTTTACACTAGTATTTTCAAAAGCAACCTAGAAATATCAATACTTATTCACATATTTCACTTATTCACTGTATTCAATACTATATTTAATAAATTTGGATACACTTTAAGAATTTTCTAATGTATAATTAAATATTAGCTGTATATTTAATGTTACCCATGTTTTCAACATTAGTTCATAATCGTGAATTTTGTATTTTAAATACCATGTATTCAGGTTCAGATTATTTTCACTTGAAATCATACAGAATTTTTTAACAGAGTTTGTTTTTGAAATCATTGAAGCAACTGTATTTAATATTTTTAACACCAATTTTATAAGATTGTCTAACATTTTCCGATTATACATTCCCCATAAGTACATTTCTAAATGCTACAATCACTTTACATATCGAAAAGATATCATTGAAGCAACTGTATTTAATATTTTTAACACCAATTTTCTAAGATTTTTTAACATTTTCCGGTTATACATTCCTCAAAAGTATATATCCTAAACAATAGAAAATATTAATTTTAAGAATAAAAAGGCGAATTTAAACAAATTTTATTAGTTTTACAATATTTTTTCTCATCTCCAACACGGATATATCAATTTTAACAGAATTAAACGCATATTTTAGTTTTTAAGAACAAAAATGTAATAAGTATCATTAATTAAACAAAAAATAAATATCAATTTTCAAGAAAAGACAATTTTTTACACAAATTTTCAACTTTGAAATACATTTATTTACATATATTGTTACAATATATTACTAAACTTAAACTTTTTAAAAAGTTTGAATGTTTTTACAAAGGGTTCATATTTATATTTTTCACGTCTTGACTGCATTCGAAATCTTACAACAAAAGTATACTTTTATTATTTTTATTATTATTATTATTCTAGAAAACCTAAAAAGTCATTTCTTGCTGCTTTAAACGCTTGACATATTAAAACTACTCTGAGATATTCTACCCGTATAATTAATCAAATTAGGACATGATTCATCTTACACTTCAAAATTTCTGAATTTTTACAATACTTATTTTCATCAAACTTTATTCGTGATCCTATATATTTTAGGAGTACAGAATTTTAACATCTGTTTTTATCTACTTATCAGAAAATTATTAAAACACCCAACAACATTTTCCAAATATGAATATTATCTTTACAGTTTAATAATACAAAACATACACGAATACAAAGTTTAATTTTTACAAACATTTCATATTTCAAACCAAACTTTTCGAAATTTTCACATCATAAGAGCAAACATTAGACGAACTTTTTAACTTTTTAACTTTTTTTATTGCTTAGATCTTTTCATCATAACTTTTAATTATGATAATTATCCATTTTTAGGTTGATTGTCGAAAAACTGTAACTGAAATTACATAAACTTAATGTAAAAAACCATGTTCTCACACAATTTCTTGAAATTCAACAAAGAATTGACTATTACTTATCTATTATTATTCTTATTAAATACTTATCTACATCAATATCGACTCTCGATAGTATATAGATATTTCATCATTACACACTTACAACTCTTTTCAAACGTTTATCAGAAAAATAAGTCAATCAAAGTCTAGTAGTTATCACACCTGTTCCTCAGAAATATTACTATCATATGAAACAGTAAAGAAAATTAATAGATATTTAATATTTAATAACCTCATACGTGAAATTACTGTCGAATGAGAATACTAATTATCTATAAAATCAACTGTTGAACAAAAAAATAGTACAGATTACCGAAAATTCAAATGTTTTTTCTGCAAAAGTTACAAAAATTAACAAATGAATGACAAGTTAGAGAAATAACTAAAAAAGTTAATGAACATATTTACAAATTTATTAAAATCACACCTTTTTCTGGATTACAAACCACAATTTCTTGAAAAATTTATCACCGAATTTGTAAGATTTTAGTCCTAGTATTACATACACTCAATAAATATTCAAAATTAACAAAAATATAATTTTTTAGTCTCATCAATAAGCAGAAATTCTATATTAAAAGAATATTTTCATAGTAGTACTTATAAAAATGAGAGTTTACAAACTGATTTTCATAATTTTATCACATTTAAACTTAATATTTTACATAACACATTATTTAATCAAATTTTATGCTTTCTAATTCAGTAAAATTCAATACTTTTTTAGTTTTTAAACCAATACCACAATATTTATTTACATCAAACTTGATTCTTCACCTTTTATATTTCCACATTACACACGTGAGATAAATACTAACTTGGATCAGGAGTTGAAGTCAATTGATTCCATTCAATTTTCATCATGTACGCATTGCTCCTACACGAAATTTCTTACTGCTATAATCATCTAATGTATTAAAACTAATCTCCTCATATTTTTAATCAATTCACCAGATGTTTCATCTCGCACTTCTGAATTATCGTGCATCAAGTTGCTTAAAATATAAATACTATCTTTATAGTTTTAATGATATATAGTATACATGGTTTATCTTGAGTTAGCACTTCCATACTATTAATCAAATTATATGTTTCATCTTGCACTTGATCTTAATGATTTCATCTTGCATCTGAATTATCGTCCATCGAGTTTTTTTTTTTTAAATAATAATATATTTATAGTTTTGATTATACATAGCATGTACAAATACAATCTTTATGTTTAACATTTCATATTTCAAATAACCTATTTCTGAAACCAAGCTATGTGAATTTTACCACAATACTTATTATCATAGAATAATTTGTGTTTCACACTTTTCTAAAAATTATCAGATATGTACCCCTCAGAGAAATTACTATCATATGAATAAATGAAGAAAATTTAATTTATATTAAATGTACACGAAATTGATTGCAATATACATGTACTTAATAAAAATAAATAAATAAGCGATTATTTATACATTAAACCATTACTAAATATATATTTCTTTCATTATACAGATATTTCAACAAGATGAACCAAAACAGCAGCAAACTTCAGAAATTAATGATCCGAATGATTCATCCCTAGCACATGTAGCGTTAACGAATAACACATATGTGAGTACTTATATGAGAAATACTAGAATTCGTATATGAAACGTAATTAGAGTAAATACAAAATGATTTGTCTTACTACCTACACTTTAACAAGTGCTTTTTACCTATATTATTGAAGAGAATCCTAACTGTGTCCATTTATTTCTACTACAGATGTGCTCTATTTGCTACAAACACTTCTTAAGTAAATGGAATTTAACAGAACATACAAAAACCTATACACATGAAAAACCTTACACTTGGAAAGATTACCATAAATGCTGTTTTCAAGGAGACGTGAATAAAAAATGCACACATCATCATATAAAGCATCGTCAGATATATGTAAACTTAGCGAAGATATTCAAAAATTAGTCAGACTTTTGTAGAATTTAAAAATAAAGGAAGATATTTAGGCTATTTATCCATCATATTTTCACAACACTTACCACAATATCTCAAACTTAAAATTTGGAAGACATACACACTGCTGAAAAGTAATTTTGTGATTCTTCTAACCAGTATGAATGTATAGATATTATTTTGCAGTGTATTCTTTGAATGCTCACATTAAATATTCTTTTATATGCATATATCGTTGTGTTTATTTTTCTAATACCTATTACATTAATGAAATACATAACATTTTAAGTGAAATAACACTCTCACAACTTAAAAAATGCATAAGAACATACAAAAAATAAGCAGATGTATGAAAAAATATGCAAGTTTACAAAATAATTTCATTGTTTTCTAGAAATATTAACAAAAAATATTTACAATATGAAAAAATTGCAAAAGTGAAAAGAAAAAACACAAATGTAAAAACAAAAACCACAAAGTGAAAAACTCATAACAAAGTTTTTGCAAAAAAATATTTACAACAAAATTTTTTTTTACAAAAACCAAAACTTCCAAAAATATTTTTTTCAAAAATTTTTTTTTTCAAAAACATTTTTTACAAAAAATTTTTTTTTCAAAATAAGTTTTTACAAAAGTAAAAAAAAGAAAATCACAACGTTAAAAAAAATGAAAAATTTTTGTTAAAAAAAGTGTAAAAAAATTGCAAAAAAATGTTGCAAAAATTTCAAAAAAGTTATGAAAAAAGTCTCAAAAATTTTGTTGTTTATTAATTACGTGTTGTTTGTTAATTACGTTTCATATACGAATTCTAGTATTTCTCATATAAGTACTCACATATGTGTTATTCGTTAACGCTACATGTGCTAGGGATGAATCATTCGGATCATTAATTTCTGAAGTTTGCTGCTGTTTTGGTTCATCTTGTTAAAACATCTGTATAATGAAAGAAATGTATATTTAGTAAAGGTTTAATGTATAAATAATCGCTTATTTATTTATTTTTATTAAATACATGTACAGCTCATATTCAAAATATTAGAATAATTGAGAAAAAGTAATAAGGAAAAATTATTTGTCATTTATTTATTTTTTATACTAAGTAAATGCAATTAAATTTCTTATAAATTAAATCTGGAATGTTTAGATAAGATTTTAACATTTATAAAATATAAAATACAGCACAATAAATTAGGTATACAGCTTCCTTAAACACACCAGAATATTAGAATAAAATTTAGATTGGTTCAAAATATTAGAATATTTTATTTTACGCAACAATATTACCTTATGAATATGAAATAAATGGTAGTTAATATTTTGTAGCATCCCCTTTAGCTTTCATAACAGCGTACAATCGATCTTGCATACTATATACAAGGTGTTTACAAACGTTTCTATCAATATTAGCCCAAATAGACTTTATACGTGCCACTAACTCAGTTTTACTTGAAGGAGGATTTTCTTGAAGTTTTTTCTTCCTTATACACCATAAGTTTTCGATGGGATTAAGATCTGGTGAATTTGGTGGCCAAGGAAGTACCTTAATGTTGCGTTGGCGGAACCAATTCTTAGTTGACACCGGGGTATGCGGGCACGCTAAATCTTGTTGAAAGATGAAATCATCGTCAAATAAATCTTCTGATGATGGAATCATGTAATATTCTAAAATTTGTTGATATATCAGAGAGTTAACCTTTTCGTAGACGATGCATAACTTTCCAGGTCCTTCTGCACTCATACAACCCCAAACCATGACACTAGCAGCAAATTTTACGGAACGTTTAAGGCATTCTTTATCAAATGCTTCTTGCTTCATTCTCCAAACTCGAATACCTTGATTACCATCTGAAACACAAAACATACTTTCATCACTAAATAATATATTTTTCCAATCTTCATTGCTCCATAAACTTCTTGATTTACACCAATTCAATCTTATACGCTTTTGTCTTGCAGTCATGAGAGGTTTTGTTTTCGGTACACGAGATTCAAATTTAAATTTATGGAGACGTCTTAATGTTGTCGATGTAGAAACTTCAACTCCTTCTTCTTTCCATTTTCGGTGCAAGAATCGCATACTTTTAAAACGGTTTTTCTTAACTATACGCTTCAGTTTCCTGTCATCTCTAGCAGATGTTTTTGGTTTTCGGCCACCATTTCGGCGATTATTTTGAAATTTTCCAATTTTTGAATATTGTGTTAGTATTTTACTAACGCTCGATTGCGAACAATGTAAATAATTCGCTATAAAACATTGATTTTTACCGTGCCGATACAAATCAACCATACGAAGTTTAGTAGATTCAGGAATATCACTCACACGGCCCATTTTAAGACGAAAAAGAAACAAACTGCAAAAAAGAATACTGATTTTAAATAAAATAGTCTGATTTTAATCAATGATGCCACCAGTTAAGAATTGGTAATAATTAAAGGAGAATTAATGTGAAATATTCTAATATTTTGAACCACTTGAATAAATATTCTAATATTTTGACTTTTCAAAATAATTTTTTTTGCAATTAATCTTTTCAAAAATGATATTAAATTTAAGATAACAAGTAAGTTTAATCAACAATAAGTTCTTAATAAAAATATCGTTTGCATATTTTCATTAAAAGACATTAAATTACCAAACGATATTTTCAATTTCTAAAAAAAAAGGTAATTATTCTAATATTTTGAATATGAGCTGTATATTGCAATCAATTTCGTGTAGATTTAATATAAATTAAATTTTCTTCATTTATTCATATGATAGTAATTTCTCTGAGGGGTACATATCTGATAATTTTTAGAAAAGTGTGAAACACAAATTATTCTATGATAATAAGTATTGTGGTAAAATTCACATAGCTTGGTTTCGGAAATAGGTTATTTGAAATATGAAATGTTAAACATAAAGATTGTATTTGTACATGCTATGTATAATCAAAAACTATAAATATATTATTATTAAAAAAAAAAAAAAAAAAAAAAAAAAAAAAAAAAAAACTCGATGGACGATAATTCAGATGCAAGATGAAATCATTAAGATCAAGTGCAAGATGAACCATATAATTTGATTAATAGTATGGAAGTGCTAACTCAAGATAAACCATGTATACTATATATCATTAAAACTATAAAGATAGTATTTATATTTTAAGCAACTTGATGCACGATAATTCAGAAGTGCGAGATGAAACATCTGGTGAATTGATTAAAAATATGAGGAGATTAGTTTTAATACATTAGATGATTATAGCAGTAAGAAATTTCGTGTAGGAGCAATGCGTACATGATGAAAATTGAATGGAATCAATTGACTTCAACTCCTGATCCAAGTTAGTATTTATCTCACGTGTGTAATGTGGAAATATAAAAGGTGAAGAATCAAGTTTGATGTAAATAAATATTGTGGTATTGGTTTAAAAACTAAAAAAGTATTGAATTTTACTGAATTAGAAAGCATAAAATTTGATTAAATAATGTGTTATGTAAAATATTAAGTTTAAATGTGATAAAATTATGAAAATCAGTTTGTAAACTCTCATTTTTATAAGTACTACTATGAAAATATTCTTTTAATATAGAATTTCTGCTTATTGATGAGACTAAAAAATTATATTTTTGTTAATTTTGAATATTTATTGAGTGTATGTAATACTAGGACTAAAATCTTACAAATTCGGTGATAAATTTTTCAAGAAATTGCGGTTTGTAATCCAGAAAAAGGTGTGATTTTAATAAATTTGTAAATATGTTCATTAACTTTTTTAGCTATTTCTCTAACTTGTCATTCATTTGTTAATTTTTGTAACTTTTGCAGAAAAAACATTTGAATTTTCGGTAATCTGTACTATTTTTTTGTTCAACAGTTGATTTTATAGATAATTAGTATTCTCATTCGAAAGTAATTTCACGTATGAGGTTATTAAATATTAAATATCTATTAATTTTCTTTACTGTTTCATATGATAGTAATATTTCTGAGGAACAGGTGTGATAACTACTAGACTTTGATTGACTTATTTTTCTGATAAACGTTTGAAAAGAGTTGTAAGTGTGTAATGATGAAATATCTATATACTATCGAGAGTCGATATTGATGTAGATAAGTATTTAATAAGAATAATAATAGATAAGTAATAGTCAATTCTTTGTTGAATTTCAAGAAATTGTGTGAGAACATGGTTTTTTACATTAAGTTTATGTAATTTCAGTTACAGTTTTTCGACAATCAACCTAAAAATGGATAATTATCATAATTAAAAGTTATGATGAAAAGATCTAAGCAATAAAAAAAGTTAAAAAGTTAAAAAGTTCGTCTAATGTTTGCTCTTATGATGTGAAAATTTCGAAAAGTTTGGTTTGAAATATGAAATGTTTGTAAAAATTAAACTTTGTATTCGTGTATGTTTTGTATTATTAAACTGTAAAGATAATATTCATATTTGGAAAATGTTGTTGGGTGTTTTAATAATTTTCTGATAAGTAGATAAAAACAGATGTTAAAATTCTGTACACCTAAAATATATAGGATCACGAATAAAGTTTGATGAAAATAAGTATTGTAAAAATTCAGAAATTTTGAAGTGTAAGATGAATCATGTCCTAATTTGATTAATTATATGGGTAGAATATCTCAGAGTAGTTTTAATATGTCAAGTGTTTAAAGCAGCAAGAAATGACTTTTTAGGTTTTCTAGAATAATAATAATAATAAAAATAATAAAAGTATACTTTTGTTGTAAGATTTCGAATGCAGTCAAGACGTGAAAAATATAAATATGAACCCTTTGTAAAAACATTCAAACTTTTTAAAAAGTTTAAGTTTAGTAATATATTGTAACAATATATGTAAATAAATGTATTTCAAAGTTGAAAATTTGTGTAAAAAATTGTCTTTTCTTGAAAATTGATATTTATTTTTTGTTTAATTAATGATACTTATTACATTTTTGTTCTTAAAAACTAAAATATGCGTTTAATTCTGTTAAAATTGATATATCCGTGTTGGAGATGAGAAAAAATATTGTAAAACTAATAAAATTTGTTTAAATTCGCCTTTTAATTCTTAAAATTAATATTTTCTATTGTTTAGGATATATACTTTTGAGGAATGTATAACCGGAAAATGTTAAAAAATCTTAGAAAATTGGTGTTAAAAATATTAAATACAGTTGCTTCAATATATCTTTTCGATATGTAAAGTGATTGTAGCATTTAGAAATGTACTTATGGGGAATGTATAATCGGAAAATGTTAGACAATCTTATAAAATTGGTGTTAAAAATATTAAATACAGTTGCTTCAATGATTTCAAAAACAAACTCTGTTAAAAAATTCTGTATGATTTCAAGTGAAAATAATCTGAACCTGAATACATGGTATTTAAAATACAAAATTCACGATTATGAACTAATGTTGAAAACATGGGTAACATTAAATATACAGCTAATATTTAATTATACATTAGAAAATTCTTAAAGTGTATCCAAATTTATTAAATATAGTATTGAATACAGTGAATAAGTGAAATATGTGAATAAGTATTGATATTTCTAGGTTGCTTTTGAAAATACTAGTATAAAATTATTCAAATTCGTCTTTTCTTTAAAATTGATATTTATTTTTCTTAAATTAATGATACTTGTTAAGTTTTTGTTGTTAAAATTAAAATATACGTTTAATTCTTCTGTTAGAAATCTATATTTCCAAGTTGCAGTTCAAAAGACTATTGTAAAACTAATCAAATTCGCTTAAATTCACCTTTTTCCCTTAAAAAATAATATTTTTATTATTTTGTTTAATTAATTATACTAATTATGTCTTCCAAAATTCAAATTTTGGGATATTGCGGTAATTGTTATGAAATTGGAGTGCATAAAATGTCTCTTTTTTTCTCCCAGACTTCTAAATATACAAGATAGAGAGGTCATTGCTTTGTCCATTTCCCTACCTGTGGTAGAAAATTCGGGAAGATGGGGGTGAAAAGGCATGGTGAGGGACTTCCAAGGAATAAGTTTTGGTTTCAATATGACGTCACAAGAAGCAGGTGTTGTTTTCATATTTGTGTGTGCGTTGAATATTTACTGAAATGTGTTCGTTTATGCATTAAAATTCTACTTAGTTAGTATATAAAAGTATGATGAAATTTCCATTTAGAGTAAAAGTTAACCAAATTCGTTTAATTCTTTTTTTTTCGTTAAAAAATCATTAGTTTCCTTTGTTAATTGTTCAATTATCGAAATTCTTTGAGGTAACGACTGTTCAAAAACTAAAAAATATGTTTAAATTTCTATTTTAAGTTGTGTATCCTGATTTTATATTTAAAAAAAAAATATGAAGAAGTCAGTTAAAAATTTAATATTTTCCGTTGTTTTGCTTAATAAATAATGTTCATGAAGGAAATGGTTGTCCAAAACTGGAATGCATGCTTAAATTTCTTTCTATCAAATTGGTATTCTGAAGTTTGAGTTGAAAAAATCGTAAGAAATAAGTCTTTTTCTATAAAACTTGATATTTTCCATTGTTTTTTACTTAATTAACGATACTCATTAAGATTATAGCTATTGAAAAACTAGAATGCATGTTTAACTTTCAACTTGTAAGTCGATACACTGATGTTGCAGTTGATAAAAATCGTAAGAAATCAGTCTTTTTCTATAAAACTTGATATTTTCCATTGTTTTTTACTTAATTATCAATACTCATTAAGGATACAGCTGTTGAAAAACTGAAATGTACGATTAAGTTTTCTCTCTTAAGTTGATAAAAATCGTAAGAAATCAGTCTTTTTCTATAAAACTTGATATTTTCCATTGTTTTTTACTTAATTAACGATACTCATAAGGGTTATAGCAGTTGAAAAACTAGGATGTACGTTTAACTTTCAACTTTTAAGTCGTTACATTGATCATATAGTTGATAAAAATCATAAGAAATCGGTCTTTTTCTATAAAACTTGATATTTTCTATTGTTTTTATTTAATTAATACTACTCATTAAGATGTCTATCAAGCAAAATTCAAATATATGTTTAACTTTCTTGTGTTAAATTGATAATCTCATCTTGTAGTTGAAGAAATCTAAATAAAATGGTTAAAAACTGAGATTTTAATTGTTTCGCTTAATTAATAATACTCATTAAAATTACGGTTGTTCAAAATTCAAATATAAATTTAATCTTCATCATATAGTATGATTCCGAGTTGAGATGTGATTGATAATATTTTTAATTAGGGAAGGTTGTTCACCTATCCTGTTATAATAGAATGTTCCTTTTTTCCACAAGGGGGCGTTCGTGGAGGGGGATGCATGGTGCCGTCCCGCCGCCGCCCCCGCCGCTCCGCCGCCGCATGAGCTTAAACTGTTGTTTTCCTGCTACTGATCAGAAACCCCAAGTTATTAAAAAATACCGGTAAACGACAGTTATCTTTAGTTGATATTCCATTTTCAATGTTGTAATTTTCTGTCTTTCTTTTATAGGTGAGTAATATATTTTTATAATTCAAAAATTCAACAAGAAGAGTTTAAGTAAATGGTAAGAAAATTTAAGCTTTATTTATTGTGTTTTACCGAATGAATCTTAATTAATTAAAACATTTTCCAGAAATTATATTTTTAATAGCAAACAGTAAAAGTTCTCTATTGCAGTGCATTTTAATTTGACCTTCCTGCTGATTACCAGCATAAAATATTTCCATTGCTCTTTCCAAAACCGATGCGAGATTAAACTAGTCGTTGGAGCCACCGTAATACTTACTTATAATGCATATACATATCATAAAATATGAAAATAAAACACATGTAAAATATTTAAAGAATGCATTGAAAATCCAGAATAAAATTTAAACGTATATTTAAAAGTTGTTAATAATACTCTTTTACGGAATTGCGGAGACTACTTGATTATGCCGTCGAATAATTTCAGGAAATTGTTAAATAGCTAAACTACTCGTAAATTATACAAATTGGCATAATTTTTATTTTAAATAACAAACAAATAAGAATAAATAAGAACAATAAGAACAAATAAATCGGCATAAGATTATTAAAAATACAAATGAAACGTCGAATTAAAAATCACTTGATGATGTAACAAACACGTGTAACTTATTTAATGTCAAGTGAATGTGACATTTATAGTAAGTCGTTATTGGCATCTAATCTTATAATTTGGCAATAGTTTTTTGTTCGACGAAATAATCAAGTAATACCGAATTGCGTAAAAGAAACATTCTTATAACTCCAAATCATAATAACTAATAGTTTTCTGCATCGGAATAAACATCTCTTGTTCAGTTAAAATATATATTTGAATGAAATACAAGATCACGAACAAAATCGAAGAGTGTAAAAAATATGATTAAAAATATCTCGGCAACTAATTATCCTATCGACTTCATTCTTTATGCAAAATTTATGTTTTTTATTGTGTTTTACTTTCACTCCTTAAAATAAAAATAAAAAAATGAAATTTTTTATACGTTTTTCACCAGAATATTTCGAGAGTAAGAAAAAAAAATGGTTTCGGATAATCGAAGTTACTGATAGTCAGTATGCTTCTTTCCATTATTACATACTAAAAACACTCCAAATTACAAGTCTCTATCTCCTTTTGTTCGAGAGATAGGGCGTTTACAGACAAACAGACGAAGACCAAAAAAAAAAAAAAAATTTCTAAAAATCTTTTCAACTTTTTTTTCTAAAAACTTTTTTTTTTCTTTTTTCCCTTCTTTTTCTATTTAATATACGTTTGTTTCTGTATGCAAAGGTGGAATTTTGTAATAGATTTTTAACGCACTGTCTAATATTGTATAATTATAGTTATGTACAGTGGTATGTTTCGATGATAATACAACATTTTATTAACATGTTAAGACCTTAATAAGTTAATTTTAAAGCATTTTGCCCTTAGCTCGTCACAGGGGATAAATCACCAAATGATTGTTTTGATTACAATTACATACGCGTTACAGCATATGGATCTAATTATAATAAAGATGGATCTAATTATTCATCAAAACCGCTCGCCAAAAAAGGAAAATTGATTGATTAACGGAATTAATGTTTCCTCTCTCAATCTGTGCAAGATCCGGTGATATCTTACATTATTCGATTTAATCCTAAAGTTCCAGGAATATGAGGTAATCAATACATTAAATTATTTATTCGTAACCTCGTTCACTTGAGATTTTTAAAGAAACAAGTATTTCCAATAAAGAATATGAAAAGTTTAAATTACATAGAATGTTGCTACTATAAAACTATGTTTCTGAACTCGCAGAATACATTTAAACAATCTTCAAACGAAAAATATTCAGAGAAGCAGCAAATATGGATCCCAATTCCTAAGTAACTTCAAAAGAATCTGAGTAGTTTCTCAAACTGGCTAATTATTCATTTGCTGTTTGCATATCAAGTATGGTACCTGTGTTTTTAAGTTCCTACTTACCATCCGTATTATATTAATTCTAGTTAAATTAGTATTTTTTTTTTTATCAATTAGATCTTTATTGCTTTTATACGCCTACTGGACATTGCATTACACAATGAATATCATTAAAATACCTTATCAGATACTGTACGCAGCCCTTGGTTTTATATTAGTACAAATTGTCCGTGTTTTTAAAGGTTAATAATAAGTGAAAAGGTTGATTCACTTTTTCAAAATATGTTTTTCATTCCATTCAGGAGAGGATTAAAATATTAGACATTAAATAAATTTTAAATTTGAGCGGATACAATTAATTTCTATTTTTTTTTTTTTTTTTTTTTTTTTTTTGGTCTTAAGAATGTATGATCCTTTAAGTGCGATCTCATCTTGACGTTATAACATTTTTATTACGGCACTCGTCTGATAATCGAAATTCCGCTATTTCCTTTCACGCATTACCTGTCTGGAGAACCTCGTGATGCAGTGAATAAGAATGCGGAAAAATATTGAGACCGACAGACGTCCCAAACAGCAATACTGCGCATTCGAGAAAACTTTCACAACATAATCGAAAGGTCGTCGAGGTTTTGACCTCTTGTCAGGCCAGTCGGCAACATTCCTGTGCGTTGTATGTCCTACCGTTATGTTCCATCGTGTTTTTCTGGTTTCTTTTCATTTTTTATTTATTAATGTTCGGCGAAAGTTTATGCATTTCTTTGCAGGAGAATCCTATTTGGTTGTGAGAGAAGAAAAAGGTTACCCATTCCTCCAAGTTAAATATTATGTAGGACATGGCTAGTTGTGAGAGTGAGTGAGGTGGGATATCAGATAGAAAAACGATACCGAGCGGCTCTAACCTCGTTTCTTTTTTTTCAAAGCTGCCTGGACAACATGTTGCCCAAGACTAACCGAAAACGTGAGGAGATTATTTGCACTTTAGAATTTTAAATTAGAACTAATATCGGTGGGAAAGTTTCTTCCCGTTTATTTTGGAATATTTATAATCGAAAGATAATTATATTTAAATTTCAGACATTTTAAAGGAAAAAGTAGACATAATTGGTAATTAATATAATAAATTAGGCGTTTCGGCCGAAAATTTATACCTCAACAGTGCTATACAACGCAAAATCACGGAAGATGAGATGAACAACTACCAAACTGAAAACATGTTTAAAATGCTTAATTATTAAGTTAAATTTGCAACAGAAAATAGTATTCATATGAGTGTTACTTCGTTACTTGGTTTGCTAGTAAGTCACACCAAGGATTCAAGTAATATCTGGCTTTTGTAGCTACTGCAATTTATTTTAATGATTTTAGTATTCGCAAGATCGAAGGCGTGGTCAGTCGTCACAAACATGGACAACTATTTTTGAATTTTAAGGTATTTTGTTTTAAAAGCCTGTCTATGCTCCTGAAGTGGTTTCCAGGGTAAGGCTTGTTTCACCGATGTATATTGAACAGCAATATTTACAGGGGATTCGGTAAACTAAGACTATGCTTCTGGCTTTGTGAATACTAAGATCATTAGATTACATTGTTGTGGTTACAAAAACCGGGTAATTCTAGAGTCATGGTATACGAATTTAGCCAATAACCCAAGTGAAAAAGTGGGTCAAATCCCATCTGAATAGCGTGTAATTTTAACTTGGTAGTTCTTAATATCATCCATCGTGATTTTTCCTTGTATAGTACTGATGAGGGATGAATTTTCGTCGGAAACGTCCACTTTATGGACAATATTCCTGTGACGTAACATAAAGAAAACTGGCGATTTTCATAGTCTCAAACTGAAAAAAAAGAAAAGGCTCCATTTCTTTATAGATTATTAGCTGGAAACAAATGCTAAACTATTTATATTCTATAAATTGTAAATGAAATTTCCTGTAATCATCTGCATGCAGTAAGTACGATAGACAATATTCCTGTGACATCACCTGGTAGAGTATAGCGTGGGTCAAGTTATAACTAACCCAAACCCGAAAATTCTGTTTCAGTACAATAACCCAAAAATTCTGTTTCAGTTCAGTCGAAAACCGAAATAAAAAATAAATTTATCATCCTGGAAACGATTTTTTTTCCAGATATCAACTCGAAACCCGACACATTGCTACCTAAATCCGAAATGAAAGAAAATTAAACCTAATTTTAATATAATTCTGGAAAAATAGCTTAATCTTTAATATCAATTTATCCACACACACAAACACGCACATATATATATATATATATATATTCGCATTAATGTTCAAATATATAATTTTTAATCCGAAAAAGATATTTCAAAGTATTTTTTAGGTAGATTTCGTATGAAATACTACGTATTGGCGTCGTTCCCAAGTTGGAATTTCAGAAATTTTTTTGTAGATGTACACTAATCATGACTCCTAGATCCAAAAACTACTATCAGTAAAAATCTTTATCTATCTATCTATCTATATCACTTTTTTATGAACACGATAACTTCTATAATTCTGCTCAAATCTCTTCCAAACTGATACATAAAATCAAGGTGCATAAAGTCTCGATGAAGTTTGCTAATGGGCAAAATCGGACCAAGGGAATAGAAATAGGGAGGGTTTTTGTAAAAACCGAAAAAAACCTCATAACATCTTAGTTAAAATAGATATCGTATCAGTTTAAAGTTTATAATGCTTCTAAAAAATGGGCCAAAAGTTTACGTATGACAGTTTTGTGATAAATATGAAAATGGGCTCAAGGGGTGAAAAAAAAAAAAAGGTTTTTGGGAGAAATTTTTTTTTAATTTTGTCAATTCTCAAGATATCAAATCAAATTACTTTTATTTTTTATAAATGTCCTTATTATTATCTAATACTTTTGTACTTATTGTACTTACAAATTTTTCATAAGACCAACTTTTATCGTAAAAAAATTAAATAAATAAAATAAATAAATAAAATAATAATAAAAACGAAAACAAAAACAACAAGTTGGAAATTGCACGTGAAGCGTAGCAAATTAGGTGCGTTCGGACGATAACGAAGTTTTAAAAATATTACGTTCATATATCAATCTCATAACATTGTAAATAGTGAACTACAATTAAAACGCTCATCAAACAATGTTCTCCCTATACCATTATGTAATGGAATACTTTTGTGTGGCCTTGTAAATCAATAACAAATGTTCTTTGCACCACAAATTATGTAAGATGTATATTATAATATGTACTTTATAGTTGCATATAAATTTTATTAAGTTCGCATGAGTGTAACACGATTAAAATGCATTTGAAACATTTTTCCCCATTGACCGTAATGTAATGGAATACTTTTGATTGTCCCTGTAATTGATCTATGCATCCGATTTTCATAAAATTTGTAATAACTCGAAAATATTATGCAATAATTATGTATTTTAAATTTCAAACGTATAGAATATATTTGAAACTTTTTCCCCATTGACCATAATGTAATTGAATACTTTTGATTGTCCCTGTAATTGATCTATGCACACGATAATCAAAAAATTTGAAATAACTCGACAGAATTATGTAATAATTGCGTATTTTAAATTTCAAACGATTAAAATGCATTTGAAACATTTTTTCCCATTGACTGTAATGTAATGGAATACTTTTGATTGTCCCTGTAATTGATCTATTCGTCCGAGTTTCATAAAATTTGAAATAACTCGAAAAAATTATGTAATAATTATGTATTTTAAATTTCAAACGTATAGAATATATTTGAAACTTTTTCCCCATTGACCATAATGTAATTGAATACTTTTGATTGCCCCTGTAATTGATCTATGCACACGATTATCAAAAAATTTGAAATAACACGACAGAATTATGTAATAATTGCGTATTTTAAATTTCAAACGATTAAAATGCATTTGAAACTTTTTTCCCCATTGACCGTAATGTAATGAAATACTTTTGATCGTCCCTGTAATTGATCTATCCATCCGATTCTCATAAAATTTGAAATGACTCGACAAAAATATCTAATATTTATGTATTTTAAATTTCAAACGATTCGGTTGGGTAGTTTTTGCGTTGTTATATGCGGACAGACGGACGGACAGACGGACGGACGGACAGACGGACGGACGGACAGACGGACGGACAGACGGACGGACTGAACGACAACTATAGGTGCTACGTATTATATAATTACGAACGCACCTAAAAACGGAGGTTGAAAAACAAAAAAATCCATACCATCGCAAATTCCTAAGGTATCAAATCCGATTAAATTTATTTTACATCTTCATAATAATATTTACAACTTTTATATTGACAAGTATTTTATAGAACGAATTCTTTATAGTGAAAATAAATTAAACAAAAATAGAAGTTAAAGAAAAAAATCTCAAATCCAAACTGATTATGTTCTGACTGATTTTTAAATTCATTTTTGATGTCAAACGCATCCAGATGGCAGGTTCTTTTATTTAGAAATAATATATAATGTGACGTATTGGCCAGTTTTTTGATAAAAGTAGAATATACTTCAAAAAATGCTAGCAAAATGGGATTTTATGCAAAATTTCCCGAAGCAATCATGATTGAAGAATAAGGATGTATTCAAATAACAAATTATTTCATGACTAATTTTCAAATTCAGTTTTGTTTTCAAACGTTTTCAGTTGGCACTTTCTCTTATTTAGGAACTAAATAAACTGCCGTGTTTGTTGATTTTTTCATAAAGTCAGAATATATTTCAAAAAATGCTGTCAAAGGGGGCATTTGAGATTAATTTCTTTAAGATGATTCGTATAAAACCTGCTTTTATAGAAAAATGAAATTAAATATTGTTGAAAAGCGGCCAAATAAGGTTGCTAAACTGGATTTATGTCTAAGCATATTTCATTTTTTGTTGTTGAAAGGAACACTTAACTTCGAAATCTACCTCCGCCTGTAAGCCAAGCCGAACAGGGATTTTTTTTAACTGTTACATAACATGAATACAAGCCTCAAAAGCTCAACCAGAACCCGACCACATCCCGAAGCAATTAAAATAGACCCCTCCCCCTACCCCCCCCCCCCAAAAAAAAGAGAAGAAAATATAAAAAATAACGTCAACTGCAGGGTCGCGCCGGATTCGGGTAAAATCGGACAACGTGACCCGAAGCAGGATACCACGACCTCAGCAACATTTCTCAACAATGAACAACGAAAGAAAGAAAAAAAAAATTCCACATAAAGCAACAAACACTAAAATAGTTCATTATTTTGTATTTTAAATTACTCTTTTGCATGTCATATAAACAACTCAAATCCATCATTTAGTCACAGCATTACAAAATGCCTGCATTCTGTACGTCAGAATTTAGAAAACACAACAGAATTTCAATTACCTTTTCAGAGTGTTCACGTGAAAAGTAAGACAAAACTTTTGGACCAATATAGGTCAACGATGACAAGTTGCATTGGCAAACAAAACAAGAAAAAAAAAAAAAAAAAGAGAGAATCTCGCTGAAAAATTGTAATTAAAAGTTATATTTGACGCCCTTAGGCTCGTTATAAGATCACAGTAAAGTGAATTTGTATGCTTGACATTGAATTTTCGTTTCTCTTTCTTTCTCCGAGGCTTAAAGTACTAAAACTGTGTTTCAGAGACAATCTTTAATCCCCTTTAGGCTTCTAGGGGAAAAAAATAAGTTGAAGAAGGCAAATTATTTAGAGTAAGTAAACGTAATGAATAAATTAGATATATATGTATTTTTTTATGTACATAACAGTTTAAAAATAACACAAACCAAATTTAGTTCTGTTTCTTTTAAGGAAACTAAAACATTTCAACGATGACTGAGGAAACCTGTAATCGGACAGCTTTTGGCAATTACGCTTGACAAATTCTTAGTGAAAAGTTTTAAATCAACTACTTGTTTTCGTTTTCCAAGTCTAAAATTTTAGGAAACAATAAAGAATAATGAAACATGCAGTGCTCAGAGTTGCAGTCGTAAAAAGACCAGAGGGTATACGTTATAGACAGAGAATATACACTAAACTCATGAACGTCATGTCTAGACTACACGGTGTAGATGTAAAAAAACAGTGATTATACTCTCTAAGACTCTAAGTAGACGGTATACGCTCAAGGCAGAGGGTGTACTCTGGAGTGTATACACTGTAGCTTACTTAAAAAACAGAGGGTATACGGTGTTCCTTAAAAAAAACCCAGTAGTTATTCGGCGTATATCCTCGTATGCCCTACACTACATCCCCGGCTAATACTTTATTTAAAAACAGAGAATATACGAAATTTCTTTAAAAATAGATAAATAAAAAATAAAAACAGAAGATATACGACTTATACCCTTCACTACACCAATAGCTATATACTTATTGGTATATTTAAAATTTAAAAAGTTTGGATAAATTAAACTTCGATGTTGAAATTTCTGTCTTATATCTCTCTAAACAAAATAAATGGTTTTGTTTTTCAAAAGCTAGATACAAATTTTTGGAATTTAAAAAAAAAGATAGCTTGAAAATTTTTATATGTTTCTGAAGAGTATAAGATATTTTCCAGAATTAGAATTTCATTTTCCTATGTAATTAATGTTTTTTCAGCTTATTAATGTTTTTTTTTTCATTAAGGATCTATTTATATTTATGGTATAGCTATAAAGTTTTTCTGAATAAATACATTGATAATAATATTTTCTTTAATTTAGTGTAGACATACATTTTAACGTTTAGGTAGCTCCGCATTCTTTCCTTTTTCGAGATGCCGGAGCTCTTGCTCAAAGTGTATATTTTTATGTATATTTTAATATAACGAAAACTACGTTGCCAGTTACTGTCGATTTTTTTTCTACTTACGTATTTCAGTTTTTAACAATGACCTTAACATTAGCTAGTTTAAAGAAGTAACCCCTCCCCCCAACTTCCCCAGAGATGCACACACTACACACATGCAGAAAGAAAAATCGAAATTTGTGATTTGTTTTTCAGTTACAAAAAATCTTATTTTCTATCATCAGTTTTATAAGGAACGTTGCAAAAGGCTTATAAACTGATGTTTTTTGAAACAAACAGAAAACTCTTATTTGTAGGTTATTATACTCCTTGATTTTTTTAATGTTTTGATTAAATCACTATTTAAGATTTATCGTCTGTTTATTTTTATTATTTTTTTTTCATTTTTGCATGTTTTTCTGTATTTTCAAGTGGTTGTTAAAAATAATTTACTATTTTATGCACTTTGAGTCGAAACAAAAAGTCCAAACAAAATCTTCAAATTTTTGTCCTAGGGTATACTACTTCAGGGCTGTCACAGGCAACTATTTTTTTATTCAATCTGGCACTACTTTCTGAAAACAAAAATTTTTGACTCGCAGTTTGGCAATATTTGCAAGAGACATCTACTGAAAAATCTACTTTTCTAAAATAGTGGTTCGATTGGAACAGTAAAATAGTGGCAGCCTTTTTGTTCTTCACACTTTTATGTCACTAGTATATGCCTCATTATTATTATACAGTATTTGTATAATTTATCAGTGCAAGCTTCTGTATACATTCTATGTAAATTAAATATATCCACCATTTGCATGCAATCTAAAAGTGAGGCCAGCATAATAAACTTTTCTCTAAGGCTATCGAACAATATAAAATTAATTCTCAAAAGAAACTTTTATCTGATACGCTACTGAATAAATACTAAAAGAAGAAATTCAATGCGTATGTCAAAAATAGAGTTTTCCATCTTAGTTCTGAACTAAAGAGCATAGAGACCAGAATAATTAAAGCTCATTCCTAATTTAATTATTTCAAAAGAATCGCCGTGAAATTTCGGGTTTCCACCAGAGAATATATTACACGGTTCATGAAGAAATACAATATTTTGATTACTATTGATTTCCAATTCAAATTTTGATATTATGCATGCTCATGAACTTTCTTTTGCCTTACTGATTCATGCATGAAATAAAAAAATTGATTGGTTGCTTTTGAATGAACCCAGATATTGACTAATCGATCGTGTGCCCCATACAGTTATATTTCGTACATCGTTCAATGACTTGGCAGTAACAGTAGAGATAGGTGAAGATGTGGGCCAATGATAAGAAAGTGAAAATTCTTTATTATTACTGGCTATTCTAACGAATTACAAGCCCATTGTCTTTTTCATTCAATAACTTTTATTTTTCTAAAGGACGCTTATAATATCTCGATTGATAAAGCGGGTTTTTTTTTGCTTAGTTAATTTAATTATACTATTATACTATCTATAAATTTATAAAGAAATATCTTTTCTATAATATGGTTTTTTTTTTTTTTTTTTTTTTGCTAGTTTGTAGTGAGTAATCACTGGGACTATCGAATCGACTTCAAAAGTAATGATGTACATATTGATGGTAACAGTCTCTGTTCCAATGTAGGTTATGTATTATAATGTTGCTACTCGCTGTATTCAACTGGATTCTATTTTTTTTCGCTTAGTTTACTTATTTTTATATTATAAAGCAATAACGTTCGTTTGCTGTTTGTATGCAATAATCTCTGGAACTATCAAATCGATTTCAAAAGTTGTGATGTGCAAATAAATGGTAACAGTCTTCGTTCCAACATAGGATGTATTTTATATTGATGTCATTCACTATATTGAACTCAGTTATATTGCAGCATCTTGAGTCGGCGTGATGCCCCGTGTGATGCGGCACATACGCGTTTAAATGTTAGTTCCCACATAGCAATTTTAGTTTGCAGAAAATTTGCAGGTCTTTTTTTGCAAACCTGCAAAGTTGCAGCAAGTTCAGCATGACGATATTGAAAGTTCATAAGAAGAATGCAGCAAGAGAACGTAAATGTCGTTGTCACGACACTTTGAACTTACAGCTAACTTGTCATTGAAGTTACATTCATGCTTATCAAATTTATTGCAAATTAACGCCAAACAAGTAGAAAATTTAGTTCTGTCATGACTAAAGTGCTGCAAATCCGTTGCCAGATAGTAGAAAATTTAACTTTGTCTTGTAAAAAATACTGCAAACTTATCGAAATGTAGTAATCTTGTCATGCTATACTGTTCTGGTTACTACTGTTACAATATAAGTTTAACTTTTCAGGTCTCTTGATGTATACACACTGAAATACGCACTGTCAGAAGGCTCATGCATAGTTTACAAACAACCTTTTATATTTGAACCTTTAAATTCGAGTTTTTTAAAAAAAATATTTCACAAGTATAGCGTTTAAAAAAAGCGTCATATAGCTCGATAAAATTGATTGAATGATTATTAAAAAGTTCAAATAAAATTGCTCTTGAAATGTTGAAAACGATACTATAAATCGACCAACTATTTCCCATTATTAATTATAAATATGTATATTCAAAATGTGTTATTTTATTTGAAAGTTAATCTTAAAAAGCAATGATAATAGCATTTTGTTATTCATATATGATTGATAGTGACCTTTATGATTTATCCACTTTTCCGCAATTATAAAAGTGGGGCAAAGATGAATAAATTATTATTTATTTAAAATAATATTAATTTCACATATGTTTCAAGCATAATTATGTCGATGAGAATAATTATATACATTTGATTCCTTGCAGCACCATTGAAAAACAAGCCTTATATATCTGAAAACAACTGTTCTCGATTTCCTGCATTAATTATACGAATTTCGGAATAGGGACTCTTTTGGCTACAAAAAAAGATTTGTTTGTTTCATTTTTTGAATGTCTGACATTTTGTAAATGTTCTCTTGGAACTATTTTGAAAAATTTAAACACACAGACACATTAGAATATATAGCGATTCTTTTCCCATAGCTCACGAACGAGTGAAACTTGTTGCAAAACTTTCAATGCGTTTTTTTTTTCTTTCTTTTTCTTTTTTTTTTTTTTTTTTTTTTTCCCGAAGTAATGTATTTTAGATTGCTACTGAAAATAATTTGGCAACCAATGTTTTTTTTTTTTTTTTTTTTTTTTTTTTTTTTTCTCTGCATGTTTAATTCGTTCGTCTTTACATCAAAAATAAAATAAAATAAAATAAGCGAATAGGATACAATTATAAGTGGCGATCTTCTAAGATGCGATTTTTCTCATTTCTTTCCGATTTCATCGTATCCAGAATATATGTAGAATTTTTAAAGTTTTCGCTTATAATTTCAATGAGAATAATGTCAGAGTTTCATTTGCTTTTTCCGCATTTATAAAAGTGGGGCACCGTTACTTAATAATAATAAATGTTAATTTTACAAATATTTTAAATATGAGTTTTCTTGATGGGTATAATTACATAGCTTTCGCTTCCTAGGTCACTCAAAACCAATCCCACTTTCTCTGAACGCTGCAGTTTTCGATTTGCATTGTAATTACTTGAATCTCATTAAGTTCGTCCCATCTCTGGTTATTTCAACTGTGTGTACATATTTGCCATAAAGATAAGCGAAGAGAAAAAAAAATAGGAATGAAAAAAAAAAAAAAATGCGAAGTAATACAAACATAAAGGGCAAATCGTATTTTTTGACTTCCCTGGTATGGCCTCCTTCGATCCGGTTTCCTGCAGTAAAACTGGGTCGATGGTAAAGCCTTCCGATGTGGTCATTGTTTTTGAGTAAAGGCGAGCGGAGTTGTTCTTTTTAAATTCTGAAGTCGTGAGATATGCTTTATCGAAAAAGATTTTACTACGTCCAGAGATGTGTTATGGTGTAATACAGGTTCTTCGCCTTACTTGTTGAATTCTTTAGAGTTATACTATGAAGGAGGAAGAGGTTTACACAATAACTAAGTTCTAAGAAAGGAAATGTAAAAATTTATTTCCTTATAATACAGTTGAACTTACTTATAGCGAGGTCGGAAATAACCAAAATTCGGTTTTAACGGCTAGGAGAAAGGAAATGATTGACCAATGAGAGTTATTAAAAAGAAATGTAACATATAAGTGTGTTCAATGGCACATATAAAAACGAGTTTTATATGAACTTGTACAAATCAATTAAAACACACATAAATAAGCCTGCATTCAACGATTAAAGATGTATACAGATATTCTTTGGATATTCATACGATAAATATAATCAATCCAACTGGCGCGGCGTGAAAAAATAACCAGAGCCAGAAATCGAATCCAAGACCACAACGTATTAGGCTGTTGCTCTACCACTGAGTCACTCTGGCCGATGCCTGGTTCGGAAAATTTTCACTAATAAACCAAGTTGAGGAAAGTCATCAGCCATCTATTAGGCAATCTTGGATGACAGTTTGAATATGTTTTATAAGCTGACTATGGACGGATTTCATTATTCTATCGATCTACAATGTACATCAAAACACACATACATAAATAAATAACGCGTGCATTCAACAATTAAAGATAGTATATACAGATATTCTACACACATGCCTGTAGACTATACCTTTCATTGTACATATAAAATTAACGATAAAATTAACGATAAAGCATATTATCGACATTTCGAACTGCTTGTTTCGAACTACTTATGCAGTCGTGATTAAAAAATTGTTTTTCACGGAGATAGATAGAGGAAGCAGAGTACCGTTGACGAAAAATTCTCCATTCTACTTTTCCAAAATGTTCATTTATTTTATCTAACTTACAAATTATAGATTTTATCATTATTTTAAAATCATCAGAGGTTAAAAAAAAAAGGGTTATCTAAGAAATTTTGAAATCCAGTGAGAGACCATAGACCTCTCTTGCTAGTGTCTTGATGTGTTAATGAGTAACATAAGTTCTCACCTTTAGTTTTCAATTTCATGTAACTTATATTGTGAATGAGACAAAAATAAATAATTTTTAAGAAAGAAAATGGAAATTTTATTTTCTAATGATGCAGTGAAACTTGTTTATAACGAGAACTCAGTTTTAAAAAGTAAAAAAAGAAAGGAAATGGCTAGTCTAACATAAAATGTACATTGCAAATAAGTTTTGTGTTGAGAAACTTGAACCATAAAGCGAACATAAATTTCCAGATCTCATAGAAAAAAAAATATTTTTTTTCTCATTCATTTCAAATTTGTGAGCCTTATACTATTTTTACAGCCATTGAATAATTAAATGCAACGATTCCGATTCCCTAAAATGTACCACTCTTTTAAATATTTGCTCAAAAATACAGAATTGAAACAGAGTTTTGATGCAAATTTGCTAGTACTCAGCTCAAAGTATTAGAAGATTTATAGATTAAAGGTTGAAATTCGTGATTACATCGAATATTTTATTCAGGGAAATACATTTTTTGTAAGAAGAAGAAAAAAAGTCACTCTATGTATGCTTTGTGATGAAATAAGGATATCTCGAGAAAATTCAGTAATCAACATTCTTTTTTACTTTTTTTTTTTTTTTTTTTTTTTTTACTGAACTGACTTAACTTGCAAGTAATAAAAAAGTACAAAAAACACATAATTTCTTTTACTTGAGTTTAGTGAAAATTATAAGAAAATTATGTAGAAAATAAAGTAAAACAAACAAACAAAAAACCCCCCTTTATTTTAAAGTAAATATAGTAATTTAATGTATAATAATAATTTGATTTTCAGATAGTTTTTTTAGAAAAACTAGTTTAGTAAATAAGTAGTTAGAACAATTTCTGCAAAATAGTAGATTAATTAATAATGAAAATATCACAATTTTTATAAGAACAGTGTAAATAAATGTATCGTGATCCTACTGGTAGCAGAGAAGTGTTTTATAATTTCATATTTTTCGTAACAGGATAAAAACTTGGTAAATCTAGGAAAATGGCTATTTTTTTTCAGTGCACCGTGAAGTAAACAAGTTCTAATGATTTTATAAATGATTAAAAATCTAGAAAAAGATTAAGGTATGGACACATGAGGCACTAGACCAAAAATCCTCAAATTTTTTTACAGCGTGATAATCTACAAAAAAAGATTTTGGAATTTCCTGATTCCCCAACAGAGTAGTTTTGTTGTACTATAACAAGGCGGAACCAGGAAAATATTTTTTTTCCCTTTCAAAATTCTGCACTTATTTCAAAATTGTTAAACCAGTTTAGATTTAAAAAGAAAAATGATACAGATTATATATATATATATATATATATATATATATATATATATATATATATATATATATATATATATATATATATATATATATATATATATTAATTGATATCATTTTTAAATTGAAATTAACTTTTATTTGAATAGATAGTGAAAATAATATTATGTCTGAAATGTATTTTCATTGAAAAATTCAAGAAATACAAACTTATTTCAAGATATTTAAGATATTAAATAGTTGATATTAAAAATAGTTATGAAGATATTAAATAGTTTAATTTAGAGAGGGAAAAAAAGGTCTCTCGACTGTTACATAGAGTAGAGTTCCATTGACGTAATCGAAAAAATTCTTTTGTATATTTTGTAATTTGATTTAAAGTAGAAATACAGGTTTTAAGTTATTTTCTTAGGATGGCGATTAAAACTTTTGATAAAGACATTAAAAACAAAATGTTTTAGCGAGAAAAATTATATTTCTGCAAGTATTTATTTTAATTCATAAAAATGAAATGTTTTTAAATCAGTTTGTCAAAACAAAGCCATTATTGTGTAAGTTTAGGCAAATAACGTCATTTTTACTAGCTCCTTAATTCGAAGCCAAATCATGAAGAATGTTGAAAAAATCGTGAAATATTTTGGCAAATAAAGTTACAGAATCTGTGCATTTTTATTGGGAAAACTTTTGATTTAAAATACAAATATAAATTTTTATTTAAAATATCGTATTTAATAAATTATTATTATAATAGCTTTTGATAGGTTTTTTTTTTTTTATCGAAAGGATCGAATAATAGCATGCAACTCAAAAGAAAAACATTGGTTGCCAAGCAAATAGCATTAATAAAAATAGATGTTTGTATTTCTATGTGTGTGATGTCTGTAAGCGATGGTTAAAATTTTTTATCATAAGTAAAGATCTGAACATTTGGATGAGAATAGACGAAGTGTGTCCAAATGTAGCTGAAGTTCAGATTTTTTATTTTTTGTTAATTAGCCGAGAATTATTATTATTTTTTTAAAAACACAATGAACATCGCAAAATGGCTGAAGCCAAAAGTTATATTTGCCATTGTAGGCTTACTTGTGTTGATTTTTATTTGAAAATCTCAAATATTTCAACACTGATTTTACATATATTTAATATTATTATCACGGCAGCGCCTCCCTTGCCAGCTATCAATACATAAATATGGAATTTTGTTACACAAAAAAAGTTTTTTATGTTTCTTTTCAAGAATATGGTATCTCTTCAACGCCCATAAATAAACTTACATATATTTTTTCAAACTGATAGGCTCTATTGTATCATTTTCACTTTAAAAAAAAAAGAAAAAAACTAATAAGAAACAATTTTTTATAAAAAAGTACATATTTCAAGTAAAAGGCACACAAATTCAAAATCGCATCACGGCCACAAAAATTAATCAGTTTTTCGCACACATCGTGTGCAAATATCAATTTAACTTTTAAGTTTTAACATTTAGGTGATAAATAAATAAAATAAATAAATAAAAATAAGTATGAGACTTACTGAGAGTTATTTGGGCAATTTTATACCGCACTACCCCCCCCCCCCCCCAAAAAAAAAAAAAAAAAAAAAAAAAAAAAAAGACAGTCAAATGTTTGTTTAGAAGGAAGGGAGTACAGATTGTAGAATCAATCAAGATATTCGAATGATATGGAATTTTTTTTAATGATTAGGTAAACTCAGATCTTAATAAATACACCACGTACCACAAACACTTAATATTTAAGGCTAGAGGTACTTGCAGGAAGACGTCATTTGGATTTGACAGTAATCCGTTAGTAGATTAAGTATATTCTTATGGGCTGTACCAGGCAGCAGTAGCAGTGCCCAATAATATCGCTTATTTGTGACATTAAAAAAATATTACTTATTCAGAAAAGTTATTTCACTTTACTATATTGTATTAACGTGAGATCAAACTCCCAATATCAAATCCATAAAAGAAATAGGTTCCTGCCAGAAAAAAAAAAAAAAAAATGACGAAGATTCTGGTTGTGCCACTACTTAACGTCATCAAAGGAAGTGCAATTCAATAGAAATATTTTGCACAGAGAAATAAAGAAAAGAGAAAATATTACGAAAGCGCATAGATTTGAAGGAACTCTTTAAATGAATATTTGCCAAGAGATCATAAATAGACGTAAAGTTAAAATAGCGTTGATAATAATAATGAAAAGCATCGAAGCAAATGAAAATAAAGATATTGCAAAAATTTCAAGCTGAGAGAATATAATTGAACAAAAGACAAATTTTCTGGACAGCAAAATAATTTAAACTGGAAGAAGTCCAATGTTGGAAAATACATGCATATTTATGATGCAATTCTCAGTATTGTCTCTTATTTTGTTTTTTAACACGTTTATGTTTTCTAGTTATAAATTTATAATTACAAAATTAGTATTTTAGTGAATGTTAAATTGTCATTAGCTTTTTAATTTCACCATTCTTATACAGAAATGTAACATGACATTCATCAAAGTAATCATATTATAATATTTAATGATGGTTTTTTTCTGGATACAATTAATAATTTAGTGCTATTATAATCACACAAAGGTACGTCCACATTGTTGGTTCTTGTGAGATTTCTGCGTTCAGTATGAATTAAGTAAAACATTATAAGATGTATGAAACAGAATAGTATTGTCTAATTTTAAACCGCACACACACAAAAAAATATTTGATTCGGAAGAACACACTGCAAACGTGTAAAACACTTTTGAAACACTAACTGAACATAAAAAATCAACACTTCTAGCTAAAATCGTTTTCGATTGTGTTGTGAATATATTGCACGAAATAAAAAAAGATTTTGCAAAAAGTTTTTTCATAAATTACAAGAGGAGAAATGTGCTTTCAAAATATATTTCAAAACACTCATTTTTAAAACTGTGTAATTTTAAAGGCATTATGTAGAAGATATTTTGAAAGCGTTATACATGTGCTGGTTTGTAAGTGTTTAAATTGTGTAGTTTTTACAATGTATTGTTAATTTAGGGACAAAATGTTGTGCAGCACAGCATTATTTTAAGAAACTATTTTCTTCAACACTATTTACAACATTACTTTAACACAATTTTATCAGCATTATTTTTAGAACACATTTCTAGACAGCAATAGTTTTGCAATATATTAAGAACACATTTCTAGAGAGCAAATAAAGAACAAATCACAATACAAAAAACTTTTCAAAACGCATTCATATGTTGTGAATTTGTGTGATAAAAAGTGCTCCCAAATTTGTTTATTTTTGTGTTTGAGAATTTGCAGTGCAGAAGAAAACACAAACAGCAAACATTCGGTAAAAAATCGAACGTTGTAATCGATTACCGCGAAAATTTGTTTATCAACATTCCCTTCAGCTACAGCCTTCTTAGCGTTCTTGTAATAAGCTCAACCTGTAGAAATATTCGTGGGCAGTTTTTAAAATAGTGCTTGCATTTGAAGTTTAGAAATGTTGACATACTTCAGGTAACAACCAAGCGGAAAGAAGCCCTTCCAAAGCAATAAAAACAATTCAGCAATTTTTTACCTTCACCAGTGGGATTAGAACTTTAGTCGGTTATCGAAGATTTTTTTTATTCTTATGTGCTTTTTTTTATCGGACGATGTTTTTTTAACCATTCTAGTTTAACATTACTATTTTTGATAAGGTTAAAATTCGTGATGATTCATATTACATTGTCCTATTTTTATGCTGACATACACTCTAGTCGTAAAGACAACAGTGGGTATACGGTGTATGTAGAAGGTATACGCTCAAGTCAGAGGGTATACCGTACAATATATATACTATAGCTTTCTTGGGAAACAGAGAGTATACGCTGTTCCTTAAAAAAATTCAGAGGGTATACGGCGTATACCCCCACACATGGGTGTAGTGGAGGGTATACAGCATATACCCCCTTATACCCTACACTACACCCCTGATAGCACAACCGTTTCAAAATTTAGAGTTCTATTATTTTAATCGATTTAATTTTATACTATTTGACAACTGAAGAATAGAAAAAAAGGCGTGTGATTTATTTTTATCACTATATGTCAAGCCTAAAAATTTTTATAGAATTTGAAACTTTGTTAAATTTTTTAGGAGATCTGAGACACATTTTAAAATCATTTTTATTTATTCAGTTAAAAATTTTGAAATTTTTTTTAATAGTTAACCATGAAATATGTAAACAAAGTCACATGATAAAACTTCCCTAATTAAAAAACAAAACAAATTTAAAATTTATGAAACAAGTGGGGTAGTTTAAAATTGTTATAAATTGCAATATTATTTGTAGAATTTATTTTTTTTCGTTAAAATAAACAGAAATATATAAGTTTTGATTTTGATTCGAAACATTAATTTAAAAAAAAAATAAAAAATAAAAAATAATAATCTAAAATCATAAAAATCATAAAATCATAATAATGCAGCTTAAAAAAATCATATTTTAAAAAATAATTATTTTTTTTTTTCAAATTTGTTGAATCGAAATCAAAGTAAAATAATTGAAAAAGACTTGATGCATTTATCTTTAACGGTTCTTGACTTGTAGCAATTTAAGTAGGACAAATAAATAAAACCCATCGTGAAGAAAAGCACATTTTTGCAAAAAAGTCGTTTCCATGACAAACATTGTTTGAGTATTAGATTTTCAACAGAAACCAAAACAAAAAATTAAGCTTTTTCTGTTTCAATTAAAATAGAAGTACAGTAAAACTCGTTTAAGATACGAATCAAGGGGCCGAGAGCATTTCGTATCTTAAGCGGGATCGTATCTTATCCGGATTTTATATTCTTGAATAATAACGCATATTAAAGACAGTGCATTTTGTTATTAATGTATTTTAGCCATTCATAACTCTTATTTTACACATTTTTAGCAATTTTTAGATATTCTAGAAAATTTAAATTTAAGATATTGATTGAGATAAAGAATAATTTTATTTTTCTCTAAAATTTTATTGAATATCTGTTTGCACAGTAAAAAAATTAAAATGCCTTTATACAGTGTTCCCTGCCAAAGTAAAAAAAGACAATAAAATGAACATTTTGTTAATTTTTAGAAAACAGTAACTAAAATACATTACATAATTAAAGGGGAAGAATAATAAATTTTCATAATAATTTTTTGAAAGACAAACTAAATGTATGCAATGGGCAATAATTATTCGATACATCATGAAAATCATGATGTAATTTTAGTTTCTTGAGAAAGGGTTGCTTATCTTGAATTGGTGCAACGTAGGGCGAGATTTTATTAGGAAATTTTCTGCCATGTTGATGTAGTAAAAAATTTTTCAACGGAGGCACCAGCATCCATCGAAGAGGCATACAGTCGAAATAAGCCGAACGAGCTCATTACATTTGATGGTATGATTGGTACATCTATTTCTTCATTCGCGTCGTCTTCTATTCCTTCTGAAGACCTAGGTTTATCAGAACTTTTGACGTCCGTGATTCCATCTGCAATAAAATGAACTTCACTTGTCACAACCTGATTGTTAATTTTGACAAATAAGTCCCAATCTTTGTATTCTTCTTGATACTGCTTTTATTCTGTTCATTTTATAAAGTACCGCAAACAAGCGACACAAGAAATTCATAAAAAAGGCACTTCTGAGGGCGATTTATTGCAAAAAAATAATACAACGGATTTCACCAATAACTTTCTCATCCAATCAGGAGAGGGAGCAACCAATGGGATTTCAGATCCATTCACTGCCCAAGTGTAATGGTTAAAGAAATAAAAGCGGTTGTTGTTTTGTATTTTGTTGAGAAAGGAGCCAATAAGAATTCAGAGTACAAAAACAGTGGAAAAGAACATATTTTAGAGAGGAAAAAGGTAAAAAGAAAGTATCTTATGAAAAATAATTAAGATTTTACATATTCTGTCTTAAAGACACGTGATAAACGGTTTTCATAAGCACCATTTCGTATATTAAGCGGGTGTATTGACATCAAGGGACCAATTTTCTTCGTATATTAAGCGGGATCGTATCTTATGCGTACGTATATTAAGCGGGTAATTTTACACGGATTTAATAGGCAGTTTTCAAGGGACCGAAGATAATTCGTATATTAAGCGGGATCGTATTTTAAGCGGGCGTATCTTAAACGAGTTTCACTGTATGATTATTCATTTCAAACATTTTAAACATTTTAAACAGAAAAACAATAGAATAAACTACTTTAATGAAATTTCAAGATTTTTATGTCCCGGATCTCCTCAACAGCGATTCTAATGTCGGTGTTTGAACTCTGCATTGGGTCAGGTAATCGATTCTACATAAACCCGACACGATAAAATTGATATTATAGATATAACTGTAGGTTATTTTTCTATAATTGTATTAAAATGTATATATATATATATATATATATATATATTATTTCAGGTTCGAGTTGAAATGTGACGGTTTTTAGAATATCTTAAAATAGAAGTTTTGGGTTCAAGTTGACTCAAGCAAGATTATAGATAGAGATAATTGTGGCGACATTTTGATATGTAACATGGGCTGGGAGAGGTTGAGTCTCTGAATAAAGCATCATAGTCAAGTACAATTACATAATCATTATTGAATTGTCATAAATTTTTTGAGCACATTTAATAGAGAAACCCACATTACAGCAGCCATCAGTAGAGGTCGTTAAATTTAATCCCAGAAACATCTTGATTAAGTAAGATAAAAATTTCAAAATAAAATTACTGATAGGAATAATCAACGATTCTGAGCATTTTATGCTTCACGTATATGTGAAACTCATCGCGAAGGTGTTAAAAAAGCGATTCACAATCGACAATATCTATATAACAACAATTACAAGAATGTAAATTCCATTATTTTCGATAAGACATGTAGTGAAAAAACCGAGCATGAATAAAAGTAGAGTTCATCAAATTTCAAAATTGGATATTGATCTTTTTCTTTGGGAAATCTAAGTCAATTAGCTAAAAACGTGAAGAGATGTTAAAAAATTTGAAATTGAAAATAGAAGAATTTTTATGGCTAAAAGCGGCGAAATCGATTTTAAATACATTTTGTTCAGTTATGAGGGGCATTCTCACCTTCAAGATATGTTACCAAAAAGAACTGAAAATTTCAAGCTGATCAAAATTGGAGAGGAAATCCTCGTCATCCAATATTCGACCGCTGCAACCGCTGCCGCCAAATTTTGAAAAATATCGGATGGGATCAAAAATATTTTGGTAAAATGATACAATTTTCTTATTTTTCTTTGAAGGGTAGACAGATGGTGAAAGATGACAACCTTATATCAAGTGATGATATTTTAATAAAAATCATATTTATGAATCAGTCATGAGGTGCATTTTCACCTTCAAAGTATGTTAACAAACATAATTTAAGGTTCCAAGTAGTTCAAAATTGGAGGGGAAATCGTCATCATTCAGTTATTTGACCGCTGCATCCAGTGGCGCCAAAATGTGAAAAATATTGGGTGGGCTCAAAAATATTTTGGTAAAATGGCACTGCCAGTTTATTATTCTTTGAAGGGGGACAGATGGTGAAAGATGACAACTCTAAGTCAAACAATGATATTTTAATAAAAATCAAATTTGGATTTATTGATTATTTGATTTGGAGTGATGAGGCACATTTTCATCTTCAAAATATATTAACAAACAGAATTAAAGGCTCTAAGTAGTACAAAATTGGAGGGGAAATCCTCGCCATCCAATATTTGACACTGCAACCGGTGGTGCCAACTTTTGAAAATATTAGGTGGACTCAAAATTTTTTTTTGGTAAAATGGAAAGATCCGTTTGTTTTAGGCTGGACAGATGTTGAAAGATGACAAATCTAAGTCAAGCTATCATTTTTTTAATAAAGATGTATTTTATTAAAGTATATTCTCATGCGTTTTTCTAATAAAGACACTACTACTTATTGTAATATCATCATACCTTGAATATGGCTAAAAATTGAAATGGCAAAAAAGTTAAACATTGAGTAAAACATTTCAGTCATTTGGGATTTATGGGTGTCAGTCAGGGAATTAAAGCAGATAGTCAATGAAAGTTCTAAATTTTGTTCCAAGGTGAAAAATAAATAATAAATAATAATGTAATAAATAATGAATTAGAACAATGGACACTGGGTACGGTAGGATTAAATTTTTTTAGGAAAGCCCGTGCTCCAGGAATCTTTATGAATTGATACTGCTGGTTGCACCCATTGTAGACTTACAGTCTGATGCTAATAGCCGCCGAAAATCCATTAGACCAATCTGATAATGTTACAAGTGTATATGGACATGTTGAACTACGTAGTTATCCCACATTTATACAGCATGGCCAAAATAAGCATTTGCTAGTTTATGCAAAATGGCGCTAACCCCGCTGAATACAAAAACTTTCGATTAGTTAACAAAACATTTGATAATAGAGTAATTAGGTTAGATTCCGAAAAAAAATATATACACTGGACTCTCTCTATCTGAACACTCTCTAATGTGAACACCCCGGTATTATGAACACATTCTGACGGCGACACTCTATAGACTTAACAAAAGATGAATTCTCTGTATTCTGAACACCCTCTAATCTGAACACCCCACTATTATGAACGATACTTTTGATCCCCATTTCTACTCCATCTCTCTGTAAATTGAACGCATGTTTGCAACCTGAATTAGAATTCTGATTATGAAAATTCGGAGAAACTGTTACAGATAAATAAAAAGGTTCAACAAACTTGATTAAAATATAAACAGACAAAATCACTGCTTGATTGTAATACTTGGAATTGCAATTTGTTTGATAGAAACTTCAGTTAAATTTTGGAGCACCTGTTGTCACATTCTTGTCAGCCGCCTGCTGTAACAGAAGCCATTTTATGACTTTTTTTATTAGAAAATGTAAAAATTTAGTTTTTGATTAGTTGGAGACAATTGCGGTAAGTTAAAATAATCCACTTTCAGCGTTCTTATTTCAAATAATAGTTCTATATGAAATATTTTTAATAACATTTTAAGCATGATATTTCAAAGATTAATGTTTGAATTTTAGACTGCATTTGGAATTTTAGACTGATTTCTTTGATTGATCAACTACTGAGAAAAGGCAATTAAAGATGCTATTTGTTTATAATTGGGTTGCTATTTAATTTCAGCAGATTTGATTTTTGCTCATGATAGGACATTCATTAACCCTTTAAGTGGCTTAACTGGATTTTTCCGTCACTTAATTTTTGGATTCAAAGGTTTATTTAGCTCAAAGTCGATTTTAATGATAATTTTTTGAATTGCATATGATAAATAAATATCTAAGATCATAAAATATAAATAAATATATCAATACTTTCCGTAGTTTTTATTTTATGAATTGTTAAACTTGCATATAAAATTCTGCAGGACACTTAAACGGTTAAGTATTGTAGAAATCATGTTAGTTTACTTTTAAAACTTAAAAAAAAGGAACTATAATAAAAACTATGCAAAACCGACCTTGTTTGATCAACTACCGGCTCAGTCACAGTATATAGTAGTAGTAGTAATGCATCTCCCTCTATACTGAACACCCCCATAATCTGAACATTTTTAGCCGGTCCCATGAGTGTTCAGAATAGAGGGAGTCCACTGTATATACGTATATATAAAATTGAACAAATTGACCACTTTACTCTAAGGATCTGAACCCCTATTACTTCTTACATAATACATTTGAAAGATCTGTATTATGACGCATACAAACCATAACATACGACATCTTGAAAATAGCGATGATCATGTGATCAATTGGGTAAATTTTTTTGGAAAATAATTTAGAGCTTTGAATCGAACTTCGTCTTGTCATTTCTTCCAACGAAAATCATTTTTAAAATATCTGATCTTGAACATATTTATGAAATACAATTTCCGTTTAAATTCTTTTATTTATTTTACATATTATAAGTTTTTACCCGTCGGGATAAACAGTGAAAAGGAGAAGTTTCGTGAACCATTGCATACCGGCACAAAATTCTTTTTTCTGATGCAAATTATCTTCTTGCGGTTCTTTCAACCTTGCTCTTTGAGATTTGGATTGCTACTTTTATTTTTTTTTAAACGTAAAAGTACTTTTTTTTTCTCACAAAATTAAAAAACAAAACTCGGTCCGGAAAGGGTTAAGATTAATTGTAAGAGAGAGAAATAAGTAAATAAAGCAGAAAAACATTGTAAATTGATACACGAAATCGGATACAACTGTGGTATGTACTACTTATTTTTTTAATTTTATTTATTTATTTATTTATTTATTTGTAAATAACATTCCTAATTATTTCTAACCTTAATCTTCAATAATACATCTTCATCTATAGTTCATTCGTTACAACTTAAATATCCATTGTATGATGCACCAACATTAATCTGTGTGTAATTTTAATTCTTTTGTTTTCATTCTACAAGCACACAACATGTGTACTAAAAATTTTCTTCTAATATTCTAAAATCCCAATGATAATTTAATAAACTAATCGGTTGTTCAAACAGACAAGATTAAGAATGGGCATTCGTTCATCAACTTGAGTAAGAGTTATGTAGCAGTTGAAAATGCAGCTAAAGCTGTTCTCAGATCTAGAGAAGCTGATTTCGACAAGTTTTTTCATTTATTTTCGTTTGAAAACGCATGAAATTGGCAGTTGTTCTTAATCAGAAATTATATACTCGAATAGCGTTTTCCATTTTTCGGTAAAAGTTGAAGATATTTCAGAAAATATTCCAATGTGACTTTTCAAACCAAATTTCTGATGTGGTATTGTGAGAGAGAAGAAAAACTTTTTATCACTTCACAAGAATTGTTCATAACTCGATGAATAATTTATTTATAAAAAAGGAACACATTATTAATTTCCAAACTGCCTTAACAGTCAGGCCTGCCAATTGTTCAACACAGACCGGAGCTCGTCAAGAAGTTTTCACATACTCCGTGTGCCACAGGGCTATCTAACGCGGTGCGCTTTGAGGATTTTCATTGATTCGTTTCGAATTATCCCTGTTCCTTTTAGTTTTTTAAATAAATATCAATTTTGGAAGATGCTTCTTTAAAATTAATAGTGTTCGACATAATTTTTTACTATTAGCACAAATCTTCGGCTAATATATATATATATATATATATTTGTAAAATGCTGCTCTAAATCTTACAACTTGATATACCATTTACCAGGAATACTAAATCGCAGTTTCAGCAATAATGTGGCACAAGTGTTTCACAGTATTAGGTGGGGTTTGTTGAGCTCAAGCCATATGGTAGGCCTCCCCACCTAACTGAAACTGAATCTCGTGTTTCACAGTGTAGTAAAAAATTTCACTAATACTCAAGTTTAAACTTTATACCGATGTAAGATTCCGCCATAATAAAGACAAGTAAGAAAAATCATGCGTTAAGCATAGATTATGAAGCACTTTCCAACACTTAATGAAATATTTAACAAAACTTTGTTATTTAGGGAAATAATAGTGTATAGTCAAATATACCCAAATATGTATTCCAGTACTTTTGAACAGCCCTGTATTTCCTATGTCAGTTGATATAATGGGAAAATTTAGTTTAGCAAGAATATACCCAGTAAGTTGAACTTTCTTTTTCAGCAATTCATACTATTAGATGGAAACATACTTGAATACTTTTGTTCAGCCCTGTAGTTTACATTGTACCTTTATTACACGTCAGCTTTTGGCTAAAATTTATTGTAAACTAAAACACTTTTAAACAACTGAAATCACATTCTCATAAATTATCATTCATAAGCGTCTATGTACCGAATTCTTTGCGTGGCCCTGTATATCCTTTTATCTATATTCTGCAAACATTTCTCAGTAAATTGAATGAAGCTCAGCGTAAAAATGCATAGCTTATTTAAGAACCACGTTTAAATAATTTACGCTCATATTCAGTAATGTTGGTGAGCTCTTTTGGGTAGCCCTGTGTATCAACTATAACATTTATACACACCATATAATGTGCATATATTTAGTGAAATATAAACGCGCATATCATAATTAAAATGCATTTCATCCCTCCATCAGCCATTATCGGACACATATACGGTACTTCGGAAAGAATATACTATTTGAAATCTTTTGTTTTCTATGTACTTCATATTATGCAAGACAGTAGCGTATGATTTATATTAAGCTTCAGTGACATATATCAGTTTTATTATACATGAAACAGCTTAATATATTTTAAATATGTCACACACGATTTCCCCTTTTACCATTATCTAATAGAATTCTTTTGTGTGGCCCTGTAAATGAATAATAGCTACATTTTCACCTTATATTTTATAGAATGCATATTTTAATATGTTTGACAGGGTATAACATCTTTAAAATTCCTTTGAAACGATTTTTCCCCATAGGCCGTAATGTAATGGGAAACGTTTGATTCGCCCTGTAGATAAACTAATCATGGTAGAAACTTCATTTTCGATAGGACTTGTGCCAGTGTAAACGTCAATAACGTCCTAAAATTTCATGGCAATCCGAGTATATTAACGATTTTCCCCCATGGCCCGTAATGTAATGGAAAACTTTTGATTCGCCCTGTAGATAAACTAATCATGGTAGAAACTTCATTTTCAATAGGGTTCGTGCTAGGGTAAACGTCAATAACGTCCTAAAATTTCATGGCAATCCGAGTATATTAACGATTTTCCCCCATAGGCCGTAATGTAATGGGAAACTTTTGATTCTCTCTGTAGATAAACTAATCATGGTTGATACTTCATTTTCAATATGGTTCGTGCTAGGGTAAACGTCAATAACGTCCTAAAATTTCATGGCAATCCGAGTATATTAACGATTTTTCCCCATAGGCCGTAATGCAATGGAAAACTTTTGATACGCCCTGTAGATAAACTAATCATAATAGAAACTTCATTTTCCATAGGGTTCGTGCTAGGGTAAACGTCAATAACGTCCTAAAATTTCATGGCAATCCGAGTATGTTAACGATTTTTCTCCATAGGCCTTAATATAATGGGAAACTTTTGATTCTCTCTGTAGATAAACTAATCATGGTAGAAACTTCATTTTCAATACGGTTCGTGCCAGGATAAATGTCAATAACGTCCTAAAACTTCATGGCAATCCGAGTATATTTACGTGAGTTAGAGCGCGGACAGACGGCCAGACAAACCGAATGCGTAACCACTTTTCAACTTTGTTGGAAAGTGCTAAAAAAGGATGTTATTATCACAATAGAACTCGCCATCTAAAGTCTTTTAACCACCAGATGACAGGATTCTGTTTAACACACGAAAAAAAAAATGTAGAAATCTGCTTCTCAAATCAAAATAATTGTGTTATATCCCAAAGTGCGTATGAATACAGGATTTTAGGCAACGTTTTGCATTGATAATTTACTAGACAACGCGTTTTTATACAACACGAAAATATTTAGCAGCGGGTAAAAAGAAAATATTCTATCAGTCGCTCGGAGGAATGGACTTTTCCACGGTGGCGAGTGGTTAGATAAAAACACAGTCATTATAGATGATAAATACCAGTATTTTGTTAAAGATAAATTCAGTTTATATAATCTCTTTATATTATTTCAAGTATTTTCTGTAAGAAAATACTGGTAGTTTTCTCTTTTCTTGACTGTGTTTTTTCCGGTTTTCCTTGACCACTCGTCACCATGTTTACCCATGTGACGTCAGCCGCGAGTAAACAGAAGAAAAACACCAACAGGCGTGAAGAACATTTTAAAACTGCTTCTTCTTCAGTTTTTTTTTTCGGAGGGAATTTCCGCAGAGGCGTGGCCGTTGCCATTCGTGGGTAAAGTCTATAGTGACACAACCCGGCTCTAGCGTTGATAGTAGGGAATTTTGGGTAATCAAATAACTTTTTAGAACGCAAATAAAGGAATAGAAACAGAATAGAACAAATAAATGGGATTTTAGGGACAGTGTTGCTTTAACAGATTAAAGTTTTTTAGAATAAAATAAAATAAAGAAATCGTTGATTAAAAGATATAAAATTAAAATATAATAAATATGTTAAGATATTAGTAAAAAAGAAGGGAAAGTTAGATATTATAAGAATTTGGAAATAATTAAGGGCAAAACTTTTTTTATTTTACATGCATTCATATACACACATATATATTAGATATAATATTATGTGCGAACTTTAGATGTCACATTGAAAAATGCAATATCAGTATTTTTGTTAAGTAATTTATTTTTTTTTATAAATGATAAGCTATGCAAAAGACACATGTTTTATTACAAATAAACATACTTAACGACATATCTCAGAAACCTGAGAGAAATGACGTTCCTTTGTGAATACGCACGAAGGTTTGTAAATCGCATTGTTTCTCTTGCGGTTTTTTTTTTTTTTTTTTTTTGTAAGTTATTTAAATATATTATAATCCTAAAAGAGTCAACAAGCAAGGTATATTTCTTTATGGTAGTTTCGACAATTGTTTTTCGTACAGAGTTATGCTTTTAACATTTCTTTTTGCATCATATTTTTCTACTATGGCATTTCTTTTCGATCGTTCATAAATCAAATTTTGTTGAACGAGTTTCCAAGGGCTTTTTTAGGGAAAGTTTTAGTGCATAACTCATTGTTGTTTAGGTACAGAGCTATGAGGAAACATTCTACAATCAGCGAATTCCATTATAAAAGTTTAGTCTTAAAAAAAATTCTACATGACGTATATAAAACGTATAGGATTTTCACTGTACATATTTTTTAGGGTTTCGTTCATCTGACGAAACCCTATTCGTCTCTGTCCTCTGTCTATCTCACAGAGTCCGTACACAAAAACTATATAAGTCAGAGAATTCAAATTTTGTGTATTTACAGCTGAATACCTCTCATCACACAACAAATCATACAATTTTTAAAAAGACTATTATTTTAATTAAAATATTTTTTAATATCATCAGTTCATTTTTTTAGTTTTTTCTTCTCATTGTTGCACGCTATAAAAATTATTATGTATGTAACATAGATTAATGGATTAAATAAATCACGTGAAAAACGAGCTTATTTGTTTTTATTTCATCATATTACATTATATTTATCATCTGTTTTGACACGCAAAGTGAAATATTTTTAAAATTTATTAAATTCTTATTCATTTAAATGATTAGCAGACTCTGGTGACCAGTTTGGTTTCCTTTAAATCTATGCTAAGCTTTGCAATATTTTACTTTTACTTTTACTTAAGTGTTTTGAAGGAGAAATTAAACGAAACCCTCTGTGTGATCTGCGATCACACTTAGCCACTTGTTCAGGGAGTGTTTTAGCATGTAAGATATTCTTTTATTTTTCTTAATTCTAGAGCTATGGGGGCGGGGTCTATAATGAGGTTCATTACTAATTTGCTAATTTTTCCGAGAAAGTTTAGAGTGTTTAAGAAAACGCTTTATATTACTTAAGATAAAGGTAAGGGAAAAGTTCTATAACACTAGTTTACAAAATTAAACTTTTTGTCTGTTGCTGCGAATTCTGTGATAATGTTCACTTATGACTTGTTTTTGTCGAATCTAACAGTAAAATTTTTTGAGCAGCTCGAGTTATTTTGTTTTTGATTTTTATCATTTAAACATATATATATTAATCGATAACAGGCGTATGTTACTGTGTTAAGATTAGTTTCTCAAGTTTTTGCATCATTAGTAGTTCAGGAGACGTTGTTTAAACAATCCAGATCATGTATGTGGAGAATATCTATTTAATAATTGTAGAAAAGTTATATCAGAGTTAGTGAAAAATATCTATTTTGAGTATTTTGAGATGCTCTTGAATAAAAATGAGAAGTCTTGGGCTCCCAATTACGTTTGTAAATCGTGTGTGGAATATTTAAGGTACGGAAAAGTGGTAAAAGAAGTGCTAGGAACACCGACTATTTGGCGAGAATCACGAAACCATCTCGAAGACCTATTTTTGTAGCGTGAACGTAGACGGTTTAAACACTAAAAACTGTAGTAAATGGCAGTACACAAGTACTAGTTGTGTTCAACGTCCAGTGCAGTGTTCACTTAACTCTTCAGAGCCTAAAAATATATCTGAACCGTTAGAACAAGCCATTGAAGGACCAAGCTCATCAAAAAATGATGCTGATTTTGAAGGTATGTCAAATGAGTCAAAATGCTTTTACCAAAATGAGTTAGATGGTCTTGTAAGATATTTAAATCTTTCTAAACAACCTTCAGAATTGTTAGCATCAAGACTAAAAAAAAAAAATTGCTTTCTCAGATACTAAAATTAGTTTTTATCGGAAATAAAAAATCTGAAAATTATATTGAACTTGTAGAAAACCTTCTGCTTTAATTAAAAATAGGGATGCAATATGAGCATAAAACTCCACTTCCGCCATATTCACCTGGACAGGTTTCCGGAAAATTTAGGAGATATGATTGAAGAGCAGGGAGATCGTATGCATCAGGACTTACGCGTCATGGAAGAGCGCTATCAGGGTTTCTGGGATACGAATATGATGTCTAACTGATGTCTCTGATACGTCATTTTCCAAAGTCTACACATCGGAGAAGAGCTTTAAAACAAAATTTTTTAGAACTCAGTGATTAATTATTTATTTTATTTTATTTTTTCTTAGCAAATACGAGTTTTTTCTGTTCAATACCTACACAGCTGAAACTCAGAAACTAGAGCTGGTTGAAATATTCTAATAATATTTTTAAAAATAGCATATCATATGTAGTTAGCAACAGCTGAAATTTTTTCGGCTACAGATGTACTGTAAAACTGGTGTAATCAGATGAACCCGATTATGAAATCTTAGTCTTTAATAAAATAATAATTATTTTTAAGTAAGGCAATAAGGAATGGAAAGAATATCCGATATCATTCTGGCTATCTGACTAACCATCGCCAATTTAGGGCAATTTTCATAATTGCATCCATAGAAAACTTATATGTTATAGCGAATGTGATTTGGCGAAAAATTAAATACATTGTAATTGCAAATTTTGTGTGTATGGCAAACATTTAATGGCATAATAAATTGTTTGATAATATTTGACACGAAACTTGGCTATGGATCTGTAAAATATTGCTAATATAGTATATTAAATAATTAGGATGAGCGAAGCGAATCCTCTACTAGGCCACTCAAGTTACATTTTGTCGTACACTTTATAAAAAATCTATTCAGTATTTTGACTTGAAATTAAACATAAGAATAAATTATGATATGTAGATTTGCAGAATGTTATTTTTTTACAGAATAACCTTTGTAAAATATTATTTTAATAATTAATTTATTCTACATGTTTTTCTATTATGGACGCATTTTTGCAAATAAAAAATTGAACGCGTATCTTTTTATTTTCAGAAGCAAAATAAAACATGGGGTTAGTAATTATAGATAGAATCATGATTAATTAATTAAATAAAATATATTTTCATTATTCCGCCAAAATCGTTTTCAAATAAAAATTTGAACCCGTATCTTTTTATTTTAAGAAGGAAAATAAACCATGGGGTTAGTAATTATAGTTAGAATCATGATTAATATATTAAATAAAATATATTTTCATTATTCTCATAAGTTATTTATGCAGTTTATACTTACGGATTTTAAAGGAATTATATTATGATTTATTTATTTAGGTATTTACTTTGGTAAAGTGGAAACAAAAAATTCGTAAACAAGTAAAATTAATTCTTATATTTGGTATCTGAAGTGAATATTTTGTCAAACTTGGTAAGTTTTTTAAGTTTGGTATTCGAAATGAAAGATTAAAGAATAATTTAAGAATATCTTAATTGATTGAAGAATAATTTAATTCAACCAAACTAAATATATTAACTACGTTTATAAATAATTTCTGGAATGTATTAGAAATTTAAAAATGGCGAGAAAAAGAACACTTACAGGCCAGAACGAACGCCATTACTGGCCATTGGAAAATGTAAAAACACCTTTAAAACTTTTAGTTAAAAATAAAAAAAAATATTTTGTAAAATCCTCCTTCGAAAATATTTTTATTTATACCAGCCTTATATCATTAATAAAAAATTCCTAAGAAATTCTTAGTTATTTGGCTTAATTTACATTTCTAAAATTTAAATGTGCCAAAACATGCGATAACGTTTTTGCTTAATAAAGATGCAAAAATAATAAAAAAAAAAATAATGTTACTTTCAAATATTTATCTTATGAAATAATGCTTCGCGAATCCAAACAAAGCACGGCTTTTGCTAGTCATAGTAATGTTTAGTGTGCAGTAGAACACTGTACAATAGTGACACATTTATAGCTAACTGTAACGAATGGTTCTAAAATCATTAAAATCAGAAAGCAGGTATCCATTCATACCCTAATTTCCTGCGTATAATCCGCAGATCAAACAATTCTTTTTTGACCCAGAAATTTTATTTAGTGATTGAAGACAAATATTTACGGCGATCTAACAAGTTACATTTCTTTTCAAACAAATTCTGGGTCGAAAAAGAATTGTTTGATCCGCGGATTATACGCAGGAAATTAGGGTAATTAAAATCATTTTACTAAAAAATTTTGATAAGATATTCAAAGTTTTTTAGTAAAATATTCTTTTAAGCCAAAATGAAAATTGATTTTTATTCTTTTCAAGTAGGGTTAGTTACACAATTTTGGAAAGTTTCATCTGTTTACCTAAAACAGATTTTTTAGAAAAGTGTACCGAAGCATAAAGAAATCTCTGTTAAAAAAAAATACATACATACATACATACCCATAATACTTAAATATATTATTTTAAAACCTTCCAGCATCAAAATCATACTGATTTAATACCTCATCATCAATTTTTTTGTTTTACCAATTTATATTCAAAACTCGAAAATTTGAAGCATTTTATGTTCCATGTGCCTTTGAAATGTATGTTCATTCTCTTTCTTTTGTATTAATTAAATTATTAATATCCTATTGAATAATATTTTGACAAAATTTTCAAAAAATTTCATCCAAGTTTGCAGACTTATCTTTAATAAAAGAAACTATTGAAATCGAAAAATTTCAACATCCGGTTTTTGATGGGTTTACAGGTATTAGGTGTCAGATATTCCAAAAATTTTTTTATTTACAAAATGTCTGTCTGTCCGTGTACGTGTCTCTCTGTGTGTAAGTGCGTTCATATGTTACCATTGTACCACCGAAAAGTGTATGAAGATATGCATAGAAATTGAACCAAATTTTTTGTGTATGTTTTTGGCTGTAGTAAGCAAGTTCTCTTTAAATTTTGAAATATTCTGCCAAACGAGACGGCTGTAAAAGCGATTTTTCTGTCATTTTCAATATTATACAATCGAAAAATTTGTGAATTTATGCGTTCAATTGAACCTAATTTTTTTGTATAAGCATTTGGCTATAGTCAGCAGACGCTTTCTGAATTTGAAAAAAAATCCGCTGGAAGTGGGCGCTATAATCACGATGTCTGTGTTATTTTCATTACTGTACCATCAAAAAGTGTATGAAGTTAAGTATAGAGCTGAATTAAATTTTTGTGTATGATTTTTTTTTGGGTATGGCAAGCAGGTAACCCCTGAATTTGAAAAACATCTGCCAACCGTTCTATTGTTCATCGACTCGTGCTGAGACAGGATTTCGCTTACTTCTAATCCGGCTTATTATAAACAGCTGATGATACCAGAATAAGAGAAAACTATTCATTTTAATAAATATCATGACTCATATTAACTCATTTTTACTCCAATTAATTGACTGAAACAGAAATTTAAGAAGAAAACCAAAGTTGGTATAGTATTGAATTAATAACATTAAAGTATTAACATGTGTAAATACTTTTTGAAATGTTAAAATGCACGTATGAGATGGAAGAAAGTTTTGGGAGTGGCACATCCAACTAGTTTATTTTTAAAATTGCTCTTTAAATACTGTTCAAGGACACACTATATGAATTACAGAGGTGTGAAAATTATTAGAATAATTGTGATTCTTTTCGTTTTTCTTGATTAATATTGCATATACTTGCAATTTTTCAAGAAAGGTAATTTATTTTGTTGATCTAGTCAATTTTGAACTCCTATAAATTACTTTTGGGGATAAAAAATTTAAATGTTGCCATTTTTTAAAAAGAAAGGCATTTTATCCAAAGTAATCAGATTGTTTCCATTGCATAAAGAGTTAGTTTGATTAGCAAAAAATGTAAAATTCAATTTAAATTTTGTCAGCTTGCTGTGTTAGTATTTTTTTCCCTTTCTTGAGTTAGTATTAATATTAGTTTATTTTCGAAACAAATCTTTTCGTTATTTTGATTGGCTTATGCTAATTGACAGCTTTTTCTCGTTTGACAAAGGATTATTCCATGATTAAGGGTAAAGCAAGTGATATTTCTGTTAGAAGACTAGCTGTGATAAAGTGTCTCATTCAAGAAATAACGATACAGTGCACGAAATCGCTAAAAAAGCAGAAATTTTGCAAACATCTGTGTATGGAATATAAAGATTTTTGAGCTCCAAATGTGAATATGAAACTTTTAGAATAAGGATATGTGGAAGGATAGGTAAATTTACTGCAAAAATAGAAGAGAAATTAATTAAAATTGTTAAGACTAACAGAAGAGCAACTAGTCATAAACTAAAAATCTTTTTGCAAGCGTATGGAATAGATGTATGTGATTTTTATATTCATAGAAAGCTTAGCTCAGCTACAGTTAGTGCTCATCATCTTTGTAAAAGGTTAAAATCACATTCCTCTAAGGCAAAGAAGAGATTTGCTTGGGCAAAAGTTGTACAATAACAATTCAGAAATTACTGCAGCAAGTTGAGAAATATTAATTTTCCCTTAATTAATAAATTAAACTTAAGTTGTTCATTTCTTTTCTTGAAATAATGTTTTTTGCATACTGGCTAAAGATGTAAAACTGTTTTTAAATTTCTTTGTAAATTTCTTTCACAACAAATTACATATTTTAAGGAATTGTTTATCTTTTAGATATGTTTTTCTGATGAAGCAATGTTTGCCATATCAGAAAAAAGCACTCAGTATCTCAGGAGAAATACCAGTGAAGAATTTTTCCGAAATTGCATAGTACAAACAGTTAAACATCCTACTAAATTAATGGTTTAGATCGTGATGCTTTCTTAGGGTACTGGTATTTTATATGTTGTAGAAGGCAATATGAAGCAGTAACAGTATAAAAAAAGTGCTTGAACAAAGTCTAATTTCACAATAAAAAGACTGGTTTCCAAATGGAGACTTCATATTCATTCATAATGGAGCTCCGTTCAATAAAGCTTCGTCTGTGACCAAATTTTTCGATGAAAAAAATATAAAAAACTTTAAATGCCCTAGAAATAGCCCGAATATGAATCCCATAGAGAATCTTTGGGGCATTGTAAATAAAAATTTAAAGAATTGCAGCATCACAAACAAAAATGATCTGATTGAAAGATTCATCCGAATTTGGCACTATGACAATGAATTGCAAATTAATAGCTAAAAATTCATACAAAGTATGCCAAAACGTACCAAATCTTTAATAAAAAGTGTGGAATGCACACTAAATAATAAATATATGAATATTTAAAAAATAATGTGTTATATGTTTAATATAACAAGATTTTATTACAAATTTCACAATTATTCTAATAATTTTCACACCTCTGTATAGCAAATATTTTTCTCACAAGAAATTATTATTTTTTTCCTCAGAAAAATAAGGATTTTTTAAGGATTGACTATTTTAATCATTGTAAAGAACTTTTCAAGATTTACTGATGCGCATTCCATATCAATTAAAATCCCCAATATTTTTCTTTTATGCCAATTTGGTTTTACTCATACAAATAAATCTGTTCATAGTTTTTTGAAACTAAATAAAATTGAAAAAGTTAAAGATAATTAGGTGCGAAAATCCTGAATATTCCCTAAAATTTAGAAAATACTTTTTTCTTAGCTCTATATTCAAATATAGAGATAAACTTCCACCGAACAGTTTTATTTCTTTATATAAACAAAATTTGCTTAAAATATATTAGGAATTTTAATTGATATGGAATGCGCATGGGGCATTTTAAAAAGTTCAAAGTGTTTAAAATATTCAGAAAAATTCCTTATTTTTCTTTAAAAAATATTATTATAATTATTTATTATGTCATAAATTATGACACATGCAATAGCGTGCTTTTGACTAGTATTTAAAAAGAAAAGTAAAAATGAGTTTTAAAATCAATCATCCCCTAAATTTTGCATCCCTCGAGTTAATTTAAAGCAGTTTCACGAAATTCCAATCCGTTACAGTAGTTTTTGCTCATTGAGTGTAACGCTATTTAAAACTTTAAATTTGTTTTTCAAATTGGACAATCATTTTTCTCAAGAACTATTCCACCAATTTTTTACGTATTTTATTTAAAAGAAAAGCAACTTTTTTTTTGCTGGAATTTATGCTTTGAAAGAAAATACGCTCAATTAAGCTCAAAGTTAAGCTTTTCGTTAGTTATTTTTCAACCTCGCAAAAGATTAAAAATAGGGGATGGGGGGAGAATGACTTTTTTTCTTCAAATGACTGTCATTTTGTCAAAAATATATTTTGAAAATTAATCATTTCGGCTGCGATTTTTCTTTTCAGTTAAAAAAAAGACTTTTATGTTAATAGCATAAACACTAGCTATACAAATAGATTAATTAGTGATTAACGAATATTTAATTGTCTGAAATATAACGGATGTTGTTCTTTTGCGTAATTCAATTGCCATTCATATGACAACAAGCTAAAGAGGGATTTTCGGAGATGTTTAGAAAGTATTGTATTACAATAAGGATTTAATTTATATTACAACTTTTTAAAACTTTTTGAGCTTCATCACCTATGATTGTTTCAGGAAAATAACTTTTATTTTAAATTTAGCGAGTGAAATATATATTTGAAATTAAAGAATCGCAAACAGTGCAAGAGAATTAAGCAAATAATAATAAAAATTATTATTACTAAATGCCTAAACATAATTGAAGCCATGTACTAATTGCATGGATATATACTAACACACTGCATGTAAATATTAGCAAAAGTATTTCTTAAAGTAAAATAATACCCCATTAAAAGACATGTACTATTAATAGTACACCAGACACGAAAGAAATAAAAAGAATTTGGCGAGCCAATTCGTTTCAGATGCTTGTGATGGAGAAAAACAATCACATCCACTGAAAATTCGCGGTGGAAATCTGCAGTTATTATTTCGTCCCATAAAGCGTATTACTATTAATTTTTGTTATTCCCAAAAAATTAAATACATAAGTAAAATTTCAATAAATATTATGTAAAAATTCTGAATCCACATCTCTTTTCTTTGTTAAATAATAACAATAATAACAATAAAACCTTGTGAAAATCATGTGAATTTTAAACCAAACAAGTAGAACTCCTCCCCCTAAACGAAGGGCAAAGTAATAATTGTGATATTTTTTTATTTTTTGTTAATCTTTTATGATGTTAAAAGAAATTCTTTCTTAACCTTCTAGGTCACACTTTGGAATTGAAACGCGCAGACATAATGTAATTAACTGTGACTGCTTTAAAAAAAAAAAAAAAAAAAAAAAAAAAAAAAAAAAAAGTTCCAGTTCATGGCATATAAGTGCAAAACCTATCAATTATCAGTCCCTTAATTGCTTTAATTTAACACTCTGGAAATCTTTTCTTGAACCAAAGCTAATACGGATCTAAATACAAAAGTTTAGCTATGCTCTCCTATTTTTTGCAGCCCGCATGCCCAAATCACGTAATCACGTTTGAATAATGCATGCAAATAAGACCAGATTTTCCATTTAGCATTTGAAAAGAAGCCAGATAAAATCTGATGATCAAACAATCTGATTGTGTTAACACAATCATTCTATCTGCTAAGAGCATTACATATTTTAAGCGGAACAAAGTTGCTCCCGTTATAAAGGATGCAAAAAGCCCTTAACGTACTAGGTAAGCATTCTAGGGCAAATAAATAAGTTTAGGTGGCACACGTTTTTTTTCTTTTTTGCAAGGTCATTTGAAACTGGCAAAGGAAATAAATATTCCCTAAACAGTCGGACCTCGTTAACACGAATTGTTGGGAAATTGTTTGTTTGTTCGTGTTAAAAGTTGTTCGCGTTAACCAATTCTTTAAAAATATTATACATGTTATTCATGTAACAAATACATATATGAGGAGGCCAAATTTTGCCAAGTTATAATTTGCAGAGTTTTTAATATTAAAAAAATGTTCTTTCCAGAAAATATGACAAACAACATTGTACTTACATAATAACCTGTAATCAGAAATAAAAGATAATAAAAAATATATGAAAAATGAGCAGGTTTTACTAAATAATTTTTTACCGTGCATGTGTGAACGCTATCGAAATTTCATTCGCATATTGTGTTAGCTAAATGTACAAAGCAACTTTTATGAAAGTCTTAAAAAACATAGCGTGAAAGTTCTGAAAGTGATTGTTGATAGAATAAGTTCAAAGCTCGCTGTTCCCAAAATGAAGCAAAAAACTGAGGGGTTGTATTCAAATATAGTACGTGTCATATTGTGTATTTTATGTTGACACTAATCAAAGGATATGTGGATACAGCACCTCATCTTTTTAATTTATTTTAGGAATAACGGATTTTGAGCTTATTCTATCGACAATCACTTTCAGAATTTTCAAGTTATGTTTTTGAGACTTTCGCAAAAGTTGCTCAATATATTTCAAATGAAATCTTGATAGCGATCACGCATGCGTAGTTAAAAATCATTTAGTAAACCTTCTCAGATTTTTTATACAATATTTTAGTATTTTTAATTCTGATTACAGGGCATCATGTAAAATATTGTTTGTCATATTTTCGGCGAAGAACATTGTTTTATATTAAGAACTCTGCAAATTATAAGCAAAAAACATGAAAAAATTTGGGACTGTTTTTATAAAAACCTTAATTTTTCTGGGAGTATACATGCTATCTGCATAAAGATGAACACAGTTTGTTAAAATAAGCCACTTAATCATAATCTACATTTTGAACATTTTTGCCACATTAGTTTATACAGGGTTATCCAAAAGATATTTGCGGTTTTTCAATTTGTTGACGGTCCCTTATGGAGTTTCGGAAAAAAAAAAGAATTCACAGAAATGTATGACTTGTACTATTATGCTCATACACTTAGAGTTTCAGGATAATCCCTCATGTATTTTTTAGATATTAAAAAAAATGTATAAAATCGCAAGTGGTCTTTCATCTTTGGCCATATAGTGTATATAGTACTTACGATACAGTATAGTAGCCGAAATCTTTTGTATGTCCATGCAAATGGTATCTGCTTTCTATTATACAGAAAATAATTTCTAATAAACCTCAGAAATGTATATCAATTTCATAAAAGGCGAAATAGTTTAATGTAATTAAAACGCGCCCCAAACAATGTTTCGCCTTATATCATTATGTTATGCTATTGTGTGGTCTCTAAATTAATAACAAATATTCTTTATACCACAGGTTGTACAGAATTTATATTTTAGTATACCTCATACACGCATATCAGTTTTATTATGTCCGAAAGAGTGTAACGTTATTAACCTCTTCAGTCCCTGAGTACCCAAATGGGTGCATCAGTTTTCTCCCATTTTATTAATGATACTCAAGTATAAATGAAATTTCGATATAAGAATAATATGTTTTGACTTCTAAGATTCGAGCTAATGAAAATAAAACAAAAATCTCGCTCTGAAGTCAAAGGAGAGAAGAAATAATTCAGTAATAATTAAAAATACTGTAATAATCGCCAGTAGCGAAGAGGTTAAAATGCACATAACTTATTTTCCCATTGGGGCCGTTATGTAACGGAATGTTTTTTATTGTCCCTGTAATTATTAAACTATACATCCGGTTTTCATAAATTTAAAATAACTCCAAAACATTATGGAATGATTATATAATTTCAATTTCAATCCTTTAGTTTTTTCTTTGTAATATGCGGACAGACGGACTGATCGATGACTATAGGTGTGGTGACTATAGGTAATTATATAACTACAAACGCGCCTAAAAAGATGCCAAATGATCATATAACTTCTAATGACTCTATAAAAACTCAATATATATATATATATATATATATATATATATATATATATATATATATATATAGTCTCATTCATATAAAAATAAAACTTCGTAAAAATTAAACTTAAAAAGTTAGTAAAACTTGGTCATTTTTCGTAAATTTAAAATCATTTCGGTTGGGTAGTTTTTGTGCTATTGTACTCGAATAAATATTGTACTCGGACAGGCACACAGACGGACAGATCGGACGACGTTTATAGGTGCTATGAATTTATATAATTACGAACACACTTAAAAAAAAAAAATATTTTTTGATTATGCAAAAATCCAACCACTTAAAAACTAATTCAATCTGCAAAAACTGTAACTTTCGAATTTCAAATGAGATCAGGTCTACACGGCTGTGTTAGTGATCTCAAAAATGTTTACACTATTTTTCTTCAACTGCATTTCGTTCTAATGAATGTGGGAACTAGGAAGCGAATTCTATGTGGCCAAGTGTAGGCAGTACATTTACGGGTAGGCACAAGGTAAGTTCGGTTACAGTTGGGGGTGAATTCGGTCGAGGTCGCTGAACCAGGCCCAATCTATAAATGATTCACTTGGCCCGCTATATTTCGACGGTCACCATTCTTCTGTAAAAGAAAAAGAGAGAGAGAGACGCGGGATGTGCAGTTAGTTTAGATTAATGCAATTATATAATTACATTTATAATTCTATATTTTTTAATCATGTAATTACATTTTTCATTCCCGAAACACGATTTATAAATGTGTGCGTTGACATAAGAATGATTCTGTATTTTAAAACTGAACTAAACATTTAAAAATTTATCCAGTAGCTAACTATAACAGCAGGAAGGTAAAAAGGGTACATAGTGGTTAGAGAGGCATACGCCACATACCCATATAAATTTAGGGAATCCGCAACTCACGATCAATTAAGAATGTTTTCTAAATAAAGTAACATAATTTTAATCATAATTAAGAGTTCTTTGTTAATCTGCTTCTTCTCACTGTGTAAATAATTCTTAAGGATACTCCCTTTGAAATTCGCACTTAAGTAATTGTGTTTATTCGCAGGAAGATTCTTCTTTTATAACAAAAGCAACGGGGGCCAACTTTCTATGGGTCCGTGGGGTGCGGACCCACCCAATAATCTGAACGCTTGCTCCCACACAATTTCCATTGATTTATTTCGTTATTTATTGTTTTATTTACTCGCAGAAATAAAATTTGGTTTTATTGACGTTTTCAAAATAATTTCGTTTAGAAGATAGTAAGGACATTAAGGGAGACCCGTACCCCATTTTCGGCCAAAAATCATCAAAAGTTCAAAAAAATGTTTTTCTCAGAAAACGATAAAATATATATTTGCGAATATCCATGCAAAATTTCAGAACTCGGGGACACTTGGAACAGGTAGAAAATGAGCTTTTTAAATTGTACTCACTATAGAGTTTAAAGGCCTAGCGGGCATTTAAAACGTGTTTTCCTGAAAATGACTTTTTTCATATTTTGCCTAAGTTCAAAGTACTAAGGCTCAGTAGTAAAATGATTTAGAAACAAAGTGTTTATGTTTTTAGAATCTTAAACAAATTTGCAACAAAAGTAAGGAGAGATATTTTTTCTTAACTATTTCTGAAAATTTTACATAAATTGGTAAACATGAAAATTATAACGAATTTAAGGAAATTTACCATGCGTATTTTTATTTATTTTTTTCTTAGCCGATTAAAATAGAAAATTAAAAATATCTCTCCTTAGTTCTTTTCTGTATACTATAACACTATTTAAGAAATTTTAGTAATATTAAAATATTGAAAATTGAATGCGGAGTAGTAATTTTAAAAAGTGTATTTTTCGACAAAAAAAAAAATCATAAAAATCCCCATAAAAAATATACTTTTTAATAAAAAGTGAATTTTTTTGCTAATTATTCCTTACAAGAAGATTCTTAAATAGTACACCAAAATTCATTACTTTAAAATCAATAATAAAAATTTTGGGTTTTTTCTTACGGGTCTCCCTTAAATAAACTAACGTAAGAGAATTGAAAATTTCTTTATCGAATGTATAATTAAACTTCTCCCAAAAACAGATTTCCTGCATATTTTGCATCAGATCTGCATTGCATTGTAATTTAACTTATGTAATATTTAATCACCTGCAATTTAATATTTTTAAGTTATATTTCTTTATTTAACATTAACAATTTTTATGCTATTTATAATTTACGTTAACATAATTTTATTATATATTGATAATTTTATATTTTACTTCGAACCCCCCCCCCCCCTCCCCATAATTTGAAATCAAATCATCCTTTTTGTTTATTCGCTCCTTCCTTCATCCTTCTCTACACACACATGCAATAAGAAATAAAAATTGTATATTATTCTACAGAAAAAATTATAAGCCCACCCAATATTTTACAAAAGTTGGCGTTACTGAACAAAGTATTTATGCATAAAAAATGTGAAACTCTATTATAATATGTTTGAAGTATGATTGTGGCATCAAAAATGTTGGTGAGTTTTAAACGTAATAGTCCTGTAAACAGAATTTAATCTATAACAGCAGCATCACCACCACCAACAACAACAAAAGTATCGAAGCTCTAATATTATGTAGTTATAAGATAGCAGCAAACCGATTACATTTAAAAGCACGAACAGAGTTAAAGAATCTACAGAAAGACAAACAGAATTTAAAGGACTAGCGGCCATTTAAAACGTGTTTTCCTGAAAATGACTTTTTTCATATTCATATTTCATTCTTAAACAATTTTTGGCTGTGTAGCATTTATGTATCAATCTTAGATCAATATAAAATGGAAGCTCTATGAATTAAGCGAGACTTTTATTAATTTTTCGATCGTGTGATCTCCGAGATTTTTCAAAATAGCTGTGCTACAATTTCTGTCAAGAAGTTAAGGATCCGTTTCACTGATCGCCAAATCCCTCCCAGATAGCATGCACTTTAGCAACAATTTAGATTTTTTTCTGATATTATCTTGCCGTGAACAAATTTGACTTGACAAATTAGAAGCGAATCTCCCGCAAGGTAGATCATCACCCACTTGCATGAGTAGTTTGTTATGAAATTGATGCAAGACTGTCTTTATTGAAATAAAGGCAGCAAAACTGACGAAACAAAACTGACGAAAGCAAAAAATCCCTTTATTGAGAGAAAAGACAATTTTCGAGACTGCATCCCTTACACAAATTCTATGCAGTTAGCACCGCTTTTTTTTAAACGCTTTACTTGTCAAATACCAAAAAATACTCTAATTTAGAAGGACAAAAATCACCTTTATTTGTAAGTGGCGATGGTGATAAAAACGGTGCATGCATTTTCTGACGGTGTATATACGCCAGTGCGTATGCATATAGACCCGAAGGGGTTAAACATAAAGTGTGACAATTGTAAACAGATAATGTGGCATGACAAAATTCTACTTTGCAATTTGTTTGTAGTATTTTTGGAAAGACAAAGCTAAATTTTGTGCTAGCTTGCAAATAGAAATTCAAATTGTTATACAGGGTGGTTAGTTATTAACGTCAGGTGTTAAGAGCCCTCTGGCGAGTAAAGTTTTGGGCGAAACATAACCAAATTTGATCAGCATACATAGTAGACCATGGGATTTCGAATTCTTAAAGAAAAGAAAAAAAAGAGTTTAAAAAATCGCCACTAGGGGCAATTTTAGCTAAAATGCGACTAAAATGCGCTTAATTTGCATAAAATCAGCAATTTTGGCGCACTAAAAGTGTATTAGTGTAAATGTTGAATGATTAAATGGCAAAAAATACAGTACAGATCAATTTTATACTGCTGGAATACTGCCCGAGCGCTGATGGTACCTGCACATTTTTCATCTCTTGTTCGACAATAGCAGTTGCAACTTCGTCAATTTGTTATTGACTAGTCACTTTGCGTCCTAGGCCTTGTTGCCGCATAGTTTCAAATCGATGAATCATCTTTTGTAAATTTTTTATGCTCATCGGATCTTTTGGCAAATTCTGTAATCGGTGAAATTCAGAACGAGCATAATTGCAATTCTCGTTTTGCTGATAACACAGCTTGACTAGCAAAGTATGGTGAGAGTTGATAATGATGAGAACTCTCCCAGCCTTTCCTTTTATACTCATGATTGCTATACACAACTTATTTTATGCAAATTAATGCATTTTAGTCGGTAAACAGCGCTAAAATTGCCCCTAGCGGCAATTTTTAAAACTTTTTATTTTAATTTTTTTTAATAATTCGAAATCCCATGGTCTACTACAGAGTTGGGCAAAATACATCAAAAAATCATTTTCGATACAAAATACAAAATACATTGGTTTTAGATCCTAAAATACAAAATACAAAATACTTTCCTATTCAAAAAAATTCAAAATACAAAATACATGTATTTTGAAAATACATTTAAAATACAAAATACATTTGAAATTTTTAAAAGTTTGTGTATAACATTGGGGGTTTTTACAGACCGTGTCCGGCACGGTCAACAGGCCGGTTTCAGACTTTTTTTTTAATCCAAAACACTTTGGCCGACCGGGCCCTGACATGCTCTTCAGTTGTTCCAGGCTGGTCCGGGCCAGATGTCCGGTTTATATTTTCCTGAAAGATAGTCTCAAATGGACCTGTTCATTACTCTTTCGAGTGCTTTACTTTTTTCTCTGCAAATTCGGGCCGGGCCTGATTTATTCTATCCAGACTGGACTTCATCCTTCCTAGGGGAATAAATTAGTCAGAAATTGTAGTATTTTTCCGAATCCAGCCCGTAAGTTGGGTATCCTGTCCAGACCTGAACTATTCAAAAATCAGTACTATCTGGCCCGACCCAACAGTTTTTTTTCCAAATAATGTATGTATTTTTAAATTGCTATAATTTTACAGTTAAAATTTTAATTTTATTATTTTTAAAGAATGGTAAATATATTTCTGGACAATAAAATTAAAGCACAAGAAAAGGAAACTCTGAAAATAAATCTGTCAAGCAATCCTGTCTTAAGGATGCTCTTAAATCCAAATGGTTAACTTTATAAAATAAGTTTTGATTTGTTTTTTGTTCAAAATAGATGAAAGTAGCAAGTGTTGTTATTCAAAAGTAATGGAATCGCACTCATTTTACCGTGTTTTTGCAAACACAATAAGTATTTCAGAAAATAGTGTCAAAGTGGGCGTTTTGAATTGCATTTGTGCACGTAGGAAGATTAAACACTCAAACAGAAACAAGAAACGTGTTTGTCGCATGAACAAAATCGCTTATGTATCGCTAATTCATTGATCAAAAAATTGAAAATACAGTTCGATACCAAATCGCTTCCATAGTCGGGTCTTTCAATTTATATATTTCCGTTAAAAAATGAGTTTGTAAATGTGTCAAAATGTTTTTCGCTTGTTAAGCAGAGTAGATGAGAACAGCCTTAAATGGCAAATGTGTTAATTCATGCAAAATGGATTTAATAATAAGCAAAAAGAATATAATAAATTTAGAGAAAACTGCATATCAGCTGAAAGGAAATCTGTTAAAGGATTTTTTTCCCTTTTAGATTTTTAGAGCCAGGGCGTGCGAAAAAAACTGCGTCCGGGGCAATGTTTCAATTTGGCGCCCCTTAAATTTCCACGCCCGGGGCGAACACTCCCTTCCCCCCCTCTTTTTTTTTTTTGCACGGCGCTGGATAGAACTCCCACAAAAATTTTGTCACTTACAAACAAATTCCCAAGATGGACCTTTCTAAAAACAATCAAATGATATTCAGGACCTTCTAAAACATATAAATCCATCAAAAACCTGAAGTAGATGTTTTCGCGAATCCAATATTTTCTTATTGTAAAGATAGAGGAAAGTAAAAACAGCCAGAGATTGAAAATCAAAGAGTCAATTCAGTAGTTATTCTTACACGCATACATAAACACACATATATAAAAGAATTGTATAATCTCTTTCGTTGGAAGTTTTTTAAAAAGTATATATAATTCGATATAGCTTCGGTCACTACAATACAGATATAAGTATATTTCCCATGAATAATAAATAAGATAAAATTTTATAAGAAATATTAAATAAACAACATGTTAAACATTTTCATTTAAATTCTAGAAATATCATAACATATAACAATACGACGTTCGGAATATCATGACACCAAATAATTTTATGTTGTTTTTTAAGTGATGGTTTTTAGTGTTTAATAGATAATTAGTGTATTCCACTTGTGCATCGCTCTTCTTCATGGTCTGTTTCAACACTTTGAGGGACAAGCAATTGTGTCTCTAATGTTAAAACCGGAATAATTGAAAAATTTTAGTTTAAAAATTAAAAATAAAAGCAAATTTGAGACATTTTTGAACCAAAGTTGAGTATATAAAGTTTAGTTAAAAGTTTTTAGTGTGAATCTTGATTAAAATTAAGTGGGATATAATCAGTGTTGAATTCAGACACTTTTCTCAGGGAGGGAATTCAGTAGCTCCGGAGGGGAACATTATAGAGTTCCCGGGGGGGGGGGATTGTACTTTTTGACTATTGAAAACGCAAAATTTCAATTTTCTGGGGGGGGGACATTTTATTGCTCCGGGGGGGGGGATGTCCCCCGGACCACCCTCTGAATTCCAACACTGGATATAATATATTTCACTGCCCCTTAAGAAGTTAAAGACCCTACATTCTTGAACTGGTCATAGCATTAAAATCACTTTAAATACTCATAACGTTTTTTCCATCATTCATATTGTAAAACTGTATTTAAAACTCATGTATACTATATTTGTTATGATGATTGCAAACTAAAATTTGCTATTTATTTTCTTTAAGCATTAATAGCCTACTATTCTCTTAGAGAATCTTTTATTGATATTTGTTTTTGATTAATTTGGAAATCAAATGTTAAACATTTTGGAACTCTGTACAATGAACATTAATCTGGCTTGATGCATAAAAAAATCTCAGAATACACGAGATACATAAATAATTACACAATTAATAATGTGTACTTTTCTATGTTTATAAATCGGTACAAAATAATGTTTAATTATTATTATTATTTTAATTTTTATTCTAAAAAATATTATGCACATACTCAGAGCCATGCGAAAGGGGGAGCGAAGAGGGTGGTCGCACTGGGCGAGGAAATTTAGGGGGCGTCAAAATTTATACTACCAATGTCACTTTTAGCTTGTCACAAGAAAAAATTGGCGGGGGGTGGCGCGAAATTGAGTTTTTGCCCCGGGCGAGGTTTTCTCTTCACATGCCCCTACACATATCCGCAATTTTAAAACCATAAATCTATATATCAAAATAACTATCAAAATCACAAATATATAATAAATCTGCTGTAGGGCAATAATTCTGTAATTAACTTGATTAATATTTTTATCAATAATAAAATTTTCATCTGAGAAATTTTCGTTTGAAAATTTCGTTTCGAAGTTTTATTACTTATAAATTCAAAAAGGAACAAAACTTCGGTTCCGGACAGTAACTTTCGTTTCGGTCGGACACCATTTTATATTTTATATTTTCACTAAAAAGGCACTATAAAATAAAACATAAAATGAGCAAAAGAAAAAAAAAAAAGGCGAAATCACGTTACATAAAAATGTATCTCCATTAACGACAGGTCTATAACCAAAACTCCGGTATTTAACATACTCAATCGTAAATACAATTACTAAAAATCTGATCTCTACATCAATAAATAGAACTATTTAGATAATAAAATTATCTCCCAATTAAATGAATATCAAGGGTGGGTTAAAATATGCCCGAAATTTGATAAAAAGGATTCAAAAGAAGCTAGATAAAATGTTGCAATCAAGGTATAACGATATAAAACTAAAAATTTTACCTTCAAATTTGTTTTAAAGAGCGTTGTTCCGTCGAAGGTTCCACTTATAACGATAGACTTTGTTGTAAACATTTGGCATGCTACTTTAACTTTGCCGTTACTATGAACGGAAATTATTTTTAAAAAATTGCCCATCTAATATAGCGCAACGTGCACTATCGCAATTCATTTATATATTGTTAACCGGAGCTGAGGCAATATCAACCATTCTTTCACGAGATTTAAACTTACATTAAATTTCTTATTTCTTTCTGCTGCTACATTAGCTTTCTTCCTATGGTTCTTAAAAAGTACTATACACAGCAAAACTCTGAATGATTCTTCCTGTTTATCACACAATAGTTTTTGTCGTTCTCACAGCAACGTTATAACTATAATAAAGAATACTGCCCAGCTAAACTGATGGCATTGAGCTCACAGGCTACAAATACTAATTGTACATTAAAACCTTATATTTTCAAGGGTTAATAAATAAATAATAAGGGTTAAAAAAAATTAAGAAGGGGAAACAGCTCTCCCCTTTCCTCTTTTTTTATACTTAATCATTGAACCTCCTATACTATCAAAGACATGCTTTATCATATAAAAAATCTATATCCAAAATTCAGAGGAAATTAGATAATTCTTAATAAAAACCCATTTAGCATTTATATAATTTAAAAGGAGTTATCCCCCTCTTTTATACTTAACCATTAAACTTCCAAAACTATTCAGAGATTTGAACGAAATCTGAAAATTCTGCTTGAAAAACCCATTTATATAAATTAAGGGGGGGGGGGGCATTAGAACCCCTGTTCCCCCTATTTATACTTATTCAATGAACACCTAATAACAGTCACGGAATCGCCTAATCAGAATGATCCTAATCTAAATTTTGAACGAAAACTTAATTCTGCATGAAAATCCCATTTATATCAACTAACGGTGGGGGGGGCATTAGAACCCTTGTTCCCCCGATTTATACTTATTCAATGAACACCTAATAACAGTCACGGAATCGCCTCATCAGAATGATCCTAATCTAAATTTTGAACGAAAACTTAATTCTGCATGAAAATTCCATTTATATCAACTAACGGGGGGGGGGGCATTAGAGCCCCTGTTCCCCCTATTTATACTTATTCAATGAACACCTAATAACAGTCACGGAATTGCCTCATCAGAATGATCCTAATCTAAATTTTGAATGAAAACTTAATTCTGCATGAAAATCCCATTTATATCAACTAACGGGGGGGGGGATTAGAACCCTTGTCCCCCCGATTTATACTTATTCAATGAACACCTAATAACAGTCACGGAATCGCCTCATCAGAATGATCCTAATCTAAATTTTGAACGAAAAATTAATTCTGCATGAAAATCCCATTTATATCAACTAACGGGGGGGGGCATTAGAGCCCCTGTTCCCCCTATTTATACTTATTCAATGAACACCTAATAACAGTCACGGAATTGCCTCATCAGAATGATCCTAATCTAAATTTTGAATGAAAACTTAATTCTGCATGAAAATCCCATTTATATCAACTAACGGGGGGGGGGGGGGATTAGAACCCTTGTCTTCCCGATTTATACTTATTCAATGAACACCTAATAACAGTCACGGAATCGCCTCATCAGAATGATCCTAATCTAAATTTTGAACGAAAAATTAATTCTGCATGAAAATCCCATTTATATCAACAAACGGGAGGGGGGCATTAGAACCCCTGTTCCCCCTATTTATACTTATTCAATGAACACCTAATAACAGTCACGGAATCGCCTCACCAGAATGATCCTAATCTAAATTTTGAACAAAAACTTAATTCTGCATGAAAATCCAATTTATATCAACTAACGGGGGGCATGAGCCCCCCGTTCCCCCTCTTATACATATCGAATGAACTCCAAAAACTAATCAGGGAAGCGTCTTGTCAGGCTATACCTATATACAAAATTTCAAGTGGATCGGATATTTTTATCAAGAGTTATCGCGTTACGCACATACATACAGAACGGACGGGCACATAAGCTCTCAGGCTATGATAGCCTGTGAGCTAAAAACTAAAACGTTAGAATTGTACATGTACAGTTCAGCAAAAATGCTTAAGTAAAACAGAAACATTCATGCTAATCCTTATCATAGCAATAGTTGAAAAAGTATGTTTACATTAACTTCTAGAAACGAATCCCATCAGACAAAACAAAACATAAAGGCACCTGTTTTGCTTTTGTGAATCTTACACCTGCGGAGGTTTAAACGAAGCAACTTGAAATCTACTGAAATGTATTTTGAGTATGAAATGTATTTTCAAAATACAAAATACTTGGAAAAAGTTTTTCAAAATACATTATTAAAATACTTTAGTTTCGTCGGGATAAAATACAAAATACAAAATACAAATGTATTTTGAAAATGTATTTCAAATACATGTATTTTCGATACTGCCCATCTCTGGTCTACTATGTATGCTGATCAAATTTGGTTATGTTTTGACCAAAACTTTTCTCGCTAGAGGACTCTGAACACCTGACGTTAATAACTAACCATCCTGTATATAAGCTTTTTTTAAAGATAAAGACAAAATAAAAAATGCTCCCGAATCCTTGTATCAAAATCAAACACTTCAGAAAATACATTTTTCTTTTTCTTTTTTTCCTTTGTACATTATTATAAATAACAATTTTTTTGACAATTTTAAATGACCGCCATTTTTAAACAAATTAGAAAAATCATGCGTTAAGCATAGATTATGAAACATTTTCCAACACTTCCGGAAATATTTAACATCACTTTGTTATTTAGGGAAATAAGATTCTATTGTCCATAGCCAAATATGTATTCCAATATTTTTGAATAGTCCTGTATTTAATCCGTCGGTGTTGATATATATATAGTATATAATGGAGAAATTTAGTTTAGAGAGAAAATGCCTAACTGGTTGAAATTTATCTTTCAGAACTTTATTGTAATAGACAGAAAATATTTCAATACTTTTATTCAGCCCTGTAATTTATCTAGTACTTTTATTACACGCTAATATTTCGTTAACATTTAGTTCAAACAAACACACTCTTAAAACTACTTAATTCACATTTCCAGAAATCATCATCTAACGGCAACCATGTAGCTAATTCTTTGCGTGACTCTGTATATTCTAGACACATGGCAGTGTGTCAGCCAAGTTCACAAAGTAAAAGGCGACACACCGGCCGTGGGTTATATTACCCGAACCATTTCGAGCCACTTTTCACCCCTCAATATCTTAAATTCTGTTTGATCTACACACTTGCAATTTTTTGTGTTGTATAAGACCATCTTCTAATTTCCGAATCCTAAATTTTTTTTTAAAAATCTTTTACCGTTCACGAGAAATTGACGTCTGAAAACCACTGTTTTTACCACTGACTCACTGACTCACTCATAGAAATGTTTGACTACTTCCAGGTGACTTAGGAAGTTGAAATTTAGTGTGGAGGTAGGTTATAGGATCTATAAATAGGAAAAAATCAGAAATCACCATTAATTAAACATTAATGGTTGGTTAGAGGATAAATTATTGGATTACAATGGAAGTTTATGAGAATTTCACAAAATACTAGAAATAGTGCCAAGTTGGCGTCACTTTTGGCTTGCATCAGGGCTAATCTCTGAAACTACCGAACCGATTTCAAAAGTAATGGTACCAAAATGATGGAATTCGCCCCGGTTCAAACATAAACTATATCTTATGTCTGTGCCACTAACCAAAAGAGGGTTCAGAAGCGAAAAACATTCTAAAAATGTTATTTTTGTTTTACTGAAGGGCCTAGAAGCACAAAATTTGGCATGTTAATTATTTATAAGATATAAATGATCACTAATGACATTTGCTAAAAAATATCAAATTTAAATGAGTCAAAATCCGTGAAGAGCGTTCTAAAAAAGTTCGAAATACCAATTTTAAAACAATCTCAGCAACCAACAAACCGATCTTAAAAGTAATGATATCAAAATGATAATGACAGTCTTTGCTCCAACATAGGATATATCTTATGTCGATTACACTAATCCAAAGGAGGTAAAAGAGCAAAAAACATTCTAAAAATGCGATGCCTGTATATTAAGGGACTGGACTGGAAACAAAGTTTGGCATTTTAGAGTTTATGAGAATTTCGCGTAATATCAGAAATAGTGCTAAGTTGGCGACACTTTTGGCGAGTATCGGCGCTAATCTCTGAAACCACCGAACCGATTTCAAAATTAATGGTACCAAAATGATGGTATTCGACCCGGTTCAAACATAGGCTATATTTTATGCTTATACCATTAACCAAAAGAGGGTGAAGAAGCAAAAAACATTCTAAAAATGCAACTTTTGTGTTACTGAAGGACCTACAACTATAAGATTTGACATGTTAATTATTTATAAGATATAAATGATCTCTAAGGGCATTTGATAAAGAATACGGAATTCAAAAGGGGTGAAAATGTGCGAAAAACGTTCTAAAAATGTTCTAAATTGGGATTTTTAAGCAATTTCAGCAAACAACAAACCGATCTTAAAAGTAATGATATCAAAATGATAGTGATAGTCCTTGCTCTAATATAGGCTATATCTTATGTCAATTCCACAAATCCAAAGGGGGTAAAAGAGAAAAAAGCGTTCTAAAAATGCGATGTCTGTATGTTAAGGGCTTAAAAACATAAAATTTGGCATGTTCATTAATTATAAGATATAAATGATCACTAAGAACATTTGTTAACAAATACAAAATTTAAAAGGGGTAAAAATGCGCGAAAAGCGTTCTAAAAACTTTCTAAATAGCAATATATAAGCAATCTTGGGTAGTTAGCGAACCGATTTAAAGAAAAAAAGATGCCAAAATAATGGCGACAGTCCTTGCTCTAACAAAATTATTGGATAAATTACCAGATTACAATGGGAATCTATGGGAATTTGGCAAAATACCAGAAATAGTGCCATGTTAGCATAACGTTTGGTGCGTAATTTTTGTCGTCAATATAGCGATATTTCGCCAAGTTGGCTACAAACGTTAGTAGTGCCCAATCACGTAAAAGAAACATCCTTATTAGGGGAATTTAAAGGAACATAAGCAGTCCTAATGTTAAATTTTTAAATTTGACTGGAAAAAACAGTGAATAAATGCAGGAAAAAGGCTGAAAAATTAATTAATATTAAATAAAACAAATTTAACTAATTTAACCTATTTATTTCAAAACCTACTTATTTGACAAAAAATAATGATATCCTATCAAAAACATGAATGTGAAAAATTGCCAAGTTCGTTAAAGGTTTCGCTCATAAAAGAAGTGATTTGACAAAAAATAATGATATCCTATCAAAAACATGAATTTGAAAGAATGCCAAGTTCGTTAAATGTTTCGCTAATAAAAGAAGTGAGATCTAACTGCAAACCAAGTTCTTTCGGAGCTCCTTAAATCATAACTCCTGTCATGCATAATATTATTCAATTGCTTAAAATGATTTGTTATGTTACTTGTTATTCAATAGAGCGACTTGGCAAGTTTTCAGCTACGAACTTTAATCTTTGAGTCGGAGTACAATTTAATCTAGAATCTGATTGGCAAAGATCTAGTCAATCGAGTGTTTGAATAAGTATATTGAAGTTAAGGTACTGGTAAATTAAGGAAGGGATCAACTTTAATTTCTGATCAACTAAATAGAAAAAAACTGAATAAGAGAAAACTTGCTAAGTCGCTCAATTGAATAACAAGTAACATAACAAATCATTTTAAGCAATTGAATAATATTATGCATGACAGGAGTTATGATTTAAGGAGCTCCGAAAGAACTTGGTTTGCAGTTAGATCTCACTTCTTTTATTAGCGAAACATTTAACGAACTTGGAATTCTTTCACATTCATGTTTTTGATAGGATCATTTTATCTATATTCTACAAACATTTCTTAGTAAACTGAAAGAAGTTCAACGTAAAAATGCATAACATACTTTAAAAAAAAATACCTTTAAGTTAATTACTCTCGTATTCAGTAGCGTTTATTAGCTCTTTCGTATAACCCTGTATATCAACTATAACATTTATAGACACCATATAATTTACAGACATTTAATAAAACTTAAAAGCGCATATCATAATTGAAAATGCATTTTAACCATCTGTCAGCTATCATCGATAATATACAGTACTTCGGATAAGAATATAAGATTTGAAATATTTTGTGTGTCCCTGTAAATGTTATGCACTTCATATTATTCGTTAAATATTAAGTCCCAGTGGCGTATATCAATTTTATGATACTTGAAATCATTTAACATTATTAAAATATGTCGCAAACAATCCCCCCCCTTTATTATTGTGTATGATGTGTTATGTGGGCGAAATATAACAAGATCTTTGGAATATAGATAGTTTCGGTCGAGTTTCCGTCTGGCGAATTTTCAGCAGTATTTTCTCCAAAAATGGATTTTCGGTGAATTTCAGATTTTTGGCCGAAACGAAACTGAAACCGAATTTTTGGTCGATTTCTATAAATAATATACCACAGTCCTTCAAGGGGTTAAGGGGTGATGAAATATCGCAATTCTGCAATAGTTATGCAAGCTATTATATTTAATAGTTTGCATAATAAAATGCACAGAACCAAAGTTAATGACGAGAAGTAAATACTTACTAGCTGATGAGTGCTTAAAAGTAGCTACGTTTCATACCACTAATTAAAAATTAAAATCGTATTATTTAAATTCTTAATATACATTGAAACAAACCAAAAATATATGTGTACAATAAATTCATATTAAAAATATTATGCATTATTATTTTTACTTATTTATTTATTACAAGAGAGAAAAGTACATATATTAAAAAAAAATAACAAAACAATGATCATAGTTCATATACAATATGTCCTAAAAAGGCTGAAATGTACATCCCCCTTCTCCCCTGTTAGAGATAAATAAGAATTATAAATAGGAAAAGTATTCAAAATAAGGTAGGTAAAAGGAGTTTATTTATTTATTTATTTTCCGTTTTTTTGGTAAAATAATCCTGCAATTTATAGAAAAGAATCATTTTAAATTTTATGCGATTTCCCAAGGCAAAATTGGTGAATTAGGAAAAATTGTCTTTTTGATACACGACCATCATTACAAAGTATGCTTTTATTTAAAGCTGAATTTGATACATATCAGATTAGAAACTGACCATTGTGAATTGAATGGAGATCATTATAGGAAATTAGAAGTGTAAATCTATAAGACATCGCGAAATGCGGGTAATTAATACATAATACGGGTATGCAGTAACGGGTTAATGTTCTTTTATTTCACGTTTCGAGTAGAATTCGGCTAAAATATTTCGGCTTTGGGTCGGATTATATGTCGGCGAAAATTATTGCTGTGGTGTCGAGTCGGTTTCTAGGCCGACGTAAACAATTCTGTCAGGTTCGAGTTTACTTTAAGGAAAATTTCCAGGTTTGGGCCTTGTTACACCCGACACGTATAAAGAATTTGTTTCTAACCATGCATAATTTCCTATGACACTTCAAACTACTGCCTTTTCTCGCCTCTGCGGAAGTAAGACACGGGCTCGGGCGTTTACTTTTTCGAAGTAAAACTAATGTGAAGCACGACCAGCCTTGGCAATGAACTCGCGTGAAAAGAACTTTTTTTTGGGCAACTGCCAGACCTACCTAGATCGCATGTGTTTGCAGGAAACCTTCCTTGACCTCGGAGAAGAGTGAGAATTATGGATGAATATTCATGATTGAATATGAAAAATTCTATATAGGGTGGACTTTGTAATTCCGTTGCCTCTCATGTCATTGCTAATGGTGGGAAATGAATTTTTAACGGAAATTTAGCGAGCTCATTTTCATAAGAAAGAAACATATACGTTACTTCTTACAAAAAAAGGAAAAGGAAAGGAATTTATGTAATCTGTTAAAAATTTATGAAATGTTTAACTTATATATTCTGAAAATTGCGATTTTTTGCAGTAGTAATGGCTTCAGCTCTCAGGGCCAGATTTTATTTTTATCGCACTTACTAATATTAATTTTTAAATGCTATAGTTATTAAACATGTACGTTTTTTTTTTTATTTGTTGTTTTGAGACACCAGTTTGTCGGCTTATCTCATTCCCTTCTCGCTCCCCACTAAAGTGGATCCTGTCTGCAGTAAAACAAGAAAATTTAGGAACCGCTACCGAAGGATAATCAAGAGGGACATCATTTTAGTGGTGGACACGCTGTATCTTTTCACGAATAAGTGAATGTCACAATGATTCAGCAATTAAAAATGCAAGATATTTTATAAAATAATAAGAAGCAAGTTAGAAAACAGTACACATATCATTATTATCTTTTTATTTAGCATGTAATATGGGATTATTCATTGAAAGAAACATCACGTTTATCGTCTTAGAGGCATCCGCTCTGAAAGTTTGAAACGCATTGCTGTGTTCTATAAAACTGAGAGAACAGAAGCAGCTACGATGAACACATGGCGTATAAAAAAAAACCAAAGTAAAAAAATAATACACAACGTTGGAACAAAAAATATGCATCTGTTTTAACACTTTCACACCTTCTTTCGTATATGTATCAATAATAACAAAGGTCGCAGTTGAACCATGTGTACTGATAAATCATATTATTCACGAGATAAGCTTTATTAGTATCACACTAAAAGCTTTATTATTATTATTATTATTAAGGCTTCGTATAGATTAAATACTGCGCTCGGAATCATAAATTATTTCTCTGGGCTTTATTTTTCAAAGACTTCGAGGTCAGTTCTGAAATTGCAACGCAAGGGTTTTCAAGCGTTAGCGAGCAGGGTGCAGATGCAGACCTTCCTAGTGTGGTTTATATATGTGGGAGCGATTCTTTCTCCAGCAGCCAAGTATCATGTCTTGTAAGGTTCTTCATATCGCAACTCTGATAGAAAAGGTCTTTAGAAAGCAGACGATTTTCTGAAAAAACTCCATTCAGACGAAAAGCCGAAGAAAAAAGAAATGAAGGGAAGAGATCGTTGGATGGAATGTTGGGAGAGTTGGTGTTGATTTTAGAAGAATGTTGATTAAGATGACGCGATTAAGATGGTTTAATTAAAGTTTCCTTTTGAATGTTCGAATTGTAAATATTAATATGTAAATATCTTTTTTGTAAATATTAACGTTTAATATAAGTCATTTAAAAGTTTAAAAACGGTGTCAGAATTTAATTTACCTCCGAGTTTATCTACTTGTGTGTTCGAAAGAACTTTTATAAGAAGAATCTCCATAAATTTTGGTGTCAGAACCGAGACAAACGAACGCCCACAGAGAAGAAATATATATATACTTTAAATAATCTGGAAGCCGTTATTATTTAGAATTGTGATGGAATCCTTGCTGGAAATTATTATGAGGAAATCTTTTTTGAATATATGTTTAATGATATGAAGCTGTTGGATACTGCGACAACAATGCTGTTTAAATGTGTGAAGCTGAGCATCTGATTATGAAGTGAGTTTATTATTTCATTTTTCTTTTCAATAATGGAAAAATTAGTTGATTTAAAGGAATTAGAGTTTTCTTTGAAAACTGAAAAATCAACTAGTATTAAGATATTGCACAAATTAATTTTTGGAGAAATCGGTGACAGAAATAATCGACGTAGAATTCGGAATTTTACTGGGTTTACGTTTGAAGTAGATTCCGATGAATATCAAACTAAATTCAAAGAAATTAAAGATAATTTTTCTGTTAACGACTTAATTACCATTTGCAATGTTTTGTGTATAAATAATTCGGGAACTTTTGATGAAATTGCTGCCAGAATAATTTCTAGTTTATGTGATTTTAATATTTTAAAAATTAATATGATAGCCGATGTAGGTACTCTTAGTGATGACATAAGTGTTGATGAATTTAATGATGATTTACAACATAAAACTAAAAATATTTCAACTGTTTTTGAGAATAATATGAGAAATGATTCTGATAGTTCTAATTGTGAAAGTAATGAAAATCAGAAAATTCTAATTCCTGATTATGTTATTAAACCAAGCATTTCTATTAATGATATTGAAAGTATGATTACAATGTTTGAAGGTACTCAAGTACAAAATATTAATAAATGGATTGCCGATTTTGAAGATATTGTTTCATTATTTAACGTTAGTGATTTGCACAAATTGATTTTGGCTAAACGCCGTATGACAGGCAAAGCAAAATTATTTCTTGAAAGTGAAACAAATATTAATTCGTGGTCTAAATTAAAAGCCCTACTCATATCTGAATTTGGTCAAACGTGCAATTCAGCTGAATTACACGAATTGCTGTCCAAAAGAAAAATTAGACCACATGAATCGTTAGATGAATATTTTTTAAATATGAAACAATTATGCTCAAAAGGCAATATTGAAGATTCTGCCCTTATTCAGTATGTAATAAATGGAATTAATGACCCCATTTCTAAAAAATCTTTTTTGTATGGTTGTCCCAATATTGCTGAATTTAAACAAAAATTAAAGATTTATGAAAAAATAAGATCGGAGTATGAAAATGCAAAATTTCATAAATATGAAGGAGCTAAGCCTAAAATTAAATCCGAAGTTGAAGTTAAGAACAAATTTAAGCCTGTAAAGCCAAATATGCGTTGTTTTAATTGTGGCAGGAATAATCATAAGAGTATTAACTGTGTAAATAAAGATAAAGGGCCGCTTTGTTTTGCTTGTAACGCTTATGGTCATAAATCATTTCAATGTAATAAATCTAAAGATACAAGTGTTAAAAATGCTCAGTCACAAGTAAACATTATTACATCCCAAGATTTAATTCTGAAAGAGATAAAGCTTTATTCTTTGCGTTTAATCTCTTTAATAGATACTGGTAGCCAAAAGACTTTGTTAAAGAAAAGTATTTATGATAATTTGAAGAACTTTGTAGAATTAAAACCTACGAGTATCTCTTTGACCGGTCTAGGAAAAGCCTCAATTAAACCAGAAGGTTGTTTCAATTCAGAAATCGAAGTAGATGGTTCAAAATTTAAAGTTACTATTTTTGTCGTTAAGGACAGTTGCATTAATTTCGATTTAATTATTGGCACTGATGTTATTCATCAAGGTACATTAACTATTTCTGAGAATAAAGTGAAACTGTTTAAAGCTGAAGTTCAGTCTAATGACTTTTTAGTTAATATTGTAAATGTTTTGGATGAGCCTAAAATTGATTTAACTCACATTGCTGACAAAAAATTACGTTCAGAGTTATACTCTTTAATTGAAAATTATGTACCAATTAAAAATAAAACAGCAGATGTTAAAATGAAAATTAATTTAACTGACGAAATCCCAGTTTGTTCTTCTCCTCGAAGATTACCGCCATGCGAGAAAAAAATAGTCGAAAACCAAATTGAGGAGTGGCTAGCTCAGGGAATAATTCGAGAAAGTTCTTCTAATTTTTCTTCGCCGGTTGTGTTAGTCAAGAAAAAAGATAACACAATGATACTTTGTGTTGATTACAGATGTCTTAACAAAAAGACAGTACGTGAGCATTTCCCCTTGCCAGTTATTGATGATGTAATAGACCAATTACATTCTGCCGAAGTATTTACCACCATAGATTTGAAAAACGGTTTCTTTCATGTAGATGTTGAAGAAGACTCGCGGAAATACACCTCGTTTGTTACTCATGAAGGACAATACGAATTTTTGAAATGTCCATTCGGGTTGACCAATAGCCCTAGTGTTTTTCAAAAGTATATTTATAATGTATTTCGAAACCTATTAAAAGATCACATTGTTGTCATTTATATGGATGATTTAATAATACCTGCTAAAAACGAAGCTGAAGGTCTAGAAAAATTAAAACTTGTACTCGAAACTGCATCGGAATATGGATTAGAATTAAATCTTAAAAAATGCAATTTTTTGAAGCGTGAAATTGATTTCTTGGGGTATAGAATCATAAATGGTAAATTGTATCCCTCTCCACTGAACACTAAAGCAGTAATAAATTTTCCCGAACCAAAGTGTACCAAAGATGTTCAAAGTTATTTAGTATTGACAGGATACTTTCGAAAATTTATAAGAAATTATTCGGTTATAACTAAACCGTTAAGTGACCTGCTAAGAAAAGATTCAAAATTTAAATTCGATATAGAAGAACAAAGAGCTTTTAATGAACTCAAACGTATTTTGTCGTCAGAACCAGTACTTTTAATTTACAATCCCAAAAGTGCGACCGAAATCCATTGTGATGCCAGTATTGATGGCTATGGAGCTGTTTTAATGCAACAATCTCCAGTAGATAATCAATTTCATCCAGTTTATTTCGCAAGTAAAAAAACCACCGAAGCTGAACGGAAGTACACTAGTTACGAATTAGAAGTTTTAGCTGTAATTGAAGCCCTGAAAAAGTTTAGAGTATATGTGCTAGGTATCCCATTTAAAATTGTAACCGATTGTAATGCATTTAAAATGACTATGGATAAAAAAAGAAATGAGTACAAAAATAGCTAGATGGGCAATAATGTTATCCGATTTTGATTATGTTATTGAACATAGACAGGGTAGCAGTATGAGACATGTCGATGCATTAAGTAGGTATCCTATTTGTATGGTAATCCAAGATAGCTTAACTTTAAAAATTATCCAAGCTCAAGAAACCGATGACCATATTAAAACAATAAAAAAAATCCTAAAGGTGAAATCTTATGATGATTATCTAGTTAAAAATGATGTTCTTTATAAATGTGTTAATGGTAATGATTTATTAGTTGTACCGGAAGACATGCAAATGAATATAATCAAGGCCGCTCACGAAAAAGGTCATTACGCAGTTGCAAGAACAGAGAAAAGTTTAGAAAATGATTTTTACATCCCTAAAGTTAAACAAAAAATTGAGAAATGTATAGCAAATTGTGTTCCCTGTATTTTAGTTAATAGAAAATGTAGTAAACAAGAAGGCTTACTTCACCCAATAGAAAAAGAAGAAACTCCATTACATACGTACCATGTTGATCACTTAGGTCCATTAGAAAGCACTAATAAAAATTACAAACATATCCTTTCGGTCATTGACGCATTCACAAAATTTGTTTGGTTGTATCCCACAAAATCTACCGATGCTGCCGAAGTAATTTCTAAATTAGAAATCCAAAAATCTATCTTTGGAAATCCAGTTCGAATTATATCAGATAAAGGTCCTGCATTTACCTCTAAAGCTTTTGAAGATTATTGCATCAATGAAAATATTAAACATATCCCGATTACCACTGGATTACCCAGGTCTAACGGCCAAGTTGAGCGTCTAAATTCTGTTATAATATCTGTTCTGTCTAAATTGTCTGTCGATAATCCTAAAAAATGGTATACACATGTAAGCAACGTCCAACAGGTGATAAATTCGACTTTTCAGAGAAGTATAAGCACAACTCCTTTTGAATTGATGTTTGGTACTAAAATGAAACTAAAAAATAACATTGAAATTACTACTCTTCTGAATGCTGAAATACAATCTGATTTTACAAATAATCGCGAAGATATGAGAAAAAATGCTAAAAAACAGATTTTAAAAGTCCAAGAAGAGAACCGTAAAACTTACAACCTCAGACGAAAGAAAGCTAACAAATTTAAGATTAATGATGTGGTTGCTATAAAACGCACACAACAAGGTCCAGGTTTGAAGTTAAAACCAAAATATTTAGGTCCGTACAAAGTCATAAAAGTAAAAAATAATGACACCTACGATGTAAAGAAACTTGGATTCAACGAAGGACCCATGGTCACCAGTACATGTGCAGAGTACATGAAGCCGTGGACGGACGAAGCTTGAAAAAAAAAAGAATTTCACCGATTGTGACACTATACCAACTATGACAAACCTCTGGACTGACAACTAATAGAATTTTAACTTTATTCTCGAAAAGACGAAAAGACGTAAGGTAAAAAAAGATGAAAAGACGTATGAAAGAAGACGAAAAGACGTAAGATAAAAGAAGACGGAAGACGTAAGAAAGAAAAGACGAAAAGACGTAAGGTAATAGAAGATGAAAAGACGTATGAAAGAAGAAGACGAAAAGACGTAAGATAAAAGAAGATGAAAGGACGTAAGAAAGAGAAGACGAAAAGACGCGAAAAAAAAAATATATGAATTTTTTCAAGAAATAATCTAAGCTTTGATAAACAATTTGAATAATGACTTCTTTTTTTCAATTAAGACTTTGGATGCTGCTGTGTTTTTTTTTCTTTATCTTTCCAGATGATCCAACTGCTGCTGCCTCCAAAGGGACGAGCATTCGAGGACGAAAGCCTAGTCAGGACGGCCGTTTGTGGGAGCGATTCTTTCTCCAACAGCCAAGTATCATGTCTTGTAAGGTTCTTCATATCGCAACTCTGATAGAAAAGGTCTTTAGAAAGCAGACGATTTTCTGAAAAAACTCCATTCAGACGAAAAGCCGAAGAAAAAAGAAATGAAGGGAAGAGATCGTTGGATGGAATGTTGGGAGAGTTGGTGTTGACTTTAGAAGAATGTTGATTAAGATGACGCGATTAAGATGTTTTAATTAAAGTTTCCTTTTGAATGTTCGAATTGTAAATATTAATATGTAAATATCTTTTTTGTAAATATTAACGTTTAATATAAGTCATTTAAAAGTTTAAAAACGGTGTCAGAATTTAATTTACCTCCGAGTTTATCTACTTATGTGTTCGAAAGAACTTTTATAAGAAGAATCTCCATATATATGTATGTACATAATTATGTTGGGACCGCTATGCGATCTCCAGTCACTTCGTTCGTTCGCCACTATTCGAAGCACCTCTAGTCAGAATGAGTATTATCATAAATAAATTTAACATGTGAAATTCATAAACATTTTATTTTAAATGTATAAATAGAATAGTAATAGAATATTAGTAGTAATAGAATATTTTTTTGAAGATACAAATAAAAAATGTATTTTTTCGTCTAATATAATGTTGCACAGTATGGCTTAAATTAATTAAAAACTTTTTGAGAAACATTGCGGAGACAATAATAAGTGGCTAATAGAAGTTAAACAAAACGTTTTCTGTTGAGTCTAAAAGACAATCTTGATCAGAAAGATGATTCACTGAATGTGCACGCCATCGTAAAAGAATCAGTGTCATTACTATTCATATACCGATCATATCATCCATCTGCAAAAAATAGATTCTCCCTGAATATTTGTTTGCTGAAAGGATTGGGTCATGTAACTGTAAAGCAACCACAGGGAATCGCCGCTGTGGTTGTTGCAAAATGGCAAACTATAAATTCAGCCTCATTTGCAGGCCAGGTAAAAGAAATATGTATATAGATAGTATAGTAAAGTTTAGTTCGGTTAGAATATGCACGTTGGTAAAAATTAATTGTAAACTTCCGGCGAGCGCACCGTAGTAAAAAGTACAACATTTGCTTTCTTTTTTCTTTAAAACAAAATTCCCGCCTCCTTTAATATGTTGTAACAAAATAAATCTAACAAGAAAGGTCTCCATACGGGCATACTCAGAAAAATCTGAAAAAATTACAGAATGTTCTTCTCATATAGTTATATATGTTTATAAAAAAAATTTCGGCGGAACCTCCTTATAACGTCCGTAAAAAAATAATAAAAATTTCGTTTATTTGGCGATTTATCTCCGGTTGGCGAAAAAACGAAATTTTGAAAAATACGCTTTTACGCTTCGAATACTTTTTAACGAAAAAACTTCTATGTTCAATTTATTTAAATAAGTTTAGTTTAAGTAATTTTAGTTTTGCATTTTTACTTTACTTTAAGTATAATTTTGTCATATACGTTTATATGTACTTATAACAAAATGAAATTAATATATTTTATCATTTAAAACACGATTTAAATTGATTAAAATTGTTCCAAATTGAAAAATACACTGTTAAAAATCTGCTGCATTTTGTTGCAACGCACTTCCTTGCTTGTATAGAAAACGGTTACTTGGCCGTGAAATGGAGCTTTCTCATTGGTTGGAATAGAGATATTATATACAAGCGGTGGAGTGCGTTGCAGCAAAATGCAGCAGATTTTTAACAGTGTTGCACAAGCTATAACACCGCTAAAAATCTTTACCATTTTCTGCAGCGTCACTCCACCGCTTTTATAGAAAACGATCAATTCACCGCGCTATGGAGCATTCTCATTGGTCAGAAGAGAGATATTCTATAAAAGTAGTGGAGTGACGCTGCAGTAAATGCTGCAGATTTTTAACAGTGAAGTCAATTAAAATCAATTTTCAGATTCGTTAAAATCGTCCGCTTTTGGCGAGGAAATGCACTGCTCGCCAAATCCCGCGTCGCTTTCAGCTTTTCACGCCAATTATTCCAAACTATTTTATTTTTTTACATATCTAATAATGTAATTCCGCCGCTAATTTTCACTGATCCTTTATTACCTACATGAGTAGTTTAATTCGTATTTTTTTTAAAAAATTCTGAGTATGCCCCCAATGGAGACCTTCCTTGTAAGTGTATTTCGGAATTCTTTCATAAATTGTGAGCAGAAAAAACTTATATGATATTTGTATATTCAATTATTTCTAAAATTAAACCAAAACAGAAATAATTAAATGTTTTCTTTCTGTTGTACAATTTACAACGCGCGCCTGCTCATGTGATGAAAATTTGCGCTCCCGGTGAAAGGTTCTGTAATTTCCGCCAGTATAGATGAAAATGTGCTCTTTTTTATTTTATTTTTTCAACAACTCTCTATATTATCAACACATTTTTATACGCACCACGTATTAAAGTAAATTTTAATTCAGCTTAGAAATGCATAAAACATTTAAAAATGACTTCCAGCGGTTATAACCCAGAGATAGTAATGCTTCCAGTTCTTTAGAAGACAGTCATTCATATAATTTATTGATTGTCTAAAAATTTACTTTGGTGTAATACAAATCATTCAGCTGAAAAATGCATTCCACAAATAAAAACAACAACAATTATCTGTCATAGGCAGTATTATGACTGAATTCTTTTGTGTGGTCCTGTAGATGCACGATACTTACTACGCATTCTATATTGTACAGTAAGTATCTTGTAATGCACCTCATTTACGTAAATAAATGAGTTATATAATGCAATTATGTTTGAAATAATGTAGCATCATTTAAATACATTGCAAACTATTCTTCCTCATAGCTTATAAAATAAAAGAAATCTTTTGAGTGCCTCTGTAAAGGAACTATAAATACGACACATATGTGCAGCATTTATACATTCTTGTATACGTTCTAAACAGTTCTAGCATTTATAGTTCTAAACATGTAACAATAGGAAAGAAAAGGTAGCAAAATCATAACGAAGATATCAAATAATAATTTTAAAATAAAGTAAAATATCTAAAATATTCGTAAAAAAAATAACTAAATTATCGAAATATAATTAAAATCCACATTTTCTGTTTATCATGGTGTCGTTTTAAACAGTAAAACCTTTTCTGTACTTGTTCATATTTATTATCTATTATTCAGAAAGATGTCAAAAGCCCATTTAATTTCAAATAATACATAACTCTTCCCCCAGTAATTCTTATCTTAGTAATATAATTATTTTAAAATTTATGTAAGACGATCACTTATATCATTAAACTACAGTTATACAAGTTAAAGTGAAAGCAGTGCATTTAAAGACTTATAAATACCTCTTAATAAACAGATCAATATGTTTCATTCACATTATCGGTGACATTATGAAGATCAATACTGCGATAAAACACTATTTTCGCAAACATTTGAAAAAGGAACCCGATAGTCCAAGAGCGATCGTACAAGACCCTAAGTCATCGAGCACAAGAAAAAATCCTTTGTTTAATGGAAGAATATATAGTAATATATATAGTAATAGAAGAATCTAATGATCCATGTCTGCCGGAAGCGAAGTGGTGCATAAGCCAAAAATTTATACCACTAGTGGTTGACACGTAGCTTTAGCATTGTGTTTGCCGTACAATTAAAAACAGGAAAACATGGAAAAGGCCTTCCGGCAGTGCCGGGAGGAAGAGGTAGCTTTCATATACTTATTTATTTGTTTGTTTATTTTAAATTAAGATATATCACTCAAACATACGAAGCTCAAATTAGTGAAACTCGATTTTAAATTATTGTATACTAGTTTTTGTCAATACTGAATATTAATAGGAATTTTTAGAAATTAGACATCTTTTAATCAATGTTAAAACTGTTGTTAGCTTTCGTTTTTTCAAAACAAAAACAAAATCACTTCACCTTTTTCATTCACGTATAAAAACGTTTCATATTTATTTACTTAGAACAGGTGTCACAAATAAAAATTAAATTAAAAAGTTGACATGTTTCGGTTCATTCATAAGAACCGTATTCATAACATATAAAATCAGTAGAAAATTAAATGACACTGGATATAAATATAATTTAAAAACCAAAACAAAACATTGCGCCCCCTATGATCATGAATAGCCATTGCCACCGCGGCATATAAATATAATAAATTTTGAATCTTGAATCTTTGAATTTTGTATCTTTTAATCAACCTGGTTTTATTTTAAGCGATTTAGAGAGTTGCCAAATTCCATGATATCATGAAGTGTAATGTCATTTTACAGCAACATGATGGATAAAACAAACCAATGAGGTTGATCGAAATCATAATTCATGTGCACATGCACACTCATGTTGAAATCGATTAATATATACGAGTGCTGTCGCGGGCAAATTGATTTTTAAAAAAATGTCACCCACATTAGAAATTCAAACTGCTATATATCTCAGGCGTTTTTTAAGGTACAGGCAAAGCAAAAAACACTCCGGAATTCATTATTAAGATAAATACTTTAGAAAGAACCTTTTTCAATTTCTAATTTTTTGTATGTACATCATTATACATTTAAAAGATTTTTGACAATCTTAAATGGCTGCAATTTTGAAACAAGAATACGGATGAAGTTGGCAGGTGAACTCGGTCAAGACATTGTTATTCACGGAGTTATTCCAAATCAGTTTATAAATATGCGTATTATCGCGTGACAAATTTCAGACCGTTTCAAAATGTCAACCACACTGGAAATTGAAAGTGCTATAACTTAGCCATTTTTCAAGACATAGATGAAACAAAAATGCTCTGGAATCTTTGTATCAAGGTCAAACACGCAAAAGAAAAATCTTTGTTAATTTCTTACTTTTTGCACCTAATTTTAAAATGTATTTAAAAAAAAAAAATTTAATATTCCACCATTTTGAAACAAGATATCGGATGGAACTGGCCAACAAACTCGGTCCAGACATCGGTATGTACTATGTACGCACCAAGTTTCATCCAAACCGGTTTATAAATACGCGTGTTATCAAGTGATGAAAACCAGGTCATTTCAAAATGTGAGCAGCACTACAAATTAAAAGTACTATAACTCAGCCATTTTTTAAGATACAAACAAAACAAAAAGCACTCTGGAATCTTTGTATCAAGGTCAAATGCATAAAAGAAAATTTTTTTTATTAATTTCTCACTTTCTTGTGCCTAATTTTAAATTTTAAATTTTTAAAAATTTTTTAAATGGCCGCCATTTTGAAACAAGATGGCAGATGGAACTGACTAACGAACTTGGTCCAGGCTTTATTATGTACTATGTACACACCAAGCTACATCCAAAGCGATTCATAAATACGCTTGTTATCATGTGACAAAAATCAGATCGTTTTAAATGTCAGCCATAAGAAAAATTCAAAATGCTATAACTCAATCATTTTTAGCTCACAGGCTATCATAGCCTGAGAGCTTATGTGCCCGCCCGTTCTGTATGTATGTTCGTACGTAACGCGATAACTCATGATAAAAATATCCGATCCACTTGGAAATTTGTACATAGGTCTATCCTGATACACTGTAAAAAAAATTCAAGAGGTTACTAAAAATTTCTTAGTAAATTTGTATTCCACAGCATTTTTTAGTAACCATTACAAACTTTTTTTTGCAAGTGAAACAAGCATTTCTTTTGTAAACTGAACAAAAGAATTTTTTGTATAACTAACTTAAAAATTTTTAGTATGAGCCACCAAGCAAATTTTAGTAATAGCCCCAAAATTATTTTTAATAACCATTACGTGCGTCCGCAAGGCAGGAGCTTCCTTCAAGCTGCATCCAGACTTCTGAAGCGGAAGATTTTCGGCAAAACCGCAATAGATGGCAGCACCAAACATTCCTTCCCGCTCCGACAGAATTTTCATAATCCCTTTATTAACGAGACACTACATGCATTCGGGGCGTATTTGGCGGTGGCAAGTTTCGAACCCGGGACCTTTTAGCCTGGAGTCCGTTACTATAACCACTATGCTATCAAGGCCACACCAACTGAGTTTTAGTAAGAGCTATTAAAAATATAAAACTATTAACTCTATTCGTTGCTAAATTTTTTCTAGTAATTCTTACAGATCTTTTTGTAACCGACTAAGATTACTAAAAATTTTTTAGTAATTACAAGGATCACTAAAGTTTTTTTTGTAGATCGACCCTTTTTTTTTACAGTGTAAGGCGCTTCCCTGATTAGTTTTTTAAGATATAGACAAAATAAAAAGTGTTCTGGAATCGTTGTTTTAAGTTCTAACACATAAAAGAAAAATATTTTTTAACTTTTAATTTTTTCGCATTTAATTTTAAATTAAAATTTTTAAAATTCTTTGAAATGCAAATTTTTTTTACAGTGTGCTTTAACTAACGTATAAATCACACTGTAAAAAAAAATTCAAGAGGTTACTAAAAATTCTTTAGTAAATTTGTATTCCACAGAATTTTTTAGTAACCATTACAAACTTTTTTTTTGCAAGTGAAACAAGTATTTCTTTTGTAAACTGAACAAAAGAATTTTTTGTGTAACTAACTTAAAAATTTTTAGTATGAGCCACCAAGAAAATTTTAGTAATAGCTCCAAAATTATTTTTAATAACCTTTACGTGCGCTCGAAGGAAAGGAGCTTCCTTTGAGCTGCATCCAAACTTCTGAAGCGATAGATTTTCGGCAAAACCGCAATAGATGGCAGCACCAAACATTCCTACCTGCTCCGACAGGATTTTCATAATCCCTTTATTAACGAGCGCTTACACTACATACATTCGGGACGTACTTGGCGGTGTCCGGTATCGATCCTGGGACCTTTTAGACTGGAGTCCGTTACTATAACCACTATGCTATCGAGGCCACACCAAGTGAGTTCTAGTAATAGCTATTAAAAATGTAAAACTATTAACTCTTATCAATTGCTAACTTTTTTCTAGTAATTCTTACAGATTTTCTAGTAACCGACTACGATTACTAAAAATTTTTTAGTAATTACAAGGATCACTTAAGTTTTTTTAGTAGATCGACCCTTTTTTTTACAGTGCATGACAAAAATCAGATATATATATTTATATATATATCTGATATATATATCTGATACGTATATTTATATATAACCATATATATATGTATGGTTATATATAAATATACATATATATGTCAACATTTGAATGGAGGGTGGTTGTGGGGTCTGGGGGTCATGATCGGTGAAAATATACCAATTTTTTTGGAAGTGCTTTCCTCCGGACGGCTGCAATAGGTAGCTTTTTACTTTTAGGTAGCTTTCATTACAAAAAGTAAAAAGCTACCTATTGCAGCCGTCCGGAGGAAAGCACTTCCAAAAAATTTTGGTATGTTTTCACCGATCATGACCCCCAGACCCCAAAACCACCCTCCGTTTAAATATTGACATATATATATATATATATATAACTATATATATATATATATATATCTGATTTTTGTCATGCGATAACTAACGTATTTATGAACCGATTTGAATGAAACTTGGTATGTACATAGTACATACAAATATCTCGACCGAGTTCGTTGGCCAGCATCATCCGCCATCTTGCTTCAAAATGGCGGCCATTTAAAAAATTTAAAAAAATTAAAATTTTAAATTAAATACAAAAAAAATTAAAAGTTGAAAAATATTTTTATTTTATGTGTTAGATCTTAAAACACCAATTCCAGAACACTTTTTATTTTGTCTATATCTTAAAAAATGACTGAGTTATCGCACTTGGAATTTTTCTTATGGCTGACATTTTGAAACGATCTAATTTTTGTCATGCTATAACTAACGAATTTATGAACCGATTTGAATGAAACTTGGTATGTACATAGTACATACAAATATCTTGACCGAGTTCGTTGTCCAGCATCATCCGCCGTTTTGTTTCAAAATGGCGGCCATTTAAACTTTTTTTAAAAATTTAAAATTTAAAATTAAATGCGAAAAAATTAAAAGCTGTAAAATATTTTTATTTTATGTGTTAGATCTTAAAACACCATATCCAGAACACTTTTTACTTTGTCTATATCTTAAAAAATGATTGAGTTATAGCACTTTGAATTTTTCTTATGGCTGACATTTTGAAACGATCTGATATTTGTCATGCTAACTAACGTATTTATGAACCGATTTGATTGAAACTTAGTATGTACATAGTACATACAAATATCTCGACCGAGTTCGTTGGCCAGCATCATCCGCCATCTTGTTTCAAAATGGCAGCCATTTAAAAAAAATTAAAAATTAAAATTTAAAAATTAATGCGAAAAATTTAAAAGTTGAAAAATATTTTTATTTTATGTGTTAGATCCTAAAACACCGATTCTAGAACACTTTTTACTTTGTCTATATCCTAAAAAATGATTGAGTTATAGCACTTTGAATTTTTCTTATGGCTGACATTTTGAATCGATCTGATTTTGTCACGTGATAACACTCGTATTTATAAATCGATTTGGATGTAATTTGGTGTGTACATAGTATTTAATAAGGCCTGGACCGAGTTCATTAACCAGTTTCATCCACCATCTTGTTTAAAAATTGCGGCCATTTAAATAAAAAAAAAAAAAAAAAATTTGAAATTAGGTACAAAAAAGTGAGAAATTGAAAAAGATTTTTCTTTTATGCATTTGACCTTGATACAAAGATTACAAAGCACTTTTTGTTTCGTCTGTATCTAAAAAATGTCTGAGTTATAGTACTTTTAATTTCTAGTGTTGCTCACATTTTGAAATGATCTGGTTTTAGTCACGTGATAACACGCGTATTTATACACTGATTTGGATGAAACTTGGTGTGTAGATAGGACATACTGATGCCTGGACCGAATTTGTTAGCCAGTTCCAACCGCTGTCTTGTTTCAAAATGGCGAAATATTATTTTTTTAAATTTAAATTTTAAAATTAGGTGCAAAAAAGTAAGAAATGGAAAAAGATTTTTCTTTTGTGTTTCGATCTTGATACAAAGATTCCAAGGCATTTTTTGTTTCATCTATATCTTGAAAAATGGCTGAGTTTTAGCACTTTCAATTTCCAGTGAGATTGACATTTTGAAACGGTCTGAAATTTGTCACGCGTTAACCCCTTGGAGATGAGTGACACGTATACGTGCCGCAGATAGGCTTAAGAAACCGTGTTTACCACCACCAGTAAAATTATACCGTAAATTTTGCCTTATGTAATCGGAGTATTTTATCGATTTAATAAGCCACAAATTTCTGTCTTTTAAAACCGGTGGCGAAACATTAAAAACTTCGTAAAAGGCTCTCGTCGCGAAGGGGTTAATACGCATTTATAGACTGATTTCAATATAACTCAGTGTGTTCATGGTACATACCAATGTCTTGACCGAGTTCACGGTCCAACTTTAACCGCTATCTTTTTAATAATGGCGGCCATTTAAATTTATCAAAAATATTTTAAATGCATAATGATGTATAAACAAAAAATTAGAAAGAATTAGAATTCTTAATAATGAATGCCGGAGTATTTTTTGCTTTGTCTTTACCTTGAAAAACGCTTGGGATATAGCAGTTTGAATTTCTAATGTGGGTGACATTTTTTTTTTTTAAAGTCAATTTGCCCGCGACAGCACTCTTATTATATTAATCGATTTCTATGTGAGTGTGCATGTTCACATGAATTAAGATTTCTATCAAGCTCATTGGTTTGTTTTTTTATCCATCATGCTGCTTTAAAATGGATATCGTGAAATTTGGCGACCCTATAAATCGCTTAAAATAAAACCAGGTTGAATAAAAGATGACTAATTTCTAAAAATTCCTATTAATATTCAGTATTGACAAAAACTAGTATTCAATCTTACATAATCGTGTTCCACTATTTTGAGCTTCATATATTTGATTTATATAACTGAATTTAAAATAAATAAATAAGTATATGAAAGCTACCTCTTCCTCCCGGCATTGCCGGAAGGACTTTTTGTAATGAAAGCTACCTAAAACTGGGTGCAGAAAACACAATGCTAATCCTACAAGTCAACCACTAGTGGTATTAATTTTTGGCTTATGAACCATTTCTCTTCCGGAAGACAGGTATCATTAGATTCCTCTATTACTACTCCTCCATAATATAAAAGATTTTTTCTTGTGCTCGATGACTTAGGGTTTTGTGCGGTCGGCTCTTGGACTATGATAAACAAAACTGATAAGCTTTGTTTCAAGTACCAACTGCATCACACAGATCACGATTTTATAATTCTTTTTCTCTCCGAATATTTTTTAATTCCCAACTTTAAAAAAATTGTTCTGGGTTTCATTTAAGTCTCTAAACTAACAGTATTGGAAAATTGTTCTGGGCGAGGATTTATGTCTCTAAATATCGTTATTGCCAAATTGTTCTGGCGAGTATTTACATTTCTAAGATAACACTCATACCAAATTGTTCTGATCGAGCATATACGTCTTTAAAGTAACAACATTGTCAAACTGCTCTGAGCGAGCATTTACGTCTCTAAAATAACAGTCATACCAAATTGTTCTGCTTGAACACATGCGTCTTTAAAGTAACAATATTGTCAAACTGTTCTGGGCGAACATTTACATCTATAAAGTAACAATCATGACAAATTGTTCTGAACAAGCTTTAACGTCTCTAAATTAACTGTAGTGTCAAACTATTCTGGGTGAGGATTTACGTCTTTAAAGTAAGATTATTACGAAATTGTTACGGACGAGCATTTACGTCTCTAAAATAACGATATTGCTAATTTGTTCTAGGCGAGTATTTATGTCTTTAAAGTAACAGTCATGCTAAATTGTTCTGGGTAAGCATTTATAGCTCCAAAGTAACAGTATTGCCAAGATATTGTGGGCGAGCATTTATGTCTCTAATAACATTATTGTCAAATTGTCTTTTGTGTGCATTTAAGTTTCTAAAATAACAGTACTTCCAAATTGTTCTGGACAAGCATTTTACGTCTCTATTGCCAAATTGTTCTGCGAGCATTTATGTCTCTAATGTAACAGATATATAAAATTTCACTTTTCTAGCTCTAACAACTCCAATCAAATCGTAATTTAAAACGCTTCCTCTGATTTTATCCTTTTAAATTTCAATCTTTATAGAAAACTTTCATAGCATAAATGCACATCATAAAATTAACCACCAAACGGAATTTTTAATATCTAGTCCCAACAATATCGCAGATATTGAAATTTTAGAACTTTTTTGCTCTTGCATCCTTTCGGAGGGTTGTAGTACTAACATAAAATACAGGCTATGTCGAAGCAGAGATTATCACTAGCATCTGCCAATTACTTACCAGCATCTGGCAAACTATTAATTTTGAAATTGGTTAGGTAGTTCTTAAGATTACCCCTACAAAGGAACAGGCATACAAATGTTACTTCTTTATAACATCAGAATAAATTATTATATAATTTTTAAATGAAGAAAAGGATTAACTCCTCCTATGATGACTCGGAATTATGCTATGTTTATTCTGCTCTTTTTTGATTTTCCTCGGATAGTTTTTTTATACATCATATCTACCGGGTGTCCTGAAAAGGACTGAACGATTTTAAAAATCAATAACTTGCAAACTTTTACAGATATTTAAAAAATTCTTGCACGAGAGTCATCTGAAAGGTCAAAAGTTTTTTTTCCTGCGATTTTGGATTTTAGTTCGAATTACAAACAAAAGATGGCGCAGAGAGCGCTAGGTACTGTGTTGAGATCATGAAGATAGAATAATAGAAGGAGAACCGAGAAGATAGGCTTTTCCCAACAGAACTTAGCCCCAAAGTATTTCCCGGTGCATGGCGTGGCGCTAGTGATGCTGCACTGACTTTCGATCACATGACTTGTTTGACTGGTCTCTCGACTAGTCTGCAAGCGGGACGTAGGGGGCGCAAGACTTCATCTGGTCCCAAACTGCCGGAAATGCCAGCCAAACTCGGAAAGACTTTAGGGACGAAAGTGGAAACGCCGTCTTTGTTCTCCTTCTACTATATCTATCTTCATGGTTGAGATGGATATTGACGTCACTTGGCACTGAAGCAAAATAAGGAGATTAAGCTGTGGAGTGGATCTTATTCGAAAATGAACTTTTACTTTTACCGTCCGATTTTGAATGCAATCCATATAATTTTGATTTTGTTGGCGTCAGCGCAATAATAGAGAAAAATATTGTTTTCATGGGTACCTCCTTTGAAATCGAAATGTGTGAAACAACAACGTTCGAATTATTATTTTAATATTATTTTAATTAAGTTCGACTTTTATTTTTTTTTACATTCCAAGAATGTAAGTACTTTTGAGAACAGGATATCTTATTTATCTATTTAATTATCTGGGTATCTTTTAAACCTTTTTTATGCCAAATAGCCATGTCCTGTATAGTATATTAAGTATGTGGGATTAACAGTTCATTTACAGGTACACCCAAAAGATTGCATCACATCACAGGCTATGGGAGAAAATCGCTTGCAGTGTATATTAATGAAATACGCTTTTTCAAATGTATTGAAACTGATATAAATCACTGGATTTCAGTATAATCTGATTATGACAGAATAGGGTATTTCTTATTTATAGCGTTTAACGTTCATTTAAAGGGGCACACAAAAAGAAATCGGTTACTGTACTGTCTTTAAGTAATAATTGCTGGAAATGCGTTTTCAATTTCGGCATGCGTTTTAAATTTAACTGTTTTTTAGATACGTTAGTAATTATATAAATGCGTATCACCTATACTCGTCTCTGGTCTGTCCGTATATAACAGTGCAAAAATTACTCTGTCGAATCGTTTGAAATTTTAAATATATATTTGTTGAAGAAATATTTGTTGTCCAGTTATGTCAAATTGTTTGAAAATATGATGTGTATTTCCAATACAGGGACAGTCAAAAGTTTTCCGTTAGATTATGACCGACGAGGGGGGGGGGAGTTTCATGTGCTTTTTGATGATATTACACCCCCGTCTGCACATAATAAAATTAATATGCATTTATGAATTAAATTAAAATAGAAATTATGTAGAATATGCTGCACAAAGAATAGTTATTATTCATTTACAGGGCCACACAAAATAATTATGTAACATAACGGTATAGAAGGGAACATACTTTGCGGCATATACTAATTTTGTTACACATATAATAAAATTGTTATAAGTTGCTTAGGTTTACTACGAGTTACTTACTGTGTAACAGAAAATGCGAAGCATTTACAGGGATACACAAAAGATTTCGGAAACTATGCTGTGTCAAAAATGCTGTACGCTAACGATAATTGCTCGAAGTTTTTCGTTTTGATATAATTTTTTTTTAAGTTTCACTAAATTTTTGCATGTTACGCTGTGTATATAATTGGTGCAAATGATATACAGGGCTACACAATATATATTACGATATATTTACGTAATATATATTAAATATATATTACGATATATTTAAAGAATAGAAATAAAATGATATACAGAGGCACTCAAAAAGTGGATTAATAGCCGGCTCTGGATGGTAATATCTAGAAGTGTGATTTCATTAATTTAAATCATGTTTCGGTTTTAAACAGATTCTAGCCAAATAATGGAGTGTTTTTAAAGATAGTAGGTAAACTACAGGGCTATACAAAAGAATTCAAATATGCTTCCGTTTATTTAAATAAATTCCTAAATGTCAAATTTCAACTTAACATGTGTTTTTAACGCTTTCCAACATAGTTGAAAGTGTTTGTGAGTTCTATTTAGTTAGCTGTCTGCCTGTCTGTCTTTTCAAACTCTAACTTTCGTTGAAATGATTGAATTGGTCTGTAAGTGATATATGTTAATGAGATTTATTATGCCGTGTTGGGTATTGTAAACAAACTATGCATAATTCTTGATTCATTTACACAGACACTCAAAACTATTCCATTACATTATGTTCTGTGAGGATAATTATATATGTAGCACCTATATTCGTCATCTGGAATGTTCTTTTATCTGTTTGCACATAATAGCGCAAAAACTACCCAACAGAATGCTTTGGATTATAATATATATACTCGTTGCAGAATTTTCGTTACTCATTTAAAGTTTTATGAAAAGTGAATCAAAGCTTAAAAGGATATAAATAAATGTTTTCTTCATTCTATTAAAACCTATCATGCGTCACCAATTCAATGATATTCAATGATGAGTGATGATTCTAGGTTTTCACAATGATTGTGGCTCATTTAAGATGAAGGTAGTATTATTTCCCTATTACCATGAATTTAATATACACTATCGTAATAAATTTTGTATTTAGGTATTTTTTCAAAAGAGTGCAACAGCTATTGCACTAAGTTTCAATGTTTATACTATAATATTCTTTGTTATAAAGAATAAACCATTTCCGAAATTATTTTACAACATACATAAAACTCTACTAAAGAACTTCTTTAAAAGAACAAGCATTTCTTAGAATATAACAATTTTTTTAAAATAGCAAAATTGATTAATTTTTAACAACAACAACAAAAAATAATTCTAAATCGTTTCATTTTGTTTTAAAATATGATGCACAAAATATTCTTTAAATTAGATGATAAAAAGTAATTTAATCCGAGAAAATACAGCTTTCTTAAATGTAAAATCGTCTGCAAAACTCGAATGCTACTCGTTAAATTTATGCCCAGTTTCAATCGCTGCTATTATATAAAAGGATTTATTATTTCCATGACAACAACACATTTCATTGAAATCATACTGACTGAGTCCAAAATCGGGCTTCATGTCGAGTACACAGGTCAAATGTATGTTGTTCAATAAAAACCAATAAACAAAAGTTCAAAATCGGACCCTAAGAGCAAGATTGCATTGCCAAACGAGAGCCACTCCACAGACTTAACCTCCTTATTTTGCTTCAGTACCAAGTGACGTCAATATCCATCTCAACACAGCACCTAGCGCTCTCAGCGCCATCTATTGTTTGTAATTCGAACTAAAATCCAGAATCACAGGAAAAAAACTTTGGACCTTTTAGATGACTCTCGTGCAAGAATTTTTTAAATATCTGTAAAAGTTTGCAAGTTATTGATTTTTAAAATCGTTCAGTCCTTTTCAGGACACTCGGTATATTATAAAATAAACAAAACAAATGTTTCTGTTCGTTACGCTGACGTCATTTTGACGTTGGAAACAATAGATGATTAAATTTTGCTGTTATTGCTTATATATACTAGTGTACAAAAATTAAGGACGAGAGGATTTTTCGACTGTAACGTCGCCCAGAAGTTTTCCACATCGACTAAAATCATAACATAAGATCTTGAAGATGTGAAAATATGGAACAAGTGTTAAGAAACATCTAAACAAAGAATCAAAAGGATACATAAGAACTTTATTGTAAAGGTCACTTGGAGCACAAATGCAGAGAAGACAGAAGTGTCCTTCTTACAGGCACTTGGCAGGAAATATTTAATCTGTAATAGGGGATATGGTGATCCCGGACTGCGATGAAGGATTTACAATGTCTGTCCATGCTGAGGACGAGATTGTCAAGGATCTGTTGAGGCATCGAGTCTGAGTTCTCTTGTAACGCCGATTTCAGGTCTGGAATCGTTGTCGGCGCCTGTTCATGTTATACAACGAGTATCCAGAGAGCGTCCCACATGTGTTTTGTGCAATTCAAGCCCGGAGATGTTGCAGGCCAATCCATTCGTTGAATATATTCACTCTCCAAGAGTTTTTGAATAACCGCTGTACGATGACGGAGAGCGTTGTCGTCCATGAAGAGGAAGTCTGGACCCGCAATATCTCTAAAAATCGCACGCGAGGCAAGAGCATCTCGGAGAAATAGCGGACACCAGAGACTGAACATCTTTGGAAGACGTGGAGATTTGTACGACTACCAAGCATGATACTACGCCAAACAAGAACTCTGCCCCCCCCCCCCTAAATGGTATCTTTCGATGATGTTGGAGTGGGGTTTAGGTGTTCCTTGTTCTCTCCAGATGTGTAAACGTCTAGAATCGCTCGTCATACTAAATCGGCTCTCATTCGTAAAGAGTACTAGAGCCCACTTCTGTTGCGTCTATATTTTGTGTTTCTGGCACCACAGAAACCGGCTTCTACGATGTCTCCGATGAACAGGTGCTAATGGTACACTCCGTACTGGACGTCATGCATATAGACCGTTTTTGGACAACCTTTTAGCCATGGTAAAACGCGATATCCGACGTCCAGTAGTCTGTTCAATCTGCCTTGCGATTTTTACAACTGCCCGCCGCTTGTCTATTTTCGCCTGTAGAACAACATAACGGTCGTCTGCTGTTGTTGTTGCTCGTGGGCGACCACTGCTGAGTGCTCGGACAGCTGATCCACTCGTTTGAAATGCATTCGAGGCTCGTAAAACGATGTTGTGAGCGATAATGAACTCTTGTGCCATCCTTCGACCTTCTTACTACTTCCAAATGATTCGAGCTCGTGTCGGAGAAGTCATCCAGATGACATCTCCTGGATTATCTGTTATATATATCACTCAATAATAGTAAAACAACCTCGTTGAAATCACTTTACACAGTGCAATAGATTTCAACAAATCTCTAAACGGTCACCGATTCTGTGCTTTATTCCCCTTAACACCTCCTTCTTTTATGCCATTTATGGGCATGCCCTACTGCATTTGTTTCAGATCTATTAGTCCAGTCATTTTAGCACCGTTTTTTGCAAATAGAGGAAAAAATTAGAACAAAGCTGGATTTTTGCATAGGTGCTAGTTAAGGTATGTAGTTTAACATACTAAAAGTCCCCATCGATCCGATGTGAGCTTCCGCCTCCAGGGGGCGCTAAAGAGCTTGAAAATCGGTTTTATGTGAATATCTCACGAACAATGGCATCTAGACAAAAAAGTTCAATTACAAAGATATAGATAACTTAATTTCCTACAAAAAGTGTCATTAACATTTTTTTGTCACACCAACCCTTCCCTGCCAAAAATTAACATAAAGTAAACATTATTGAAAAAAATGTGCAAGAACAATCATAACGCGGCGAAGAGGCAGAACAAATACTAAACAACTTTCGATTCCCCCTTCCCCATTTCTCCCCCATTGTCTGTATGGCGTTTTCGCGTGCTTGTGCAATACGTCACCTGAAAATAATAAGGTTCTATCTGTGTTTTTGAAAAAAATCGACTTATCGATATAGAAATGTTCTATTTGTATCTATTTGTATCTCTCGATTAAAATAATGTCGTAATATAATTGTAAGGTTATATGTAAATTATATATAACATCATTTTGATGCAAAAATGCCTTCATAGATACAAATAGAGCCTTTCTATATAAATAAGTCAATATTTTCAAAAACACAGATAGAACTGTATTATTCTCACGTGACGAATAGTCATTACCCAATACACTATCTCTCTTTGCATTTGTCGAAATGTACCACATAAAGTATTTACCAATGTTTTATTTTCATTTGGTGCTCATTTTGCTAGTATGAAATCACCCTAATTTATTGAACGAAGTATTTATTCTTTGGGAGATTTTAGGAAGGGAATAATTTTATTTTCAACGCATGTTGTAGAAGACAGTTTAAAATGACTCTTTCTTAATTGCTGATTCTGAGCGAAAAATGGAGATTGATAAAATAGTTCATCTTGCATGAGATGAGGACTGCGTTTCGAAAGATTATGTAAAAGTAAAAAAAAAAAGCGACTGAAGTCCATTGTGACAGCAAGTTCGGAAAGAGATGACCATAAGTGGAAAATATTTGCAGAAATGGTTAAAACAATTATGAATTTACAGTTCATTTAAAGAGTAAGAAAAATTATTCACGAAAGGATTCTATTAAATCATACAATAAATCTATTGCAGAAAAAAAGATCAACGTCCGCACAAATTAATCATCCATTGAAGGAAAAATTGAGAAATGACAGTCTGTTGTTTAAATTTAAGGGAAAATCTTTGTTATATTCTGATACATTAGACGAAGATTTTTTATAGAAGGAAAAAAGAAAGCTCTAAAGTATCGCGTTTTTTTAATCTAATTATTAACATAAGACATGTCTCATATCTATGCTTATGGAGAAATTTATGGAGAATGGTTTCGAAGCGAAACAAGCAGAAGATGATGCAGACACACTAATTGTTAACACTATTGAAGGAGCAAAGTCTGGTGCGCTTACTGCTGTTGTTGGCGATGATGTTGACTTGCTCGTATTGTTGACTGCTTTAGCTCCTTCAGAGATAGAGATATTTTTTATTAAGCCTGGAAAAGGACGAATTGTAACCACCCTGTATTCATCGCACATTCTTAACAATGAGGCTGTTCTGAAAGATCATATATTGTTCTTCCACACTTTTTCAGGTTGTAACTCAACATTAGCAATGTTTGGGAAAGGTAAAATATCGTTAGCAAAATTTTTGAAAAAGGAAGAAGATCATAACATGCAAGCTGCCAGCATTTTTAAAAGTGATCAAGTATCTTAATTTGAAGGCAGGAAAAACTATTTTCCTAGCTTTATACGGTAGTAAAGCAGAAATTTCTCTGAACAAGTACAGTTATGTATGTTTCAAGAAAAAATTTGCTGTTGGTAAAAAAAAAGCCTTTTATTGTTGCCGCTTACCAAAGATGCAGCTAAATTGTACACTTTACGTATTTATCATCAAGTACAATACTGGTTGAGCAATAAACTTACTTCTTGAGACTGGGGCTGGCAAAATGCACCTAATTTGGTTCCAATTCCTGCTACCTTACCGCCCGCACAAAAAAAATATTATTGAATCTATTTGTTGCTCCAAAGGATGTGGAAAAGCATGTGGATGCCGAAAAATTGGATTGGAATGTTGTGATATTTGCATAAATTGCTTGCTGAGTTTCATTTCATAATACAAGTAAAATTGAATTTGAAGATGAGGAAAATATTGACAGTATCCTGCCCACTGCAAGGGAGGAGGGAAGCGTTGTTTCTGAATTCAGTGATGATATCGAAAGGCAAACAAAAAATACTGAAAGCAGCACAATAACGAAAGAAATAAATACAGATAATGACGAATCTGAATCGAGTGCAGAAATTGAAGCTGTGCAAAGAATTACTAAAGCAGTTAAACGACTGAAATTGGATTAAGCCAGTCACTGTAACTGGAATATGCCTACGGGGGAAACCACAATAATAATAATAATAATTTAAAAAAAAAAAAAAAAAAAAAAAAAAAAAAAAAAAAAAAACGCACTGAGTGATTTACCTCAAGGGTGGTGTGGAAATAAGCATAAATGTATATTATATATTCACTTTCTCAATTCAAAGGTGAGAATTATAGATCTGTTTACATAATTTTTGTTAAACGTAGCAGCAGATTTTTTGTATTTTTAAAATTTTACTTTCAAATATGTTCACTTTTTTGCATTTTTGACAGGGAAGGGTTAATGTGACAAACAAATGTTAATGACACTTTTTATAGAAAATTAAATTATCTACAACTTTGTAATTCAACTTTTTTCTCTAAATGCCACTGTTTGCGAGATATTCACAAAAAACTGATTTTCAAGCTCTTTAGCGCCCCCTGGTGGCTAAAGCTCACATCGGATCGATGGGGACTTTTAGTATGTTTAACTACATAACCTAACTAGCACCTATGCAAAAATCCAGCTTTGTTCTAATTTTTTCCCCTATTTTTGCTAAAATGACTGGGCTATATCCTTTGATTGGCCTTTTATTTCATTCGGTTGTCTTTTTTAACTTTTATGCTAATTTATCTACTCCGTCCTTAATTTTTGCATACCAGTGTATATAGGTATATAGGTATTAACTTCTAAATAGCGCACATTTTTCATTTTTGCAGAATCGAATACGGAAGAAAATGTTCTTTCGAATGCAATTTGCTTCAAAACTGTATCGCAATTTGTTTGAATATTATATCACTATTTACTAAATTTTTAATGTTTTTAAAATAATTTTCAAGGATATATATTTTTTTAATCTAACCATATCACGTGAATACTATTACGAAAGATAAGTCGGTTTGCACTTAAATTAATAAAAATACACTTTTAGGAAAAAAATATCGCTTTTACCTAGGAGGAATAGGTAGCCATTTTCTAAACTAAAAATACATATTTCTGAGCTATGCGAATTGGGTAAACAATTAAGCGAATAAACGAAACGTTCTAAAATCTCTAGTCTCTTGTTTTCTAGCTGACGAAAAGAATCGTTTGAGTAGCGAGAAATTATCGCTTGATTTCTGGAATGGTTTCATAAACTAGAATTATGGTTACTAAAGTGTTCGAATCTATTTGCACAGACGTTTCAGTACGTTTGAGTACGAAAACTCGCTTGAATTCTTGTAGGAGACACTAGAACTCTCTAGAAAAAAACTAGAACTGATAGGGAAAACATGGAATTTTTTTTTCTACACTGTTAAAAATAAAGGTGACGAACCGGTTGCATTTGACGCCCAAAGGTGAAAAGGTTAAATCACTTGGCACCATCGGGCTTGAAAATGTGTTTGGGGTGCCATTGGGTGTTTCACGCTAATTAGGGTGCCGCGCAATGCATACCGTTGGAAGATTTTCACCCCTTAGTCATTTGAGCATGCTCTGTAACGTGTATCCTTGCACTTAAACTCGCTGTCACTGATCGATCAACACAGCAATTTTTTCCTACGATGACTGTCACCGCTATACGCTATCCCAATTTTGTTTAGAACTTCGGATGGCTAAATTTTGGCGAGCTTTTTTATATAAAGCAACCTTTGAATTTCAGGACATATGAACATTTCAGGGAGACTTTGAAGGTGCGCTTGATGGCCGAGTGGATAGGGCGCTGAACTTGTAATCAGACCTTCTGCGTTCGAATCCATCGAGGACCGAAAGTCGGTTAGTATATTTTTTAATTTTTTATCATTGGGCACTCTGGATTAAGGGTGCCATCTTTTCACCCTAATTAAAGGTGCTATTTTGGCTCCTTTAGGGGTGTCACTAGTGAGGCAAGCCTTTCACCCTTAAAAGGTGCAATGTGTCACCATTAGTTTTAACAGTGTAAAAACACAATTTATATTCTAGATACCAGAACCATATTTTTAACTCAGTGTAGCTTAGTATTTGTGAAATGAACAGAATCAAAAAGGCCGATTGTAAATAATAATCTTTGGCGATTTTTTCGGCTGTTAACTTTTGGCGGGAGACCAATACAAAAGCATCAGTTTTAATAAATAAATAAATAAAATAACACATTATTACTATTTTTCATATAAATATAAATTTTGGCTTTGTTAATGGGCATTCTAAAACAAATATATTAAATGTAAAATTAGTAACATCAATTAAAAAAAAACTGTGTGTGTGTGGGGTTGGGGGGAGGTTACTTATATTCTGTAAGTCGGGAAGCCCGAGTTTATCTCTTTTTGTATTGATTAAAGTTGATTAAAGAACGTAGATTTTTCAGTTTCTTTTTTCTTTTTGAATCAAAATTTTGGTGCTGTATTAGGAGGAATTTTCTCATCTAATCTCCCTCGTTTAGTTCTCCTTTGCTGTAAAATGGTAACCATAAATTCAATTTAAAGATTTTGAAAATAAAGCTAGGATTCAGATCACGTTTAAGGAAGTACGGTTATCTGAAAGAAATTCGTAAAATGTTTTCCTCCTCTCATTGTATGTTGGGGGCAAAGAGAGTCAAAGGTGATGCCACATTTTTTTATGAATGGGCATTTCTCACAGTTTCACCCATTTTCGGTCTGGCTACGTCGGCATTTATGATAAATCATTCTGCAACACAGTACTTTTCTTATTCCATTTAAATAAATGTCGGTTAACATCACGTAGATTGCTTGGTGAAGACCGACGTAAAGCTGATTGTCACAATTCACTAAGAACCTATTGTGTTTGCAGATTAGAGAAGCAAAAATTTTACAAATTTTGAATTGGAAAATTTTTTTATTCTGAACTTGATTTTTTTTCTAGATTTTTTATTATTTATTTATTTATTTTACTACGAACTTTACTCGTCAGAAATATGCCGTTTACGCCTGTCAGAAACCCGGTTGCTATCTCTATCATTCATTTATAACATCTGAGTGTTAATAAATTTTAAATGTTGCTAAATAAATTCTACATTATCAACTAGAGAAAAATACACTTTCCAATGCAATTTATTTGAAAGCTGTAGCTCATTAATATAGACATTTAATATATTTATTTTATATTGATATTAGATATGACTCATGCATTCATAATACATTCATATTAGAAACATTTAATATATTTGAAATAAACTTAAACATGATTAAATATATATATATATCTTAATAAAGAACATTTGTTTGCTACAATAATATAAAAAAATTAGCAGCACATTATCAGAATCAGCAATTAATTTCCAAACAATTAATCAGTAATTAATTAAAAAACTAACCCCTTTTCTTCTTGATGGAATATCTTTATGTAGAATGTATCCACTACTACTACATATATATACTGAGAGAGAATAGGGTAAAACTTCACTTTGGTGCTAAACTAAAATTTGTCACAGACATTATATTGAACTTAGCAATTATATAACGTTAAATTAGATTAACAGATACCTTAACTTAGAAAATGCTCAGAATCGCACTTTTTGTAAGCCGTGATGTGTTATACCTTTCAAAAAATAATTAAAGTAATGTCACTAATAAGTAATGTAACACATAACCACTTACCCGTAAAATGAAGCAGGTGTATCATTGTACGGTTAAATACTGATAATTTTTTACACTTCTAAACATCTCTTATTTTCAATTTTTATGCTGTCGTATAGAGGAAAAAAGCAATTTTTAACGCAATTTGTTTGAAAATTGCATCTTATTTTATTTTTGCGATAATATTTTTTTATGCCATTTCTGTAATGGTGGCGACTGAAGTACTCCATTTTTTGTAGAAAGTAAAAGTAAAATAGAATATTACTATATATTTTTGTTGCTATTTTTTCATAGCAATTGAAAAAAAGTAATTAAAATATACTGGTGAACAAAATTAAGAGATGGATGGCATGTCCCCAAATATCTCGAGAAATACTGGATAAAAATCAATGAAAATTGGTATGGATATAACTTATAGTATGACAATAATATGTGCAAAGCAAAAATTAAAGGGCCATTCATTGGCAAGAGTTATTGCCAACAGTCCAATGTGGACTGAAATTCACGATGAAAGATGGTAATGAAAATGAGGCTTGCATGGGATGTGGTCGCTTCTAGTATGGTGTGTGGTCACCTCTGACAGATAGACAGCATGCACAACGAGTATGCATGCTGTTAATAGGAGAGTTAAGGATTGCTTGTGGAAGACTCTCCCACTCTTCCACCAGAGCAGTTTTTAACTCCGGAATGGTTCTGGGAGGGGGTTGTCGTCTCGCAATAGCCCTTGCAAGAGCATCCCAAGCATGTTCAGTGGGGTTAAGGTCAGGAGATTTGGCTAGCCAATCCATTCGATGAATATCCTCGCTTTCCAGATACTCCTCAACGGACGTCTACAGCAACACAATTGTCTGGGGACCTACCACCTGCTGCCACAGGAACATTAGTTTCAAGGAAGACTGTTGCCAGGAGGCTCGGTGAAAGAGGGTTGTATGCCAGGAAGCCCGCCACTCGTTGGGCACTCGTTGGGACAGTATGCACACTCGTTGTGCATGCTGTCTATCTGTCAGAGGTGACCACACCCCATACAAGCCTCACTTTCATTGCCATCTTTCATCATGAATTTCAGTCCACATTAGACTGTTGGAAATAACTCTTGCCAATGAATGGCCCTTTCATTTTTGCTTTGCACATATTATTGTCATACTATAAGGTATATCCATACCAATTTTCAGTGATTTTTATCCAGTATTTCTCGAGATATTTGGGAAAATGCCATCCATCTCTTAATTTTGTCCACCAGTGTATGTGCTATGCTAAGAAAATCCCCGGCCATTAAAATGTACTTTAAAGAATACACTATATTGCCATTGATTATGGGACACTTGCGATTTTAGACATTTTACTAAATATCTAGAAAAATACATGAGGAATCATCTCGAAACTCTTAGTGTATAAATATAATAGTATACGTCATACATCTCCGTGAAGATTTTTTACCGAAACGCCATAGGAGACCGTCAACAAATTAAAAAAGAATGAATATCTTTTGAATAACCCTGTCAAAACGAATGTAGCAAAAGCGCTCAAACTCTAGATTATGATTGAATGCCTTATTGTAATACACTGTGTTCATTTTTATGCAAATAGCATTCACACTCGCAGAGTAATTAAGGTTTTTGTAAAAATGGTCCCAAATTTTTCCAAGTTTTTCCATTATAATTTTCAGAGTTCTTAATATAAAATAATATTTTTTTCAGAAAATGTGACAAACAACATTGCACACAGTACCCTGTAATCGGAATTAAAAAATAATAAAAATTGTATGAAAAATGAGTAGGTTTACTATATAATTTTTTACTGCGCATGCGTCAACGATATCAAAATTTCATTTGCATATTATGTTAGCTAAATGTATAGAGCAACTTTTGTAAAAGTCTCAAAACCATAGCTTGAAAATTCTGAAAGTAATCGTCTATAGAAAAAGGACAAAATCCGTTGTTTCCAAAATGAAGCAAAAAAATGAGGGATTTTATCCAAATGCAGTAGTACATCCCATATTGTGTATTCTATATTGACACTAATCAATGAATATATGGATACAACCCCTCTTGTTTTTGCTTCATCTTGAGAATAACGGATTTTCGACTTATTCAATTGACGATTATTGTCAGAATTTTCAAGTTATGATTTTGTGACTTTCACAAAAGTTGCTCTATACATTTAGCTAACATAATATGCAAATGAAATTTTGATATCGTTGACGCATGCGCAGTAAAAAATTATTTAGTAAACCAACTCATTTTTTATACAATTTTCATTATTTTTTAATTCTGATTACAGGGTACTATGTGCAATGTTGTTTGTCATATTTTCTGAAAAAAATAATATTTTATATTAAGAACTCTGAAAATTATAAGGAAAAAACTTGGAAAAATTTGGGATCATTTTTATAAAAACCTTAATTACTCTGCTAGTATGCATGCTATTTGCATAAAAATGAACAAGACTTATTACAATAAGGCATTCAATTACAATCTAGAGTTTGAGCTCTTTTGCTACATTAGTTTTGACAGGGTTATTCAAAAGATATTCATTCTTTTTTAATTTGTTGACGGCCCCCTTTGGAGTTTCGGGAAAAAATCTTCACGGAGATGTATGACTTATACTATTATTTTTATACACTAAGAGTTTCGAGATGATTCCTCATGTATTTTTCTAGATATTTAGTAAAATGTCTAAAATCGCAAGTGTCCCATAATCAATGGCAATATAGTGTATTTATATAACTAATTTTCTCCACATTTACTTAATTCCTATCAAAGCTGAAAAAATGCAATTTTATTAATCAGTGTGTGATAACATTTTCCGAATTTGAAAAAATATAAATGATCTATTTGTGATAAAACATGGATCTAATTATAAACTATATTTAATTTTCAGTATCCATATTGTTATAAAAAAAGGAAAAATCATTCGATGTTAGATTTTTACTTATCGAGTTTCTTGAAAGATGACATCGCCTTTGGCTAGGTTTGTATATTATTCAGCGATAGTGACATCATATGAATACTTTTCTATAGATATTCTTTAAGACTGGGTCATAGACCAGGTGGCAGCAGTACAGACAATAGCCTCGTCGAGTTCGTGGCTGGAATTTGATAATTAGTTAAAACTCAATTCGCATATTAAAATGCATTTGCTCTGTTAAGTCATATCTTGGTGGAAAACACATGGAAACCCGATTTTGGTTGTTGAGTCATAGGTTTACCATTGTGTTTTCCTGCTCCCAGTCCACCATGTTTCCATATCTTTGGATGCAAGAAAACACAATGGTAAATCTACAAGTCAACCGCAAAATCGGGTTTTCAGGTGTTTTCCTCGAAGATATGCCCTCGCAGACCGATTACGTTTTAATATGCGAATCAAATTTTAACTAATTCTAGAATTGCAGACGTTGACTCGATGAGCGATTGTCTGTGCTGCCGCCTCCCGATTTGTCACAGAAGTAGAATTCTTCAGCGGATGTTAATGACGTCATTTTATATAAAATTAAAGGGTGTATTTTAAGCCTTAAAACTGAAATATGTTTTGTATTATTGTTATTTGTATTTTTTTCTGCGAGACGACACTAACTTTTGCAAAAAGCGCAATTCCTGTTTTCTAGTTTAATGTTTGCTTTGTATCTTTTAATTTCTAAATGCACGATTATCGTCTGCCGAGTTTTAAAGAATGAGTTATAAGGTGCATTTGAAAAAATAAAATGTCTTTATAAATTCAGTTTGTCTTTCCATCTCTAACTGTCGTAAGTACATTCAGATTACCCTGTAATTTTTATATATTATTGAAGTTTACTTTAGCACGAACTCTATTGAAGATGAAGTAACATTTATTATTAGTTTACATCAATGTGAAAAAAAATAATTTCAAGCGTGTTTTAATGATGTTACATCCTTTCAAACCTAAAGAAATTAATATGCATTTATGAAGTGCATTAATATATGCGTTCTGTTGAATATGGGATGCAAAGCATTTATAATTCATTTAACAGGATCACATAAAAGAATTCCGTTATATAATGATCTACGGAGAAAAACTGTTTGTAGCGTATTTTAGTTATGTGATACTATTTCAAATATAATGAAATTTATATAGATTACTGAGATTTCCTACAAGAAACTTTCTGTCGTTCATATTGCATTTATCGTTCATGTACAGGGATACACAAAAGATCTAACACAATACTGTATTCAATGTACTGTCTATTATTATTGATTTCAATCTTTTTTTTTATTATTCTATGATTTTAGGCTTAGTTAAGTAAAGTATGATCTATTCTGACTCATTTATCTTTTCAATTTTTTTTTTTTTTTTTTTAATAGGTGAGTAATATATTTCGTCATTGTAAAATTCAACGTAGATGTCACTACCTGAATGTTTCTTACTAAAAGTTCGAATATAATATAAGAAGATCTTATCAAGATCAAACTGAATTGCAAGATGGTAAGAAATATTCAATTTATGGTTGCTGATCTCTTAAAAGTATCTCAGTATTTACTTATTTATTTTTTGAAAAATTATGTTTTTTAAAGGGGAGAAATAAAAAATATTTACTACCATGCATCTTGCCTCGATATAACTAACACTCAGGAGGTTATATCTTGCTAACTACTGATTAAAAATTAGTAAAAAATTATATTTTTTCACGTACCTTTTACAGAGTGGAAAATGGTTAGTAATTGTTGAGTGTTTTGTTTGAAAAGGGCCCACGTGAATGATTGATGATTACCAAATATTAAAAAAACATCCTCTCATAGCCTACTCAGTCCTGAGACAAATATTACGGGGGACGACAAAAACCAATTTAAAACTAGTCGGAAATTGCACGTCAAGCGTAGCAAATAGGGTGCGTTCGTACTATATCGAAGTTTTACAAATATTCAGATCTTGCTGTAATAATAAACAGTACTTAAGATACAATGTAGTGGCCGAAATCTTTTGTGTCTTCCTGTAAATACTATCTGCTTTCTATTATGCAGAAAGTAACTTGCAGTAAACCTTAGCAAAGTATATCAATTTCATAAATTATGAAGTTGGTAAATCAATAACAAATATTTTTTTTACGACACATTGTACAGAATGTATATTTTAGTATGTACTTTATAGATGCATATCATTTTTATTACCTTCGAAAGAGTGTGACATCATTAGAATGCACTTGAAACTATTTTGTCCTACTGGGCGTAATGCAACTGAATATGTTTGATTATCCGTGTAATTGAACTATACATTCGATTTTCATAAAATTTGAAGTGATATGACAAAATTATGCAAAAATTATGTTTTTTAAATTTCAAATGATTCGGTTGGGTAGTTTTAGATCTGTTTTATGCAGGCAGGCAAACAGACAGACTGAACGACGACTATAGGTGCTACGTATTTACATAATTACGAACGCACCTAATTACTATAAAACATCTCCAAAGATGTATCAGTCTGTACATTGATGCTTATAACATATTAAAAGGTCTAGAAGTAATTTTAACAATACTAATAGCGTTTAAATCGATTTAAAGGATGTTGTTTAGTGTCTTCTACAGGCTACATCAGGACTGAGGAAGCTTATTGCATAAAATTATCTATTTTAAATAAAAAATTAATATAAAAATAAAAAATGACATTTTTTACTCTCCTACCTCACATATTTTATAACTTCTACGATCACCGTGAAATTTGTAATATAGGCCCTTTTTCTACTCTACCATTCAATTGGGTGGGATTGTAATATAAATACCCATATCTGGTATCTCACAAACACATGAATATATTGACTTCTATGCGTAATTATTTCCGAAAAAGAGTTTTTAGCTATGTTATACATTTTAAAGCTGTATTATTTTTAATATACTAAACAGTAGAAGGCGGGAAAAGATGACAAATTAAGCTTCTACAATTGTCCCTAGCCACTGTGAAGGGAAGTAGTAGGAAAATAACAGTTTAAGCTCATGCGGCGGCGGGGCGGCGGGGGCCGTCCCGCAGCAGCAAACCGTCCCGCCGCCCCCGCCGCAGCAAACCGTCCCGCCGCCGCCACCACCGTCCCTCCTGCGGTACCTCCTGCCCCCCACCATGCATCCCCCTCCACGAACGCCCCCTAGTGGAAAAAAGGAACATTCTATTATAACAGGATAGGTGAACAACCTTCCCTAATTAAAAATATTATCAATCACATCTCAACTCGGACAATACCTCTCTTTAACTGACATTTCCTCTCCTAAACGACCATTCCCTCCCTGAAATGGCCATTACCTTGTAAACAATCATTTCTAAAGCTATATAAATCTATGTTTTTCGATATTATTTTTAAAAGGATGTTAAACATCGAAGTGATTAGTGCTTTATGTGTTTACATATTGATGTGCACTGTTTTTTCACTTGTTTATATTTTTACTAAAGTTGATAGACTAGCAGTAGATTTTATATTAAAGTTTAACGATACAGACAATTTTCCCCATTAATATCATATTATGGAGAAAAGTTATCAGGATCCAAGTCAAATCGCTAGTTTTGGAGGAGTGGAAGCTCTTCATCGAGCAGTTCACGGTAAGGTATCTAAGAAAAAAATTAAATCTTGGTTAGAAGGGGTTGATGCTTACACTCTTCATAAACCTGTACGCAGAAAATTTCAAACAAATCGAGTGATTGTGTATTCTATAGATCAGCAGTGGCAAGCGGATTTGGTAGATTTAACTTCTTTACAGAAATTTAATGACGGGTTTCGTTACATTTTAACATGCATTGATATTTTATCTAAGTATGCATGGGCTTACCCTTTGAAATCGAAACATGCTGAAGATATAGTAGCAGTGTTTGAATCCATTTTTCGAACAAGGAAACCAAAGTATTTGAATACTGACGCAGGTAAAGAATTTTTAAATTCTCGTTTACAGAAGTTTCTGAAGCAACAAGGTGTTCAATTTTTTAGGACTTTTAACAATACAAAAGCTTGTATAGTGGAAAGATTTAACCGCACTCTGAAAACTAAAATGTGGAAATATTTTACAACGCGACACACTTATCGATATATTGATGTATTGGATCAATTTTTAGATAGTTATAATCACACCTACAATACCACCATTAAGAGACCCCCAAGTGAAGTGAATAAGGATAATGAAAGTGAAGTGTGGGTTTCTATTTACGGTAATATGTCAAAACTGAAAAGGAAACCTTGTGTTTTTAATTCAGGGGACTTAGTACGTGTTTCTAAAATAAAATGACTTTCGAAAAAGGATATGAAACAAATTGGACGGAAGAACTATTTTTAGTAACAGAATGTGTCACGAGAATTCCTCCAGTTTACAAAATCAAAGATTTATTAGACGAACCTATTGAAGGAACTTTTTATGCAGAAGAATTACAAAAAGTACAACCGAAAAACCACTTTGACGTTGAAAAGATTCTGAAAAAACGTAAAAGAAAAGGGCAACTTGAATATCAAGTTAAGTTTAAAGGTTATCCTTCTAAATTTAATCAGTGGATACCTTCTTCAGATTTATTTTCTCTATAAAACACCCATTTTTTACAACGAATGATCATTCACAATCATGTCATTCTACGTGACGCTACTTTCTGACAGTTCAATGAACTATTTTCCAGAAAACAAAATTTCACATTATTTTACAAGATTACCTATGCCTTTAGATTTAAAAGGTGAATGGGAGGTCGGTTTAACTGAATTGATTTATCCTCATACATGGCGTAATATTACTGAATATGGTAACGAGTATGAATATGTGTTAGGTAACAGTTTAGAATTACCAGATGGAAGACCTAGAAACGGTAATGAATATGAACAGGATGATAGTGACACGAAAAAAATTCGAATCCCATCAGGATATTATGAATCTCCTAACGACATCATTAAAGTGATAAATTATCAAAAATTTGGTGATAGAATTTCGGTTAGTTACAACAAACACACTAAAAAAGTGAAAGTTTCTTTGAAGAAATATGCACAATTGAAATTTTTATCCGGTTTAGCCGAATGTTTAGGATTCTTACCAGGTGAAGTAATCTCAAATGTTTCGACTCCCTCATTATCTTTTGAAAGTCCCTTTATAGCTGACCCACACGCAGATTTTAAATTGCTCTACTTGTATAGTGATATTGTAGAACCTGTTAAATCGATTGTTAAAGCTAAAAAGACTCTTAAGTCCCCTGTAATACGTTGGCAGAAATTATATAAATAAATATATTTTTTCACTAAATTTATCATGTGTCATCTTTCTTTCTTAAACACCCACTTTCTTATACGTAAACAAACATTTTTTCCTCATCTAATATTTTTAAACAAAACTTTTTTTTTTTTCATTTGAAATATTTTTTTCACTTTGAAATTTTTTTTTCATTTCGAATTTTTTTTCATTTTGAATTTTTTTCATTTCGATTTTTTTTTCACTTTGAAATTTTTTTTCTCACTTTGAAATTTTTTCGCTTTGAAAAATTTTTTTTTTATTTGAAATGTGTTTTTTTTTTTCATTTGAAAAATTTTTTTTTTTCACTTTACAATTTTTCTTCGGAAAGTGAAAGTTAATCTTTGAAAAAATTTTTTATTCAAAATCTGTTCAAAGATTTTAGTGTAGAGTTGATTTTTCTGAAAAAGATACTTCTTTTTTTTCTGAAAGAAAAAGTATAAATTATTTTAACACATTAATTACACCATTTTGAGACACACCAGTTTATTTTTTCTAAAATTTACAAATCATCAACTGTTTTAAACAGAACACCAGCTAACACTTTGTAATTTACATTTTGAAGGAAATAATGTGAAACAGTCCGTGTTTCCTTGACAAAAAGTTCTGATAAAGCTTTAAAGTCGATTGTACAGAGGCATAATTCTCCTAAACTTGAAAATTTTTCTAAGTTACTGGAAGTCATACAAGTATGACGAAGTTGTGCGGATGAATTGTAGACGCATCCAAGACATTCGTACTCTGTTTTAAAAACTTTTTGCATTTCTACTTCTATCATTGCTATTAACCGTAATTCTAAAGATGTAAATTCCACATCATATGTTTCCGAAGGTAAGAGTTTATGAGCAATTAGAGTTGGTAAGTAATTTTCATACAGATATGCGAGCACTGTTTCATTGAAGGAACTTAGATGATGTTTTAAGTGCTCAAGTTGGTATTCATCTAACCTGATGCAGCAACCTTTCTGAATGTTGCTGATTTCAGCGATACCATCGTTAGATAATATGAGGATGGAGTTGTTTGCAATGAAAGATGATGTTGTATAAATTAAATTAAAGTCAAATATTTTCTGAACGAAACGATACCATGATTTTAAATTCATGGAAACACCATTTTTTGTAGGAGTTAGTGGTCGAGTTTCAGAAGATCGAAGAAATTTTCGAATGTGGATAATGACAGAACCTTTGAACAGTTCACAGGTTAAATAGATACTATTTCCAAGTTCTTTTAAACGGATTCGTTGATTTGAATAGCCATCGTTCATATCCATAGATTGAGAGCTTTTCTCATTTCCGCTGGCGCAGATGACGTCTGGAATGCAGTTGAAGAAGTGGGTTTATCAGATGAAGACTGAGCTACAGCCGGAGAGGGGGGTTCATCAGATAAATTCATAATTAGTTTATTAAAATCGATGCTTTGAAACACATCATCCAAATTATCAAAAACATCTTCTAATTCACATTCATTTTTCGATTTTTTCTCGCAACCATTCTGAGAAGAATTATTAGATCGTTTCATTTTTTCAAAGAGAAAAATTGATGCGACTTTCCACAACAAAATATAACAGAGTTATGTTGCCAAGCACAAATTCGAACTCACGCATAACTTCTGTGACGTCATATTCAAACCAATATTTTAGTTCACATTTTATACACCTGGTGTTGACACAAACCGAAAAATTCTTTCTCACGGTTTTTGAAAACAACACCTGCTTCTTGTGACGTCATATTCGAACTAATTTTTTTTTTACTTTAAGTTTTCTACACCTGGTGTTGACATGAATCGTAAAATACTTTCTATTTAAAAACAACATCTGCTTCTTTCAGTTTTATGATTCAACCTTGAAAACATGTTCTGTAACCGAAATTTTAATCTTTAAAACTGTAAACAAACTAGAAAATTTCATGACAGAAAAATTAATTTTCTGAATGCGAATACAAAAACTCTTAATTAAATTAATAAAACTAGATTTTTATTTAGAAATAGTCTTCTTTTCAACTCTGAATTTAAAAATGAAATGTATGTTTAAAAAGAAAATATTTTTTTTTATGGGGTCCCTCCGCCTCCCGCCACATCTCCTTATGTGGCGCCCCACTTTTTTTTTTATCCAGATCTTCATTTTCTTTACTTCTTTTTTTTCTTTTTCTGTTTTTTTAATTTAATTTTCCTGTTTTAAATTTGATGATGACCATAAGCGAGACTTGTTATACCATCATCTAGAATAAATCGTTTGTCGTCAAACGGGCTGAGTGCTAGCTTCTGTTGTTGTATAGTGTATAATTGATGGTGATCTTGCTGGATTCTTTTGTTTATTGTACAGAGTGTTTTCAGATGATGTATGCATTCGGAATATTGCGAGTGTTTTATTTTCTTTCGAACGACAGATGTAGGTACTCCTTTGGCTCTTTTTTTCTCTCCATCTCCTGATAGGATGCTGTACATTTTCGCTTTAAGGCCGACAAATTCAAAAATAGTTTTTCCATTCATCTCATCCTTAAATTTACCTATTGTTTTCTTATTTTTTTCGGAGTAGAGGGGGTGGTTCTTAGGATAATCGGAGAAGTCGAATTCGTCTTGATGTTCTTGCATATCTTGTAGTATATTATCTGTTTGGATGTGGTAGGTGAGTGAGTCGGTGTCGGTGAAAAGCAGCTGAGCACGATCTTGATAGTGTTTCTTAATTATGTTGTAATGGAATTTGTACATATGTAATTTAGCGAGATCTAGAATAGCGAACCCTACATAGATTGGACGATTCATAGTCAGAGTGGTTTTGACTCGTTCCACGGCTACCAGTCCCTCATTGAAAATCTTGAAGTTGTTAAATGCTGGAGATGCGACAAGTTTTTTTGACCTCTTCTCGTTGTTACACAACTCAATATTCCGTCTCAAGCGGAGATTCTCCATTGTTTTACCGAAAACTGAATTGTTCAACAATTTGAAGAAGTCTTTCTCGAAAGAACTGGTAGCTTGTTTCCTCTTATCGGTGTTGAATTCTATGTAGGGCTTTAGCCAAGGTGCTTGTCTGAATTTAATTATTCTGTGAATGTTAATGAGTTCGAGACCAAGTTGGAGATAGAGTTTCAAGTTTCTGTAGTGGACGATGTAGTGTTCTTTGTCTTTTAAATTCGGTGAGAGCTTCGAACTTCCTTTGTAGGGTTTGTTGTTTAATAAAGATTTTGTGTAAGGAGATAACATGTCTTCAGTGATGTGAATGTTTTCCGGAGCAAGTGGGTATTCGTTGTGGAGTAGATGAAGTTCAGGGGGATAACGCAAGTCCACCTCCAGGACATAGCCGTAATCTGCATTATCTGGATGGGAAAGGATGCTGTTTATATCTGTTTCAGATGGTTGAATCCATTGAAACTCACCAACAGGTAAGTATTCGGACATAGCCCAGCCATATAAGTTGTTAGCGTCCCAGTACATGATATGACTTGTTTTATTATTTTTGTTGTAATTAGGAACATTAGGATTGTTCGCTTTTGCATATCGTTTAGTGATAGCACTCACCCCACCTCTTACACCCTTCTCAAAAAACAAGAGCATGTCAATGTCTGTGAGAAGTTCCAATTGTACCTGAGTCATTCTAAGACAAGTTTGCCATGCGAGTCCTGGAGATGTGAACATGTGTGTAGGATCAATTTTGTAATATTGTAGGCAAAGTTTTCTGAAGTTTTGGAAGATGTCAGCTAGAAGAAGGACGTCACATTTAACATATAAATCGTGATATTCACCGAGATTTTGAATGTTAAAAGTTTCCCAAACATTTTGAGCATGTTCATAATCTTCTATGGAAATGGGTTCATCGGTTAAATCGTTATGAAATGATGAAGGTGGAGGGAGTTGTGTTTTATCAAATTTTTGGAAGTCTGTAAAATAGGTGTATGGGTATATCCCTTTTCGAGTGAGGAGTGAGAGGTCTGTATCTTTAGGGAAATTAGCTTTAAGGAGGTGAAAGTCTGTTGGTTGCAGATTAGCTGTTAATTTTTCAAGAGATGTAGGTAAAAATTGGAATGAGTCGATAAATCTAAGTTTTATGGGGCAGTCTTGTTTTTTGATAGTAAACGATATGTATTTTTCCATTGTATTTGCGATGACATCTATATTGTAACTTTTAAATTTTCCTAATTCCGTCATCAGATGGTGACCGTCGTAATGTTTTAGGTTGTGAAAAATAACTGGGATAACTTTCGGTTGTTTATATTGTAAATTACAGTTCATGTGAGCAGCACCACGGTATGCACCTGTTATATGATCATGTTCTCGGCATCGCTTGTTGCCTAAGGGTTGATCGCAGATGCAGCACACAGTCGCTTCTCTAAAGGCTTTTTCTTGTTCTTTGGATGGTTTCAGAGGTTTGATGGTGATTAATGTTTCGGCTAACTCATCTCTCTCTTGAAAAATATTCTTCAAAAAATCTGATACGGCATCTTCTCCCCGATACGTTTTCATCTTCTTATGTGTTTTCCCATCTTGATCAATTATTATGTAGGCATAGCCGCAAGGGATATGTTTTTGTGTAGGGATAGTGTAAGAAGTGCTAGGATTAGGTTCTGTAGTGTGAATTGGGACGACAAGACTTTCAAAATCGGCTATGATGATGTATGGTGTTAAGTGTTGGAAATGATATCCATTAAATTTTAAAATATTTTTCTCTGGATCAGGCATCTTGATGTGTTGAGGAGCGTGTTCTGAGCAATATGGAAGGTGATTGTCTAGAAGTGTCTGGGTCTTAAAGCGATGGAGACATCGATAACAAAAGTAGACTTGGCCATCATATTTAGTGAGATGGGAAAAGAGTCTTGACATATTTTTTATGTATATATAGTGGGTGTTCTTATCTTCATCCCCAATTAATAATAAATTAATCGCTTCTTGATGGGTTCGATTTGAGATGTGAAGCATTCCGAATTCATCTTCTTCCTCGTCATATGAATATACATTAATTCTTAAATTGTTTTTTTCTTCAACATCTTTAATTTTATGGTAAGGGACAGGACAAGGAATATCATCAATGATTATTTCATGTTCGAAAGGTGTGTAGTTCGAAACACGTTCAGTATTTTTTTCTATTTTCTTTTATGAGCTAGTAGGCACCAAATAAGACATTTATTATCAGTAAAGTTTTGAATATTAATAAGAGCATGTTTTGGAACAAGTTTTTGAGGGGTTTCAATATAACTGCTTCCAGTTAGTGGCTTGTAATGAGCTATGTATAGGTCTGTATGAATTATTTTTTCTATCACCCAGCCCGACCCAAGTTGAACAAATTCCTCAAAATTAGTCTTAATTTTTTGTAAATTTTCGATGATGTGGTTTCTGACTGTTTCTTCAATATGTTCTGGACAGGGATCAGACCTAAAATACCCTAACATTGATTCAACTTCGTCATCTTCATTAAATCGAGTAAACTTGATGGTGTGGATAAGATGCCATTTAAGGGATTTCAAAGTATTTAGAGAATTCAAAATGTGATTTTGGATTTCTTCTATAATCTGGTTATTGAAAATGTCAATGTCATAAGCGTTTTCTTCTGTAGCAGGGATTGTAATTTTCTCAAATGTATTTAACGCTTTTTCAGTGGATCTTTTTTTTGTGTTAACAGATTTCGCTTTCTGTGGGGGGACTGTTTTTTTCGCTGTGTGGTGAGTACGTTGATGTTGACGTAGATTGCTTTTCTGCCAAAATGATTTACCGCATACTTCACAACGATGAGAAGCGGGTGAATTTGTATGATGTTGTTGATGTCTTCTAAGATCGGCTTTACGAGTAAAAGATATTTGGCACTCTTCACAAGAAAATGATTTTTCATTTCTATGAATCTTCATGTGGCGGTTTAGGCTATCTTTTCTTGTATATAAGACTTGACATTCTTGACATTGAAAATTCATATTATTGTGTTTCTTCATGTGTCGATTCAAATCTTCTTTTCTAGTGAATGATTTGTTACATTGTTCACATTTAAACGATTTTTCACTTTTGTGAGTCTTCATGTGACGGTTTAAATGATCTCGACGGTTAAAGGTTTTGTTGCATATGGAACATTCCTGGAAAGAATAAAAGTGTTTTTGAGTATTGAGTATTTTTAACATCATTATTTTTTTTAAATTGATTGCATATGGAACATTCCTGGAAGGAATAAAAGTGTTTTTGAGTATTGAGTAATTTTAACATCATTATTTTTTTAAATTGATCGCATATGGAACATTCCTGAAAGGAATAAAAGTATTTCTGAATATTTAAATAGTTAATATATTTTTTTAATTGATTTTTAGATTTTTTTTCTTTAATTTAGCAATAAAAGTGTTTTTGAATATTGATTTTTTTAATGTGATTATTTTTTAAATTCATTTTTAGTGTAATTTTTTAACTAACAATTTAGAATTTTTGTACTTGTTCCTAATACTTAAAATCTAATTTGAGAGGTCCTAAAAATTTCCTACCTAACAGAGAGAAATTCAGGTGAGTTAGGCTTAACGCGCTGAAGTGTCTCGAGAGTACTGTTGGGTCAGTCATACCTCGATGTAAACTTCGAAATAGAAAACAGTACTAGCAGAATAAACTTCTCCTAACACTATTCCCCGCTAAGCTCACCAAAGAGAGATAGGTTTTGAAAAAAATACTTACATGAGATGAAGCTTGCATCACTACACTACGACTCTGGATATTTTCATGTTCTCCACTACCTTCAGGGTGTTGAGACATATCCTCATCAGATGATTCGTTGTCATGCCACCTCATGTGTCTTAAGAAATGGCGTTTATGTGCGAAACGGCACTCGCAGAGTGGGCAGCTCTAGATAAAAGAAAAAAAAACATAAAAAACACTATTTTTACAAATTAAAAAGAAATTTTTTCAAACTCCTTTTTCTATTAAAAAAAACTTACTAAATGTTTATTGTCATTTTTGATGAGGTTTAATCCACTGGGTCTTGCAACATCTTCCGAATGGAGATTTCCGTCTGTTACTCTGTTAAATTTCCCTTTTTCCACCTTATTTTTCTTGTAAGGTGGAGTATCGGAATCCTGAAAAACATTAAAAAGAAAAAACATTTCTATAAATTGTAACTAAAATAAAATTTCAAATTAGTTTTCTATGTAGATATTAAAGAAAAAAATCGTACCAATGACTCCTCTACATTCACTCTTTTAGAAGGCCTGGACGTTGAAGAAATCTCTTCTTCCATTTTATTGCAAATTTCTTTTAATTCCTCAGAAGAAATGCCAAAATCCAGGAAAATATCATTCTAAAAATAAATAAAAATACACATGAATATTATTTAAATTTTTGTAAAAATGATTGCATAACTTTTTAAAGGTATTATTTGTAAAAAGAAAAAAAAATATTATAATTACCTCGGTTTGAGAGATTAGCTGAGAAGTCATTTTCTTGTTGTAAAAAAGCGGTTAAAAAAGTTAATCTTCTAAGGTCTGTCTACGGCAACGCTCTGAGAAGGAATAAACTCTAGATATGTTTTGATTTCTTTCCCTAACACAAACCAAAACCAATCCTCTATCCAAGTTGAATGACCTCTTTTTCATCACCCCACGGAGGACAGGTGATTTTGAAGCAGATGTTTGCGTGGGGGAAAAGAACATCTCTGACTTCTTTTTAAGTCAGTGGAGGAGATTTTATTTTCTTTTTTGTGAAGAGGTGATTGAGCAACATTCGTTTGAGAAAAAATACACAGATTAAATATATAATTTTTTTATTTATGAGATGAACTTTTTATGTGTAAAGTTGAAACAATTCTATTTTTTTTTCTAAAATCAACTTTAGAAATGATGTTATCTAATTAATAATATTTTTAATGAAAGAAAGAAAAAAATATTTGCTTTTCACGTGTAAAATTTAAAAAATTCTATTTTAAATATCTAAAATCAGTTTTAGAAATGATGTTAGCTAATTAATAATATTTTTAATGAAAGAAAGAAAAAATATTTACTTTTCATGTGTAAAATTTAAACAATTATATTTTTAATTTCTAAAATCAATTTTAGAAATGATATTAGTGAGTTTTAAAACAAAATTAAATAATATTAACAAATTTACTATACTTTTTAATGAAAGAATAGAGGAATTGTGTTTGAATAAATATTTTCATTTATATGATATTGAATTGGAATGTATACTTAGAAATTATAATAAAAAGTATTTAAATTTAATTGAAATAAAAATGTATACATAGAAATTATATAAAAAGTATTTAAATATAATTATTGAAATAATCATTTGAGTATATAATTTTAAAAATTATATTGGTTGTATTGTTATTATTCAGTGGAGATGGGGTTAATCACCTCTCATGTTATAATAGAATGTTCCTTTTTTCGGCTAGGGGGCGTTTGTGGAGGGGGATGCATGGTGGGGGCAGGAGGTACCGCAGGAGGGACGGTGGTGGCGGCGGCGGGACGGCCCCCGCCGCCCCGCCGCCGCATGAGCTTAAACTGTTATTTTCCTACTACTAAGGGATTTTGGAACTGATATCTGCATGAGAACTTCGTCCATATCTTGTTGGATACCCTAAATATCTTCAATTGCTTCTTTTAAGTTTAAAGGGGCAAACCACGAGAAAATCCAACTTGAGAACTTCACAAAAGTCTTACTAAGAAACTCCACTAAAAATCAAAACTGAAATAAAACTTTAAAGCATTGAAAAAAGTATAATTATAATGTCAAATTACTCATAAAATACATTGATACTAAACTGTAATTAGTCAACAAAAAAGAAAGAAAACAAACAAACAAACAAATTTTAGCTTCGCTCGAAAATGAAATTAAGTTGAATTGATCAAAATATGTGTTTTATCAGAATATGTTTGGATCTAAATTTTAAATTAAAAAAAAACATATTTCGTGCAGAAAGGAAAAGATTATTTGTGGAAAAGGCTTATAATCAGTCATGCCGATTATAGAAAGGAAAGGAAGAAAAAATACAAAGAAATTATCATTTGAAAATATTAAAATTCTGCTGTATCTGCAGATTAAAAATAATTACTACAAAATAATTTCTCCATTTTTACATAAAAATTGTTTACAATAAAGCAATGATGCGTTTCAGAACATAGGTATTTGAAACGAACAATGATTAAAAAGGACAATTTTGAACTTTTTTATTTAAAACATGTAAATATTTTTTTTTAACAGGAACTGAGGTTTAATGATTTTGTGGGTTTGCAACTCGTTTTTAATAAATAAATAAATAAATAAATAAATAAATAATAGTGGTAGTAAGTGATATAGTTTTTCTGGTCAAATTTGTATTGATATACTATTTGATGTGCATAAAAAATTATAGATCATAGGCAAGCTAACACTAAAGAATTGATACCATCATTTTCACATGAGATTTTATTCAAATTCTGCAATATCGGCAGATGCTTTATGGCTGGCATGCTTATAGATATCGTTAATAGAATAGCATAACCTATTTTGTACAATGCTATTTTTATGCTAATAATATCTCCGTGTCCCCAGAATCCAGAAATGGCACATATATTCTAGAATGGAAACCTAATAATAACAAGATAATGGAAGGGATTGGAGTTCAGAGATGCAGAGAAGAAAAGTGCCAAAAAGGTACTTTTTTATCTAAAAAAGTTTACAAGAAAGTCAATTTTACAGTTAAAGATCTTCATTGCATAATATCAATGTAAATAATTAAAGTGTTCTTTAATTTAGAATTCCCCAATCTCCAGAAAATGTTAATATAGACTTATAAATTTATATAAGATTAAAAAAAATAAAGATTATAGGAATTTTGATTTTATGTAAAACTAGATCATAATAAAACTAGTCGTCGAGGACTACTATAATACTTACCCATCATAGATATGCATAATAAAAAATTTGAAAATAAAACATGTGCAAACTATTTATAAAATGCATTGTAATTCCAAAATAAAGTTTAAACTTATATTAAAATATATTAATACAAAGTAATGCGCTATTGTTGAATTGCGGGTGCTACTTAATTATCCTGTCAACCAATTTCGAAAAATCATATATATATATATATATATATATATATATATATATACATTTTTTTTTTTCAAAATCATCAAAGAAAAAAATATTAAGTTTGAAAATCCAGGGAGATACAATTGCCTTCGCCTATCTTTTAACTCCCCTACTTGGCCAGCTATAGCTTCGCCTGTAATTTTTTAATTTGTATTCTTCTGGTTCTTTTGTATGACTCTTAATATCATAATCTATAGAAATTTTAATTGACGAACTAGAATTATTGGGAAAATACTAATATGGTCGAAGCATTACATTAGCATAATAAAAATTTCCAACCGGAACAATAAAAGCTAGTATTATGTTTAATTCGACACCAATTATTAAAATATAAACAATAAATACAATGACTTAATTGAATATAAGCATGTTTGAATAATGCAACATTGTGTTCGATAATTATCAGATTAAGTCAAAAGTCATTAAAACTTGTTTCATCGGGGGGAAAACATTTGTACGAGGTATGTATTTGAATTAAATAATAGAAGTTGTTTCAATTTGAATATCTTGTTAAAGTCTTCGAATAAATATGTCATTCATTAGGAAAACAAAAGAAATAATGTCGGCAGTTATAGAATAGCATAGTGATTAAAATATGTATTCCGTTAATTTTAATTAACATTTTACAGACTAATCACTTTTTTGTGGTTAACAATCACTTTCATAATCAGTTCTTAGATATAGTTACTTCCGTAGAATTTTCTGTGTTAAAAAATATGTAGCAATTATTTTTAATTTTTTTTCTGTAATAGAAAACCATACATTGAAAAAAAAATGAAATGCTCAAAAAGGAATATCGATGTACTCATATCGAATTAAGTATGTTTGGATCAAAAATGAAACTATGTTTTATTAATTTTGATGCATCACATGTTATCAAACCCAAACAAGACGACAATTTTATACCCTGTAATGGGTTATTTGATTCACGGTGGCATAAAAAATGCTTATCAATGTAAATTTTACAATGTGCATAGTATATAAAATAGCTTAAAAATGCATGAAAATAATGCTGTTGCCATAAATACATTCGATTTGGGTAATTTTGCTAATAATTTTGCTATTTTTCTTAATAAATAATCTATTAAATGTTTCTTGTTAATAATTTTGAAAAAAAAAAGTAAATGTAAGTACATTTTTATTTAAATTTGTAGTTCACGGGGGGGGGGGGAAATACATTTTCAATACTTTTCAATCAGGGCATAATAATTTCATATTTGAACACAACCATGGAACAAGAAATGAATGCATGTGTTTCTCACTTGTGAGTACATTTGTATTCACAAGTGTTGTATATTTGTTGCACATTTGCACACAACATTTGTTCTCGGAACTGTTTTGAATATCTGAAGTATTTAAAATTGAGTACTTTTCACTCAATTTTGAGATCTATTTTCATCAATGATGGCAGTATTATTCATATTGAAGCATGATATTATTGCCAATATTACGTTTATCGAAAGTAAAAAGTATCTCAAATCACACATGAAGTAGTTTTTATAGAAAACATAGGTTTATATTAAAAATTGTAATTTGTTTTCATTCATAAACTATACAATATAGGGTTGCGTATAGAATAGCATATCAGGTAAATGGCAATCCCCATAATTCTCCTAATAAATAGATTTTGCGCCATTTGTTCCTAAATTGAAGGATATGGATGTGGATGGCTTGCCGTTACAACAAGATGGGGGCCACACGCCATACAATCCGAAAAACAATTCAATTATTGCATGGGTCATTTCCTGGTCATCTAATTTCTTGTTTTGTATGGGGAAAAAATAAAAAGGTTTTAGAAGCGTAAGATATTTGCATTGAAAATGGAACGAACGCGGTGTTGATGTGAGTAAATCTACAGCACTAAGACGTCTCCATAAACTTGTATTTCAATCTCCTGTGCCAAAGATAAAATCACCCATGACTATTAAATAGAAAAGGAAGAGAACGAAGTGGTTAAAAAAGGCTTTGATGGGATTTGAATGATTGGGAAAAGACATTGTTTAGTGATGTAGTGTTTTGCATAACATATGGTCACCAAGGTGTTTGTGTATAGCAAATAAAGCAAAAAAGCATATCACAAAGACTGCATGAAACGATCAGGGAAATTTTCAGCCAGTATAATGGCATGAGTTTGCATGAGTCCAGATGGTCCTGGCAGGCTGTATATCATTAACGAAAGGATTCATTCTGAAATGTATCAAGAAATACTTGAGCATTTCATCATACAATCTTCAGAAGATCTGTTTGGTGACAATTTTATTTACCAAAAAGATTAAGCACTTTCATACAGAACAAGCCATCAAGAGTCCATCTAGTCCACCAAGAAAAAGCGTAACTAACATCAAATTAATTATTACATTATTAATTATTATAAAACAACATTAAATTATACACCGGAACTGTTCTGCTGATTTGTCTAATTTAAATTCAGTAGAGAATTTGTGGGGTATCGTGAAGAAAAGATTGCAAAATATTGCATCAAGAAACAAAATAAAGTTCTTTCCAGCCTAAAGTATACATGGTCATGTTTGGGCAAAAAACAGCGTGAACTACTTATAACTAGCTCTGCAAAGCGAGTTCATGCTGTTATAAACTGAAATAGTAATATTGCGAAATATTAAGCAATAACCATTTTTCCTTAACAACAACAACAAAAAAAAAATTACTTATTGTTTACTATGCATTGTTCCAATATTTTGAGCCAGGTAAATGGTTATTCTAATGCTTTGATTTTTTTCAGAGTATGAATAATTATTTTCATTTTTATATCATTTCCTTTGATTTTTATGCTAAGAGTTTATAGATTTTTACAATATTAAGTTTTATCCTATATCCTTTTATTCTTTTTGTATCAGAAATACATAGAGAAATGTCTTTTAACAATTTTTTTTTTCTATTATTCTATTTTTTTAATGTGGAGCTGTATATATTAATTTTTTGTGATGCTTTTTATTAATTACATGTTTGAATATTTGCATTTTGGCCGTTGATATACAACCTTAGATTATTTATTTTTTACATCTGCGGTTTTCATTAATATTTTCAAATACATTTTCACATATTCCACTTCGATATACAGCATTTTTATAATCCATTTTTATGGTACCCAGGATTTCATTTATATGGGCAATTTTTCATTTGTTAAAATGACTTAGAATTACAGAATGTTTGACGATATACATACATATATATATGTATGTATGAATATATAATATATACAGATATACAGGGTGTATCTAAACTACTGGGCAAAACTTTAAGGGGTGATAGAACACATCAAGACAAATAATATTAAATGGGAAACTAAGGGTCCCAAACGTCTTCCGAAGGAGATAGGCGCCATCAAAGTTTAGGGTCCAAAATTTGAAATGATTATAAAAAACGGAAAAACTGGTCGATTCGTTTGCGGTTTTCACGAAAACTATTCTTTATGTCAATATTGTCTTGAAAATAAACTTAAAAGATAAATTTCAAAAAATGCCGATAGAGGGCGCTTTAGACTTTGGAGTAACGAACAACTATTTTTTACCGTTATTTTTTGCATCTCATTAAAATTTTTTAGAAGTTTAGACATAAACTTAAATTTTGAACTCAAAATCTGTGGTTAAGTAACGCAAACTGAACTGTGTTCAAATTGAGTGGGTAGGTTCAAATTTCAAATGATTATAAAAATCAGAATAATTGGTCAATCGATTTGCGATTTTCTCTAAAACTATTCTTTATGTCAGTATTGTCTTGAAAATAAATTATACAGATAAATTTCAAAAAATGTCGATAGAGGGCGCTTTAGATTTTGGAGTAACGTAGAACTATTTTTTACCGTTATTTTTTGCATCTCATTAAATTTTTTTTCAGCTTCGACATAAACTTAAATTTTGTGCTGAAAATCTGAAACGTTGAGATTGGTTAAGTAGCGCTAGCTGAACTGTGTTCAATGGGGGTGGGAAGGTTCAAATTTCAAATGATTATACAAAACGGAAAAATTAGTCGATTCGTTTGCGGTTTCTTCTAAAACCATTCTTTATGTCAGTATTTCCTTAAAAATAAATTTATAAATTTCAAAAAATTCCGTTAGAGGGCGCCTTAAACTTTAGAGTAACCAACAACAATTTTTAACTGTTATTTTTTGTACCTAATTAAATGCTTGCAAAAGCTTAGCCTTAAATTTTGAGCTCAAATTCTGAATCGTTGGGAGGAGTTAAGAAGCGCAAACTGAACTGTGTTCAGGAGTTGAAATGATACCCTGCCCAGCCTACGAACGCAGTTCAATTTTTCGCTACCTAATTACTCACAACGATTCAGATTTTGAGCTCAAAATTTAAGTATAAGCTTTTAAAACATTTATTTAGATTAAAAAAAATAACGGTTAAAAATAGTTGTTGGTTACTCTAAAGTTTAAGGCGCCCTCTAACGGAATTTTTTGAAATTTATCTTTAAAATTTATTTTCAATTAAATACTGACATAAAGAATGGTTTTAGAGAAAACCGCAAACGAATCGACCAATTTTTCCATTTTTTATAATCATTTGAAATTTGAACGTCCCCACCCCCATTGAACACAGTTCAGTTTGCGCTACTTAACCACTCTCAACGATTCAGATTTTCAGCTCAAAATTTAAGTTTATGTCTAAGCTTCTAAAAAATTTAATGAGATGCAAAAAATAACGGTAAAAAATAGTTGTACGTTACTCCAAAGTCTAAAGCGCCCTCTATCGGCATTTTTTGAAATTTATCTGTATAACTTATTTTCAAGACAATACTGACATAAAGAATAATTTTAGTGAAAACCGCAAATCAAATGACGAATTTTTCTGTTTTTTATAATCATTTGAAATTTGAACTTACCTACTCCCATTGAACACAGTTCAGTTTGCGCTTCTTAACCACAAATTTTGAGCTCAAAATTTAAATTTATGTCTAAACTTCTAAAAAATTTTAATAATAAGCAAAAAATAACGGTAAAAAATAGTTGTTCGTTACTTCAAAGTCTAAAGCGCCCTCTATCGGCATTTTTTGAAATTTATCTTTATCATTTATTTTCAAGACAATACTGACATGAAGAATAGTTTTCGTGAAAACCGCAAACGAATCGACCAATTTTTCCGTTTTTTATAATCATTTCAAATTTTGGACCCTAAACTTTGATGGCGCCTATCTTCTTCGGAAGACGTTTGGGACCCTTAGTTTCCCATTTAATATTATTTGTCTTGATGTGTTCTATCACCTCTTAAAGTTTTGCCCAGTAGTTTAGATACACCCTGTATAATTAGAGTTCTGTTTATATTAGCAAAATATAAATTCTCGTTATATTAGTAAAATAGACTGTTCTCCAAGATTTTTTAAAAATTTTATTAAAATTTTAGTATTGAGTTCCATTATGTATTATTACAGTATTATTCAAAATTAAAGAGTTGGTTTCAAAGGTAGTGTATCCTTTTTACAGAAACAAAATGCGCGGATCATTTTGATGGTGCGTAGACTGCAAACTATTTGTTTTGAGGAAAAGGAATTTGATATACATTGTGATATGTCAATTTCATTATTTACCTTTATAATAAGTATGAAAATATATTTTCTGTCAAGTACTTCACAATATATTGATATTTTAAAAAAATTAATAGTAAATTCTAACGCATAAACAAAAATTTATACCTTTGGTTTTTTTTTTCAAAGTTCCCCACAACACAAAACCATGATGTGAATGTACGCATTAAGTACGCTTTTACGAGCACTCAAAAATCAAACAAACCTTTCAAAAATATTTAAAATAGCAATGAAGGTAAATTGATTCATTAAATTGCTTTTATTAAAATCGTGTCTGTTTATATATGATTCCTTGGTTTCTTTATAATTCAGTTAGATTATTAAGACATTGCACTCATAGTTTATTAAAGATCGAGATTCTAGTTATGACATTTATTGGTTTATCAGAAAAGTCCTGATGTTATAGTTGTCAAATTTTATACTTTTATATTATCATTGTACATGAAAAGTAATCTCCGCGCTCTACCTCATAAATTCTGTGTTTAAATTTTGCATTATGGTTTTCCTGCCTTACGCATTAGAAGGGAAATCACACATAAGATCATTATGGTATATAATTATATACATATATATAATTTCATAAAAAATAAAAGGTGTATAAAAAACTTCTTTTTTAAGAAATAATTTCTAATTTTATTTTTATTGTAGGTCATTTGACAGAATGCTTGCAACTAGAGATCGATCGAAAATTTTGGTTTCGATTTCGCTTTCAGCTCAAAATCTGAATTTTAACGAAAATTCGGTCGAACCGAAACTGTATTCCAAAAGCCCATTTATTCATACAAAAATCTTAATCATTACTCATTAGTTTAAGCTGTATCGGTTCAAATGAGACTATTTATTACAGTGAACTTCATTGTTTATAATTATCAGTCATGACTCAAGAAGTGGGTACAAATTTTAAAGTAAGTAATGCATATATGAATAAACTTTTCCCATGTTTATTAAAAGCTGCAAATTTAATATAAATATGAAATTTTTAGTTTGAAACCATATAAGTGTTTCGAATATTCTTTGAGAAATTTCTAGTATAACAGAAGGTTATTTACAAAAATCATTTTAAATCGATGTGTGAATACTTAAGACTAAAGTATTTTTTAATTAAATGAAATTTGTATAATTATTTTTCCGTGTCGTTGATAGATTAATTACATTACATTTTATATGAAAATAAAAAAAAATATTTTAAGGAACAGACAGTCAACTTGGGACACATATATAAATAATTAATATTATTTATATATGTGTATAAATTATGTATATTTAATAAATACACAAAACTAATTAATAACGATGCATTTTTTTTAATCCGTGTACTTATTTAATAATTATGTATATTTTTGCACGAATTAATTACTTAAAAAATATTTTTTGGAATTTTTCGTTTTCGGTTAAGAAAACGGCCGAAAATAAGAAAATCAGTGAAATTCGGTTTCAGCCTTTAAAACCTGTTTAGGTCGATCCTTACTTTAAAAGAAGAAAGAATAGGCAGTGTTTGTGCTCGTCCACATATATTGCAAAAAGATACTGGAGGAAATCCAGAAAATCAGCTTCTATTAGAGTTGTTATCAAAACTTGGTAAACAAAGTCAAGCAAATTATAGCGCTAAGGATGCAGATTGTTGATACAGACCTCCTATAATGCTTGATGTTATGAAAAGAGTATGCTCAACGGTTGCACATGGTCTCCAGAGCAGTCCCTTTTTATCGCATGGGCAAATTCGGACTTTACCAATAGTCTTGGGACTTCAAGGGATCCCCAAATCCATATATTAATTTACAAAATATTTTTTTTCGGTTCCAACTCTGAAATTTTAAAATAAAAAATACAAATTTAATTTTTGAAAGGTTTCACCTAACATTCTGAAAAACAAGTTTCATTTTGAACTCACAGAGCTTCGCAAAGTTAATCTGAGCCACTATTAAATAAGAAATAATATTTTGATTTTAATAGCTTGTACTAGCAATGAATTTAAATCATATCTAAATTTTAGTGATTGAAAGTAATAAGGATGTGTAATACAATTTAAAAAGATGCAAAAGAAAGTAACTTGATTAACTCGCATTTATATGTCAGATTATTTAGCATTCTTCCACAAGTTGAAGTTATTAAATTCATCTTAAAGTAATATAAGAAGGTGTTAAAGTTATATAAAAGAGTCTTATTCTGTACTAAAAAAAAATAGTATTTTTATTAATGAAGGTACTTAATTTAGAATTGACGGAGCTAAAACTTTTCTTCTATTTAAAATTCAAGGTGCGAAAATATTGTTTATGCATTACTCACATGATTTCCCATTCATCTCTATTTGAATAACTCTGCAACGGTTCGAATGGGGGCCCCCTAATTTATCTTTGCCCAGGATCCCAATTAGTCATGACCAGGGCTTGCCACACAGTCATCCACGTGAAGTCTCAATTGAAAGCTCGCAAATCCGCATTCTAATTGTTTTGTAAACTCTGCACTATGATTAAACAAGCTTACCCCATTCATACTGCGTATAAACTTGAAGCTTGAAGCTAAAGTAGCTCGAAAATCATATGTGTTACTATTTTCAGGTAATTGTGGTGAACTGAAATTTAATATTGGTGAAGTTCTTTTGCACCTGTTCATAAGTTGGACTAGCATGGACAGTGACTGTTCTTTCATCTGTTAAAAGTATTTTGTCAGATAGCCTGCAAAGAAATCGGATTTTAAATCCATTTCTAAAAAATGTATAGAGATTTTATAAACGCATTGTATTTTTCAGCAATTGGGATATCAGGCACATTTTTATCCTAAAACCTGTTGAGTATTTCTTTTTTTTTTTTTTTAGTTTTTTTTTTTTTTTTTTAAGAAGTAAAATCTAGTTTGAATTCAGTAGCACTTTTTATTCCTTATTCGATCTAGAAATCACACTTTAAATGCGGAAGAAAGATGATAACGTGAGCTTTAGTATAAGCTGATCTTCTATCGGTCACAAAATCGCATTCGGTAGCAATCTGATGACTACGAAATCATTAGTCGAAACTCGTGTTGCACAATCTTGAATTTACATTCCAACGGAAGATTTCTTTTGTTACCAAACCGAGCTTCATCCCTTATTGAAATTCTAAATTTCCGTGTAATACAGAACATTTTTCATTGCCTTTGTTTGCTTAGAGCTCGGAAAACGGTGTCACATACTGAACTAGATCTAAGGACCCTTGAATCGAAAGGGCGGAGATATTTATTCGATACGGGGCAGTTCCGTTGTTTTATTTTTTTTTTTCTGAGACGTTCTGATACTATCTGTTTCTCTGTCTTGCCAACACAATGGTTTGTAAGCACTAAATGTGCTTGGTATAATACTTCTTGCCTCATTTAAAGGCACACATGAACGGATGTAAGATTGTAAATCATGAATAGGCAGTCAGTCAGACATTTTGTTTCTACGTCCACGGCAGATCTGAAACGTGTCATCAGTTGAGCTCGAATTTTTTCTTGTTGCGATTGTCGAAATATCCAATTGGTATTGTTCAAAAATAATACAATAGAAAGAACGATTGAATTTGAAGTTTTTTGAAGAAAAAAAGCGACAACGTGAAAGAAATTATTTTAACTTCAAGGACAAAGGATGACTAAAGTGTGAAATCACTTGTCAGATTGAGTAATATTTTATCAATATGCGCACGCTGCAATATTTATCGATTTGGAAAGAACGATAGAGGAAAATGACAGGAGCATTTATATTAGCAAATAAGAGAAGCCTTCCTAAGTCAGATATGGTTATAAAAAAATATTTTCGACTTAGGAAGGTGTCGATTTTATAAAAGTGCATATGAATTTTTCAGCTCAATTAAAAATGCACATGCAACTTCTTTAAGAAGGTTAATTGTATGTTTATTTTCTAAATAAAAATTAACCATTGATTGTTTAAAAATGTAAAAGTAATTAATTTTTTTAATTTGAAAACATGAAAAAGAATCATAGTAATAAATACAAACAGATATGCAGGTTTATAAATTATTACTACACGCGAGTTTTTTTAAATTTTAAAGCAGACTTTCTCGTGTAACGTGAAATAATGAGTCATCTTTTCCCTTTTAAATAAAGAAAAAAATGTTCAGCTTAGCTTTTAAGTGCCTAAGGTCCATGTCCTACTGGTGGGACATAGTGTTATTCCTATGGCTACACCACTATCGAGAAAAAGCGTCTCATATATAAGGGAGGTAGGTGTCCAATAGAGATGAGTTCATGCTCTCTTGTCCAAGCCCCACGATTTGAAATCCAAGCCCGCGTGAGTCCGAAATGTTTTGCGTCATCAGAAATCCCAGTACCTAAAGTACAAAGTAAAGAAAATTGTTAATAAGGTTTGAAAACAGTTTCTTCGTATTTAAACATCTCTTCTTACATAGAAATAAGTATTAATCCTTAACTACCCCCTCATGACAGCGTTTCATGATTTTGTGTCCCTGAAAGTCTGTTTAAAATAGCTAATTTTTCATTTATATAATATTTTATTGTATATTATCAATCACTGGCAGAAATGCGCAAAAGTCACGAATCTTTCATAAAATACACAATATGAGTCTTAAGCCTTCCATTTTACTTAAAAAGCGACAAAAGATAATAATAAATAATACAGATGTTATAAGTTAAAAATATACATTTTATTTAAATTTTCTAATATTTTTGGCTTTCTATATCACCCAGCTGTCGTCAAGGGATATTTTTATTAATTGTTGTTTTATTCATTCAAATACGTCTCTTAGTTTGAAATAGAAGGATCAGTAAAATTAATAGGATAGCTGGAAGTAGAAGTTGCAATGCCTTAAATTGAAATTTTGTAGAATAAAATATTTAACTGCCGACGAAGTGACGTCTTTGAATGGATGAAACAGCAGTTAATAAAAATTTCTCTCGCGATAATCGCGGGATTGCAGGCCGAAAGTGCTAGGAAATTGAAATAAAATGCATATTTTTTTGCATATTTTTAACTTATAACATTTATATTATCATTATATTTGTTATTATTATATTTTTAACCAAAACGCTGGGCTTCTTAAAGTTCATATTTTTTATTTTATGATTGAATCAAGATGTATACTATATTTCGTCTTATGATTTTATTTAGTAGTCATATTTCTTGTGGTTATAAATTATCATTAAACAACTATTGCAGAAAGACACAAGTCTGTTTTCCAAAAATTCTAGAAAAGACAATCAGAAAGTGAAGAACACAAGGAATATCCCCCAGCTTCTTTATGTTTGTAAACACTGACCGTGCAAATACTCCAGAATTATATATATATATATATATATATATATAAATGAGTCATAAATATCGAAACAATAGGCTATTTCCTTAAATATTGCCCTTAGACCCATACTTCCAATTGCAAAAATTCGTAAAAAAAGGTGAAATTTTTAATAAGATAAATTGCGACTCCATGGAGGGTCTAGTTGAAAAAATACAAAAATTAAATTTTTATACGACCCCCGTAGGATAAAAATTCCAATTAGGAAAACTTTCCTTATTCAGCCTTGAATATGACACAAAAAGTTGCATCTTCATATCTTCAAAACTCGCAAAGTTATAGCCGTTTAAAAAATCCATCAGATTTTAAGGGATTAGACACAAATTGAAATGTGCGCAATTAAAAAAACAATGTTACTTTAACAGTTCTAGGAAACGCGTAAAAAATCTATTTTTTGAGTTAGAATTTTGATTTTTTTTTTTGGTGATGTTTAGCCTTATAATTTGCTAAAAAAATCACATCCTAAAATTTCTCATACAATTTATAAAAGTTTCATGTGGTTAGTACTGGTTTAAATAAGATAATTAAAAATCGTAATAACTCGTAACATTATTTATTGGATTTCAATTTCTTTTCATTTAATTAAAGATGAAAATCTGATTTTAGTTTTGTTCCAGGATTTTTTTATTTTAACAATTTTAAAACTATTAAAATATTTATTGAAAAAATAATATAACTTTAAAAAAAATCATATTTTCAAAAGTAAATATTTTTTCAAATTTCCCGAAACAAAACTAATGTAAAAAAATAGAAAATGACGTGTTTCAAGTTCTTTTTTTCTTTAAAAATTCTCAACATTTAATAATTTAAAGACAAGAAATAGTGGGGAAAAATTCATTATGCAGAAAAACGAAGTGTACTGTTTAAATGTCTGTCAGTTATTTAAAAGAATGCTTTTTCTAAGATGCAGATAAGGTCTCTCTCTCTCTTTTTTTTTAAAATTTAGATCGGAGAACTTCAGGCTTTTTATCGTCCTGGAGATTATGTTAAAAAATCTGTATTCTGGGCCCAGGCTGGGCCAGGACCGAGACGTTGCCTTTTTCGGAAGACTCGCCAGGCCGGACCTAACGTACTTTTCATAAAGAAGGAGACTACTTCCTTCTTCCTATGTGTACACTGGATGAAATTTTCAATCCCAGTCTCGACAAAACCCGCATTAAAATCACTGTCTCTGGCTGACTTAATACATACATAAAATAAATAAGATTCGGCTCAATCAAAATTTTTACGAAAAACACACATATTTTGAAATCGTTATTTTACATTAAAAAAAACTTAAAAATTCTTTTTTTAAAGAATAGTATATTCAAAGGCTAAAAAATTAAATACAATAAAACCAGTGAAAAAAATCTGCCTATGACGAAATTCTTTCTTAAACGGGAAATATGTTGATCGATGCAAAATAAATACAATATTATCTCAGGGAAAAAAAACTCCAATTACACCTCCTAGGAAGGGCATCTGTCTATAATGTATTTTTTCTTTCCTGTGTGATTCCGTCTTAAAAGGTTTTACTGCATAAAATTTTTCAAAGTTTCCAACGCATGGGATATGGATTAACGATATACAGGTGATTCATAAAAGATGGGCAGAACTTTAAGGGGTTATAGTACACTTAAAGACAAATAATATTAAATAGGAGACTGAGGGTCCCAGACGTATTCCCAAGGAGATAGGGGGCATTAAAGTTTAGGGTCCGAAATTTCAAATGATTATAAAAAATGGAAAAATTGGTCGATTCGTTTGCGGTTTTTGCAAAAAATTTTCTTTATGCCAGTATTTTCTTGAAATAAAATTTTAAAGTTCAATTTCAATAAATGCCGATAGGGGGCGCTTTAGACTTTGGAGTAACAAACAACTATTTTTTAACTTTATTTTTTGTATTTCTTTAAATGATTTCGAAAGCTTAGACTTAAACTTAAATTTTGATCTAAAAATCTGAGTCCTAACGAGTAGTTAAGTAGCGTAAACTGAAATTTGAAATTTGAAACCCTTCTCCCCCCAGAACAAAAATCAGTTATTCCCGATCTTTGTGTCGTAGATTAGGCTCTAACTACTGCCGCGTTTTGCTAAAATTATTCTTTATGTCAGTATTTTCTTGAAAATAAATTTTAAAGAAAAATTTCAAAAAATTTCGATAGAGGGCGCTTTAGACTTTGGAGTAACGAACAACTATTTTATACCGTTATTTTTTGTGTCTCATTAAATGCTTTCTAAAGCTTAGACTTAAATTTTCAGCCCAAAATCTGAATCGTTAGACGTGGTTAAGTTTCTGGGGAGAGGGGTTTGAAATTTCTATTCCTGAGCACAGTTCAGTTTACCATGTCCACACATTGTGTGCTGTGATACGAGGTAAAAAGACACAAATTAGGATTATGTTACCAAAGCATATTTATTAACATGTAATTACAATAAATGTTCAAAATTGTGACCACCAGAGGTTATGCACGCAGAACAACGGCGAAGAATGGAACGGCGAACATTCGCGAAAACATCAGGCTTTTCGAGCACTTCCCCTACAGCGGCGGAAAGTCTGGCGACCAGTTCCTCGGGGGATTCAATGGGTGTCTCATACATAAGAGCCTTCAATTGTCCCCAAAAAAAGAAATCGAGGGGTGAAAGATCTGGCGAGCGAGCAGGCCAAGCAACAGGACCACCTCGACCAATCCATCTGTTCGGAAATGTGATGTCCAGATAGTTGCGGACGTCTCGTACGTAATGGGCTGGCGCTCCATCGTGCTGGAACCACATGACCCGCCGGATGCGTGGAGGAACAACGTTTAACAGGTCTGGCAGCACATGTTGCAGAAATGTGAGGTATGTTTTACCGTTGAGGCGTTCAGGAAGAAGGTACGGTCCGATTAGGTGGTCTCCGAGGATTCCTGCCAAACATTGATGGAAAAGCGTCTCTGATGAGCATGTGGATACGTAGCATGTGGATTGACATCCGCCCATACATGTGCATTGTGTGTGTTAAATGTACCTTCACGTGTGAAGGTACATTCATCGGTGAAAAGCACAGTTCGTCCAAAATGTGGATTTAGCGCGTTCTTCTGCAGAAACCAGCGGGCGAATTCAATACGATTTGGATAATCCCCTGGAGACAGTTTCTGGACTCGTTGCACATGAAACGGGAGCAAATGTTCATCCTTCAGTACCCTCCAAGTCATGGACTGTGAGGTATACACCTGCCTAGCCACTGTTCGTGTACTTGTACTTGGCTGCGCCGCTACTACATCCAGAATGGCTTCTGCAACAACTACTGATTCGTCCTTTTTGCACGACCTGCATTCGACCGGGAAGCGAGAAATGATCCCGTCTCACACAACTGTCTGTGCAAGCGCTCGAAAATTTTGCGGTTAGACAACCGCCTGTTGGGAAATCGCTCTGCGTACATTCGTTGTGCCTCTGCACCATTTCCATCTGCCGCTCCGTAAATTAAATGCATCTCAGCCTTTTCCTTATTCGTGAAGGGCACCATCTTCCGATTCATTACTACAGCGACTTACACTTGACTCACCGTTCAGTGGTTTTTATGCCTGAATCGTGTCGAAATTTTGCATACGTGTTCTTCTTCTTCCCCATTTGACATTTGCATACTTTCTGTCTCCTTCTTCACCCGGTGACTAGCGTCAGGAATGGAGCTTTAACGTTTGCATGAGCGACGTTTCCAACTGTGCCAGTGCCTTTATGAGTGAATTCCGACTATGCAGTCCTTGACGAAAGTTGTATTTTTGCCTCGTATCACAGCACAGAATCGTTGGGCATGGTTAAGTAGTGCAAACTGAACTATGTTCAGAAGTTGAAATTTGAACCCCCTCCCCTCGCTACTGAACCACGCTCAGCGATTCAGATTTTGAGCTGAAAATTTAAGTTTAAGTCTAAGCTTTAGAAAGCATTTAATGAGACACAAAAAATAACGGTATAAAATAGTTGTTCGTTACTCCAAAGTCTAAAGCGCCCTCTATCGGAATTTTTTGAAACTTTTCTTTAAAATTTATTTTCAAGAAAATACTGACATAAAGAATAATGTTAGCAAAACGCGGCAATAGTTAGAGCCTAATCTACGACACAAAGATCGGGAATAACTGATTTTTGTTCTGGGGGGAGAAGGGTTTCAAATTTCAAATTTCAGTTTACGCTATTTAACTACTCGTTAGGACTCAGATTTTTAGATCAAAATTTAAGTTTAAGTCTAAGCTTTCGAAATCATTTAAAGAAATACAAAAAATAACGTTAAAAAATAGTTGTTTGTTACTCCAAAGTCTAAAGCGCCCCCTATCGGCATTTTTTGAAATTGAACTTTAAAATTTTATTTCAAGAAAATACTGGCATAAAGAAAATTTTTTGCAAAAACCGCAAACGAATCGACCAATTTTTCCATTTTTTATAATCATTTGAAATTTCGGACCCTAAACTTTAATGCCCCTATCTCCTTGGGAATACGTCTGGGACCCTTAGTCTCCTATTTAATATTATTTGTCTTTAAGTGTACTATAACCCCTTAAAGTTCTGCCCATCTTTTATGAATCACCCTGTATAAGTGAAACATTTACATTTAGAGATTAATTGATAAGAGAGATTCATTGATAAAATAAATATATCATAGCCTTTGGCGCTTCTTTAATAATAAAAAGGATAGATATAAAAAACGGAAAGCTATAAAAGGAATTCTTGATCAGAACTCCTCCATACGAAACAATTTTTTCCCACACCGAAGTAAAAAACTATGTAGAAATTTGCGGCTGAACAGGGCTATGATTTAAAGTATTTTTCAGACAGGTCCGAGTTATGATTTTAACATTTTTTTCAGGCCGGGCCGAACTTTTTACCCTATGGGTCGGTTTGGGACCTGACTTAGATATTTCGATCCATGCAGACTTCCAGTGCAGACTACCAACATATTGTGAAAACAAGTTCATATTTAATTCAATACGCTGCTTTGTTAAGTCCAAATGAGAGGCACCGTCTTAAATCGACATTTAATAATAGATAATTTAGGACGATCTCTCACTTGCTTTGAAAATTAGCCAAAAATTCTTCGTTTACAGGCATGGTAAAGTGGTGTAAGTCACGAATATTTTAGAATTTCGAATTTTAATATCTGTGTCAAGTTTTTAGATATTTAGATTATTATTATTATTATTATTATTATTATTATTATTATTATTTTTTTTTTTTTTTTGTTAAATTTAGGAATGGATAAGGAATAATTTCTAAATCGGAAATTTTGTCCTACGGGGGCCGTATAAAAATTTAATTTTCGTATTTTTTCAAATAAACCACCGAAATCGAAGTTGCAACATATCTTATCGGAAAGTTCACCTTTTTTATGAATTTTTGCAATTGGAAGTATGGGTCTAGGGGCAATATTTAAGGAGATAGCCTATTTTTTCGATATTTCTGACTTACCCTGTATACATATATTTCTTTTAATATTAAATTAACACAATTCAGTTACCATTCAAACAGATTTTTAAAGAATTATAAAACACATTAAAAAACTGAGACTACTTTCTTGATGCACAAATAGCGATTTTTTTCTTCTTTAGGTGCGTTCTTAATTATGTAAGTATGTAGCAGCTAGAGACGTTATTCAGTCCGTCCGTCCGCTTGTTTGTTCGCATATAACAACCAAAACGTAACCAATGGAATCATTGAGATTCAAAATATATAACTGTTGCATAATTTTGTCGAGTCATTTTGATTTTTTTTTTAAATCGGATGTATAATTCACTTAGGGGAAGGTGGTGTACCTTGGAGGGATGTGTACCTTGGAGGCACACTGATTGTGCAGCCACCTTGAGTGACAAATTTAAACTAAAATATTATTTGCATGTATTTGTTACTAGAGGCTCATAAGAAGTTCTTCTACTATTAATCAACACACTAGTTGCTGCTGTAAAAAACAAAGTTTATTTTCAGTACCAAAAAGTTACTTTTCAAGGACATATTCTTTTTCTTCCATAACTGTAAGCATCAACTTTTGTTTTAAACTGATTATCACAAGTTGAAAGGCAAGTTTTCAGCTACATTTATGTATGCTTGAAAATGGCTAAATCTAAAATATGAAGATGTGGAAACCATTTTTGTAAAACACTTGCTTGTAGTGTACCTTGGAGGTAGCTAATGTTGTGTACCTTGGAGGTACCTCCAAGGTACACACCTGCTAAATTTATTAATAATTAAGAGTAAAATTTGTTAGAAAGTATTTCTTTACTTTAATAACAAAAGTACTGGCTGGGCAAATGGACCTAAGTTTAAATGTTAGACTATTAAATTGATGAAGCCTAAGTAAAAATTCAAAATCAAAGTTATCTAAGCCTAGTATTAAACAATAAATATTTTAATAAATATATAAATAATTTTATATATATATATATTTATTAATATATTATTATAAATAATTATTTGTATATTATTAATATTTTATAAATAATATAATATAATAAAAATCCTAAGAAAGAAAAGAAAACTTATAAGAAAGTACCCGTAGTAAAGAAAAAATTTAACGCTGACTTGGAATCAGAATCGGAAGAAAATATAGATGAACACTCTTACGAAGAGTCTAGTCAGTCAGAAGAAGAATTTGGTGATTTGGAAGATCCAGATTTTGAAAACATTACAGCTGGAGTTTTTATTTTGGTACAACTTAGGGGTAAAACTACTGTGAAACACTTTGCAGCAGATGTATTAGAAGTCAGTGACCCATTTTTAAAAATTCAGTATTTAAAAAAGGACACAAACTCACAAAAATTCACAAGGGAAGATAAAAATGTTTTACGAGTTGGATAAATCAGATGTTGTCTTTAAGATGCCACATCCCATTGCCACAGGAGGTTCCGTAAGACAGCTTGAAAAAATATCATTTGGTATAAATTTAGATCAACTGAATGTGGAATAGAACTAAAGATGTTAGATATAAACAGGGAGTGTTAAACAGTGGTTATTTGTATTTGACTAAACTTTATTTTATGGCTAAACTGTTCAAACTTTATTATTTCAGTTATATGAACGATTTTGTGTTCTTAAAATTGTAAATTTAAACTAATTAGACTTATATTAGCCTAAAGTTGTCTTATATTAAATCATATTACTATAAACAAATAATAAATCCGCTTTCTTTTATGCTGTGTAGTACTTAATCTGTTAAAAACAAATACCTCCAAGGTACACCATACCTACCTCCAAGGTACACCACCGGTGGTGTACCTTGGCTGTATTGTAAGCTATTTTTTAAAAAATAAAAAAGTAGTGAAGAAATATATTTGGACATTTCAGAAAAAAATATGTAACAGTTAAGATCCTTAAATTTTTGAAAAAAAAATGTTTTACAGATATTTTCCAAACACTTTTTTTGTAAAAAATCAAAGTTTGAAATTACCTCCGAGGTACACCACCTTCCCCTACAGGGACAATTAAAAAGTATTCCGTTGCATTACAGCCAATAGGAAAAATAGTTTCAAGTGCATTTTAATGATGTTACACTCTTTCGAACAAAATAGAATTGATATGCATCTATAAAATATGTACTAAAATATACATTCTGTACAATCTGTGGTGCAAAGAATATTCATTATTAATTTACAGAGCCACACAAGAATATTTCTTTACATAATGGTATAGGGGGAAACATTGTTTGGGGCGTGTTTTAACTACGTTAAACTATTTCACGTTTTATGAAACTGATATACATTGCTGAGGTTTACTAAAGGTTTCTTCCTTTATAACAGAAAGCAGATAGTACTTACAGGGACTCATGAAAGATTTCGGATACTTATACTGTATCCAAATTAATGTATATTACTACACCAAAATCTGAATACTTTTTAAACTTAGTTATAATATGAACGTACCTCATTTGCTACGTTTAACGTGCAATTTCCAACTTATTTAATTTGTGAATAAATAAAATTTTCACTATGAAAACCCGAGGTCGTTTAGGGCCTAGGCTTAGGCTCGTGCTGAACCCATCTATTTCTGGTGCCCAACCGCGGTGATGTCCAATTTGGAAGGTTTTACTTTATTAAGAATCTTGGTTTCAGGATTATATTTGCACACGTTACAAAAAATATCCATTTACTCCAAACTTAGGTTACAAGCAATTAAATTACATTTACACTTGCAATTTTCCATGCATGGCATTTCGCTTAAATTTTAAACCAATTATCGACCATCAGAGCTGGGCTTTTTATAGGTAGCCAGGTGGGAACGTTGTAACGGGGGGGGGGGGGGGAAGGCATATTATTTTGTTTCAAAAGTAAAATAAAAGAACTGTACGTAAGTGCTTTGTTTTTATAGGCAGCTTTAAAATCCGTCACATTTGTCAATTACTAATTGTTATGTGTTTTTTTCAAAGTACCAATCGGAAGCGTTAATGTTTAAAATCATTTTTCTAAATTTATATTCTGAAATTTTTAAATGCCGCTTCAATTTTTTTCTTTTCTTTTTCTTTCTTTCTTTGTCTTTTTCCCCCATTTTTTATAAATTTAAGCTTTGAATGTTTCTGGAATTGTAGCGAAAATTTCAATAAAGTATTACAATAATTAATGACAAAGTTGTAAACTATGTTATTTTAATGCAGTTTTTCAATAATCATAAAATATTTGTATTTAAAGAAATGTAGAATCGAAACATAAACAGACAAAAAATTTTGTTTCGGTGTTCTTGTTATATAGCTTACTTTTATTTAAAAATCTATATCTTATAAAATCACAAAGATTTTCTAAATCACCTATCAATAATTTCTATTTAAAAAAATGACAAAATCAATTTTTGGTGTTATCTTTATTAATCTAATACTGTGTAATGATCATTTAAAGAATATATGTATATGCCTGGAGAGAATAAGAGTAGTATTTGCTTTTATGTTGCTGTCACTTTTTTTCTTCATATTTTGCAGTTCCTCTATTCCATTTATTTGATTTCTAATAATGAGAATCTTTTTCATTTCCTTGAAAGATAAAGATTTTATTTTTAAGTCTTATCTTATTTTTCTAAGCATAGTCAAGCAAAGTATGAGGCTATTAAAGGCTAAACAAACAGAATCAAATGCATTAACGAGATATTTTCTTTCATTTTATATTCTGTTCAATGATATGCAGTTTATGTCATTTTTAATTTATCCTTATTCAGATAGGAAATGCCCCTAATTTTCAATTTGGAAAAAAGGAAGAACTGAATGAACTGATAAAAAGAATGTCAGTGCATGACCCAGTGACGCGATCAGCATTTTCGTTTAGAAGAAATTTGTAATCATTATTAATAATGATAAAAATAATAATAATGTTGTTGTTCAATATGGAATATCAAAATAATTTTTGGAAATAGCTCTTAAAGGGTTTAAAAAAACGCAAAGGATTTTGAAAAGTTTAAATAAATTGGAATTACGGGATGACCTCGTTAAACCGTCATACTATGAAAACCCAAGAATAGTAAGAATATAATCCAATCCGATAATATAATTTAATCGGATAGCGTAATAAACAAATTATTTTATTAGCCTTCGATGCTATTTCTTTCAGACAAGCTAAAAAGTGTCGTGTCAAAAATTGTGGCCCATTTTTAGGTGCGTTCGTAAATATGTAAATATGTAGCACCTATTGTTGTCGCTCAGTCCGTCCGTCTGTCCGTCCGTCCGCATATAACAACGCAAAAACTACCCAACCGAATCGTTTGAAATTTAAAATACATAATTATAAAATAATTTTGTCGAGTCATTTCAAATTTTATGAAAATCGGATGCATAGATCAATTACAGGGACAATCAAAAGGATTCCGTTACATTACGGTCAATGGGGGAAAAAAGTTTCAAATGCATTTTAATCGTTTGAAATTTAAAACATATAATTATTGCGTAATTTTATCGAGTCATTTCAAATGTTAGAATAATCGGATGTACAGATCAATTACAGGGACAATCAAAACGATTCCGTTACATTACGGTCAATGGGGAAAAAAGTTTCAAATGCATTTTAATCATTTGAAATTCAAAACATATAATTATTACGTAATTTTGTCGAGTCATTTCAAATGTTATGAAAGTCGGATGCATAGATCATTTACAGGGACAATCAAAAGTATTCCATTACATTACGGTCAATGGAAAAATTTTTCAAATGCATTTTAATAATGTTACACTCATTTGAGCATAATAGAATCGGCATTAATCTATGAAGTATATACTAAAATATACATTCTGTACAATCTGTGATGCAAATAATTTTATTATAAATTACAGGGCCACACAAAAGTATTCCACTACATAATACTATACGGGGAAACATTATTTAGGGTATGTTTTAATTATATTCAACTATTTCACATTTTATGAATAAGATATACTTTGCTGAGGTGCAATAAAAATTAATTCCTGCATATTTACAGAAACACAACGATTTCGACTACTATACTGTATCCGAAGTACGCTCTGCTATATCACCAAGATCTGAATATTTTTAAAACTTCGTTATCGTACGAACGCACCTCATTTGCTACGCTTCACGTGCAATTTCCAACTTGTTTCATAATCTGGCCGTTAAAACGAGACATTCATACAATCTATATATATTTAAAAGACCTGTCTATATAATTAAAAGACCTGGCTGTTTTTTTAGTCATCAGCCCTGAATTTTCTACTCAACCGATTTTGATAGTTATTTTTTTAAATGAAAGCTATTTATTTGTAGTTGTGCCCATTTTAGCTATTTTTTAATTTATTTCCATTTTTATATTTTATTTTTAATTTTAAATGCTTTTTACGATATTTCTTCAAAATGGTGGCAACTCAGTTTAGCTTTTCTCTCGATAATGAAAATTTATTTTCCATTATCACTTTCCACCAGTCACAAGCTTTATTTCATCAGAGAACATGTCCTCGCATTTAAAAGAAAAAAGTTAATTGTTTTCGTAAAATTTAACCACAATAACATGATTGCGTATAATTATGCACTAATTGAGGTAAAAAAAATATATATATATTTACTGAGAAATAATATTAATAATGTAAATAAAATAACAGAAAATAATAACAGAAAACGATTTTATTTAAAAGAGTTAATTATTATGTTCAGTTTGTGTTGCAAAAGTGCTTCACGAATTCGCAGCGTATATATATATATGTATATATATATATAATGAACTCTGCAAATTAAAAGCAAAAAACTTGGAAAAAATTGGGACTGTTTTTATAAAAATCTTAATTTCTCTACGAGTATACATATTATCTGCATAAAGATTAACGCAGTTTATTACATTAAGCCACATAATCATATCCTACAGTTTGAACGCTTTTGCTACATTAGTTTTGACAGAGATATACAAAAGATATTCGTTATTTTTCAAATTGTTGACGGTCGCCTATAGAGTTTCGGGAAAAAATCTTCACAAAAATTTATGACCTGTACTATTATGGTTACACACTTAGAGTTTCATGATAATTTCTCATGTATTTTTCTAGATATTTAACAGTGTATATATATATATTTTTTTTTTCAATCATGTAAAATGATATGAAGTGTTCCTTAAGGCCCCTGTCCTCGCTCGAAGAAACGCTCGCAAGCTAATGCTATTCCTACGGGGAAGCATTTTTCTAATAACTCTTTCGCATCTTGACATTTTTGAATAATTTTTTTTTGCATTGGATAACTGAAATGCATGCCGACAGCTCACCTTTTTTACTTTTTCGATTTTGCTTGCAGATATATTTTTAAAAAAGCATTTCAGTTTCGAAACCGGTTTTGAAAGCGAAACTAACTTTGTAAAAAATATCTGCAGCCAAAATCGAAAAAGTAAAAAAGATGCGCTGTCGGCATGCACCTCAGCTATCCAATGCAAAAAAAATTATTCAAAAATGTCAAAATGCGAAAGAGTTATTAGAAAAATGCTTCCCCATAGGAATAGCATTATCTCGAGCGTTTCCTCGAGCGAGGATAGGAGCCTTAAACAAAATGTTATGGCGTCATAAACAAATTATACAATTTTCAAAGAATTACACTTATTCCCTTTAGAGTGGTAATCAGTGTTCAATTTTGGTAAAACGTTTCGGGCCACAATTTCCGACAACTGTTATTTTGAGAACATTGCAAATCGAAAAATTAAAAGCAAAAGAGGTAATAAATGAAAATTTATTGACAGTGTTTAAGACAACAAATAATATATGGAACTATATCTAAGGATTTATTTTGATGTGGTAACTTGGTGCATTGATTCTTCTTTTGAGTTCTAATTTTAAAGAATATATAGTTCCTACTTAGCTCCATATAAATTTAAATATGTCCTAAGTCGAGAGAAAAACAAAATTCATAATTATTTCCTTTGCTTTCATAGCAAAGGAAATAAGTAAATAGTAAAGAGTAAAGAGTAAATGAATTGTTTATTCTTGTGTCAGAATGTAATTTTCTTGTACCGTTTCTACAGCGATACAATTATTAGCAAACATGGTTAATTGGATAGCTATAACGGCCCAATTTTGCGTATTTACTGAAATATTTCCGTGGAATATCAATATTTAATAAATATTTTCTATTAACGGAAAATAGTGCAATGAAATGCTGCTATTCCAGAGATATTTTCTTTATATTAGGAACTTTTTCAATGATAAGTCAATATTGCAGAAATAAATGCAAAAAATATTTTTTTTGCCAATGTGCAATATAGACAAAATTTAAACTCTCGAATATTTCATTTCAGTGTTCCCCATACTGACAAACAGATGTCGGAGCTTAGGACAAAATTCATTTTTCTTACAAGTATCTTTTATCAGTAATCTTCATGATACATTCATTTTGATACCTTATAAAAATATTTCATGATGATTATTGATAAAATATATTGGTAAGAACAATAAAATGTGTCCCATATGCTCCGATGCCCGGGCAAAGATATAGCTAAGAAATAGCCAGTGCAAATAGCATTGGTCCAATATTGTGTTCTATTAATTAGTATTCGTGTAAACGAAATAAATTTCACACAAATTTATACGACTTATTTTCGTTAGACGTTATTTTCAGATGAAAGTAAATGGTACCTAGTCTTTGCACTCCCCAGTAATTCATCTTAAATTTGTTTTTACATTAAACAAATATAACCGTGCAAGATACGAAATAACATTATATGAACCTATATTAAGTATTTAGTCTACAACTTTTATTTCTCACCTCATTTTTTTTTTCTTTTAGTTTTCAATTACCCTACATTAGGTAGTAAATTCATTTTGCCAATTTTAGTCCTTTATTCACTTTTTGATATTAGAAAACACTCATTCGAGGCTATTCGGAGCATAATCAAAATCTCTTCATGTGTTCTAAAAAAAGGTGTTGCCTTTCTTAAAAAATGGGTCACACGATCAAATTATTGTCATCAGTTTCTCTTATTTCATCTGAGAGAGGGCACTTGATATGTATCCTATCACTTTACAGTCAAAACAGAGGCCATTTATCCTTGATGACTCCAGAAACGGTATTTCTTGATTGAGGAAGGGAAGAATGTCTGATTCAGATTGCAAATTCAATTCGTTTTAATATTATTTTTGAGAGCAATTGTCCGACTCCTTTGCTTGTTTTAGACGCTTCAGTGAATCTCAGCATCGCATGAAAAGGAAATTTAGTAGCAGTTTAAGAAAATGTTAATATTATAACTATGTATAGTTTTGTTGCAATATGTTCTGTTGATAATTGATCTCCACCACTATATCTGTCAAGCTATATCGATATCGATACATTTCTTGTTTGAGAAAAGGAAATAATAGTTCTATCTGAAACTTGCAACAATTATGTTAGTTTTAGTGATAAAGAATTAATATCGATACATTTTTTGATTGAAATACAGAAAAATGTCTGATTCATTTTGCAAATTCACTTCTTTTTATATTATTTTGAGAGCCATTGTTGCTCCTTTTCTTGTTTCATGTCCTTTAGTGAATCTCAGTATCGACTAAAATGGAAATTCCGCACAAGTTTAAGAAAATGGCAATAATATGTATAGCTTTGGTGCTATGTGTTCTGTTCATAATCGACTCACATTAATGTATTTACCGAACAATACTGATATAGGTAAATTTCTTGATTGAAAAAACAGAAAATGATCTTATCTGCAATTTGCTACAATTATGTTAAGAGTTCTATTAATAACACAGGCCTACAAAAAAAAAAAAAAAAAAAAAAAAAAATTTGATGCTTTAGATTTTACAACTGATTTTGGATATTTTTGGGACGCTGATTCCAAATATGCAATCATTTTTTCTCTATCAGCTCTACTTTTTTAGATATGCAAAGCGAACTAAAGATTTTTTAGAACTAAAGTGACTTTGTACATGTAAACTGACCTTATGATACATAGCCCTGTAATGACGCTCAAGGCGATTAGAAGGACGTTGAAATACCACAAGATCTTGAAAAAACAAATGTGCAAGCAAAACTGGGGATCTGCGCATGCTTATGATTTCGCGCCGCTCATCCATAAAGCCAAATGTAAAAGCCTCCAAGAGATAAGGTTAGTTTCAGAGTTCGCTCCATGGAAACAAAACTGGCTTTCTTTGACTTTCTAAAGTTTTTGAACTTCTATGATATTTGTGTTTAAGGTAGAATTCGTATCAATTTAACGTAAAACTCGTAGTGCTGTAGATTGTTGTGTCTGCGTTGTAGAATGGAATTTAAATGAGTTCAAGTAAAAAAAGTTGTATAAATCATCCAGATAAGTTTTGCTACATATGCGGAAAATAAAAGTTGAAAGAACACAGAAAATATGTTACTGACTTTGTAAAGAGAGCTTATCTTGGATACTTTGTGGTTAGACTTGGTGATCAGGATAAAATCTGCACACCGCAACAGGTCTGTAAAACTTGTACGGAACATTTATGACAGTGAGCTGACGGAAAAGAATAAGTCTCAAATTCGGCTTACCAATGGTTTGGAGAGAACTCCAAAACCATTTCTATGATTATTATTTCTACCTAGCTATGTAGCTATATTTCTACCTAGCCTGTGGAATGCTATTTGAATTAATCGAAACAATTATAATAAGAAAACTTATCCTGATTTAGTGTCTTCAAGACCCGAGCTTCCTCACTCAGAGGAACTACCGATCCCAACGTTTCATCAGCTACCAGAGCTTAGTGAGGATGAATATTGTCCTTCTGATCATCTTTTAGATAGCTGTGAAGGTCACAGTGATTATGAGGAGACGTCATCAATGCCTAAATTTTTCAACCAGGTTGATTTAAATGATTTCAAAAGAGATTTCAATGTTTTAAAAGAAGCTTCTGAATTACTGGTTGGTTTCAAGATTAAAAGACAAAAATTTATTAGAACAAAAAGCCAAACTTACATTTTATCACACAAGACAAAATTGTCTACTACCCTTCTACTCTTAAAAAAACAATCTTGTATTTCGTCATGAATTTAGAGGATTGTTAGAAAAATTGGCTCTTCCTAAATATTTTCCAGATGATTGTCCTTGGACAGCAAAGTTACACAAAATACTATTGTTTTTGTATTTTTGGGATAGCAGAGATAAAACACACCACTAGATTAGAAAAGAGATGCCTAAGAAAGAAAACATGGATGTTGGAGAAAGGAATGTCATTAATAACACTTTAGTTGGGCGAAAGAAAATCATACTTTCTGCACTGTATATCAAGCTCTGTCCTATGAAGTAGTTTGTGTAAATTCTCCAATAAGAACGGGTCATGATTTGCATATATAAGGTAAAAACATCCGAAATGAATTATGAAGATATTAAAGCAGGAATATTTAACGGACAACAAATAAGACAAATGATTAAGGATCCTGCTTTCGTAAATTCAACAAATGAGGCTGAATAAAAAGCCTGGACTTCTTTTGTGGCAGTTCACAAAAACATTCCGGGCAAATGCAAAGGCGAAATCTATGTAGAACTGGTAAATGAAAAGCATAATAGTTTTAAATCTCTTGGGCGTACTAGAAGCATTAAAGTGCACTATTTACACTGCGACTTAGAGCATTTTCTTGAAAATAAAGAAGACACAAGTGATAAACAGCCCGAAAGATTTCACCACAATATAACCACAAGACTATGGAGGACCGCTATCAAAAAAGATGAGATATGCAAAGGGTTTCAGATTACAATTTGAGTTTAAAAAGACACTTTTCTAAAATATATTCCAGAATGCCACGGAAAAGAAGCTTCCTAAGCATTCAATGAGTATCAATTTCATCAGTGACGTTTTTCTCTATTTTTGTGAGTAAAAATATTTGTATAATATAATTAAAAAATTATTATTTGAATATGTGTATATCATAATAATAAAAACTAACATTTGTGTATTATAAAAAATAAAAATCCTGTATTTATTTTATTTTTACATACATTTTTTAATACATGGATTTACCTTAAAATAATGAAACATATATTTCACAAAAAGTTGTTTATCTTAAAAAAAAAATGAGCTGTTAGAGAAAAACTAATGCCATATTTGAATTCAGGGCATCAAATTCATATAAAATCAGCTAAAAATACCCCGGCACCAAAACAGCTGTTGACCAGTGTAATTGATTAATATCGATAGAGACTTTTGATTGAAATATAGAAAACTGCCTGATTCAGATTGTAAATTCAATTCGTTTTATATGAAAATGTATAGTTTTGTTGCAATGTGTTCTGTTCATTCGATTCGCATCAATATGCATACCGAACAATATCGATACATTTCTTTATTGAAAAACAGAATAATGGTTCTATCTACAATTATGTTAGAAGTTTGTTAATTAAAATAGAGAAAATAGTTTTATTCAGATCGCAAATTCAGTTCGTTTTACATTATTAAGACGTCTTCGCATTATTTGCACCATTTTATGCTATTCTTCGACTCCTTTACTGTTTTAATGAAATCTCAATACCACCCCAGAAAGAAATTTCGTAACAGTTTATGAAAATTTTAATAATATGTAATATTAGAATTTGTTAATAAATCTAGAGTTTTGTTGCAATGATTTCTGTTGATTATCAATCTATCTCAATTTTTCTCTAACGAGCTATATCGATATTGACAGATTTCTTGATTGAGGAGGAGAAAAATGGTTCCTGTCTGAAACTTATTGCAATTACCATAGGAGTTCTAGTGATAATTTATCAATAACGATACATTGTTTTATTGAAATAGATAAAAATGTCTGAATCAGACATTCACAGACATTCAGAAAATTCACATACAAATTCAAATCGTTTTATGTAATTTTAGGATAAATTGTCAGACTTCTTTGCTTATTTTAGCCGCTTAATGAATCTCAGTATCACCTGAAAAAGAAATTTCGTAGCTGTTTAAAAAAACGTTAATATACTGAATAGTTTTGTTGCAATTTGTTCTGTTGGTAATTAATCAACACCAATATGTTTACTGAGCTATATCTATATGACGAATTTCTTGATTGAAGGAGGATAATAATAATTCTATCAGCAACTTATTGCAGTGATATTACGAGTTCTTTTGTAATTGATTAATATCGATACTTTCCATGATTGAAATACAGAAAAATGTCTGATCCAGATTTCAAATTCAATTTGATTCTTTATTTTTTAGAAACAATTGCCCTATTTCTTTGCTGTCTTTAGCTATGTACTTCATCGGATGTCAGAATTGCTTAATCGATAAAATGTAAATATAAGGAAATATTACTGTATGCAATTTTGTTGGAATTATATTCTATTAATTTATCTATAAACGATTTTCTTATATTGATCTACGATCTACGTAAATGTTTATATTAAAATATTTGGATGGAATTCTTGACATAGAAGAAAGGAATGATCATTTAGTTCTATCTGCATAATAGGAATTCTGTTGAAAATCGATATATATCGCTCATAGGGTAACTTGAGGTGAGATGCATGCCGTGTTGTACAAGCTACCGAACCACGTGGTTTTCATATATTCAGGCGCTTTTGAAAAACACCCCTCACTTGTAAGGAAAAATGTTTCATGCTGATACTTTAATTTTAATTTGCCTTTTTTCCTATGTGGTACTTTTTATTGCTATTTCGTCTAAACACTTCAGATAAGTTTCCAAAATGTTTTATGTGACTTTTTTATTTGCGTGTAAAATCTTTAATTTAAACATCAGAAAAATAAATCTGGTGTTTTTAGAGACTACCTGTACCTGATCTTTCTGCAAGGCATAAATGGAGGCCGGTTCTCACTTCTTCACATCACTAGGTGTACCGACGCCTTGTCCAATATTTTGGGCTAAGTCGACGAAAAAGATTTGTGGTAAGATGCTGATTATTTTCCGTTGGGGTAAAATGACGATTATTTTCCGTATTTTCCGCTGGTTATTTTTCATTGGAGTAAGATGCCTGTTTTTTCTACATTTTAAAAAATTACTCTTATCTATTAACTATGGCATCAATGATTTCAATCAAATTATTTAAATCAGTGATTCAATTGTGATTTAATCAATTGATTAAAAAAATGAGAATTCAGAAAGTTGGATATTTTATTAAAATGAATGAAAATGAGCATTCAGATTTTTTAGTAGATAAAGAAATACATTCTTGGAAGAGTAGATATGATCTATTCTATGATCAATGATCAATTGCATTCAGTGAAATTGTTGACTACCTCAAAGTTTCTAAACAAATGTGCAATTTGTAGCAGATCTGAGATATTGCTGAAAAGAACAAAGGGATATATGAAAAACATTAACGAAAAGGCTGAACTCTAAAGCAGTTTATCACATTGGTTTTACTGTATTTAAATTTTCTGTAATGTTTTAAAAATATATAAATTAACAACATTACTAAGCCTAATATATTAAAGTAACTTTTCGAAAATAACGATGGCTAACAAGCATAGCGATTTTTAGCTGTGTACAAACATGTCAAGTTTTCATAGAATTAACCAGTGGTCATAATTTCCCCTAAATATATTAATTATTTCAAATTTTTTGTGATTATGAGTTTTTAATGGGGTAATTGTGACCATCCTTATAACTGAAAAAGAAAAAAGGCTATGAGGATTAAAACTTTTAAGAAGTTTTCTTAAAGGGTCGAAATTGCTTCCTATGTACTAGAAACACTACTTTTCCAAATAGAAACAAGTAAAAAAAAATAACAATGGTGAAAATGCAAAAAGCGGTCATAATTATCGCTCCTGATGCTATCGGAAGAAATTGTCTAATTCCTTTCCATGTTTTGACCGCTTCACTGAATGTCAGGATCGCACGAAAAATAAATTTAATACGACTTAAAAAAAAGCTATTTGCAAATTTGTTATAGTTCTGTTCTGTTGATAAAATCTCTCTGCATCACTATGTCTATTCATCTATATCGATTGATTTCTTGATTAGGCTAAAGAAGAATAGTTCTAACTAAAAAGAATTCTCTGATAAACGATGTATTTCTTGGTATAAAAAACAGATGAAAGTCCAATTCGGGTCACTAATTCAAGTCATTTTATATGAATTTGTGTGTAATTGTCTAAACAGCAGACTCTTTTGAATATTTCTATTCTTAACAAATTAATTTATTTTATGTGTATTCAAAATAAATTTCATATATTTAAGTAAATGATTTCAGAAATTAGAATTATTCTAACATGCGATTAAACTAGTAGCAAATAAAACTCATTTTATTTGCTCGGCAATAAACAAAATGAATATTGAAATGAAATGCATCTTTAATTTGCTAATTCTTGTTTTCATTTAAATAGCCAGTGGACTTTGTTAAACCTATGCGACTCTTTTACTTAGATCTATTCTAAATACATTTATTTATTTTCCACGAATTCAAAATAAAATTTCATATATTTAATCCTTTCTGGCACACTGAGCCCAGTCCGGGATACCTAATTTTAGTTCCAAACTTGGAAATGGCACCAATAATATTTTTGTAAAAATTTGCTTTCACAATAAAAGCGTAAATTAAGGATTTTAAAATATTTAAAAACTTCGTTTGTGAATTCCGGTTCCAATCGTAATTTCTCCATCTATTAACAGATTTTGCTCGTGCCGGAAAGAATTAAATGAATTATTTTAGAAATTAGTATTATTCTGATATAAAGGGATTAAATTGATAGCAAATTAAACTCATGTTATATTCTCGACAAAAAACAAAATGAATACAGAAATGAATTATTTCTTTAATTTACTAATTCTTGTTAGCTCATAGGCTATCAAAGTCTGAGAGCTTATGTGCCCGCCCGTTCTGTATGTATGTACGTGCGTACGCAACGCGATAACTCATGATAAAAATATCCGATTTACATGAAATTTTGGATTTAGGCTTATTATGATAAGACGCTTCCCTGATTAGTTTTGAGTGTTCATTCGATAAGTATAACAAGGGGAACGGGGGTTATTGCCCCTCCCCTTAATTTATATAAATGGGATTTTGCTGCAAAATTAGTAGATTTCTTTCAAATCTTAGATGTAGGATCATTCTAATGTGGTACCTTCATGATTAGTATTGGGTGTTCATTGGATAAGTTTAAAGAGGGGTAATTGGGGGGGGGGAGTAATCCCCCCGTCTTAATTTAGGTTTTTCAAGCAAAATTTATCTATTTGCTTCAATTTTGTATAAAGGTTTATTCTGAAATAGCGCTTCCCTGATTTGTTTTTGGAATTCACTAGATAAGTGAATTCCATAAATGTATGCACCATAATTCCATAATTCCATGAGATAAGTATAAAGGGAGGATAGCGAAACTACCGCTCATAATTTATGTAAATGGTTTTTCGTACAGATTTAACCGATTTGTTTCAATTTTTGTATACAGGTTCACAGTAGTAAGAAGCTTCGCTCACTTGTTGTGGTATTTTCTTTTGTTAATTATAAAGGAGGTTTCGAGCGATTACCTCCCCCTTAAGTGAGCTAAATAGAGTTTTATGCAGAGTTATCCGATTTGCTTTAAATTTTGGTTGTAGGTTTTTTTCTGATAAGTTGAATTTCTGAACAGTTTTGGAGGTTTAATGATTAATTATAAAGAAGGGAACGGGGGAAAACGTTTCTTAAATTACATAAATGGTTTTTTATGCAGAATTATTCGACTTGCTTCGAATTTTGGACACAGATTTATTATATGATAAGGCCTATCCCTGATTAGTTTTGGGGCTTCAATGATAAGTATAAAGAAAGAAAATTGGGGGGGGGGAGGTACTTCCTTCCATATTTTTTTTTCGAAGAGCATTATTATATAAGACTGTAATATACAATTAATCTGCCTGTGAGCTTTATGCCATCAGTTTAACTGGGCATCATTCTTTTTATTTTTCTTTAAATAGCTAGTAGACTTCTGAAACTTGTGTGACTCTTTTACTTAGTATAGCAATTTTTAACGAATAATTTTTTTTTCCATGAATTCAAAATAAAATTCCAAATATTTAAATCAGTTATTTCAGAAATTGTAATTACTCTAACATAAAGGTATTAAATTAATATAGAAATGAATTCGATGTTTAATTTGCTAAATACTTGTTTTCTTTTAACCATCTAGTGACTCTATATAAAATTTGCGTGATGCTTTTACTTATATCTATTCTTAGTAAATCAATTTATTTTCTATGAATTCAAAATAAAATATCATTAATTTAAATCAATTATTTTAGAAATTGGCGCTTTTATTAGGATGAGCGAAGCGAATCCTCTACTAGTCCACTCAAATTACAATTTGTCGTACGCTTTACAAAAAAACTATTCAATATTTTAACTTCAAATTAAATACAAAAATAAATTATGATCTGTAGATTTGCAGAATATAATTTTTTTTACAGTAAAACGTTAAAAAAATTATTATTTTAATTAATTTATTTTACATGCATTTCCAATACGGACGCATTTTAGCAAATAAATAAAAAATGAAACGCGTATATTTTCAGAAAAAAAAGTTTAAATCATGGAGTAAATAATTATAGATAGAATCATATTAATTTATTAAATAAAACATGTTTTCATTATCCCGCAAAATCGTTTGCACAGATGACACTTAAACATTTTAAAAGAATTGTATTATGGATTTTTTTTTTTTTTTTTTTTTTTTTTGTAAACTGGCAACAAAATAATTGTAAACAAATAAAATTAATTCTTAAATTTGTTATATAAATGAAAAATTAAAAGATCTGCGTGAAGTTGTTGGTTCAAGCTCTTTATAAATATTTTTGCGAAGGTCGTATTGTGGCTAAATAATACCGACTCATTAATCAGAAGGATTTTATAGAAAAATAAGACTTTAATAAGTTTGCAAACACAACAATAATTATTCGTGAAAACGTCACTGCGAGAATGAGAGAGCGCTTCGTTAAAAGGTAATTCCATTAATTGAGTTGCCATTCGCAGAAAGTAAAAAGTTCTCCCACGCGGAGAGAATTACAGCAATTCTCATACGCTAACATGTATAAAAACAAAGAAATTAAAATAAAATGTTTTACAGTTAAAAATTCATAGTATCAACGAAAGCAGATTTCAAATGTTTTTTCCAGAAACTAGGATTTTGAAGAAGTAATTTTCTTCAAGCTTTCTTCAAATATATTATTCTAAAATAGCTATCAAAGATTATCGGATGTTGATTACAAAGATTGGAAACATGCATATTTCAAACAATTAAAAAACACCAGTGGCTACTTGAAATTGTAAAAACATCTTTAAAAGAGCTTTCAGTTGAAAATTTAAAAAAAAATTGTAAAAGTTTGCTTCGAAAAATCTTATTATGTCAGTTTTACATCATAAATAAAAAATTAAAATGCGCCAAAACATAAAATAACGTTTTTGTTTAATAAAGATGCAAAAATAATAATAATAAAAAAATATTGTTACTTTCAAATATCTGTTTTATAAAATAATGCTTCACGAATCCAAACAAAGCATGGCTTTTGCTAGTAACATAAATGTGCTAAATTAATAACAAAATGAATATAGAAATGAAACGCATCTTTAGTTTGCTAATACTTGTTTTCCTTTAAATAGCCAGTGGACATCAAAATGTAATATATATGACTCTTTTACTTATATCTATTCTTAACAGATTGATTTATTTTCTATGAATTCCAAATAAATTTTCGTCTATTTAAGGGGATCCGGGGAACATTTAAAAATATTTTTCATTTATTGAGTAAAAATTTTGAAATCTTTTGCCATGATTATCCATATCATTTGTAAGCAAAAGCACATGTTAATCTTCTCTTAATGTATAGATTTTTTTAATTTATTAAAAAAGTGAGGTAATTTAAAATCGTTATAACGCTAAATATTATTTGTAAAATTTCAATTTTTTTTCTATTTAAATAAACATAAATATTTAAGCTTTAATTTTGATTCAGCATTTAAAATAATATTAATTTAAATGCAAATTAAAAACATTTAAACTAAAAATTTGAAAAAAAGTGATGTAACTCCTTTTAAAAAACATCATATTTTTAAATGTAAATATTTGTTTCAAATTTTCTGAATCAAAATTAAAGTAAAACAATTGAAAAATTTAAAGTTTCATGTTCTAAGTTTAAACCATTTTACTTCAACAATTCTTGACTTATAAGGATTTAAATAGTAGAAATGGTATATAAAAAAAAAATTACAAAGAAAACGCATTTTTACAAGTCGTTTCCGTAACAACCATTGCTTGAAAACTAAAGTTTGAAAACAAACGAAAACATAAAATTACTACTTTATGTTTTAATTAAGACAGAAGTATGATTCAAACGTTACTTTAAGCAGAAAAAAAATGTAATGCAATAATTTAAAAAAAAAAAAAAAAAATGAAGATTTATGTGCTTTGATCGGATTTTTTTAAATCAATTATTTTAGAAATTAGAATTTTTTCAACACAAAGAAGTAAAATTAAAGCAAATAAAAATTTATTTGCTCTCGACAATAAGCTAAACGAATACAAAATCGAAATGCATCTTTAATTTGCTAATACTTGTTTTCATTTGAATAGCCAGTGACATGAAAAACTTATCAGATTGAATAAAACCCGTTACGGTGACGGGTGAAGACCTTGGAAAAAATAAGACTCTTTTTATGCAAGAAAATGATAAATTCACTTCTCAAATGCATAAACCCGTTGGTAAAAGGACTTGGGGTAGCCAGTTTTACTTCTGTCGCGAAAGTAATTACCGTGTTAGCGAAGACTCAATGCCCGATGTACAGTTTTTTACAGTTTTATTCTTGTTTTGATTTGAAAGTGATCACTTGTTGGGTTAATCATATGCAAATCACGTTGGTTTTGCTTATGGAAAACGGTGATGGTAACGGGGTAAAAGAAACCGGTCTGTTTGGATCCTTCGGCAGCACTTTCATAATGGATGTATTTACTGGGAATAATTTATTTTCATGGGAAAGGTAAATCAGGTTCTTAGAAACAATATCGCTATTTACTTATGACGTAAAGGACTTAATAAGTAACACATAATAATAATAAATAATAATAATAAAGTTCAAAGTATTCATTTACATGGGCGTTTCGTTAGGGTGACGGCAATGACACCTAGTTGGCACAGTCGAGGAAAGCAAAATGTCTAAGGCTGCGAGCCAATACATGTTTTGCTCAACTTCAACAGAATTCTGGGAAATCCTTTATTCTTCGGTTTATTGACAATAGAATGCAGAGAGATTATAATGGTTCAGGAGATAAGGAGCCCAACCCTACCTGAGGGAAATGTTCCCTGACATTCAGTAGGATTGAAATTTTTCTTCCTTGACATGGGAAAATCATTATATATCATAAACTCACTGTCGTCACAACAAAAAAGTCAACAGTTTGTAGATTCATGTATCTACACCTTAACACCATATTAACTCTGTCACAATAGGCAGTTGATATCACTAGTTTATTAATGATGTTTACCAATAGATTATTTAATGTTTTCCTTATTTTTTATAATATAAATTATACCATACAACAATTTTTTTTTTATTTTAACATCTAATTTTAGCGCTATTATTTATATTCTTCGGTACATTGTACCTGTGGTACCCAAATGCAAAGTCATTTGGTCAAGTAAGTTAGAAATTACGCAAGTATAAAAATTTGCAGTTCCTAATGATAAATCCATTTATTTTCTTCTATCTTTATAAAAAGAATGTATTGGATTTATGAAAAATTTTGGCTTCCGGTTTTTTGATGGATTTATATGTTTTAAAAGGTCTTGAACACGATTTATCCGTTTTTTAGAAAATGTCTGTTTGTGAATCTGTAGTTCTACAAATCTGTGAATAGATCTGTCCGCATGTGACAAAAATTTTGTTGTCGTAGCTCAAGAACTAATGTAAGAATTTAATAAAACTTTAGATTCAGTTAACAACAGGTGGCTGTATTTTTTCCGATTTACGCAATAGCTCAGCCTCATTAATGAATGGATGGATTTTCATCAAACTTCAAATTAGGCGTTGACATGAGATATTGCTGATTAGGTTTTGATCTAAATCACCCAAAATGTTGTACTGATGTTCTCATTTTTCAGGATTTGTATGATTCTGATAGTAGCGATAATCATATATCAAGAACTAATGAGCGGAATTTAATAAATTTTACATTCTGCTAGACTTTAACACATGTTAGTGCAGATAAAGTTTTTGTTTGAATTAGATAGCAGGTAACGGTGCTATGTTGCGAATTTCAAAACTTTTGCGACAGCCCAAAGCCAAAAAATAATGCACAGAACTTAATTAAACTCCTTATCTTAATTAAACTTATTTTCTGATAGATTTTCACATAAGTAGATCTTTATTAAACTTTGGTGTATGAGAACAGATATCGCTTTTTTGCTCTTTGAATTGGGAATTTTTGTAGCAGGAATCTAAGAATTTGAGTGCCAAAATCAAATGATCTGTTGGAAAATCGTGATGATTATACCTCCTTTTTAAATGCAAACGGTTGACTAGCATATATATATATATATATATATATATATACCTCTACAAACTTAATGATGGACATAGCCTGTTACTTAATTTTGGCACCGTCATACCTAAATTTGAAGTAATAACTTGAATGAGGTAGAATAAAGTTTTGAGATTGACACATCCGACTAGTTAATTCTCCTAAAATAGATTGCAAAGCGATTTTTTCAAAACCTTGCTCAAAACAAGCTGTAATTTTTTATTGTATATTTAATGTTTAATAAGTTGATTTCTATTAAATAATTCGTATTTTTCTAACTTCGTATATTAGTTTTCGAAAGATTTGAATTCTGTCTATGAAATTTTTAAAAAACAGAAATCAGTTTTAAAAAGTTTTAAATACATGAATACAAAATTATAACTTCTTTCGCCCACTTAATCTTTCAGTTATTCTTCAAAATATCCATGCACTGGAATCAGTTTTGCAACGAGTAAGAATAAATTGAGCATTATGAATTCTAAATTTCAAAACTGCATAATTCATATACTACTTCAGTAAATAACTTCTCGTTTAATATCGGAAGAAAAAAATACCGTAGCATCAAACAAGATGTCAAAATTAGGTATTAGTACTGAAAATTTAAGAATTTTATACCATTTCTATATGTAGTTTCCCTAAGCATAATTTAAGTAAAGCATTAATTTTTAGGTATTATTATTAACAGTTTGGTACCAGTCATATTTTTATTCATTAATTTTTGACACACTTAGTATGCGTTGTCCTCTCTTGTCTTCTGCGTTGTCCGTTTTTTTTCTTTTCTTTCTTTTTCCTTTTTCATTGACTGTACTTGTGTTTTTATTGTACATTTTCTATTAAAACAATTATATGATGTTAATTTTCTTTCTTCATTTCTTTTACAGGTGAGTAATATGTTTCCTAATTCTAAAATTCAACGTGGATGTCACTTCCTGGATGGTTATGCTTCTTATTACACGCCCAAACATAATATTAAAATATTTTGCAAGAAGCAACGAAACTGCAAAATGGTAAGAAATATTAGATTACAATATTTGTAATTCTAAAGTTTGGTACAATTGCTGTATGTCAACAACCGCTAAATAAAAGTTAGCACTATTTATTAGACATTATTAGTAAGTGATTGGTACCAATCACATTTTTATACAATTATTTGAACACAGTTAATATATGAGGCATGCCTTTTTTTCTCAGAATTATACATTCACATTGAAAACTAGTCCCAAAACTTTTACCTATCTCGTACATGTTAATACTCACAGAAAAATGAAGTACAGTAGCATCACCGGTTAAATGATTTACACCAAAATCTAATCAGCAACAACTTCTAATTGAATATAAACTTTGATGAAAATCACTGTGTTAGTTTCTGAGAATAATTGCAGAAATCGTAAACAAATCTGGATAGAAGCACCACTTTTGAGCAATTTACTCCAAACAGTAAAGAATACTAGTTTTATATCAGGAACTAACTAAATCTGAAGTTTGATGAAAATTCGTACACTAGTTTCTGAGATAGAGCTATTGCAAAAATCATGAATAATGTTACATAGTAGTGCCTCCTGTTTGGCAATTTTTACCAAAAAGTAATCAGCACTATAATATACCAAAGAATAAAGGAATCTGAAAATCCATGAAAATCCATTCATTAGTTCTTGAGGTATAGCAATAGCTGAAATCATGAAAAAGACAGCATAGCAGCGTCATCTGTTGGCCGATGTACACCAACAACTAATCAGCTCTAGTATATGTTAAAGGTCTAACTAAATATAAAGTTTTGTGAAATTCTGTGCACTAGTTCTCGAGATAGAGTGCCACGAAATTTTTGTCACATACAAAGTGACAGATAGACATTTTGTAAAAACATGTTTTTTGAGTTCTGTGATCCCTAAAACGCGTAAATCTGTCGAAAACCGGAATTCGAAAATTTGCACGAATCCAACACTTTCTTCTTGCAACGATAGAAAAAAGTGAATATGAAATACTAAAAAAAAAAAAAAAAAAAAAAAAGGAAAGAAAGAAAAAAAAAAAGGAAAGAAATCTATGTACTCGTATTGAATTGAGTATGTTTTAAACAGAAATGAACATTGTTATCTCAATTTTGAAGCATCACATGTTATCAAACCCAAACAAAACACTAATTTTATACCCTGTAATAGATTATTTCATTCATGGCTGTAAGATGTTTATTAATGTAAAGACTAAGTTATGCACAGTATTTTAAAATGATTTTAAAATATTTGCTAATAATGTTCTTGTCATAAAAATATTCGATTTGAGCATCTTGTTAGTAATATTGCTGTTTTTCTTAATAAATAATCCATTAAACGTTCTTTGTTAATCATTTTGAGTAAAAAATAAATGCCAATACATTTTTACTTTAATTTTTGGGTTCGGTGGGGGAAAGAACAGTGCAGAACAATTCATATTTGAACACAAACGTGGAATCAACAATGGGTATATGCGTTTCTCAATTTTGAGTATATTTGGATCGGAGCTACTTTGAGTACGTGACATTTTTAAAGTTGAGTACATTTTATTAAATTTTGAGAACTTGTATGCCAGCAAAAGGGAGAGTAGGCGAATTGTGAAATTTAGTTACCACTAATAGTACCACTGGGGTCTCTTTTGATTTCATTATTTTATGCTTTGAAGATTTTCACGTTTTGAACAAAAAAAATCTAATAATTTAAACTTGATAAGTAAAATCACGTAGAAACTTTAATGGAAGAGGCTGCATTTAGTATAATTACATTTATAGTTCAAATCATATAAAACTGAAGACGCTCACAAAAAATTAAAACCTGATACTATTAGGGTTAATTTAATTTTCTTTATTTCTCATTGTTAAAAAATAGATAACATAAAATGTATTTTTTCTAAGTGACTTTGTAATAGTGAAACTATAAAAGAAAGAAAAATAATGAATTTTTCGTGAAGGAGAGTACTTTTTCCCTGAATCTTACATAGAAGAATTTTTCTAATCATATTCTTTTTTTACGTTCATGTATTAGTAATTTATTTTAATCCACTGATCAAAAGGACAAAATTGTTATGTTGTTTTCTCTGTATTTTTATTAAAATGATTAAAAAAAGATGCATTTTTAACATGATATAAATTTTGTTATTGCGTACAGGCATATCAGCCTAGAGAATATTCATCATAACTTAGTTTTTTAAAACTGGATTGTGTTTTTTGATTTAAATAAATTTAAATAATGCTTCGATTGCAGCTTAGGGTACTAATATATCAGTACGAGGTGGTAAGAAGGTCAAGTGCAGTATTCAGGGGTTGGGGAGGCAGAAATTCACTATAGGAATAAAAGAATGAACTGTTTCAATTTACTTGTTGCAAGATATTATGGTAGTAACTTAGTTCTGAATATTTAATATTTCGATTTTGTTGAATTATTGTTTTTATTTTTAAAAGTGTGTGTTTAAATTCTTGATTCCATTTTGAAAGGTTTTACTGTATTTTCAAAGTCTCTAACACATGAGACATGGATTAAAGGTACTAAAAGATAAGTGAAACATTTATGCATAAATAGAGGATCAGTGAATAAATAAATATATCATAGCCTTTGGCTCTTCTTTAATAATGAAAATTATAAATATGAAAAACTAAAAGCTATAATAAGTAATTTTAGTCAGAACTTTTCCATACGAAACAATTTTTAACGATACCAAAGTAACAAACTATGTAGAAAGTCAAGGCCCAGCCGGGCTATGATTAAAAAAAAAAAAAAAAAAAATTCAGACCGGTATAGGCTATGATTTTAACTTTTTCCTGGACGGGACGAACTTTTTCCCCAATAGGTCGATTCAGGAGCTGACCTAGATATTTAAACCCGTGACACCTCTAGTGCCGACCACCAGCATACTTTAAAGCAGGTTTAATGTAAAATCTATGCGCTACTATTTTACGTCCAAACGAGAAGAACTATCTTAAATCGATTTTTATTAAAGTACAATTTGTGAATGATCTCTTGAAATGAAATTGTATCAAGAAGTCGTCTGTTAGAGGCAGTGTTAAGTAGTGTAAGTCACAAATTTTAGAGAATTTTGGATTTTAATACCTCTGGGGGATTTGTAGACATCAAGATGAACTTACTTTAAGTTGTTTAATTGAGGAATGGATAAAGAAAAATTTACTAATTGGAAATTTTATCATACGGGAGCCATAAAAAATTTTGATTTTTGTATTTTCTCAAATGGACCCCCCCCCCTCCTCCCATGGAGCTGTAAAATATCTCAGCAAAATTTTCACTACTTTTTTTTTTTATCAAACTTTACAATTAGAAGTATTTGTGCACAAGAACAATATTTAAGCCTATTGTTTCGTTAAATATGACTCATCCTGTATCAGATGATTTTACATTTATTAATCCACACTTTACGGATTCAGCAAGGTAATAAAAAATCAATACATGAAATAAATTTACATCAAATAACATCTAAAAGAGTTAGTTATTATTTAAAAGTATTCAATAATAGCTTATTGTTACATAATGCATTCTTAATTAATATTGTCTTTTTGCACTTATCTCCTTCCCGGTAAGTTAAACACAGAACTTATCACTAAAACAGTGCGCAACATTCTTTGTCTACCTTTTTTGGGGAACGCAAGTATCATTTCCTACATATTAGGCTCCTTATTTCTTTAACAGCGAATTATATGCACGTATAGGGAAAGAACAGAAAGGTCAAACTTTGGGGTATTCTGAATTTTGAAATGTAATAATTTTATAAACATTTAACGGTTTTAAAAAATAGCTTTGTATTTTTATGAAAACATGCAAAAATAATATTTATGAAAAGGTAACAGTCTATTTAGATGTCAAAGAAAAAGTTATCGAAGAAAAAAAAAAAGTTTGGTTGTATGATAAGTAATAACGATATCAAAAAGGTATACACCTCAACCCGCAGGAATATCTTACGATATCAAGTGCCAGTTCCCCTTCTCTCCTTAACTGATAATGTTATTTAAGCATAGCTCCTTATTCACTTCGTAAACAAACAAACAAAGAAAAAAACTAGGTTTTATGGAGAAATTAACGTTTACTATTGATTATATTTTTTTCAAAGGACCAGTTTATAGTGTAGTTTACAACAAAGACTATTGAATTTTTTTTCAGTAATACTAGAGAAAACAATATATCTGTATGTTAGCTGGTTTACTTTGATTTTTCCTTTTCAAAATCGTTTAACCCTTGTATTTTGAATTTTATTTCTTGTCAAAAGATCAATTTATAGTTTAGCTATTGCCAAAATTCTTATTTAAAAAAAGCTATTGAAATATTTTCAGTAGAAAAAAGTACAGACTGGAAAGGAAAGGCGATTCTTAGATCGAAACACGTTTTCAAGACCGAAATCAAAACTGAATTTCAATAATCTTCCTATTTTCGGCCGAAAACGAAAATGTCCGAAATTTCTTTTTTGTATTAATATATACACAATTATTAATTATATGCATGACCCAAGTTGCATCTCTGTGCCTCTTATCAAAATGTTTTATTTCAATATAAAACGAAATGTAATTTATTACTCAATGACTCTAACTGATTTTTTAATTACACGAACTTTTTCTAAATAAAAACTGTTTTTGGTATACATACCTTGATTTAGCTTTTATAATGATTTTTGTAAATGATCACTGTTGTGATATAACTTCTTGAAAGAGTATTCGAAACACTTCTGTGAATTCAAACTAAAATCTATTTATTACTATTAAGCTTGTAGCTTTTAATCAGTACGCGAAAAGTGTTTTCAAAGTTCAGTCCTATATGCATTGCTTGCTTTATAATTTGCACGTCTTGAATCAATCATGACTAATAATTATAAAAAGTGAAGCTCATAGCAATAAATAGTGTCTCACTGGATTTGATATATTTCAAATTCATGAATACAGTTGAAAATTTCCAAAAAAAGGAATGAGATTTTTGGAATACAGATAGTTTCGATCCGACAGAATTTTTCTCAGAATTTCCGCCAAAAACGAATTTTGGGCAGAAGAAAACTCTTATTTTGGGCCAGAAACATATTCGAAGTTTCGGTTGATCTATAGTGATCATCTTTTGTTAATTCTTCTGGAAACAACCGTGTAAAAATATGTAGGCACCAGCCAACTGGAAATAGTGTCTGCTATTAAATCCTATTCATAAATTTTATTTCGAAAATAACCCACATATTAAAATTTACACAAACATTGATCTCTCAAAAAAATAACATCCTTTTTCGGCACTATACTTCAATTCCTTGGATCAAGGTAGTTCAGAAAAACACATGGTTTACAAACTTTTTCTTAAATCTGCATAGAGATATTAAAGAAAATGTGTTAAATGTTTAGCCATGCATTTGAGAAAATAAAATTAAGGAAGGCAACAAGGAAAATATAAAACGAGGGAGAAATACCGAATATTCTCAAATTTTTAACTTTAAAATTATACATAAATATTTAAAATTAAATAAAATTGTTTTATATGAAAGAATGACCTACAAAATTTTTATGTTAACCTTATTTGATTTTTTCTTTCGTGTAGATCTTTGATAACAGGTCCTTCTTAAACAGTGAAAAGTAAAATTTCTTTCTATCGCAAAAAACTAACGTTTAAATTGATGCTGTAAACTTCATACCTATGTTTTCGATGATTATGATTCGTTTTAAGGAAAAATTAATGTACTTCATGATTCATAATTTTTAAAATATGAATTTATTAATAAATTTTATACTTAAAAGCATGTTTTTTGAATTGTAAAAATTTCTCAAACATATGTTTGGGGCATATTCATTGTATCACATTAGAAAAGAAAACAAACGGATGATTTTTTGGAAAACTATGAGTTAAATTTTGCCGTATGTACTTATTAGTATCTCCAAACTTTGAATTTCCTAACTTTATGAAGATTTGAGGTAAAGTTTATAAACTATAACTTTTTATGGTTTGTCTTGATCTATGGAATTAAAATATTTTGCCCAAAAAAGATTTACTGCATGAAAAATTAAAATATTGCGCATCGCAATCATTAGTACGCAATATTCCCAATAGATTGTTTCGTAAATTTTCTGTAGAACTAGTAGGGGATGATCACGTTCCCCCGAAGTGACTGCATTTCATTTTGGAGATTTTAATGGGATTTAAATCTCCAAAAATGTTAAAAACTACACTAAGGAAAAACATAAAAATCATGTTCATGTAAAATACCTTATGTTATGTTTTAGAAGGAAATACAATGATGGAAAAAAATATAATAAGTGATAGTTTCCGTGTTATACATTACCGGAGTCAAAATTACCGAAAAGTACCACACAAAAATTAATAATATTAAACTGTTAGCCATTCCATTAAAAATAGAAAAAGCCCTATTATATGTTTTCAATTTATTTTCATGTTACATGCGATATATCTGCAAAATTTACGATAAAATATGCATCACAAAAGTTAATACATTCGATTTTCTTTAAATTAATCTTTTATCGATGCTATAACGAGTTTGCTTATAGATTATTTAGCAGTTTTTCGCAAACCACAATATTTTTTTGACATGCTTCTCAAGAAGTGAAATGCTTCTCAAGAAAGAAATTAGCTAAGGCTGACGCGATGCAACGTAAATAGGAAACAGATCATGCAATTATTACCATTTAAAGTTTTTCTTTAATTTTTAAACCAGAATGGCAGCATCAATGTCATCTTTGACTCTTACATCACCTTTTTAATGCAGGTTTTGCAGCTCTATGCTCAAGGATATCTAGCTGTGACTATTTTTCTAAAATGCCACTGACGTTTCAATATCCGTCCACCGCATGAATGGATTTCCTATTCTTTTGCAGTCCTTCAAATGCCTATAAAAACCTGTCTTAAGATTTAACAGCTCTTTCGAAATTAACAGAAAGTAATGTTTTTTTCAATTGGAATCATTATTGGAAAATTTCAGAACCACTTCATAATCGTTCTTGTGTAAAATGAAACAGACCCCTAACCAGATTTGGGCGAGATGGACTGAGCTAGAGGTCTCCGCGGGCCTAAATTTCCAGGCCCGAGCCCGGCTCGATCCATAGACAAATAAATTCGGTCTGACCCGGCCGGTTATAAAAATTAAAATTTCGTCCCGACCCGTAAAGAAAAATTTAGCGGACCGGACCGAGTGAATTTCTACAGAACATTGATTTTAACTCTTACTGAAGCGTTCTGACCAAAAATTTGAGTCTTTTTTTTCATGTTTATAATCTTTATTTATGCAGAAGTGCGTAAACTGCGGTACTTATGTTTATAAAACCTCTGTTTTTTACATGTAAATGTTTCAGTTACCATAAATATTATTAATCAATATTCCATGTAATGGAGACATAGAAATCTAAAAAAAGGTATATGGTAAAAGTAAAATTTTCTAAGCCAGGATCTCATTCGAAAGAAAAAAATACGTTATAGACAAGTTCCCTTCTTAGTAGATGTAAATGTATAATATATACAGTCGAGTCTCTATATAACGAAATCCATCGTTCCAGCAAAAAATTCGTTATATAGAGAAATTCGATGTATAGAGAATGATGTTAAAAATCGTATTTAATGTGCAAATTTTTAACAAATATTATTTTTGATCTTTTTAATTAAGAATTTGAAATGTTTAAAAGTAAATATTAACCTAACATTTTATTTCTTAATTATTTAAGCTGTTTCAAAAATGAGAATAGACATTTATTTGAAAGCTTAATGAAAATCAAATAAGGAAGACTTGAATTAATATCAGATGAAGATATCTGTAGTTTTTTGTTGTTTTGATTTTAAAATCATGCCTCCCCCCCTTCAAAAAAAATGTTCAAATTTTAGCAAGGAAGGAAAAATTCTAGTTAACATTTTCCTCCATTTGAAGGCTTCTCTTATGTGCCTTTCATTGTTTCCTCTCTTATATGTGTAACAATCCAATTGACTCTGTTTTGAGAAGGATGTGGAAAAGTGTGTGGGAGGTGGGATGAATTCGTTGGATTTAAAGAACAAGGAGAAAAAAAACTCTGCACTGAACGATAAATCAAAGATAAGTGGTGGAAAATTGATTCCATAGGATTTCGAAGCTTTTTTAAAACAATAAATTAAGACCAATTTATGAAAAAATTCGTTATATGGAGATAGATATTTCGCATTATGGAGACTGTTTTTAATGTAATCATGCGAAAAGGGGGCCGTTCCAACTAAAAATTCGTTATATAGAGAAAATCGATATATGGGGTTTCGTTATAAAGAGACTCGACTGTATATTTTTTCCGGCGCATTATCTATACTAATAAAATCCGTGCGCCTCTGTCTGTCTGTCTGTCTGCTTGAAGCCGATTACAGTTCGCAACGCGGGCGAGTTGGAAGTCGCGACAGGTGTCTTTCGATTTGAAAAATTCCGGGAAAGTCATTTCGGGCATTTTCGAGACCGTGGGACCAAAATTAAAAAAGTTATGGATTAAAAACCGGTCGGGAATCGGAACGGAAAACGTCTAATTTCCCAAACGGAGCTCAAACGGAGCTCAAACGGAGCTCTGAGGCAGAACACTGCGCAACCTTGCGGTGAACGACCTGAACTTTTCCCCTTTGGCTAAAAGAAGAAGCAGCCGAAAACCTCTTTTTTCTCCCGGGAAAACGACATTTTCTTTCGTTTCGGTTCTTTGAAAAAGAATTAATTGGTAAAAAATTTTAAACACGGTTTATTTTCATACTTTTTCTTTTTGGTAGCATACACGAATATTGTGTAACGTAAGATTTACGCGATTAATACTAATTTTTGTTAGTACAAACGGAAAACGAGCTGCCAAAATTATTTGTTAGTTATGTTGTTTGTGATATTAATGAAATTACTTATTTTTTTTTTAATAGCAGTCTTTTGCAGTTTTTAATACCGAAACTTTTTTTGCGCGTTCTTTCTTAAACCATCATACAGACAGTTTTTAAAGTAGATAAAACTGATTACATATTCAGAATCTGCGTAAAAGTCTGCTTCTGATGAACCAAAAAATACGAGAAAATGTCTTATGGGCGCGCAGCGCTAACCGTGCAAAACCAAAATCAACAACCAAATTTTTAACGGGACGATGGCGACCATAGCGCGTAGCGCCAGTGGGCCGCCTTTGCACGGTGGGCACGTAGCGCCCACTGTGCGAAATCACATATTTTTAACGGGATAATGGGCGCATAACGACCATAGCTCTTTAATTTACTTTTTTTGTGCTTGAGGATTCGAACTCCAAGACTTGCTTGTTAAATGAATTTTTTTGCTTATTATATACTGCTTAATATCGAGGTTCGTTTGGAAAAAGTGGCCCAGCTAGCGGGCGTAGCTCGCTAGTTGTATTTATTTTACGTTGATGAACAGTTTAAGGCGCAACACAGGCGCAGAAAAAGACCTGAATGATAAAGTAAAGTCTATGGGAGCGTTCTTTTCAAATATCTCGCTCAAATTTAAATATTTTTACATGATTTTTTTTGCACAAGATAGCTGAGGACAAATTCACAACCGGTCTAGTTTTTACGTTTTTGATTTTGCTTATATATTTTTTTTATATTACGATAGTTTCAATTTGAGAACCGGTTTAAACCGGTTTCGAAAGTTAAAATAATTTTTAAAAAATTTGAAACCAAAGCTGAAAAAGTACAAACTAGACCGATTATGGATTGTCCTCAGCTATCTTGTTAAAAAAAAGAAAAAAAAAATCATCTAAAAATATTAAAATTTCAGCGAGATATTTGAAAAGAACTCTCCCATAGACTTTACATTATCATTCGGGTCTTTTTCTGTGCCTAGTGTGGGGCTTTAAAAGAATTTTAAAATAAATTTTCAGTTTACAAAAAAGTTTCCGTCTTAGGCAGATTCTTTTTTTACGCGTTTAACTCTATTTTAATAAGCCTAGAAATACCTGTTTCTGTTGTAGAATAATGGCGATTCAAAAGTATATGCCTTTATTGCCAGAATTTTTGGACCAAGCCAAATTTTACTGATGTTTAAAGACTTGGACAAGTCAAGAAAAGGATTTTCATACGGGATGATTCAAACTGGGACTGAATATTTTGGTTCGTGAAGATTAGGAAGAATGAAATCAGTCCCAGCTTCGCATGGAAAAAATAAGTTTGGCCTGGCCCGGCTCGGCCCGGTCCGAACCTTCAGGAAAAAAGTAAGGCCTGAGCCCAGCCCGGAAAGATTTGTTTTTAGACCAGGCCCGAATCTTCAGAACAAAGTAAAACCCAAGCCCTCGAATGTCGTTATTGAAAATGGCCCGAGTGCTGCCCGGCCCGTACAGATCTCTAGGTTGAGCACACTATAGTATTCTTTTAATAGTCACACAAGGAGAATATAGTGTTTTGGTGAATGTAGTGGGCCCTTCTTTCGGACACTTTTGGAATAAATTATATATATATATATATATATATATATATATAAATGGGAAAAAATCGAATATCCCTCTGATAATATTCGCGCAAACTGGATTTTTTTCCGGTATTAATTTTTTTAAGTTTACACTAACTTATGATGCACCTTGTATATAAAGTATATTTGATTGAATAACGAACCAATCAATGATTGAGCTAATATAATAAAGAATACTTGATTCTATTGGGTTCGGGAAAAAGTAAGTTCGCTTTTTTTCGCGTTTTTCAAAGTGAATTTATTTATATAAATAAATTTTAAAAAAAAAAATCAGAATTTATGTGCTATTTTGTTCGATGATCTTTTGCCATTTTTCTGGTAAAACAATAATTCCGTCACTGTAGAATTTCTGAGAGTTCTGGGCAAAAAACTTAACAAGGTGATTTTCACAAGCCTTTTTTTGAAGTCAGCTTAACACCTTCAAGAGAGTACCGCATAGGGCGGAACAAATGGTAATCCGTCGGATCCAGGTATGGACTATACGGTGGGTTTATCAAAACTTCCCAACAAAGCTCTTTCAGTTTTTGCCGAGTGACTAAAGATGCGTGTGGTTTAGCGTTGTCGTGATGGAAGACAGCGAATTTCCTTTCGATCAATTTTGACCGGGTTTTTTAATTGCCTGCTTCAATGGCATTAGTTGTTTACAGAAAATAGTTGAATTGATGGTTTGGCCAGGTTTGAGCAGCTCATGATGGAAAATTCCTTTCCAATCCCACCAAACACTCAGAATCACTTTCGGAGGCATCAATCCGGGCTTTGCCACCGTTTGTGAAGCTTCGATCACGATCTTTTTAGCACATCGTTGTTATACGTGATTCCCTTTTCATCACCCGTAATGATTTGTTTCAAAAATGGCTCGATTTCATACCGTTTCAGTAGCAATTCACAAATGAAAACTCTCTCCATTAAATTTTTCACTGTAAGTTTATGGGGAACCCAAGTGTCGAGTTTCTTTTGGTATCCAATTTTATATAAATGGTTCAAAAGTGGTTTATGGTTGATGTTTAGTTCCGTAGAAATGTCGTGGGAAGAAATATGTCAGTCTACCTGGATTGTTTTTAAAATTTCATCGAATTGTTCAAGGATTGGCCGGCCAGGTAAAGGGTCATCTTTAACATCGAAATTTTCGGAAGGAAAACGAGCAAACCGATTCTGACTTTGGCGTATGCTTAAGCACTGATCACCATAAACGCCACACAAGTTTCGATGAGCCTGCGCCAATTTTTCCCTTTTTGGAAGTAAACAAATTGTAAATTGCACGTAAAGCGTAGCAAATGAGGTGCGTTCGTTGATAACGAAGTTTTAAAATATTCAGATCTTGCTGATATAGTAGAGCGTACTTTGGATACAGTATAGTGGTCGAAATCTTTGTGTTCCTGTAAATATGCAGGGAGTAATTTTTATTATACTTCATTAACGTATATCTTATTCATAAAATGTGAAGTAGTTTAATATAATTAAAACACGCCCAAACAATGTTTCCCCGTATAACATTATTTAGTGGAATACATTTGTGTGGCCCTGTAATTTAATAATAAATAGTCTTTGCATCACAGATTGTACAAAATATATTTTTTAGCACATATTTCATAGATTCATGTCCATTCTGTTATATTCAAATGAGTGTAACACCATTAAAATGACCTAACCATCACTTTTTCCCCATTGACCGTAATGTAACGGATTCTTATTGATTGTCCCTGTAATTGATCTATCCATACGATTTTCATAAAATTTGAAATGACTCGAAAAAATTATGTAATAAATATACGTTTTAAATTTCAAACGATTAAAATGCATTTGAAACTTTTTCCCCGTTGAGCGTAATGTAACAGAATTCTTTTGATTGTCCCTGTAATTGATCTATCCATCCGATTTTCATAAAATTTGAAATGACTCGACAAAATTATGTAATAATTATGTGTTTTAAATTTCAAACGATTCGGTTGGGTAGTTTTTGCGTTGTTATATGCGGACGGACGGACAGACGGACAGACAGACGGACAGACGGACGGACTGAGCGACAACAATAGGTGCTACGTATTTACATAATTACGAATGCACCTAAAAACTAGAATGTGACGAAAATGATCTTCTGAAACCTCCATTTTAAAAACGCAATAACTTTTAACTGGTTAAACAGATGACGCTATCTATATCTAGAATTTTCAAGAGACTGTTGCCTTTCAAACGCTGTATAGTATGACTTAATTGAGTAAGTATTACTCGAGATATGCGACTTTAAAGCTATCTATTGGGAAAAAACGAATTTACTTTTTCCCCAACCCAATATAACGTAACAATGAGTAAGCTAACATAGATAAAAAAAAGTTTTCTCTGCATAAATCTTTTCGTGCCTTACTTAAAACCGATTGAAATAAGAGTGCCCATCATGCAACTTGCATGCTTTTACTTGGGAAAGTATCATCAGAATTTTCAGTACGAGACATAAGATTACTAAAGTTTTACCGTAAACAATTTGAGTTTATTATAAGACTCCTTTCATGCTTATCAAAAAATGAGATTCAAACATATCGCATAATTTTATAAAAGTCTGCAACGGATGACAGGGGAGGTCCTTACTCATCCCATCCTACTTGGGAATGTTAATAAATAAAATTTATTTGATGATTTTGAAAAAAAAGTCGTAAATCATAAACTGCATTTTTCCAAAATATGAGAGAAAAGTAACTTATAATTTTTGCTGAACCCTCCCAATCTTAGTTAATTATGAATTTTTAATAATTTTGTTTGTTTTGTTTCTGTATTGCTTTTTATGTTTATATGTGTTTTAAAATTGACTTCTACGGATGAGGGAGGGAGGAGGGGGAACGATATTTCATACGACAAGAAAGATTAACTCTCGATCTAACCGAAAATCTCGTCCAACTTGGAATACATTCTGCCTTTAGTCATTCCAAACTTTCACTTTTGCAAAAGCAAAACAATTTATTCAATTCTCTTTAAAAGTTGATAGCTTTTACACATTCGATTTGTCACTGTCATCCTTGGTAGGAGACTAAGTGATTGACCTATTTCTGAGCAATTTGATCTTGTTTTATTTGACTGCACCCCTGAATATCATGACCCTGACAAAAAAGTTCTGTCCACAGGAAATTATATGTATCCAACCATTATCTACCCTGGCTGCATTGTGTGTAAAATACGATCTCTTGGATATGCATCATCTCTTCATTCCAACTCTTGTCCTGACCTCGCGCGACGCATTGACTACCTACCAACCCACATGTTCTTTTCTTGCTTCTTTCATTTATATAAACCTTTTTGCGATTCTTATCATGAAATCAATAAGAAAAAAACTGAACGGAATGGCAAGGTAGCGAGGGATTAGAGAAAAAGAAAACCGAAACAACTCTTTAGCTATGCCTATCTGCCGTTATTTGACGGGAGGTTAATTTCACTATGCATGGGTGACATTCCAAACGTGAAGGAGTAGATTGAAGCCGAGATTATTAACAATGGAATTCTTAGTTCGCTTTCTATTCTCATTACATGCAAGAAAAAAAAAAAAGAGAAAAAAAAAAAAACACACGAAAGGAAATCGACCCATCGACAAAGTGTTGAAGATTTGTCAGTTAAAAATCTGATGTTTTCCCCCTTTTTAGAAATTTTTTTTTTTTATTCGAATTAAATATCTTGTCGAAAATATAAATTATAAGAAAGTAATGCACTGTAAAAATTAAATATCTTGTCAAAAATATAAACTATTTAAATTATCGAATTAAATATCTTGTCGAAAATATAAACTATAAGAATGTAATGCACTGTAAAAATTAAAAACTATGTCTTTGCAATCAGTTAAGGATGTGGGCTTACATTATCTGCAACGATTGTACATATTAAATTTTAAAACCATTCGGTTCGATAGTTTTTATGCTGTTATATGCGGACGGACGGGCCAGATGGCGATTATAGCTACTGCGTATTTATATAATTACAAAATTTTTTTCATAGACTATAATGTAATGGAATACTTTTGAGTGTCCCTGTAAATAAACAATGACTGCTATATATATTAATTTTAACACCGAACATGCCACACTAAATCTCAATAACATACATTAATTACAGAGTAATCCGACGATATCAATGCAAGTTAGAGTTCGAACAGGCAGACAGAGTACCAGGTAGACAGAAAAATTGAATTCATAAACTTTTCTCAACTATTTTGGAAAATGATAAAAACCCATAATTGTTGAAATTTTATTTTCAGTAATTTATATCAATAGGCGGAAGCGTACTTGGATGTTTTTGTACAGTGTATATTTTAGCTAATATCTTTATATACACACCATTATTTAGTTAAAATTTGATTAAGATTAAAACATGCATAAAACTACTGAAATCACACTATCATTAATAGAAAGCCATTTATCCAATTTTTTATATGGCCCAGTATATCATTTTATCTATATTTTACAAACCTAGCTCAGTATACTATATGTAGTTCAATGTAAAAGTGCAAAGCTCATTTAAAAACCAACTTTAAGAAATTTTCGTTTATACTAGTAACTCTACGAACTCTTTTGTGTAGCCTGTATATGATCTACAGTATTCATGCACACAAATAATATGCAAAAAGCTAGTTAAACTTAAAAACTCATGTCACAACTAAAAATTCCCTTCCAATAATCTTCGCTAATATATAGTGTTTCAGATACAGTATAAAATCTGAAATCTTTTGTGTGTCCTTGTAAATACTATGAACTTACACGAAGTAACTTGCAGTAAACCTGAACAATGTATATCAATTGAATTGTATGTGAAAAAGTTTAATATAATTAAAATACGATATAAACAATGTTTCTCACTAAACCATTACGCATAAGAATTTTTTTTGCCTGACCTTGTAAATGAATATTATTACTTTTTTAATTTTGCACAGCATATTCTACAGAATGTATATTTGAGTGTAATTCATAAATGCATATCAATTTCATTATATTCGAAAGAATATAACATCATTACAGTGCACTTGAAATTTTTCTTTCCCATTAGTCGTAATGTAACAAAATATTTTTAACTGTCCCTGCAAATCAACTTTTGATTCTATTTTCATAAAATTTGAAACAACTCGCCAAAATTTTGCAAAGGTAATGCTTATTAAATATTAAACCATTCGGTTAGGTAGTTTTTCCGCTCTTATATGTGAACAGACTGAAGGACGGACCAGATGACGATTGTAAGTACTAAGTATTTATATAATAACGAATGCATCTAAAAAATAAAACATTATTTTAAATATCTTTTAATGATTTCTGAATTGATTTCTCAACTTATAGTAATAAATTATTTAATATTAAGCTACTAATAATTTTTTTTAATGTTACACTCTTATCTTTTATTTATAATTTATTATCTACTTTTTAACATTTAAAATGTTTAATGGTTACAGTTTCACACACGGTAAGTAGAAAACACGGTAGGGCCCACGCGCAGGTTTCGTTTTCTCCCATGACGTCACTGGAACCCATCTCCAGTCATGGGTAACACACTTTTTGCTTTGCAGAAAGCTTTCCGTTCGTAAAAAATATATTAAGCATTTATTTAAAATACTGTATGACATATTACTGAGATGAATGACATTCGAAACATCTACTAAACTATTTCGGAACATTTCTATTCAAATAAGAGTTATATATTTGTATGTTTTTATTATTTAGAATTTTTTAAAGGGTCAGTCTTATGTTTACATTTAGTTTTTCAAAGTATTAACTTTCGACACTGTTATTAATAATTTATTTAAACACGTTTGCGCAAAAAAGACGTTTTCCAATTTTTTCAGTTCTATTTCATCAATAGATACAATCTTTTCAATATAATATTTTATAATTTAACTTTAATTCAAAATACTTTGACAAAAATTGGAAAACTTTCGCTTAAATTCATATAAATGAGCTTCAAATCAACGAGGCCCACAACCTGACCATCTCAAATTTTTATGAAATTCTCAGGATTGTTTCTACTTATGTAATAATGTAATAAAATATTTTTTGTAGATTTTTTGCAGCCTTTTTTTTAGAGGGGAGGGCTTTATGAAAAAGTGGAAAACACGTAAAAAATGACATTCTGGTAGTTACAAAAATACAATTTTCTCAACTCCTATGATAGGTATAGAATTTATTTTGGTGTTGTTTTGAAGGGCTTTGTGTGGGCTTTTATATGACATATCACTTGACAAGTTTTATTAAATTTAATATCTCAAGGTCATCGAATATTGTCTTTGACCTTGAAAATATTAAAAAGTCCATTTTTGAAAAATCTGAAAAAAAAATATTTTTTACTTCTTAATATGATAGACATTCTGTAAAAATTTCATATTGGGATGGCAATGGGATCACATTAAAAAATACATATCGTTGGATCATTCCATATCACTTCATCCAGACCATGAAACCCATGGTCTCAGATTTTGATAAAAAAAATTTTGTAATTGTTTCTTTTACCACCCTTATTAACAATCTAAAATAATACTTCAATATCTCAAGTATTTTTTCCGAAAAAAAAAATACTGAAATAAACAGAAAAGGTGCATAAGTGGCACTTCAAAAGATCCATATTTAAAAAGGATTGTTTTAGAAAAAAAAATCATAGTTTTACTATTTATAAACATATTAAGTTGAAATTTGCATTAAAATGTACACTTAAGGATGAAGATATAAGAAAAAAAAAAAGGTTTGATGATCATATTTTAATTTAAGACCTTTCAAAATTGTCTAAAGTTTGTTTTTACAAAAGAATTTTGTAAGAAAAATAATTTTCAAATCTCATTTTTTGAAAAAGGCATAGCAGTTAAACAATACTTTTTCTTTAAAATTATGCATAAACTGAAAGACTGAAAAAAATGGCTTTTTGGGTGCAAATATATTTTATTTATCACAAACTAAAAAATAAATAATAAAAATAAATGTTGAAAAAAGCAACTGTATACAAAAGGCTTCGGAAATCCCCAAACAAGCATTAAAATAATTGTTTGTATTACAATTGATCGTTTGAAAACAATACATTACTACTTCTATTTATCTTACTTTGATTTAAAAAATTTGATATTATAAGATAATTTTAAATAATTTAGATTTAATTTGATTTAGTGTCTGTGTATAGCACAGTGTGTAGTTAGTTTGTGTATAGCAAATTTGTATACATAAATTGAAGCAAAATATTAAATCAGCTCCAAACAACTTTGTAAAATAATGACTTTTTGGGTACCAATATATTTAATTCAAAGCCTGGCTTGAAAGTAAGTTAGGGGAGTGGAGGGGAAGGGTAGGTATAATCATGATTAGAGGCTCCTAATGTATCTTGCCTTACTTAAATCATCTGTCGATTGATTTGGAATCAACAAATAATCTATACATATAACAAAATTATATTTTTTATGAGGGGGGGAGGGGGGACTGAAATTTGGGGCTCAGGCTTTGCATGCCTAAGAAGAAGTTAAGACTGTTTTTGGTTCACAAATCAATATTTTTAACAGTCTCAATATTTAGGGAAAAGTTATTGTTATCCATATCCATTTTATTTTTTCAGTGCTTTTTCTCTTTCCTTTTTTTAAGTTGAAAATTTTTATTCACATTCAAAACAAAGCAATAGCATTAAATACTTTTAAATAAAAATGCTCTAGTACAGAAGTTCTCAAACTTTCTTGGTACGTGACCCACCTTTCAACGAAAAAAAATTTCGAGATCCACCTTTTAGTTTAATAAAAAAAAAAAAAAAAAAAAAAAAAAAAAATCGTGACCCACCCAAGAAAAAGTTGTATATCAGTATAGCAATTTTTGTTCGATCTCGGCTACCCTATCCTACGAAAAGCATAAAATTTCATATGGAAGATACATTATCAACAAAAACAAGAATCGGTAATCTCAATGTGTGTAAGTGAATAGTAATTAAAACAATGTACAAACTACCAAGATAGAAGAAAATATGTTTAGTTAGTATGAAAACATAACTTTATAATCAATGAGATTTCTGACACTGGTAGTTACCAATATGGGTACATGTATTAACACACAGTTTATCTCAGTAATTGTCTTTCAAAAACAGCAAAGTAAAAAAAGCATGTTTTCATAAGCATGAAGTGTTGATTTTAAACCAAAACTGATTTAAATATTTCTGGATATTCTGTTCGCATATTAATCGAGAAGGAAATTAAGGATGTTCCCTTGAAATATCATTTCCTGTTGAAATTGTCATATCTTTTTTAACAGATGACATAAAAGATATATTTTTTGACAAACCTACACTGTTTCACAACCCACCAAAACAACAGCCACGGACCACCAGTGGGTCGCAACCCATAGTTTGGGAACCGCTGCTCTAGTATATTTTCAATTTTAACAAAAGTCATGTTTAATTTTTTTTACTTTGTTACAAGAAATTTAAAATAAACATATGATATTTTTATATATAACTTTTTTTAATAATATCTTTTAATTTTTTTTAAGTTTTGTACAATAAGAATTATTCTGAGATTAAGTATGTTGTTTCTGTGCAAGAAAATCTTTATTTTTAAGCAACACTGAAATGATAGTTCCCCATAAGGGACCATGTGGTTTTGTTCTAAGGGAGACATTACACTTGACATAAAAATCATCTTATTAAGTAAAATTTACTTTTATTTTTACTGAATACTTCATACAAATTTTACAAAAGTTGCAGAATGCTAAGCAGATAAAATTAATTAATTTAAGCCCATTTAATTGCAAAATATAGTATTGCAATATTCATCTGAATAACTGCAATCAAATAGTGAGGACTAGAATGACCACAACACAAAGCTACAAATGATAGTTACCTGTAATGTAAGTTGCTTCATGTTCAATTTTTATGTGATCCCATTGCAGTCCCAATATGAAATTTTTACAGAATGTCTGTCATATTAAGAAGTAAAAAATATATTTTTTTCAGATTTTTCAAAAATGGACTTTTTAATATTTTCAAGGTCAAAGACAATATTCGATGACCTTGAAATATTAAATTTAATAAATCCTGTCAAGTGATATGTCATATTAAAGCCTACACAAAGACCTTCCAAACAACACCAAGATAAATTCTATACCTATCATAGGAGTTGAGAAAATTGTATTTTTGTAACTACTAGAATGTCATTTTTTACGTGTTTTCCACTTTTTCATGAAGCCCTCCCCCCTAAAAAAAGGCTGCGAAAAATCTACAAAAAATATTTTATTGCATTATTACATAAGTAGAAACAATCCTGTGAATTTCATTAAAATTGCTTGATGTCAATCTCAAAAGTATATTTTTCTTCGTTGATTTGACATGGAATGACCCACATATTTTATGACATCTTTGTAAGAGTTGATTGGACTGTCACCTTCAAATAACTCTTTCAGCTTGAAAAATAGTAAAACTATTTTTTTTTCCTGAAACAATGCTTTTTAAATACAGATTTTTTGAAGTGCTATTTATGCAACTTTTCTGTTTATTTATATATTTTTTTTTTGCAAAAATTACTTGAGATATTGAAGTACTATTTTAGATTGTTAATAAAGGTGATAAAAGAAACAAGTACAAAATTTTTTATCTAACTCTGAGACCATGAATTTCATGGTCTGGATGAAGTGATATGGAATGATCCAAAGATATTTTTTTTAATGTGATCCCATAGCCATCCCAACATGAAATTTTTACAATTGGTATATTACATTAGTAAGAAAAAAATATATTTTTTCCAGATTTTTCAAAAATGGACTTTTTTTAATTTTCAAGGTCAAAGATAACATTCGGTGACCTTGAAATATTAATTTTTATAAATCTTGTCGAGTGATATGTCATATGAAAGCCCACACAAAGACCTTCAAAACAACACCAAGATAAACTCTATACCTCTCATAGGAGTTGAGAAAATTGCATTTTTGTAACTATCAACACCCCATTTTTTAAGTGTTTTTCGTTTTTTCATGGATCTCTCCCCCGAAAAAAAAGCTGAAAAAAAAATCCAAAAAAAATATTTTATTGCGTTATTACATGAGTAGATTTAATCCTATGAATTTCACAAAAATTGGAGATGGTCAGGTTGTGAGCCTCGTTGATTTGACATGGAATGACCCTTATGTTACATGTTTTCAAATGTATGTATTATACATTTATTAATTAGTATATGGGAACCATTCAGAAATTTTGTGAAATTTCAGCAAATTTTCATAAATAATTCCAATTATTATATTTTAAAACATAATTTAAAAAAAAAATTGATATACCAGTTAAATACTATTGTGGTCTACTCTCATAAAATGTAACTAATTTCTAAATCTTGTGATATTCTGGTCACAAGAGTAACAAAATTTTGTATTATATAGACAAGCAAAATGCATTTTGTTCTAAATTAGATATATTTTACGAGAGTAGACTACAATAGTATTTCATTGGTTATATCAATTTTTATCTTAATTATGCTTTTAAATAAAATAATTGGGATTATTTGAGGAAATTTGCTGAATTGGTCACAAGATTAACATTGGGCGTTCCCATATATATATACATATATATATATTGCATAAATCTAAAAAAATTTTGTTTTGTTTTGTTTTACTTGAGAGTTTTCGCAATTCATAAATATTTTAAAGAAAAAACAGTAACAATTTTTTAAACAATATCCATTATCTTTAGATAATTTTTAAAAATCTCTCTCTTTATTTTTTTACGTACACTAATACAGAAATTTAAATTATAAGATTATGATAATTGTTAGAATATTCTTCCTTGAGTGCATAAAAATAATAATATAAAATATATTTGCTTTTATTTAAACTTTACTTTATTTTTTTTCACAATTTAAAAAATATTATACAATTTTCAAAGCAATTATGGATAAATTTAAGAAAAGTCTCTTTAACTTGGGATTTTTGGAATTCATTAATATTTTAAAGAAAAAAATAATAAAATTTTTTTTAAACATTAACTATAAAAGAGTCAAACCACTGTATTATTACCAGTGCCTTTGATGGAAATTTACACCTTGTTATTAAATCAAAATATACAAATCAAAATGCAACAAAAAGAAAATATTTTGATAAATTTTAACAAAGCTAAAATAATCTTTTCAGCGTCCAACTATTACTCTTCCATTATCCGTGAATCCCTCGAAATTTTGCTTAACAAAGATACTGTTTGTAATCACGTCATTTCATATAATATTCCCACACTCTGGTACAATATCCTTGGTGTTTCGATTAATTCATCGTGACTTTACACGCGGACTGTTTTTGTTTTGTTTTTTACGTTTTCTATTTCTAATCTATTACCTTCTTTTATATTCCTTTGAAAATGAATGCTTGGGCATTCGAAAGATCTCAGGTAAAATAATAAATAATAATATCTATATTTTTGCAACACCTTTTAAGTATTTATTTGTATATATTTGGTTAACCATAAACTTAAGATAATTTTTTAAAACATTTCCCTAAATTTGTATGCATACACTTATACAGAAATTTAAATTATAAAATTATTTATAATTATAAGAATAATGTTTCTAGAGAGCATAAAGTTCACAATGTAAAATATATATGCTTTTTTTTTCCAACTATTGCTGTAAATTACATGGGAAGATGAAAATTGCGACTCATACTTCTTTAAAATTTCTTTTAAATGGGAGTTTTCTAATTTTACATCTTCCGTTTCGCGCAAAATTTCTTTATTTAATTCTTTTAAATCTTGGCTTTCTCTTTTTATTGAATCCAATTCATTATATTCTTCTTCTGGGGAGTGCGAAAATAAAGCAGAATCAGATTCTTTCTAATTTAACAAGAGGTTTATTTCCTTTCTGGTATCTGGCTTTTCAGCTCGTTCTCGTCTCCCAGTATTTTCATCATTTGATAAAAAGCTGGGTATTTTTAAGTGGGGTACTGATTTAAGCTTTAAATTTCGTCCAGGCTTTAAATCAAGTAGTTCCGCTATCAAATATCTTTCAAAATCTGCTTCTACAACCAGAAACGGCACAACAAGGCATCTTTAAGTATTTTAATAAATTAAACACCGCTTGCAAAAAATAGGAAATAGCATAAGGCATAAAATGATTTTACGAAAAAAAAAAATAATAATAATAATAACACTCCTTATCGCGAAGACAGAAAAATATAAGAGAGGAGTAAAAATCTGTGTCCAGATACAGGAAGCGCTGGACGGAGGGTGCCAGTGACGTCACGAACTACTGCGCATCATCTCGTGGACCATACCGTGTTTTCTACTCACCGTGGTTTCACAGCTATATTTTGGCGAGCATTCATTGAAGCATTATTTAAGACATTATTGTTTCAATTACATAGTTTCAGATACTTTTTGTCGATTTACCCCCAAAAATTCTATAAAAAATAATGCAATAAATTAAGTTCCGAAATTGTTAAAATGTTGTATTGTCATTTGAAACACACCCCTGTTTGTATAATTCTAGCATATCATCAAAGTGACTAAAACTCGATTACAATGTCACAGATACTTTGTCCCTCAAATGCTTAAATGAAACGAATGTAAAACTAGGATATTATTTATTACACACGAATTTTTTGCTGTGAACTTCACTGTTTATAATTATCAGTTATGGCTGACTCAAGACTTGAGAACGAATCATAAAATGAGAAACTGATACAGGACTAAACTTTTAAGATGCTCTTCACATGCTTACAAGTGGTTCGCATGCTCTTTCAAAAAGTTCTGGCGAAACAGATGATCATTAAAAAAAAAATCATTCTATAAAAGAAATCAAAATATATGCACCTAAAAGAGTTTCAATAAGATGAAATTCGCATAATTAGAAAATCCATTTTGTGTCATAGATGAAATAATTACATCTTACTTTATATGAAAATACAACGTTTTGTCAAAATCACAGAGAGCCAGCTTGGGAGATACGCATTATAAATAATAATAAACACGTATAAAAATTAATGATTATGTATATTTATGTATGCATTAATTACTTCAAAAAAGATTTTTTATGTTTTCGTTTTTGGCCACAAATATCAAAATTACTAAAATTCGCAATCGGTCTTAAAAACTTGTTTCGGTCGAACCTTGGCTATAATATTTTTTTTTTAGATACAAGCCGCATTTTGACGCAATTTTTGAAATTCTCTTTTCAATATTCAAACGTTCCTTTGCATTGTTAACTGATATTTAATGTGTTTTCTTATATAAAACAACGAAAATTTACAATTATTGTAAATGTGACACAGCAAATGGAATCGGAAAAAATATCATAGAAACCTATGTAGAAATTGTTTATGAAAATAATTATAAAGACGGCTTCTTCAGAAAATCAAATTATACATTAAAAAAAAAAAAAAAAAAAAAAAAAAAAAAAAAAATCACAAGCGAAAAACTTTGATGCAAATAGATTTCTCCTACGGCTTTTAGAACAACGGTTAAAACTTGCTTTCAGATTTACTTGTTTATTTATTTATAGTCATACTACATGTATTATTTATATTTAAAATGTCCTGTTGTGTAATTTTATTTATTTATTCTTATAGGTGAGTGAAACTTTTCATATTTCTGAATTTCAACGTAGATACCTACCACTTCTTCAGATTGGCCTTACTACTAGATCAAATAGTATTAAATTAATAAATAACAAGAAATAACTAAACTGTAAAATGGTAAAAAATTTTGAGTTTTTTTTTATTGCGAATTAAATTCAATTAATCCACCTGAAGTGTTTTTTATACCGTTTTTATTTCATTTTTATTTTACTGTTTTTTAAGATATTTTTAATAACAACAAATGAAATGCTTTTATTTTCATGCATTTAAAATCGATGCAATATGTACAGTCCACTTTCAGAAAACTCGTTAATATACACTAAATTATTTTTCATTTTCTAACCAATAATTTATATACTCCTAGGAAACATGTTTTATCCATGAATTTAAAGTAATCACAATTTATTTTTTAAAGACATATAAAATATTTCATTTAAAATATATTTTAAATGAAAACATTTAAATATTTCTATTAAAATATTGCATTTAAAAAATGGATTTTACACCCGCATCCCCCCCTTCCCCCCTCCCCAAAAAAAAAGTCCAGCATAAAAATAAAATATTGATAATTTACTCCCAGCTATCTACATAAAAATATTTATAATAATTCATATTTTTATCCTCTTTTAATACTAAAGTATTAAAACTCCAGCCAATTGAGGACGAAATCTTCACAGAATTAACTTGAAAGTTTAAAATTATTTAAAGAAATCATTCAAGCCATACCATCTGGTACAGACATATTTACTTCAAACTGTTTACTATTGAACAAATGCACCTGAGTTTTCAGCGTACTGATTCTTAATATTGAGGAGCTGGTTCGACCTTATGATCAGCAACTTCTATTTTATCTCTGTTACCTTTAATCGACGTATATTTTAGTGCCTGTAAAGGAGAAAAAAATAAACTGATATTCGTCTATTAACAGAAATATTTTGGTAGCACTGCTGCCAGAAGAACTTTCGTGAGTTGAAGAAATTATTTCTAAGATTGTACTCCGGCTTATTTTCAATGTAAGACATTTCTCATTTGTTTCCAAAACCAATGTGAGGTAGATATCGAATGACCTATACTTTAATGCTGAAAACAAAATTGGCGTTCAGAATAAAAGAGAATCAAATTCATAAAAATAAAAAAAATAAAAATAAACAGTACAGACATATTAAAAAGGTAAAGTTGATGGGTTCTCGTGCTTTTAATTCAGAATCATGGGAGACCAGCATTATTTGTTGCTCAGATTTGTAACACTTTCCAATATTTTTGAAATGTATTTATGAATTCAGTCTGTCTTATCACATGTTCATCTGACTGTGTTCTCACTCTCGTAAATGTATTTTACTTCAATTACCAATTATTACAACATTAAATTTTCGATCACGACCTATTACTTTTTCGCTAGTATTTTTATGGAATAAAAAAGCACGATATTAATGACGTCTGATAAAAAAAAAAGAAAACTTGTAAAAAAACTTCTTAAAATATTTAAAATTATAATGTTGATTTGGAACGAACTAAATAAAACGATCCTTGCTATGTGGAAAAAGAGTTATGTGTAGCTAGAGAGCAACCACAAGTCACATAATGGTCTGGAAACTCTTGTAAAGTAAGAAGGGTGGTGAAAGAAATCATTTTCAGAAGGTAGGGAAAGAGAAAGAGGAAAATAATTTGTGGAAGATGTAAGCAAAGAGCTAAAAACAAAAAACAGCAAACGAAGTTGAGGAGGTTTAAAAAGAATCAAAAGAAAGAAAAAAAAATAATAAAATAAAATAAATAAATTAAAATTAAATTAACCCTTTTATTCATATTTTTCGTTATAATTATGAATATATTTATACATGTATTTTCAATTTTTAGTCTTGCAATAATCGTTACCTATACAAATGAGTTTTAAAACATTTTAAGCATACTACATCTTTTTACTTTCTTCTATCTTTACAAGAAGAAAGTATTGGATTCATGAAAATTTTCGACTTCCGGTTTTGGACGGATTTATACGTTTTAGAAGGTCCTGAACACGTTTTGACTATTTTTAGAAAATGTCTGTCTGTGAGTCTGTCCGTCTGTCTGTCTGTCTGTCTGTCTGTCTGTCTGTGTGTCTGTCTGTATGTGACAAAAAATTTGTGGGCGCTCTATCTCAAGAACTAATGCTCGAAATTTAATAAAATTTTATACTCAGTTAGACCTTGATATGAATTAGTGCCTATTGGTTTTTGGTGAAAATTCCCCTGCAGGTGGCGCTGCTATACTACGTTTTTCATGATTTTCAAGATTGCTATATCTCAAGAACTAATGCACAGAATTTCACCAAACTTCAGATTCTGTGACCCCTTGATATACATAGACGCTAATTAAGTTTTGGTGTAAATTGGCCAGCAGGTGGCGCTGCTATGCCACATTTTTCATGATTTTCATGGTAGCTATATCTCAAAAACTAATGCACAGAATTTCACCAAACTTCAGATTCCCCGATACCTTGAGATACATAGCCGCTGATAAGGTTTTGGTGTGAACTGCCCTATAGGTGGCGCTGCTATGCTACATTTTGCACGATTTTTGCGATAGCTATATCTCAAGAACTAATGCAGAGAACTTCATCAAATTTTAGATTCTGTTACACTAGAATATATAACATAATTAGACGCTGATTACATTTTGGTATTAACCTTGCAACAGGTGGTGCAGGTATGCTGCATTTTGCACGATTTTTCCGGTAGCTATATCTCAACAACCAACGTACAGAATTTCACCAAACTTCAGATTTTGTTACAGAATGACATATAACATAATTACACGATGATTACGTTTTCTTATAAATCCTTCAGCTGATGGTGTTGCTGTGATATATTTTACACGGTTTTTTTAAACTAGCTATATCTCAAGAACTAATGCACAGAATTTCAGCAAACTTCAGATTCTTTTACACCATAATATAATTAGACGCTTTTTTACGTTTTGGCATAAATTGACCAAGATATGGTGTTGCTGTGCTACGTTTTGGAATTTTTTTGTTATAGCTATATCTCAAGAACTAATGGACGAAATTCCATCAAATTTCAGATTCTGTTAGGTCTTGACATAAATAGATGCTTATTAGGTTTTAGTATAAATTACCCAACATGAGGCACTACTAAGCTCATTTTCTCAGAATAATAATTAAATTTTGCATTTTAAGCTTTTCGGATACCAGAATCTCATTAGGCTAGGTCAAATGTTCGAGGAAATTCGATAGTGGGTAACTTTGGAGTCACCGCGGTTTTTTTTTTTTTTTTTTTTTTTTTTTAAATATTAAAATGTACTTATGAGATAGAAGAAAGTTTTGGGATTGACACATCCAACTAGTTTTTTTTTTTTTTTTTTTTTTTTTTTTTTTTTTTTTTTTTGTAAAAGATTAAGAAAATTTTATTGCTGAATTGCCGTTCCGAAAAGTAAAAAGACTCTATAATGAATTCTAAACAAACTCAGTTTATACGATATTTGACGTATGATCAAGTTATCCCCCTTTTTTAGCACTTTCCAACAAAGTTGAAAAGTGCTTATGCATTCGGTTTGTCTGTCCGTCTGTCCGTATGACCGTCTGTCCGTCTGTCCGCGCTCTAACTCCTGTAAATATACTCGGATTGCTATGAAATTTTTACACTTTATTGATGTTTACCCTAGCACGAACCCTATTGAAAATGAAGTTTCTACCATGATTGGTTTATTTACAGGGAGAGTCAAAAGTTTTCGTTTACATTACGGCCTATGGGGAAAAATCGTTCAAATGAATTTTAAAGGTGTTTACACCCTGTCAAACATACTCATATTCATATGGATTCGCAACAGGCTCGTAACCAGATGGGGGGCAGGAGGGACTGAGCCCCCTCTAACGTCCTCTAGAGCCCCCTCTAACAATTTCTGTACTTTCTTTCTTTTTTTTTTTTTTTTTTAACAAAATGCATATTTTAACTTTCCTCAAAAAAAAAAAAAAAAAAAAAAAAAAATTGCAAGAAAATTTTTTAGATTTTTTAATTGTTTTGAATAAAAAAAAAGAATACGCCAATTTTTTTTTTATTTAAACCTTATTAGATTAGTTGTTTTCGTTATCTTGCTAGCGGTATACTGCAATCTTTCTCCTGAAAATAATTAAGTCCAGATGCTCTAACTGGTCACTACATGTGTTAGTACATGGTTATATTTTCAAAGCAACGATCTTACACAGGATGAATGGAAATGGACACTTGTTGCTCAAGTTGACTGATAATTAATCAAGCAATGGTCAACGTCTTGACTTAAACATAGTCATTAAAAACCTATGTTTCTAAATTTTAATGGTTTGTCTGTTGACAATACGTATTATCAGTAGATTTAGCTAACGACGAAATATCACGTGGAAAATAGAATGTTTGAAAATTAGAAAGACAAAAAATGTCAATTTATACACGTGGAACAAAAAAAAAATAATTGTTTGAAAGCCATAATTGTTTTATGTTATGGGAGTTTGCAGAAACATGTTAAGAAAATAAAAAAAGTTTTTTTTTTTTTTTTTTTTTTTTTTTTTTTTTTTTTCAATTTGTCATATAACTTTAAAAATATTAAGCAAAAAAGCATTATTAAGGTTAAGTTTATTATAAGATTACGACAAAAATGTCCTCAATTATTTGGTATATGGTACATTAAATTTATTTTCAAGTGTAAATCCACTTCATTTAAACACATTTGCATAATAATTTTATTTATAAAGGCATAAAATTAGCAGATATCATTATTCAGTTTCAAAGAATAAAACTGTGTAATTGTGTCTATAAGTTTGTTTTCCAATCTAAAAAAGCCCCTTTTTGACATATTCGTGAAATAATTTTATGTATAAAGATATTGGCAGGTATTTAGACTATAAGAAATCAAACAGCATTTTACATTTTTCTGTAACAGAAAAATAATCTGTCAAAAAATGATGGCAGATTTGACGACAGTTGATTTTCACGGCATTTAATCACAAAATACAAGTAGTCCAGTAGTAAATGACTATAACTCATGATATATGACATTTATAAGAAAGCGGAAAACAGTATTCAATTTTTAGGTGCCTGGATGTGAGAAGATGAAAATTTTAAACAAATGGAAAGAAAATCATTTCTTGAATGCATCTTGAATATTCTCGTTATTGAGTGAAAGAAAAATATTTTTTAAGATCAATTAAAACGAGAAAATACCTAATAATAAACATTCACCTTACATTTAGTGAAAGCTGTTCACATCTTTCGAACATGGGTATTTATCTCAGTGTGCTTTATTTTGTTTTATTTTTAAATAACAGTGGACAAATTTTAAGAAAAACGTGCAAAACGTATGCAGCAAAAATAACATTGAAAATATAAAATTAAAATCACAATCTCCTTTTTTTTTTTTTTTTTTTTTTTTTTTTTTTTCCAGCAAAATTGTTATTAATCCCTTGGAGATGAGCGACCATGTACTTGCTGCCAATAAGTGTTCAGAATCCTTGTTTATATCCACCAGTAAAATTTTACTGTAAAATTTGCTTTATTAAATCAGAGCATTTTTACGATTTAATAATGCACAAATTTTTTTTTAAAAACCAGTGACAAAACATTAAAAATTTCTTAAAAGGCTCCTGGCTCTAAGTAGCAAAGTCCAGATATGTTTCAAAAATATGAAATCAATATATATTTGAAATTATATAATTATAAACAGATTTCTAAATTTAATTATTGTAAATTGTTAAGTAGTTGGTTTTATAAATCCTATTTTTAATAAAATAAGGTCAGGCAAAATTAGTTTGAAAGAGAAACTTATATCATCAGTAAATTAAATCGTATTTAGATCAGCCATGGCTTTAAAATGATCTAATAATTCAGCAGAAAACTAAATATTAATAAAATTAAATAAACCACGACTTACTGTTAGTTAAAAATATTAAAAATATGAAATTGTAATAAGAATAATAAATTAAGTTTCATTAAGTCTGCAATTTCAACAAAAACAATCATGCAAAAACTGTTAACTTTTAACTAAAAATGAAAAATAAACTTTTTTTTACCAAAAATAATACAGTCTTCAAAAATTATTGCTATATATATATATATATATATATATATATATATGTATATAAACTATGACATAGAATCTTATATTTTAAAATCTATGTGTTTGGTTGCTATTTTTCCATAATGGTCAGTATAAACGCACTATTTGATACTAACCATAGCTGTAGTTGCTAATCTTACTTGAAAATAAACATTTATAACATGAGAAAAAAGTTACAAAAATAGTAAAATTAAATTTTTAAAACTAAATATTATTCATAAAAAATCTCATAGATAATTGGATGAATATCTATTGGATACTTATATTGAACTTGGCTTCACTTGCATAGACGCTAAAAAGTGAAATTAAGGGTCAATTCGAAAAAACGCTTTTCCACCTTCAACAGCTCGAAATTTTCTGATACAATTTCAGACACTTTTTAAAAAGTAGAAACGTGAAACTTGCTGAGGGGATTTTTGAAGAGATGTATAACATGCCGTGTGATGTCATTTTATGCTCAATTCATAGAATTTGATTTATTAATTGTTATATTATCGTCTCAGTACGATACTTTTTTTTCGTTTACAGATCTCCCGCTTCGGAAAAATCGGTTCAAAATGCAGTTTTTGATTGCTTTTTTGCAGTATTTTCTGCATCTATCAAAGAGTCGACAATCACGGCACCTTGTGTACTTTCTAAATAAGACAATTTGCCAGTTTGATGCATAGGAGAGCAAAAATGAATTTAAAAATAAACCGAAAAATAAGCAGTTTAAATTGAAATACACCCTTAATGTACATAAAAATAAATATAATACGCATACTCTTTATTTCTTATTAATTATTATGTAAAAATATTTTTTAACTTTGCAATAGTTTTTTAAAAATTTTCTTTAATAAAAAAGAAAATATATATATTTATTTTCCGATGATCATGAAGTATTTTGCATTTAATTATTTCCTTCTAGAAAAGCTCCGTTACAGAAAGATTTCACGGGTTCCTCTATAGGCAGGTCCATTTTATCAGTTTTTGCTATATTTAGTTTCCTTAAGATATGGATTGTTAAAATATGTCAGCCCCCAGAAAAATTTCAGAGCCCCCCCTGGCATGACTCGCTGATTACGGCCCTGATTCGCAAACTGCACTAAAATATGCATTCAGTAATGTATGCAGTGAAAATATAGCTATTATTCATTTACAGGGCCGCACAAAAGAATTTCATTAGATAACGGTAAAGGAGGAATTGTGTGCGACATATTTTAAATATATTAAGCTGTTTGTTTCATGTATAATAAAATTGATATCTGTCACTGAAGCTTAATATAAATCATACGATACTATCTCGCCTAATATGAAGTACATGGCATTTACAGGGGAATATGAAAGATTTCAAGTAGTATATTCTTTCCGAAGTACCGTATATGTGTCCGATGATGGCTGATGGAGGGATGAAATGCATTTTAATTATGATATGCGCGTTTATATTTCGCTAAATATATGCACAATATATGGTGTGTATAAATGTTATAGTTGATATACAGGGCTACCCAAAAGAGCTCGCCAACGTTACTGAATATGAGCGTAAATTACTTAAACGTGGTTCTTAAATAAGCTGTGCATTTTTACGCTGAACTGCATTCAGTTTACTGAGAAATGTTTGCAGAATATAGATAAAAGGATATACAGGGCCACTCAAAGAATTCGGTACATGGACGCCTATGAATGATAATTTATGAGAATGTGATTTCAGTTGTTTTAAAAGTGTTTTAGTTTACCAATAAATTTTAGTTAATGCTGACGTGAAATAAAGGTACAAGGTAAACTACAGGGTTGAACAAAAGTATTCAAGTATGTTTCCATCTAATAGTATGAATTGCTGAAAAGGAAATTTCAAGCTGTTGGGCATTTTCTTGCTAAACTAATTTTTCCCATTATATTAACTGACAGATAAAATACAGGGCTGTTCAAAAGTACTAGAATACATATTTAGGTATATTTGTCTATACACTATTATTTCCCGAAATAACGTGTTTTGTTAAAGATTTCATGAAGTGTTGGAAAGTGCTTCATAATCTATGCTTAACGCATGATTTTTCATACTTGTATAAGTGCTTCATAATCGTTGCTTAACGCAGGATTTTTCATACTTGTATAATTTATGTATACACTTTTAAAATACGCATTTAAAAGACTTTGAAACTTGTTTGTTCATTTAATGTAATAAATAAATATATTTCTTTCCAAAGCAAAATCGACGTGATTTTAATACCTTCCTCTTATTCTTCATAGAGGTTTTTACTTTAAAGAATGTTATACTTTCAAGTTGAAACTTGAAAAATGAATTTTGACTTTATACGAATATCCTAATGTGAAAACTTTTACTTTCCTTCTTCTGTAAAACTAACTAGACCAACATTTCTCTTTCGCTCTCTCTTTTCGTTTTTTTTTTTTCCTCCTGTGAAACAAAAACCATGTCTCAAAGAACAAGGATACCGCGATTGCAACACAATTTCCACTATCCCTCATCAGGGGATGGGTGTATCTGCTCTCGCTTTCGTTTGACCCAATAACAGGATTAGAAGCTTAATGTTCGACAACACAACAAAATTAAAGCATCTTTGATTGCAGAGAAAATGTGCTTTTTACACTTATCGTTTAACCTCATTTTACCCTTATCATATGCTAAAAGGATGTAATATTGTAATTTTGAAAACGCAATAAAGAAAGGTCAGTTTTAAATTCTTCATAAAACTTTCTGGATCCTTCTTTTAATTGCATTCTAGAATGAATAAAGCTTATGAATAGTATTTCCAATCGCATGAAATATTGGCAACGCCAGAATATTCACGTGGTAGGGATTTTGAATTGTGATTGCTTATAAAAGATTACATTTGTTGTTATAAAAAGGATGTTCAGTAAATGTGATTAAAAACTTAGAGACAGGATAGTGCAGCCAAGACAAATTTGAAACTTGAGATCGTAATCCACATAGACAGACATTCGGCAGCACAGACAATTAGTACGACAATTGAGTTCTCGGCTGAAATTCCAGAAATAGTTAAAACAAGGTTCGCATATTAAAACACAATCAGTCTGCCAAGTCATATTTTGGTAGAAGACACCTGAAAAACAGATTTTAGTGGTTGACTCGTAGGTTCAGCATCGTATTTTTCTGCTCCCAGATCTTCTTGTTTTTATATTTTTGGGTGCAGGAAAACGCAATGGTAAACCTACGAGTCATAGCTAAAATGAGGTTTTCAGGTGTCTTCTACCAAAATATGACTTAAAGGACCGATTGCGTTTTAATATGTGAATCGAGTTTTCACTAATTCTGGAATTTCAGCCGTGAACTCGGAGAGGTGAATATCTGTGCTGCTGCCTCCCTGTTAAACTTATTAAGCCAAAAGTATATTAAGATTCTTTCAGATTAAACCCGTGTTCGTTTACAGAACCTTAATAGTAATGATGAATTTGCAATGGATTTTTCAATAGACTTGTCTCTCTTTGCCAGTAACGTGCAAGCATCAAACCAAGGATTGATAGAAGCCACCACCAGAATACAAAAGAAAAGAATCCACTGTATTGGCGTTCCATATTTCGAAATGTTGTTGCAGTTATGTATGGTACTCTGTTATGTGTAATGTCATCTACAATAACGTATTGTAATGTTCTCATATTGCACACAAAGCAAGGTTATTCTATTGGAAATTTCGCTAAATTATTTTCATAATTATTTTCAGGAAGGAAAATTTCAGATCGGCATGGCATTCCGCATTTTTGACTGAACAAAATGGAATCCGGTTCCAAATTCCTGTACAACATTTTTTTATCTATTTCTTCTTTCAGTTTCTCCCCACATTAACTAAAAATCCTGATTTTTTTAAGCAGTGTTTTGGTGATAATGTGACTTATTTTTCTTTAAAATGCATTTTTATTTTTATTTTTATTTTTATTTTTTAAGTCATAATCGATGACTTTAGAATCAGCTTAGAATGAAGCATTTCGCATTTTTGACTCAATAAATGCATTGATACTCTGATTTCCTGTACAAAAACTGTTTTTCTTGATGTGTATGAGTACTGTCTCCTCATTCCGTTTGTTGCCTTATTAACTGAATAGTTGATGGTAATGTAGTTTGCTTTTCTTTGACATGCGTTTTTATTTTCGTTATTCGTTACGTCATGAACGATAATCTTAAATCCGTTTGAAATGAAAACACTTTGCATTTTTGACTCAGTAAATCGATTGGTACTCTAGTTTATCGAACAAAAAATGTTTGTCTTGAGGTTATAATAATCTTTGGTGATCATGTGAGGTGTTAATTTTTAAAATGCATTTTTATTTTTATTGTTTTTTAAGTCATGAACTTTCAGGCGATCTTAAATCGCCTGAAATCAGCTTTTCGCATTTTTGGCAAATAAATGAATTGATATACTCTAGTTTCCTCATTCAAATTTTTTTTGTCTTGACGTGTATTAAATCCTCTTTCAGTTTGAGCCTCATTAACTGAACATGCTGAAATTAAAAAAATAATGTTTGGTGATCATGTGAGTTATTTTACTTTAAAATGTATCTTCATTTTCTTTTTTTAAAGTTATGAACGATTAGCATATAGATCTGCCTGGCGTGAAGCATTCTGCTTTTCTAATTGAATAAATAGATAGATATTCTGGTTTAATGAGCAAAGATTTGTCTTGATGTAAAGCTCCAAGTTAAAAAATTAGAATAACTCATTTAATTTGCATTTGGAATTACATATAGCTTTATTTCTGTGTTGTACAGTGGAAAAAGAACAGCGGTTGATGTTTTAAGAGTTTTATATGTTATTAAAGAAAATGAGAACTGTAAAAGACAGAATTTTGAATGAATATTGTATTTTTGTAAAATTCTTTCCATTATTCAAAATATAAGAATACTAAAATAGGTAATTCAAAAAATTTTAATACTTGTGAGTTTTCCTAATTAGTTAAGAAGATTGAATAAATTAGTCATAAAATTAGCTTCTGCAGGATTTTTTCTTTAAGTTCTAAAAAAATTGTATCATTATTCTTTTCCTTTTGTGTAAAACAGGGCTCGTTCGTCTGATTTAACGGAGTTTACAAAGCATCGCGATATTAATTTGCATAAAGAAGAACGTAATCAGTTATATATCGCCAGTTACTTAAAATGCTCTCAATCAAGTATTAGTAGAGCAATAAAGCAGTATTTTAACGACGGACATTTTGAAAACAAGCATCTGAATAGAGGCTGAAAGCCAAAAACTACCCAGAGAGATAATAGACAATATGGCCAAAGATGACCGGCCACTTGCGATTTCAGAAAATTTGTTAAATATCTAGAAAAATACATGAGGAATTATCCTGAAAATCTAAACGTGTAAATATAATAATACAGGTCGTACGTTTCCGTGGAGATTTTTTTTTCCGAAACTCTATAGGGGACCATCAACAAATTGAAAAAGAACGAATAACTTTTGGATAACCCTGTCAAAACTAATATAGCAAAAGCGGTATAACTGTAGATTATGATTAAGTGGTTTCTTTTAATATACTGTGTTCATTTTTATGCATATAGCATGTATACCTGTAGCGAAATTAAGGTTTTTATAAAAACAATCCGAAAATCTTCCAAGTTATTTTTTACCTGATAATTTGCAGAGTTCTTAATATAAAATAATGTTCTTTTATGATAAACAATAAGACTTTATATGACAATACAATCTTTAATCACAATTAATTTTTACATACAATCTTTAATATAAGAAACAATATTGTACACACTATCCTGTCATCAAAATTAAAAAATAATAAAAATTATATAAAAAATGAGCAAGTTTATCAAATAGTTTTTCATTGCGCATGTACCAAAGATATCAAAATTTCATTTGCATATTGCGTTAGCTAAATGAATAGAGCAACTTCTGTAAACATTTCAAAAACATAGCTTGAAAATTCTGAAAGAGATCGTCTATAGAATCAGCTCAAAATCCGTTTACTCCCAAAGTGAGGCAAAAAGATAAGGGGTCGTATCCATATATATATTGATTAATGTCAGTATAGAATACACAATATGGCACGTACTATTACATTTGGATAAAACCCCTGATTTTTTTTGTTTCATTTTGGGAATAACGGATTTTGAGTTTACTCTATAGACGGTCGCTTTCAGAATTTTCAAGCTATGTTTTTCACACTTTTACAGAAGTTTCTCTATACACCTAGCTAACACAATATGCAAATAAAATTTTGATATCTTTGACGCATGCGCAGTGAAAAATTATTTACTAAACCTACTCATTTTTCATACAATTTTAAATATTTTTTAATTCTGATCACAGGGTATTGTGTACAATGTTGTTTGTCATATTTTAAGAAAAGAACATTATTTTATATTAAGAACTCTGCACATTAAAAACAAAAAACTTGGAAAAAATTTGGGACTGTTTTTATAAAAACCTTAATTTCTCTACTAATATACATGCTGTTCACATAAAAATAAACGCAGTATATTACAATAATCCACTTAGTCATAATCTACAGTTTGAGCGCTTTCGCTACATTAGTTTTGACGGGGTTATCCAAAAGATATTCGTTCTTTTTCAATTTGTTGACGATCCCCTATAAAGTTTCGAGAAAAAATATTCACAGAAATGTGTGACCTGTACTATTGTGTTTAGACACTTAGAGTTTCAGGATAATTCCTCATGTATTTTTCTAGATATTTAACAAAATGTCTAAAATCGGAAGGGGCCGGTCATCTTTGGCCTTATAGTGTAGAAAGCTAAAGAGTATAGCTAAAGGAAACATTTTAGAAGTATAGGATATTTGCTTTGAAAGGAATATTAAGTTAATGCAAATATTAAATTAAGCATAGTATTTAAAAATAATTTAAAAGCTCTTGAAAACAATGCTTTTGTCACAAAATAGAATTTATCGTTCACTGAAACACAAAAGAATTTAGCTATAGAAAAAATGAACAATAATTGAAGCCTACAAACAATAATTAATGGAAATTCATTTTCAATTGTGGCATGTGTTTTTTCATTTGTTTTTTAACTACTCGGTGTGTATAATTCCAACAGATCATATATAGGGCTGCACAAAAGTTTTCAACAATGTCCTTTTACTGCTGAATGAAGATTTTTAACTGCGCAGTGGATTTAAAAGACTCCGGGAAACAAAAATCTACAAATTAAAAAAATATATTTTATTCCATTAATTTTTTTTTTGTTGTTTTTTTTCTGCTTAAAATGAAGTTTGAATCATGTTTCTATTTTAATTAGAACAGGAAATATTAATTTTTTCGTTTTGGTTTGTTTTCAAAATCTCGTTTTCAAGCAATGGCTGTCATGAGAATGATTCCTTTTAAAAATGCGGTTTTCTTCGTAATGGGTTTTCCCCATTTCTTCTATTTAAATCGTTCTAACTCAAGAATTATTAAAGATAAATAGTTCACACTTGGAACATTTCTTTTTTCAATCGTTTTCATTCATTTTTATTCAGCAAATTTGAAAAAAAAATTACTTTTGAAAATATGATTTTTAAAAAGTTATATCATTTTTATTTCAATTTTTGCTTAAAATATTTCTAATTTGCATTTAAATTGATTTTTTTTTTAAATGGTATATCAAAATTAAAGCTTATATAGTTTTGTCTGGTACTACTTGGTTATCCCGTCGACCAAAAATTATCGTCAAACTATAAGATAACATGCCAATAATGGATTATTGTAAATGTCACTTTTACTTGACATTAACTACGATACACTTGTCTGTTACGTCATCAAGTGATTTTTAATTCAACTTTTTATTTGCATTTTTTGTTGTCTTAAAAATTTATTTGTTCTTCCATTATTAAAAATAAAAATTATGTCAATTTATATAATTTGTTGAACAGTTTGGTGATTTGCATAATTTGGCGAAATTGATCGATGGGATAATCAAGTAGTACCTTTTGTTTATTTAAAGGAAAAATAATTGAAATTTTACAAATAATATTTCGAGTTATAACAATTTTAAATTATCCCACTTTTATTTAATAAAATTTAAATAAAAAAATACTTATAAAAATTTTATCGTGTGATTTTGTGTACGAATAATATGGTTAATCATTTAAAAAAAATCTAATTTTTACCCCAATAAATAATAATTATTTTAAAATGCCTCCCTAATCCCCTTAATTGAACTAATTTTAGCATACTACGTAGTATGCATACATACCTATAGATCCTATGTAGGGTTGAAAACAAAAATGTACATTTTCGTGTCTATTCATGGCAATTGCAGAAATGGGCTTTTCAAAAGCATTTCCCAAATATTTCATTTTGACGTAAATTTTTACCTTAGTAAACTGTGAAGTTCCATTACAGTATTCTAACTTTGTTGGAAAGTGTTTCATATTCTATGCTACACACATTCTTGTTTCACATTACTACGAAAATTGCAATGTGCTACGCTCTATACTTTTCAAATTATTATTATTTTTTTTTTCATTATCCGGTACATTCTAGCTAATGGCCTTATCCAATCCAGCCCTAACAAGGGAACTTTTTTTGGTGTTGCTCACACCTAGCATCGAGAGATGGTGCATTTTGTAGTCCTGTACATAAAAAGTAGAGAATCGATAAAAATTCTTTGTTTAAATAATATTTTATGCATTTTTTTATACTTTAAATTTCTTATTATTGGATTTACTTGTTTATTTTATACCAAAAATGAATTTAGTCGCCTAATATGGCGCTACGAATTTTACACTTGCTTTATTTTGGGGCTACAATATTCGACTAGGGTTGCCAGAAAACTCTACTTTTGAAAATCGCCAATTTTTTCCCCCTCTAAAAATGTGAATATAATGTAATTTTTCAAAACAAAACTCGTAGGTTTTTGAAGAAATATTTAAACTTTTTTCAATATTTATATTTATTATTAACTAATTTAAATTTTTAAATGCTTTTCTTAAAAAATAATAACAATAACTATGTTAATAGTTCGATAAGTGGCCTGAAAAGTGGCATTTTCAGAAAGTTTATGCCGCTGCAAAATCAAAAAATATTACTTTAAGAGATTTTTATTTTAAACCCTCAAACTTCCTAATATAGAGTTTTAAATAATTGCAGTCTCAATGTTAGGTGCGAACAACACCAAAAAAAGGTTCCTTTGTATGTTTCAAAAGAATATAGCTCCTCATACAAGCTCCCCTATTTATTGTCCAATCTAAAAATTCTGAATTCCTTTTTTTTTTTTTTTTTTTTTTTTTTTGTACAAACTACGTTACCATTAAATAACTAGAGACATGTGAGAATCTTTCTTTTCTTTTACTTGAACCAAATTTATTTTTCCATTCAGTTCCAGGGTAAAATACAAAGTTCTTGACCTAAAAATAGAAAACTTTTTTTTTTGGTATTTTTTTTTATAAAGTACAACAATGAGAAACCTTTATTGTTTTAAAGTTTCTTCTGCCTTGTAATCCTTAAAATTATTGAAATATAGCGAAAACGTCAGAAGGAAGGCGATTTTCTTCCATTGTTTTTGTCTCCTGATCCTTCTGTTTCGGGCTTCTTTCCTTCTGATCTGTCTCTAGAGCCCTTCGAAGTCAATTTCTGTCACTGGTCCGGAACCCAGTTTTTGTAACAATGTCATATTGTTCTGCACCAGTTCAGTCGCAAGCTGGTTTGTTTTATTTCGATTAACAAACGGAACTTGAGGTTTTATTCCCTTTGTTTCCTTCAAACTGATGGTTTCATTTTCATGTTTTTAATGCTATTTTAACATGATTACAGATGTAAATGCTTTTCATTAAATATTTTTTGTTTGTTTGTTTTGAATGCTAATAAGTTGTATTGGACAGAAATATGTTTTTAAGACAGAAACCGAATTTTGGTTGTTTCGGTAGTTTCAGCCGTAAACGAAACCAAAATTATTTTAAAAAATAATTTAAAGTATTAATGCACTACAAGATTTCTAACAAGCACACATATACAGGGTATTCCGGTATTCGACCATGGTGATAGTAGACATCAAGACGATAAAAAATTGCCATAGATCATGGGATTGCAAATCACTTACGTTGTCACAAATACAGGGTGTTTCTCCCAAATTGAAGTTGGTTTGATGATAATAATTTTGTGAAAAATAAAAATACTGTAATAAAAATGTGAAAATATGTTCCTTGTTTTTTATGAAATGTGATAACATCACAAAAAGCCCTGAGAAAACAGGGTGCTTCTATAATCGATGATATCGTATTAACTGACAATCCTAGTCCATAATATGGAGAGTCAAGTGGATACTGATTGCGCGAATAATGGAAACATCTACTACTTTTTTTAGTTTTATAATACTTACAACAAAGGTGAACATCTTTAATTAAAATTTGACTATAATATGCTTCAGTTTTCTGAAAGATGGATTCTCCAAAAGTTGGGTTAAGGTAGAACACTCTGTATTTTTTTTTATTAAAGGGGTGATGTGATTTGAGATCCCATATTCTTATGGTAATTTTTAATTCTCTTGATGCCTACTATCACCCCTTTGAAATTGTCGGTTGAATTTTGGGATACCTTATATAGATATTGTTGCGTTTATAGGGTTCTTTCGATCTTATGGTTAGACAACTTCAAACTCTTTGCTCTTAGAAAAGTAGAAAATAATTTATTTACAAAACTTCAGAACAACAGAGTCCTCGAAACTCACAAATATTTCTAGATATTCAAAAATAATTGTTCAAATCTATCGTATAAGTGCAGATATAGGTTCCAGAGACTCTTTAATACAACGTCTCTACACTAAATCACATTCAAAATACCGTAAATAAGGCTCAAGCAAACTTGCTTAACAAACGCGTTGTTCACTCAATGACTGACTGGTAAATAATAATAACAACAGCTCGCATCGCTTCTCTTCTTATATAGGCTCGCAGCATGTGCGGGAAATTTCTAGAACCATCTCGAAAAATCCACGGAACAACAAACATTGTATCAGTATATCTAAGGGGGGTTACCATAGACAGGAAAGGGTTACCATCGCCAACAATCGCCAAGTTTGTCGCCAACTTGGCGATATATCGCCAAATTTGGCGACCAAAATTAGTCGCCAAAAGTGACGCCAACTTGGCGATATCTTTATTATTTCGCCAATCTGCCGTAGACATACACTGAAAATAATGGACAAGTTTGCTTGATAACAGAGACAATGTAACAAAAAACTAATATTAGTAAAGGAATGGAGCTTAATAAGATTATTTACATTATTTTACAGTACAAACACTAACTATTTACAAAATTCGTAACAATATATGTATGTGCCCTGTTTGGAAACTTTACCTCCAAGCTGGCTTTTGTGACCAAAACTTCTAATTTTCGCATAAAATAAGATATATGCATTGGAAAATTCAATTATGCAGCTAAAAATGTATAGTTGAGAATTAATAGATCCTAAAAACAGACATTTCGGTATGATGAACTTGGTTAAAATTTTAAACCTCGAAAATATATTGTTTTTTAAGGATTCTAAAGATAAAGGACGCTTTTCTAAATCATGGGTAACGTGCAAAAGTTTATTGTCTATTTTCGTATTTGGCTCTGCTGTACTTTTCCGATTACAAAACTTTTTTTTTTTTTTTTAAGAGTGTAGATAAAACATCACTCTTTTAAAACTAATGATTAAAAAACCTTTTTTTATTCTTATTATTCTAGAATAAAAATAGATTTTGAAAAACATCTAATATTATTTCCTTTAAATGGGTAAAAATGAGTAATAATCTGGGAAAAATTAAAATCTTCAAATCTGGATTTTAAAAAAGCAATTTCGGGGAAAAGATACAGGCGACTGACAACAGAAGGAAATGATAGATGACTTATTTAAAAAGCAGATATTATTCATGGGGAATTATCAAAGAGATAGAGGAAATTCGAGTTAATATATTTAACATATTTTATGCGATGATTAATCTTTCCAACTTCTAGTTTCGTTGATCTGATTATTTTTATATTTGAATCAATGTATTTGAATGATATAAATCACAACTTCAATTAAAATGTTTGGCATATTTTACCAAGGCGTTTCTCAAAAATATGTTTTTTTCGCTCAATAACTCGACTCTATGTGATACATTTTTAGATTTATTTTTAAGACTAAAAGTATGATACTCGTAAGTATTGGTAATTCAATTTTTTTTTTTCCGATAAAGCATATAAATGACTTCCGGGGAAAAGCATTTTAGTTCTTGATGAGTTTTTTCACCATTTCTCGTATTTAAATTGTTATAAGTTAAGAACCGTTAAAGACTGCAACTTGGACTATGTATTTTTCAAATGTTTTACTTTAATTTTGATTCAGCAAATTAATATATATATATATAAATATATATGTAGATACTTTTATAAATATAACCAAAGTAATTCAGATAGTACCATACAACAAACCAATGAAACCAGTATTTTTACAACCATCCTATTAAAATCATTTGAAGTTTGAAGTGAAATAGAAGGCAGATTACCAAAATTATGAAAGGTAAATGGATAAATGGACAGTAGAAGGCTTTTTTATTAAACTTTTCATCAGGGATGCATGGTTTAATAAAAAAGCAAAAGCATCCAACCAGTTTCTGTTATAGGTCGTGCTAAAAGCTAAGAAATTCGACCCACAATGCACCGACTGGTCGGACTTTATTTACTGTCACAAATTAGGAAAAAGGAATTCATTGAGGTAAACAAAAGCAATATTAAATAATAACAATAATAAAATATTTATTAAAATGTATATATATACTAAAATATTTACCAAACTTATATCTGGAATGATCTATAGTTCAAGTGAATTATTTCAGTTAAGAGCTAAAGTAGATTTAAATTACATGTGATTCTGTAACAGGTTAAAGGTTACAGTTATAATAAATAATGTAGATAATAAAATTAAAATTATAACAATAATTATATAAAAAATTAATAGATCATATGTTATATTATAATATTCATTCTACATTTAGAAAAAATAATTGCTACCGTTAAAGGCACAGTAAAACCCCGATAATTCGGATTAATTGGGACCAGATCAAATCCGGATTGTCGGAAATCCGGATTATCCGGAGAATTAGAAAAAAGTGAAATAAAATAAAACATACTTACAGAAATTCACCATTATGTTAAACTTTTTAAATATTTGCAGACAGTAAAAATGTTTACTTTGTAATAAAAAAAGTTTGTAATTTTCTGATGTGTCAGTTTTTATACCTTTTGCGAGACGTACGATCACGCATCAGCTTGAGAATAAGTAGTTCGTTGGGTGTAGTTTAAATAGGGAATTTAACCCCTTAATGCGCAGTGTTGCCGGGTCGGCAACACCTAAAGTTCCCCCTGTTTAGAGACACAAAAACTCCGTGAATATTTTAAAAACTACTCTAATGGCTACTTTAAATCTTTCTTATGAGTTCTAGATGGCAGCACCACAGAGATCAAACTCTACTGTTTTTAAATAATAGGTAAAATGTTTTACTGTAATACGCGCTTCACAACAATGGTCTTCTCACTGCGCTTATCAATGCTTTACTTACGGGAGGTTACCACTTCGGCAACAGCTGTATAATTAAAATGGCTAGTGCAATCTTTACAAAACAATACCTGTGTACTCCTCTAGGCTTAAATAGATTGCCTATTTTTTTTCTTTAAATTCCAACTTTAAAGAGTAGTGCGCCGGAAAGGCTTAAGGTATTCTTCCGAAAAGGTTTCAGAAAAAGTTTTTTTTTATTCAGAATTTTATTCAGATGAAACAAGTTAATGTTAGGAAATTAGCTAATCGCTTCTCAAACGTGAAAAAAAATTACCAAAGCGATCCGGATTAACGGGGTCCGAATTAGCGGAGTTCTACTGCATTATATTTTTGAACAATTATTAATATTACTGTATTAATTTTTTTAACTAAAAAACTAAAATGTTACTTCTACTTCAAATACACACAAAAAAATTTTTAGTGCTGCCATCTATTAGAATAATATTTTCACTATTTTTTATACTGATGGTGCTGCCATCTATTACTGAATGAGAGACATATTAATTGAATAAAATAAATAGTATTTAAAAGCTAAGAGTTTTCCATGAATAATTTCTATTCCAATATTTTACAAATAAATTCTTTAAAACAAATGCAATTGACAACCATATCTTATCGCAATATCTTGATCATTTTTAAGTTATGCATTTTAATTTTAGGTTAACATTTAAATTTTAATTCTATGTGTAAAGTTAAGTAAAGTATTTATATATAATAATTAACTATTGCCTATTATACAGACAACACCGCCCTCCACAGTAATCTAACATCTACCCACCCATCCTTCCTATAATACATATTTTTTAATTTTTTTTTTTTACATTTTTATTTTTTTTTTGTATTATTTTTATTTTTTTAATAATTTTTTTAACATTTTTTACTCAATGTGTTAATTATTTTTAAGATCATGTAAAAAATTATTACATATTAAAGAATACCGGACTTCTTAACAATAACATCATTTGGTGCTGCATAAATTAGCATTTTAATGTTTGCAATAATTGGTTGAGGAGAACATAAACATTTGATTCTATATAAATGATTAATTATGCAGTTAATATTTTTTTTAACCAAATGCAAAGGATAACCATATATCTTATAGCAATTTCTTGAACATTTTTAAAATTATGCATTTTAAAATTTGGTGAACAAATATTTTTAATTCTATGGGCAAAATTAAGTGATATATTTATATATACAGATTTATGAAGGCAAGAATTATAATGAGTAAAGAGGTTTACTTTGAAAGGAAAATCATTACGTTTATCATAAATATCAAATAGAATTTTATTATCAGAAAGAGTAATATTAAGGTCGTGAAAGTTAATTTTATTATTAAGCATATCATTATAACTGTATTTTAAATTTTTATCGTATATGATTGATAGAGAATAGTTAGATGACTTTTTAGAATATAAGATGATTATATCATCAAGATACCTATATAAAAAACAATTAACAATAGAAATATTACGTTCATAAAAATGTAGGTAGAGTTCAGCACAGAATGATGATACAATCCCACCCTGTGGGAGACCGACTTTTTGTTTAAATATTGTATTATTAAATAATATATATTTATGATAAAGAATAAATTTGGTTAAAGATTTGAAGTAAGATAAAGAGACATGTATGTTAAGCGAATTCCTATATTCTTTGAATAATAAATTAATGATTCTAAACATATCTGTGATATCAATTGTATTGAATAAATCATTAAAGTCAAATGTTTTGATGTACTTAATGTTTTGTAAATTTTTAATATTATGTACAAGATGTAAACTATTTTTTATACTATAGAATTTATTATTAGTTTTAGCAATATCTAGCATTTTTGCAAGTATTGTTAACAATTCTTTACTTGCATTATTGTTATAGGTATTACAACCAATAGTTATAGTACGAAACTTTATAGGAATTTTATGGAATTTTGGAATAACCACAATATAATGATAGTTATAATTATGATTTTTTTATTTTTAGTAATTTATAATATTGAGCTATATGTCTATTTTTAACAATAGTATCAAGATCTGTTTTAATGAAACTTGAACTAGTATTTATTGCTTGAGTTAATAATATAGAGTAATAATGTTTACAACTTAATGCATAGTTGTTAGGTGATTTATCAACATATGTTATAGTAAATTCATTTTATAAGTTTTTTATTTCATTATTTAATTGTTTAATTGTTTAATATTTAAATTAAAGGTATCGATATTCCTATAAAGTTCAATATTTAATTTATCTAAAACATTAAGTTTCCATTCAGTGAAATATGCCAGAGGCTTATTGTAGTCTATCGAAATTTTATAAATAAGATCTAAATCTAAATTAAATTGTTTTAAGATTGATTGGATATTAGACATGAAGGAACACGATATTTAGTACCATTAGCCATTAAATTGCGTAAAGAAACAATATTAATGTCCATATATATATAATTTTAAAAAACATGTTTTTTTTTTCAAATTTTTACTTTAAATATTTGTATTTTTTACGCAAATTAATATTTTTAAAACTACTGAATCAAAATTAAAGCTTATACATTTTTGTTTATAAAAATGAAAAGTAATTAAAATTCTACGAAAAAATATTTAGAATTATAATATTTTAAATTACCTCATATTTTTATAAAAATGTAAATTTAAAATTTAAAAAAATGTGTATGCGAAGTTTCATAATAAGATTTTGTTTAAAAATAATACAGTTAACTATCACAAAAAATTTCAAAATTTTAAGTGAATATGTGTCCCGGACCCCCTTAGAGGGTTTATCTTTGAAATGCAATTTTCGGTCAAAAATCAGATTTCCTATATTTGGTTTAACATTTAAACCTGATTTTTTAGCTTTCTAAATCCTTCTGAATTTTGTTTTTATCTCTCTTAGAACTTGAGTTACAGGCATTATATAATACTAGTCAAACGAAAGTTTTTGAAACTAAAATTAGGATTTCTCTACGGAAGTGATCGTAAATGTTTGCACACACACACACACACACACACACACACACACACACACACACAAAAAAAAAAAAAAAAAAAAAAAAAAAAAAAAAAATCATCAAGAAAAAAAAAAAGAATAACTGTAAATAACTTAGCTGGTGAACTTTATAAATCAGGAGCTTTTTAGGTGCGTTCGTAATTATGTAAATAGCATCTACAGTCGTCGTTCAATCCGTCCGTCCGTCTATTCGCATATAACAACGCAAAAACTACCCAAGCGAATTATTTGAAATTTATAATATATAAATTTTGCATAATTTTGTCGAGTCATTTCAAATTTTATGAAAATCAGATGTATAGCTTTAATACAGGGACGATCAAAAGTATTCCGTTACATTACGGCCAATGGGAAAAATAATTTCACATGCATCTTAATGATGTTACACTGTTTATAACATAATAATATCGATATGCATCTATGAAGTATGTACTGAAAAAACATTCTGTGCAGAGTTCTGTGCATGTTGTGTAAAGATTAATTGTTATTAATTTACAGGACCACACAAATATATTCCATTGCATAATGGTATAGGGGAAAACATTGTTTGAGGCGTGTTCTAATTATACTAAACTATTTCACATTATATGAAATTGATATACGTTGCTGAGGTTCAAGTGAAATACATCTGATAATTCCTATATAATAGAAAGCATTTAATATTTACGGTCACGCACAAAAGATTTCGGCCACTGTATTGTATCCGAAGTAGTATATAATTTAAACTTCGTTATAACACGAGCGCACCTTATTTGCTACGCCTGTCGTGCAATTCTCGACTTGTTTAAATTAGATTTTTCACTTAATAGGTAAAATTCCTTTTTTAATTACATTTTATGCTTTTTCTCAAAATGAGATTTTTGAAATTTTGCTCTATCGCAAAACATTAAAATTTGAAAAAATATAATTGTAACGTTATGAATTTTGCAAAAATACTCTAAATGAGTTTATATAAGTAATATGCCTCTATATATGCCTATTATGATTACAGTTAGTTATTTTTTTCATATTTTAGTTGATACAAGTTATTAACTGTCATATATTTTCTTGTCTTTAAAAACGTTAACTTCGTTATTTTTATTAATAACGTAAGTTACAGTTATGAAATACCTTCGACAACTCAAGCGAGTTTCATTAATCATAACAGAATAAAAATATCTTTACTTAAATTTGAGTTTTGATGTTTTGAAAAAGTGTCATATTATAGCATGCTTTATGCATGTTTTGAGCTTAAAAACCAAAATACATAAAAAATACATATTTTTACATGTTATTCACAATTTTGCTATATCCTTTAATTATAATGCGCATAAGTAGGCAACTTTTCAAATAATAAAGAAAATTCCTTCCTATGGCAGGTAGGCACCTTAAAAGGTTAGTTGCCAAACCTCCCGATTTTTCATTACTTTTCACTTAATTTTTTACAGTACCGAAATATTCCCTTTACATTGTAATAACAGATGACTGCAATAATTAAAAAAAAAAATTGGATGTTTTTACTCTAAATTAGAGGCAGTCCAAAATCGTGAAACTTAGGAACAACGTAGCACACGAATATTTGTCTGCACATTATGTGAGATTTATAATGATTTATAAAGCAGCAGCAACAATATTTATAGAAATTAGATCTTATAATTAAACAGATGTTTAAAGAATTTTATCGGAAATTACTTCCACCATACCTGATGAAAACTGAAGTAAATATTATCATTTTTCAAAAAGAATAAAAAAGTATTTCTTTTAACTCAGTTGTAGTAACTGATCTTAAGAAACTAAAAATTTTTTTATTAATTATAATGACAGCAACAGCAACAACAGCAGCAGCAAAAGGAATGTTTTTTTTTCTTTTATTGTCACCAGCATGAGTAATTCATATACAACAAATCTCCATCGGATAAAAGTTTGTGCAATATTACATATAAGGCTTACATATGAAGAGAATTTTTACAAAAATCTTATTTCTGTTGTTAAGAAAACAAGGGAAACAAAAATTATTGATCGATGAGATAAAATGTTACAGAATAGTAAGATTAGTTTTAAAATAATAATCAAGTATTTGCAAGCAACAACACAATTTTTGTCCCTACGCCTCTTCTGTTTATACCAGGAAAACTTCCTGAATTCTTCTTTATCCTTGGAAGCTCTTGGTACTTTTTTAAAATTTGAATTATCCTTTAGAAAAATAAATAAGTTGAGAATGGCGACAAATAATTGGTTCTTTTGTGTTTATTTTAAATCTCACAATCAAAATGAAAAATTAAATTTAAAAATAAACGGGCCTGGTGTTTAATTCTTTTTGTCGTGCATGACGTCCACTTCTTAATTTGTGTTTCAAAGGGAAGAAGAGAGAAAGATAGGTCTAAAATGCGTTAAACGCTTGAATGCTCACAAAACAACTTGTAATCCCATTTAGATTCAAAATTTCTAGTTGTTTTTTCAAAATTAAATACTTCCGAATAAAAGCAAAACAAACGCTGAGGTAAATCGTAAACCATTTTAATGTGGCCGAGGATATTCTATAGACTCACCTTTTAGTTCCAAGCGTGGACATATTAAACTACAGCTTCTTTACAAAAATATCGTTTGATTCTCCGTTGTTTGATAAGTAAATAAAAGAAAATTAGCTTAGGATGTTGCAGATTTGTTATTCAAACAGCTTCATTTTTCCGTTGTAAAGAAAAAGTTTACCCAAACGTTGCTCCCTCGTCCTTCCTTCTAGCATTGTAAGTCCAGGTTTCTCTCTCTCTCTCTCTCTTTTTTTTTTTTTTTTTTTTTTTTTTTTTTTTTTGGGGGGGGGGGGGGTGTAGAATTAAATGTTTTTCACAGAAAAAAAAAAGTTGAAGTTGATCGTAAGAGTAAACCCCACTCCTTCTATTATTTCAATGTGGTCGAGATTGCTCTGCAGAGTTACTTTAATGCTCAAATCATCTCAGTACTTACTTGCAGCCTCTTTTTTGCAAAAGTATTATCTTATTATTCATTGTTTGAAAAATAAATGAAAGAAAATTAATTTTGGAAGATGTAGATTTTGTTATTCAAACTGCCTCATAGTTTTTTTTTTTTTTTTTTCTAAAGAAGCAGGTATGGAAATGTTCCCCACCTCCTTCATTTTAGCACGGAAAATTGAGATTTCTGATTTTTTTTTTATTTTTATTAAATGGTCATGAATGAAAACAAAACAAACATTGAAGTAGATCATAAGAACAAACTTTACATTTTTTACTATTTCAAACTGCAGCTTCGTTTTTATAAAAAATACCATTTTATTCTCCATTGTTTGATGAGTAAATAAAAGACAATTAGGTAATAAGATGAATAATTTAGTATTCAAACTGCTGAATGGTTATGATGTAAAGGAACCATTCATCGAAACGTTCCCTTTCATTATTATTATAATTATTTAGTGCTGAGAATTCAGATTGTCCTATTTGTTCTTTTCTTTTTACTAAATACTGTTTATTGAAAGCAAAACAAACATTGAAGTAGATCACTAATAAACCCGCATATTTCTGACTATCCCACTGTGGTTGAAGTTGTTTTGCAGAGTTACTTTTTTGTCCGAACTATCCCCATGCCAAACTGCAGTCTCTTCTTTACAAAAATATAATTTCATTCTTCGTTGTGTGATGACTAAAATAAAAAAACTTAATTTAGGACGATGTAAATTTTGTTATTAAAATTGCTTCATCTTTCCGTTGTAAAAAAAAAAACCTGTTTCTTCGAAATGTCATTTTTCGTTATTATTATTATTGAGTGCTGGGAATTCAAATTTTCCTATTTGTTTTTTATTTTTTTATTATTAAATGCTTTTCAATGAAAGTCAAACAAAGATTAAAGTAGATCACAAGTAAACCCATACATTTCTCACTATCCCAGTGTGGTCGAGGATGTTTTGCAGACTTACTTTTTTCCCTAGGCAAAACTGCTGTCTCTTTTTTACAAAAATATAATTTCATTCTTCGTTGTAGAATGAGTAAATAAAAGAAACTTAACTTAAGAGGATGTAAATTTTGTTAGTCAAACTCTTTCATCTGTCCGGTCTAAAGAAACCGTTCATCAAAATGTAGCTTTTCATTATTATTATTATTTAGTGTTAAAAATTCTGTTTGTCCTATTTGTTTTTCATTTTATTTTCAAATTAAAATACTTTTCAATGAAAGCAAAACAAACATTGAAGTAGATCGCAAGTAAACCCGTACATTTTTCACCAACACAATGTGGCCGAGGATTTTCTACCCACTAGTTTCTTTTTCGCCCGAACCAGTTTTACGGCTTCGTCAGATCCGAGGCCGTGTGTTTGAGAGAAAAAGATTTCACTATTTCACTTCTCTATCTCTCTCTCATTTGGAAGGGGTGTGCGGTGTGCGAGGATGAGTAGCGAATCTTGCAATTCTCCAATTCAGGTGTGAATGTTCATTCTCCAGGAAGTAGTTTAAAAAGTGTGCTGCGGTGTTAGTTCACATGCGAAAATTTGGATTTATGTTCTGTGCATCTCGAAAAAAATTAATTTCTAGAATTTTTTCGCTGTTGGATTACTGATATGCTTAGTCTTTCTACTGATATGCTGCCATATATCTTTAAAAATTTCTAATTTGCTGTTTGCCATGTGTATCAAGAAAAATTCTTCATATTAACATGAACCATACATTATGTTGTAGACCATGAACACGGATAACAGTAATACAAGATTATATTATGGATATTTATTTTTTATTCTCTATAAGGCAAAATAAGTCTAAAAATTAGAAAAAAGAATAATTATAATAGTCAAAATATTTTTTTTCTAGTTTACATTTACTATTTTAAAGAAAATTATATTATTCACGAACCAAATTGTTTAAAATGAAAGTTACAAAACTTTTGAGGTTTTGAAGCAAAATTGAACAATGGCCAATTTAAAAAAAATCCACAAACCTGTGCATATTTCTTCAATTCATTGCTTTGTTTTTTGTGGTAAAATACGAAAGCAGACTTTTACAATTATCGAGCCAAGTACTACTCCAAGTTAACTGCTTGTTTTTCATTATATATTTCAAGATTTTTCGTGAATGGTTAGATAAGTATTGGATTTAATCGCTTCTGCTACAAGCAAAATGGATTAAATTTAAATGTGTGCCGGCAAAAGAAACTTTACACCTCATTCTGAATGATGGAATATTAGTTTTCTGAAGTGGATAGACATTGGACAGATCAGTAAGTACTCATAGTTTTCCCTTTATCTTTCCTGAAAATATTTTACATAACCATCTTCCCCTTGATATATATATATCTGCATAAGAAAACCTATCACATCACAAATCAAACACGCAATTGTTAAATGTTTTTGTAATTCTATAAATACGTAGTATATGTAATTGACGTCTGGTATGTCCGTCTCTCCGCATATAACAGCACAAGAACTCTCCATTCGAGTGGTTTGAAATTTAATGTATATAATCGTTTCAAAATTTTCTCGAGTTATTTCAAAGTTTATGAAAATCAAATCAAAGCTTAAAAAGATATTAATAAAAGTTTTCTTCATTCCATTAAATCCTATCATACGTAAATAATTCAATGATCTACCATGATATGTAATGATGTTGGGTTGCCATGTTGTTTACATCCGATTTCAGATGGACTTCTATTATTTCCATGTTACTACATTTAATCTGTATGATCGTAATAAATTTTGTATTCATCCATTTAATTTATGTAATCGTAATAAATTTTGTATTTATACATTTTTGCAAAAGAGTGCAACAGCTATTGCACCGATATCTGAATAGTTATAAAACTAGTTATAGCATGAATGCAAATCATTTGCCGTGTTTGATGTAAAATTCCGACTTGCATTTTTCTTATGTGTTTTCTACATCTTTAACATTTTGTAAAATTAAGTAGATAGTATGTTAGGAATTTACTTTTATTTCCTTCAAAACTTGTGAAATAAACGTAATAATAATTTTTTTTAAATCATTTTTATAAGCATCTCGAAATTAATTTTTTTCAATTATAACAATTGTTTTTTGGAATTACCAATTTGTGCTTAATACGTCCAACTCGTTATTTTTCTATTTTCTTAATGAATGAAATTATAATTTTCTTAATGAATGAATTTAGTAATGAAAATCAATTTTCATCCAATAACTTTTTTTCGCCACTTTTATTGCACCTTTTTCAAGACTACCCAATAACTTTATTTTGCCTCTTCTTTTGTACACTTTCTTTTTAAGGCGGAATTCTATTACAGAGAGGTTCTGTTTTAAAAAAATTAATTATATGTACAGCGATATCAGTAAAAAGTATCAGCAGACGTCAAATTCAAAGCTGCTGTCATGTAAATACGTGTGATCATACATAATCATATCCTACATAAAGTAAAATAATTTTTATTTTCAAAATAACTTGGAATCTACGAAGTTGCGTTAAAGACGTTTAATCTCATACAAGTTGTTCGATATGATATCGGGCATATATGTTGTACATATCACTAAATACTAGATCTTAGGTAATTAGGCAGGTATAAATTATATATATAGGTAATATTTTTTATCTCAATAACGTGTCAAGCTTTGTTACAGTGTTATGAATGCGTAGAAAAGTGATTCATAGTTTGTGATGGGTGCATAATTTTTAGTTCTTGTTTTAAGATCGAAACGATCATAGTTTTATTTTCTATTTTATGGCAATCTAACACTATCTTTATTTAAGGCCAATTTTTCTAGGTTCTTTTTTGATTTACTCAATATTTGCATTACAAGAAGTATCTCAATAAAAATATGTTTGTTTTTGTTGATTACGTATTGTTATCAAATGTGTTCAAGTATTTCTTATTAAACTGTGTGGTACTTTAGGCGCGGGTACTAAAATAAAATGCCTTGGTTTATAGTATTTTTTCTTCTTAGTGTCTTCTATTTTTTATTAATATACATATTTCAAATTAAGTTATATATTTCAGAGGAAATGATTGAAAGATTTGTGTTTTAAATGAAATTAATAATGGTGATGGAAACGGATGATGATGATGATAGAAACCGTACTTGCTGGTTTATCACTTTCTAATGGCTAACATAAAAGTATTAATTATTTTTTATATTGAAGAAAGATTTAAATGAAATGAGTAATTTTTTTTTTCAATACAGGGAGTACCTCACTGAATTTAATAAATGGTGACAAATAACTTATCTGACGAGCTTCGTCCCTTTGAAAGGCTTCCGATATGAATGATGATAAGAGCATTAAAATGACATAAACATAGAGAAGTTGTGAATGGCTACCGATTGATGCAACAGTGTTACTTAATTTAGCGAAATGTTAAACATATCATTTGCATATTCTACAGTTATTATTTCCATATTAGAAAATGTTTATTATTATCATTCCCATCATCTGGTACTACACTAACGTAGCGCTAGAAATAAATTCCCATACTTAATAATCAGGTTACCACTATTTTTAAGCAAAAAATTTTGCCTTAGTTGATAATAGAAACTTTGGTTTTAAATAATAGGAACAGTATCTCTCAGAATTTGTGGTGATACAGCAAATCCTATCTTACACTTTAGGCAGTTAATGGGTTAACACATTCGGAGCACTGATGAAACGATGCATGATGATTCGCGACTCCAATGAAAGTTTAGAAAAATTGCATGAACTAAAAATGTACTAATTCGAGACTCCTCTTCGATCGAAACCATGAAACCAGATACTTCTTGTTCGGTTCAGTCGTAAAGAAGGCTAGGAATTAGGCCTACCATAATAACGATAAAATCGCAAATCATTAATTTTTAATAGTAATGTTAACCTTACTTAATTCATAATTTTGGCACATACATGAGACAAGTATTGTAATCCCATCTGGAGATACTAGTGCTGAAATTCTATTTAAAAAATTGAACTATGACCACTCGGGCGAATTGACTATTACTATTATTCGTACGATTTTCTTCATTTGCTCGATTAATCTTCATCTTTTGTGCATTATTTATTTCTTCGAAGTATGAAATTATTTTATCTAAATACATTATACATGCATATAGATTTATGTAATGTTAAAAAAAAGTAAAAAAGAAATGGCTGTTTTGAAAACATTGGACTTCATCCTAAATAATAGAAATGGTTAAAAACGATGATACAATTTATGAATAAATTATGAATAAAACTTTATATTTAAGTAAATTGAGTAAGATAATGATTAATTCAAGGCGAATTCAATAAAATTAATAATGATAGATGTTACTAAAGAATGGGAAATTAATGAATATGCCGGTAATTTAGCATAATAAAAGGTAATATCGCGAAAGGAAAGTTAATAATATATATATATATATATATATATATATATATATATATATATTTTTCCGTTCTGGTGTGCACTTTTATTTTATGTTTCATTATTTTTTTTCCTGAGATGGCTAGACAAAAAAATAAATTTGTCTTGTATTTGTAGTCATAGCTCGTCGAGTAATTTAAACTCTTGTGCATCCTTTCTGTGTTTTGAATTTAAAATTAGGATGTAACAAGCACGGCCGGATTCACGCATAAACCAGAAAAGTCAGTGTGGCATAGAGATTCTAAAATGATGCAAGCCAAATAGTCGTTTTCAGATAAATTTAACACTTTTTATTATGTATAGTCAATAAAATATTTATGAAAATGATTGCTTGACACTAAAACTGCAGTGAGCCGTCATTTTGACGGCTGTCTGTATATGTTTCGGGATGGAATATGTTTCGGTTCAATCCAGAAATTCAATAATGAAATAAGTATAAAAGATAAAACAAAGGAAAATAAAGCGTTAAATAATAATGTTAAACTGTTTCAAATCAAAATTCTGGTGTGAAATAACTTTATAAAAATTGACTCAAATTTCCGGTAGTTCTAGAGTTAAAGCGTTCTAGTGTTAATGTCCTTATTACCAAACAAACATTTTAAAGGATTATACCTTACCTGCAAAGCCTTAAAAAAAGTTCATTTTTTGAGGCTTGTTTTCAGGAAAATGAAACAAGACATTTTTAAAAACTTCTCTTGTATTTATTGATTGCAATCTAAAGAAAAGAAACTGATTGCTCTAATGACGAAATAAAGCTGTGTAGTAGTGTTGGATTCGTGCTGGTAGCCGTTCACGGTGATCACATTAAAACGGCTACTTTACTTACGCAAAAACAACTTCTTGCTAATGTTGCTACTGTGGAATAATTTTTTTAAGGTATCTCGTTTGCATTTAACTATTTTTAAATGATCCTTCTTTGTTGTCTAGCTGAGATCTATTGCTGTAAAGGCCGTTTTTTACTGTTAAAACTGTTGTTAGCTTTCGTTTTTTCAAAACTAAAAACTAAAACAAAATCACTTCACCTTTTTCATTTACGTATAAAAAACATTTCATATTTATTTACTTAGAACAGGTGTCACAAATAAACAATTAAAAAGTTGACATGTTTCGGTTCATTCATAAGAACCGTATTCATAACACATAAAATCAGTAGAAAACAGTGTTTTCTACTGATTTTATGTGTTATGAATACGGTTCTTATGAATGAACCGAAACATGTCAACTTTTTAATTTTTTATTTGTGACACCTGTTCTAAGTAAATAAATATGAAATGTTTTTTATACGTAAATGAAAAAGGTGAAGGGATTTTGTTTTAGTTTTTTGTTTTCTACCGTTTTTTACTTTTTTGAAAGTTTGTTTACTGAAAAACTTTTACTTTCGGAACTGGTTTCGAAAGAGAAAATAATCTCATTACAAATACCTGCAAAGAAAATCGAAACAGAAAAAAGTGGCATTTTTAGCGATCGATCTCAGCTGGATAATAAAAAAAAGGAATAATTTTAAAATATTGAAATGCAAACAAAATATTAAAAAAAAAATTCTTCCATAGGATTAACATGTAAAAAACAATAAATCTTTTGTTAAAAAAAAATAGCGATTAATTTTAGCTATTTTACAAAAATCGAAAATAAAATAAATAAATAAATAAAAATACTGAAATCTAAACGAGATATGTATTAAAAAATTTCTTCCATAGGATTAACATGTAAAAAACAAAATCTTTTTGTAAGAAACATAGCGATCAGTCTGAGCTATTCTACAATAAATAAATATATAAATAAATAACTAAATAACTAAATACAAAATAACTAAAAAATAAAAATATTGAAATGTAAACGAGATATTTTTTTTAATTTCCTCCATAGGATAAACATTATAGCAAGCGGCTGTTTTCGCGTGAGTGATGTAGCCTCTTAGCTCTGTCAAAATTAATCTGCACGTATAAGAAAAACATGATTTTTTTATTCCAAAAACTGGAAACTAAAGAGAAACCAGGCAGTAAAGAAAACAAAATGATTTTGAACAAAATATTTTCTGCTCAGATTTTGGGTACTGATTTTCATTTATTATCTTTTAAAACCCATATAATTTCTATGTTCTTAGTATGAAGTATTTTTCGTATTTTTTTTAATAAATAAAGAAGTTTCTTAATTTTATTTATATATTTTCGATATAAAATTCCGTTTCATCTAAGTAAAAAACATAGTTCTTATACTTACATTATCTGTTATGCTTTCCTATTTTTTATTTTAATTCTTAGAAAGGTGTCTAAAAACTATTCTCGTCGGAAAAAATAAGAATAATTCAAAAGATTAAATAGTATAGCAAAATGTGCTAAATATTACTGTCACACAATTTTGTACATAATTTGAATTTAATTTAAAAAATCTTAATTGTTTGAGTTATCTAACATAATTAAAATATAAGGATTTTATTATTGTATATTAGAGAATTGAAGATGAATTTTTATTTATAAACTTTTTAGTTGCGATTCTATGTAAAACATATCATTCACGTCACACGATAGTTTCTTTTCATTCATCTTAAATGCAGGGGGACACTAATTTGAACATCGAAGAATTGGTCATCATTTAAGATAAAAAATTTTGTGATTTCAATATAAGAACGTAAACGGTCATTATCCTGAATTTATGAGAATCTACATAAATGGCATGCATTGTAATAAGAAAACAAATTATGTTCTACTACGGAAATTTTTAGTTTAACATTAGTAATTCAACATCTATTTTATAATAATTAAAGTTGCATAAAAAATGTATGGATAACTTATTAATGAGATTTTTCTTTAAGTGTACGTTCGACAGGAATGTCTTAAATGTTGAAATGTGTTAGCTCAAAATGTTCAAAATTATAAGTGTCGATACATTTTAAAATTTACCTAATTTTTTAATTTAATTTTTCAAATTTTGCTCGGGGAATCGAACAATTTCTTGATAGAATCATTTAACTTTATTGAATCCGTTATTATTATGTCAAAACTTTACCTTAAAATTCTCAAATTAGAAACAATTGTTCGAAGGGTACAAAGTCCCCTTAAGGAAGTAATTTTTTACTGTTATGTTACTGAACTGTTTTGAACAGTTAAAACGGAAGAAGTATTTTCGCTATTAGCTCTCATTCGAAGAGCATCTTTCGTGAAGCTTGATCTCTAACAATAGATATGTGTGTAAATGCAAGCCAGTGATGTATGAAAATTCCATGTTAGAAAAAGAAACAGAACAAGTTTCCTATTAACATTGAACTCTTACTGATATTTATATCATCGAGGAAAACTTATATGATCTCATAAATCAAAGTTAGAAGCTGTAACGTGATGTGCCGCACAAGTTATGCAAGAATGCAAGTTCAAAATGGTAGTAAAAGTTACAATCACATATTAAAGGTTTAGCAAATGTTTTGCAAATGTATGGATATTTATTATCCGAAAGAAGATGGCATAAAAGTTTAAATAATCGTTTTTAAATGATCATAATAAAGTATATAACATAATTTATGAGGATTAGATAGATTATATTTTCATTGAAGTTAGCGGTATCGTTTGAAAATCTTATGTCAAAGTAAAATCGGGAAAGTGTTACCTATTTCTAACATATTTACCCTACAGAAATAGGTTATGGTTATGATTATAAGATTATAGTTATCGATAATTTAGTTCATCAATATGCCCTCTCAGCAGAAATATTGATACAGTAGTGGGTTAAGTTATACAGTGACGTAAGCAGTATTACTGCTGTTTACGATTACAATGTTACAATGTTAGTTACGATGTTTATAGTTTGAAATTGCATGGCTGCGTATGACAGCCAATATGCATGGTCAATATTAATAAATAAATATTTTTCAGTATTAGTGAAATGTTGGAATGTTTTTAGAAAATTACCAATGAAAATTTTTATTGATATTTGAATAGGTTTAGAAGAAATTTCAAGACTGTGCCATGATTAGTGCTTGATATTTACCTGTAAATATCTCTATTTATTATGTAAATATATCTATTTATTATACAAATATTTCCACAGTATTGTTACATTTTCATAGCTAACAACTTTGTGATATAACTTCGAACCAATTAAACAATTCCAAAAAGTTTTTTTTTTTTTTTTTTTTTTTTTTTTTTTAAATAAATGTGTGTTGTTTCTATAAGGTATTTAACTGATTTCATTTATTAAGTAAAATTTTTGGTCAAAAATACGCTTATTTGACTTTAAAAAAAACAAAAGAAGAATGTTTAAAATTATGCATATGTGCAGAAAAATATTTTCATATAAATATTTCCATGTGACGTCAATAAATAAATAACTAATTGAGATATTTGTATAATAATGAATTTAATACAGGCGAACACCGAGAAACCACATCAATTTTAGTTATACCAAAGATCCTGCTTTAGACAGGTCCAGGACATTGAAGGATAAAAACGTAAGGAAATGGATAAAATTTTCATTAAATAATACAAAAATATCTGAATCACTCTTACAGGTTTTAAGTTCTCATTCCTAAATCGTGTATTAAAGCGGAATGAGCGTAAATTAGTAATGAACTTTTCATTTAAATTTTCATATTTTTTCAATTTTTAGAGAACGCTCTTGGTACCCATAATTAAATACACAATTGCTTTGTTTGTCAGTGACTATATATTGTTTAAAACGCTACCATTACCTAATACACATATAAATGAGCAGAATGTGATTAAAACAAAAGTGACATAAATAAAAATAAAAATTGAAATATTTTCCGAAAATTAGAAAGAAAATCTGATTTGAGTTAGTATCAAAAGATCCTAGAAATGATGCCTCCGGAGGCATTATATACTTCATTTTTTATTTTTATTTATATTTTTCTGTCACACTATAATTTAAACAAAATCAAAGCTTCATAATTAAAATCCAATTTTTGAATTTTCCAGCTTCAAATAAACATAAAAATTATTAAAATACTATTAATAAAATATGATAAATTGGATGAAAAAGAATGACTGTTTCAAATTATTTAAAAATAAATGCTTTTACAAAATTGTTTAAAAACAAACAATCATTGTGTGGTCACTTTCAATGTCAGTTGTAGATGTAATCCATTACAATAACAATTAAAAAAATCTTTCTTATATTCATGTTTGTAATATCAACGATTACATCTTCAAAGTTTAATTTTAGAACTATTTTAATTTTAGTAGACAGTACTATGATTAAGACAGAATTAATTAGAAGGCTATTCCATGTTATGTGTGTGACAACTTTTCTACATATCGAATACAGCAATATATTGGTGTATTCAATCTTATGTCTTTATTGACAGAAAGTAAATGAAAAACACACATTTATTTCACTAAGTTTTTTTTTTTTTATTAATACGATTTACCATTACATTTATTATTTATTACTGGCTGTTATCAGTTTAGTTACACCTTATATAGTTACTATTTACTAGCTATATTGTTTAATAGCATGAATTAGCCTACATTATTCCCAATTTAAAAGAAATGGCTCATCTAGTGTTTGTCGAGAATTAAATAAAAATCATGCACTCGTGACATGATAATTTATTTTTATATTTTAACAGAATAATAAGGTTACTGTAAGGTATGACTCGTGTTATAACCAGAATATACGTCAGTACATATTACCATTACCATTATCTTCTTACGCGTGAAGATTTCTCTATGTTATTCCATTGTGAAATTTAGTAATTTTTGAAATTCAATATTTGAAAGACGGCATGACCATTAGATTTAAAATTTACATCAAGAATAATATAATTTTTTACCTGTCTAACGCAGTTTGTCTAACAATTTTCTAACAAATATTTTTCGAACTATTAATTTTTTCAATAACTACAAATGTTTCATATTCAGAGATTAATCTGGGACAACAATTAGCGAAAAAGCCAGTAGTTAGCAATACGTAGCTTTTTATTAAAGAAGATAGAGATTTTTGGTATTTAGTTTATATTTTAACAACTTATAATTTAAGAGATATAGGTACCTGTGTAAGTGTCCGCGCAGGAAATGTTTTCCGTTTACCATGGAATGACCCTGAAAACTGGCAATTTACTTAGGTATAGTGTTTAAAATGTGGAAATTTTTAAACCTGTTAAATGACCATTCCATATTACGGGTGGGACAGCTTTTCTACAATATTACTGCTGCATACAATGCTGTTGTATCCCGAAATTAACGCAACCATGAGAATATGGGAATTTAGAAGGTTTTTTTAAAGCATAATTCATATTTTAAAAAATTATAAGTGAATAAACATACTATAAAAAGATAAGGGCGATTTTATAGAGATTCTACTGGAAATTGAGATGCAAGTAGAATTCATTGTTTTTAATAGAAAAAATTCCGTAAATCCCAGAAAATTTTCTGTTTTTTCCCGGAAAAAAAATTTGGAATTTTCGCGAATTTTCCGTTAAAAACAGTGAACTGTACTGGTTCCCGATTGCGAATGCAATCTTTGTAAAATCGTTATTACTATTATTATTATTATTATTATTATTTTTACAGCGTACATCTAAACATGATCTACAGTGTAGATCTAAGTATAACAATTACATGCATTGCAGTATAGTTGTCTAAGTGTCACGTGCAGGGTATTTTGTCTGTTTTTTGGTAACGGTCCAAGTGGGATATGAAGTATTTCTAAAATGTGGACATTTTTCAAATAAGGCATTGTAAGAAACAAACTAAAAGTGCAATTTTTACTAAATTCGAGGACCCAAAGCAATTGTGTATTTAAAAATCGGGGCTAGGATTGTTTGAATGTGCGCACATGCTTCTCTTCTGATAAATACGTGACATACAAATACAGAAACGTAGAAAAGCACATCCAGCCAGAATACATTTAGCATACTCTTAATTCCTAAAAGAAACCCCAATAATTATTCACTGCAAAATGAAAAGAAAAAGAAAAGAAACCGAAGCAGTAGCACGTGGAGTGTTGCTGAAACTGTTGCTTCGGAAAATGTTATCATTCTGGGGAATAAATTATTTCATAAGAAAAAGGTATTAAATCTTGAAAATCCGGTCACTTTTTATCACTTAGATATACTGCCGAAAAAACTTTTATACGGCTAATGTTATAATTCCCGGAAATTTTATTCCCCTTCAGCCAGGGAATCATATGGTTTCAGAGGGAGGGGAAATTAAGAAAAAGTATTGATTAAAAGCCTCGCAGTGACAAAACCTGACAAATTAACCTTCGTTCAATTCGGGAAAGCATTCAATGTGGAGTTTCGAAGAAGCAAAAATGATTATTTTCTCCTTTCTATTATTAATGTAATAGACGAAGAATACCTTCCATTGTTATTATGAAATGACACAGCTTTTAAATATGTAAATAAACACAAATTACCCTTGCTGCAAACTCGGAGTCCAGGTAGATGATGATGTTTATAAGGATTTAAACTCTTTGTTTATTAAAATTTCCCATGACAGCGGAAAATGCAAAGTAAAAAATGCATTTTTTGACTTCCATATTTTAGTTAAAAATCGAAGATACTCACTTTTCTAAAGGAAAAAATAAATAAAGCTGCAGCTGCTGTTACTGCCATAATTGAAGCTACTGTGAACCTTTTCACTTTCTTGGTTTATTCTATAAAAAAAAATATCGTTATTAAAAATATGAAACGTAATTTTATTGAGAAATATACGATGATTACGTTGAAGCAGATAGTTTTTAAATTGAAGAATTATTTTAAGTGTTATTTAATAATGTAATAATTCAGTATAGTTACATAATTTTTATACGATCAAAAACTATACATAGCAATCTAAGCATCTTTTTGTAGGCAAATTATTGACAAGATTATGGTGGGCAGTTTTCAATCATTTTTTTTTATTTGTCCAATTTTATGTTTTTTTTTTAATTTTTTAATCAAAATTGCATTATTTGAATAGAGATTTATTTCATATTTCGAAAAATTAATTTTTTACCTATTATTGCCTGGTTAAAAAAGTGCAAATAATAAAATTTCCAAACATATTCCTATTAAAAAATATATTTACACGTAGTACTTTTTTTAAAAAAATAAGAAAACTTTAAAATTATTAAATTATTACGAGATGAAAAAATTACCAGGTTTTCTGCGTATAAATCGGTATATAAACAAAAGATAAAGGATAATTATATTAAAAAATCTGTTTATAATATATATATACTGTGCTTTTCTGCAGCTTGTTCCTCTTACTTAACATTTCTTATGTCGAAAATACATTTTTCTCTGGAGAATCGATATAAATTTGAGAATTTCCGGGCTGCCGTCTTTTTCCTTTGTTAGTTCTACTAGCACTAGATGTTGGGTAAGTTCATACGTCTTCTGTTTGCAAAAATACTATAAAATGTTCCAATATAAAGAAATTAGAGCTATTTCACTTCAATAAAAACTAATAATAGAAATTTTCGGCAAAAAAATGGTTGGATTAAGGAGTGTATGGTAAAAGAAAACCAATATAAGATAATGAAAAAATGAACTAGAAAAGGATTTAGGTTTATCAATGTGCCCCGACATAGACTGTATCAATGTGCCCCATACTGCTATTTTGGATAAAATGAGCCTCAAATCCAACACTTCATAATTTATCTAACAATAAAGAATGAGGAACTGATAAAGATTAGCTTTACTTGCCTTTTTGGTCGAAAATACTAGAACATTTTTATAATACCATTTCAATTGTACAACTCAAATTTACTTTTGACCTACAAAAACAATAAATCACCCGACCCATTTCATCAAACTGCTGAATCATTCCAAGACTTTCTGTATGTAGTTGAGTACACCAGCATCACCTTTTGGAGCTGTTCTGAAACTTCCTGTAATGACCCTGTGAGCAGTAGAGGAGGGGAGGGGTGGATCAATGTGCCCCAGTTCCCCCTACACTATATACCATCTTTATAGCCTCTGAAGAATCATTCTTATTTTAATATACCTTGTAACAACTATCATGTGAAACATAAAATGAATAATTTTTTTGTATTATTGATATTGATCACTCGTTCAAATCTTTCCCCATATTTTTATTAAATTATGCTGTGTAAGTTAAATAACGATATATTAATTTTTCTTATAAGTTTTACATTTGGCTTGTTTTTAGAAAAATTCATCGAAGAAAAACATGTTAAAAATTCTTGTTTGATTTCATATTTTAATTATCAGATAATCTCAAATTCAATTATAAAATAAACTTGTGCAGAAACAGATTAAAATTTGCGTAAATCACATGAAAATTCTGCATAAAGATTCATTTTGATATTCTTTCAAGGTTTATCTTAATAACAATAATAAATCTCAAACAATAGTGAGAATTCCGATGAATAACAAAGCAGGTACGGCGTTCAGCTAATGCAGTTTGTATGGAACAAACGTCGTCGTAAGTATTGCATTCAAAAATATTTAATGGTTGAAACAACAATCAAGAATTATGATTGTAACTACTGAAAAAATCAAAATGTTTTGAAAATGAGTATAAGTAGAGAAAATATCGAAGAAAGAAATTTAACATGATATTGTTTAATAGTTCAAATGTTAGCCAATATCAAACTGATTTTCAAGTCACATAGAATGTAAAATGGCTTTTCTTATGAGATGTTTATCATCAGCCTTATTCTTCTAATTCATCTTGAAAGAAAAATTAATCCTCGGAGATAGTAAAGATGATAGGGAAGCAACAAGAATTTTCGTAATTGTGTGAGGAAAGCACACAGATCCATATCACCATCGTTGAAAAGTATTAATAACCCGTTAATCAGAGATGCCCAAAAAATCAATCAACCAGAAAGGAAAAATCTATTATGATCCGCAAGACTATCAGCGTAGCAGTTCGAAACCTTTTAATAATTTCCAGCAAAGTTGAAAAGTTCTTTTTTATTTCGGTTCGTCTGGCCGTCTGTCCACACACTAACTCTCGTAAATAATGCTAGGATTGCCCTGAAAAATTTCGAAGTTATTTATGTTTTCCCTAGTACGATTTTACTTCAAATGAAGTTTCTAGTACGTTTAGTTTATTTACAGGGACAGTCAAAAAAAATTCCGTGACATTACGGCTTATAAAATCATTTCAAATGAATTTTAAAGTTGTTACAACATTTCAAACGCAACAAATTCTTATGCATTTACGAAATACATTGAAATATACATTTTTTAAAATATGTGGTAAAAACAATAATTATTATTTTTTACATGAAAATTCATTTACAAAAGAATATCATTAGATAATAGTATAGAGTGGAATTGTTTACAGTGTATTTTAATTATATTTAAATATATCATGTATACTGAAACTGATCTACGTCGCTGAAAGTTAATATAAGTTATTATATGTATAATACAAAGTACATAGTATTTACAGGGACACACAAAATATTTCAAATAGTATATTCTATCCGAAGTACATTATTTTATATTAGCGATAATGGCAAGAAATGCGTGTTTAACTATGATATGTGCTTTAAGGTTTCATTATATTTATGCATATTATACGATGTGTATAAATGCTACAAGTGGTATACGGGACTATACAAAAGAGTTCGTACAGGTAAAATGAACGTATTAAAAGTGGTTTTCAAATGAGTTATACATTTTTATGCTGAATTGCATTTAGTTTACTTAGAAATGTTTGTAAAAAATATAGATACGGGGGAAAATGATATACGGGGCCACGCAAAGAATTGGATGCATAGCCATATTTTCGATGTTAATTTCTCGAAATACGATTTCAGTGGTTTTTTAGAGTATTTTAGTTGAAATTAAATTATAGCTAAATACGAGCGTGTAATAAAGGTACTAGGTAAATTACAGAACTAAAGAAAAGCATTCAAGTATTTTAGATCAATTCTTGTATATTGCTAAAACAGAACTTTCCCCCTGTTATGCGCTTTCTTGCTAAACGAAATTTTCCCATTATATACTATGTGAATTAACATACAGATCAAATACAGGGCTTTTCAAAAGTATTGGAATAAATATTTTGTTGTGAAGAGTAACACATTATTTCTTTAACTCATTAAAGCCGATTGGCAAGAAAACTTGCCATGTAAAGCGAACCAAACTTTTAAATTTCAACACCGGTATTTAATATGAAAATTTTCACTTTATACATAGGTGCCAACCTGACATCGATTATCCGTAACACAAATTAATTTGACCCTGGTTTAATGAGTTTCGAACCAGAATTTTTTCAAAGAAATTAAATTAAGTATATTCCATAGCAACAAACCTGAAATTAAATAAATAAGGATTCACGAAATATATTTTTTGGTTTGAAATGAAGTTAACTTGGATCAAACTAATCCTGGTATTACGTAAGATTAGTTGAAAGTTAGCAGCTATGCTTTATCTAATCTCAAACTTTGAGCGATTAAATAACTCAAAATTACAATATGGGAAAAACTGGTGTCGAAGTATTTAAAAAACTGTAAAAGAGACTCGTCCTTAATGGGTTAAATAACGAAGTTTTGTTAAAAATTTCAGGAAGTGTTGAAAAGTGTCTCATAATCTATGCTTAACGCATGATTTTTCTTATTTGTTTTCCGTTGTTATGAGCCGGAGTATCGGCCACTTAATCAATTCCGTTATCTTAACATTAATTAGGTTGATAAAATTTTAAAACGGAACTTTTTTAAATTTTCATAAATTATTATTATTATTATTATTTTATTTATTGCCCCACCAGTGGCCGAGAGGTTCGGACCTCTCAACTGGTAGACGGCAGGTGCTGGGTTCGAACCCAATCGCGGCTGTCGGCCTAACCGTTCGGAGTTTTCGTGGTTTTCTTCGAACCTTGCGTAAATACGGGTTAGGTTCCCTTAGAAAGACCCCACGAAGGGCACTCCCCCCTGGTCCTATATCCCTAGCGTAGATAATCGGACGACAAAAATCAACCAACCAACTTATTTTATTTATTTATTTATTTATTGCAGAAAAAAAACTTTATAGTAGTAATGTTGTTCCTACATATTTACTTTGGAATATATATAATTTTCAGATGAAGAATAAAAGTTCAATAAGGTGCATATATATTTATTTCTTGTAAGGTTGGAAAATTATGTATTAATTAAAATTTAAAAATATATATTAAGCGACGATATCTGTGAACCTACAAGTTCTCTTTCTCATTGGTTCTTAAGACTTATAACATACGTTGTTTACCCTGCTAACCCATGCCATTTGCACATCATTTCGTTAAAATTTTAATATGAAAATATTGATTTTTTTCCTTTCAAATTACGTTGTTACATTTAATTTTTGAAGAGGCAATCATAAATATAAGTTATGAAACTAATGCATCATCAGCATATCTACTGCTGTTTTCTATTGTAGTATAGTTTAATTTTTAAATACTTACAAGAAATTATGCCGGAAGAATCTGTTTACGATTTGAAAGATATATATCATCTCGCAAAACTTTAGTGAATATCAAATAACAAATAAAGTAAAATAAATCTTCAAAAATGTTCCTTTCCTCATTATAAAACGTTCTAACAGGAAGAGAAATTATTTCTTTATTTCACTGCGTAGAGCTGGGAAACAATGAAAACATTTTTTGATCTTATAGCAGTTGTTGTCACTCTCGCTTATTAAATCCCAAAAATAACTTTCACGCGAAAAATCTCATCGTATAAAAAGAGAAAAAAAAGAAAAGCTAGAGAAACTGATCAGAGTGGAGTTATTAGAGATAAAAATAGACCGTTTTGTCAATGCAATTGTTATGCATTGTCCATAATACTTATCCAGCGGGATCTGTGTGTCGTCAGAATGCCTACAAAGAAACAGATTCCACACGCAATTTTTTTTGCTCAAACGCAGACGATATCTAACTTTAGAAAATTTGGGCTTTCTTTGGTTCGAAACGCTTTGGTCACGAAGTTGTATGATATTGTTTCGCTTTCTCTTTAGCGTGAGAATCCTTCGTGAGTGCAAAAAAATAAACGAAGCATTTCATGTACATGTCTTGTTACAAGATGCAACGTTACTTTAACGGATCATGTAGGAAAGGAAAAGAGAAAAAAATCTATTTAAATGACATGAAAGGGACAATGATCCTCTTGTGGGTGGATCTATTTAAAATGACAAAAGACAAGATACTCTTTTTTTCAGATTTTCTTTTTAGAGACAAACTATGTCTTAGTGTATGTTTCATCTAAATGCTAAAATAAAGAAATACATTCTATTTCGGTTAAAAAAAAAAAAAAAAAAAAAAAAAAAAAATGTTTATTGCTATTAATTTTTATTCTCGCCTTTTCTCATTTTGCACTGTGGAAGAACTTCTTACGCCTTTTATGAAGCCTTGAAGAATGATGAATATGTTAAATTCCTTCTGTTTACATATAAGTTTCTTTGCTTTATTCTTTACTTCTCAAGTATTCATCTTGACTCCAAGCATTTAAGGGAAGACAAGACTGGGTGCAATTCCATGGGAAATATGCGAGCCTTAAGACCCGTTCCTTGGAAACTACTCGACTGATTTTGATGAAATTTGAAAATTTCTTATTCTTTGGGTTATATTAAAGACTTGACACATTGCCTTTTTTTACTACGGCTAATTTTTTTTTTTTTTTTTTTTTTTTTTTTAGAGAGAAATGACATGTTTTTAGATTTTTTTTCTGCAACTAATAAATTATTTATTTTTATTTATTTATTTATTTATTTTTAACGGTCTACCACATATGATCTTTTATGTATACTCTGCCACTAAAAATTTTTGTATCAAAATCGGTCGAGTACTTTAGGAGTTAATGGCGGTTTCAATTGAAAAGAGCAGTTTTTCGGAGAGCTAAAAATCTGAAATACTTGTAACTTATGTGAAGTTCTTGCACAGTTTTATAAAACTCATGGGTTGAAGTATATATAAACACTTGTATTTTATTTAATTACATATAATAAATGACTATTAAATACTAGAGTAAAATTATTGTTAGAAGGCGTGCCCGTCCCCAGCCTTGCCTTCCCTTAAACATTTACCTTTTGAATCAAAGAAATTTAACAATAGATTCAATAAAAAAAAATTAATATATAGCTGAATATGAATTACGAGTCCTTTTATAAAATAAAACCTCAATCTTCCTATAATAATAAATTTTTTAGATATATTTCAGTGATATTATCTTAAGATTATATAAGCCTGTAGCATTATATTATTTCTAAATGCTTAAATGGTTTTAAAAAAATTATCTTGAAAATTTGAAAGGATTTATCAATTTAAAATTTTCCACGTTTCAATTAAGTATCCCTAAATTTTCAAGTTTATCTTTTTCCAGTCATTTTGCTTCCAAATGAAACTGAGCTGCGATACAATTTTAAAGTACTTTATATTTACACGCAAAAAAATGAAATCTGAATCTTTTAAATGCATTCTAAACAAAAACGCAAAATCATGCATTAGCATAAATTGCGAAATGCTTTTTAATAGTGACGGAATAATTATTTAAAGAAATACATTTTTTCATACAACGGGATGAGATTCATGAGATTCCCTTCAGATTAAAAAGTTGAAAAATACATAACTCAGCAAAAAAGTCATTTCTATTAATTGTTGTCCATGTACAGTATTGTGTGCAAATTCTGTCATGCAGCCCGATTTCTATAATATTTATGTACGTATTAAAATTAGATAATTTTAAAAATTCATACCACAGCGGAAATTATCTTTTTAGAGACAAACTATGTCTTAGTGTATGTTTCATCTAAATGCTAAAATAAAGAAATACATTCTATTTCGGTAAAAAAAAAAAAAAAAAAAAAAAAAATGTTTATTGCTATTGACTTTTATTCTCGCCTTTTCTCATTTTGCACTGTGGAAGAACTTCTTACGCCTTTTATGAAGCCTTGAAGAATGATGAATATGTTAAATTCCTTCGGTTTACATATAAGTTTTTGATCATGATATACTGATCAATATCAATCATAGATCAGTTTTTCAGAAAATATTGATCATAGTATGTCCTGTAACCCAATTTTTTTGTTCATCCCTGAAAATGAACTATAAATGTTACTTATTCTATAGTCCTAGCAGGCGTGTTATAGCCCACCTCAGTTATTCATATTAATGATATTGTGTTTCAAGAAGAAAAGAAAAAAATGCGATAACCAAAATCGAATAAAATCGATAATAAAAATCTTAACATCAATCATCACCGTAAAGGAATTTTTTTTTTTTTTTTCAAAATTTTTAATACAGAATATTTTATACGAAATCTGAATAACATATAAAAAATTATATGGCAATCCACGAAAGACAAGATTTTAGGACAAGACAGGATGATAAGAAATAAAGCACGGGCAGACGGACAGACAGGCAGTCAGGTAAACAAACCAAATTCATAAACAATTTTCAATCTTGTTGGAAAGTGTTAAAAGAAAAACTTGTATAAATATTAGACTTTTGGAAAGACAAGTTGTATGAAATCATAAATATATATATAAACTTCTAAAACATCAAACTCATTTGCTTAAAGAGATAAAAATACATTTAAAAGACAAAAAAAAAAAAAAAAATCTTTTATTTATTTAAATTCGACATGCTTCGTTACTCTGACGGCAACATTTTCAAGAATTAAAATGATACAAATATTTTCAATATACGTACATACATAATTTCAATTCTTTAGAATGTTGTCGTTAAAGCAATGAAGCATGTCGAATTTGCTTTTATTTTTTGCTTTTTTTAAATGTATTTTTTATCAATTTAAGTAAATATTGAATTAAAGAAATTTTAATTTATATTTAAAAACCCTTTTTAAGTATTAGAATAAAATACGATTGCATTCTTTTACTGTTATCGTGATTTTTCTATTCATTTTTAAAAATATAAGTATATAAAGTAAAGTTGTGTTGTTTGCCCAGAAAAATAGCTAATAATATCCCTTATAAGTAATAATATATCCCTTATAATATCCCTTATAAATAAAATAGGTTTTATATAAAAATGTGCATTTATGTTTATTGTTATTATAATTACTGCAGCATTATTTTTGTTTAAAAAAAATATATATATATACATTCTTCATGAATTATCACGTTTTATTGGACGAAACATTTTTCATAGGATTAAAATATGTTCGATTTTATTAACATCTTTAAGTAATTACACAAACGCTTTGAAAAAAAAAAAATGTAGTTTTAATTATTTGTATTGATTGTTTTGAAATCTCGACATGGAGAACAAAGCAGATTTAACATGATTTTTTAATGGTGTATCTTTTTTTAAACCAGTGTACTATTTAAGAATTTTCTTATTTAAAATAAATATATTTTACTTTATATACACGTATAACTAAGAAAATAGAGTTGCTACATACGCAGTTTTATTTAGAATTGGGTTAGGTAATTTCTTATTTACTTTTGTTCAGATTATTACGAATACAGATCAGTTAAGTATATTTCTTGAAAAATAAAATATTGCAAATATGCCTAAATGTGTAAAAAAAAAAAAAAAAAAAAAAAAAAATCAAGAAAGATTTACACGCATATGTTGCATTGTTTGCTTATAAAATTAACGATTCTGTTTTGGGGCTTATCTGTTCTGAAACTGTGTAAATTGTATAATAAATATAGTAAATGTAAACTGTAATTTTTTTTAAATGTCTCTTTATTTCTTAAACTCAAAAATAAAAATTGGAAAATTTGAAGAAGTTTCCGTCTTTTGTGTTCTAAACTTGAAAAGAACAGTTTTGAATAATGTTAATGTCCAAATAAAATCAAAATAAGAAATGCACAATTGAACAATGCATTTCTAAATGTTCAACCGGGAAACGAACAACTATAAATCTGTGGGAGAAAAAAAAGGAGAGAAAAAAAAATCCGGTAAGCATTCGCGACTAGTATTTTTCATTGGTTTTCTTTTGTATGATACGCATTATTGCGCTTCTTCATTAAGCTGCTACAAATCGACGATATTCATGAGCAGAACGTTAATGTAGCGTGAAACAGAATTGTTTAGAATGGACTTTTGTTGAAGTTGAGTTGAGAGCTTTTAATGCTCCTAAGAAGTAATTTGTCTTAATTTTTTTTCCTCGTTTTGCAATGAACAGCTCTATTTTTTTTTCTTTTTTTTGAATGAAAGAATAGAAGGAAATGTGTTTTTCTTTACATATTTCAGCTTTATGTGGGTGTTGTAATGCGCTATTTCGATGGAAATACCACAGAAAATTAATTTGTGTTGTGTAACAGCTTTGAAAACTGCACAAAATTTACGTAATTGTTATTTAATATTGAGATTTTAAATAATTCAAAGGTGGCAAAGGTTAATTCCATGTCAAATCAACACACTAATTTTACCTCACCATCTCAGAATTTGATAAAAATTGATAGGGAGTTTGCTTTCATGTAGACTATGAAAAATACCAAGTATTATTGAAATATATCAACCAGTTTAGGGATTACAATCTTGTAAAGTTGCCAAAAATTGGTCAAAAAAGCTCATACAGGACATTTTAAAATTAAAGTTGCAGTTTCTCTAATAAATTGCAGAGCTGTAACAGGTGTCATTTGAAAGCATTTTTTATGACCTTTCAAAGGACATGCAACATTATAAAGGTTAAGTTGGAAAAAATGTTTCGAAAATCAAATTTTTAATATTAAATTAGAATATTTCAAAAAGTACATTTTTGAAAATTTTCAAAATTTTTTAAAGAAGGCTTCAGATTGTTTTAAACCAATACAGTAAGTATAAAAATGGGATGCCAATGGGTTAATAGATTTTTAACATTTCAAAAACATGAATCCATTGAAAATTTCCTCTGCTGTAAGTCTGGGAAAATAAGTAGAATGCTATAATTTTACAAAATTTGCCAGGATATATTGGCTATCATTTACAGTTCAGATTTTAACCTGTTTGGGACCATGGATCCTATATGCACTTTCAAAATGTGCATACAAATTTTTTTTTCGAACTAGTAAAAAAATAATAATATTATTTGCTTTTTCTAATTCAAGCATTTTTGTGATTATTTAAGTAAAGGTAACTTTTTATAAAAAAGATGATGCCAACCGATTAAAATTTGTAGTAGAACCACCAGTCCCAAAGGAGTTAAATGCATTTAATATATGAATCAAAAGCTGCTACACTTTAAAAAAATTCTGGGCTTATTTTAATAATTTTTTTTAAAACGCTTATTTAAAGATGGAAATGTTCAATAAATCGATGTTTTTGATTTGTTAAAAATCTATTAACCCATTGGCATCCCACTTTCATACTTATTCTATTGTTAAAAACAATCTAAAGCCTTTTTTAATTTTTTTTGAAAATTTTCAAAAATGTACTTTTTGAAATATTCAAATTTAAAATTTTGAATTTGATTTTCGAAATATTTTTCTAACTTAACCTTTATAATGTTGTATGTCCTTTAAAAGGCCATAAAAATGCTTTCAAATGACACCTATCCTAGCTCTGTATCTTAATTAGAGAAACTGCAACTTTAATTTTAAAATGTCCTGTATGAGCATTTTTGACCAATTTTTGGCAACTTTACAAGATTGTTATTCCTAAACTGGTTGATATATTTCAATAATACTTGGTATTTTTCTTAGTCTACATAAAAACAAACTTCTTGCCAAATTTCATCAAATTCTAAAATGATGAGGTAAAAAAGTTGTCAATTTTGTGTTGATTTGACATGGAATGACCCCGAAGCATTTTATGCACTCAAGCAACAGATGTGTACATTGTAATTTGTTATACAAAAATATCTCTGTTTGTGACACATATATGAAACGCTGGTTCATATTCATCACTCATTAGTTTGTTGGAATCACTCACTTTCACGCATTAAATAACTAGGAGCAAAAACCAAAGTTCGATTTTTTGTATATTAAAATCAGTCGTTTCTTTGATAAATTTTTCACAAAGCATATGCTGAATTAATAATATAATATTAATAAATAAATAAAAATGAAAAAAAAAATAAAAAAAAAAAAAAAAAAAAATAATTGTAATTTAAGAAATTACCCCAACCATTTGAAAAATGTTTCACTCGATACATTCATCTATCATTTTAAGCTAAATACCAGTTGTTTTATTGTGTATTATCCGTGCCACTGCTATAAATGACTTTATACATGCTGCAATTTGAAGGTACGGTTCGTTTAAGTTATATCACTCTATTGTCGCCAAGCATAAAAGTTGGCGACGAAAGAAACATTTCAAACTATTTAACATTGTTGGTGCAAAAGTAATCATTATTAAAATACAGCTTTGGCATATACTGTTATACTTGTAAGACTTTGGCATATATTGTTTGATTTTACAGAGCAGAATTTTGGTGATGGAGGTTTTAAACCAAAATCGATCGCAGCACATGCATCTGTGAATGGGTCCATCAGACATCGAATCAAAAAAGTTTTTTCCCAGTTTTTCCCAAGCCGATTGCTTTTTAGTTTTCTTTTTAGGTGGTGGAAAATCAAGAGTAATAGCTATAACATTTTCCAGCTTGTTAGAATCACTATTGGCACTCAAATTTTCCTGGTTAGAACCGACCGATAGTAAAACGCCATGGCTAGTGGATTGGTCGCCCTGGCGACATGATGTTTTACAATTAATCGGTTCGGCATTAAATTGCTTCCTTTTTCGTGATCGCCTTTCAACACGTAATTGGTTTTCAGCGGCTCAATAATCTTTTGATTTTATCATTTTCTGCATTGAAAGACGTTTTTGCGCCAAACCAAATACAGTATTACTCAGTTATCCCGTCGACCAATTTCGCCAAATGATACGAATCGCCAAACTAATAAGCAACTTATACATGTTGACTGTGTTTAATATCATTGAATGCGATATTCACGTTCATTCATTTCTTTGGCTTCGGCTTTTTCCGTATCTGTTAATTTCCGTCTACCCATTTTTAAATTTGTTAGTTTTCTCCTTTATTACAATGATTTTAACCATTTTAATTTACTATTCAAATAAAAATTCTTCTAAAAGTAAAGAATTTAATTTAAATTCAAATAAAAATTCTTCTAAAAATAAAGAATTTAATTTAAATTCAAAAGTGGTAACATCATTCAAAAGTGGTAACATCATTCAAAAGTGGTAACATCATCGGGTCCATTCTCCCGAAAACAACAACCATTTTTCAAATGGTTAAAAAAAAAAAAAAATAAAATAAAATAAAGAATTTAATTTAAATTCAAAAGTGGTAACATCATTCAAAAGTGGTAACATCATTCAAAAGTGGTAACATCATCGGGTCCATTCTCCCGAAAACAACAACCATTTTTCAAATGGTTAATAAATGAATAAATAAAAAAAATAATTGTAATTTAAGAAATTACCCCAACCATTTGAAAAATGTTTCACTCGATACATTCATCTATCATTTTAAGCTAAATACCAGTTGTTTTATTGTGTATTATCCGTGCCACTGCTATAAATGACTTTATACATGCTGCAATTTGAAGGTACGGTTCGTTTAAGTTATATCACTCTATTGTCGCCAAGCATAAAAGTTGGCGACGAAAGAAACATTTCAAACTATTTAACATTGTTGGTGCAAAAGTAATCATTATTAAAATACAGCTTTGGCATATACTGTTATACTTGTAAGACTTTGGCATATATTGTTTGATTTTACAGAGCAGAATTTTGGTGATGGAGGTTTTAAACCAAAATCAATCGCAGCACATGCATCTGTGAATGGGTCCATCAGACATCGAATCAAAAAAGTTTTTTCCCAGTTTTTCCCAAGCCGATTGCTTTTTAGTTTTCTTTTTAGGTGGTGGAAAATCAAGAGTAATAGCTATAACATTTTCCGGCTTGTTAGAATCACTATTGGCACTCAAATTTTCCTGGTTAGAACCGACCGATAGTAAAACGCCATGGCTAGTGGATTGGTCGCCCTGGCGACATGATGTTTTACAATTAATCGGTTCGGCATTAAATTGCTTCCTTTTTCGTGATCGCCTTTCAACACGTAATTGGTTTTCAGCGGCTCAATAATCTTTTGATTTTATCATTTTCTGCATTGAAAGACGTTTTTGCGCCAAACCAAATACAGTATTACTCAGTTATCCCTTCGACCAATTTCGCCAAATGATACGAATCGCCAAACTAATAAGCAACTTATACATGTTGACTGTGTTTAATATCATTGAATGCGATATTCACGTTCATTCATTTCTTTGGCTTCGGCTTTTTCCGTATCTGTTAATTTCCGTCTACCCATTTTTAAATTTGTTAGTTTTCTCCTTTATTACAATGATTTTAACCATTTTAATTTACTATTCAAATAAAAATTCTTCTAAAAGTAAAGAATTTAATTTAAATTCAAATAAAAACTCTTCTAAAAGTAAAGAAATTAATTTAAATTCAAAAGTGACCACATCATTCAAAAGTGGTAACATCATTCAAAAGTGGTAACATCATCGGGTCCATTCTCCCGAAAACAACAACCATTTTTCAAATGGTTAATAAGTAAATAAAAAATGATAAAATAATAAAGATTTTTTAATTTTATAATTTTTAACATAATTAACTTATGGTATGCATTATAATTATTTTTAACATCATAAACTTACGATAGGTTTAATAAATGCATTAATAATTTACTAAAATCTATTAACAATTTACGAATGAAATTTTCGATACAATATCTTTGATATTCAGATTTGATATATTAAGGGAGGCAGAATTTTTCATGTGTTGCAGTGGTGTAAATTATGTATATATTGTCTGTGTATGTATGAATGTTTGGATATGTAAAGGTATATAACTAATTTACATTTTGTTATATTTTGTACGTATATTACATCGATTTTACATTTTATTTTATTATGATGTTTACTTTTTTAAATTAATTTGAAAAAAAAAAACTTTTTTAATTTATGCAAGATAAAGGAAAGACTAAGAAAGGAAAAATAGTTACTGTCTTATATAACTGCCATGTTGTAATATTTAATCATTGTCTTTAGTTTCGTTTCGAGTCTATATTGAACCTCTTGACAAAATGTGACAGCAGTTTAGTAATGAGTACTTTTAAAAATTTGTTTAGTGTCACTTCTTTTAAAACATTTTTTTAATTCATGGAAGATAAAGGAAAGATTAAGAAAGGCGAAATAGTTACTGTCTTACATAGCTGTCATATTGGATTATTTAATCATTGTCTTCAGTTTCGTTTCGAGCCTATATTGAACCTCTTGACAAAATGTGACAGTAGCTTAGTAATGAGTACTTTTAAAAAATTGTTTAGTGCCACTTCTTTTAAAACAAGTAATTTTAATTAAATACATCTTTAATAAAGTACTTTTTGTTATAGTTCGCTACAATAAAAAGTAGTTTTTTTACTGAACCCTGTATAAATATATACACTGTTATTTATCGTAATGAAATTCTTATCAAATACATACGCTGTTGGTTGTCATGTATTCTATGAAACAAAAACCGTGAATTAAGTCTTACAAATCACGCCCCATTTTCTTTAATTACTGATCAAATGATCGATAATCAAGAGTTTATTATGATAATTAACATGTTAAATAGCTCGAAGACATCAGTCGCTTCAATTGCAATCATCGTTAATTAAAAAGCTATGCTTCGTGAAGAGATTTTACTTTTAATTAACAACATTTCAAGTCGAATTGTCAAAAATGAGGAAGAAACAATTGTACTGAATATATTTACTGATGTTTTCTTTTTTATCTCTAAAGGGAATTATATTTTCATACAAATATCCGCATGGAATTAATTTCAACAATGGAGGTTTTAATAATTGAGTACATTTAAATAGTTCTTGAGCATTTAGCCACATTATTTATCACATTAAAACTGGGTAACCTTGCATGAGAAGATAGGTATTGGTGGTTTCTTTTTTGTTTGTAAAAGGAAATTTTTTTATGCAAATGTTCATATTTTATATAGTATCAATTTCAATAATACAGATTTTAATAACTAAATACATTGAAATAGTTCCTGAATACTTAGTCGCATTATTCATCACATTAAAACGGTGCAATCTTGCTTGAGAAGCTATGAAACAAAATCATTATTTTATGTACGGAAATATACAGTAATATTATGCATGCTTAGCTGTTATATACTTTAATAATAATGGCACATTTACTCGTATATTTCTTTTTGTGTATTTTTGACATTCCTATTTTTTATGACTTTTATTTTTATTTTTATATCTTTGCTTTAAAAATAAAAGTATATTGTTACACCGTACGATAATAGTGTAACATATTTGACATTTAAAATTAGACTTTATTTCCAATCATTCAATACCAGTAACTGTCTTTTACAATAATTTGTTGAGGGGTTAGTAGGGGGTGTTCCCTTTATTTATATATTTTTTTTATGACTACAAACATTTTCTATAGCAAAAGCTTCTTATAACACAGAAAAAACTCATTTAATAAATAATAAAAGAATTTGGGGAAAATTGGACAATAGAGCATTAATCAGAAAGCTTTTAAAAGTTTTATATTAAAATATTTTTTAAAGAGACTTATATAATTATTCTGCTGTTGAAAACATTTTGAACTTTTGATTCTGATATTCTCTTTCAATTCAACAACAACAACAAAAAAACTTATTATTTTTTAATATTACTTTTTTAATTTTGCGTGATTTGCTTTTATTTTTAGTCTAAAAAATTACTTATTAAAAAGAAAAAAAAACTTCACAGCAAATGGATGGCTTACAAATTTGAAATTGCCCTCCCCTCAAAAAATAGTCAAATTGTCCTCCCCCGTTGGGGTGTTTTTAATGCTATACTTCTTTGCTTATTTTTATTAATTTAAACTATGTGCCATATTATATTGTAATGACTTAAGGGGAATACTTTGAGAAACCACCTCATAAGAATTCTGCGCCAAAGATACTATGTAAAGTATATCTGTATCAGCATACAGTAGTATGTAACAATTTTAATGTGACATGGGATTTGCATATGCGCAAACCGAACGCAATGTTCATCTCGTAGATGTTCTATCCATCTATTCAACTACTAGTATTCTAAATAAACTCCAGTAATCCTTTTTATCTTTTTTTAGGTCCATTTACTCTGAAATGTATTGTCGTAAGTTGGAAAATAACTATGTTTTCAATAATTAAACTATTTAGCTTTATATACTCGATGTAAACTTTTCTGATTAGAATTTCAAAAATTTCCCCTTTTTTGAATTCCCATTTTGATCTACTAGTCTATTGCCCTAGTTTTCTTTATCAAATATTGAAAATCGAAATAGCATGAGTTATTCAAAAGGTCATAAAATAAGAGTCATTTTTTTATATATTGTTAGAAAAAAAAAATACTTTGACACGCATTTCCCATCATAAAAACCGTCTAAGACTAGATGACTGTGACATTCCTTTTTGCATGGTTGGCAGTCGACGCGATTTGAATGTAAATTTCAGGTAGATGGATCGTAGTATTTCCTTTTAGGGGTCAATTGAATTTTGGAACCTTCTTCCTTTTTTTCTTTTGTAGGATTGGTTGATTGACAGACCATCATGTGTTTCGGTGACGTCGTGAGACCTTCAGTTTTTTTCCCCTTTTTCTTCCTGAAGTATCACATTGTACCCTGTTATGATGAATAAGAAGCAAGCTATCATTTTCTTAATGTTTTAAACAGCCAAAGTTGAACAGAAACTTTTAAAACTTTATCTTTTTATTATATATTTTTTTATTCATATAAGGAAGGGGAGGGGGTATTAGATTGGTTTGTTAACCTATTTTTGACAAGTGACGAACACATTCATCTTTTCATAGCCGCGAAATTCTATGTGCTTTGTTACCAGAAAAGAAAAATAAATTTCACTTTCTTTAATTGCAGAAATCTGTGTTAAAATCGGGCGAATATTGATTTAAAAATATAGTGGCTAGCATTATACAAAAGTTACGTCGATTCTATGTTGCTATGGTGATTATTCTATTAAACCCTATTATACGTAATTAATTCAATGATATCTCATGATAGGTAATAACTCTAGGCTGCCATAGTGATTATATACTATTTGAGATGGAGCATATTATTTCCGTATGGACAGTACTCCTGTGACATATCATAATGTAAATCGGCAATTTTTATAGCCTGGTACTAAAAGGAAGAAGATGTTACAATTATTTATAGATTTTTAACTAGAAACGAATGTTTAACTATTTATATTCCTTTAAGCGCAAACGAAATTTTCTGTAATCATCTGCGTGCTTTAAGTATGATGGACAATATTCTTGTGACGTCACATAAGATAAAATGGCGATTTTTATAGTCTCGAACTGAAAGGAAGAATAGGATTCATTGCTGAATTTAATATATATAATCGTAATAAATTTTGTGTTCATGCATTTTTGTATATGAGTGCAACAGTTGTTGAGCCAAGATCTGAATATTTATTAAAGTAGTTATAATACGAATGCTCCTCATTTGCCACTTTCGACGTACAATGTCAGACTTGTTTTCTTTACAATACTTTACACGAGTCTCTTTAATTATGTTCTTTCTTGAAATCACTCTAGGCGGTCGTAAAACGGAAACAGCCCTTTATAAATTCTTTCTATTCTCCTTCTTCAAATTTGTCTTTGGTTAAAGACTGATAAGCTGATTAAACATGCAGCGTTTATCCAATCACTTAGCAATTAAAGTAAATCGATTTTTACCCTGCTAATGTAATTGGTTTATTGTTTGACCTCGTAGTTAAACAGTCCGGAAAACGATCGGCACTTAATAACAAGGGGCTTGGGGAAATAAGCTTTTTGAATAGTACAACGTGTGGATATCGGCGATTAGACAAATGGAAGATTTAAAAAAAAAAATTGTTTTTTAATTGAATCATTCCTGTTGATCTTTTGCATAAAATTTTTAATGTCTAAAATGGCAATTCCTAAAGTAAAAATGTTCTTAAATAAATAAATAAAGCACCAAAATAGAAAAGGTACGAAGATACTTGGTTAAACATTTACTTCAGGATATGCTTTTCAGAAAATAAATAAATAAATAAATAAAAAGGAAATAAGAAAATTAAAATGAACGCTGCGTCTAATGTATTATCTCCCCAGATTTTGAAGATATATTTATGAAATACCCTGGATATTGTTAAAATTGAGTGACCTCCTCTTTGCTGTAATCATTTAAATTTATTTCCTACAATTATTAGTATGTTTTGTGCTAGATTTTTCCTATAGTAATTACGTGCTTATAGCCTACAATTAATTTAAAAGAAAAGTTCTTAAGTTATCACATTTATAGAAGTCAATAATATACCTTGGTTCAGTTCTGCCAAGTTATTACTTTCAACTATTCTGAATACTGTATTGTATGCAAATTAATATCAGGTATAAAGCCTTAATATATTCTTCTACAGTAAAAAAATGGACACTGTTCATGGATATAATTATATGCTTTAAGTGATGTTTAAATAATGTATTACTTATGTTATTTTGTAAGAATACACGTATATTAATTCATATAAAAATACTTTTTTTTTTTTTTTTTTTTTTAAATCCTGGTTCAAATCAGTTAATCTAAAATGTATAATAATTGAAATTGGTAAGAAAAAGCATTTATGTGATAATTATTTTATCATACATCTTCTTATCGATTCTTTTTGAACAATCGAAAATAGTAAAACTCGTATAAAAAGCATTAAAAATGTTGTGAAAAATTCCATTCATGAAAATTATGTATGAGACGATCTCAATTTCAATTTTTATACCATTATTCAGGCTCAGTCTCAGTGTGAGAATCTTATTTATTGACAAATTAAAGGGAAAAAGAAGTTGTTATTTGAAAAATAAACTGTAGTCTAAGTTTTTTTTTTTTTTTTTTTTTTTTTAAATGTTTTACAATTTTTGAAGGGTACATGGAGCATAAAATGGTTCAAATTTTTGAGCTTCCAATTATCAGCACTAAAAATAGAGCTAAAAGATTATGGTGCTGAGAGGTCTTAAAATAATATATTTTATGCACTATGGGCTTATATAAAGTTTTCTGCCTTTTCTCGATTTTTTTTTTATTTTAATGTTTGGGTATATTTTTATAAAATTTTATTTTAGATAAACAGTTGAAATTTTACAAAATTGTGTAACTAATTTGTTTCTTTAAAAATATCTAACATTATAGATCTGTATGAAAAATAAAATAAAATAATAAATTTTCTGTTCTTAATTTTTTTTAGAATTTTCAAAGTTTTTTTAGTAAAATATTTTTAATTTTATTTCTTTTAAGCCAAAATGAAAATCGCTTCTTAATACTGAAAGAGTATGTTTTCTGTCACCACAACATATTTTAAAGTGATACATTCAACAGTTTTTTCGAAAAGTGTACTGAATAGACATATTGTTTAAAAAATATGTAAAAAGCTAATTATTTCTTAAAAATTAATTTATGCTTGAAATCAATTTCTTTTTACTTAATAGGCTATAATGTGTAAATTTACTGTAATTTTTTTTTTTTTAATTTCTATCTCTATTATAAAATAAAATACATGAAAAACATTTCGCAAAAACGGCTTCATTTTGCTTATCGAGATGTTCCATCTTTAAAAATAAGTTTGAGAAGAAATTAAATTGATATTTATGGAATATAAGAAGAAGTTTTCTGTCTCATTCAGAAACTATGGTAAAAACATGGAATATACAATGTCTATCCTCACGTAAATAAAAAAAAAATTATGGCAGTATGAGAATCTTAGTTATTTTAATGTATAAATTTGTATTTAAAAACTTATAAGTTAATAAATATAGGTATTTTTGCAAGCGTCATGTGCGGGACATTTTGACCGCCTCTTATCGAATGTCCAAAATATTTCGAGTTCATATAAAAAAAAAAAGTAAGTAAGTAAGAAGCCGAAAAAACCGAAGTCGAAATGGTATCTGGCTAAATATTTATACCGGACTTCTTGACTTCAAATTGAAAGTTTTATTTATTTGCAAATTGAAAATAATGATAATAATAACAAATAATGAATAAATGAAAATCTTGAAATTTGAAAAACTAGAATGTAGTTAATTTTTCTATAATCCTTTAAAAATCAGTCTGAAAAGGAATCTAACTATTATTCATGGAATATAAGGCGTCCTGTCTGATTTTGAAGCCTTTGCACGGTTAGTAACATAAATAAGACATAGGATACCCCTTCTCTATCATCGGTTTCTGTTTGAAATCCTCATACAGAATTATTGTAAAACATAACGCATGTGTCCGTCAAGCCTTAAGCATTGTAATTTCTGCCACTGGTTAGATACAAATGATAGATTTGTTAGTTTAAGTATATTTTCAACGATATAAAAATTACGAAATGTTCTTATGAGGCCGTATTTAGGATGGATATTTATTTCTATGTAAGAAGGTATTTTTAACTGAGAAAATTAATTTTGAAGTGTTACTAATAATTTTGCACTGCATACTTTCGGCTCAGGTTCAGAGTTCTTAAAAAGGAACCCAAATTCATCTCTAATTTTTCTGCATCATGTCCTTTCTTAAAAATGCTAACTAAAATTGTTTAATGTTTAAAATAATTTTGAAAATAGAAAACAAATAAGTAAAGCTAATATTTCTTATTTTTATTCCAATATTTTCTAATGCATATACGAAATGAAATCAAAATAATTGTGTGGTCTTTCATTCCCACGACTATAGCAGTTCTATGACTTTTCTCATCAATATTTTAAGAGCCGTATAAGTGTAAACTTTCTACTGTACATAAGATCAGCCAACAAAAAATTCTCATTGTTGAAGAAGATTTAAAACATATTCATTCATTAACCAAAGAAAAATATTTATTTTTTTTTCAAATTTTTTTCTCTATTACTATTTTTTTAAGCATAATGTAAAAAAGAAAAAAATCCGCTGTCAAACCTCGTTTACCTTTTTTTTTTTTTTTTTTTTTTTTTTTCAACAATCGGGTTCAATCAAATACGTACCGCCTATAAAAAGTCCGTTCACTTTTTCTCTCAGTTAATTACCTGTAACCTACACTTGAATTGTTTCAAATTGTGACACTTCCGCATGTGTGAATGGCATTTCAGATGAATACGGTGATAGGGGCTTGACATCAAATTCTGCGTGATTTACTTCGCAACGAGGCGGATGATATATAGATGAATATCTAGATTTGTCAAAGGCGCCCATTTGTCGCTGTTCATTTGAAAAAAATAATAATAAGATTGTCTAGTCGTGTTAATTGGAAATGAAAGTGACACAGGCAGGAAAATACTGAAAAAAGAAAAAAAGAGTTTATCGAATGACATCGAATAAAATTTCATACTTCGATTCAAACGCCGAACCAATGTAATGCATGCATGCATGCAGAACAAAAAAGTAGATAGCTAAATGATCCATTTTGAAAATACGTGATGACATATTCACTGTGACTTGTCCATAGCATGTTGAATTATATAAGCGATGTCCACACAATTTTCATTAGGGTAGGAATGGAGGGGGACTATTTGGTTCTAGTACTTGATTATTTTAATAAGTAAAACTAGAAGGTTAGTAGAACCTTCGATCTCAAAATTAGCTTTAAAAATATAATAATAATTTCAAAACTATTATTTACTTTTACCAAATCCTTAGGCACACCAGATGAGGAATTACTTAAAAAAAGAGATTATAGCTGTAAATCTAAAAGACCTTCCCTCCCACCCCCAAAAGGCTTGAACATTTTTTCTTTTTTATTGCTTGGTATAATTCGATTGAAAATTGACGACATAATACTTATGGTATCAATATTATTGAATGAAAAGCGTCTAGCTAAAATAAAATAATAGATTACATAGGTAATGAAATGTAATAGAAATTTTAAGATGTCCATAAAGTGTTGTTTAGTAAATACGTGACTCAGAAAAAACAATGTAATGAAAAACATAACAATCATAATAAATTTAGTGTTTAAAAATTTCATAAAAGAGCGTCTCCTTGTATATTCAAAGCGGGGGAAAAAAGGAGAGAGAGAGTGAGACAAAAAGAGTAACGCTGCTAGTGTTTCTGACTTTTTATTTCATTAATTTTACATTAAAGCAGATTATGAAGATTTCAAACAGTTAAATATGCTTCTCATGCTTTTTTTACCATCGCTTTTATACATTCATTTGATCAGTTTTTAAATGCTCTAGCAGAGCTTTTAACCTCGAAATCTTACCTCAGTGAATTCTTGCAAGGTACTCCCCGATTAGGTCATAGAACTTTTCAACTTCTGGTATCCCACATAAGTCCCCCTCATTCTTTTATAAAGCAAAATAATTGATTTGGCTCTGGAGGACACTTCTCACGAGGACTTCAAACCTACTCTACATATACAAGTGAAAAAAAAAAAAGAAAAAATCATTATGTCGCTAACTAAGCCTACGCCTTGAACTGTCCAGATAAGAAACTTAGTAAAATCCCCGAGAAAACATTTGCAGGAAGTACCGGTTCACCTACAATCGCCTCCTACTCATTCGATCTGGAACATTTTTTTTCCACCTGGTCGGAGGGTTGGGAAATCAGCCAAAAGGTCAGTCTCTCACTCTGCAAGTCCATTAAAAGCAAAGAAGCTTTCCCTTCTTGAACGTCATCGACCAGGATTGACTCGAAAGCTGTTTGAAAATCCTTGGAATGACGTGGAAAAAGCTCTGAAGATTTAGTTGATGTGGAATTAAATCACTGCATAATCAAAGCCGCCAGAACTGCTTTGCAAAAACTTTTTTTCGTAGGTGAAGCAAAGCAAGTTTTGGTATCGATTTTTTTCTCTCTCTCTCCGTATGATTCATGATCGAAATAAATTAGGTTAAATCTTTTTCTAACACACATGATTATCTATACATATAATAAAACAGTAGGACCCGGTGTGTCTGTACATTGAAGATAATTGACAAAAATGGAGTCAGGGCGATAAAAGAAAACCAATGAAACACAAAAAAAATTTTTTTGAATTTTTTGTCTGTCTGTCTGTCTGTCTGTCTGTCTGTCTGTTTGTTCGAGGTTATCTTCGTAACTACTGAATGGATTTTTATGCGGTTTTCACTAATGAAGAATGCACACTCCCGGGCAGTGTATAGGCTTTGTTTCATCAAAATCGGACAACAGACAAAAAAGTAACAAAAAGAAACAAAAGAAACTATTAGGTGCGCTGCTCACGTTTTTTAGTACATAACGTTTTTTAGTACATATAAAATCCAATAGATGTCACTGTGCGATTTTAAAACGCGCTATCGTTATGTTTTCGCCAGTCTACTTAAGTATGAGAAAGTTTCAAGCTGGCTGTCGTTCCATGTGGTTTAGTCGGTAGAACGTCAGTGCGCCATACTGATGGCCCGGGTTCGATTCCCAGAATGGAATTTTTTTTCACTATGTTGGCATTAACGCCTATAAGCAATTAAAAGAATTTGAAATATTGTATTCAAGGCGAATTTTCTCTCTGGGAAAATTTCCTTGCATTAATATGTCAGTGTAATTTTTTTTTCGATTTAATTTTTTTTTTCGAAACTTTGTTTTTCTTAAAAAATTACAGTAAATATTTGATATTTCCCAACGTTTTTTGAATGATCGACTTGCTTTTTTTTTTTTATGTATGTCTGAACCTTATCTAACTACTTCTTCAAGATTTCTTTAGATAAACCGACCAGCGTAGCGGGCGAAGGCCGCTAGTTGTAAAATATGTGGCTTTTTATTGTGCAACGATCGACCAATTGACATTTTAAACTTAATTTTTGTCTAATAAACATCTTTCTTTTTCTCTCTCTCTTTCTCCCTTTCTCAGTAAATGCGAGGCCTTTTTTAAAAGTAGGTTGACAGATTTTACCTATGGCTGTTAGTGTATTTAAGAGTTTAAATCCAATAGTAAAATATTCAAAACCCATTGGATAAAATGACGATGAATTCGTGACATGTAAAAACTAATAGAAAGAAAGGTATGATGAATAGCCAGAATGCGTTCAAAGCACGGGTGTATTGTTTCTATTGTTTCTCTATCTTTCTCTTTCTCTTTGGTTTAGTTCGAATTGCTCATTTCATATACTAAAACCATTCTAGTTGTTGATTTGTTTTGCATTTACATTTATGCATCGCATACTTATTAAATAAGTAATTTTGTACAAATGTAAAACAACAAGTTTGTTATTTTTAAAAATCTTTTTTTAAACAACAATGATTTAAAACGTGTTGCAGCATTAGTGATCGGAACAATTTTCTTGTTGGAAAATTTTTCTGAGAAGTACCTTAATTGAACACCTTTCTCCGTGAATATGACTTTTTCGTTGGTACAAATAAAAAAAAAAAAATTCTTTAAAATTCATTATTAAATAGAATATATTTGAAAAGAACCCATTTATAAACAAAAACGGAAAATCATAAATTATGTGTCATTAGAGTGCGAAATATTTTCTAACACTATCAAAATATTGTTAAGTAATTTCCTGGTTTCATGCAATGAATTGAGAAAACTAAAGAAACAATTTAAAAAAAATAACGCAATCCATTTTCAGCAACGGCTGTCCTAGACGGTAATGCGTGCTAATTTTCGTGCAGTCCTGTAAATGACCCGTAGAATTTATACACATGAATATTAATGCGTCAAAAGATTGCTAAGTGTAAAAGTGCATTACCACAATTGAAAGAGCATATGCAGCAATTATCGCTCACAAGGTAGAACCCGTCGAATTTTGACGAAAGAAAATGTTTAATAAGGAACTGTTTCATTGGTTTAAAATAAACCTACAAAATTAGTTACAGTAAAAGATGCACCTCATATTGCTAAGTCTAATTCTTAAACAAATGATATTTAATATAAAGTTAACAAAATACTATATCTATAAAACTAAGATGTATAAATTGCCAAAATTAAACTTTAATCGTAGGGGAGACCGGGATACATTGGACCACAGGGTACAATGGTCCACCCCCTATTTTTGATATTATTTCTGTTTCTGAATGCTTCATATTTTGGTACATATATGGAAGCCCTGCAATGGTGAATGGAATTTTAAATCCATGTGCTTAGCTGACATTTTAGTCATTTTATTCTTGATAGTTGATTTGAGACAGGAAGAAGTAAATATTTTCAATGAAACATATGTAATTTTTTCCCTTAAAGATTTGTAATTTGGAAGACATTGCTCAACACAATAAAAAAGGTTAGACAATATATTATTATATTTATTGTAACTAAAAAATAATTGAATATAAACCGGGGTACAATAGACCATGGTCCATTGCACCCCAGTTCTGTGTTCTGTTTTTTTAAATTAAACATGGTATTCAAAACAATCGTTAATTTTACATTATATCTATGAAGTTAAGCCAGGAATAAACAAATTATGATATATTCTATATTTATTCTTATTAAAAAATGTACTAAACTTATATTTTTTTCAGAATTACATGTGGTCCATAGAGCCCCATCATGTAGTGGACCATAGTATCCCGGCCTTGGGGTACAATTGTCAATTTTGTCACTTTCTATTTAAAAAAATATATAGAAAAAAGTATACTTAATTGTTATTTTTGAGTCCATTTAATCCAAACTGTAATGTATGGATAACATGCATGCATTTTTTTTTTCAATAAAATGAATATTTTAAGAGTAAACGGTCAAAAATGACAAAAGTGGTCCATTGTACCCCGGTCTCCCCTACATGTAAGCAGTAAAAAATAATAAAGATCTGTAATTATGATAAAGTTATCAATTAAGGCTCTTATGCTATTATTCCAAAATGAAAAAAAGCAACATTTATTCCACTTTGAATCAAACATAAAAATTTTTCTCCGTGAAATCTAAACCCGACATCATTTTGACCATATTAAATTTTTACATGTGCACCTTTCATTTCTGGATTCACCTTTTTTCTTTTTCTTTTTTTTCTCTTGTTTTTTATTTTTTTTTTTTTTTTTTTCAAGGGCATTTTATTTTGATCATCTTGAAATTATTTTAATTCAAAACTTGAAATCTCATTGCTATTATCTGAAACAGATACCAAAACAATTATGTTCTTTTAAGTGTAAATGAAACTTTGTAAATGAAACTGAATTCACCCGGTATTATAACAACGATATTTTTAACAAATCATGTTTTTTAATTTAATTTTTTTCACTCTTAATGAGAAAATTACAACAATATAAACATACAATAATCTTCTTTTTTCGGCGTCCCCCTCCCCCCCCCCTGCTCTTAATAGAAATGGTGTAAGCTGTTGAAACAATTAGAAAAACGGTATTAAAACTACAAAAAAAATTAATATTTAAAAAATAAATTAAGATACAGTTTTGAAATAAATTACATTTAAAAATGCATTTTTTTCCTATACGGCGGTGAAAAATTTGAAAATGTGGGATAATTAGAAGTTTTAAAAATTTGCAATAGCAAAAATTGCAAAGCCGAAATTTCCCTTTTTCAAAGTGTTGCCATTCGCAAAATGACGTATGCTTTGCACAAGGTACGTTTGGCCTTTATAATATATATAGATAGTCGGTCTTGTAGCTGAATTCTTTCGTATGTTTCGGTAAATCAGTGATAAATTCTACGTGCTTCATAATCAGGTGTATAACATTTTATGATGCAGATGCCAGGGTTGCGTTTCGGAATCAAAAAGTGTTTTTTGCTATAACATGTCAAAAACCTTGTGTCAGTTTTTTTTTTTTTCTTTAAGAAATTTCTAGTATTATTCAATCAAGCTAAAAACTGATTACATGACAATTTATATGTTATATAAATTATTTTTTTTAGTTGATACTACTTTTAAGTTGCAATAAAATTAAATATCACAATTCAAATGTTTGTCGTTTGTCTAGCTCGAAAAAAATAGCTAAATATATTCAAAATATTATTTGTGTTTCAAAGTACTATTTATATCTTTACTACTATATTTTCAGTTTATTGTAAAATAAATTAGCAATCTAATTAATTCTTATTAAAAAAAAAGCTTGTGTGAAGCTAAAGTGGCCACTATTCATTGACTGACAATAAGTTTTCAATGATTCTAAAAATGCTTTTTTACATAAACTTTTAGATATAAACCGCAGTTGCAGTATAAATATTCTCTGAATAATTAAATGAATTAATGCTTTCGGGTCTGGTATACTATTAATAGTACATGTCTTTTAATGAAGTATTATTTTGTTTTAAGAAATATTTTTGCTATTATTTACATATAGTAATGTTAGTATATTCCATGCATTTACTATATAAATTGGTTTATGTTTAGACATTTAGTAGTAATAATAACAAATATTATTTGCTTAATTCTCTTAGCGCCATTTGCGATTCTTTTATTTTAAACATATATTTCATTCTTTAAATTTAAAATAAAAAGTACTTTCCTGAAAGAATCCTGTGTAATAAAGCACAAAAAACATTAGAAAGTTGTAATATTTTCTGAACATCTCCGAAAATTCTTCTTTAGCTTTTTTATATGAATATGAACCGAATAATATGCAAAACAACAACATTTGTTATCTTTCAAACAATGAAATATTTTTTTAAACACCAATTTATTTATTTGGATAGCTAGTGTTAATGTTATTTACGTTAAAAAAATTTCTGAAAATTGAAAAAAAAAAATCATACTCGGAAGGGTTAAAATATGAAATCAATATAATTAAATGTTCTTTAAACCAATAAACTTACAAGAAGATGATTTGTTAATTTCAATATTTACACATAGATAACATATCTTCATTTTATTTTGTTAGTTTCAATTTGATTATTTCGAACAATTTCTTTATGTTAATTTTGTTTTTTATTTATCATAAAATAGTTTTAAAAAATGCTTATTTGTGCATATTATTTCAAGTTTTTTGTTATAAGTGCAGCATTAAATATTTGTTGTAGAAAGTCTTAGAATGGGAATAACATTAAAATAATATAAAAATAAAAATATGTATATACTATTGATATGTAATTTTATATATTTAATTATATAATTATTTTTAAACAGATTTGGGCCCAATTTTAGATTTTTGTCATTGTCAAACACTATGTCAGAAATGAATTTTTGACATGACAGTTAAAACCATGATTAAAACTGGATAAAACCGTAACACTGTTAAAAATTGCCAACTCTGGCAGATACGAATCAATTTCGACGTATTTGAAGTAGTGTAATAGCAATAGTATACAAGCAATTTTCTCCGTAGATAATAACGTAACAGAATTCATCATTCATTTTGTAAGCTATCCAACATTAGAAAAGTATCGTAATTACTGCAGATTGGTGAATTTAGGTGAATCAGGTGGCGCTGCAAAGCACATCAACAATGTTAGTGAAATCCTCAATTTAAACAATAACCAATGTAGCACATTTTAGTATAATGGGTAATGTTAGTTCAATCACACTACGAAAACTTGGCGATCTTGATACGATAGTGATGTTGATTGATGGTGAACATTCATAGAGTATCTCTATAACTCCAATTATGAATGCCTCAGTCAAAAATTCATAACGTCATAAACTTATAAGAAAATGAATCAATTCATCACGGTACTTCTGTAATTATATTTCTGTTAATCAAAGCAAAAAAACATTTTATTAAAAGATAAAAGGAACAAAGAGTTATTAGTTTCAAACCTTTGCTTCAATGCTTTCTATTTATATATCGATTATGACACATTTTTCACAAAATACCTGAGTATATTTCTTTATTGGATGCTATACAGTAAGTAAGGTGATTAAAAATTATTCCCATTTTTTTTCTCTCTCAATATAACACCCGTTTTAAAATTAAAATGTTTATATAACTATATATAACATGATAACACATCATTTTTATGAAAGAAACCCAATTTGAACTATTAATCACAAAGAGATGAGAACTCTATGACTTATTTCATAATCCTAAAAAAGAGTTCTTAACATAATGTTTTAAGATCTCGCTTGAGACCACATATACACAAAGAAAAGTTATTTTCTATAAGGCACAATCAGTCCTGTCCTATATAGAGTCGACGACAAAAGGTATCAAATAAAAAAAGTCTATTTATTACGAAAATCACCCTTTCAATACAATTTCAATTATTTGTCCTCCAAAATCAGCCTTTACAATTATCAGTTCACAATGGCTTCTATAAACAGTGGCCATTGTTATGAATTCTTACACATTATCCAAGTTATTAACTGCTCACTTCATTTACGCTGTTGAATTTCGGTCAATTCCGCACAATACGTCTATGCATAGTAGAAGTTCAATGCATTATTCATAGAAAATAATTGAATACGATTTACACGTAAGATACTTAGTAAACGCAGATCGAAATATCTGTTAAGTGACAATTAACTCTCAGGAGATAATTATTAAGTTGTGGTGTAAATTCTTCGTTATTAATCCTTGCGGTTTAATTTTCAAAGTGTTTTTGACGTGACAACGTCTTGTAAACTGGTTTGCCGGGAGACACTTCAAGAAACTGCGTTACGTTACGTTACGCTCCGCTCACGATACGCGCTCACTTTTCTCTTAACTTTTTCCGGTCACTTGTGGGACCATTTTCTGAACGTGAATGTGAATTCGCTGCAAGGAAGGGGCGGTGCTTAATAGGAATTTTAGATAGTATCAAACTAAGACGAAATACGTTATGTATTAGTTATTAGTATAAAGTACAAAGAAAATAAGTGTAGTTTATTTCGTAATTCGGTGGTATATTATGGAAAACTAATGATATGTGATTAGTGAAAGCCATTTTACTTTAGTTATATTCTGCTCATTGAAAAATTCTTTAATATGCTGTTTACAAAATTCAACATTTGACATCAATAAACATGAAGTAAAATGTGTTTAACAAACACAGTGTATTGCAAGTTATTGTATGTATATTTGTATATAAATACGTATGTATGTGTAAAGGTAAAAATAAAATTTTGTTAATATGAAATTCAGTGCGAGATTCTTTGTATAAATTAATGTTTTAAATATAATTCTTTGTATAAATAACTGTTTTAAATTCTTACTATTATTTCATCCTTCTTCCTACTATACGAATGAATATTCACATTAAAATTATTTTACAACTCAAAGTCGTTGTCACGTAAAACTTTCGCCCGTATACCGACTTTACAGGCAACCAATTTTATGCAGTAAAATCTTTTTTTAAGAACATAATGCTGTTATCGTGCAAGAAATAAATCCTCCTTTCTGTAGCGATGCGAAACTGATTAAACGATGTCTCGTCAAATATGTGAAGACTTATCAAATTGATAGAATGAGATCAATTCAGAATTGATTAGAGCTTATTATCGTAGAGTCCTTTACAAAGTATTTTTGCTAGAATATTTTACGAAACAAATTTTTCAATCACAGTGTCAAAGCAGGAAAAAAAAAATCACTATGAAAATATGCAGAAAATTTCATCAACTCCTATAAAAATTGTAATAAATGTACGTCAAAATAGTCGTTAAAAAGACATAAGGTTTTTCTAATGATCTTTTCGCGAAATGCATTTCATTTCTTTAATCTGTAAAATATTTTGTAAAACCGCATTCATATTACATTCCTAGGTTTAAATCTAAGAGTATCTATCTCTATTAGCAGGGCCAAATGGGGCTCGGGCCGAGACCCATAACTGCATAAGTTTGGGAGTTCCATAATCAGTCGATAAAAAAGGCATTTATTTAGACTCTTTCAGTCGTGACGTCAATCATGCCGTTTTACTTGGAAAATTATTCAAACAAATGATTGCTATGTTCGGTTGTTATTTAACATAGGCTGTGTTCAGCTGTTACGCGCGCTGCACGCGCACGCTAGGAGCCACGGACATGGAGTGGATAATTATACTTGGTGGGATGTGCGTTCAGTCCTCGCTACTGTGCCACCAGTTACTGTAACTGTTCGCTCAGTAACAGATGGAGAACAGATCAAGGATGTAATTACTTGTAGTGCCAATTATAAAGATAATCTGTTACAAATGAAAGTGAGCTGGCTGGTCGAATGGTCAGAGTGCTGAGCTTAAACCCAGACGATGCGGGTTCGAAACCTGCGCGGGCCAAAAGTTGGGTTGTGTTTTTTTTTTTTTTTGGTTGCTTTTTATTAATAAATAAGACATTTTTATTAAAGGTAAATTTTATATTAATAATACAGAAGCACATGTATTTCTATTATAATAATAAAATACTTATTTAAATATGAGAAAATGAGATTTTTGCGGAGAAAGTTTTAATATTCCAAATTTAGAATATTAAAAGGATAATTAGAACGATATTAATATCGTTCCAAAGTGATTTATATATATATTAAGAAAATGAAAAAAAAAGTTTTCTGCGAAAATATCCGTATACGCATAAAATAATTATTAATGTTCTTCTTCTTCTCTTTTTTTTTTTTTGAAAATTTTAGAAGTGATTTTTTATTGAGATTAGGATGCAAATATAATGCATGCGTGGATATTCTACGGTGTTAAAATCAAAATGGAAAATATTATAAAAGCAAAATGTAAAAGATATACATTTTTTTAAATTAAGAATATCTGCATACATATATTTTAAAGAAGTGAAATATTTGGAGTTTGCCTTCTAGTTTTATAATGAATAAAGTATGATTAGAATGTTTATAATTTTTCTATTAAAAGTATAAATAAGTGTTTTGCTTATACTAACATAATTTCGGATGTCGTTTGTTTTTCATATTTTATGACATATTTTGGCCTGTTATCCACACGGTATTAAAATATACAATCATTAAATAAGAAATATATACATACTAAAACTTCTTCTGAAAAATTATCTAACTAACAATGCAAATTCCATTGAAATCAATCCAGTATTGTAGATTACAAATCAATCTTGTAATATGTGGATACAGGGCCATCGCTAAGACTTTTTATTGGTGGGGGAGACAACCTTAATATTGTCAAGTCAAATTTTTATATTCGCCAACTCGTTTTATAATTTTGCCAAGTTAACGCACTTTGAAAATGTAATACAATTCTTATTTGTAAAAAAATTAATAATATTTCCAATTAGAGTTGTAACTTTTGCAAATTCTATCAAAAATAGAAAATGTATTGCAGTTTTTATTAAAATTTTAATTAAATTTGACATAAAAGTTTTAAATTTGCAAAGTGTAACAACATTTGTCAATGTTTTGGGAGGGTACCCCCCCCCCCTTAGCTAGTCCCCCTTGTGGATATCTCAACCTTGGTTTATCAACAGCATTCCATTAATTACAACAATAGAATCAACAGTATTCTATTATTTAATACGAAAAGTATAAAGCAACTGATAAATGATTTTTAAATAAATAAAAATAAAATTATTAAAAAAATTAAATCACCAATTGTTAAATTGTATCAGTCAACCTACCAACTTTGACAACAAACAACATGCAACCAATAAGAGATAAGCACAAAACGCACTATCACGTGATCAAATCGCCCATCATTTTTTTTTGCGTCGCGCGCGTCAAGGTTTGAGCAGGGTTGATTGTCATTTTTTAAATGCTAATCGGGCTTAATTACATGAAATAGGTCACGTGATACTTTTCCGGAATACTTTTAATTTTATTTGAGTGGTCACAGGTATGTATTTCTGTTACGAAAATCATATTTTGAAAGGATAAAGAGATATGGTATTTGTATTTACCAATTCTGAACCATAAAAATAATACAATAATTGAATAAGTTTAAAATTCTCTTCTTCGATAGCACCTACTCCAAGCAGAATCTTCTGAGCGCGCGCGCACAAAAAAAGCCGCTTTTGAACACGGCCATAAATACTAAAAAATGCTACCACCACATATAAAATATTAAAACACTCAGCTATAAGTTATAGCTATAATATATAGATGAAATAGAAAATATAGCACAGCAATCATGTATTTAGAGTCAGTTTCCAAGTAAAACATCATTATTGGTGTCACTCTGAAAGCATCTGTTGAGTTATTTATGAAGTTCTAAACTGTACAACAGTAACATATTAATGTGCTTAATGATGTGTGTATTTAAAGCTTATACATAACAGGTCCTTTTTGTGTGCGTGATCGACAAATAAAATCTTTCTGACACATTCACAAAGATATTTTTATGTATAAAGGCACAAAATTTGTAAATGTGTTCGAGAATTGAAAAACCTTTTGCTATACTCCCAATCACTTAAAAAAAAAAAAAAAAAAAAAAAAAAAAATCTCTGATTGCTGAATAATTTCCGGATTTTTTTCTAATTAAAGTGCCTTTCGTGAAAGCGTCAAAAAGAATACATTTGAGAATATCTTTAACGTACAATTTTAAATTTTCCTTTTCTCTGAAGCTGTGGGGTGTATTTTTACAGTGACACTCCAAAAGAAAAAAAAATCGTAAAAATACTGAAATTGTTTTGGAGTTTGATACCAGCTCTATTCTTTCTTTTTACTATATAAGTTTCATGAGATATGACAATATGCTAAAAAAGAGTTTTCTGAGACGTTTAGAAAAATTTGTATTAAAACAAGATTTAATAGTTATTACAATTTTCTAATATTTTTTGAGTTTTATCACACATGATTCGTTGTGTAAAGAAATCGGTATTTTAAATTTAAAGAGTGAAATGTATTTTTAAAGAGAATTAGTACCTTTGAAGATTTTTTTTTCAAATTTTTATTGATGTGCATTTACATATTACATACACATTATTATAAATAATACTTAGAAAAATTGATTTTGTGGGTAAAAATTGAGATTTTTTTTTTCATTTTTTTTAATTTGCTGTTTTTTGATACATTACTGTGTTTAAACCCTACAACTTCTGCAAATAGTTGTCAAATCGCTCCATTTTTTTTTGTATCATTCAGGTAGTGTATTTAATAAAAATAAGAATCGATTTTACAATTAATTTTTATCTTAGTTAGTTTTTAATTAGTTTATAAAAATTATGTAAACATGGCAAAAACGCACCAAAATGCACGATTTCTTCAACGTTTAGACTATTATTATTATTATTATTATTATTTTCATTATATTGTAAAATTCATTCTAAATTTACTAAGTATACTATATTGAGGCTACAAAAAATAATGGAGTAATTTGATAAATATTTGTAGAAGTTTTAGTGTTTCAAACACGGTAATGTATAAAAGAACAGCAAACTTTAAAAATCTTTAAATAATAATAAAAATAATTATCAGTCAAAACCATTTTTCAAAGTATAACCTATAATATGCGTACACAAATTATTTCAAAGAGTACTGAGGTCCCTTAAAATAAAAGAATCACCAACAGTGAAAAAGTAATTGAGTTAACTTTAACTGTTATTATAAAATTCCAAAATATAAATTAAATAAGAATAAGAAATGCATAGCCATATACTACCATTACTACACGTAGATAATAACAAAAGTAATTGTTTATAGAAAATAATACCATGTACTATTAATAATACAGTCATGGGGAAAAAAATAAACAATCCCTACTAATTCTGAAAAAATTATATATCATAGAAGAAAGTTACTGGTATCAAACGATTGGTAATAAATTCTACTTTTAAATCTTGTATATAAAATATTTTTTAGGGAGCCATCTACATAAAGACATCTATATACATCTAACTTCTAAGCAAATTTTATATACATCATTTGAAAGTAGTCTTTATTTTCAATCATTCGGTACCAGTAATTTTATTCTTCAATAATTTGTTGTAGAGTTTGTAGGTTGTTTGTTTTGCAGTACAGCATTTGTTGTACAAGTTTTTTTCCCACAACTGTACATTAGTAGACATTATTGTACATTATACCCGAACGGTTTAATTTCTTCTATTTCCGTGTAAATAAATTCTAAATAAAAAATAATTTCTTCCAAAGAAAAAGTTCACGCTAGGCTCTTATATATTACATAGATCATATTTAATAAATTAGCATTTGTTCTTGCATACGCTTGTTCAGCATATCTAGAAACGTCTACTTTTTCACTTGGATTCTATGTCGGTTCATTTTCTCATTGACCTTTGTAACATTATACAACCTCCTATATAATATTGCGAAAGAAATAAATGCATGCCTTTTATGGTAAAAAGAGCACCTGCATGCAATAAGTTCTGAAAGGTAGTATTACAAAAAAGTATGATGCATTTCGACTCGTGAGGCACTGAAGTAAAAAGAAAAATCCGCTATATCATTTCCAAAAGTTGAGTTACATTAACAAATAATTACATGACGTTTATTGTTTTCGATTAATTTTTGAAGTTTCAGTTATCATTAGAGTTCGATCGAAAATTCCGTTCGTTTTCATTTTCGGTCCAAAATCTAAGTTCCGCCGAAAATTCTGTCGAAAATTAGGCCAAACCGAAATTCGACCGAAACTATCTGTATTCCAAAAATCTCTCATCTTCTTTCAGAAATTTTCAACATTGCTCATTGATTAGTGGTTTAAATGAGACGCTCTTTATTTATTGCTATGAACTTCATTTTTTATAATTACCAGTCATGACTGACTCACGACATCGGTGTACATTATAAAGCAAGTAATGCCTATGTCACTAAACACTAAAGACGCTTTTCAAGTTATTATTAAATGTTGCAGGCTTAACAGTAATAGAAAATTTCTCAAATATTCTTTGAGAAACTTCTAGTATAACAGATGATACTTCGCAAAAATCATTATAAAATCGAGGTATGTATACCTAAAACATTTTTTAATTAGATGAAATTTGTATAACAAGAAAATTATTCTGTAACGTTGACGAATTAATTACATTTTATTTTATATCAAAATAAAAAGTTTTGGTTTGAGACACAGCGAGCCAAATTGGAACACAAATATAATTAATTAATAATTATTTATAATTAGGCATGTATTAATTATTTAAAAAAAAGTTTTTTTGATCATTTTCATTTTCTATTTCGGCCGTAAATCTTAAGATTACCGAAATTCGGTCCCGCTTTCATTTTCGGTCGATAGTTACTTATAATTTAAATGACTATAGAACCATTAGGAAATGCATTAGGAATAGCATTAGGAAATGTTATTATTGTTACAGATGTCGTAGGCGCAATGAAATTTCTTTTTGAAGCCAAAGTAATGATCTTAGTCTAGGATGGCAAGCCGGCGATTATAGGCGGTAGACCGATAATGTACATTAATTAAAGCCCTCTAGTATTAATAGTTGTGTCAGTTTTATTCTTGAGAATGTGTTTATAATGATTTAATTATTAATTTTAATTAAATATTCAGTGTGTTTTATAATTAAATAATTTGTATGTGTTTACAATGAAAATTGTGTGCTCTTTATGACAAAAAATGTGTGCGTGTGTTATGTGTATGTTATAGAAAACTGTTTGTTTCATTGTGAAATACTACTTACAGTGAAATACATTTGTTTCATAGTGAAAACTAGCTTTGTAGCTGCTTCTTTTGACTAGGTCAATATGTATTAAAACATGGGGTTAACGCCAAAATTGCGCAAAAACATAAATTTCGCCTGTTCTATACATTCCTGTGAACGAATTATAAATGCTATTTATTGTGCTCCCGAGGAAGTATGTCTTAATGTATCTCAATGCACATCATGTTTTAAATAGCGTAATATTAATAAAATGCATCACATATGTCTTTGTCCCATTCACCGTAATGTACCGGAATTCTCTGTCGTGTTTTGTAAACAAATTATAAATGCTAGTTGCTTCATTTTTAATATCGAGTGTGATATAGTGAATCTCAATAACATACGCCATTACATAGCAATGTAACTAATTTAACGTGAGTTAGAGCTCAGACAGACGAACAGACAAACCGAATTCATAAAAAATTTTCAATTATTGTATGCTTGGGTAACTGGACTCATGAGGTAACTGGGCCATAGGTTATTTTATAAAAAATCGTTGATGTCTTCTAAGTTTTAGTGCTTGTCAACATTACACCCCCATTTCAATTTTTTAAAACAACGTGTGTCAACTCAATCATACCTCTATCCTTTCTGTGATAGGTTGCCGAAAATTTAGATTTTTTTTTTTTTTTTTTTTTTTTTTTAATTAACGTCGATTTGGTTGAACTCTCTCGACTTTTTATAATAATATTGTAAATACTTTCATGAAACTACCCTTTTTAAAAGATTAGACTTATAAATACAATAATATACTAAGAATCTATAAACATTTGCTTCATGCTTCAAATGTAAGGTTGGTGCATCATTTACCCCATAAAAGTTTCAAGAATAAGTAACAGGGACATGTACCATTTAGTGGACCATGTGGAGTCTAATTGTCTCAACAGATATAAATCATTTTCTGGAGTTTCTCTTACTACGGAAAATTAATAATTTTTCCGTTGTTTTTGTTTGTAATAAAGAAAGTTATATAATAAAATTTTAATAAGAATGTTGATGGATATCAAAGCAAATTTCCTAAGTGAGATTACGAAACTTCGAAATTTTGCGATACAGATGAAGAGACGTACATAAAGCAAAGTGACATTATAAGAAAAGTTTGAAACCAATAAAAAATAGTTATGTTCGATATTAAAACATGGTTATATTATACGTAGATACATTGGGTTTATCGTACTTTCATTAAACTAAAAAAGAGAGTGAGATACTTAAGTGCTTACATTCCGATTATTCATAAATTTATCTTGGATTTTCTCCCCAAAAATACCTATATAACTTTTAAATTTAGTACGTATACTAAAGTACATAAGTACTTACTTAATTCTTAGTTTTTTTATATAAATAAATCTAATATTTACACATTTGGTGCATTTTTTAGACACCTTGACGTCAAAAGTTCTCTTACAACTCTCTCCGGTTGATATATAATTTACATGATCTACCAGGTTTAAATTTTCATAGTTTATGTACATTTTTTCAAATAAAACTTGATACACTACGGTAAAAAAAAAAGAGAAAAAACGCGTGTGGAACACAGATCTACCTTGTCCAGTTGCCCCATTTTTATGGAGCAACTGAACCTATAAGAATTAAAGATGATATATATATATATATACTATCTTTAGACATTAAAATGTAATTTTAAAATTTTCTGTCTGATAGAGTGGACCTAACTGAACACATTTACAAAGGTTTAGACTTTAAATCAAATAAACCATAGCTTTTGGAATCGAAATTGTCAAAATCTATAGGTGGTTTTTTTTTTTTTTTTGGTAAATTTTTTTTTTTTTTTTTTTTTTTTTTTTTTTTTTTTTTTTTTGCCCCACGATACTTTACATTGTAAAGAATTAAAAACTTTTTTCTAAATTGCAGTAACCAATTTTTTTTCCGTTATTTAATGAAGACTTTTTAAGCTTTATAAACTTTTTTTTTCCCCACAAATTTACCATCTTCGAAATAAAATTTGTGGGTCTTTCAGGAGCACAGCTGTTCTTAAATTTGAGGGTATTCTCGAATTTCATGAACGTTTGGTCACATTAGTTTGTATTTACCTTGCTCTTGTATATGATGATGTAATACACTACTTTATGATACAATTGCACTTAAAACATCCGACGTAGTTCAAAAATTTTTTAGACTATTTTTCTTTTTTAGAAATAGATCTAAATGTAATAGGAAAGGAAGGTTCGAATTTCTTATTTAATTTTAATTTTAATTTTAATCTCCTCATGAATAAAACATTTAAATGAACCAGACAGACGAATTCTCTTATCAAATCACCCACATAAGTTATTAAAATTATAAATTTTATGATAGTAACTCATCATCATTTGTTTGCCTAAAATAAGTAGACTGGGTGTTGTCCAGCTATGAAGCCAAATCCCAAAAGTCAATGTCATCGGGGCGTATCCCTAAAACTTTCATTATTCATTATTGATTAATTTATACATACTGCGTCTTTATTTACTTTAATGTTACAAGTAACAGAGTTGCTTATTACTTTCATTTGATGGGATAAATATCGCTTCATTTAGAATTAAATCACCGGAATCATGAAAAGAAGTTTGCATTATGGACTATTGCGTTGTGGATAAGGATTGTGAGAGATTCTTTGTCAGTCACTGTCACTTTCATTTTTTAAAAGTAGATTGTTATAGCTACTGTATATATTGAACTCCGATCATAGAAAAGAAATTTAGCTTCTACGAGCGGGTTTCAAAGATATAATGGATTTCAACATAAGTCCGTTACTTTGATTCACTGAAAATAATACACTGTTTCCTTTAGAATTAAAGCACTTATCATGAAAAGAAACTGTTCTTGTAGTGATTGTTGCATTGTATATAAAGATTGTGAGAGTTTTTTATCAGTCACTATTACTTTCATTTCTCGAAAGAACGTTATTGTATTTTTTGTTTATATTGCATAACTGGCAACTTTTACGCTGTCTTCTTACCACAAAAATTAATAGTAAAAATTTCCATTTTTTATCTGCGTTTTAATATGCAAAAAATTTAGTAAGACTAAAAACGTGTGAAAGTTGGCAGCTATGATATTGAACCCTGATCATAAATGGATAAGCTTCTATAGAATGGATTTCAAAGATACTTGCACTCTTATTTAAATAGCTTTTTAAAAAACTTTATAACATATTAAACTGTTTTATATATTATTTTATTTCAGATTTATGGAAGTACTTCTGAATCAAATCTTCTTTTAATTTCAGATGAAATATTTCGAAGGATATATAACAATAATTTTACTCTAAAGGTAATTTAAAAATTAAAAACTCTTTGCTTATCTTAAACATTCTGGCGTGTAAACAAAATCTGACTATAAGACAGTATTTTTTACATTCTTGTTATTTTCAAGTGAAGAATTTCGCAATTATGATACAGTGCAAATAAACTGTCCAATGAATTGTTTTGGTCCAGGGGCATCAATCATATCTTCATCTCCTGACCTTGATACTCTTTCGGATTCTTTCAAATGATGCATTTGACCTTTGGCAATGACAAAATGTCCACGATGCGAGTCGCTGAACAAAAGAATTTCAAAATAGCAACCGATACGGGATCGTAAAACTTTTTTGATATCCTTCTGTTCCACAGTTGAGATCACGAGCTGTACGAAGCTTTTATGAAATATGGCCTTTTGTCTGACGACCGATTTTCGCAGTTTTTTTCCCCCAACTGGAGATGTACTGCTTGTTTGCCTGTGTGTCTACAGCGAATTTTTGTATGAGAGAGTAAAACACTTTCAACAGACATGAATAACGCACGGAGAAATCTTTTCTAAAGAACCCGTTCATGGTAAAGTGGAGGCAATCTCTAGACCAATGTCTTAGAATCTTTTTTGCCTAACCGCACTCTTGAACTCATAATTAAGTTTTTGCAGCACACTTAAATTTTTATAAGGAGAAACCTGTGAAAGGAACATATGTTTTTAATTTGTTTATTGACGCAAGCGAAGTGTTTCTGCCCAGCGAAAAGCAAGCGAAACAAATTATTGCAATTTCTAATTGAATGGTGGCAATTAAAAATCTCAGAAATGCATTACTGATTTATATGCATACAAAATTTCCATAACACTATAAAAAAAAAGTAGTTATAGGGCCAGAAAACGTTCAAAATTCATAGAATTTAAAGCATTATAACTCGCAAGATTTGGTAATAGAATAATAGATTTTTTGCTGTTTTACTTGTTAAAGAATTGGAGAATTTTTTTTTTCTGTTTATATAAATTACCTATTAAATTTGTATACATTCTCTTATATGAAATAAGAGAATGTATACAAATTTAACCCTTTCCCCCACAAAATTCTATCTGACAAAACTAATTGAAGACTAAAACCCTGAAAGTTCAAAAAAGGAAATTTTTCAAGAAAGAGAAAAAGAGGGAAAACTTCCTACTCCTGATACTTACAGTGTTTTCCATTCTACAACTTTTGAGCTCTTATTTCATCATTACTTTAAAATCCAGGAACCTAGCCTCCTTTCATTTCGTGTTTAAATAGCTAATATGAGCATTTCTAAAAAATTCTTTTATTTGTTTTTTAATGATTTTTCCGTAGTTTAAAATATTCCATTGGTGTAAACAAAAACAACATGATCAAGCTGTGTAATGGTTCCCAGCCGCCGCGCATCTCATCATTTCTTATCATTGCCACTTTCGGTGTTCTCCATTTCATTTCGTATGTCACATTCAGCGTTCTCCATTTCATTTCGTGGGTTACATTAAATGTTCTCCACTTCATTTCATGTGGCTCATTCAGTGTTATCCTCTTCACTTCGTGTGGCATATTCAACCAATGACATTTTTCGATTAAGTTTTGAACTATTTCTAAACATTTCTGTATTTATGATGGCACTTGAAGGATTCTCCTGTTTGTTTAGCTTGACATTTAAGACATGTTTTTCGTTAACCCGAGAGTACACGCGCCGGGTCTTTTTGACCCGGAGTGCGTATGATTTTTGCAATTGTAACCACTTATCTTTTTAAAGTAACCTTCAACTTATTTTATCGCAAAATTTGTAAGGATTGTTTCTGCCTAAATAAAATGACGGTTATAATTTGATTTTATTGGTGACAAAACCATTTCTACCCTGGGTAAACAAACGCGTGTTCTTCCGGGTTAAAAAAAGAAAAAAAAAAGTTTTTTATTTTTTTCATATTTTTAGCTTTTTTTAATGATTAAGAACATCATTTGAAAGTTTTTCAAATGATGATGGAACTACACTTCTAAAACTATATATTTAGGAAACGATAAGAGGAAACACTCTTTGTGCAGTTTTTGATCATACATGCAACATTTTGCACAAAACACCTTAGAGATTACAAAGCTCTATATCATAAGGCCCTACACTAGTCGCAGAAAAAGACCCTAATGATAATGTAAAGTCTATGGGGACGTACTTTTCAAATTTATCGCTCAAATTTTAATATTTTTACCAGATTTTTTTTTTTTTTTTTTTTTTTTTGCATAGGATAGCTGAGGACGATCCACAACCGGCCTAGTTTTTACTTTTTTGATTTTAGTTATATTTTTTTTAATATTAGGTCAGTTTAATTTTCACAACCGGTTCATACCGGTCCTGAAAGTTAAAGTATTTTTTTTTTTAAATCTGAAACCAAAATAAAAAAAATATAAACTAGGCCGGTTTTGGATCGTCCTCAGCTATCCTGTGCAAAAAAAAAATCATGTAAAAACATTAAAATTTGAAAAGAGATATTTGAAAAGAGCACCCCCCCCCCCCTCCCATAGACTTTACATTATCATCCGGGTCCTTTTCTGTGACTATTGTGGGGCCTTTTTGTAAAAATTTAACATTCGATACCTTCCAAAATTGCGTACTATTTCTGCGAAAACTGTCAATATTGCCCCGAGTTTTGGCGGGTGGTTTATTTAGAATGTTGAGAATGAATACATTTTTAAATAATGATAAATAAAACAATATTTTTTAAAAGGCATTTTAACATATTGCCAATTGGAAATTTCATACAAAAATATGGAATTTGAAACTATACTAGCCTCGCCCTTTTCTGATAATATTTGGTACATTAGTTAGTTAGGATTTTCAAGATTATGCATCAGTAAATATTGAACAAAGCATGCATTTAACGTTCTTTTTGTTACAGTACAACAAAATTTCCCCAAATATAAAATATAAATACATTTTTTAGGTAAAAACCTTACTTATTTTTTCTGTAAGAAAAATTATGTAGGTGGAATAAAGAATTCAGATCGTGCTCTTAATCAATGACATTTAGTTATGTCATGCGATTCAAAGTAGGAGTAATGGCGATTATTTTTTAAGCAGCTGATTATAAAAAGACCCTTTCAATTACAAAAAAAAAAAAAAAAAAAAAAAAAATTAAATACAGATATTAGATGTGACATTTATTTTTCAAAAGATGCACAAAATTCTAAATTTATTTCTTTATTCAACATCTGGGTTCTATAATTGTACACTTAAAAACATTTTCTCTATGTTCGGACAAGTACAACTATGAGAATTCCTTTCATCTACGACAAATAACCAGCAAGTTGTAATGCTTTAAAGCTTATGCACTTTTCAAGCTTTCCGACACTGAAAAAATACATTTTGTTAAAAGAATTTTGAAAATCTTTTTGAATTTCATAAAATTATCATACATCAGTGAGTTTTATGTTGTTAAATAATTGAATTTTCACTGTTTTATTTGTTACAGCATTAAGGATATATTTCTAAATATATAATACAGGAAATAAAGATCGTTAAAAAATAAATTTTGAATTTTAAAATGTTTACATCCACTTGCAAAATAAATATCGTACCTAAAAGCTGGACTTGATTTTACATTTTTTATTACTGGTAATACTTTTTCCTCAGCAGCTGTTTAAAAGAAAATCGCCATTACCCCCTTTTTTGAAGCCCTTGGAGTTTCCGAGAGTACACTCGTGTCGGATAGCAGTGTGTTGGCATAAGAAATGAGTTCCAATTTCCCTCTGATATAAAACTAAAAAAACGAAAACAATTTTGAGATAACATTGCATTTCAAAAGTAAATTATCAAAATAGCTACACTTAAAAAAGAAAGAAAAGAAGAATAGATCAAATTAAATTGCACAATAGCTAAAAATACATTCTTGTAACTAAGGTAGTTTTACATGAATCGTTAGGGTCATTTTCTTTTGAGAAATCTGGAATAAGATTGCTTCCCATTTTTAACACTGTTACATGCTTGTGTTTGATCCACATTTAAATGCGCACAATATCATATTATTTACACAGTATATATTTTTTTTTATCTAAATCTAAGCTATTACACGCCTTCTGTTGAAAAATGTGTCAAAATATGAGAAGAAAACGGCATTACATTACTGTTTTAACTTTTAAATTGGGTCATTTCTGTTGTTTCAGTCTTACTGAGAAGTAATAAGGTATTATTAAAATCCGTTCGCACAACAGTGATTAGTATTCTTCAGCTTCTGGCGAATATGTAGGTTCTTTTCTAGAAAATAGTGATTTAGAAGAAATCAAAGATTGAGTTCATTTGGTAATTCCCATCACTTTCGAGGAATGTTTTTGCATATGGTGGATCACAATTAAGTATGAACTTATGAAAGTGGCGTAAAATCATGACGGTAGCTGAATAAATTAATCGTTCTTTCAACTCGAAAAATATATTTCTTATTAATGAATATCATGTTACGAACGGGATAAACAAAACGGGGCTAGAAACGACGGTAATATTGATGGATTTAGTTGTAAAGTACAAACTATTGTACAATTGATGGTGCTGCAAAGGCAATGATAATGCCATAGATAAACATTATGTGATGAAAGAATCTGTAAGTAAAATGTAAAGAAGTTACATAATGCAATATTTTTAGAAAAATGTACCTAACTGATATTGAATTGAAATGTTGCTCTTTTAAATCTTCAAATCCATGAAATTTAAACATTGATTAAATGTACTTGTATACACTTTTCTTTGTTATTTATTGCTTCACAATTTTTTTTAAACTTTTATCTTTACCTATAGCTTGAGATTTTCAAATTTTCAATTTTGCGTTTAAAAAGGGAACCAGTCTCTAACAATTCAAAAAAATTAGAACTGATTATATAGTTTTAAATTATGTAACCTTTTAATAGAGCTAGAGCTTTTAAATCTACAAAGAAACAATATCATGCGTTACAGCGTAAATAATTTTTCATTACTGAATTTTTTTATATGTTTATCGGTACACTTTTAAAAAAATCTATTAACGCTAGAGAGAGGCCTTTTTTTAATAGTTGTACTAATCAGATTTTTTAGAAGTGTTAAAAATTACGAATGTAATTATAATGCTTTAGAATATATACAAAAAGTAGGAAATTATTTTCTTTCGCTTTCTGAAAGTTTCGTTATTTTTTGTTGAATTCAATTCTTTTTTGAGAAAAATAAAACGATGCTCTTCTGAATATTATTATTAAATCACCTGCTTTTAAGATGTATGGAAAACTTAAAGAAGTATCTGCAATACTTTTAGAAAAGTGCTGCTAACTGACTTATAATCATAAACAGGTTAGAAAAATAAATAAATATTCACATTAAATAAAATTGTGCAAATTTTTTTAGCATTAAATATAAATTAAAATATATCTAGTTTAACCCTTTAATTCGTATGATAAAACATGTTCTAGAAATTACGTAGTTCAGGAAATCTGACTTTTCACCAAAAAATTTCAATGCTTAATTTCAATTTATTTATTTACGGAATGTCTGTTATTAATTAAAGCAAATATTTCTATTTTAATTTTCCGGGGTGAATTATGAATATACGAATTATCTTAAAATATCTCGGGGGATCTCGGCTGGTTTAGGATCTAGACTGTTAAATGAGAAAATAATACAATTTGCATATATTCATAAAAATATTGCATATTTTTTATGCCATATTAAATTTACCTCATCAACATTGTTGAGAGGTCACACGTGCATTTAAATAAAGTGACTTTTGAAATGGTTTGCAAATATCATCCACACTAATTGACCGAAATTTTGTTTTACTGCGAATGTTACTTATACATTAATTTACTAAATAATAACCTTTATATATGTGTTACGATGTGTTGTATTTAATATACTTGATAGTAGTTTAATTAGTAAAAAAAGAACACTTCAAGGTTTAGCTATGCACTAAATAGATGTAATGATAAATCAATATGTGAACAATTTAATTCACAATAGTAAAAAAAAAAAAAAAAAAAAAAAAAAAAAACATATTCACACATAAATAACGCTTACATTCAAATCTTAAAAGTATATGCTAATACTACACAGAAAAACACAAAATAAATACAATAAATCCAAATGAAGCGAAATATTATCGAGTGTCAGGAACTTGGGACCATAGTGTACTGTATTCTAGCAACTCTGAGCACTAACCCTCTAAGTGTTTGGAACGTAATATTCCGTTCACTAAGCTCTTAGTTTCACTGCAATATAAACAACATTTAAGATAATATAATTCTAGAGATTTAATAAATTTTCAAAACATTTTTGAATGATCAATACTCTTAAGCATTATATTCATATTTGTAATTAAGCTTTAAAAAAAATGTTGAAAGAGTCGTATTTTTTGAGCATTTAAAACAATATGCAGAGAAAACAACACTACAATTTTACCCATTTGCAAATAAGACAAGTTGGGGAAAGTTATCAGCCATCTATAAGATAGCTTTAGATGACCGGGTAACAAAGAATAGATTTTACTATTCCATCGATCTACAAAATATATTAAAACACACATACATACATACATACATACAGATGGATGACAAAATAATACGAACACTTATGAAAAAGTGTGACGTGTTTCCCACCTGCAACAGAAGTCTGCCACCTAGTGAGCATGAAGAAGAAGGTATTAGTCTCTCAAGAGCAGTTACCTGCGTTGCATGCGTCTACCGAACTGTCTATGATACGTTGAAATGTCAGACCTGTCAAAGTTCCAAAAAGGAATGATTGTCGGAGCGAGTTTAACTGGATCATCGTTTACAGAAACAGCAATCCTTTTGAGGTTTGCAAGGAGCACTGTATCAGACGTTATATGACAGCATATACGAAAGAGGGTAAAGTGATGTCTTCAAAGCACAACAGTGGCCGAAAGTCCAAGCTTGTTGATAGGGATAGACGAGTCTTGAAATGCATAGCACCATGAAAGCACAAGCAATCGTTATCTAAAATAACATCCTAAATAAAGAGTCATCTCCAGGACTCCATTTCAACAAAAGCTGTCAAAAGGGAATTTCATGCTGCGAGAATTTATGGTAGAGTGGCAATTCGAAAACCCTTGGCGACAGCAACTAATGCTTTCAATCGACGCCAATGGTGCAGAGGTCACAAAGGAAGGTCCCCACAGCAGTGCCGACAGGTAATATGGTAGGATAAATCGTCATTCACCCTATTTCAGCCGACCGGACACGTTTATGTCTGAAGAACGCCCAGAGCTGACTTTGAAGCATGGGGGTGCTTCCATTACGGTGTTGAGTTCGATATTTTGATGCGGTCAAGGGCCACTTGTTATTCTGCCTTGGAGAATCAAATTAAATCATTATCTAAGCATTTTTAGGGGATCATGTCCATTCTTTTGTCCAAACTGTATTCCCTGGAGAACGACCACTTTTTTAAGCTGACAACGCGCCCATCCACACTACTAGGTGTGTTAAAGCTTGGTTTGAGGAGCGTGACGATGAAGTTGAACATCTTTCCTGGCAACCTCAATCTCCGAATTTGAATATTATTGAACATTTATGGGAATATTTGGAGTCCAAACTTCGCTCCCGATTTCCTCCTCCATGCAGCCTTTCGCAATTAGAGACCGCTATGCAGGAGGCTTAATATACCTTTAAATACTGTTCATGACTTTTATGCATCTATCCCACGTTGCATTAAAACTGCATTTCAGTCAAAGGGTGGTCCAACCCCCTATTAATAGTGATTTTCTATTATTTCACGGGTGTTAGTATTATTTTGTCCTCCATCTGTAAATAATATGTTATAATGCGTTATATATTATTTATATTAATGTATTGTCATTAATCATTATTCTTGCTTGATGGCTGTATAATATTTGCATATACTTTTAATGCTCAATGCTGTGTTCTTTTATTTAAAACTCATAATTTAACTTCTTTCATTGAGCACAAAGATACAAACAGAGTAAAGAATATTTTGAGACGTTATAAATATTTATATTCGTATACAAGTATAAATCATTATAGATCAATAGGCTAATTTGTCAAAACCTAGTATAAAGGCATTCAAGTCTTGCCAGCGTGGTGAGCAGTCACAGTAAAAAGGCAACATCTGACTTTCTCCTTGTTAAAAAGATTTCCTTCTGACCTGACAAAAAATAATGCCAATTATGCAAACTGAAATTCAATATTTTCATTTGAACAAATTAATTTTTTAAATTTTAAATCGTTACATAGTTACTTACCTTTGCACTCTCAAATCCAGTGTTTGGTACAAGAATATAGAAACAAAATCTTATAGAAAAATTGTGTCACATTAAACTAGTTCAATTAGTTCTGTTCTACCGTATCACTGAAACTATTTTATGATTATTTATCATTTATGCAATAACTTGACAGTTATTTAAAAAATATTAAGTACGTAGAAGAAAGGGAGAAAAGAAAATGCTACTGCTGGTCTGAATACGTGATTTGCAAGTTCTTTTGTAAAGGAATATGTCGTTAGAGGTTTGCAACAGAGTGTTGATAAAATTGGCTCATTTCACACTCTGCTGCATACGTAAGTCTGAATTAATGTTTCGTAAAGTTGTTCTATAGAGCTGTCTACATTGAAAACTAAACTAACATATGTCGGATATCAGCCTAGAATTATGTAAAAAAAAAAATAGGATGTGGGTCAAATTTATCCAAGTATAAGTTTGTATCACGGCGAAAACAAATAAAGTAGGATTTTTTCTTCACTTTAAAGAATGTATGGAACTTAGTGTATGTCTAACGTTCAGTTTTTGTGCTCTTGTAGGTGATATCAAAGAATATCAAAGAATTCTCCTTTGCTTTTTTAATCTTGATGAAATGGCAAATAAGATTTGTATTTCTTCAGCATTTGTGTCTAGCAGGACTCTCGCTAAGGGAGGGAGGAACCCTTACCCCAAACATTCACGAACGCTCATACACTTGGCAAATTTACAAACTTAGTTAGCGAATTTGTTTATAGCTTTAGTAAAAACTATGATACCTTTTCTGTGTTTGATAAACTTGCAAAAATTATAAATTTAGTTGGCAGATATTTATAACTTTCATAAAAAATATAATACATTTTCTATTTTTGATAGACTTGGCAAAAGTTACAAATATAAATAGGAATGTTATTGAACTTTTCTCAAATAAGTACGGTACTACATTTTTAATTGTGGTAATTTGGTGAAATTATAAAACTGTTTGGCAAACGTGGAGAACTATTTATTTTAGCTTCTCAATGAGTTAGGAGTACTGAAATTTGGCATGACAATGTAGGGTCCTCCCCCAATAAAAATCGGATCGATGGCCTGTATGTATGTATTTTAATTGCTTATTGAGTAAGAAAAAAATAATATGAATTGGGAAAAGGTTGCATTTATAACTCAATTAAATAGCAATATTTTTGATGTAATGAATATTTTTGATATTCGAATGAATCATTCGAAGATGTGCAAAAGCATATCTGCCAATCTTTTTATTCTTTTAAATAAATTAAAACCAGAAATTTTGTAAAAATGTATAAAAAATTATCAATTAATAACAGCGACAAGTTGAACAATTGATCACAAAGTTTTACAAAACATTTGTAGTTTTGAAATACTAAAAACATGTTTACGTACTTTGCATTTTGTATATGTAAAATAAGACACTTCTTTTAATGCTCGCACTGTTGTATGATGAAACATACGTACATGTGACAAGAATAAATAAATAAATAAATAATAAAAATAAGTACATTATCATAAATTACAAAAGTAAATCAAATTTAGTATTTTTGACTATTTCATCCAAAGCGTGTTTCATAAAACTCCTAATGGATTTCAGTAATTTAAAAATGTCATCTTCCCTGTTCCATTAGGATAATACATTCTCCTATTAAAATTACTTCGCTTTCCCTTTCTTGTTAGACAAATAAATACATGTTTCATTTTGAAATCATCCATACATTATCAGTCATTCAGTTTTATGAGTTCCTGTTATAGATTATCTTAAAACTTCACTGCATCTGAAAAACAGCAACGATTATCATTTTCAGATGTACTTATCTTTCACCACCCACTCAAAGCAACAAATCTTATCCAGGTATGTCCGCCTTGATCACCGTTTTAGATGTCTGCATACGGAGGTGGTTCTGGACCGTACCTGGGTACTGACTCGAAAAGGTGTGGGGAAGTTTATCCATTGGAATGGAATGCCAACCAACTCCCATCGCCATAAAAGTTTGTCTTCAAATCCAGTTGCTGAAGAAACATCGAAATTTTGACGCTTAGTTGCTGTTCAACCTCACCAATGTTATTGTTATACTTGTTATTTGACATCTTTTTGCTAATACTATCTTTTACTATTTTACACAAATTGAACCAGAGGATCTAGTACGGATTATATGAGCTACAAAACATACTGTCTGGAATTTAGATCATAGATTAAGATATTTTTAATTAAAAACTCTAATTTATTAACACTTCTCAAACATAGTTGAAATGTTTTTATGCATTCGATTTGTCTGTCTGTCGTCTGGCTGTGCTCTAACTCACATAAATAAACCCTGATTGCCATGAAATTAATACATATTACTGAGGTTTACTGTGACATGTTCAGTATTAAAAATGAAGTGCGTAGAATTTATAGTTTCTTTACGTGTCCACTCAAAAGAATTTCGTCGCAAATCGGTATCTGGAGAAAAATAATTTTCAGTGTTTGGTGCTACAGTATTTCAAATATATGGATATATATATCAGTGAGCCGCATTACAAGATGCTTGCTATAGAATACGACATGCATAGCATGCATATTACTTCTTACGTCTACATTTTATGAATCCTTCACAGGGCTATACAAAATATTCGAATGCGTTTCTTTTATTGACAGTAATCGTTGAGGCGGGAATTTTCAATTGTGCTATACATTGCCTAACTGTAGCTAAACTTTAGAAAACTGCGCAGTATGTATGCGAATCACATACAGGGCTGCACACAGGGGAGTGGGAAGAGAAAATTTCTCCCGGGGCAAAGTTAAAATTTGGCGTCCTCCCACCCCTTTTTTTCTTGTGATAGGCCCAAAAATGAAATTGGTAGTATATATTTGGCGTCACCTAAATCTCCGCCCCCGGGGCGACCGCCAGCTTCGCCCCCCCCTTTCGCACGTCACTGGTTGCACAAAATACATACACAAATACATACAAAATACCTATCACATACAGAGATGCACAAAAAAATGGATATTTTAAAAATTGTGGATGTAATAGCTCAAATGTGTTATGCATTTCATTTTTTTAGGCATTATTATTTATCAAATTAAACGATTAAGTTTTGTTACATTATTTTGAATGAGTTGTAAAGTGTTTCATAATCTATACTTATCACATGATTTTCCGTTCTTGTTTTTAACTTTTATAATATATTTTTTGTAGATTTCCGAGGAATTGGACCAACATGCAGTTTTATATGAAATATATCAAATACGTATTGAAATTATAAAAAATTGAAATTTATTAAAATACAATACAAAATCATACGTTTGAAGTAAATAAATGACAACTTTGGCATTACATCACAAAATATAAAATTAAAAAGCTACAATCATTTTTCATTGAAAGTAGCGCAAACTGTTAATAAGTCAGATAATAATACGTAATTATTGTTAACAAAACCAAATGAGTAAAACAATAGTATATTTTTTGGTCCAAAACAATCATATATCCTTTTTTTTCCAGTTCATATTCTCTATAAACCTTAGTTTGTAGTACCATACCCATTGTGTGGTAACTTTCTTCATCAAGTACTTTTTGTTTTCAATCTTATTTTAAAGTATTAATTTTATACTTCTTAACGTATTTCAGTGAACTACTTTAGAAATGGTAAAGTTCGCAAGATGTTAAAATCTGTATATTCATCATCCCTAAGGCCCAGCCTGCATTCTATTTATGCGCGCTTTTCGCGTGCCAAATAATGGTCTGTTATCAAAGTAATACATCGGACGCGAAGAGTGGACGACGGCTTTTGCGAAAGAATTCTTACGTCAAGGACTCTGGGCTCTTTTCTTATCTCTTTATTATTATGCTGTTTTAAAAGAAACAAAAAGTATAACCTTTGTGTTGGCAAAATGGATTCAGAAGGTGTGAAAGTTATTCTTCAGAAAAACATCTTTTCAAATACTGCGCATACATTAATAGATCTATTTTGTTTCGAAAGCAATTTACAGGATGGTTCAAAAAAGATTGGAATAACTTTGACAAGTGATTTGGCATAATATGTGAAATAATTTTAGCATAGAAAACCACTGTCGCAGCGCAATCTATTTTCATCATCATTTAAATTAATATTTTTATCATCATTTAAAGATGATGAAATGGTGTGAAGTGCTGGAAATTTATTTTAATTCAGTTGGGTGGTACAGCGTAAACTATCAATTACATTTCGATACCTCTAACTGAATGTTTAGACATGATTCATATTCAATAATTATTGAGATATAGCTTGGTGCAATGTAATACTGATGCTTATTCATTTCAAAAGGCAACTATGTGATATAAGTTTTAATTTATTTTTGTTCAAAAATGAACAAAACTAGCAAATGATGTTGTTCAGAAACTATCAAATCGCGCTTATTTTCTCGTTTTTTCACAAATACAATAGATTTTTCAGAAAATAGTGTCAAAGAGGCCGCTTTGAATCGAATTTCCATGCGAAAGAGGAATTTCCCACTTGTCACATGATCGAAAATGCTTATGTCAATAGATAATTCATTGATCAAAAACTGGAATATTCAGTTCGATTCCAAATCGCTTCCCTCGTCAGGCTTTCCAGTTTTATATCTTTCTGTTATAAAATGAATTTGTAAATGTGTCAAAACGTTTTGCGCTTGTTGAACAGAGCAATTGAGTCCAAAATGTTTCAAATGTGGAGCATTTATATTGACTAAGGCACAAAAAATAATTCACTTATAGGACTGACTATGAGCGATAATTGAAGAAATGCGTTTTCAGCTATGTTTTGTTTTTCTTTTATTTATAATGTATTTAACTAATTTTTAGTGTATTACGCGACATGTATAAATACTATAGATCATATACAGGACTGTACGAAATACGTAATTCGCATACATTGCTGTTTTAGACCGCAGTTGATAATAATGGAATTTTACAGAGTAATCTTTTTATTAAATTCTTTATATATCTCTTTTCATTGTTTGCAAAAATTAAAATTTCTTAACTGTATTCTGGAACGTGTTTTATAATGTATGTCTGATGTGTATTTTACCGCCCTTTCTTAGAATATTTACAATGAATCGTATAAACATTGTATCATTATTGAAAGGATATTTCATTTTAGACAATCTTTCATCTAAACAGATGCAGTTGTATAGTATCTCTTCCTTTAGTTTACAAAATGTTTTTTTTTAAGACAGATTCTGTTTTTACCAGTTTTATTGCAATACACTTTCTCGTAAATATACATAATTGACAAATGTCAGTAATTGACATGACAAATTTAAGCCATATCCTCCCCGTCCAATTATATTTCCGGCTTTGAAATTGCTCTGCCTGTGGTGGTGTTCCGTTTGACGTAAGGTAATATAAGTGTTTTTAAATTTTCGATAAAATATTTTTAGTACTGTTAAAGTTATGTACGAAAATTTGTGTTCAGCTTGGAGTAAGACTATATTTTTCATTCAATACGTGGATTGCAAGTTGGTTTTCCATACAAAAACTGTTTCTTATAACGTGCCCAACAGACCACAAGCATTTGGACTTCTTCCAACATCACCATTTTATATAGTTAATTGACGTCCCGATTTCTCTGACACGCGTTAACTAAAAAGGTGAAAGCTAATCAAATATGGATAATTTCCCACAAGCATTGCAACTTCTGCCTAGTGTGTGTGTTCATTTGTTCTTATCAGTATTTTAGTTAAACACATTTTGGCCAATCTTTTTTAAATCGCCTTGTATATAAATAGTTGTAAGAAACGGGAAAAAAAGTTTCACGTTTACGAAATCTTTAGCAATGTGTTTAGATATTTCGGATTTTAAAATAAATTTTTGTTTTTGAACATGATTACCATCATGAAACAGTTCATACTTCTTAAAATACTGCATACCTTAAGGTATGACTGAAGGTATGAAAGAAGACTACAATTGTAGTCTTCTTTCTCTGATTAATCATTATAAAAGTCCATATTTTTGGAATATTGAACGTGTCATCTCTAAATAATTTCTAGCTGTTATAAGGATATTAAATATTATCGCTGGTATACGTAGCATAATTTGAGGCGAATGCATATAGCAATCTGAAGATCATTATTTATTAAATATATAAATAAGTTTCAAATTGTTTGTGCCGTGACATACACTATGATTTTAAATGAGACTAGCTCATACGGGTTTTTATGTATTCGGAACAGGACTAGCAAAAGCAAGTAAGAAGCAACCGTGGAAGATGACAAGCGCAAAAACATTTATCTGCCATTGAAATTCTTTATAAATTTCATTAAAAAAATATAAAAAACTTGCTCCAAGAGCATGTGCATTTAAAAGCATACATAAATATTACTTCAGATGTTTTAAAGCTGATGGATGATTTAGATGTTAGTGCAGAAATGAAATGAAGTCTTGTCGAAACTTTTTATTACGAAAAAATGCAAATCTGAATGCAAATTCGTCTCAAACGCAAAAGTAATTAGCTGAAAAGCTCAATATTAGCAAACAATTTTCCAGTATTTACAGTTGTGTTTTAAAAGTGCATGTGTATCTCTTATACTTGTCTCTACATTTTAGCAAATCAAGAAACCATTTTCGATTCCCACGATCAATACTGAAAATTGCAATATCTCTATAGTGGTGACATTATTTTATAAAAGAATGATTATACTTAGAATTTGCATGCATAATTTATTTATGAACATAACATCCCCTCATAAAAGTATGCAAAAAATATCAGTGAATGATTGGTTTATAATATTCAAATTCATGCAGGTGTGTCTCGTGATTAGGAGCCAGGCGAGACAGTTCATAAAAGAGTTCGTCGACCTGCTGGGGGAAAGCTGAAGTTCTGCTGAAAGCACTTATTTGTCTTCCCACTTTATACCTCATGGTGCAAGTCTGGTAAAGATTAAAACCTACACTCTTGTAACATAATCATTTATCTAAATATGAGCTCAAAGTAAGGTATCTACTTCGGGATTTCAACTGGTATCATACTTTTGTAATTGCATCAAAACTCTGTTATTTGATTTTCTCCATGGTAGTAACTACTTTACACCAAGAGATCTTAAGATTTTCTTATTTTACGAGGATTGAAAAAAAGAGAGATGAATTTTTAATGAGTGAACAAAAAAGAATGTAAAAAGGTTAGTCAACAAATAAGCAGATTTGAATTAAATGATAAATCTAAGATTAGGCGATATTACATATTCGGGCAAAAAAAGAAAGAAAGACATGGTTACCTAATGTTGAAAGGAATTTTAACCAAAATGACATATTGAAATGAGAATGTAGAAAGTACAAAAGCTGCTCCAATCAATGTTAAGAAGGGTGTTTATATTATTTTTTTGTAACTCTGGAATTTTTATTACGTAAAACTAGTTGCTAATTTTTGTCACTCACTTAATCTGTTTATGATAGATTAACATAAAGAGCAAAATATGTAATGTTACATAAGATTTTAAAAGAACATTTCCGCTCTGCAGTGTAATGTAGTGCTTCCAAAATTACTCTTCCCAACCCCCTCAGGACAAGAGCACTTTACATAATTTTTTAGCTCACAGGCTATCAAAGCCTGGGAGCTTATGTGTCCGTCTGTTCAATATGTGCGTATGTGCGTAATGCAATAACTCATGATAAAAATATTCGATTCACGTGAAATTTTGGATATATGCAAATTCTGATAAGGCGCTTCCCTGATTAGTTTTTGGAGTTCATTCGAAATGTATGACAGGGGGAACGAGGGCTCCTGCCTCTCCCTTTAATTTATATAAATGGGTTTTTCATGTAGAATTATCAGTTTTCGCTCGAACTTTAGATGTAGGATCATCCTGATGAGACACCTCTGTTATTAGTACAGTAAAACCTCCATACCGGACACTCCCGAATAGCGGACACCTCTATTTAACGGACAATTTACCGATCCCCACTCCCAAAATCTAAGTTTTTGTATGTTTAACCTCTGAATAACGGACATTCCGAATAGCGGACAGTAATTTTAGCGATAAAGTATAAAAAATTGATTTTTAACAAAGAATTTTTTTTTTTTTTTTTTTTTTTTAAAGTAAAAAGCTTCTTAATTTGTCAGAGCAATGTGTCAAAATTTTGTGATCACAAACAAATGTAGAGAGTGGGCGAGGGAAAATCTTCCCTCCGACGTCCAGTATTAAATTCAGGGGATGGTCTGAAGGGACATTACCTCCCGGAGCATCACAATGCTCCCCTCCCCTCCCCTCCCCTCCGTAAGATTTGAGATTTTATGCTTTTAAGAAGTGGTAAAATACAGTGAGCAATTAAACTTTTTTTTCTTTAAGATAATTCAGAAAAATCAAAACTATTGACAGGGTTAAAATTTCACATTAAAAAAAAAATTACATGTAATTTTTAAATACAAAAGGAAACTTTTTAAGTACATTTTTTTCGAAAGAATGTAATAAACAGTGTACAAAGGTATGTAACATTTTATTTCAATGTTATTGCTTAAAAAATTATTTTAATTTCTTATTAATCATATATTAGAATTTTAGGACACATAAAAATCAATTAATGAAACTTTAAGCATTTATTAGCAATTTTTGAATCTCCGAGGTTTTTCCCAATAGCGGACACTTCCGAATAGCGGACAGTTTACACGCTCCCGAAGTGTCCGTTATTTGGAGGTTTTACTGTATTTGGTGTTCATTGGATGAGTATAAAGAGGCGGAACGGGGGGTTCATGCCCCTGATTCGAATTGATAAAAATGGGGTTTTTTTTGTGCAGAATATCAGTTTTTGTTCAAAATTTTCATATAAAAAATCATATCCCTCATTAGATTAAGGGGTTCAATGATTAAATATAAAACGGGGAAATGGAGGGAGCTGTCCCCCTCCCCTTAATATGGTTTTGAACGGCATTATCCCTTGAAAATATAAGGCTGTAATATACAATTAGTGTGCATAGCCTGTGAGCTCAATGTCATCAGTTTAACTAGGCAATATTCTTTTTTTATAATATTTTTACCACCGGTTTTTCAAACCAGAAAATTTTCTGTAGTTGAATCTCGAAAATGCTCATGTTAGGTAAGGTAAACTTTAAAATAAAAAATAATTGACGAAAACAATGCAGGATTTTAAGCACCGTAAGCGGCACGTATTCCGGTCGCTCATCCCCAAGGAGTTAAGCAAAAATTTTCTCTCTATTTTTTCTCAGGAAAGTTTAGGGACCACCTATTCATTCCCACACAAAATGTCGCGTTATTTTACCCCACCTTTCCTCTGTGTCACAAGTTGTCACATGGTGTGACCCTCCACTTTTGTGTTTCACATTTTTTGCATTTGGAGAAAAAACGAAAAAGGCAGGATGCTCGGCTGCGTTGCTTGTTCGTCTCACGTGATTCTCTTTTCCTGACGTAGATGCAGGGAAATCAAAATATACATCTTCATGAAAAGAGCATTACGTGACTTTAGCGGTCCGAAGGGAGACAAATCAAAAACATTTTAAGTCATTTTTTTATTTATTTATTTATTTAGAGTTAATTTTTATTAAAATAACATTGCAATTTTTCTTTCTTAATATGTAATTTATTATCTAGATTAATTATTAGATAAATTTATGCTATAAAACATAAAGATCGTGAGCGCTTTTACTTCATTCTAAGGTAATTCAAAGAAAATGAAGAGGGTACTTTAATAAAAATGATCATCTATAAATATGATTTATTTTATTCTATTTTTAAATTTATTGAACATTTCGCGCTAAATTCTAGTTAACTCAAAGGAAATAGATTCATTGTATATGCTCTCTTTATGCATTTAGATTTCTATTGAGTCGCTAATAATGGATCAGGAATAAAACCTTGACACATAAATTAGTTTACTATTTTTAAAATTAATCTGTAAAAATTCTATGTTATGTATTCAGGGTAAAGTTGCTCCTTTTAGTTAGAATTTGGTACAAAATATTCATAAATTAAAAAATAGCTTACAATAAATTCCGTTTGTAGACAGTTATTTTTATTAAGTACCTGCTTTTGCGATACCTGTTTGTTTATCAAATATGCATTTATATTTTTTTACTACAATTGTATTACTACAATTGTTTTACATTGCTGATCTTGAGAATATCACCGTTTGTATATACGAAATTTGTAGGTACGTTTATGAACAGTTTTTTTTCCAATCCTTTATGTTTAATTATACTCTTTTAGTCAATAAATATTTACTTTATTCATTTATAGTTAGTATATGATATAGTATATAGTTAGTATATAGTTAGCATATATACGCTAATATTATGTTGAAATAATATTGTTGGGCTCATGAGAGGAAAAATCTCTTCAAATATTTTTTCCAATAAACAATTTTTAAAATATTTTATATCATTTTATACCATTTTATATACATTTGTTATTTTTTAATGCCTGTGTTTTTTAAAATAAAACAAGAAATATGAAAATATGTGAATTAAGGAATGTATTTTATTTATTCGATTTATTTTATGAATGTTATCAATTTCTTAAAAGAATTTTTGAGCATCCACAGCCCTTTCTCTAGTCTTTCTCTTTCTTTAATTTGGAATTTCAATTCAATGGGATGCGTCACTCTGTTAATATTACTTGCTTTAAAATTAACGAATATTTATGTGTCAGTTTCCGGCTTCTAAGAATAAAATGAGTTAAACTTTTAGCAGAGTAAAGATGTTTTCATTTTTTTTTAATGTTTATTTGATTGTCAATAAACATAATAAGATAATGATAATACGATGCATTAAACATTTAGTAGCATAAAAATGTCTTTCTTTTTTGTATGTTTCATTGTATGTCAGTGTTTGGCTCAAAATAAGAAAATGCGTGAAATATTTAATCGCGTAAAAATGTTGCTGCTCTTTTTTGCTTGTTTTATAATTTTACATCATAGAATGATATTACTTGAACAGTTGGTTAAAATTTATCATTTTGATGGTGGCATAAATATCCCCAATTTAAAATTTAATAACTACTTATTGTGACTGAGCAATTGCGATTTTGTCATATTGATCATTATTTTGGAATAGAATGTAAATGATTATCTATACATTTGAAAGATATGTATCCAATCAATTCCCATTTTTTCTGTTTATCATCATTTTTCATTTCATTGAAATCCGATTTATTACTGTCGATACCCTAGAGACAGCATTGTTCGAGAAACGCATGGTAACTCATACGCATAAACTCGAAACTCAGTAATTTTTTAACCTTCTTCTACCCTATACTATACAAATGGTTAAGTTTGCTTATAAGTTTGTGCAACATGTAGCTTTTTAATGTATCGATAGTTTGAACATTTTGTCCATCGCTATCTGCAAATTTTAACTAGTCGTTGAGACTACCGTAATACTTACCTATCATCAATATGCATAGTATAAAATGTGAAAAAAAAGCATGTGTAACCTATTGATAAAATACATTGCCATTTCAAAATAAAATTTAAACGTATATTTAAATATTTTAGCAGATAGTAATATTTTATTAATGAACTGCTGAAGAACCAATTTCGACAAATTATATAAAACGCCAACCTACTGAAATAATACCGAATTGCGTAAAAGAAACATCCTTATAACTCCAAAAATAACAATCTTATTAACTAACAAATTACTGCGTCGGATTAAGTGTTTAATATCCAATTAAAATATATTTTTGAATTGAAATTTGAATGAAATACAGAGAAGAAATGGGAAAAATTTGAATGAAAAATCGAAGAGTGCGGAAAATAGGATTAAAAATATCTCGGTAACTAATTATTCCATCGATTTCGTTCTTTATGCAAAATTTATGTTTTTCTTATTGCCTTTTACACCCACTCCTTAAAATAAAAAAAATTTTTAAAAATTTATACACCTTTCATTAGAACAAATGTTGTAAGAGTTTAATAAAAAAAAAAAAAAAAAAAAAAAAAAAATCCGGATAATCAAGGTTACTGATATTAAATAGATTCTTCCCATTAATACATACTAAGTATACAACAAATTTCAATTTGTTCAGGAGACAGAGTGTTTACAGACAGACACACAGACACAGACGGCCGGCAATTTATTTTTCTAAAAGTATGTTTTTCGAAATCTCCAAAGTCTAAAACGTGTAAATCCGTCTTTTTTTTTTTTTTTTTTTTTTTTTTTTTTTTTTTTTTTTTTTAACGATTACAAGACTTACCCTATACTATCTATTATGGGTAAGTAAAAAACTGTGGTCATAAACAAATTGAAGAGGTAATTCGATGTAGTTCAGAATTTATCGACATAAGCACGAGCCAATCGTGAGAAAGTTGTGTCACGGGATCCATCTTATCGTCAATAAGCCGTTAGGCAAAAATAATCACCGTTAAAACAAAATGAAAGCTTCCTTCTCACAGTGTATTAATGCAAAGAAAGAAATCGCGAGTAGATGCAAAACTGGTTCGCAGGTCACAACTGGTGTCATAGTGTGTGACCTGGTTATGTTTGAAAAGAAGATCCGAAATCGATTCAGATTTGCACGGCATTATAGTGGAGTTGGTATAATTCTTTTGTGCTATGATTATAAGCACAAGATAGATGTTTTCAGATTAAGTCTGCATCATTTCTTGCAACAATAGAGCATCAACTGGAAACAAACAAAGTATGATGACACAGCTGAAGCCCAGAATATTTACTTCTCATCCAAAAGATTGGATCAGTATTTAATATATATATATATATATATATATATATATATATATATATATTTGTTTAATATATATATATATATATATATGTTTGTATTTACATGAACATACAACCTTTTCCTCTTATAAAGGATCCGATTAATGCAAGATTCTGCAGGCCCGGGAGCCTGCGCATCAAAATTTTACCCACCATCTTTTTAAATTATGCATATCATGCTTTATCTTACAATAAAATATTTAAATTCAATTAATCTTGAGGATGAGATGACCGCATTTAAAAAAAAAATATTCTATGATACCAAGCAAGAGGGCAACCAACATACACCAGAATTAGTACGCTATATAATGATATCATGTTAGATTGTCCGTTCTCCGACAAAAACTACAAGCAATTTACAATTACACAACTGTTAACTTTTGCCTATTTTGTTAATATTGTTTTTTAAAAGTACAATGTTTAATAGCAGAAGATCTAACATTAAACAAGACAGATTTTATATTTCAAAAAGAGTGGATAAAAATGCAGAAAAATTGGCGATGCAAATTTTTATTGTCATTTACAAGTGGAGCACCAAAATGCATTAGAGTATGGACCGTCTGTGGTTTGAATGGGCACTATAAAAATAATAAATGAATAAATCTGAGAAGTATAAATTGCCGAAGGTTCACACAAACAACCGTGTAAATTATATTTTAGGGAATTATATTTTAATATATACATGGCTTTTCCAACACCCAATGCTTTTTTATTATATTCAATATAGGCATACTCTACGTGTGGGAAATAAGGCATGAGTTTTTCTTTTAGCTTATAAGGAAAAAAAATCTTTATTTTCTTGTAAATAGATTACATAACATACATTTTCACAAAGAAAGGTAAATCTATTGGTAATTAAAATATCTTCTTTGTTACTGATAAAAAAAATTGTGTATGTATAGCATAGAAACATCCTGTATTTTTGGTACAATAAAAGGATCCTGGTTTCCTATAGAAAAATTGCTTTCTACCATTCCTAAATTTTTCCCAATGAGCCTTGAATACCCCTGTATGAATCGCTTGTAATTTTTTTTTCATTTGTGCCAAAAACTGACATTTGTCTGCTGATTATTCTTCTCTGTTCCATTAAAATGCTTAATTTTATATCTATTTTCTAATTTACAAGAATAATTAAACAAAAAAAGATTCAACAAAAAAAAATCAGACATACGCATTGTTAACAGAGCAGTACATTTTGCAACAGCGTCAACTCTCTACTTCACCGCCTGTCAAATAAATAAAGAAAACGTTCATTCTAGCTGCTTTAGGACAAGTTAATTGTTTATTAAAAAAACGAATTCTTTCTTAAAAAAAAAGAAAAAAGTGAGTTGGTTTATATATGTTTTTTAATCCTTCGTACTGAGCGTGGGATAATATCCTGTCCGCTAACTTTTCAACGGATGGCCTACGCAATCAACCATTAGGTCAGAAATGGAAAGAAAAATTCTAGTCCGTTGCACTGTTATTAGAGTTACAGATTCTGTAATTTTCAAGACAAGAATTCGTATACAAGTTAAAAATGAATAAACTAGTAAATTTGTAAATCAGAAGCAGCTCTGTCTTTTTTTTTATTTATTTTTTTTTTTTTTAACATCTTACAATACGTAATATACAATGTCTTATAATCCAGAATTTAGTCTTTTCATTTTATATATTGGATAATTATAAAAGTTTCTGCCCTATAAAAGTTTCATAGCTAACAGAAACTTGCAGTTTTGAATGTGTTGGTGTTTCTTTTATAACCAAATTGTTAATTGCAAGTTACATACATGCATCGTGAGTGAACATAACATTAAAAATAAGTTTTTCAAATTAATTTGTATGCAAGGTTAACATTCGAAATTGAAAATAAAAAGTTAAATTTTCGCCATGTTATGTTATATGATTTTAAAACAGGAGCGAGTGTTGAACGTGCTACAAAAATTATTCAGGATGTTTATTTGGATCGTGCTCTCGATCTCAGGATAATTAAAGAGTGGTTTTGTCGATTTCGAATTGGTGATTTTAATCTAAACGATAAAATTCACTCTGGGCAACATTACGTTATTGACTATGACTTAATCCGTGTTTTTGTGAATAATAATTCAAGAATTACAACTAAAGATATTGCTGAGTGACTAAATGTTGACGATTCGACAGCATTTCATCATTTGAAACAACTTGGATACACTTTGAAACTCGATGCAAAATCGGTTTCGAACTTTAGCAAACACGCAATGTAATTTTAAATATATGTTGAACGTACAATTATGTGTTCCAGAAGTTGGCACTAATGTTTATTTTATTGTGACGGTTTAAAGGTTATATGGAAAGTGATATATCCGAAAAGTGATCTGCTATGGTTTTATCAGATCACTTTTCGGAGTTATTTTTATTTTGTTTTCATATGTGCATATTCGTGTGACGTATGGAAGAAATGGGAGTAAGTTTATAAACTGTATGCATTTATCAAATTACAATTTTGACGATTGTGCTTAAAAATCTTTATTCCGGGCGCAAGCAAGACTAATGTAGAGGAAGACCATTGCCTTTATCCGGATTTTCAATTTTAATTAACTTTTTTTTTCATCGATGATTTTGAATAATATAATGTAATTCATTATTTTAAAATGACTTAAATTATAAAACACAAAGAGTAGTTTTGTAGAATCAGTTTATGTAGAATCAGGAAATTCCTCTTGTAATAACTGTTACACTTAACACGATTTCATGCCATAATATTCTGAAACTGTAATATTTTTAGAATAATAAGTACAGGCATCTGTCGCTTAGTATGACAAACTATATTTTTGAAATTTCCTCGAATAGCGTCAATGAAATTTTAAAATGAAATTTGGAAAAAAAATGCCTAAAAAAGAAATAACATTTAATGTAAGACTCTTTACAGAAACTGAAATTTCTCAAACAGTATTTGATAGGCATCAAATCAGTAGAAGCATACAAATGCGCCGAAGTTTAGGAAAAACAAACTTTTTCTTACAACGTGTCTCCCCCCCCCCCCTCAAAAAAAAAAAAAAAGCTATGCGATCGACAATTGATAAGTTTTCACATAAATATACAATAATGTATGTAAGCTTGAAGCAATAAAATTTTATTGCAGTAAGTTTTGAATCAAATTATGTATTTTGTTCAAAATTATCCTAATGGTAAGTAAGCTAAAATACATAACCTAAAACGTGTAATGCAGAATTAAAATTAAAACTGATTTCTTGAATGTTACATGTTTAATTAGCTCACATTTTTATGTTAATGGACGTTCAGGAAACTTATATCAACTCTCTTAATGTTACAAATCGAACTGGTATAGCAGTGCTTTGATTAATATTTTTTCACATCTTTTGTAAAAACTTTGATTAATATTATATTTCAAGTAATATTTATCAATAATAGGCTAAAATATCATAAAATATGTACACTAGTGTGCAAAATTTAAGGACGAGTCCCAAAATGCCAAATTTCAAGGGATTTTCAAGCGATAGTTTTCACGCGAATATTCGAAAGGAATAATATAATTCAAATAATTACTATCCCTGCATAACAGCTAGTCCAAATAACATCTCATTCAGGTCACACATGGTCACAAGAGTCACAATCACTACGGCGAAACAAAAAATAAAATAGGAAATTCCATATGTCTCTTTTTTGTACTATATGTGATTCCACTGACAGGTCCCTGCGACTGCTGCTATGTGTCAAGTCACCAGGTAACTTTACAGTGTCGTTTTATTAAGACTCTCGTGTGATTGTCATTTAAAGACTCAATTTCAAAGTCACTGTGAATGTTGCATTATGATAAATCAACAAATAATGTCACATTAAAGGCACATGGTGACTTTCTGTCGCAAGACTTTGTCAAATGGTGACAGAGACCCTACTGTGAAGTAACCACTATGAAAAGTGTGACCATGTGTGACCTGAATGAGATGTTATATGGACTAGCTATTATGCAGGGATAGAAATTATTCGAATTATATTAATTCCTTTTGAATATTCGCGTGAAAACTATCGCTTGAAAATCCCTTGAAAATTTACATTTTGGGACTCGCACTTAAATTTTGCACACCAGTGTAGTCTCAATTCTGTCAAATATTCACCTGTCATACACCAAGAGGAAGCCACTGTTGCATAAATACTTATTTATTTTCAGAGGGATGTAGTGTGCATTATCTATATTATCTCGATTGATATCGATTATTTCTTCGCATCTTTTTGCATATTTAAATACATATATCCTTCCAATATCACATTTAAATACGTTAAAAACTCTAATGATCTATTGCACTGTGAATTATTTTCTCAGCCACCCTTAATCGTTGCAATCGATACATTCACGGATAAAAAAAAAAAAAAGAAAAAATATAAATAAAAAAAGAAACTGCCTATAAAAAAGAAAATCGCGGAGATTAAGGAGTAAATGTTTGATTGATTTTATGATAGAGTTTCGTATACGGATATAGCACAAATAGAAGTTGATAAAAATATTAAACCTCAGGAAAAGATTTTTATCATTTTAATTTTGACCCAAAATAAAAAGACATTTCCAAATATCAACGTAAAATACAATTACATGCACCGATACGTGAGGACTGCTCATTTCCTTGAAAACTTTTTAATATATCAGTTGGATTATGCTCACTTAATTTTCCCATTATCTCATTATTTTGGTAAGTGTAACTTTTAAGAATTCAATGTTTATCCTATTTTCTTTATCCTTATTAATTAAAATAATATTTTGTAGTGACATTGTTGATTAATTAATCTCTAGATTTTGGTGTAAATTAAAATAACTAATGTAAACGTAATTTTATTGCACAATAAGTTTTCTAATAAAAACTACAACTAAAATAATTTATTGCTTCCTTTTGGAATTATTGATTTTTTATAACAAAAATGCCAAAAAAAATTCTTTTATTGTGGTGGAATATATTGAGTACCGTCAAGTGGGCTGCCTTTGTTCACTGCGGAGTGAATTTGTTCCATTTTGCGAATAAAGACAAAACCTATAATAAATAGAATTTGTTTCAATCAAACTAATTAGTAATGCTGATTTTTTGATAAACTGAGACAATAGCTTAAACATCAATAATTTATTTAGCATTTTACAAATTGAATTTGGCATCACTTCGGTTGTTATTTTTCTTAATATTTTACAGAAAGAAACTTTTAACTGGTTAACTAAGTTATTAAAGAGTGATATTGTAAAGGGATAAATACATATTTTTTTCTCTTTCTTAATATATCTTTTTTACAAATCAATAAGATTTATATATATTAATTTGATATTTTACATTTTACATTGATTTTATTCAAAACCGGCCTTTTAAATGTCAACTTGTAATAATATTGTGTCAGCACAAAATCTCCACAATTTTAGTTTATTTATTGTATTTAATTTTTCTCGGAATAAATCATAACATTTACTACAAATATAATGATTTTACTAGTATGTAAATATTGTTCTTTTGTAGAGATTCTTGATAATAATGCCTCTGCGTAAAATATCCAGTAGGATACCTAAAAAAAAAAAGGGGGGGGGGTATTTAGAAACATTTTACATTGGTAGATGTTGTATGACATGTATTTAGTCAAAGAAAAGATAATAAAAATATCCAGTTACTGTTACTACTTTTAAGAATAAGCTATAAGGTCCCGAAAAAAATATTGGCTAATTGAAAAAAAAAAAAAAAATGCAAAATTAAAAATTGCAAATTGAATTATTTGAAATTATTTTAACATGTGCGGGTCTGGCGTCCTAGGACATACCTCTTTATTAAATATTATTTTGTCTTAGAAATTATTTGTATTACTAGTGCAGATGCCCATCCTAGAAAGGTGATTGAAAATTGTGTTTTTCATATAAATTTGAAAAAAAAAAATGATAAAAATTATTGACAATATGGAAGCGTTTAGATGAGCAAAGTTTAACTAGTTTATATGCACACTAATAACATTTATGATACTTCTGCGTAAACCAGGCTTTGCGGCTTATGTCCCATAACAAAATTAAGATTTCTTAATAAAACAAAATTTTAACAAACATGCAGTAAAACTGCGTAATTAAAAGCGTCTTCTGCAACTATTGAAATAACACTAATAATTATTACTATTTTTATAGCAATTCCCAATGGTATTTTTTTCGTTTATCCCCACCTCCCTCCCCGAAAAAAAGAAAGATTATCATTTTCCCCCTTTTGTTGGCAAATTTCTGTTTTTGCTGTCGAGCTTTGGATGCACACAAACGACTTACCGATCTCGGTGGGAGCGTCAATTCTAACGACAATTTTTGGAAAAAAAAACCGGTTTGGTGCTCTATGCTTTACAGTGTGTTTTATAAAATAAAGAAAATTCACATGTAGCGATTATAATATATGTCTAAACATTTATTATTATGAATCCATTATGTTTTAGTGTTTAGTAATTTTAATAATAGTAATAATAATAATTATAATAAATTTGCTTGATTCTTTTTACACCGTTCAGGTTTCAAACATGTTTCATACACGTACCATAACAAGTTCAAACACGTACTTTTTAAATTGAGGCTACTTTTCCAAACGAAAAAAATTATAAAGCATAAAAAATACAAAAAAATTGTGATGTTTGTTTAGTCCTGTCATAATAAGACATTTTCCAAGCATCTTCAACAATTCTTCGTCAATCTAGAGTCGTATGAATAGCACGCAAAACAACTATTCTTTAAACTTCAGTCTCTTCGTTCAGTTCAGTAAGTCTTGTTTTTTGTGCGTGATAAGTATTTTTTTATATTAATTTAAAAGTAACTCTCTACCCAAAATAAATAAATATCTGATCGAACCAGAAATCCTTAATGTGTTAATGTTATATATTAACAGTTACCTTACATTTTCTTCGATTCTTCAAAGTGCAGATTTTCCTCTGTTTGACATTTTCAATCAATGCTAAAGGACAATCAATATTTTCAAAATTCTACCACAATGCAACTAATATTAAATTAGAAATAGTACCTTAAGGCATCAGGTTAATCTTTCAAATGAATTATTTACTTTTCGGATTAACTTTTGATATTATCTTTTTTTTCACGCATGGTCAGACAACAGATGGACAGTTCATTAATGGGTTATTCTCAGCATCCCATTGGGAAAGTCCTTGTTACTGTGACAATGATTGTAATGCTCCGATAATCAAAACATAAATGTTGAACGTACAGTTATGTATTCCAGAAGTTGGCGCTAATGTTTATTTTATTGTGACGGTTTAAAGGTATTGCTGCTATGGTTTTATCAAATCACTTTTCGGAGTTATTTTTATTTTATTTTCATATGTGCATATTCGTGTGACGTTGGAGGAAATGGGAGTAAGTTTATAAACTGTATGCATTTATCATATTACAATTTTGACAATTGTGCTTAAAATCTTTATTCCGGGCGCAAGCAAGACTAATGTAGAGGAAGGCCATTGCCTTTATCCGGATTTTCAATTTTAATTAACTTTTTTTTTATCGATGATTTTGAATAATATAATGTAATTCATTATTTTAAAATGACTTAAATTATAAAACACAAAGAGAAAAAGAAGTAAAGATATTTTGTCAGTCCTTCTCCTCTCCATAAGACCTCATGTGAAAGATAATTTATGTTCTTATTTTTACATTTATGTATTTTAAACATGATTTTAGATGGAGACTTTGGGATCGTTCTCCACCCATGATGAAAACCAACCCTTCTCTGACAAAAAAGAAAATAAGCGGTATCAATTTTTTTTATCTAGAAAACGAAAAAAATATAGACGCTTATTTTGGATTTTTAATCGATTTATTTATTGTATTTCAATATCGAATTTCCTTGCTGATATGTTTAAAAAATTTTTGAATGAAAAAAAGTCTCAGAAAAGGGTTTTAGTTTAGTTTATTTCTTGTTTATATTCTCGAATTTTCAAAACCAAGCCAACTCTATCTTTAACCACAGATTCGTCTGTTTCAAGGTGTTGTTCCCCAGGGAATATATGTTTCGCCGAAGCCTTATTCCCTAAGTGATGTAGTTTTTCTGAAATATTATGAACTGTATCAGCTGAATGTAATGTAACATTATAATAAATAAATAAAAAAAAAAAAAAAAAAAAAAAAAAAAAAAAAAAAAAAAACCCTTGAAAATATCATTAATGAAAGAAAACAAATCTTATTTTAACCGTGTTTTAAAAATAGTTTTCCTTTGTACTGAGTTTTACATCAGCATCGCATATTTTTGACTGTATATTACTTCTAACTGTTTACTAATAATTTTGTTGTTTTGAAAATTGCTCATATTTTTTTCTGAAAATAAACGAAATTTAAATACGACTTTAACCATTCATGATGCCCGACTTTATTATCGATGAACCGATATATGCCTGCATAATTAATGACGAGTATGAAAAATTAAAATCAAAGAAATGATTATAAAAGAATCAATTAAATTTTGAAATGTAATATCTAGTACTGATATTTTTCTGTTTTATTTTTATTTTCTTTATAGAAAATTGATTTTTTGCGTAATTAAATTTAGGCTATATTAAAAAGTAACACATTCAGGGCTTCATTTTACATTTTTCTTATTTAAATATAACATCTTAATTATTAGATTATCTGAATTTAACTGAAGTAAGGCATGGTCAGGGTGTAATTTTACATTTTTCATAACACCTTTATTGTTAGATTGTCTGAATTTAACTGAAGCAAGAAAACAATTAGTGATGATTAATCACTAAATAAGTAAATTAAAAATATCACAAACTAAAATATATATATTAATAGGCGTTTCGGATAGCAATTTTTACAGGTTATTGAATCAAATACGTGTCGCCTGATAATTACAGTCGTTACAGTTTTAAGATGTATCAGCAAGACGCACACCATTAATTACCTCACATGCTTTTCTGTACTTGAAGAGCGAAAAATTTTGGCTTAAAATGTGATTTACCGTGCATATCACTGTTAAAAATCTGCAGCTATAGCTGCGTCACCATTCCACCCACCGCTTTTATATAAAGCAATTACTTTACTATATTATGAAGCCTTTTCATTAGTCCAAACAAAGATATTCTATATAAACGGTGAAGAGAATATGCAGCTATAGCTGCAGGTTTTTAACAGTGTATATTGCGTGACTGCAAATATTTCGTGCCTGATTTCCAAAGCATAGAATTTCGAATTGGACTCAAATTGTATTAAATGTCGAATTTATGTCAAAATGTCAACATATAGTGTATCAGCAATCTCTCGAATAATTGTGAATTATTATCCACTAAATCACAGACTAAGTCATTATCAATGCTATAAGTCGCCCCAAAACGACATTTATTGTTTAGGTTGAAGTAACTATTTCGAAATCGATAAAACCACATTTAACTGTCCTGCGAGTGCGACCACGATCCAAATAAACGTTTTCAATATTTTTTGTAGAACGTCCAACACTTACTCCTTTTAAAACTCAAATAACATAGCAAGATGAAAATGCAACTTTTCATTTTCAGATTTTAATGTTAATGTTTCACACAAATTATTTGAAAAACCTTTTTTTAATGTGCTATTCACTCACGACACATGTACATAATTGTCAGTCAATGATATAGTTATAAAAGGAACATCAGCACCATTAAAATTGTAAGTTTCTGCCATCTATAAAATAATGCACGAATTTTTCGAATCACCCAATAATATTTCATAATTTTGTTCAAGTCGCTTACTAATGGTGAATTTCTGTCGAGACTGACGAAAAAGATAGACGACCACGGTAGCTTTTACCTTACACCGTTAGAGTAATGTGATGCTCATTTGTGCACAAGCATTGGTGGATTTGAACGGCATGTGACTCTGGCTGTCTAAAAAAAGAGACACGTGCAACCCCCACGGTAGACTATCTTTTTTCGTTAGTCTCGATTTCTTTACATTGACGTAATTACACTCGTCGAATCACGTGACGTTGCAAAAGAAAGCCCCTTATGTTGTTGCGTCCTACTCGAGCGCATGCACACAGGCGAAATTGTCATAGTATTTGATATTTGCCACGCTAAAATAGGAAACATTCTGTGATAATTTAACCCTATCCTTAACCCCTTCGCGACGGGAACCTTTTACGAAATTTTTAATGTTTTGTCACCGGTTTTTAAAAACAGTAATTTATACTTTATTAAATCGAGAATATGCTTCGATTAAATAAGGCAGATTTTACAGTATAATTTTACCGGTGGGAATAAATGAGGATTCTTAAGCCTTTTTGCGGCACGTATACGTGTCGCTCGTCCCCAAAGGGTTAACAATGCGCAAAACAATTACAGTTAGAAATACCTTTATATCCTTTTATCGAATCATCAACAGCGAAATTTCATTTGTATTAGTAAAAAGGCTCTTGTTTAATCCACGAATAGTTGAATTAGGCAAAAACAGTAAAACCGAGCTGCAAAGTAAACAAGGGATGGTACATAAATAGACACTGTGAATAAGTATTAAATTAATAAAATCTATTTTTTTCCTTGTATAACTATTCCTTTTTGATCTCGAGGGCACAATGACCCTTAAGATCACTGGTATTTATCACCCTATAGCTACGCTACTGTTTCTGCACTATAACCTCATTAAGGTCATTACCCTTTTTACAAGAAATACAGAATTCTACGAAACATTACATTTTTCATTCATATTTTTTTCGATAACGTTTACTTTTCACATACAATATCAAAAATATTCAACCACTACCGTTTCTTCCTTTTGAAAGTTTATTCGGTTCACATTTTACTGCAATGATGAGTAATTATTTGTTTTCCTTTAGTCTCACTGCTTTACCGCCATGAGACGATGGAATTCAGCTTGAGAGAAGAATGGTAGGTGATTAGATACACTTTCTCATTAACATTTCGGCTTCAGTGAAACTTTGACTATGACCATAACCGGTAAACTTTACTCTAATCCATGTGTGATGGTTTCACCGGTGAACCATGCACTCTCTCTCATTTTTTCGCCTTCCTGAAATGTATCTCACTTAATGGGTATGTTTACTTCCTGATAATACGAAAATGGAATTTTCGAAAGTTATTGGAGCTACAATTCATAATAGCCGATTCCTTTCCAGGGATATTATTGAATGTTGATGATGATAGGTAGAGTAAAGCAATAGTTTCGTAATGCTATCAGAAGAAAAATAAATAAGTATTGTTCATAAAATATTCAAAAACCATAACTTCAAACGCAAAATAATTTAGAAATTTGATGCTTTCATTAATGCAGATTCCATAAATAATTTTCGAAAACAAAAATTCTTATTAAGTTTACATTTTGCATCAAAATGAATCAGTTTCAACATAATATAATAAAAGGCAGTGTAACGATTCCGGCGCGAACTCATCTGTTCAATCATACCTCTTCACATTAAAAAATTTGGCGATTCAAGCACCAATACGCCATCTGGTTATGGAAGGATGTAAATTTTCCTTTCAAGAATATCCCATGCAAGTACATTGCATTACATATATTTTTAATTTGTTCAGAATGATGATTTTTTTGCACAATTTTAGCTTTCATATGACATTTTATTCTGAATTACATGACAAATAAAAAATTATCCAAATTTGAATATCTAATGCTTTTAACCATATTTACAGTAAAGAAATATTTCGACGGTACTTTAGCATTAGTTAAACGAACATTAAAGAGTCAATTTTCTTGTAATGAAGACTACGATCAACGCCTCTACAGGGTGTCCACTCTCAACGGTGGCCAATGGCTAATTTTTAAACCGTTAGTCATAGACATATAGTTCCAATTGCAAAAATGCTTTTAAAAAAGGTAAAGAATTGTTTTTCAAATGATTTAGGTCGAAAAAAATTTTATTAAAAAATTACGAAAATTAACTTTTTATACGGTCCCCCGGTCCTATAGGTGATATTTAGTAAAATTTTCCCAACTACTCTAACAAGTAAGAGAAAAAAAGGTCCCATTCATCTAACATTAGAATTGACCGAGTTATGAAACTTTAAATTTCGTGACTAAAACCTCTTTTCTGTTGCTGAATACGGATGAATTGGACACAGTTTTAAGGGAACGTACACTAAGTACTTAAAGTATTATAAAGGGCGTCTATTTCCAACGATGTCTAATAGCTAATTCCTAAACAATTTGCCACAGACATATAGTTCCAATTACAAAAATGTTTCAAATGACATAAAGAAATGTTTTTAAAGCAATTTAACTGAAGGTGCTACCACCGTATAAGTTTTATGGTAGCGTTAATTTTTATTAATTAACATCTAGATTGGTTAAAATACTTGAAGACGTGAGTTTTAAAATTCCTTTTATCGAGAAAATCAAATTTTGGGAAATCACGATTTTATTTTAAAAGGTGTGTTATTTTGATAAGCTTTTATTTTGCTTTAAAACGTTCGTACGTATGTTTCTCTAGCTCAAAATTTCTATTCAAATTTTAATTCACTTCCAAATACCTGATCGAAGTACACTTTGAACACTTATTTATATCCAATGACAATGTAAAATTAATACAATTTTAGGTGCGTACCATCTATTTATTTTACAGGACAACACCAAATTCTGTTAAGTTAAGCAATCTAATAGAATTTTAAATATATGTCATTTTGTAACGATTGGTGACTGTTGCTTTTCATAATTTAAATTAACAAACTTTCTGGGTTTTTTTTTTTTTTTTTTTTTTTTTTTTTTTACTTATATTTTTAGTACAAATTTTGCTTTAATATGTAATCATAAATATAAATTTAAAAACAATATCGTAAAAATTATTTTACTTTCAATGTTTAATGTTAAATTTTTATATCTTGCGTTTATTTATTTTTTTTTTTTTCAGTAAATTTGTCACTGACCCCTAATTTGCAGCAAAAAGATGCTTCAATTTTAAACAGCTATTACTCGGTCAGTTTTAATCGTAGAGGAACGAGACTTTTTTTGTATTACTTGTTAGAGTAGTGGTAAAAAATTACTAAATATCGCTTATAGGATCGGAGACCGTATAAAAATTTAATTTTCGTAATTTTTTAATAATTTTTTTTTTGACCTAAATCGCTTGAAAAACAATTCTTTACCTTTTTTAAAGCATTTTTGCAACTGGAACTATATGTCTATGACTAACGGTTTAGAAATTAGCCATTGGCCACCGTTGAGAGTGGACACCCTGTATAGGCCGTTTTAAGTCCCATTTATATAGGATATGCGAGAGGGTTTTCCATCCAAAATGGCGTAATAAAATATCGTGTTAACACCGATATGTCTGAGACATCTGTGCCAATATTTTTATCATTTCAAATTTTAAGTGAAAACCACGATTTGTAACCCATATCCTAGAACGAGCATTTACATTAGTTAAAAATAATGGAAAAGTAATGGAATAACGCTCTAAAGATTATAATATAGTAAAGAATTTTCAATACTGTTTATTTTTCGAAAATATTATTTCCTAATAATGTGAAAATGGAATTTTCGAATGTTATTGAAGCTAAAATTCATGATAGTTGATACCTTTCCAGAGTTATTATTGAATCTTAATGATGATAGGTAGTATAAAACAATAGTTGGTAATGTTACCGGAAGAAAAATAAATGAATGTTGAAATAAAATATTAAATAAAATTATTATTTAACCCCTTGGAGACGAGCGACACGTATATATGCCGCATAAAGGCTTAAGAATCGTTGTTTATCCCACCAGTAAAATTATACCGTAAAATTCGCCTTTTTTAATCGGAACACTTTCTTGATTTAAAAAGAAACAAATTTCTGTTTTAAAAAACCGGTGACAAAACATTTAAAGTTTTGCAAAAGTCTAACGTAGCAAAGGGATTAAAATATTCAAAAGATGTAACTTCAAACATAAAACGATTTATAAATTTTTATTCTTCTATCAATATAGATTCTATTAATAATTTACGAAAACAAAATTTCTGCTTAAGTTTACATTTACACCAAAATATAAAAATCAAAATATAGTAAAGCATTTTTAATGCTCTTTATTTCTCGAAATATTGTTTACGGATAATGCGAAAATTAGGTTTTCGAAAATTATTGTATAACTACAATTCATAATTACTTTCTTTTTTCCGAGGATATTATTTAACGTTAATTTAAAGGAATAATTCGTAATGTTATCGAAAGAAAAGTAAATGAATGTTGCACATTCAAATGCTATAATCTGAAATATAAAATATAGAAATTTTGATTATTCTATCAATATATTTCGAAAACAAAAACCAATATAAATTTTCATTTTACACCAAAAGGAAACAATTTTCACAGAATTCAAAATAATGGAATAGTGTTTTAAAATTATAATATGGTAAAACATCTTCCACACTCTTTATTTCTCGAAATTGTATTCCATAACTCATTATCGTAAAAATGGTAAGAAATTCATATTTTTATTGGAAGAAAGCAAAATTGAGAAGGGTATGCAACTTAGTAGGGAACTGCAAGAAGTGTAAGTCACCGATTTTGACGAAAGTGGTATCTTTGAAAAGATGTCATCGAGTGTAGTAAAAAAACTCAATGGAACTATCCGTCGCAAGTGAGCAGTTTTCGAGATATCCGACAATTTATGTCACGTAGCTATTGCACACTTAATGGGAGACCGAAAAATTTTTATTCTCGATTTTAACGAAAGTGGTATCGTTGAAAAGATATTATCGTGAGGATTAAAAAACTCAATGGAATCACCAGTCGGAAATGAGACGTTTTCGATATATCCGACAATTTGTGTCACATTGCTAATGCACACTGCTGGGAAACTGCATTGAGTGACATAAATTGTTGGATATTTCGAAAACGGCTCATTTCAGATGGTTGCTTCCATTGAGTTTTTAATTCTCACAATGATATCTTTACAACAATAACATTTTCATCAAAATCGGGAAAACAATTTTTTGCGGTCCCCGATTAAGTGTGCACTAGCTACGTGACATAAATTATCGGATATCTCGAAAACGGCTCATTTCCGACTGGTAGTTCTATTGAGTTTTTTTCTCCCTCATGATGATATCTGTTTAACGATACCACTTTCGTTAAAATTGAGACTAAAATTTTTTGCGGTCCCCCATTAAGTGTGCACTAATTACGTGACATAAATTGAGGATATCGCGAAAACGGCTCTTTTGCGACGGGTAGTACTATTGAATTTTTTACTGCTCTCGATGAGATCTTTCCAACGATGCCACTTTCGTCAAAATCGGTGACGTACACTTCTTTCAGTTCCCTAGTTAGGCATATTGTATAACTTAAAATATGAAAAAAAATGTTTCGGAATAATGCATTTTGGCATCAATATAGATTTTCTCGATACATTCAGAAAATGAAAATTCACACTTACTTTAAACCATATAAACAATTTTTTTAAGCATAAACTTTATTTAATAAATAAAATCAAATAAATAGAAAGAAGAGACTTTTTATGAAATAAACTTGATTTAAAATATGTTGATTTGACTTAATTATACTACTAAATTAAAGTGGTGCTTGTTAAAAAAAAAAAAAAAAAAAAAAAAAAAAAAAAAATCCAATTACATATATATACAATAAAAAAAAAAGTCGACATGTCTATGATTTCTTCTGTGATATAGCCTTAAATTAACCACAGATGAACTTGTCACGACCATATATTTCCCTACATTTCTCTAACTTAGTTTTCTTTTAAAAGATGATCTTAGGGGGTAAATTTTTATTACTTCCTTATTTCAAATCGCGGTTGGTAGCACTACAGGAGTTTTTCACCCACGCAAGTAACGAGAGGGATTATGATTAAAACTATCAATTTACGCTGCGATAATTGGAAAGAAAAAGAAATATATATTAATTTGAAGCAAAGAATATTTTTTCTCATGGTGTATTTTTGGAGTTAAAAGTTTTAGTCTTCATAATAGTAGGGGAATATTTTTGAAGCAGAAGGCGAGGCAAAATTTATGTGTAACTTCAATATAATCATGAAATGGAAAATATTTACTGGAAATGTTGTGACCAATTACAATGTAATTTACGAAAATTATAAATCTTCTTAAGACTGAAGTAGTAACATCTCATTAAAAAAGAAAAAAAAAATCAAGTATATTTTTTGTTTAGTGACAAAAATTAATTTCTGGAATCGGATTTTCATATACATCATGCGTTTTCCAATCGTCCTCTTTCACCGTCTTAACCCCTTGGGAACGAGCGACCGGTATATGTGTCACATAAGGTGCTCAGATTCCTTGATAATTCTCAGCAGTTGATTTTTGTTGTAAATTTTAGCTTATTTAATCCGATCATTTTCGACATTCAATTAGCCAAAAATCTCTGCCTTAAAAAACAGGAGATAAAAGATTAAAAATCCTGTAAAAGATGTTCGTCCCAAAAGGGTTAAATGCGAAGTTCCATTGCATTATTTTGGGAGAGTTGGAAAATGTTTTAACCCTTTGAAGGCGGTGGGTAGAAGATCTAGCCACTCAATTTTAATTCCAAAACTGACAAACGGCACCAAGAATATTTTAATAAAATTTTGCTTTTGTAATATGAGTGCAAAATAGCAGATTTTTATTTTCAAAGAAATTCGTTTGAATAGTCTGATGTCAGTCAATTATTTCATCTTTTTACGACCAGAATTCTTCTGCCCAAGAAAGAGTTAAAATCTACGCTTAACGCATGATTTTTCTTTCTTGCTTTTATTATTATCATTATTTTAGTTGAAGACACTTTATTAGGAAAAGAATCGAAAAAATAAAGATATTTTATTTAGTAAAAAAATTAACTTTTATAATTGTTAAAACAGGGACATGCTTAACGCATTTTGATTTCTTGTTTAATAACAGGTATTATAGTACTAAAATTATACGCTTGGAGTTAGATTTTGAACTTCTGTTATAATTGTAAACTTTAAGTATAATAAGTTCTATTATAAGTGTTAATTAGGATGAGCGAAGCGAATCCTCTACTAGTCCACTCAAATTACAATTTGTCGTACGCTTTACAAAAAAACTATTCAATATTTTAACTTCAAATTAAACACAAAAATAAATTATGATCTGTAGATTTGCAGAATATAATTTTTTTTACAGTAAAACGTTAAAAAAATTATTATTTTAATTAATTTATTTTACATGCATTTCCAATACGGAAGCATTTTAGCAAATAAATAAAAAATGAAACGCGTACATTTTCAGAAAAAAAAATATAAATCATGGAGTAAATAATTATAGATAGAATCATGATTAATTTATTAAATAAAACATGTTTTCATTATCCCGCAAAATCGTTTGCACAGATGACACTTAAACATTTTAAAAGAATTGTATTATGGATTTTTTTTTTTTTTTTTTTTTTTTTTTTTTTTTTTTTTTTTTTTTTTTTTTGTAAACTGGCAACAAAATAATTGTAAACAAATAAAATTAATTCTTAAATTTGTTATATAAATGAAAAATTAAAAGATCTGCGTGAAGTTGTTGGTTCAAGCTCTTTATAAATATTTTTGCGAAGGTCGTATTGTGGCTAAATAATATCGACTCATTAATCAGAAGGATTTTATAGAAAAATAAGACTTTAATAAGTTCGCAAACACAACAATAATTATTCGTGAAAACGTCACTGCGAGAATGAGAGAGCGCTTCGTTAAAAGGTAATTCCATTAATTGAGTTGCCATTCGCAGAAAGTAAAAAGTTCTCCCACGCGGAGAGAATTACAGCAATTCTCATACGCTAACATGTATAAAAATGAAGAAATTAAAATAAAATGTTTTACAGTTGAAAATTCATAGTATCAACGAAAGCAGATTTCAAATGTTTTTTCCAGAAAATAGGATTTTGAAGAAGTAACTTTCTTCAAGCTTTCTTCAAATATATTATTCTAAAATAGCTATCAAAGATTATCGGATGTTGATTACAAAGATTGGAAACATGCATATTTCAAACAATTAAAAAACACCAGTGGCTACTTGAAATTGTAAAAACATCTTTAAAAGAGCTTTTAGTTGAAAATTAAAAAAAAAATTTGTAAAAGTTTGCTTCGAAAATATCTTATGCCAGTTTTACATCATAAATAAAAAATTAAAATGCGCCAAAACATAAAATAAAGTTTTTGTTTAATAAAGATGCAAAAAAAATAAAAAAAAAATATTGTTACTTTCAAATATCTGTTTTATAAAATAATGCTTCGCGAATCCAAACAAAGCATGGCTTTTGCTAGTAGTTAATATTGTCAACCTGGTAGGGAATAAGAATAAGGGAATGTCTTAAAAAATGCATAGACGCCTCACAATGTAAGTTTTAAGGTCCCTAAAATATGCAGAACTTGGTGTGACAAATAAATTCAGAAAAGAACACGAAACATAATAAATTTAGAGCTGCATTTTCCTGAGACGAAGTCCTATAAAAATATTTTGAAGAGAAACGATACAAAAATTTAACGCTGTATATAATTTTAAAAAATCATTTCGAATACTAAAGATTTTTAAAAAGCATTTTTTTTTTTTGTGTGTGTGTGTGTGTACATGGAACACGGAATGGTTAAAATTTTTTAATTTTTAGCTATTGGGCTGTAATAACTTGCCTCATATAGATTAAAGCTAAGTGGTTGGTAGCGTAAGTGCCGCTCGGCAAATAATCCAGGCAATTTAATGGAGAATCAATTATTTATTTGTAACAATAAAAAAATTCTCTGGATTAGATTTTTATACAGCATAAAACTCGTTAGAACTCGTAGGATCTTAATCCACCAGCTCCAAGTCCAAAGTTCTGTTTAGTCCATAGAATGTTCCGTTCATAAACGACGTAAAGTTTCTCTATATCAGCAACACGGCGTTATCTAAACACCGAAGACGAAACTTATCACCGGCACTCTCCTAGCGAGAGTCCTCTTCTTCCTGCTCACTTGAGTGACGTCACCCTCTACAGCTCCCGATCCGAGCTGATCCACTTTTCTCAGAGAACAAATCCGAGCTCCGAGCTCTGTTCTCTCCTCTTCTCACTCCGAGACCAAAATCCTCTCTGCAAAACCTTGGCTTCCTCTTTTTCTTCTCAGCCAAGACCTCCCCTAAAGGTCACGAACCAATCATCAACCTTAATGATCTTTTCTCATTAAGAGATTCGTAACATCGTCTTATCATTCGTACCTGAAAATACACGCCTATGACGCCAATGTGTCTAGTCTCTGATCATCTCCGTGCTTTCATTTTTGCGTCGGCGTGCTAACAAAGGTGCGACCAGTGTGGTCTCCTATTCATGTTAGTGTCACCCGTCTGTCTTTCTCGCTGATCGATGATGATTTAGTGATCCTTTATATCGCCGATCTTTTCATCTTGAGAATGAAAACCATTTTGTGTTTTCAGTTCCATAGTGAAATCTCTTTTCAGAAAAAATGTCTTTAAAAGCCTGTGATAAATCTAAATTATCACAGGGCAAAAAAAATAGAGGTAAGAGATTATGGTGCTAATTTATTATGTACCGAAAAATCATGGTGATGGAAGATTTAAAATAACATACGTTAAACTGTCGCTTTGCGTAAGTTTTTTGGCTTTTTTTTTTTCGAAATGTGCTTTTTTTCTATACTTTGGTACATTTTTTTAAATTTCAGTTTAGGATAAACAGTTAAAACTTTCCAAAATTGCGTAACTAACTTGTTTCTTTAAAAACATATCTAACATTATAAGTAAGTGTGAAGATTTTTTTTAAAATAATGTAAAATATGTTTTTAAAATTTTTAGGATTGTCAAAGTTTTTTATGAGATATATTTGATTTTATTTCCAAAATTAAAATTCCTTTTTATCATTCTCCAATAGTATGTTTTCTGACATTACAACAAATTTTAAGGTGATGTATTCAACCGTTATTTAAAAAAGTATACGGAACAGACATATTGTTAAAAAAATCATAGAGATATGTAAAAAGTTAAATAGTCTTTGAAATTGAAAACTAGTTTATGCATGAAATTACATTATTTTGATTTATGTGTGGGCTATAAATAGTATATATACTCTAAAAAAAGAGAAAAGAAAAATCATTTCTGTCTCTATTTTTAAGTAAAATACATGATATTAAATATTTCGCAAAAACTGCTTCATTTTATTTGTTGAAATGTTCCATGTGCTTGTACGTAATCCTGTTAAGGTGTTCGGGTCTATTTCAACCCAAAATAAATATTGAGAGTTCTTGAGGCTGTGGTTTTTTTTTTTTGCACACTGCTATAATGATTTTTTTTTTTTTTTTTTGAAGGAGCACATTATTTTAGAAAAATAGTTTTTCTGTTAAATCACTCAAATGCTCCAGTTATATAAAAGAACATTTTTAGAATTAAAATGCTGTTAGGGAACTTGAAAACTCGGCATATTTGAAGTAATGCACGCTCAAAATGAACACCGCATGAAGGTTAAAATAGATTTTTATTTTAAAAACTCATCATCAGAATCATTCAAAACGAAACTATGAAAACCTACAAAGGGTGCCGCGCCAGACAGCCCTGGTGTAAATCATCCGAAAGCTGTTATATTTTTTAGAAAATATTATTTTACATGTTGCATTATATTGTTCCAGTCGAAGCAAAAAATTGAGGCTAGCCGACTTTGGTACTTCTCAATAAACCATAAGCGATTAAGAAGCCATTCAGTTAGGATGGAGTCAGACGATATGTTGCACGCAAGACCATCTCGTGCTTAAAAGATAGAGAGAATTTTTAAAGAAAAAATAAATACACAGTTAGAATCGAACTTAGAAAGAGGATTAAGTAAATATACATGAGTGCATGTATTACTTAAATTTTGTAAGACTATTTGAAAAAAAAAAAAAAAAAAAAAAAAAAAAAAAAAAACTTTAAAAATAATCTAATAATAATTGTCTGTTGGTTATACATAATTAAAATTTTGTTAGGACACTACAAAATACTTAAATATTCAAATTATTAATATAATAACTGATCCGGCATGAAAAAAAAAGGCCAGTATTTCATTAGTTTGACAAAAGAAAAAAAAGGGGGGGGGGATTGTTGAACAGAAATGACGTTCTAAGGACGGGTGCGACATGATTTAGGTGACGTTCATTTTTTTTTTTTTTTTTTTTTTTTTTTTTTTTTTTTTTTTTTTAAATAAAGCTCTAATTGTTGTAATCTTGACCATATTTGTTTAATATTGGTAATGTAGCTAATCCTTGTTTTCCCTGTGTGTGTGTAATAATTTTTATATATTTCCATTTTAGATAAACGGCTAAGGAGTTATTATCAAATATATGGTTACAACAACATTTTAAATTTAAAATAACTTAATTTAATCAAATTAAATAAATCCATAAAATCACTTAATCGTCTTTCTTTTTCAAGATTAACAACAGCGTAAAGCTTAAAACTATTTAAAATCCGCTGCATTGAGATTTTAGTTACACACCAAAATGAACTAAAAAATGTTTTATAAAATATAAATTACAGTTTTATATTTTAGATATGACAAAATCATAATAAATTATCCCCAGAAGATAAAAGTTTTGAAAGAAATGGTTTCCGAATATTTCAATTTAACTCGTTCGAAAAAGCATCCCTTACATAAACGTCATTTGATTGATACCACTTTTTTTAAAATAATTCCCTTGCGTAAATACAGGTTAGATTCCCTTAAAAAGACTCCCACGGAATTCACTTTCCCCCGGGCTCTATATTCTTCGTACAGATAATCGGCCATCATAAATAATACCAACATACACCTTTAACTGGTGAAATACCAAAAAATGCTCTAATTTAAAAAGACAAATATTACATTTATTTATTAATGGTGGCAAAAACAATTTCCACATTCACCTTTTTGTCGAAGCATATATGGACCACCTGTCCCGAAAGGGTTAAGGCTGTGATTTAGAGATTTGAAAACTTTCGATGGGAAAAAAAGCTGGTGCTCTTGATTTAGGCTGTGATGTAAAGCATAAACAATGCTCCTATCGCTTTCAAAATTTGTTAATATCTTAAGTTTTATGATTTTTTTTCAATCTAAGACACATTTTGATTTTAACTTACTGTATAAATTAATAAAATGAACGTATGAACTAATGAAATGAATGAATAAATTTGTTACATTTCTAAAGCAAAAATAGTCTAAAATTTTAATAAAAATCTATAAATATTACTTAATGATTCTTCCCCACCCCCACCCCATTTCTCTCTCTCTCTCTCTCTCTTTTTTTTTTTTTTTTTTTTTTTTTTCAAAAATAATGACTTTTTTTTGTTCAAGGAGTGTCAAATTAATGTCAAATTAATGTCAAATTCATTATTCAATATTCATTGATGAAAATAGACAGAAGTATTGTGATTCGAATATGAATGTGTTAAACGAATTTTTATTTCATGGAGCAATTTTTTATTTAAAAATAATACATTTATGTAAGTAGAAATATTTAAATTAATTAAACATTTTAATGCTGCAATTTATTAATATTAATGCATACTATTAACCCGAAGGACAACTCTCTTTAAAGATTAATTTAGCGAGGCAAATGATTTTTCTCATAAAGAGATTTTACCCCTAGTAACAAACTGGTATTGGTTTTACAAATTAGATATGGGCCAATTTTCCACTAATACTGCATTCATTAAAAATAATTTCAATGTAACATCAAAATTAGTTAAATATTAGCTTTAAGGATATATTGCCAATGAAATGCCGAAATATGCCTTGGTCTAATATTGGCAAATCGATTCTTTTGTAAGTTTTAATTCTAAAAACAAACCAATATTGGTTATACTGGGGACAATATCCCATCAATGTTGCAATCGTAGGAATATTTCATACGAAATACCAATGCCAGTTAAGTATTAGATTTACTTTTAAACATTGTGAATGAAATGTCGAAGTGTCTTTTGACAGTATTGGTTCAATTTTGGTGTAATGGCTGTTTTACTCCTAGCTGTCTTTAACAGTATATTTTCTTCCTACGAACAAATCAATTCTATGTATAATAGTTGTGATCTAGGACTGACAAAAGTTGGAAATTCTTGGGAGCCAGCTTGAAGTTTATTTCTTTAACATTAACGCATTCACTGCAAAATGGAACTCTGGCTATTCATAATTGGATTCGGCCATTTTTGAGTGATATGTGTCATTTTGAACTAAACAAGTCAATTATTCAATAAAAAAAAATTAAACTAAGCAAAAATTTGAAAATACCATTTTTACAATGTAACAATTAACAGAAACCAATTAAAACGGTAGATAAATTAATATCCTTGCCTTTAATTCTCAAAAAGAAATTATATACATAAATTAACAATGACTTTGAGATTTTGATTTGAAATACCATATGTCAATAGATTTTTTATCATTAAAATATTTTCAAGATGGTCCGTTTAAATATATAATAGGTAAAATTAAACTAAATTTAATATGTAGGTGAAAATGTTAGTCGCCAAGAAGCATTTTTAGCCACCAGGGCGACCCGGTGCCCTGGAATTGTCGGATTATGGTTATGATGGTATAAATATTGTACCAATGTTGAATTCATCAGAAATACTTCCACAGAAAAACCAGTATTAATTAAACATTGGTTTTACTTTGGAAATATTGTCAGTGAAATGGCAAAATTACATATGATGTTGTAGTATTCATTCAATATTGACAAAATGTAAACATCCTGATTTTGGAGAAATATTTCACACCGATATTGCTTATTGTATAACCAATATTGAAATCGTATTATATAGGTACTAGCGCTGTATACTCGTACGTGTTCTCATAAAAGTCTATTCATTTGCGTTTCTGAGTTCTCCTTTTTCTCTGTGGGTGTGCTCTGATCTACATACTACTTACTAGAAAATAACACAATAACCTTATCTATTTCTTAATTTCCCTTTCCTGTGCATATTGGAATTCTTTTATTCTTATGCTCTATGCATGACACGCCCATAGTTCACACATTATTGCTATTCAGCTCACATTATTCAATAGTGATTAGGCAATTTTTCCTGTCAAAAGCTTTCTGCAAACATTCTTAACACATATACAACTGGTTGTTTTCTTGCTAGTGTAATATCAAAAGTTATTAACAAGTTTCAAATCTTTGATCATGAGCTACTGTTTTTTTTTTTTCTTTTTATGGGCAATGGTAATAATAAATTCAAAGAGGCGCAAGATTTTAAAACAGACGAGTCTGTAGTCACAACAAAGTTTTTCTTGTCTTTGTACCTATTGAACGCCACTAAACACCATTTCTGAAGTTGACATTCAAAATAAAGTTTCGGGAGAACCTCATTTGTCAGAATAGCTATCATTAGCAAAATTTTATAAAACCTTTATTTCTACAGAGAATGTAAGCATAAAATATGTGCTAAAACGATGAATTCCTTGTCAGAAATAAGCCAAGGGACTATGAATCTACAACAATGACACATTTTAAAGTTTAAAAAGTACGATGTAACTTGTAAATAACTGAAGAGTGTATATTACAAAAAATTTGTTTTCATCAATTAATAGTTTAATATTAATTAATTTATTTCTGTGATATTTTACTTAAATATTATTAGAAAAAAAAGTAAATTATAAAATGTGAAAATTTTTCAAAAATACTAAATCATTTTTTTTTTTTCTGAGCAAAATACTGTTTTTGTTTGTCGCAAAAGTATGCGGATGTTTGTGATACTTGTGCAAATTTAGTGCCGCAGAATTATCACATAATTAAAAGGGCGTTTCTAAATGGACCGAGAGGTGACTACACAGATCATCACCTCATCGAGTTGAAGGCTGAAATTCCAGGATTAGAGAGAACTTGATTATTAAAATGTATCTGGTCTGCCAAGCCATATTTTGGTAAAAACTACCTTAAAACCCGATTTTAGTCGTTGATCCGTTAGTTTATCTGTAAGTCATGAAAACGGGAGGACTGGATCGGGAAAACTCTATGGCAAACCTATCGATCTACCACTAAAATCGGATGTGCAGATGGTTTTCACCAGGCTATAACTTTGCAGATCAGTTGCATATTAATATGTGAAATGAGTTTTTGAACACTTAAAAAAATGACGACGCGAACATTATTTCTGAATAACGAGAGTTTGAAAATTTAGGAAGTGAAAGCAAAAACTAAACCAATTTAAAATATTTATCTTGTATTAAACAGAGAGACATTTATCGAGTAGGTACTATTGACTACGCACAAGTTGATTGAAAATATGAAAGATGATTTGATATCAAAAGAATTATACATGATGAGAGAATGGTACAATTAAAGAAAAATATTACGACTGTAAATTAAATTTAAGTAACGCTTATATTTTGTGATTTGGACAGTTACCTTTTATTTCTGAAGTCTAAAAGTTATCTCCGCCTTCTTTAAAAAGGAAGGGGTGGGTATCCTGAAAGACTTACAAGGGATCCACTTTTTCTGATGTATTACCTAGCACCGAGAGCTGGTGCATTTTTTAGCCCTGTACATAAAAGTGAGAGAACCGGTAAAATTTCTGCGTTAAAATAATATTTTATGTAATTTTATACTTACATTATATATATATTTTTTTATTAAGGGATTTTTATTTATTTATTTCACGTCTACAAATTTTTGAATGTTTTATCCCTGGAGTACATGAACGATACGAATAAGAATTAAATCAGTTTGTGATTTGTTTGAGAACTGATAACATAAAAAACAAGAATCGGGGAGGGGGGGGGGGTTCTATGCAGCCAATAAATGTGTAAATAGTAAATATATTTCTGTTAAAAGCTTTCCAGATCATTGAAAATTATTTTTCTGTGAAATACAAAATAAGTAAACTGATTTCTTTTGAATTCGGTTGGAGTCAAGTTTCGAATATGTAAAAGGCAATGTTGTTTATAATGTTGAATCTTTTGTTGAATGTAATTATAAAGCAAATTAATAGCTTTATACAATTCAGAAATTTTTCTGTGTTTAATCTGGTCGGGCATTTCAATTTCTTGTGAAGCCTAAATCACTATTTATACACGCCAAGCAGCAATAACAATCGACTAAAGTTGCCAGAAAGCTCTACTTTTGAAGAAAAAAAAATGCGCATATAATGTAATTTTTCAAAGTCAAATTCGTAGATTCTTGAAAGAATTTTTAATATTTATTTAATATTTTATACTTGTCATAGACTAATTTGTTTTTTTAAATACTTTTATTAAAATAAATAGATAAATAAAAATGTTAATACTATTATAAGTGGTTGCGAAAAATGCATTTTCAGAAAGTTATGCTGTTGTAAAATAAAAAAATATGACTTTAGCAGAAATGTTTTATCGATTCTCAAATTTCCTAATATAATGGTTTTAAATGCTCCTGGTCTCAATGATACATGCGAGCTGCATGCGAAAAGTTGTTTCCTTGATAAAGAAATTTTCTCGTGAATTGTCCAAGCTGCTGGTTTAGTTGTTACACTACGCATCATTCGTGAACCGTCTTTAATATTAGATGTATACTGAGAAATATTTTATGCAAGAAGGAATCTCCTGTAGATAAAGTGATGAGAAGAGTTTTCGTAGTGGTATTAGGAATAGAATAACCCACTTATGCAGTGCTTCACAAACCAAACAGAACGTGTTCGGATTTCTAAGACTTGAGCCGGTCAAAACATTGTCATACTTTTTTTTTTTTTTTTTTTTTTTTTTTTTTTTTTTTTTTTTTTTGCTCTGAGCCATGCACCTGAAATACTTTTTTCTTTTTTCATATTTTTAATCAAAGGTTATAATAAAACATAGTAGATATGCAGAGTTTACTAACTAGATATTTTTTAAGAATCGTAAATTAGCAATAAATAGGTTACGTATTCTTCTACTTACAATGTATTTTTTTATGTGAAATTTTATTGGATACAGATTTAAATTGATTACAGAAGAAAAGCACTCAAGTATTTATATTAAATGGAATAGAAACTCTAGCAGTATGGAAAAATTACAAAAGAGGATTTGCCAGTACAAATACCCTTTTTAAGATACAATTTTCAATAGTAGAAAAAGGACGTCTGTTGCCAACGTTTGATATATTTTAAAAAGTTATCTTCTTAATTTTTTAAAAGTTTACCAGTTTTCAAAGCTACTGAAATTTATTAAAGCGATTTTTGAAAATGTGCATTACCTTAGTATCGGGCGTGAACTTTCCGAGGGTGGAAACTAAATTTTGAAAATTATTCTAGATAATAAGAAAATGAGATTTTTTTTTTTTTTTTGTTGCATGCATTGTAATTCGCAAAAATGACAAATTAATAAATGAAACTTGACTTAAAAGGGTCATGAAACTAATTCATTTCTAGCAAAAAGGTAGATCCACGTTCGAAATAAAAGAAAAAACAAAAATGTTTTAAATTGTAATTACAGACATTATATTTTTTTCTTCTGGAATTCTTTTATTGAATTTACAATCGATACACAGGTGTGCGTGAGCATAAAAAATACTTCTTATTCATTAGATTTCACCAAATCTTAATATTGCGATTTGGACAATTATTTTAAAGTTTTATAATCAAATTACATTTCCTCTCCTTCCCCTGAAAAAAAAAAAAATCACGATGAAAATTTTAATTTGAAAGATTTAAAAATGATTTTTGATTAATGATTTTTTATAACTATATCTCTTCAAACTGTTTAACCTTTAGACATCTTTGCTGCATTACAGTAATCGAAATTATGTTACTTTCGGAACTAAAACGGGAACTTCTCATAAGCTGAATACACTTTAAGACGAACGAATGCTTTTGACTTAATCACATTGTTTAACGGTTGCACTCAACCGCAGAGGATAGCATAGGCAGATTACCTAGTTGTTCTTGGTTGTGACTTATGTTATTATGTCCTTTACAGCATTCCAGATTATTATCTACAGAAACTATTGGGTAAAGTAGCTCCTGACGTAAATTGATCTGCAATTGGAATTCGGACACGAGATGTTAAAAGCATTTTTAAACTAAAGATGCAGAGAACATTGATGAAAACGATTTCTATGATTTATACAATAGCTTGAGACTAATAAGTTTTCAATTTTTAAAGCTATGATTCAGGCACGTGAATTTAATGTGTGTCAGTAGAATTCTGTTTGCAAAACAATGATGCTTCGAGTTGTACTTGTTGTCAGGATATTAGTCCATTGTAGTCTCCATTTAGCGTGACGTTTCGCCTCAATCTTATTAGATTGCTGTCTGTATATTTAGTGAATGTATTTAACCTCTTAAGTCCTTAAGACAGATCCATGCAACTTTTCTATTTTTTTAGGATTTAAAAAAATATAAAATACTATAAGTATTAACGGAAGTTTCTTTTTAATGACAATACGCATTTTTTACAGTTATCCAGTTGTTGATTAAACTAAAATTAGTCGCTGTGAATAGGGTCGAAAGACTGGAAATCAGCTACATAAGGGGCTAACCACTATTGACTTTGTAGAATCAAGTAAAAGAAAAAAACCCTCTTCTAAATTTACCACAAATCATTGTATAATTACGCGATTGGTATTAATCGAATAGTAATTATGTCTATTAATTAATGATGTGCTTAAAATTTGCTTAGGTAACCATCTACTCAACTTACATAAATTGTAACAAACTTGAAAATTTTAAATATTAACACAGAATTTTGACATACTATTTTTTGTTTGTTTGCTTGGTTTATGGTTTTTTTCTAGAAAACAGATTTCTATTTTTTTTTTAAATTCGTAAGTTATATTTTTCCACCTATATTTTTCGAAAATTATTTTCGTAATATGTATATAGAAATGAAGCATCAAAAAGAATTGTAAGCTTATTATATTGTTACACAGAAATTTCTAGAAGCGTCAGTGAATCCAAAAATATTTTTTGAGTTATGCTTGACTAACTACCCGCAGCGCAATCTGTTTTACAGCAATTAAAAATTAATTTAACAAGTTTGAAACTTTAACTATGCATAATAATTAAATTGCTTCAGAGAATGATTTTCCGTTTAGTATTCAAACATAAAATTTATCAAAAAAATCGAATAGGATTTCAACAATAGGAGTTGAAAAAGGATTTTAAAGTTTATCATAATTTCTACATGTAGGCGGCCCCCTAAGAAAACTGAGTCCCACTTTGTATACAATGATTTGCAGTAGAATTATTAAAGATGTATCTTTTTTTTCTTTTTACGTCCATCGTGCATAACTGCCTAAATAATGCGAAAACTAATGCAGTTTGCTATTGACATATGGCATACACTATGTAATATGTATGATCTATGTTGACCTGAAATTTCATAAGCGATTCAATATACAATGCAGTTTAACGGTGGTGTAAAAGTGCAACAAAAGCATCTGGCAGAATCCATTACTAGATAATTGACGGGTGCAGTGCAAATAAGAAAAAATAGAAAAATGTACGAGAACGATAATCTAGTTCGCAAAAATTTGAAAATAATATCTCATTTCCAACAATTTTGAAAATAATGTTCCAGTTTATGAAATTATGTTAAATGTCTTTCCGGTTCGTGTATATTGTTACAGTGCCTGAGAAATATTAATATTTATGGAATTGATATTAATTGATTGTATTAGTAAACATTTGATTGGAATAGTAAACATTTTAATAAATTTGAAAAGTCAAGTTTTTTAATTTCATTTTTTTAGCATTCAAAGATAGAAGGCTGAATTTACACTTTACCAGGGACACGAAAAACTTGTTTCGGCATTCCACTTGTTGCTATGAGTAAAGGAGAAATTATTTGCCATTTTTTCTCCACATAAATGTAGTATTTTACATGTATTGCTATTCTCTGTAGCATTTATTTTATTATTTTGAATACTAAAAAGTCAACAATAATTTTGAAATAGCGTTTCGGTTCGTAGATTTTTCCATTTCGAGCCCTGATTGAGCAGTTCCTATTATCAAACTTTTTGATATGCATTAAAACTTACAATTTACAAAGATAATCAAATATTTGTGGAAATTTGAGTTCGAATAATACATTAAACATATAAAATAGTAAGAACGTAAATTAAAGCTATTTTTATATTATTGAAAATATACAAGAATATAAAATGAGTTGAAATCGTTCGCATCACTTTGAAACACTCTTTATACATATCTGATGGAATATCTGACCTAACCATCTTGCTAAACAAAAAGTGTTTTGTATTTCAGGTATTTTTGAGTTGCACATTCATTCGTATAACACAACTATAATTCATTTCAAAAATATTTACAATTCATAATTATACGTTATGAAGTTCGTGCCTATACATTTAACTCTTTAAAACATCGTTCTGTTATTAATTTGCATCAAATCGTTTCCGCGTTCAGAATTAAACATTCTAACCTTCAGCGTAAAATTAATCAAATAATTTCCTACGCCATTTCCTTCTTAGTCCATGATTATCTCACCTGAATCGTTTCGATATATAGATAAAGTAAAACAACCAAATGAGAAACTCATTATCAAACTTATTTGTTATAATGAAATTGTCTTTTTAGCTCTTCGCGTGGGATTGCGTGATTTTTCTTCATCAGGAATACCAAATAATTTTAATTATCTTTATTGCCATTTGGACATCTGAATAGAGGTCTGCACGGGCCCGGGCCTGGCCCGTGGCCCGTACCCGGCCCGGCCCGCGGGCCGGGCCGGCGGAATCGTTTCGGATTTTCTAACGGGCCGGGCCGGGCCGGCAGATTTAGAATAGTTTTTTCAACGGGCCGGGCCGGGCCGGGCCGACAAACAACATAAACGGGCCGGGCCGGGCCGGCAAAAAAATTGAACGGGCCAGACGGGCCGGGCCGATAAAAAAAATTTCGGGCCTGCCGGCCCGTTCTGAAGATTTAAGCAGAAACGATAAAATATGAGCTATTTTCAACGAAAATGGTTTTAACGAGAATAAGTATAAATGTGGCCATACTAGTTTGACAGCGTCAGTATAAAAATGCACAGTGTATCGGCATCGGAGAATTACATTATGTGTAACCCGTTTTAATATTCTTTTAGCTGACTCATGCCGGTCCGAGATCACGCTTACATTATTTTTCTACAAATAGACTGGCCGAACCGGTGCTAGACTTAATTATTGGCAGAAAATATGATTTGTAAAATTATTAACAGCCATAAAGAACTTATGTTAGCTTAGTCTTCGGATATATACTTCTTGATGAATTTTAAATTAATTTCTCAATAATGCGAAAGTTTGACACATTTTGTGATTAATTTTAAATTGTAAAAGTATAAAAGTGATAAGTCTAACTATTGAAGGGATTTGGAATCGAATAGCGTTTTTCATTTTTGGTAAATAAAATACTTGTATAACCTTGTTGAGATATAATAGTTTCTCAAATGATTGCAGGTTTTTCTCCCTTCCCTTGCTATTGCTTCCGGAAATTCTATTCAAAACGCTAATTAAGACAGTATTTTATTTGTTTACAGTATTCTTAAATTGTTTGTATCAAAAATTGGATAACGCCATTCGATTATATAGTTTCTGAATAAAGATATCTGCTAATCTTATGCGTTTCTGAGGAAAAAAAAATGAATTTAGAAATGTATCAGAAAGGAGCTTCTTTGAATTTACGAGTGAATTTGGATTTGAAATCTATAATAAAATAATATAGAAATATATTTATAAATCTTCTTTAATTAAACAGCTTCAAAATTAACGATGTTTTTAGCTTTCTTTCTTTTTTCTTTTATTCTAAGCCATATTAATTTTTTAATGAATCTTTCTTTATTCGAATGTTGAAAGCCTAAGAATCTAAGTAATCATTAATGTTGTTAATGTGTATTTGCTGTAAAATATACTGTAAAATCATTCCATAGATATGTATGCAATATTCTTTAAAGAAATCTTTGTTATATGATAAAAATCTGAATTTTTTAGAAATCGTAGAAATTGTAACGGGCCAAAACGGGCCGGGCCGGGCCGGGCCTGTTTTCACTGATTTTTGTACGGGCCGGGCCGGGCCTAAAATACAAAAATTTAAACGGGCCGGGCCAAGCCCGGGCCGATTTTTTGAGTTTTACAACGGGCCGGGCCTGAAAATTCCGGCCCGTGCAGACCTCTACATCTGAATTGGATTCTTTTGAAAATTTAGCCATCTCTCTTAATTTTCTCTGTAGATTGGAAAAAGTCGTTCATCTCAACTATGAAACATTTCTAATTTCCTGTATTTCTTTTCGACTTTGTTTATATTGATAAAACATGTCATTTTTTTTTTAATATTTTCATTTTGGATAGTATATTTTATTATGTTTGAGTTTCATCTTTCATTTTTTATAATTTTTGTAGAATGAATTATAATGTCGTCTATATTATGATTATATGCATGCTTGCGTGTATTTTTTATTCATTTCCTTTCTGTCTTGTTCCCTATTTGAACCCGATGATAGGCCATATTCTTTTGAAATGCTTTGTGCTTATCTTATTTTTTGGGGCGTTAATGAGAGGTTTTAATTTTTGTATCTTGTTTTTAACTTTACTTTTTAGAACATTTTATTGAAATGGCTGTAATTTTTATGCTTAAGACTTGAATTGTTATTATTAAAAGTATAATGTTGTAATTTGTATTTTAATGCTAGTTTTTGCAATATTTTATGGAAAGGGATGTAATATTTTTGCTAAAGATTTGCGTCTGTTATTAGCAAAATATATATTTGTGCTTAATTTGATACCATTCAAGATTTGGTCCTTACGTAGGGCTTATGTGCAGTGCAATTTTGAGGGACGGCGTACATCTTCTGCTTCAAATTTTTGATATATCTCCTAGTTTTTATTATTAATTTGATCAGGAACCATGTTAAACATACATTAGATAAATAACAAAAAAAGACGAATAAAAATGCTTAAGGAGCTTGTGGACGTTCCCGTAAGGCATAGTGACTTCACTGCGACGTCGTTGTGAAGTCACACTGTGACTTTGTGACCATCAATCGTCGAAGTGACGTCACGTGACGTCGTTGTGAAGTCACAGTGACTAAAATGTGAAGTCGTTGTGGCCGTTTTAGAGTTCGTTTGTTACGTCACTTTGTGAAGTCATGGCGTGACAAATGTGTCATTTGTGACTACTTTGACATTAACATCGCGACAAAACTGTGACAAAAGTGTTTTTTAAAGTAAATAACATGTTTTGAAGAATTTTTGTAATTTTCTAAAGATTTTTAAGAAAATCACATCTCAGTCACAATGTAACTTCACTGAGTGGTGGCATTTTGGTCACAGATGTAATGTGACCACAGTGACTCACAGTGACGTCATTTCGACGTCACTGTGACCATGCATGCTATCAGGATTTTAGAATGTCTCCATCAGTTTCTGAGTCCATTTCATGATCAGAAAGTTCAGTGAACGGAACCAGATGCACTGTTAAAGGACTCTTCTGAAAGTTCTTGTAAATTACTCAAATAATCTTCAGCAGCCACAGAAACATTTTCTGACATATTTGGAGGGGCAGAATACTGAATTCAGCAACATGAAGCATTCATAAGAATTGGTTTAAAAAAAATCAAAAATCAAAAGTCAAACTGACGGATTGCCTAGGCACATTGAACACGGCAGATATTTCTAGGAGGATAGAGGCAGAATGGAGGCTTATGATTAGCCCATCTCCTCCACTTGAGGATTAAATAATAGCTATGTGAATTATGAAAAACGGAAAATTGACAATAACTTTCTAGATTGCTCAAGTTTTTTTCAAAATAAAAATTACAAATAACAAATCAAAATCATTGTTTTTATTGTCAATATTAAACAGGATGAACCAAATGTTGGTTTGATAGTTTTTTTATTTTTTTCCAACTTGGGAATAAATAAAATTATAAATTTGAGCTCGAGTCCGAAGACTGATATTAGAATCGTCCCGTCACCGACCCGTCTAGACCACGGTACAAATACGACCCACAAAATTTATTATTCCCAACATAATTTGCACAATAATTCGAAACTTTAAATATTTTCTATAACAATCTTATGAAAAACGTTAATTCAGTAATCATAATCATTCATTAATAAATCCTTTCAATGTTTGCTTTTCTTCTGATGAATTTTTGCATAAGACTTTTAAGTCAGTGCCGTTATTTTTGTAAACATAAATATCATTCTTTATTGAATGAATTATGGGGCCAACTTTTACACCTTTTACGCCCCAAATACGCCACTTTAGAGTTAAAAAAATCCCTGTCGGCTTGGCCTATGGGCGGAGGTAGATTTCGAAGAGTTTTCATTTCAACAACAAAAAATAAAATATTATTAACGATAAACCCAATTTAACTAATTTATTTGACCGCTTTTGAAAATTTTTTAATTTCATTTTTCTGTAAGAACTGATTTTATCAAAATCCTCTTCAACGAAATTCGGCTCAAACGCCCATTTTGAAAACATATTTTGAATATATATTCTGACTTTATTAAAAAATCGACCAATACGCACATTATATAATTCCTAAATAACAAAAAAACTGTCAATAGAATGCACTTGAGAGCAAAATTGAATTTAAAAATGAGTCACAAAATAACCAATTTGTTATTTGAACACATCCACAATGCATTAATGAAGATCGCTTTGGGAAATTTTGTGCGAAGTGCCCAATTTGACAGCTTTTTTTAAATATATATTTAGCCTTTATCAAAAAACTTACCAATACGGCCCATTACACAGCTCCTAAATAACAAATAACTGTCAATTAAATGCGTTTGAGAGCAAAATTGAATTTAAAAATGAGTCATAAAATAACCAATTTGTTATTTGAATGCATCCTCAATTCTTTAATCATAATCGCTTTGGGATTTTTTTTTTTTTTTTTTTTTTTTTTTTTTTTTTGCGAAATGGCCACTTTGGCAGCTTTTTAAAAAAATATATTTAGCCTTTATCAAAAAATTGATGAATACGCATATTATAACTTTCTAAATAACAAAAAACTGTCAATTGAATGAATTTAAAAATGAATAATAAAATAATCAATTTGTTATTTGAATACATCCTTAATTCTGCCTTTATCGAAAAACTGGCCAATCCGTCTCACTATATAGTTATCTCCGTCTCACTATAAGAGGACCTGTAAATTGGATGCGTTTGAGAACAAAAATTGACTTAAAAATGACTCAGAAAAAACGCAATTTGTTATACTCCCTCAAATTTTCATTCACTATTACTTCGGGAAATTCTGTTCAAAAGACCCTTTTTGGCAGCCTTTTTAAAAATGTATTCTGCTTTTATCAAAACACTGGCCAATACGTCACATTACATAGTTCCTAAATAAGAGGATCTGCCATTTGGATGCGTTTAAAATCAAAAATGAATTTAAAAATGAGTCAGAATATAAGCAGTTTGGATTTGAGATTTTTTTCTCCAATTCCCATTTTTGTTTAATTTATTTTTGATGTAAGAATTGGTCCTATGAAAAACTTGTTAGTGTAAAAGTTGTAGATATTATTGAGAAGATGTAAAAAAAATTTAATTAGATTTGATTGCTTAAGAATTGAGTAAGTTATGGATTTTTTTCTTTTTACTTCCCCCTTTTTCTTTTCGTTTTTAATTTTTTTTCATCAGTACAAATTGATCCTATCAAAAACTTGTAAGTACAAAAGTTTTAGATAATGTTGAGTACATTTATAAAAAATTTAGTTGGATTTGATATCTTGAAAATTGACGAAGTTATGAATTTTTTTCTCCCAAAAACCTTGTTTTTTTTTTTTTTTTGTTTTTTTTTTTTTTCGCCCCTTGAGCCCATTTTTAACTTTATCAAAAATCTGTCATACATAAACTTTTAGCACATTTTTTAGAAGTAATATAAACTTTAAACTGATTCGATATCTATTTTAATTAAGAGGTTATCGCGTTTTTTTCGGTTTTCACAAAAACCCTCCCTATTTCCATCATCTTGGTCCGATTTTGCCATTAACGAACTCGACCGAGATTTTATGCCCCTTGATTTTATGTAAAAGTTTGAAGAAGATATGAGCATAATTATGGAAGTTATCGTGTCTAGAAGAAAGTGAAAAAAAAAATATATAGAGAGAGAGAGAAAGAGAGAGAGAGACAGATAGATAAACTTTTTTACTGATGGTGGTTTTTGGGTCTAGGAGTCATGATCGGTGTAGTTCTGAAAAAAAATTTCAGAAATTCCAACATGGGAGAGAATTCAATAGGTAGTATTTCATACGAAATCTACCTAAAGGGGATCGACATAGGATCAACTTAAACGTCGGGAAATATGGTAACTATATGAAAATATACTTTTTTGAAACAAAGTTGTTTTATTAAATATTTAAAATCATGCTTTCCACATTAAAAACATCAAATTGAAAAGTCGATCAAAAATTAAAATGAATTTATATTAATTTGGAAAATAAATAGCAATTATTAAAAATCAATAGCAATTTTTATTTTAAATCGTAACTAGTCGTTGGGGGCCACCGTAATACTTACCCATCATATATATGCATATATAATATATGAAAATAATACATTTGAAAACTATTCATAAAATGGATTGCAATTCCAAAACAAAATTTAAACGTGTATTTATATTTTTATTGTGCATAGTAATGCTGTTTTAATGAGTTGCTGATGAATCTCTTTCGATAAATTATACAACACGCCTAACTACTCAAGTAGTACTGAATTGCGAAAAAGAAACATCCTTATAACTCCAAAAATAATAATCGTATTAACTAACAATTTATTCCGTCGGACTAAGCGTCTCATTTCCAATTAAAATATATCTTTGAATTGAAATTTGAATGAAATACAGGGTCATGAAAAATCGAAGAATGTGGAAAATACGATTACAGATATCTCGGCAACTAATAATTCGATCAACTTCGTTCTCTATGAAAAATTTGTGTTATTTTACTGACTTTTACGAACATTCCTTAAAATAAAAAATTTCGAAAAATTTTATATACCTTTCATCAGAACGAATTTTTCGAGAGTCCGAAAAAAATAGTTCCGGATAATCGAGGTTACTGATATTAAATAGGCTTCGTCCCATTCTTACATACTAAGCACATACAAAATTTTAAGTCTCTATCTCAATTCTTTCGGGAGATGGAGCGTTTACAGACAGACAGACAGACGGACGGCATTTTTTTTTTCTAAAAATATGTTTTTCGAAATCTCCAGTGTCGAAAACATGTAAATCCGTCAAAAAAAAATTTTTTTTCGATTTTCAAAACGATTGCAAGACTTACCCTATACTACGTATGATAGGTAAGTAAAATGGATAATGTATGGAAGATCATTTAAAAACGTACATTTATTTAACTTTTCATTTATTATTGTGCACATTTTACAACTCATTTATAATTTAAAAATAATCCAAACGTCTAAAAATCAGTAGTTGTACTTAAAGTAATTCATATTATTAAAACCAAACATATGGTGCATTAATATTTAATATGAAATGTGCATGATGTAGTTTTTTAAACTATCGTGTTCTATATTAGAAACAAAACCTAATTCATAAAAATAAAGAAAAAAATAAATCGTGAAAACGTTACATAAAAAATAAATAAATAAATAAACAAATAAAGACTTTGAAATTTAAGGTGAATGACCCACAAATTTAAAATGCAATTCGTTCTGAATACTTCTTTTTTAAAAAATTAACTATAAAAGAAAAATAATCTGGCGATAAAAAAAAGACATTGTTGTCTTTCTTAAATTAGAAAACTAAAACAAATAAAATTTGTAATTGCTTTATCTGCAGTTCAATCTAAATAATAGCAATAATAGGTATGAACTCTCTTATTAAATTAAAATGCTGATATGTTATTTATATCATAACTGTTTTTTGCTTTGACCTGTTGCCCTTCGGGATTAGCTCATTGTCAATAGATATATCTTTGATATTGCATTGGTATTACGTTCATTGAAAACTCATTTCCGTGAGATTTTACGATCAGCCTGGAGCAAGATTATAGTAAACAGTTTCTTAATTGATTCATGAAAACTACGATAGAAAACAGGAAATGCAAATACATCTGGAAGCTATAAAAAGTTGTTTGATTTGTGCTTACTATTTATTTAATAATCATGACCTTTCAAATACTCCCTTTCTCAAGATAGAAATCGAAACTTTTTCTAGATGGTATTTCATTTGATACATTTTTTTTTTTTTTTTTTTAAGTATAAAGAAATAACGTCATTTTAAAAAGCTGGTATGCTAGGTATGCAGAGCCGAACATCTCTTTAAATGGACCCGACTGCAATAATTTCTTTAAACCTAGTTTTTTTTTTTTTTTTAGTCTAAATTTAAAAAAATATATATATTAGTCTCGGTGAGAACCGCCGTGTACTGATGATGCAAAAAAAGTGGAAACATCTTTGATTTTCAATATTGTTAATGACATTAATAATGGTTCAAATTTTCATCATCCAATAGCAATGTGTAACAATCAATTAGAATAATTTGTCCTATACACAACTAGTACGCTATTTAGAGCAAAATGACAACCCACCCATCTGCTTTCTCATCTGCTTTCTTGTCTAATGGTTAGGAAGTACACCTGTAACTCAAAATCAATGACCTTAAGATACTTAGACTCCAAAATAGCAACCTTTTCGTAGGCCGAGATGTCTGCCTTCCGTCACGTGACGGAGGGCAGATTTAGCGCCCCAAACCGGTTTTTCTCTCGCCAAAATCTCCCCGGAATTTTTTTCACCGCATTCCCGCCGAAAGTCGCATTGCGAGAATGAAATCTGAAAGTTGCCAATAAAGCGATCACCGCCAAAAAACAGCATCTTTTCGCCAATGATGTTGGATTCGAAACCATGCCGAGATAACAATGGGATTTGGCGTCTACGTATATGAGAAAGTCAATGCTCAAAATGTATCAGATTAGAATCCTGGTGTAGCCGTGGATATTCGTACCGTGTAGTACTGCACAGTTAAATTGATATTTCATTGATTAAATTGATTTCATTAAATTTCATTAAATTGATAAACATTGTTATTTAAAAAAATATTACTCTATTACCAGATATTTTTTCAACAGCCGTTTTCAACGTGTTAGTAAATTTAAGTACGTTTAAAAAAAGTCTTTAAAATATGTTATGAAAAATTATGTTTCAGAACATATCCTATGCTAAGTTGCTAGTTGAACGATTGATAGCACCGGTAAAAATGTATTTATTAAATATTTTAAGATTAGACATGAGCTGCATGCATACCTCTTTGTAAAGATATTAGCATATATTTCTGATTTACTGATCTGATTATAAAGTTAAAAGCGTACAATTTTTCCGACAGTAAACAAAATCCTCTTTGATGATTTTGCACAGAAATGTATTTTTTTTTTTTTTTAAACTTCGGTAAAATACCATTTCAAAAGATAAACTGCAGCTTAAAAGCTTTTATATAGTAAAAAATTTTAAAGGGGCAAGTAGATTTCATCGCGTGGAAAATTTTTTTTAAAAGGAATTTCCTTAAAACGCTTTGTTTTTGTACTTAAGGAGATTGAATACGTCTTTAAGATAAAGGATTTAAGCTATTTTTTGAAATATCTAATTCTAACTGTCAAACTCTCAGACAGTTATCTCAGTTGAAAAATAGAGCATTAAGCAGGCCTCTTTACAATATTTCATCAATCGTTATTTAAATATTTTAAAATCGGATACCGCAAAACATTTAAATAATATCCTTTTGGATATTTTAATCTTGTGTTGTGGCAGAATGTCCGCTATCTGATACATAATTTCGAAACTTATTTAAAAATAATTCTATTAACAGAAAATAGAGTCACTTAAAATAATCATCTAAATTAGGGTAAATATGGGCGTAGTGTTTTGTAGTGCAGTTACATTTTGACATCATTTTTATGGTTTAACAAAGTAGTCATTTTACAAGACGTCAGTGTGTCATAACAAAATCATGATCACATCTTTATTGACATCATCATGATTTTGTTAGGATAACGCTAATTTTGTTTGTAAATTAACCATGACTCGCATTTAGTTTGATACATCAACCTAACTATTATTCCAAGCGTCAATATGACAAAAGTCTTCAAAGAAGATTTGAAGGAAAAAATATTCTAGCTATTATTCCTTTATGATAGAAAAGTGAAAAAAGTTTTTTTCTGAAATTTTTTCTTTGCTTTGAAGCTATTTATGTTCGTAAAAGAAAAGCAAGAGGACATTGACCAATAGGCATAGTAGGACTTTTAATATTTCAATTTGAGTAGTTATACCTTTTTAACATTGAACAGGTCTATGGAAAAAATCCCTTAAAATGAATAAGGCAAGTATGCATACAAAAAACATAGCGATTTTGACTTTTTGTGCAGTACGATTCTTAATATTTCAATTTCGGGTACTTATGTTTTTGTTACTAATAAACAGTTATAGAAAAAAAATCATTTAAAATGAATAAGACAATTATACACTCAAAATATTTTCAACCAAAATAAACCACCAATCACTTTAAATATTTTCACTTGAAAACTTTTAATATTTCAGATTTTCGGTTACTTATATATTTTTACTGTTGAATAAACAAGTACAGAAAAAATCTTTTAAAATGAGAAATACAATTATACACGTTTAAAAAATAATTATAATTTCAACCAATACATATTTTCAACCAACGAGAGATTCTGACTAATGTGGGCGCTGTGAGATTACTTCATTTTCGGGTAATTATATTTTTAACATTGAACAGGCACAGAAAGAAACCCTTTAAAATAAACAAGTCAACTATACGCTTTCTTTTTTAGGATTTCGTACTTTAAAAGTGAAAACGGAACCATTATAAGATCACTTCTATGTATATCTGTCTGTCACAACTATAGAAAGTAGAAAATTCAAATTGGGGGAAGTAACAAAGACTATTGACTCACATATTTTCAGATTCTTAAACATTCACAAATATACATTGAGGATTTAGGGGTGGAGGGGGGGGGGGTAAATAAATTGCTCGAAAAAAAAATCTTTTCTTTGTATATCGTGTAAGGTATCAGTTTCCGTAAAACTAAGCTCAAAAATAATTTTTTTTTTTAAATTTTAGGCAGTATATTTGAGAGATATCGTCGAAAATGTAGAGTAAAAATATGGTCCCCCCACACACACAGACACACATCTACTTTCAAATCTACTGAAATTAAAATTATGAAAAAATGAGAGGTAACAAATGTTAATTTAAACCTTGCAGGATAACTACAGCGATTATGCTAGGTCACATAGTTTTTGTGAAAAGTGAATTTCCCGTTACACACAAATTTGGATTTTCGGGCATCCAGCAAAGGTATTGACAAACACTAGACGTATCTATCGTAAAAGAGGTACGAAAACATTGTTGATAATGATTTCTGAGAAAAAAAAATCGTCGTTAATTAGCTGAGATATTGACACTAAAATATATGGACGGTTTGAACCAAAGCAGTGCACAAAGTAAGCATATTATGTTAAGACGCCACACTAGTCACTGAAAAAGACACGGATGATAATGTAAAGTCAATGGGAGCATTATTTTCAAATATCTCGCTCAAATTTTAATATTTTAATATTTTTACTTTTTTTTTTTTTTTTTTTTTTTTTTTTTTTGCATAGGATAGCTGAGGACGATCTACAACCTGGCTATTTTTTACTTTTTTTTTATTTTGGCTCTATTTTTTTAATATTAAGATAGTTTCAGTTTCACAATCGGTTCAAACCGGTTCTGAAAGTTAAAGTTTTTTTCTTCTTAAACCCGAAACCAAAATCGAAAACGTAAAAACTAGCCCGGTTGTAGATCGTCCTCAGCTACCCTATGGGGAAAAAAGTAAAAATATTAAAATTTGAGCGAGGTATTAGAAAATAACGCCCCCCCCCCCTCCCCATAAACTTTATACATTATCATCCGGGTCTATATTTCATTGACTATTGTGACGCTTTAAATGGGAGTAGTAACCGCAAGATTAAAACTAAGGTCAACCAATCAGAGTCATACGCCACGTAGCGGATGGGGTGAAACAACAGGAATATACCTAATTGTTTCCTATTTTATGTATAATCTGTTAATCATACATTTATGAAATAATTTCTTAAGATCCAACGTCGTGTTTGTCGAAAGTAGATTGTAATTTCTTTTGTGTGAATGGCAACGATATTGTTTTGTTGCTGTTACTTTAAAAAGTTGGCTAGTAATTGCGTAAAGTACTGTTTAGGTTTGAAATATTACTGTAAATAAGTAGAGAATAAATAACTGAAATACGACTAAATATTAAGAAAAATATACTGAGATAAAATATTTAATTATCTAACACAAATGTTGCTGATATAAATACGTTCGATTTTAATTATGATTTTTTAATGCCATGAAAGATGACGCATAAAAATTTGTAAGTAGTTAACATGTAAAGATAGATTTTTGTAATCAATTTTTATTGAATTCTTGATGTGCTAAATTATACAAAATGATGTGCACAATTGTACTCCCGATGAGATAATACAACGTTTATCAATGCTTAGAATATGTATAGAATTTAATATTAAATAAAATATTCAATTTTAGGACTTTTTTTTTCGTTTAGGTCCTTTTTTTTCGTTATCATCAGATTATTATTATTATTATTATTATTGAAACAGACAAATCTATTTAGAGAATTTCTATTAAAATTTCTATCACAATTCAATTTCAAGTTATTCACACATGGAAGATGAATCTTGTTTGCAGATTTATTGGAAACTATTTTTGTTACAGCTTGCTTTGATAAAAATTTGGGCATTTTTTAAAAAGTCGCATTGTCATTTTAGTTTCAGGGCAAAAGGCAATAATGTTTTCATAATATTAGTGCTTTTTTTCCAATAATTAAAATGGTATTAAGATTATTTTTTTTCTTTACATGTACATAATTTTATCAAAGCAAACTGTAACAAAAGTATTTTGCAATAAATTTAATAAACAAAATTCATCTTCCATAAGAAAGTAAAAGTTCTGAAAAATTGCACAAGAAATGCTCAGATAGTAGATATCTGCGCACATATGATGTCATACCAAAAACCTGCGTATTTGCATTATCACCTTGTCCACCAGATGGCGCAGCTGTCTACTTACTGCTAGTGTTAGGTGCTCTACTTACTGCAGATTACAATATCAACTTTTTACGCTTAATATACAGGGTTGTTATAATTAAAGTTCGCCTATTCAGAAGGCTCTAGAGCCGGTTCTATGGCTCCAAACAAATCAGAATTTCACTAGTACGTAGTTGAAGACATGCGCTCTGCGAAAATCGAAAAAAAAAAAATTAGTTAAAATTTTTGTCAGTAGGTGGCGCTGTGCCAATATTTAAGCCGATATTTGAGGATTGCTTTATTTTCTGGGGATTTTTGAAAGATTCTGTATCTAAAGACAGATCTCAGACAATCTCTGATCTGAAAGACAGTATTAGACTTCATATTCGCTCAATCTTACAGGACAGTTTACGCAATGCTGTAGAAAGCACAATTCTGAGAATGGAATGCATTATTAAAAATGGCGGAGGATTCATTGAGCATGCGTCATGTTATTCTTCGTTATTTCCTTACTGCTGTGCGACATGTTTTATTTTTGTTGATGCAGATTATATCACATGAAATGATATTCATTTTTCTGTATTGTTTGGACTCATAGGTTAGGCTCTAGAGCTGTCTGATTAGGTGAACATAATTATAACAATTCGCAGTTCGTCGAAGTTTGTTGAAACTTTTAAATTTGTGTGTTTCGTCTGGATTGACTGATGTTGATATAATGAATCTGAAAACATCGCCTTAAAATTTGACGCAGCACCACCTAGTGACAAAAAATTTTACTAATTTTTTTTCGATTTTCGCAGAGCGCATCTCTTCAACTATATACCAGTGAAATTTTGTTTCGTTTGGAGCAATAGAACCGGCTCCAGAGCCTTCTGAATAGGCGAACTTTAATTATAACAACCCTGTATATACAGTTTTAGTTTGGACAAACATAATGATAGGGGCGGCGCACGTACCATCGGCTTTTGAAGTCTAAATAACAATTTTTAATGATATATTTATATAATGCAATTTTCAATAGAAGTATCAGAGCAATAAATGTCCAATTGTTAAAAACAGACTAATCTAATTAGAATTATTTACATGAATACTATGAAATTCGCGATTTGATTGCTTTAAGTGTACCTCTCAATACGCCTGTCATGTTTTTAAAAGTTAATTAAAAACTTAACTGGAAATACGCGGCATGGACCAGAGCGATGTTGCAACTTTGGGACTTCCTTTCGAAACACGCTTAGCACAATGTCAAGTTTCAACTTTGAACAAACGTTTTGTTTTAGCTTCACTGTAAGAAAAAAGATTATTACTATGCTGAATTTAATTTTATGAAATGCTAAATGAAGTTTAAATATGCACTACAGTAATCCCGTAACATATGCAAGGGTTAGGCTCACGGAAATTTCCGCGAATGTCAAAATCGCGACCGCAAGGTTTCTACAGGCGACTACTTTTTTTTTCTGTTCGCACATTTTTTTTAAACTACATTTTGTATTATATTTTTCTTACAAATGTTGTCAGCGCGTATATAAATGATTTTTTATTTTTAAAAGATGGTGCGAAGTATTCGCGAACGTCGAAATGTTCTGCATTTTCTATTTCGCGATTTATCAACACTCGCGAATGCTGAGGAATTACTGTACTTTTATTGTCAATACCAAATTAAATTAATAAAAAACAGATTAGGATAATATTTTTAAAAAATTATGCAGAATAGCAATATTTTATGTTATTTAGTCTTCATATCTCTTTAAATTTTATGGTATACCCATTCATACTTTTCTAGCATACACACAAAGCAAAGATTTTGTTTATACACAACCCTATGTTGCATATTTTTTTTACAAAGTTTTATTATTTTTTAGCAACTCTTTTCTAATAATACAGATATTTATTGTATGGAACCCCTTGAGCGCGAGTAATACTCGAACTTCACATCTTATTTTTACGCATATTTTCATCTATGAACGATTGACCAATGGGTGCGGTTGGACCCATAATATTTTAATTTCGTATGTGCTATTCGCACATACGAAACTTTTTCGATTCTGCACTTCGATTCGCACTTTTTCGATTTTGTGTATATGTTTTATGATTGAATAGGCATAGAAAAATATTCTTTAAAATAATGAGTATGTTTTTTCAAAACATATTTTCACTTTTGGACTTCAGAAATAATAGTGCACGAATTCACTTTTTAACATTATTAATCTTCAAGGCCCCGATTAATCAACTGAATAATGTAAAAATAAATTTAAAAAATTTAAAAAGATAAAATATAACTTAATTTGGACATATATATGTATTGTCTGTTTCGGCACGTATTTTCTCCCCCTCGACACATTCTTCTTTATAACCAACAAACTACTGTATTACCTTCATGAAATGCACATTTGTCACTGAGAACATTTTATTATTTTTGCTACCCTATTGTTCACCAAGGCTGTCAATCTGCCTTCAAGCACGCATAAGGACAGTCTGGAAATTATATATAATTATAGTATGCAAAGAAGATAAGATCTGAAAAAGTGTTTTACACTTATCGCCAATATCTCGAACCGTTTTCGTTTTTACTTCAAATATCTGATGGAACAGAGCGCTGGTCACTGTATTTATAGAACAAGAACTTATTATTTTATGTCAGCGACTAAAATAATATGCACATATTTATTTATAGAGAGCAACAAACAGATTAAAGCCTTAAGATGACAAATTGAGTAATTGTCTTTCACAGTGTGAATTTGCTTATCAGCAGCCTTTGTGTCAATTATTAAGCTGACTGATTGATTATTTCTCAAATGATTAAATTGTTCTGGTAGGAAGGATAACATGGTGCAAAGAGTGCGCTGTATACAAGAGCGATTATATAATGCCAAAACAGAGTTTTGCATTTAGCTACAGTTGTAAGGAATGTAATGAAATGATTAGTATATGGTGAAAAGAAACTGCAAATTTTGAAGGCAGTTTTAATTAGAGATCGACTGAAAATTCGGTTACATTTAAGTTTTCGTATCAAAATATGAGCTTCACCAAAACTCGTTTTCGGTGAAATTACTGTCAAAAATTCGTTTGAATCGGAACTCGACGGAAACATTCAGTATTTCAGAAATCTTGTTTACTCCTTCATAAATTTTCAAAATTACTCATGGATTTGAGCTGTATCGGATCAAATGAGACACTATTTATTTATTGGTATGAACGTCCTGTTTATAATTATTAGTCATCTCTTGAATGATTCAAGAACGTGAGTGCAAATTATAAAGCAAGAAATGCATATAGGACTCAACTTTGAAGATGCTTTTCACGTGTTCATTAAAAGTTACAGACTTAACAGTAACAGAAAATTTTTAGTTTGAAACCACAGAAGTGTTTCGAAAATCTTTGAGAAAGTTTAAGAAAGGATCATTTGAAAAAAGAAAAAAATACAATATGAAAGATAAATCCAGTTACATATAGCTAAGATCTTTTTTAATTAGATGAAATTCATATAATTGGAAAAAAATCTGTGTTATTGATGAAATAATTACATTTTATTTTATATGAAAAAAAAAAACGTTTTCGTCAGAGCAGTGAACCAACTTGAACCATACCATGAGATTAATTAATAATTATGTGTATTCAGTGGCGGCAACTTTTGAAAAATATTGGGTGGGCTCAAAAAATTTTTGAACAAATACATAAATATTGGTAGAGCTCAATTAACAATGGGTGGATAGAGATATCAAATTATTGGGTGGGCTCGCGCCCCATGGGCCCATATAAGTTGGCGCCACTGTGTATATTTATGTATGTAACGATTGCTTGAAAAAAAAAATGACAATTTCGTTTTTGTTTTCGGCCGAAAATAGGAATACGACCCATATCAGTTTCATTTCGTTTTCGGTCTTAGAAACCTGTTTGGTAGATCCTTAGTTTTAATGATTTAGAAGAGAAAGCGTGATTTTCACCTTCTCGTTATAATATTTATGTTTTTGAAAACAATATCATAATAGACATTAGAAAATCAATTTACTTTTTTTTATAAATTTTTACCAATTAAAAAAAAAATGTGACTCGTAACCACAATCTCAAAGTTCGAATGTTTTGTTTATTTTATTTATTTATTTATTTATTTATTTTTTTCAGCTTTAAATAAAAGAGGTGGATGAGAGTTTCTGTCACATCTTGGTTACATGAAGTTGTGGCCTTGAAGCTTAATATGATTTAGAGTTCTTCCTTTATTATTATTTTTTTAGTTCTGGTAGTGGTTTGAAATGAGGTATTTTTTAAATTATTTTTTCTACCAAAAAGAAACTCTTTTGGTCCACATAACCAAAGTTAAAAGCTTACAATTGTTGAACAACTTCGTTTTTTGACTTTATTAGAACAAAATGTTCCTGTAAAGCGTTAGATTTACAAACATCAGGGGAAAAAAAAAAAAAAAAAAAAAAAAAACAATGTCCAAAAAAAAAAAAAAAAAAAGGTAAAATCGACTTATCATATGGCAGTTCACCCAAATGAAAAATTGGTTCAAAAAGACCAAGAAATACTTTAGTTAAGTCTGATCATTTTTTAAAACGTGGCATATTGATAATACCAACCATAATAACTGCAGAAATGAAAAAGAAGCATTACTTATGAATCTATAAGTAAGGAACTTCTGCCACAAACTTCACATTTTTCAATGAGTGTCAAGATTTTTTTTTTTTTTTTCTCGCACTGCAGATTATGACGGACTAATTGCCGCCTAAGTTATTTGGATTTGTGTATTAATAGGTGACATTATTGATGGTTCAAAGATATTTAGTGACAATAGTTCAAGTGTGCACAGTGAAAAAATGTGTAAGAGTGCGAACCTGCTTTTTGAAAAGCAGCTACCATTACTAAAGCAGGATTTAAAATAACTATTATATTGCCTTTGAAAAATTGCACTTTTTTGCATGTACTGTTTCTTCAGCAAGCAGCACCACAGAAAGACTATTAAAATATAAACTTGTTGAACAACATATATATCAAATATAAATATAAGCAAAATACTTTTAATTACGTCTACTATTAACTATACCATAATAATACATATTGAAAACAAATGTCAAACATACTTATTAAAATACAGTTATTTGCTTAAAAGACATTATTTCAATAAAAATAATTAAAAATGCTAAAAATTCACAAGTTTCGAATTTTTTCACTGAGTGACTATCAAAATATCATTCTGAATTTGAATTTTTTAGAATTTTTGTATGTGTTTTTATTGAATTGAAGTTTTTAAACAATTAATTGTAGTTTAATATGTGTTTTGATGTTTGTTTGAAATATTTATTATTATGATACATAAAGCCAAAAATGCATAGAGTATGCCATCCGCGTACTGTATGTATGGCTTTATGTATGTGCAAACCATGCATGTCTTTAAGGGTTAATCTCTGTACTATTCACTGACAATTATTTTCTAAAATCATTATCAACAATCTTTTTATAATTTTGTAACGATAAATACTTCAAGTGCCCCTCAACTCCATTGCTGAAAACCGGCAAATCGAAATTTATATATAACGTGAAAATGCCATTTTCTCAAAAACTATGTGATCTATGGTAATTGCTATAGTTTTCCTGCAAGGTTACTCCCACTACCTTTAATTTTTTCAAAATTTTAATTTCAGTATATACGGAAATACAGGGAGGGGGACATATTTTTGCATTACATTTTCGACAATATCTTTGACTGACAACATAATACCTAAAATTAAAAGGTATGTATTTTTGAATCTGGCTTTACGAAAGCATTCACACGATATACAAAGAGAAGATTTTTTTTTTCGACTAACTTAATCAGCCCCTCTACTTTTTTCTTAAATATATTTGTAAATAGTTAATAATATATAAATATGTGTGTCAATAGCTTTTATTATTTCAGACAATTTGAACTTTCCGCGTTCCATAGTTTATGAGTAAAATGGCTGTAACAGACAGACATCGAAATGATCTTACAATGTTTTGCTTTTACTTTTTATGTTCGGAACCATTAAAAAGTAGTAATTATTATCTTTTTTTATTTTTTTAACCTTAATAGAAGCATGAGGTTTTACTTATTGCATATATTTGAGGGTATATACAATCAAAATTACTGTAGCTGAAACCATTATTTGTGATGAAATGTGTAACTAAATAATTAAATAGGTAAAACATGCTTTGAGTATCGAATATAGTTCATTTTAAAACCTTAATTTTACATTGGTTGTTGTTCTCATTATACTAATAACAATAAACAAGACACTTAATCGAGGTATAATAGTTTAATAAATTCACTAAATTACACATCTAGAATATAATAAAATCTCATTGAAATCAGAGAGCAATAATATCATTAATATGCGATTTCAAAATGAATTATATAAGTTTTAAACATGTCCAGTGTTTAACTTCTGTTAAATTCATGTCTATTTATTTATTATAATTTTTAATTCTAATAAACTTCATGTTCAAAACTTTGAGACACATTTATGTAACAGAGCAATCAACCTTTGACCTTTAAAAAAAATAATAAGAAGAATAGGTATTTTGTAATGGGAATGAATGTAATTTAAAAAGAAAGAAATCGCAATGATGACAGAAAGTATGCTATTGTTTTCATCATAATAAATTTTCAATGAAAATAATAATGATAGTAATAAACGTACTAAATTATTCCAAAACAATTATCTTTATAATGTAAATGTATTTTAGCTTTCTAAAATGATTTTAATGCAAAACAATTTTTATGTTATTTTAATTTTTTAATACGCAACTTCATAGAAATTCTGATTCTTCGAATCTCCAGTAAAGGGTGATTGTTCTTTTTTTTAAGTCATTAAAAACATTTAAATTTTCAGTTTGACCATAAGCGTATGCTTTTAATCTGTTCTTAAGAATATTTATTCACTTTTTATTTTTTCAAAGATAAGTATTGAATAAATAAAAAATATCGCAAAACTCTGAATTTTGAATGAAACTACATTTGTACTCGTTTCTTTGATGGCCAATTCTTGGAGTTTTATATGCTTTTTTTTTTTTTTTTCATTTTGACATTGCCGTGAGAGATCAACATACGGTCTTTTTTGTCGACAGAACTTTCCTTCACCATGAACTCCCGTTTAAGATAATTTTTAAACACGTGGAACGTTAAAAATGAGGATTCTCACAAAAAAAAAATTCTTATTTTGCATATTTCCTGTCTACATTCTTCACTTTAAAAAATGCGAGTTTAAGATACTTGTGAGAGTAGTAGTTATTTTGACAACTAGTGTTTCCAAAGAGTTTGTGTTCCCCAGTGTTTCCAAGCCAGTTAAGCAGTGAATTTCAGTAACATAATTTTGGCTTGGTTTTGAAAAAAAATTTGAAATCTAAATAGCACACCACTGGTATAACTGTTTTCAAAAACTTGTGGGCTCTTAGGTTTTCTTTCACCGGCGTTCATGGTACCTAGTACTTCTGGTTATTTTTTGAAGATTAATATTTAATTTCTATTCATTTAAATTAGATAAATTGTATCAAGTATGTATACCAATTTTTTAAACATTTTTTCTAAAAAAATTTGTAATTAATTTTTTAATTGTAATTATCTACTTATTTACAAGTTTGCATAATGTATCAAAACATATTTTATTTTATTTTATTTTTATTTATTTATTTATTGAAGCGGTTAACTTATTTCCCGAATTATATTTACATAATTCTATGCAATTTTTATCAAGAACTGATAAAATTTAAACGAAGAATCTTATGTATCTGCATGTAATTTGGATTTGTCTTTCAGTCTGCTGGTTCTCTAATTATTCACATCCTAGCTTAAATATTCACAATTATTTCTCTCACACTTTTAAAAAAATTAACATAGTATTGAAATGAAATATTTACATATTCTCTTTCAAAAATTTTCGTCTAAATTAAATACTTTATCGCTCACTACACGTCAGAATATATTTTAACAGGATAACAACTAAATAAAACATTAATTTTTATTCAATACGATTGCATCAAAATTACCTATTTTTCCATCCCTTTTTCATCTATGCACCAATAAGATCAGAGGCCCTGATCTTATTGCTGCATAGTTGCCATCGGGCCCATAGTTCCTGACTTTTAATTTCATTTATTTTAAAAGTACTATGTTCTAATCATAAGGAAACGGGACGCTTTTTAATTTATATATGAAGTCATGTTGTTATAAAAAAACGAACTAGCATTCATTAAATTTCACATTTTATTACAAATGTGTCAAATTGGAGTAAATTTCAATGTTATTTTACTTATTTCATCTGCTGGTATTGAGACTGAGGCCGTAATTTCAAATGAGGAAAATTCTGGTGCTCATAAAAATGGAGTCCAGGACAAAATCCCCGCGGACAAAATCCCCACGGACAAAATCCCCGCGGACAAAATCACCACCGGACAAAATCCCCACCGGACAAAAACTCCACCGGACAAAACACCCTCTTTGCTGAATAAAAGCTCTATTTTGACCAAGTTTCTTTTTCAAAAAGGATCTCTAAATATTTAAAAAATGTTTTAAGCTAATTTGAAAAATGAAAGTGACAATTGGAAGTTATAAGTTATGTGATAGATATTGTATATTTCTTAAATATACATGTACATGTACATTTTAAAGTCTGAAATAAAAGACTATTTACACTAAATATGAAACAATTTTTAAAATTGATTATTTTCTTAATTGATATATATATTTTTTAAATTTAATTGCTTTTTAAATGTATTAAAGTCTTGTATGAATGTTAAATGTATTAATGTTTAAACTAAATGCTTCGAATTTAGTTTAAATTTTAGATCTCGTTTATAGAAATATTAATATTTTTAAGATTATACGGTTTTTTTTTTTTTTTTTTTTTTTTTTTTTTTTAAAGATGTAATGATTGTTTTAATTTGTCCCCCTTTCATTCACCGAGGAGGGAGTATACAATCTATAACAGCCTTTCTGGATCAATTTTAGAAAATGCATATTTTTAGTAAATAATATCACCTGATGATGATTTTTAATTTATTTCGCCATTCTTGGTACTCTGCGAAGGGTGGGGAAGGGGGGGGGGGTGGAAAAATGTACTATTGAGTTTGCCACAGTCTTAGCAATGAAATGTTAAATGCAAAGTATCTTGTTAAATATAAAGGAAACAGGATCCGAGTACTGCTATGACGAGGGGAAGGGGAGGGGGGAGGGGAAATGAATATTTTGGAATGATCTCCCATGATGAATGATAGAATTTTTTGTGAATAATGTGGAAGTGGCTAGTGCTAAACTTCATATTTATTATATGTATGCATAAATTATGCACCCAGTACTACTCACATTTATATGCAGAGTATCACAAAAATGGCCACATCTTCAAGAAAAATTACTAGAAGGATAATAATAAGAAAAGTGATACATTGGTAGATACGAATATTTCTTTGCAGCGTTTATTTTGCTTATCTGTGTACGTTTTGTAAGATGTCTAAAAGAAAATATTCCAAATTGTTCATAATTAATGTTTTTACTTTCTTTTACTTTTATATGAAAAAAGTATTGGATTCATGAAAATTTTCGAATTCCAGTTTTTTACGTTTTAAGAGTCAAAAATTCCAAAAAACAGTTTTTTTTTTTTTTTTTTTTCCTCAAAATGTCTGTTTATGAGTCTATGGCTCTGTCTGTGACATAAGCCGTATCTCAAGAATTAATGCACTGAATTTGCTAAACATTTATATTTAGGTAGTCCTTGATATAAATTGTTGCTGATTTGTTTTTGGTGTAAATTTCTCAACAAATGGCGCTGCTATACTGCATTTTTTTCTTACAATTTATGCAACATCTATATCTCATTAGGATTTCCCCTTATCTTTAGGCACGGATTTCCCCTAAACTTCAGATTCAGTAAACCCATGATATGAAATAGTTTTGTTTACATTTCGATGTGAATTGCTTAACATATGGCGCTGCTATGCTGCATTTTTCAGGATTTTTGCAATAGCTCTATTTCAAAAAGTAATGCACGGAGTTTAATAAAAATGCATATTCAGATAGTTCTTGATATACATTGAAACTGATCAGTTATTGTTGTAAATCATTCAACAGATGGCACTGCTATGTTTTATTAATTTATGATTTTTGTAAGAGCTCTATCTCAATGACTAGTATGCGGATTTTCATTAAACTTCAGATTTAGTAAATCCGTGATATGAACTAGCTCTGTTTATATTTTAGTGTCAATAATCCAATAGGTGATGCTGCTATGCTGAATTTTTCCCGATTCCTTCAATAGTTCTAATCCAAGAGCTAATGCACGAATTTCTTCACCAAATTTCAGATTCAGGTATAGCTTGATAAATATTATTGTACTTTATGTTTTGGTATAAGTTGCCTAACAAGTGGCGCTTTTTATGTTGCATTTTTTCCAATATTGCAACTGTCCTATTTCAAGAAATAATGCATGGAATTTCATGTGCTTAGAATCCTCATGATGAGCATGGTTTGTTATTTTATTTTCGCGTATTGGTAGCGCTTTTTGAAATATTCACATGCATGAGACAGAAATTTTGGGATTGCCACATCCGATTAGTTTTAAATTGCTATTTTAAATATTTTATTTTTTTTAAAATAAATAATATTTAAAATGCTAAATCAAAATAAAAAATAAGGTATTTAATCAAAAGAAAAAAATTCAATTCGACGAATGAAACTTTCATTGATAACAATTTTAAATTACTCTTTTTAAAAAAAATGAATTTTTATTTTTAAAAGAAGTTTTATGATGTGATTCTTTTACAAATTATTGGTTAACCATCTCAAAGCATTCAAAATTCTAACTCTATAAATAAATAAAAGAAAAATTAACGTTTCCTTGATATTTTTACTGTAACATTGCTCATTAAATAACACGCATTTCCATTTGTGTCTGAAACCCCGTGAATTATTAAAATAGACATAACTCTCTGAGTTTCGCAGGAATCAAGATAATTTTTTTTTTTTATTATTAAAAAAGGATAAGGAAAAACTTCCTAAGGGGAAATCGTAACCAACCAGGGCCGTATAAAAATTTAATTTTTGTATTTCCTTAAATAGTCCCCCTGTGTAATTGCAACTTATTTTATCAAAATTCGCACCTATTTCTGATTTTGCCCCACTTAGGCAATAAATAAGTAAGGAAAAAAAAAAAAAAAAAACTTTGCAACTCTAAGTATTGTGCCTAGGGACAATATTTAAAGAGATAGCCTATTGTTTCGAAAAATATGAGTCACCCTGTGTCTGTGCATGTGTGTTTATTTTATTGTAACTAAAAATGTAAAATTTCTTTTTTTTAAATTGTGGATAAAAAACCCATTTTTAAAAATTCTCAAAAAATTCCGAGTAAAAAATAAAGAATTAAGTTGAAAAGAGATAACAGCCCATTTTGGATCGAGGAATAATAATAATGATAAAAAAAAAAAAAAAAAAAAAAAAATCATTCGAAAATGCAGTTAGATAGATCGACAAACAGCTGAAAATAAAATATCCATACCTGAAAAAAAAAAAATCGGAATAACTAGTATTTGTTTTTTTATAATTTTCCCTTCGAAACATGCATACTGATTTTTCAATAGTTTCGTAAACAGTATTAAAACCAGCTTGAATTCAAGACGCGAAAACTTTCAAATTTTCCTAAAAAATAAATAAATAAAATAAACAGCGTAATAATAATAATAATAATTATTATTATTATTATTTTGCTTAAAATGACATTTAAATCATGTTTCTGTCTTAATTGGAAAAGGAAATATTAAATTTTATGTTTTGGTTTGTTTTCAAAATCTAGCACTTTCCAGCAAAGATTGATATGGAAACAACGAAAGTGCAATTTTCTTCATGATGGGTTTATTCACAATTTCTCTTAAATAAAACGCTATAAGTCAAGAATCGTTACAGATAAATGGTTCAAACTTGAAATATGTCTTTCTCAATTCATTTACAGTAATTTTGATTCAGCAAATAATAAAAAAAAAAATTACTTTTAAAAATATCACGTTTTTTATGTTTTATTTTTTTCATATTTTTAATTTAAGTATTTTTAATTTATATTTAAATTAGTATTTCCAAAAATGCTGAATGAAAATTAAAGCGTTTATATTCCTATTTATTTGAGTGAAAGAAAAACTGAAATTCTGCAAATAATATTTATAACGATTTCATTTTACCCCATATTTTGAATATATATATAATATTTATGAGAGGTTTCATCGTGTGATTTTGTTTACAAATTATATAATTAATTTAAAAAAAAAATCAAAATTTTAACTCAATAAATAAAAATTAAAATTAAAAAAAATCTTCATAGAAATTAAAAAAAAAAAAATCTACATAGATTTAACATTAGCAAATGGTTATTTTGCGTGAATGATATGGCTTCTTATGAGCACATACAGTATATAAGTTGTATATTCGCTGTAATAGCTCTAAAGCTGCGACTATTTACTACTTACGACAATGTCAACGCAGAATTAACGAGTTATTAAAAACTCCAACACGGTGAGTTACAATTAAAACAATAAATGAATGAAAAAGTGTGAAAATATCTATCTCTACATTTTAAAATATAAAGTAAAAATTCTATCCTAAGGATTCACGATAAATTAAAAGACAATCATGCATACCAATGCATCATATATCTTAAAGTTGTTATTATTATTATTATTATTATTATTATTATTATATAACATAGTTGATTAAATCCTGAGGTTTCAGTTGCTCAATTTTGTGACCATCAAACTACGGGGGGTTACTCTCTGAGTTATCTACTATGTTATTTATGAATGCAATTATATTTCTTTTTATATAAAAAAAAAAAAAAAAAAAAAAAAAAAAAATCTATAAGATGCGCAAAATTCTTCAGCTGGACTAATTTAACTTTTATTAAAATCTTTATCAATAAAATTTTGTTTTATAAGATAGTATTACAATTCTAAATACATGTGGGGATTTTGTCCGTGGGGATTTTGTCCAGTGGGGTTTTTGTCCGCGGGTATTTTGTCCGTGGGGATTTTGTCCGCGGGGATTATGTCCGCAACCCATAAAAATGATATGCTTAATTGAAAAGGTACATTTTCGTTCAAACTTCAAAATGTACAATAGTACAATTAAAATTAAATGTACAATTAAAATTGAAACAAATAAGGGAATAAGGGGAAAAGAAACTTTTCATCTTCCATTCAGAATTATTCTCATCATAATTACTGTTATCAGAAGATGACAAGGAATTATCACAAAATTATAGCGTAAAATAATATTCTGGTGTTCTGTTTAGTTTCAGAGAAATTAAAAAAATGCGCTCACTTAAAATGATACAAAAAATATGTGGAAATGATTATGCATTTAAAAAAAAAATATTTTTAAAAAATTATTTCATTTGTATAAAATAACAGTATGTATTTTTTAACTGCAAAAATAAAATAATTTTTGATAATTATTTCGATTTTAATGTTATGTAAATTTCACCTCTTAAAATGTGGAACCTCTGAATAACGGCAATCTCCGAAGAATGATCACTTTATCGTGGTCCCAGTGGTGGCCGCTACTCAGAGGTATTACTGTATAAAGATGTAGACAAAATATAAGGCTGTACGAAAGTATTTCAAAAATATGCATTAAAATATTTAATTGCTATAAAGGACGTCAAATATTAGTATTTGACGTCCTTTATAGCAATTAAATATTTTAATGCATATTTTTGAAATGTTTTTAATGGACGTATTAGAAAACTTCTATTTATAATTAATGTACGAAAGTATTGAAATATGCAACCATCTATTGGTATAAATTTCTGAAAGTCAAATTTCAATCTGTTATGCATTTTAAAACTTTGCGACATAATTGAAAGTATTTAAGAATTCGATTTGTCTGTCAGTCTGTCTGTCCGAATTCTAACTTGCATTAATGTAGTTGGATTGCTCTGTAATTGATATATGTTATTGAGAGTTACTATGCCATGTTCGGTATTGAAAATAAACCTTCATAATTTATTTACAGAGTCACTCAAAAAGTACTCCGTTACATTATGGTCTATGGGAACATATCGTATTTATATAAATATGCTGTACTTATAATCGTCATCTGATCTGTCCGTCTGTCTGCATAAAACAGCTCAAATCAACCTAATCGAATGGTTTTCATTTAATTTATATAATCGAGAATTTTGTCGAGTCATTTTCAAATTTTATGAATCATTGAATCAGAGTTTAAGAAGATAATAATAAAAGCCGTCTTCATTCGGTTAAATCCTATCATACCTAATTAATTCAATGATACCCCATAATAGGTAATGACTCTTGTTTTGCCATGTTGATTAGGTACCATTTAAGATGGATTCCTGTTATTTTCGTATTATTCAATTAAATTATTACGAAATTTCTATCGAATTTTGTATTCGTGCGTTTTTGCATACCAATTCACCAGTTATTGCATCAAGATTTGAATATTTATAAAACTAGTTATAGTATGAACGCACCTGATTTGTCCCGTTTGACGTGCAGTTCCAACTTGTTTATGTATTCTAAGCGAAGATCTGGTTTTACAGAATTTGGGATGTCTTAGTGGGACACCCTGTCCCTTTCAATTTCTCGGCTTATTCTGCAAAAATTATTGAATATATAGAAACATTGACATTGAGGTTTTACAGAGAAATGTGTGATGAGCATGCTGATGATCGAAATTCTTGTTTGAAGACACAAAATTTGGAGAGTTTTATTATTATTATTATCATCATCATTATTATTATTATAACTGAATCTAACAATTGATTTCAAACTTTCAGATGAAGGAGCTAAATTTAATGTCATCTTCTCTATAAGTTTTATTACCAAAGGCTTACCTAAGACATTAAAGTCAATGTACGTAGTTATATTTTTCAAGCTGGCAACATTGTAAGCCAAGAACAATTACTTCCTGAACTCGGGTCAATCCAGTGGAATGCCTTTGTTGTGCTGTCAGCCTCTTTCAAAATTTTGATATGTTCGAAAAGATTTAGTTAATCCAAACAAACCGCGAGTTTTTCAACACAAAGTACTACCCTTTCATTTTCAATGAAAATTCCTGAAGTCTTTAGATGAAAAATTTTAGCTTGTTAGAGGAAGGTAGCTATTTCTGTCTATCCATGTTTAACTTTCTGATAAGTGCGGAATTTTACCTAAGGCTGCAACAGAGTTAAATGACCACTTATTCGAAATAAACAAGCAAGTAAATAAGAATTCTTTTCAATTGTGTGAAGCATTCTCATTTTTTTTTAATTCCTTTGAAAAGTGACTAATCTTTTTTTTTTCTCATTTAATTTTTGAAACACCACAACGTAAACTTGAAAGCTGGTTCCATGAGACTAATTTTAATAAAAAGTAATTGGTTTCTAAAGAACGGACCTCATTTATCATTTCTAAAATCGACTCAATGTCACTAAAAGATGAATTATCTTAAGTAAACTTAAGCAACTTCTTAAGCAACTTAAAGGCAAATTCGTGATAAATTTTTTTTTGAAATTGTATTTTTAAAAATTTTTGAATCCTTTGTCTTTCACTTTTCTAATAGTATATTACTTTGGTTTCTGCGACAACGAAAAGTAAAAAAAAATATTTTTAATTCAAATTGTTCATATTATATATGACATTTCCTACACAAACATAAAACACAATTTTTTCAAAACGTTGGTTTTTGAACTTCGATAGATCTTTTTATGCAAAACTACTACATTTTAATGACTGCAATCTTTCCTGAATATTTTACAAATGTCCCTAACCAATCTGAAGTGAAGCTTCTTTTACTAACATATGTACAAATGTTTTATTAAAAAGTATTTCTTTGGGAAAATGCAAGTTTTTTGTTAGTTAAAAGTGGATTTTATTCAGATTCCTTAAATAAATTATTAAAACACATTTATAAATTTAACTTTGTTTTATAAGAATTAATTTATCTTATGAATGAATGTCTTTTAGAGTTTCTGAAAAAAGATGACTTAAATGAACATGATAATGTATAAGGCCTTCCAACTCTTCTTCAAAGAAAAAAGAAAGAAAAAGAGAAAACGAAAAGAAAACTACAATGCCATAAAATTAAACTTAGCAAATAGTAAAATAAAAGTTGATGATCATAATTTGAAATGAATTTTTTTCGTAAGAGTTTAATCTAAATTTGAAAAGTTCGAGATTTTTTATTCGCTTAGAAAAAGTATCTTTTTATACTACTGAAGATCCCTTTTTGCAGAAAAATATAATTCTTTCCAACTTTGTTTTAAGTATCTTGCAAATTCAAACACGATGCTCAGTGGAATTCTTTATTCAATGTACTATGAAGTGACTGCGGGATAAAATGAAAGACCTTCAAATGTATGCTGTCTATAAAAATCTCTAAGAATAGGTTACAGGCAGATTTTTTTTTTTTTTTTTTACCCTAAGATTGGACATCCACGTACAAAAAAATGACAATAGAGCCATGAAATCAACCAGCCTAAAACATACTAATTCAGAGTTAATTTTGTATGCCAAAGAATTTGTTGAAAAATACACTTATTTCTCGTATTTTTGTAAATAGAGAAAACATAATGAAGTAAATAAAATTTGTAAAGAACGAATTGCAGAAATTACAGAAATTGTCCATTTATGGATAACCAGCAAGAAGCATAAGTATTAAACACTACGAGAGAAAAATTCTTTATACATTTGTTTATACATAAATTCAGTGTTTAATTTGAGCCGAAAATATGTTTACAAATTGTAAAGAAATACTTTACATAATGTAACGCTTATACAATGCAGAATGTTTAAAGTTTCTTACAGAAATTATTAAATGTACTGTATGAGATAAATAATGCTTTATTATTTACGAAGAATCATGTTGACCAAGCACATATAATAAATTAAAACTAGTTATTTTAAATAGAAAAATAAATCTCAAAATGTCGAAAAAATCCTGTTTTGATCGTATTTCGTCTAATCTGGTACATAAATATTACATCCTCCCTTCTGAGGTTGTATTGCATTATTTACGACAGAACCATGAAATTTGACGTTTAAGGCAGTTTTTCCATTATAAAGAGATTTATTTTCCTTAAGTTTTATTTTTCATAAATTTTATGTTCGTGCATGTAACTTAAGCTTGTTACATTTTTCGCCTAAGAAAACTGAAAATTGGTAATGGAATCCATGGTATTAGAATATCTTTATAGAGCTTCATATAGGAACTGAAGATCATACTTTAAATTCTTTCGTTAATTTAAAAACATTTCTCTTAACATAACAACGATCAAAGTAGATGTTTCGTTTTGAGATAGTAAATGTTATGTTTGGATTATCCATAGTCAATGTAAATTATAAGTGTTTTAAACAAAAATGTTTCGTGTATCGGCATTTAAGAAAGCAAAACGAATTAAAGTATCGTTGCCTTTCAAATCCGCTTTAAAAATTCAAGCATGAGCTTGTCGTTCCACCATTTGAATCGAATCATTAGGAAGTCATTATACTTCTTATTGTTAAAAAGAAAATGCTTGAATGACAGGAAATACTGCGAGGATGAAAACTGATACCAAGTTGAGAAAAATGGACAAAGCGTTTTTTTCATACACAATGTGGATTACAAGCACGCACACATACGCATATCTTACATATATAGAACATGCTTATAAAACACAAATAGATACTTCATTCTATAATCTTTAGTAAACGATTTGGTGCACTGCGGTATTCCTTCGCAAATGAGGGTTAAATAGACACGGAGACCTTCATTTAAAGTGGAATCCGATTCACTACATACATCCATGCATAAATTGGGATTTGAACCCAGCCGCTCTTGTCCAGCTGCTAGCAATTTTGACCACTAGTCAAGCAGATGATCGTGTAATCTATAATACATAAGCATCTGCAGTGTTGTTCATACAATAAGCAATATACTCATGTTTAATAATTTATATTAAAATCACAAAAAAGACAATCATGTCTTCTATCTGAATGTGAAATTCTTTTCATAAGGAATCATCTAAATATTAAAAATCATACTACTTCATTTTTTCAATATTTTAATCATTTATTAGCATTTTTACCATGTTCGATGTTTTGTATAATCAGTTGTGAGTAATAAATAAATAAATAAATATTTTTTCAGAGTTTTGAAATAAATCCACATATATAGATGATGAGATATGTGAGAGATATTGAGTGTATATATCCCATGATCGAACGTCTGATAATTCACAGCCTACTGTATATGACAACTTTTGCAGCATGTTAATATAGAATTCAGTGACATCCTTTTTATGAACAATTAGTAAACAATGAATTTCTTTTTTTTATGAACAGGAATGTGATCATGTATCTATTTGAATAGAATATATTTTAAAAATTGATTCTGTGTTTAAAATTTTCTTTAAATATGACTTTTTAAAAAAATAAGCAATTTTTCCAGTTTGTTAATTTTTTTTTATTTTCTATCTTTTGCAGGGAAGCGTAAGAAGATGGAAGCTTTCCGCCAACAAGGTCGACCGTTTTACGTGCGGACAAGTCCTGACGCTTATGCGTATCAAAATATTTATGGAACTGTCAGAAGTAATCCGACTGGGAAAGTTCGACCTGCTTTGGACATTGATTCCATGGCTACAGGTAGTAAAAATAAGAAGTCCTTCAATTTCCTACCATGGAAAAAGAATAAAAGTAAAGGAGATGAGTTTCTGTCAACTGGCAACGGAACTTTATCAAAACATAACAAATTTAAATTTGGATCCGTGTCAGCATTGTCTTCCGGATCCTTGTATAAAGACTGGGATTCATCTTTGTCCTATACGCCATCTTACTCTGCTTCAGACTTGAAGCATGCATCTGTTAAGAGTGTCGGAGGTAGGCTAAGAGGACTTGTTACATATCCATGGGAAACATATAACTCAACTAACAACAATAATGACGTTGAACTGAAAAATTCTAAAAACAGTCAGTTAAATTTATCTACAAGCAACAGAACTCCTGAACTGAATTCTAGTTCAGGAAAAACTAAATCTATATCGACTAGTGATAATCAGACTTTTAACAAGAGTCCTTGTAAATGTCAAAAGAAAAAATCTGGTCCTTTTGGGACTTTAAACCTAAACTCTCTTAAATCAACGAAATGCAATTGTGGATTTTCTAGTGTTAGGTCATCCCGTGATTTTGCGCCACCCCCGCCGCCGAGGCGTAGATCTATATTACCAGAAAAAGTTGACTTGTACGCAGTTCATGAAGAACAAGATTCGCAATTTGGTACTTACCGTCGTAAACATGAAAATATTTACGACACATTGAGCAGACATGGTAAATATAGAGCACCCTCACCCCCATCATCCCAAGTCATAAATTACTCTCCAAAATCCCCTGCCAAATCTAAATTCGTACAGTCTATAGAAAAATGTAAAAAAGATCCATATAACTCACTTGCGTCTCGCAAATCAATCTTGGAATGCGATGTTACAGCCTATGATCTAGTAAAAAATTATTTAAAGAATGATTCTCCAACTGATACCGACTTGGATGATGATCTGAGTGACAATATAATTGAATCCAAATTAGATTATAACACAAAACTAGACAAAAAGAGTACTGTAAATTCGGTAGATAAAATAATTAAACAGTCTACAAATAAATCTCCAAGCCCTGTGAGTTCAGAGAGTGAAAGTGGTATTTACTCACAAGCTCCAAGCATTCGGATCGGGGGACATGGTATGAAGATTTTTCCATCTCCTGACGGCAATGGATCTCAAACCTCTTCTCTATACTCTGAAGGTTCAAAAACTAATTCTGTTGATTCAAGAACGAGTAGTTGGAGCAATAGTTCTTTATCAGACGATGGTATATATTCCTTACCGGAACCAGATTATGATGATGAGAAATCTCTGAATGATTCTGATTCTATACTAAGATTTAATGATCGGATCTATTCAGGTTCTGAAATTCCTAGCCTAAGGAAGTATTCCAGTGGAAGTTGCCTGGATAAAACTGATTTACTATCCCGAAATAATCAAGATAAACATGGATTTTCTGATGTAAACTCACCAAGATTTAGTACAATTCGAAAAGCAACATCTATGGTATCCTTGGCTTCAGGTTATGAAGGTGGCACATTAAGAAGTCGACCTAAAGCATCTAGACCTCCAGAATTACCAACGGTAGTTTCAGAAACTGCAACCATACCCCCACCACCGCCTCCACCTCCTCCACCTCCTCCTTCATCTTCATCTAATTTAAACTTCAGAAAACCTTCGGAGCAAAAAGAATCAGCATCACAAAACGAGGAAGAAGAAAATGAACCTAAAAAAGAAAATAAGAAGAAATTTTCAGGAAATGACTTTAGTTCTTCCATTGCATCAGAACTGAGTGAAAAACTGAAAAGCAACCAACCAATATTAAAGAAGAATGAGATAAAACCTAAACAACCCATGAAAGTGAATTCTCATAACCCATATGCGGAAGTGAAATCCATATTAAAGAAAACTAGCGAAAGCCTCAGTTCATCCAACTCAAATAGCTCTAATTCCCCCGAAAACACGAAACAATCCTTATGCATTCCGGACTTACAAGATCCTAAAAAGAAAAAGAGAGTTCAATTCAAATCCCTCAGCAACGAATCTTTAGCTGTTGAGCAGTTCCATCACCAGTCTCTCTCCTCTTCTGACGAAGAGTGGGAAGAAGCCAGAGATACATTCAGCAACGATTCTCAGCACAAGGACTCTGTTAAGTCTGAAGCTTTTGCCGATTACAGGAAAGATAACGTCGACGGTTTCAAAACAGTAGAAGAGTTTCTGACCACTAAAAAAGAGGAAGCAAATGGAAATCAAAAGACAAATCAAAACAAAAGTGGTGCTGAAAAAGAAGAAATTAAGGTATGTGTCTGTTCTTAGTCTTCATTTATTATTTTGTGGGATTTGTGTTATGCTTTATTACAACATTAATAGATTTTCTGTCATTTTTTACACTTCTGTCTTCGCAAAAACAAATCAAAAGTGAACCAATTTTTCTTTGATACATTATGAAGGCATCATCGGTTACATTTTTGGCTACCACTATTTCCAAACTGTCTTCTGGCTAGACTTCTGAAACATTAGAATAATTATTTTTTACGAATAGTATTGTTTGGAAATAGGGGTATTACTCAAAAAAAGCGTTCGGGATGGAGAGGAGGGGGTGTTCCCATCTTTAATCCTCATAAAAAAAAAACCTACTAAAGTCTGCAATTTCATCAGATATAGCAAATGAACATAATAATGAAATTAAAAGTAAAAATGGGAAAAATGAAAAAATGAAATTTAATATTTCATAAGTCTATGATTTTATTTCTTTTTCATCGCAGTTGATACTGTTAAGGTGTAGAAAAATCCTTGCACAATATTGAAGCTAGAAATATCTCTCCAATCATTATTTCTTCTTGCTCATTTTACAAAAGACTTCCAAAAGTCTCATGTACGCATAAAATTACAAATCGCTGAATCTGCTATGGAAATTTCTTCTGTAGTTGATATGCTGTTGTTAAAACGAAGCAATTTTAAGGATTTTATATGTAGAAAATCTATTAATACGCAATTTATTACAAATTTAAGAATGCAACACTTTCCAAATTCTTAGGCTAATGAATTTTATGACAATTTTCTAATGAATATACAGGGTAAGTCATAATTATCAAAACAATAGGCTACCTTCTTAAATATTGCCCCTAGGCACATACTTCCAATTGCAAAGTTTCATTAAAAAAAGGTGCAAAATTTAATAAGATAAGTTGCAACTCCATGTGGGGTGGTCTATTTTGAAAAAATATGAAAATTAAATTTTTATACGGTACTCAAATATATCCATTAAGATAGGATTTTCAATTTTTCTTCTTTTTTTATGGTGATTGGCCATATAACTTGCAAACAAAATCACATTCTAATATTTCTCATAAAGTTTATTAAAATTTCAAATGATCAGCTTTGTTTTAAAACCGTTATAACTCGACACATTATTTATCGTATTTCAATATGTTTTCACTTAATTAAAGAAGAAAATCTAATTTTAGTTTTGTTTCAGGATTTTTTAAATATTAATTTTAAAACTACTAAAAATATTTATTTAAAAAAAATGTAACTTATTTTTTTTTTTAAATCATACTTTTAAAAGTAAATATTCTTTCAAATTTGCCGAAACAAAACTACAATAAAATAATAAAAAAAGAGATGTTTCATGTTTGAACTTTTTCTTTAACGATTCTTGACTTTTAATAATTTAAAGCCAAGAAATGATGAAAAAAGAAACCCACCACGCAGAAAAACGCATTGAACAATGTTTTAAACAAAATTTGGCTCCTAATAAAATGTTTAAATGAATTTAAAAAAAAAATTGAAAGTGAAAAGTAATTTTTTTCTGTATCTTAAATTTTCGATTCAGTTTAACTTTTACCGTTTCCACCTCCTTTCTGTACTGTTTAAATGTTCGTCAGTTATTTAAAACAATGTTTTTTTTTCTAACATGCGGATTAAGAGCTTTTTCATAATTTTAGCTTTCACAACTTCAGACTTTTTATCGCCCCGACGAGGCTATTTAAAAAAGTATCTGATTTGGGCCCAGGAGAGCCAGGACCCGGACATTTCTTTTTTTTTTTTTTTAAAGACTCGCCAGGTCGAGTTTAACGTATTTTTTCACATTATAGTGGACCTACTTTCTTCTTCCTAGGACGGCAGGAGACAAAATTTTCGATCCCGGTCTCGACACAGCCCGTATTAAAATCATTGTCCCTGACTGCCTAATCCATGTATAAAATAAATAAAATTTGACTCAGTCAAAATTGTTACGAAAAATACATACATTTTGAAATGGCTGATTTTAAAACATATTTTTTTTAAAGAATAGTAGATATAAAGCAAAAAAATTAAAATACAATAAAACCAGTGAAAAAAATCTGCCTATGAAGGAATCCTCTGCTGGCCTAACCGGGTTATGATTTAAACATTTTTCCAGGCTAGACCGAACTTTTTTCCCAATGGGTTGGTTCGGGACTGGAAATAGGTATTTTGACCCGTGCAAATATCTAGTGCAGATACCACCAACATATTTTTAAAGCCGGTTTAACGTAAAATCTATACATTGCTATTTTATGTCCAAAGCCGAAGAACTATCTTAAATCGATTTTTACTAAAGTACAATTTGTGAATGATCCCTATCTTTCGTTGAAATTGTGTCAAGAACTCGCCACTCAGAGGCAGGGGAAAGTGGTATAAGATACAAATGTTGGAGAATTTTGAGTTTTAATATCTCTGTGGGATTTGAAGATGATTTTTTATTCGTTTAATTTAAGAATGAATAAGGGAAAATTTCCTAATTGTAAATTGTATCCTGCGGGGGACGTATAAAAATTTAATTTTTGTATTTTCTCAAATAGACCCCTTATGGAATTGCAATATATTTCATTTAATTTTGCATCTTTTTTCATGAAACTTTGCAACTGGAAACTTTGCAGTGTATGTGCCTAGGGGCAATATTTAAGGAGATAGTCTATTGATTCGATAATTATGACTCACCCTGTATGTGTGTTTTATCATGTAATCAGAGTTTCCCCCAGGGGATTTCAGAGGGGCGCTCCACCCCTCCTGCCCTTTAGTTTAAAAAATAGCGCCCTTCTTGCCCCTCATCCAAAAACTAGCGCCCCTCTTGTCGCTCATTCAAAAAAATAGCGTCCTTCTTGCCCCACATTAGAAAAAAATGCAACCCTTCAGTGATGCGGACGCGCTATAGCGCATAAATTGAGCAAAAAATCAGCGACGGAACGCAAAAAATAGCTCTTACACGTCCCACACGACGATAATTTCGTCTAAAAATCGTAAAAAAAGTCAAATTTCGTTAAAACAAATCGCGAAATAACGACTAATTTCCGGCAAGATTCGCGAAAAAATGGCTAATTTCGTCAGAAAATCCCGAAAAAAGGCAGATTTCCTAAAAATATAGTGAAAAACGACAAATTTCGCCCAAAAATCGAGATATAAAGGACAATTTTGTCAAACGATTCGTGAAAAACGGCAAATTTTGCCAAAAGATCACGAAAAAAGGAAATTTTCGTAAAAAAATGGCGGAAAAAATGGCCGATTTCGTCAAAAGATTAGTAAAAAACTGGCAAATTTCGTCCAAAAATCGCAATAAAACGGAAAATTCTGTCAAAAAATTTGCAAAAACCGGCAAATTTCGTCCAAAATTCGCAATAAAACGCAAAATTTGTCAAAATATCCCGAAAAAACGGCAGATTTTGTCAAAAGATCGCAAAAAGATGTAAATTTCGTCAAAGAGGCACAAAACAAAGTTAATGCCAGAAGTGAATTTTCCTTTATAAAAACTAATTTTCCTCCTTCAAAATTGTGTTTTTATTGCTCCAAAAGCGAACTTCCCCTGGAGCATAATTAGAATTTGACGCCCACCCTTCCCAACTTTTTCTTGTGACAGCTCAAAAATGATTTTGTGGTAAAAATATGGCGCCCCTTAAATTTCCGCGCTAGGGCTGACCGTCCCCTTCGCCCCGCCTCTATCCCGTTACGAACTATGTGCTTTATTTTCGTGCTTCTTTTTCAAAATTTGCATTTTTTCGTGTTTAAACTTGACAAAATTGGCGATTTTTCGCTATATTTTGACTAAATTTGCCATTTTTACGGTCTGTTAACAAAATTTGACATTTTTTAGCGATCATTTCACGAAATTTGTTGGGGTTTTTTTTCCCAAGATTTTTTAATCAAAATCTGCCGGTTTTTCTCGATTTTTTTTAACAAAATGTGCTGTCTTTTAACAAAATCGACCGTTTTTTCGCAATCTTTCAACAATATTTACCGTTTTTTCGCAATCTTTTAACAAAATTTACTTTTTTCAATTTTTTGACGAAATTTTGGGGGTTTTTTCTCGATTTTTTGATGAAATTTGTTTTTCCACGATTTTTTGAACCGCTAGATTCTATATTCAACTCTATAAAAGTGCCTTTAAAAATCAAAAAAGTGCCCTGAAGAATGTAAAAAGTGCCCTTTTCAGAACAGCAGCGCCCTGCCCCTTTTTAAAGCTGGGGGAAACTCTGATGTAATAAACGCAATTCGAAAGTTTATGCAATGTAAATCAGATGTTTTAGAAAATTTTTCAAGCACTATTTTAGTAAATACAGTATTTTTTAAGATCTATACCAAAAATATTAAAAATTCAATTTCGTTATTGCAAAATTTGGTTAAATTCTGCCATATGACATCTTCTCTAAAATACTTCGCGAACTTTTTCTAACAATTACATTTTTCTGAAATAGTACATCGTTATAATTATTATGATTTATAAGTTAAAGACTTATTTTTGGGTCTAAGTATTTTCATAATTATCAATTAATTTTAACAAATATCTTGCACTTTTTAAGATCTCTAAGTTGAATATTACATCCCCTGATATTCAAAATCTGCGAGAAAAGATGACCTCTTAATGTTCGGTTCACGATGAAATCGTAGTGACAAGGAATAAATTTAGCAATATGTTATAAATTAAAAAAATATATTGTGCTAAACACAAACATTATTGTACTTTAAACTTTGATAGTGGTGATGTGCCAGTAAAGGATAGCATGAATTTCCTTAAATATCTTGGAAAATCTTCTTAGTACTATTCATAATTAAATAAATAAACTGGTGCGTACGCAGTTTCGCGATTTTGTGATTTTGCATACATTAATGTATATTTTACACTATGCCTTGCACTCAATTAAAATTTAAGTTTGTACAGAATTTTTCCACAGTTGTGGTTATATTCCTAAAGCATTTTTAGTGTTAAAAAGAATTTCCTTACTCTTTTTTTTTTTTTTTTTTTTTTTTCGAAATAACTATTGGCCTGTTTAAATATGGCATATTTATTAGATACACTCTTACAAAATTAAACGGGTAGTTCAAAATGTTTTCAAAGATCATCAAATATCCTCATTCGGAATAATTACTCATGTATACAGTTGTGAAAATAAGTTAGAGACAACATTTTAACAGCGATATTTAAAGTACTGAAGTAATTGATGTAAGGTATTTACACAAGGTATTTATACAAAAGCAAATTACATTTAATAAATTTGATTATGTCTTTCACATTCGAGAAAAAATTGTAGAAATTTTTAAAGTTGTTTTACAAAAAAAAATTTGAAAAAAAAAAGAAAGAAAGAAACATATGGGCAGCATGGAATTCTGTCAAAATAAAATTAGCAATCAAATCTCTATTATTTTTTAATCAGTTTTATCATTCTAGATGTCAGAGATCTTAAAAAAGTATTTTTGTAATTTTGTCCAGAGTATTTTGATATCATATTTTAGTTCATTTCTGTTGGTATAATACCTACCTTTTGTCACTTATCTTTCACTGATTATTAATTTCACTTCTTATTAGTTCTCTGCTTGGTTTATGAAGGTAGGTTTCTGCAATGGGTAAGCCTATAATATTGTCTTTAAACCATGATTTTGATAATGGTGATACAGGAATTAGAGCATTATCCTGTTGAAAAATGTACTTGCTAGACGTGCTTCTGGCAATAAAGTTTCAGCGAATGTAAATTAATTCAAAGATTGTTCAAATATGTCAACTTGTTCAGAGTTTATTTCATTATTAAGCATTTGTGCTAGGGTAGGTATCCCCCTGATCGCATTTTTTTTTTCCAAAGAAATTTTTGGAGATCGCTTATGACCTCCTTATAACTTTGAAGGAGAAGGTGGATGAAAGAATGTCGTTTCTTTGAAAGAGAAAATGCACTTCAGAGAAAGTAATCCCGTGCTTGTACGAACGATTCATTTCGATACCTTATTTCTAACGAGACAATACACACTTTAAATAATTGTAAAGGAAGAGAAACATTAAAGCCATTTGTATATATTAATAAAAAGTGTATTATATACAATTAATATAAATTTTGTGAAATAATTTAGTTTAATGTGGGAAATAAGTCATTTGCAAATTCATGGCCTATTTTCCCAATAAAAGAGAAAAAATATTTTTACAGAAACTGCTATAAAACTAATAAATAAATATGAACAGTCCGATTTTCACCCTAAAAGGAATTAGAGATGATGCACTTTACAATGTACAGCTATAGCAGTAGGATTGTTTTTAAAACATATTTAGCCAAAAATACAATGGGAGAAAAATGCGATTAGCATAATACCAAGTTTAAACATAAACTTTTTTTTTTAAGCCCTACATTGTAAAAAGGAAAGATTATTACTACGTTGATTTTAATAAATAAATTACTTAATTTTTTGCCAAATAATGTGTAACTATGCACTAATTTTATTGTCAGTATTAAATTAAGTTCAATGAACAAACATATTAGGGTAAGATTAAAAAAAAGTTATGCAGAATAACAATATTTGATATTATTTAGGCTTCATATATCCTTGAACGTATATTGGTGTTGCCATTTGTACTTTTTTAGTATATGCAGCTTTATTTAACCCTACGTTGTACAGTTTTTTACAACGTTTTATTCCTTTAGCAAAGATTTTTTTTAAATACAGTTAATAATTCAAAAAATTTTATACGGAACCCTTTAGGCGCGAATAGTAGTTTATTTTTTATAATTATCCTAAATTACACTTTTCTACCCAGAATATTGGACTTCACGCACAAATTCTAAAACCTTTGAATAAATAAGTTAAATTTGCAAAAATATTAAACAGGTTTCCTTGTTTTTGTATTTAATTCTTTATATTCATATTTCTTATTATTATAATTATATTTTTTCTTTTGATGAAGTTTGTTGCATAGTTGCCGAAAAGCAAATTTTAAAAAATGATCAGACAATTCATTCAAAATCGATTATGCCTTGTCAAACGTTTATTTTCAGTTAATCAAGACGTAGCAATTAGAACTGGTCGTTATCTCGTTCGGTAATCAAAAGCTCATTTATTGGATTTATTCTCTAGACTTCTGTTACAGATTATTCAAAATAAGTTATTCAGTTTGTGACAAATATAATTAATGATGATATATTACAAGTATCTTTTGCATGCATTTTACCTTTACCGTTTGTGAAAGAAGTTGACTAATATAATACTCATCTTTAGCAATCTTCAGTTATTAAAAAATAATAATAATGATGATGTAATGCATTTTTTTTTAATTTTGGTATTTTTCTTATTAATTTCGAACTTTTTTTAAGACATGAAACATTTAAAAATAATTTCATTATGTTTTCATCATGCATCCCTTTAAAAATTTTCTAATGGAGAAGATGCTTTCAATAAGACAAAGCAAATTTACGATACAACAGAAGTTTAAAAAATGCATATTGGTAAGAAAATATATAGCATCACACATAAAGATTTTTAAATGCCTTCTCTTTCAACAGAGATATCGTTTAATCAAAAAAGCTTTATTTTTCTAACAATCTATTTCATATTGGAAATTCTTAAAATAAAGCACTCGAATGTTTTTTAAAATTTGAAACTGCTTCCTAATATTCTATAGAATCTATACGATAATACTTATCACTTTTCTTATATTTCTTACATGTTTATCTGAGTTATATCGCTGGCTTATATCTTCAACTGGGAACTAATAACTTTCTTATTCATATTACGCTAAAAATTGTTGGATTTTCAAAAATTATAAACTGGGAAAGATAATGTCTTTTCATTTATGCATCTAATGTTCATATTTAATCTCGATTATCAACGAACATAAAGAAATTTTAAATCAAAGTTACTGTAAATCATGATATTTAAATAGAATTAATTTGTTTAACATGACAGCATAGTTGATGAAGGAACTGTTTTTATCATGTTTAAGGGAAAAAAAAATCAATTTATTCATTGAATTGCCACCCAAGAGAAATTTGATCAATAACGACTTGCTGTTCATTTAGCCTTGATAATACTTCCCACATCACTAGACACAGATCCATCAGCAAGTCTGCGGAAAAGTTTCGAAAGTACGGCATGTCATATGTTTATTAAAAATTGCACGCAGTTTTCAATTAAAAATTCTGCTGATATGGTATCACATGTTTCTACCTCCTTTTCTGTAATATCCGAATGATGTTGAATGCGAATGGGATTTACATCCGAGTTTCTAAATAATCGTTTCAGCAAGCGATTTCAGAAAAATCCTCCTCAAGCCAGGGAATTTATTCAGGGATCTTGAAAAAATTATGTTTGAATTGTCATTTCTATCCACCTGACTGAAAAAGCATAAAAAATTAGAGAGGTCAATTTTTCTGAGGTAAAATTTACATACTTAGAAGTTTTGCAGAGAAAGTAACTTGTATAGGTACCGAAAGTTCCACTACATCAAACTTTGACAATAAACTATACTTCCGGCAATTTCTGAGCCACAATAACCCGGTGCGCTTTCAATTTGGCTAGCTAGATCTATGGTTCTGTGCATCTGACGCTATATTCTTAGATTTTTCTTTTTTTTTCAGTGTATAACAGACATTATGTTGCCATCTTTGTTCATATATAACTTTAATTATTAAAAATAGGAGGTTTCTCCCAATACACTATTAAAAATCTTGTCTTAGTTTGAACCAAATTTTGGAGCTCAGTAGTTGCCACCATAAGATGGTGAATTCTTGAACCAACATTTGGAGATCCTGTTGAAGCATAGTTCCAATAATTGAAACAAGATTGAAATAGAAAACTCCAAATGTTGGTACGAGATTTCCTCATCTTATGATGACAGCTACTGAACACCAAAATTTGTGTCAAATTAGGGCAAAATTTTTAATAGAGTGCATTTTTTCTGGGCTCTGCTCATCGATTGGTATTCGCAGTGGTAGTTTCTCCAGTAAGAATATTCACCGCATAAAACATAATTGTACTTGGGGATCTTAGTTCTGCATGCCCTATCCCTGTCCTTATGATTAGCAATAGGATTAAAGCTCATCATTCGATGCCCATGCTACTCGGTCTTATGATCAATGGTCCAGTCACAGTTTTCACTGACCCATGCAAGACATCAAGCGTTTGAGCGTACATTGACGATTGTACTTTTGTGACGCTTCTGTATTGGAAGTCCATTTTCTGGAGTAAGCGCAACGCAGCTTATCAGTATGATGAATTCCTGTTATTCTGTTAGATGATTACTTGAGCGACTGGATGCATACGATGCAAATTACTTTTACTGGGGAACATCCGTAAGTATTAGTTCCCGACTTCGATGAAAGTGGTATTGTTTGAAAACATATTGTCATTCGAATGAAGAAACGTACAGGAACAATACTCGCGAATCCAACAGTTCATGATGTATAGGCCCTTTTCTGTTTAGAAAAAGCCATAAGTAATAAATAAGTGAAAAACAGGATAAGATTCCTTCAAAAGCCATGAATTTTGCTGTAATTAATAATGATAGGGTTTTTCTGTGTAAAAGTATTGAAAACACAAGTGCTTTCAATACTAATCACAAATGATGAAAAACATTATTATATCATAATATAACCGCTGTGTTGATCCAATTTTTGTACTTTCCACCAAGGCCCTACCCATACCTTTTTTCCATCCCATGGATGAGGCGAAGAGCTAGGTCGTATTATTAATCATATTGTACTCACAATTTGCATTTATTGCCAACTAATTCGTAAAATATTTTTTAAATCTTTTTTTGTTACGTCTTTTTCTATTTTTCACAGTGAATATTTCGTAATTTATTGGATTCGAAAATATAGATCCTACACACTCCTTGATCCACGTGTTAAAAGCTTTCTAATAACAGCACTCTCATGCAAATCCAGAATTGACAGTTGGAGATGTTCCCTAGTTAGACATTGAACTTCACTCAAACCTGTCTATCCTTTGCAATTTACCCAATTACTACTTCTATTATAATGCTATTCATATAGTCTCACCTTACGCTTTGGTACTATGGAAGGAGTAAACCCACATCGTCCAGCTCTATCTAAAATTGAATGATCCATGAGTCGAGTTACCTATAATCCGACTGCTGTCGAAGGCTTCTGAACCGCGTTTTAATTTAGCATATAATTTTTAATAGTGGTTTATAGAGTATATACATTCAACTGCATACATCAAATTATAGAAAGTGAATGTACTCAAGAATAAGAGGAAAGCACTCCGATTTTTCCCTAACACTCTCTAATTTTAACAGCATTTCCGTCACGAAAATAACTCCAAAGAAAATATGATTTGGTAAGCTAATAACAGCTTAAGAAGTTATTCTCGGGAGTCCTATCGCTACATTACAAAGAACGATATACAAAATATTGAAAAAATAAAAAAATTCATACTCTAAAACCTGATAAGATGGAAAGACATACAAAAGGTTAGGAAAAAAATAAAAAGTTTTAAACGCATTTCCAGCTTAACAGGTGCATTTTCCTTTATAATTATGTCATATTGCTTTATTCTGGACAATGAAACTGTTCCGTTAACCACAGTTTCGTTAGATGCAGATTATGTTTTGATAGGTTTTAGTAAATGTTTAATTTTATGTACATCTTTTATATGTCATAGCTTACTTTATCGAATAAAATGAAAAATCCTTTTTAATAATACTCACACGAACAGTTACAACGAAATAATACAAAACTTTAACGTTTTTCTTTTCTTCGTTAAATTGTTACATCTCTCTTTTACTTCAAGAGATGTGATATTCGCCTTTTCACAACTCTAAATTCATGTGAATTATCCTTTATCATTTCAGTAGAATAAAAAAAAAATAGAAGCGAACCTTTTTTTATAAATTAAAAATGAGATTTATAAGAGAATAAAGGCTAACAAAAACATTGAAAAAATTCGTCTTGCCGTGAAAAATTGCCTTTCGTGCATTAATTGAAACAGTGAATATGCAGAAACCTGAAAAATGCTGCATTTTTTTCACCCCATATTTCTAAAATGAAACTGAAGAAGGGTTAGACACGCGAACTGCGACAAAACCAGGCTAATCCAGGCGTCGCTGAGAAGAAATGACTCGGAAATTCATGTTAGTGTGGAAAAAAAGCATTATTGAATATGCACGATTATCTTGCGACCTCCTCTTCCAAATCTGCAAAAACTGTCACTTAGGAGGCTTCGGCATTCGCTTGCACAATTTCGATGAATTTCACAGAAACACCATCGCTTTAATCTGAATACTGATGAAAATTCTTCATCCTAAAATTGTGTCATCACGTGAAATAATTATACACGATGTTTTTTTGTTGTTGTTGTTGCTGTTGTTGTTTATTTGTTTGTTTGTTTTTTACGAGATGCCACAAATTTGATGAGATGGTAGAGAATACTAAAACAGATGTTTTTTGAATAGGAAACTGCAGTATCACAGATGAACAGCAGTGAAAAACTAATCTAATGACGATAAATCACAAAGAAAAAGAAAAATTTGTTAAAATTACCATAAAATACAAAATAACACAAAAGATGCGTTTCGGATGCGAAATTTTAACAACCAAAGTAAACACGTGCCCAAAAAGCGGACAAGGTCACAACTGAACAGAAAGGGCAGAGAGGATAACTTACAAAGAATGTGAAAAGTGGCGCTAGCTGAAAGGGAAACACCAATCACAGAGAAGCACATGCAGAAAAAGAAAGTGTTGTTAAAATAAAAGAAAAGATTAACTGAAAAGAAAATCGTTACGAAAAAGTATAGTAAAAGATTAAAAAAAATAAAATAAATAAAAATAAAACAACTAATAACAAAACTAAAACCGTCAAGTGCGAATATTACTCGCGCTCAGAGGGTTCCGTACAATAAACATATGTATTATTAATCCTTTCGGGACGAGCGAATGGAATACGTGCCATTTAAAATTCTCAGAATCCATCATTATTTCCACCAGTTATTTTTTATTCTAAAGTTTACCTTATTTAATCGCAATTCAAGTACAGAAAATTTTCTATTTTGAAAATCCAGTGATTAAAAATTAAAAATTAAACAAAGTGCTCTCATCGCGAAATAGTTAACTGTATTATTAAAAAAATTGTTGCTTAAAGAATTAAAATATATATATATATATATACAAAATAAGGTTTGTTATAGCTGTCTGTACTAGAAACGTATGAATGGGTATACTATAGAAGTTCAAAGAGCTATGAAGCCGAAATAATAACAAATATTGCTATTCTGTACAACTCTTTTTTTTTTTTTATCTTATCCTTATCTAGTTATAAGGAACTTAACTCAGTACTAAGTGTAAAAAGTAGTGTATACTTAAACTTCATTTGACATTTCATAAAACTAAATTCAGCTTAGTAATAAACTTTTCTTTTTCCAGTGTAGCTAACACAAAATCGTTGTTCAATGTTTAAACTTGGTATCGTGCTAAAGGAACTTGTGTAAAAAAAGAGCTGGCAAGTTAATTAACTTTTAAATATAAAATAGTCGTAATGAGAGACCCCTCAATGCAAGCTAGTAGCAAACTCCATAGTATTTATAAAGGGTTCACATGCATAAAGATTTTTTTTTTTTAAATAGACATTTTAATACCATAAATTTCGTAACTTAGTGGCAGCTATATTGGAAGTAAGGAACGTTTTGCATTAATTAAGGCAAATAATACTTTAAAAAAAATCCTGGTGCTAAAATGGATATTTTTTTTTTAATTTTTTATGCGTACGAACCATGATTTATATGATTAATTCTAATTAAATTAGTATGTTTAGAATGTTTAGAACAGTAGGCTATTTCCATGAGTACTTGTAGTGTAAGTCACAGGCTACGATTTTTGGCTACCAGTATTATAGAACAAAAAAAAAATGCGATTAATTTTATTGGCACATTCACATTAATTGAATAAGGCCAAGCAGACTTTTCGAAAATAACGGTGGCTAACAAGCATAGCAATTAATAAGTTATGTGACTTACACTACAGAACCCATGGAATTAGCCAGTAGGAAGTTTATCACTTTTAACTGCTACTAGGTACACAAATATATTACTAAAAGTTCAAAAATCATTATCATCAATGTCTTTATACTTCTGCTACGATAGGTACCTCCATTTGTGTGTAACAGAAAAATGCGCTTTTCTAAAAAAAAAAAAAAAAAAAAAAAAAAAAAAAAAAAAAAAAAAAAAAAATATGCGATCTGGAGTAATTACAATAGTTTTCCTGAAAGATTTAATGCAATATCTATAACCTCTAATTTTTACATAATTTTAGTTTCAGTAGATTCGGAATTCGATGGGGAGGAACATATTTTTGCACTATATTTTCGACGATATCTCCGAAAATATAATACCTAAAATTAAAAGTAATGTATATTTGAGTTCAGCATAACAAAATCTTTCACATGATATCCCATACGATATACAAAGAATTTGTTTTTCTTCAAGTAACTTAATTAGCCTCCCTAACCCCTTAATAATCTGTAAATATAAGGATCAATAGACTTTATTACTTCCCCCAATTTGAGCTTTCCTCGTTTCATAGTTTATGAGTAAAATGGCTGTGACAGACGGACAGACAGTCACAGGAGTGATCTTATAATGGTTCCGTTTTTATTTTATAAGTATGGAACCCTAAAAATGAAAACACAAGAAAAAAACATACTGTTATCCCCACACACACACACACACACCTAAAAAAAGTGCCGATGCGGATCAAATGTCAAGGAAAACGGAATTGCAGGTCCTAGTCCAAGAACCGACAGCACAAAAACCTATGTTATCGAGCACAAGGAATAAACCTTTATTTTATGCTAGAGTAGTAATAGGGCAATCTAATGATCCATGTCTGCGGGAAATGAAGTGGTGCATAAGCCAAAAATTAATACCACTAACGGTTTACTCGTAGGTTTAACATTGTATTTGCCGTAGTATCAATGGTATGAAAACATAGAAAACTAGGAGCAGGAAACCACAATGATAAACCTACGAGTGAGCCACTAGTGGTATTAATTTTTGGTTTATGCACCACTTCACTTCCGGCAGACGTGAATCATTATTACTACTCTTTCATAAAATAAAGGGTTTTTTTTTTTCCTTTGAGCTCCATAACATAGTTTTTTGTGCTGTCGGCTTTTGGACTATCCAGTCTGTAGGTGAAAAATTAAGACATGATCCAGCCATAGTTTAAAGAAAGAATACCGGTTAGACACCAGCTCGCGAGCTTCGTTTCTGTTGAACTATAGGATCCTACGCGTCCTTGCGACAAATCATTGCAACAGATATCCTGAAGAAAACCCTCGAAAAGGTAGGCGATGTATTTGGGGCTCGCATTATTGCCGTAAAATGAAGTTTGAACTGACCGACAACAATCCGAAGAAATCTCACATGAGGATGAAGGAACTCAACTTATCGCATTGTGCTGCCACGATTTTATAATTTTTACTTTAAAGACCTTAATATAATTGTCTTATTTATAGGACAACGGTCCAATATGTGTCAAACAATAGAGATTTTGGAGAATATTTTTTTTTAATTGAGCACAGTATCTTTCTATTATTTTTATACCATCTGTACAGATTACATCCAAAACTCATTAGTATGAATAACTGAAGTTCCACTGTATTGATAATTTCACACTTCTGGTGCGAGTTTTTTGTAGATTTACTACAAAAGCATGGCAAAGGGACGTCCTCAAGTCCTCCCTATCAAAATAAAAAAGATTTTTTAAATGTAACAGGGGCTATTCCAATATATATATATATATATTTATGTCGAGAATGTTTGATATTTCATTCCTGAAAAAACAACCACAGGCCCATAAAGAAGTATTATAAATATTTATTATATTTCTAATAGCTGCAGAGGCTTCAACAGCTATAAATATCATTTTATTATCCAATTAATGTTATTCAATATTTAAAATTTCGAACCCTCAATTCAAATCGCACTTCAATTTCATTCATATTAGCAAGTCTTCGGGTAAGATTTCAAGTAGTTTTTAAAGTTTTAGCTCTCAAGAATGTACCGGGATAACTGATTACATGATGCACTAATTATCTAAGACTATTTTCTGTATATATGAGGAATTTTTTAATGTATGAGGAGGTGTGGGGCTTCATTCCCTCAACCTCTAGCTTAAGTATTCAATCTAAAAAATTAAAATGCTAATTTTGTGATGCTGATACAAAACAATCGGTTTGAACGATTATTGTCATAAATATTTTAGTAACTATTGATGATCCTAGCTTTAAATTTATCTGAAAATAACTATCTTGAGACCATAAGATAATTTTTAAACTGCTACATCACTTATTTATGTAATCCTTATTTAATTTTATTTTTAGAATATTGTTAAGCCCCCTTCCATACCAAGGCCATCGCAACCGCCGCCTCCTCCTCCAAATATTCGGCGGATAAATGGGAAAGCGCCTCCTCCTCCACGGCCTCTCAGTTCTGCGCCCAAGAGCTTCTCTCACTGCGACCTGAGGATACCGAACAGCAAGACTACTTCAGCAAGGAGTCCTGGTCTAGTCAAGATTACATCCAGGGATTCTTCCAATCCCAACCAAACGACAAATGTAGGAACAGAGGGCAGGTTCAAATCTAGAATCACAACTGGCACGAATTCTTCAACTGTAACAGGTGGTTCAATTATTTTATTAATTCTAAGGCTCGCCGCACACCTGTGAGACATTGAGCGAAAAAACATGAGACATGCGACAATTTCACCCTGATAACAAAAGAAAAACCGGTTTGACTGCGTCATGTTGCACGATTTTTGACGCATGTCTCCCTAGTGTGTGGCGTGCCTAATTTTGGTTTTGCTTTGACTTTATAAGCTGTTATTTGACTTTATAAAGAACGTTCTTCATATGATTAGAAGCAAATTAAAAATATATTCCAAATTCAGCAACAATTTATTAGACAGTTTTACGTGGGTTACCTTTAATTAATTATCTCATCTACTCACTGTCAATGAGAGAATATCAAGCACGGCCCTATTCATCTTCAACATTTTCATTTTTATAGCGAAGTTTTTGATACCAACATTCAACTATGCGTTCACTTGTTTTTCCCTTGTCAGACATGTGACTGCTATTATCAGCCATTTCTACTATTTTTTGAGAAATTTAGAATTCATAGAAAACATCGTGCTAATTTGCATCTTTTTTATAATCCTTTTTACGGCTTTGACTATCTAAGTAAAATGGGGAAAATTTTTTTTAATTCAATTTAATTCAATTAAATTTAATAAAACTTAAATTTAATTAAACTTTAACTGCCAATTCATTTAGTATTCTAAATGAATTGGCAGGAACTTGCCCTAAAAATTTCTACGCAAAAATATAATAGTGTATAAACATATTTGTGAATAAAATCGGCTTGAAAGGGAAATAATACAAATTATTATTATGTTTATACAATTTAATGCATGTATTCAGAGACTTGTATTGACCAATTTACTCTAATTTTTTTTTTTTTTTTCATCTTAAAATATTTTTCTACATCAGACTTTAAATTGAATAAACTATTATTACAAATTATTATTTTTTTATTTATTACTCTCTGATTTTTACAGCTAAAACTTATTTTTTTAATATCTATTATCATGTTGAAATGAAAATGATTTTCCTTTAAAATGAAAGCTTTTGATAATCTCCGAAAAAAAATGCTTGTTTCGCCATTGCATTCAAAATAAATTGTGTGGACTTCAGCATAAAAGGAACATTTTTAGTTATTTCTATGTAATTCGAGAAAGAATTCATCGTGCAGAGTTCGTGTGGTCTTGGTGGATTCCCAGAATTATTTTACATGCTGAAAACTATAGCCTCAAAAGTGTTATAATTTAAAACGAGGAAAAAATAACACAAAATATAAATAGAAAATGCCATTTATTTGCTTACTAGTGTGTTTGATTCATAAACTTAAACAGTTCCATCATATATAATATTTTAGAAAAAGTAGATTTCATTATTCTCTTTGTCCATCAGACAAGGATATCACAAAAGGCATTCTTGGGCGATTCTCATAATCTATAGAGTAGGGAAAAGGTTTGATACATTAAAGATATCATTTGTCCATTTAACGATTTTAATAATATATTAATGATGTATGATGATGTCGATCTTTTGTTAAGTGTTTCCAGCACACATTGATTTTTCTTCTTTCGTTAGATAAAAAATATGAATGGAAAAATTTAATGGACAAATTGTCTCATGCATGGACGGGATTTTTTTTGTAAGCAGATGAAAATTAGTTTACAAATGAACATTTATTTGACGAATAATATACGCGAACAATATACACTAGAGCAAATTCTTATTGAATTATCTTTTTCTTTTTTCCCCCACAAGTGCATTTGAATCTGTGGTTTTATAGCTTGTTCAATGATAATATTTTTGATTGTTTTAATATTTTTCCACAAAAACAAATAAAGTTTTTGCCTCGTACATTATTTCACTCCAAGTTATCACAGAAATGAAATGTACACATAATTCGACAGGAGTTAATCCCATCTCAAGTGGCACAGCTTATTAGCCTATCATCGGCAGTTTATTGAAATATTTGGAAAATGATATGTGTAGAGATTCCTCCAATTTGGAAAGTATTTAAAGAAATTCTCAGCTACAGACGGTTAGATCACTGAGGGATTTGTTTGCAAATGATTCGTTCGTTGGCTAATGGTGTGTAAAAACGGAAATTTCTTAGTGTGGGCAACCATGAAGTGACAATTGGCCAATGTTGGAACAACCATTTTCTACTACTTGGGATATCCTATCATTTTCCTACTATTATCAAAAGTTATAATTTTTGATCTCCCAAAAATTTCTTACATCCTGTACGCATATAAATGTGGACAAGTATTAATAAGTTTAATGACTATTTGAGTAAAACTTCCTGCATAAAGCATGCCTATACAACTATTTTATACTTTTTAAATAAACTTTGATGCATTCTTATGTAAAAGAAAACAGAAGTTAAGGTTTTGATATTTCATCTCTTGTATATTTGTAACAGTGGGTAACATAGTTGAAATGTTTATTTAATTAGATATGAAATATAAAAGAGGTTTATTTCCAATTCATTTTTGTTAACCTATTAAATTGAAAGGGTAAAAAATAAATAAATAAATAAATAAATTCGCTCTAGCAACCTTTTTAATTAAAAAATGAATCTCTATTTAAGCAATACAAGATACTTTCTATTGAATTTTCATTGCTTTTCCTTTTGCAGAGAAAGTTCTTTTCACCAAAACAGTCTTTCAAAAGCTTTTTGATTTTCCAGGTAACAGCATAGTTATTAGTCTTCTTTTTATTCCTTCAAGATTACGCCATTTCCAGCTGTTGGAGAGAAGAAATGGCATTCCTTTTACAGGGATGGACGTGAATTCTTTAATACCGTTAGCGATTGGGAAATTTCACTTTTAGTTTTTGACTAGACTTATTGGGCATAACTGGACGCAATTAGGTCAGGGGCAGACTTGGACTGAACTGGTTTTCGGAATGAGGGAAAAAGTCAAAGTAATAGATACTTGTACTTACTTGTCAGTCAGGATTTTTTTCATGCTTTGTGTTTTAAGAATAAATAACTTTTAAAGAACTACAAAGTGGCAACATTCGGTGATGAAACATACTTTAAACCAGGTTATTAAAAGCTGAATTATACATGTTTCATAGTTTATACGATATTCAGTTTAACATGGTTGGAGATTACAGATGTGCAAAACATCTTTCATCTAAGTGGTTGTTGTTTTTCGATTTAAAACTGGTAATTGAAAAAAAAATCATTTATACTTTATTAAATTTCATCTTTTATTGCGAATGTCAGAATGCTTCTTTTAAAAAAAAATCAGATAATTTTTTAAATAAATACAAATTATTTGTGTTCCTTTTCTAGTAAATCTAAAAAATTTGCCCGCCAAGTTCCTGATATTCTATTAGATTCCAAAAGATATTTTTTTTCAAACACAGTTTATACGAATATAAGATAGCATAAATTCTATTTTCAAAATATGAAATTATACCACCGAACATTTACAATGTAATTATTGTTGTTTTTTGTTTGTTTTTTTCATTTGTATTTCGTTCTGTATATTTTTCATCAATAGAATTTTCAGTTGTATTTGCCTACCAAGATCCTAGTACTCAACTAGCTTCCAAAATAAACATGTATTTTCAAACGCAGTTTTTGTGAACTTAAAATGATATAAATTCTACCAACACAATGTGAAATTATACCACCGAATACTGATAAATTCATGAGAAAAATCATGCTTTTGTATATAACTACTGTTAATTTTTTTTCTTTGTATTTTTTTCTCGTTATTTATCATCAATATAATTTATAGTTGTCAATATTACAGATAAATCAGTGAAGTTTTCGTTGCATACATAAACAAATTTTTCAATTTTACAAAGTGAAATCTATTCGAAATTATGTACTGTGTGTAATAAATGTAAAACTAGCTAGTAAATACTTAGAAAATTATCAAATCAAAATCAATATTTGGATTTAGAAGTATTCTGGCAGTCAAAGTAAAATTGCAATTGTATAAATACTGATCGATGCATAGTTACGCACAAAGTACAAAACACTTAACAAAACTTTGTCAAATCAGCAATGTGGAATATTTTTTAGCTGGAAATTTTGTAGCATTTTATTTCAGTGTCTGTGTAGAAAAGATAATACAGATTCGATTATTTGATTTTAAAAAACAGTTCAAATTTATTTTTCAGGCTGAAAAAATTATCGCTATTGATCAGTATCATTGCTTTTTGTTGAATTCAACTATATTCATATTACACACAAATCTCATACTAAACAAAAGCTCTAAGAAATATGCGATCAATATTTTTTATAATCTTTCATATTTTTTCAATGAGTACCTCCGTATTTCACGCTGGTGTCGTGAACTTTATTTTCTTTAAATTGAAAATCCCATCCCCATAATCCATTTCATATAGATATGAAGTATCACAGCGAAACACCTACACTAGAATTTGTGTAGATTGCTCTGATAGAATTCCTTAATTTATGGCCATCCTGTACATCTGGTAGTCTGAAATTGATTTTTTTACTAATTTGCTTTCAAAGGAAAAAATTTCTGATTTTATTTTTTACCATTCTTAACTTTAAAAACTTTTATTAATTTCTTTAGTGTTACAGCCGTATTTAAGTAAGCATTACTAAAAATTAAGCACTTTCTCAAAAATAATTAAAAATTTTATTTTTTTAAAAGTCTGATGAGCATCGCAGCATATTCAAATGTGATCCTCTGTGAGTGTAGATTTAATTTTTCATGTACAGACTTGCTAACTTTATGTATATATATTATTTTTCCAGATGCTTCTCGCCCACAGAGAAAAGAAACTACAACTACGATTCCAAAAAACGGGGTGTCTTCCCCCGCCGCTAGTCCAGAGGCCACCACCTCAACGCGGGGGAAGCCTGACACTGGTGACCACGTGACTTCATCAAACCCATCTTCTACAAACAATTCTTGTCATGAAACTGTAAATAAATATTCAGATAATGATATTTTCAAAACCGATTCGAAAGACAATGTCAGTTATGAGAAAGATATCATAGATGACAGCTCATCGGAATCCTCATATATGTCATTGCCAGCAAGTGTAAACTCTGATCTATCGAAAACTGAAAATATTTACTACGATGACATTGCAAGTCTGGTGGGAAATAGAGATAAAAATCTTAATTTCGCAGAGGACGAGGCTAGAGAAGAAAATCCAGCGGTGAATACTACCCCAGTTGCCGTAACCTGTACTATTATTTCCAAGCCCCCCACTAACATGCCTTCTGACACAACACTTTCTGAAAATGGTCATGATCTATATACTTCAAAAGAGGAGTCTCATCTTACTGTAACGAATTTAAATAAAAAGGTAATACTTCTGTATCCTTTATTGTACAAAATTTTACGGAATTTAACCCTTAATGGTGAAGAGATTTTTTTTTCTAATATAAGTGGTGAGGTGGGTGTAAGTAGTTCTAAAATTTCATTTCTTGTTCATTATTTACAATTTACTGAATTAAAATAAGAGAATTTCCTGTGAATTTTGTATTATTTTCTTATAGAAAAACAACTGAAAAAGTATCGTAAGTGTGTATACATATACATATAAATTCACGCATTTAAATGCCACAAAAATTTTGTTTGCAAATGCAGAGCTCATACAATTTCTCTGGGGTGCAAAATACTCCCAATTTCACCAGTTAAGGTTTAAAATTGGCTTTTTTCTCAAATTCTATTGCGTACTTACCTCAAATCTACTTTTCTTACCTAAAAAAAATATATTACATAATATTTCTGAAGTCAGTTTCTGTTGAGTTCATTCTAACATTTGAAATTTGTTTATTTCTATTTTTAAGTTATAGCTCTTTTATTTCCTCAAAAAATTTAATAACTGTTTCCTTATAAGATTAAAATGATATAACATATCACATATGTCGAATCCTTTAATTCACCTTATTTATACATAAAACCAAAATAAAATACTCAGATTACTTAAAGGTGTTTTTTATTAACAAAACCTTGTATTTTCGAGCATGTCATGCTCATCATCAGGGTTAAAACAACAAAAGAGTAGAAGTCGAAGACTGAGTTCTGTTATACGAAGTGGAGTGATCCAGAGACAACATAAAAAAGGGAGGAAGAAGTCGGAATGTTCCAAATTCGATAGAAAGGGGGTTTTCAAGTGATTTTGAGTAGATTGTACCATATTCTTGGAATATCGTACGAAAAAGAGAGAACAGATTACATTGGAATGACAACCAGGAAATTTAATAAGAGTTTGTCAGAACACATTGCAGATATCAGACTTCATCGATGCAATACCGCTCTCTCTAAACTGTACCAGGAACAAGAAGTTATAATAGATTTCAAAAAAGCTAAATTACTAAAGAAAATATCAAATTATCAGAAGATTAAAATCATGGAATCAATTTAAATTTTATGTCGGGCTAACAATACTTGTAACGATACTTTGTCGTACGATATTCCAAGAATATGGTACAATCTGCTCAAAATCACTTGAACCCCCCTTTCTATCGAATTTGGAACATTCCGACTTCTCCCCCCCCCTTTTTTTTACGTTGTCTTTGGATCAGTCCACTTCGTATAAAAGAACTCAGCCTTCGACTTCTACTCTTTTGTTGTTTTAACCCTGATGATGAGCATGACATGCTCGAAAGTACTAGGTTTTGTTAATAAAAAACACCTTTAACTGTTTCCTTTTTTAATCCTGTAATTAGTAAAATTACTCAGAAGCAATGTGTGTTTTTTTAACGTTTTAATGAAAGATCTTATTTCTAAATATAATAAGACGATAACTATCAATTAATTTATTCAAGTTGATGATGAACATGATGATTAATTTAGGACACTACGGTCATCTTTATATATTATTGAGTATCTTTATATATCATAATAGCAACATGACACATATGGCATATGATCAGACTCAAAATTTTACTTCATACAATTACAGAATTTGTCGATTCTCACTTTGTTGAGTTTGCTTATGTTGTTACAAGGAAATAAATATTAATTAGATGATAATGCCAGATAAGTTATATTTGTTTTTGTTCAAAATCTTCTCGATAAATTACATTTTGCTTCACTTACGACACCCCTCTAAATAAAGATATTGTAGCATACTAAGGACTAGATCCGATCGCTTTATTGGACGTTTAAAAAAAGGATGCACGAAATCAAACGTGTGCAGTACTAAGCTCAGAGCAATGTTATAGCATCAAAGCGACGAATGGTGAGAGAAAAATACAGTAAAAAAAGAAGGATCTACCAGTATTTTCTGACAGAAAGTACTTGGAATAAAGTGAATTTCTCTTTAACAAAATACTGGTATTTAACACTTTTTTCGATTGTGTTTTTCCCTGACCACTCGCCACCCTCATCATGCGTTCTTCTGGTTTAAAAAAAATATCAATAAGGCTGTGGCAAGGATTACTGCTATCTGGAAATACTTCATCATTAGACAATACATATATTGCAAAAGAATGCTAAAAATATTAAGAATTATATGTTGCTTCTGAGTCTTCGTCAAACAAAGGATTAATTTTTTTACTTACTCATTGCACATATACCGATAACTTCACAACCGCTTTAAAGGCAAACATATCTTTATTGGCCTTGTTGTTTAGTTATTCAAGAAATATTAAAATTATCATTTTAAGCCAAACGATATTCTTGACATATATACTTGATGGCGACTTTGCTATGTTTTAAAACCAATAAACTTGACAGAAACCGCAATTTTCTTTCTCTTATACTTGTAATGCTGAAAATATAAGTGATTCAAATCCAAAGGGTAAACGTTCGCCGTAAAAATATTTAACGCATGCATTATGTTTCTAAAACCTATAAATATCTTCCTGGTTAATTGGATGTTAATGACATAACTTTAATATTACTATACCTAATGACACAATTGCATATTTCTTTACAGATAAAAATCTCGGTAAAATTTTTGATGAAATTGTACCTCTTGTTTTCCGAACGCTTTACATATTCTGCTGATACTTAGTGCAGTCATTTGTACGATATTTTGACATACAAACTCTAATAATAAATCTTATTTTTCTTTTCTTGGATTGCAGAATTCTGATTGTTCATCGTCAGATGACGAACTAGCATCCTCTACCATTTCTGGGCCAGTTTACAGTAAACTCTTATATGTTCCACGAAAATCTCCTTCCCCTCCGCCTCAGCCAACAACTTTACCGCCACTCCCCCCAAAGAAACACCAGTGTCTTACCATCCTCAGCATCAACAATGCTCCAGTCCCTATCACTGTATACGCGCAGTCGCTAGAATCAGTTGAACCAAATGATGAAAATCTGTATGATGTGCTGCCATCAAGAACTGTTCCTAAAGCAGCAAATCCGGATAATCAGAGCATTTACGAAAGCAGAAGGTACAGTGATACGGGTGCTACAGTCGTGACGATATCCAGTGGAATCAATGATACGACAGAGCACTTATATTCATCGATAAATTCAGACGAAATATACGAAGAGTTGCCAGATTGGACTAAAAGCTATACTGAAAATGGTAATGAATATGTTTATTTCTTATCTTTAACTATTGAAAAGTTATCTAAAAGGATTTTCCAACGCGGTGTCCGCTAGCGCACAATCCCGGTTTTTAAACAAAAATTCTGCAAATCATCTCCTTTTTATTGTTTCCAATATTTTTTTCGGCAGAAATCATATAAGGTCATCAGCAATTCGATACGATGTATAATTTACAAGTTGTAACCATTTTTCTTCCTATAATTTATAACTTAAATTCTTGATTATTTCAGGGCGCAAAAATACATTTCTTTAAGAAATGTTTTAATCTGATTCTTGTATAATTTTTCCCAGTTAGTTGAAAGAAACCATACGCAAGTCAATACGAGCCATTTTTTGTTTAACATTTTGAAATATTTCTAATCAATTTTTAAATAGTATTTATTTTTATTCATTAAATCGAGATTCATTACACTATTTTGCCTTTTATTAATTACACTAGGTTATTCAACTAAATTTGTTTATCTGCATAAAGACAAAATGTTTATAATCGATTTTTTACCTACTTTCTAATAAGCTAGAGTTGAAAAATTTATGCATATAGAAGTGTTTCCGATAACAATGCAATATTCATCAAACCATGTTCTTCAAAAAATTAAACTGCAACAACGTTTTAAATTTTAAAAATGGATAAAGAAAATATATGAAATATTTTTTAATATAGATTAATTGATTTATATTAATTAAATTACGATTATATGTTGAGAAATCAACTTAGAAATCCTAAAAAAAAAATAGTTTAAATAATGTTTGTTTATCATCCCTATTGGCATATTTTAAAAAAGAAATAGAACAAAAAATATTAAACTTAGCAATTCATAGGGGAATTTTCCGTAATTAGATTCGTTACCCACGTCAAATCCATTGTAATATTTTTTTCCGAATAATTATCAATTCTTGAATGAAAGTAGACGTCACTTTCAAGATAAACACTGAGTAATTTTTAAAAGAGTAACTTTTAAAAAATATACTATTTTTACTTTTAAAATTAGTTTAAAAAAAAAAAAGCGATTCTTCACAAAAATATATGGAAGATCTTTTTACCAATTCTTCTTAATCGATCTGTTGCTTATTTCTAAATCTATGTGTATTTTTATTGCAGCGTCAATAAACCCATTCGGGCAGCACAGAGGTTCATTCTTTGAAGGGGCTTCCAAAGCCGAAATCCTAAAATTCTTGGAAGTTGCAAAAGAAAGAGTTGTGGACCATTTGGAGGATGATATTTTAGATGATGAAGCTGATATTTCTACAACAAAAGTAAGTTATCTATTTATTCCTATCATAATACACCGGGAGGCATCTGCACAGACAAAACTTTAATAACTACCTGCGACAAAACCTTAGACTCGTCGACATCCTGATTTTGTCTATTTATTCATATTCTTCGCGTAGTTCAGGGCAAAGTTTTCTTTTTTCATAAAGCGTCTAATTCATAGTTTGCTTGTTTTTATAAACATTACAGTTGATAAAAAAAAATATGTATGATTATCACTAACAATGAAGCAAATTAAGCTAAAAAATGCTATAAAATTCATATAATTTCATATAAATGAAAAATGCTATATGAAATACCTTTACTTAGATTAATGTACGTTTCATCGTATTATCATTAGCAGTCGAAATATCTTTCGCCAATGAAGATTGAACAACGCAGTTTTATATGGGTATGAAAAGCACAAAACTTAAAACTGGAATCAAATAACATATAGCAGACATCAAATATAACATGAGAGCCACAGCTTTGCCCAGAATATGCAACTAAGAATCTTTACAAATCGATTTTTTAAAAAGCAGAATAATTTATCCATCAAAATTTTATTTACCATCTATTATCCGGGAATGATAGATATATTTTTACGCAGCGAGATATTTGCAATATGCCACTGTTCCTTGAGTTACCTAAAATTTGGAGAGAGATGCTATGAAGGTTTAGTAACATTGTTAGAAAATACTTCACGCTCACAAATGTCCAATTTCATTTTAATTTATGTTTGCACTGATTTTCATTTTCATGAAATCTCTAGACATTATTTACCAAGTTCTTGTTAAAAAGAAAAAATCGAAAATATTTCTGCCAAGAAAGATTTTGAAAATGTCATCATTTGTGTGATGAAACGTTTGTTAATCTAAATACAAGTATATTATCACTTTTATGGAATATTTTAGCTTAGTTTCTTTCAACAGAGTCGATTTTGTTAAATTTTATTTTTTAGAAACTGCACAGGTAGACATCGAAAGGTTTTTCTCGAAGAGATTCTTTAATTTGCGAATTATTTCTGGTGTAGATTTGGATGGTGTGAAATCTTCAGGATTTTTAAACTATGTTGTTTTATTGGGGGTGGGGGGGGGGGGTCAGAGTATGAAGACACTACATCAAAACGAAACGCGAACTAAAAACAATACAGAATGCAAAAATTACCAAAAAACTAATTAAATACTATTCCCAGGCATTTGAAAGCTGTTGCGGAGGCTAAAGAATATCCCACTAAGTATTAATTTAACGAAATATTACAATATTTACTATTATGTAGCAGTTTTTTAAAGTGTACGAACAATTTTGTGAGCAACCGTTTTTGTTATTTTTTAACCATTTAAAAAATAGTTGTATTTGTTGATCGACAATAGAGATATCTAAAATTTCGTGATGTCTGTGATTTTTTTTTCTTTTTTTTCTGATTAGTCCATGTTTAATGCCCAGAAATAAAATACTTCTGTTGTCACAATAACAAAAAAAGATTAAAAACTACAAAAAATTAATAACTCAAAAATAAATTGAGATAGAGCTTTCAAACAAATTGCGTTAAAAAGTACATCCCCCACCCCCACCCCCTATACAATGATGTAAAAATAGAAAATGTGCGATTTTTAAAACTTTAAAAATTCGAAAAATTTGAATATCGAAAGTTGTAAAATTTAAATTTCATTTAAAATTCGTTTATGGTTATGGTTTGTTTATTTGTTTATGTTTGTTTGTCCAGGAATATTAATGTTTAATCCGTAGTGTAGGTAATATAAACCTCTGTTATTACGTAAGTCACATTTTGATCATCATAAAAATGATCTTTATAATAATTAATTTTTTAATATAGAATTTATTTATAAGTCTAAAATTTTAGTCTTTGAAAATACCTTTTTCCAAATGGTCGTTGTTAATTTGTTAAATTACATTTATTATTGTTATTGTTATTATTATTATTGTTTTCATCAAAATAGTGTTGCTATGTTTAAGTATCTGATGTAGTTTCGATAAATATAAGTTGGACATCTTATTCTTAAATACTCATTATAAAATATTAATTTTAATTAATAGATAGAGCACTATTTCATTAAAATAAGTGTACGAACACTTTTGGGAGCTAATGTATTTAATTTGGTAATAATAAAATTAAAACTTTAGTAACCCTACTTCTTGTTCAAACCTTATTGTATTATGTGTGATAGCTTGTTATATAAAGTGTAATTTTTTGTAACAAAAAGATAATTGAATTTTATCTAAATAATGATTACCAAATTTAAATTCTTTGCATGTCAGAGAAATTGTCACCTCAAGTATGCATCGCCACCTCTGCTATAACATTGTTAAATAATATCGTATCCATAACAATTTTTCCAAACTTACCTCCACCTTATTTGGTCATTACATTCGCTGAATTATACATAAATTAATAAAAGTTTTATCTAAATGAAATAATGAACATATGATATCTAATACACTACACCTACTTGTTTTTTGCATATGATTTAGCCTACGAAATTTTTTTATGTTTTTTCTTAGATTATTGTCACTAGAAATTATCATCATATGTTGGAGCCGTCTCCACACCTATTCCACCCAATCGCTCTGGCAGCATTAGAACTTTGACGCGTTCTAGAAAAGTTGTTTTCATTCTGAAGAAAAGAATACATTAAGATTAAACAGTATGAGTAACCTAAATATCACCTGTTAATGATAAATGAAACATAAAATGAGACCTAATACTTGGGCAGGAGCCCATTGAGAGATTTTTCCATACTCCGTGGGCTTGAGTAAAAACACGGTCGATATCTATATTATAAAGGCCAAACGTATCTGTGCGTAACGCATATGTCATTTTGTGAATGGCATCACTTTGAAATATAAAAGCAATTTCGGTTTGGCAGTTTTTACTAAAGCAAATTTTTAAACTTTTAAACATCGCACATTTTTAATTTTTACATCATCGTATAGAAAAAAAAATGTACTTTTAAATGCAATTTATTTGAAAACTGTATCTAAATTTATTTTTGAAATATTAATTTTGTTGTTGTTTTTAATACCGTTTTTCTAATTGTGGCAACATGAATATTTAAAGCGAAAAAAAAAAGGAAAAAAATATTACTGTATCTTTATGTTGCCATTCTCTCAAAAAAAGAAAAAAATTGAAATTTAAGCGCGTGTTGTGTCAAAAATATTTTCTGTTATAAAACCCAGTGAATTTTGATGTCATTTACAGAAATTAATGTACACTTAAAAGATGCACTATGGTGCTAAATCACCATATAAGTCTTTATGGTCACAATTTTAAACGAGCCACAAAAACAATGGCATTCATTATGTGCCAAACCACGCTTTCTAAAATAGACCAACTAATTGTAAAAATGGAACAATGAAATAGATTAAAACTAACAAGTTGAAAATAAAATATAAGTAAAAAGTGTAATATATATGTATATATATATTCAGGCCCTTATTACTTCATGGGCAAATCGGGACTTTGCCCATGGGGCCCGGACTTTAAAGGGCACCCAAATCCATACATTATACTATAAAACATTCACTTTCTTTTTCCAATCCCAACTCTTCCATATCTTGAAGTTGTAAAATTCATCTCAAAATAGTATAACAAATTGCTAAAGTTATATAAAATAGTTTGGTTCTGTACTAAAGAAAAAAAAATGTGTACTTTTATTAATAAAAGTATTTTATTCAGAATAGACAACTGAATAGAACTAAGAATTTTCTTCCATTTATATCTAAGATGTGAAAATATGTTTATGCGTTACACAAACACATTGAGTGACCATCAGTTCTATTTGAAAAATGTTGCAATGATTCGAAAGGGGGCCCCTAATGTATCTTTGCCCAGGGCCCTAATAAGTCATAATCGGGGCCTGTATATATTTCAATAGGTTTTACTGATATTTTTTCCTGATTATTTAAGGCGGAAAGACCATAACTCTTATGACCTTCACTATGGATTCACCCAATGTTGCCAACTTAAGAGACTGCTTCAGTGAAACGAATAGACCTGCTCGCTAAATATTAACCCTTTGGTAGAAATTTATGAAGATATCTAGGCGGCATTTCAATATTTTAAAGGATTTTTTTTTCTGGATTGTATAACTGAAATCGATCTGAGAAAGGCATTTTTTTACTTATTTTTATTTTGTCTACAGGTGTTTTTAATGAGGGAACTTTCATTTTGGAAACGGTTCTTAAAGTGAAAGCCTCGTCATAAAAAAAAGGCAATCAAAATCGAAAAAATTCCTTTGTGCAGATTAATATCAGCTGTCTAATGCAAAAAGAAAAAAAAACTTTTAAAAAATATTGAAATGAGACCGAGATATCTTTATAAATTTCTCCTATAGTATTAGCGTTATCGAACAGGTCTTTTCTCATGACTGAAGTAGCTGCTTAACTTCTTTAGTTTTCAAAAAAAAAAAAAAAAAAAAAAAAAAAAAAACTGCCTTACCAAAATTTCTTAATAGTAATTATTATTTTACTTAAGGGAGACCGGTAAGAAAAAACCCAAAATTTTTATTATTGATTTTAAAGTAATGAATTTTTGTGTACTATTTAAGAATCTTCTTGTAAGGAATAATTAGCAAAAAAATTCACTTTTTATTAAAAAGTACATTTTTATGGGGATTTTTATGACTTTTTTTGTTGAAAAATACACTTTTTTAAATTACTACTCCTCATTCAATTTTCAATATTTTGGTATTACTAAAATTTCTTAAATAGTGTTATAGTATATAGAAAAGAACTAAGGAGAGATATTTTTAAATTTTTATTTTAATCGGCTAAAAAAAAAAAAAAAAAAAATACGCATGGTAAATTTCCTTAAATTCGTTAAAATTTTCATGTTTACCAATTAATGTAAAGTTTTCAGAAATAGTTTAAAAAAAATATCTCTCCTTACTTTTGTTGCAAACTTTTTTAAGATTCTAAAAACGTAAACACTTTGTTTCTAAATCATTTTACCACTGAGCCTTAGTACTTTGAACTTAGGCAAAATATGAAAAAAGTCATTTTCAGGAAAACACGTTTTAAATGGCCGCTAGTCCTTTAAACTCTATAGTGAGTACAATTTAAAAAGCTCATTTTCTACCTGTTCCAAGTGTCCCCGAGTTCTGAAATTTTGCATGGATATTCGCAAATATGTATTTTATCGTTTTCTGAGAAAAAAAATTTTGAACTTTTGGTGATTTTTGGCCGAAAATGGGGTTCGGGTCTCCCTTAATTACGGAATTAAGTATAAACCGAAATAAGTTTTTAAAATGAAAACTGAAATCGGAATTTGATAATATTTCTATTTTCGGTCGAAATCGAACTTTCTGTCCATTTCTACATGGAATGTTTGTTATTAAATAAAACAAAAATTACTACATAGAAACTCTGATTGAATGGTAGTTATTATTAATCAAAATTGACATCACTGTATCCATCCTTGATTCTAGTATTCAGAGAGTCATGTGTTCGTGGATGCAAATACAATATGTTCATTTAACACAATTTTATTTATTTTGAAATATAGTATTTGCGAAATTTAGTACTATAGTTGCTGTTTTTACTTTTACAGAATGTACGTAACAACCCTATTCGGATCAGCAACATCAGCAGCTCCAGTGACTCCAGTACCATCAGTAGTAACAGCAGCTGCAGCAGAAATGGGGACAGCAGTGATGACCTCGCCTCTTTCAAAGTATATTTTATCTTTATCAAGCATTTTCAATGTTATACTTTTTTATATTCTTACGTTTAAAAGTAAATTAAGACGCCACACTACTCACAGAAAAAGATCCGGATGATAATGTAAAGTCTATGTAGGCGTTTTTTTTTTTTTTTTTCAAATATCTCATTCAAATTTTAATATTTTGACGTGATTTTTTCTGCATAGGATAACTGAGGACGATCCACAAGAGGCCTAGTTTTTACTTTTTCAATTTTGGTTTCAGATTAAAAAAAAAAGAAAAGAAAAGAAAAGAAAAAAGAAAAATACTTTAACTTTCAGAACCGGTTTGAACCGGTCATGAAACTGAAAGTATCCTAATATAAAAAGAATATAGCCAAAATCGAAAAAGTAAAAACTAGCCCGGTTGTAGATCATCCTAAGCTATCCCATGGAAGAAAAATCACGTCAAAATATTAAAATTTGAGCAAGATATTTGAAAAAAAAAAAAAACGCCCCCATAGACTTTACATTATCATCCGGGTCTTTTTTTGTCAGTAGTGTGGGTTTTTAAGGGTAAATGCCCCTTTTTAAGGTTTTTTTTTTTTTTTTCTTAATACTCACTACAGACTCTAGAATAATATTTGTTAGTTAGAAATAGATATCGAAAGTGAAATGACAATTTTTGGATCTGTATAATTAGGCATACAATAATGAATAAACAGTAATGAAAACTTTAACCCTTTCGGGTCTGGTGTACTGTAAATAATACATAGTAATAAAAAAAAAAAAAAAAAAAAAAAAAAAAAAAAAAAAAGCAGTGCAGTACTATGTGGTTATATTCCTATCTGCGCTTTTTTTTTTTCTTTAAGCGAAATTAAGGTAAAAAGATATAGATACAGAATTAAAGCCAAAATTAAGATAGCTGAGGAGCTGAGCTAAAATTCGATAGATGCCTCTATTGAACTTTTTTAAAAGGGCCTCTAAAGCACCCTTAACTCAGCAACAAAATTATTAGGCACTTCAAAATGCTAAAATCAGTAATCTTCAACCAGTGTGTCGTAATGATTATTGGGGCCACTGTGAATTGCATGAAATATTTAATTTTTATTGAGATCTTTATATGCCCTGCCTTAAATTTTCTTTTATCGCTTTTTTTTCTTTTTTTCTACTGTGAAATTAAATTTTTGCATGCATCAAAATTAGCTGATTGGAAAACTGAATAAGAAAGTAAGAATACGTATAACCTTTTCATAAAAAAAGACATCTCATATATGTACTGTATATTATGCATAATAATTTTAAAAAATCTTTCATCATTAAATATTTGATGTTACTTAACCCTTTCCGGCGCAGTGTATGCAGTCCGGGTCCACACCTAATTTTAATTCCAAACTTGTAACCGGCACCAAGAATATTTTAAAGAAATTTCGCTTTTAAAATGAAAGCGTGAATTTAGGAATTCATAATTTCTACAAAAGTCGTTTTTAAATTCCGGTGTCAATCAATATTTTTTTATTTTATGAGCAGGATTTGCCTGCGCCGGAAAGGGTTTAATTGTCATTAGATGTTAAAAAAACAAGCTTTTATTGTTTCCCTCTTGTCATATTTCTAAAAGAAAACAATTTTTTTTTTTTAACTTTTCCTTCAGATTTTTTTTTTCTTTTTTTATTGAGAAATTTTTTTTTACAATTTGCGCTTTCTATCAAGAGTAAATCAAAGCGACGAATTTTTAGTAATCTAGGTACATGTCTAATTAATCATTAATGTATTAGAATAGAAAATTGTTGGAAAATGCATACATTGCAGTAGAAAATTAAACAGAATATTTGAGAGAAACATTTAATTATTTAAGGGTGTATTCCAATTTAAACTGCTTATTTTCCGATTTATTTTTAAACTCATTTTTGCTCTCAAACGCATCAAACTGCGAAATTCACTTATTTAGAAACCACAGAAGGTGCCGTGCTTGTCAATTTTTTGATAAATACAGAAAATATAGCAAAAAAAATGCTGTTAAAATACGCGTTTTGAACGGAATTTTCCGAAACGGGAGATCTGGGAACGAAAAAATGGTCATACTGAGTTAAATAATTGTTTATAAATCAAATTCTAATGAATTGAGTGAAAAATAAAATCACACGGTATCTTATACATCTCTTCAAAAATCACCTCAGCAAGTTTCATGTTTTTATTTTTAAAAATGTATCTCAAAAATTCGAACTGTTGAAGGTAAAAAAATATTTTTTCGAATAAAAACTGAATTCCTATAACATATTTTTTTAAAAATAAAAAAACAAACTTGTTTTACTTTTATATTATTTATATGCAATGTAACAGAAATAAAATATGAAAAATGTTCATTTGAGTCTGTATTTCAGAATTTGCGTCCATTTGGAGTAGTAGAAGTGGAACGAGCAGATAGCGGTGTTGGAAGCGAAACTAGCAAACCCTCTGTATCCAAGAGGCACAGGAATGAAGTCGCAGAGGAGGTGTGTGCGGACTGTGATCAGCAATTCGAAAGTGGATCCACAGAAGATGAGCAGTGCTGCCCTCTAGTTTGTAGAAAGTGTGATAAAAAACGATCGGAAAGGAAAGAAATAATTACAGAAATAGTGGAGACTGAGTTCAAGTATGGAAAAGACTTACTCGTAATAAAAGAGGTACGTGAAACTGCTACGACAATTTGTAATTAAATATTGAAAATTCTATATTAATAAAATGTATGACTTTTCACTTGAAGGCACATTTGATATTTTTATTTTATGGCAAAAATAAATAAATAAATAAATAATGGAATTTATTCTTAAAAGTTTAAACTTAAAAATGTAATTCATTTATTCTGTAAACACATTTTAATATTTTGCCGTATTATCCCTCTATACCACAATATATATATTTTTTAAATGTTGAACAAAAAAAAAAAAAAAAAAAAAAAAATCTAAATTTTATAAATAGGGTGGATGCTCCAGTTTTGGCCACATTTAGAGAAAAATTGAAAACGAAATTTCATAGTTTTTGACCACAATTGAAGCATATTAAATGTTAATAACAGCGTTCTTTAGTAAATTTAATTGTCTTTCTATTAATTATAACTTTTTGTGGATTATTTTAGAATGTCAGTAATAACTCGTTAAGTAATTTCTTTCAATTTGTACCAGTTTTGACACCCCTGCACCAGTTTTGGCTATCTCAGTGCACCAGTTTTGGCCACCCCAGTATCGTGTAGTTTAAAAAACAATTTAATTAATAATAAGTAAAAGTAAAGCATTTTTATGCAACATCTATTTTACCACACATATAATTGCTGTATTAAGAGAATTTTGCAATTTATTTATTTATTTTTAATTGATAAAAGCATCAAGTAAAATATACTCAAGTTGATTTTAACTGAAATTTAAATTAAAAAACAAAAATATATTTTATTCATAAAAGAGACAAGAGTGCCTATAGGACATAAAAAGCAAATTTTATCAGTTTTATTATTATCCATGGAATGTGAACTGTCTAAAATACTTGAATCTTCATAGAAGAGTCATAATCTTTCTTGAAATCATTTTCTGATTTTGCTTTCCTTTATGTTAGCTTGTGGTGTCTTATATATTCTGCAACTTTGTAAGTCATTTTAGCATGTGATTTCATTGGGGAATCAACTATTTTATGCCTCATATTTCATCTTTAAATGAAGTTTCTATCATACCGGTTTCAACAATTTTATGGTTAGAATCTTAAAATTGTTCCATTTTTACAAGAAATAGTATTCTGACAATCTCCTAAATCCACTTTTCCAAATGATTTTTTTCGGGCCCATATCCCTCGTGTAAATAATTGGCCGTCATAAACAGCACAACCCTAGTACTTAAGGGGACTTATCTAGTGGAAGGAAAAATAATGTAATCCCATGTTATCCTATGAGAAAAATACTTATCCTTCTTGTTCATTCAAATTTGGAAATATCAGCAATTTTTTTTTTCACCGGAGAGATAGTAAAATTCTTTATATCATTGTAAGCTTAAAATAGTTTAAAGGTAATTATGAATATTTTTAATTTTGTGTTAAAATTTCAAAAATTCCGAAAAGTATAAAAAAGGTATTCTTTATTTGTCTGCAACAAGATATAAAAGTTTGAAGTTTACTGATGGATAAAGAACCTTCCTATCTATGGGCTAGAAAAGAATATTGTTGGAATTTCCAAATTTGATGAACAAGTAGGATAAGTAATTTTTTCATAGGATAACATGGGGTTCCCTTTTTTAGTTCTTCACCATATAAGTCCCCTTAAGACCTACTAGTTGAGATTCAACAATATTAGTGAAAATTGGTGCCCAATCTGCAAACTTGTGATGCAAAGTAGAACGAGGTCCTTCAAAATTTAGCTACCTTTCAGTGCTGACAATTCATTTTGAATGGTCTTAATTTTACTTCCTATCTTAGAGCCGTGTTTAATCTAGACAATTTTTTACGAGCACAGAATTGTCTTTTTTAAACTTGGTAAATGAATCCTGTTTGTAGTAAAGATTTTCCGAATATTTGGTATTTCTAAATCTCTGTTCCTGAAATCTTGCAAAAAATCATGCAACTTCTTCATTTCATTTTAAAAAAATACTTCAAAACCTTCTTACTCCTCATATAATGTTTCTTCTTATAGCCTCACGCACTAGAAAAATAGCACATGAAGAAAAACATTGAAATGACAAATCTAAGTTAATGCGATTCCATTCGTCTTATAATCTTACTTTGCAGTTCCATTGGTCTTGCAACAAGAAAAATGATATAAGTGCAGTTTTCTTTAAAAGCGCTAGATTACGCTATATGTTAATTTTCCCACACTGAAGGATGGTCAAATTGTGTAGTGGATAAATTAACCCAAGCCTTCCAACCTCTTCTACATCTTGATTCGTAAGGGTTTTAGGCTTTTATGCACGCTTTTCTAGAAACATACAGAGCTAAGGGCTATAATTTTACGTTATAAAATAGAATCTTCTTTTACCTCTCCTTCAAAGTATTTTTAAGTATCTTTGTACTGTGCCATTTTTGTTGCAGATAAATTATACGCATCATATCAACTTTTTGGGGCGATCCCTTTCTGATTGTCCTTAATCGGTCTTTTAATTAAGAAAGATGCTGGGGAGACAAGCAATGGAAGCTGTGGTCCCATGCATTGAAGCATATGGAAAAATGTATTAAATAATATGTTTAAGTAACAAAACAGCAACTTTTTTTTTATAACAAAAGATAGCAACTAAAATTAACTATGACATTCTAATGGTAAAATTACGCACTGTTTTCGTCTTTTTTTAAGGGGACGGTAGACGTTATTATTATTATTATTATTATTATTATTATTATTATTATTAGTAGTAGTAGTAGTAGTAGTAGTAGTAGTAGTAGTAGTATTTTATTTTTATTATTTTTTTTTCATCATACAATGTGAAATTTTGCGCATATATACATTTCACCAGGAGTATGTAGAACACTTTCAAAAAAAATTCCAATCTTTTTAAAAATTTTTAATTTTTAAACGAAATTTTAAAATGCTTCTCCTGTTTTAATTTTGGAGTTATTTTCTTACTTTTGCTTTTTTATCATTTAAAACTCTATTATAAACAAATTTGTGTAAGATTTTTTTAATCTCTTGAATAGTTAATATTTTACAGATTTTTTTTTCTAAATTCCATATCGATTTTCATCAAAATTTTGCCTTTTAATAAGTAAAAAATCAAATTTGACTATCCTAACGAAGACGAATTCTAAAAAGTTTACACAATTTCTTTCTAAACAATATCAGGATACTTCCCTATCAATTTCATAAATATTGATCTAAAATTACGTCGCAAGAAGCATTTCAAAAATCCCTGTCGGCTTGGCCTATAGGCGGAGGTAGATTTCGAAGAGTACTCATTTCAAAAAAAAAAAAAAAAAAAAAAAATAGAATTAAAGATAAATTCAGTTTAATAGCTTTTTTTGACTACTTTTAAACAAAAATTTATGTTAAATTTTCTGTAAGAACAAATTTTATCAGAATCATCTTAATTGAAATTCGCTCATAGGCCCATTTTGACAGCATATTTCGAAATACATTCTGACTTTATTAAAAAAAAAATCGGTCAATACAGCACAATATATAGTTTCTAAATAAGAAGAAACTGTCAACTGAATGCGTTTGAAAGCAAAATTGAATTTAAAAATGAGTCATAAATTAAGCAATTTGTTATATGAATACATCAACAAATCTTGAATCACGATTGCTACGGGAAATTTTGTACAAAGTGCCCACTTTGACAGCTTTTTTTAAAAATATATTTTGCCTTTATCAAAACACTGACCAATACGCCACATTATACAGTTCCTAGATAAGAGAATCTGTCAATTAGACGCATTTGAGAGCAAAAATTGATTTAAAAATGAGTCAGAAAAAACGCAACTTGTTATATGAATATTTCTTCAATTTTTCAATCACGATCACTACGGGAAATTCTGTTCAAAATACTCATTTTGGCAGTCTTTTTTGAAATAAATTCTGCCTTTATCAAGAAACTAGCCAATACATCACATTATATAGTTTATAAATTAAGAGTACCTGCAATTTGAATGCGTTTAGAATCAAAAATTAATTTAAAAATGAGTCAGAATATAAGCAGTTTGGATTTGAGGTTTTTTCTTCAACTCCTATTATTGTTTAATTTATTTTTGCAATAAGAGTTGGTCTTACGAAAAACTTGTCAATATAAAAGTTGTAGATATTATTGAGAAGATGTAAAATAAATTTAATTGGATTTGATAGTTTAAAAATTGACAAAGTTATGGATTTTTTTCTTTTTTAAAACCCCCTTTTTATTTTCGTTTTAATTTTTTTTTTTTTTTTTTTTTTTTTACCAGTAAGAGTTAGTCCTATCAAAAACTTGCAAATACAAAAGTTTTAGATAATTTTGAGAATATTTATAAAAAATTTAGATGGATTTGAAATCTGGAAAATTGACAAAGTTATGATTTTTTTTTCTCTCAAAAACCCTATTTTGTTCGCCCTTTGAGCCCATTTTAAACTTTATCAAAAATCTGTCATGCATAAACTTTTGGCCCATTATTTAGAAGTAATATAAACTTTAAAGTGATTCGATATCTATTTCCATTAAGAAGTTATGGGGTTTTTTTCTGTTTTCACAAAAACACTCCGTATTTCGACCCCCTTGGTTCGATTTAGCCCATTAACGAACTTTTATCCCGAGATTTTATCCCCTTTGGTTTTGTGTACCAGTTTGGTGGAGATTGGCGAAGAATTATAAAAGTTATCGTGTCCATAAAAAAGTGAGATATATGGATATATATATAAATATATATGAACTGGTGCGAATGCACCAGTTTAGTGCAAATGCGAACTAGTGCAAAATGCTACTGGTGCGAATGCACCAGTAGTATTTCATACGAAATCTACCTAAAAATGTAAAAACGTTGAAAAAATAGTTTTGAGAAAAACAGATTTAAAGTATATAAATACACTTAACCTTTATTATTTACTTCTTAAACCTTCATAAATGATATTTTAATAAGAAAAAACTGTTTTGGTACTATTATACTACAGAAATAGACGATTTTCTCAAATAAAGGTCCACTGTCCCTTTAATTCAACTAGTTTCGAGAGAATTTAAAAATTTTTTACGAAAATATTTATGAAGAAATGTGAAATTACTCGTTCTGTGATGGGGATTTTTTTTTTCAAATATTTGTAAATGGTTACCATAAAAAATTACTGATATATCCTTCTTGAATAAACTATAATTATAATAATCTTTATCATACAACACTAAAATATAACGCCAAAAAATATCAATTTTCAATTGGTATCACTATGAACAATGAAGATTATTAGTTTTCAATATATTTAGCAATACATCGTAATGATATAATATAAGTGGTAAATGTCTTCAGTTTACGCCATAGAAGTAAACTAAACATAATTTAAAGATATTAACCCTTTATCTACCGAATTATTTATCACGAAATTAGTTCACCTGAATAATTATCTTTATTAAAAACTAAAGTTATGCTGAAATTGTAAAATAATAATAATGTGAAATTAAATATGTTTTTTCATTAAAACTAGTTAAACAAATCGGTAGTTTTAACTTTTTTTGTAAAATGTTAAAAAAAAATAATCAGATTAATTAATAAATTCTCGTATGGAAATATCACAATTCTCATAAAAGAAATATATTGAAATGTATTACGATCCTCAGTGTAAATAAAAATACTTTTTCAGTTGAAAATATTTCAGATAATTTTTGTAATAAAACTAAAGCTATTCTTATTAAAATGATGAAGAAAATTACCACTTTTTGAAAACACTTAACTTAGACTGATTCTCTCCTCTATCTGAATTTAAATAAGAAGAGTGTATTGTGTAGAAAGAAACAAAACTTTTATTAACAAACAGAGTAAATCAATTTTGTATTAAATTTTCTTTAATGATACTTTAAAGTACTGTCAGTGCATAAAGATGTAAAAACAATAAATAAATTATGTAAAGTTGTGTGTAGAAAGAAAATAACTTTTATATTCAGATTTTAGCGGTGTTAAGGAGAAATTTCGCCACTGTGCGCCGTCTCTCACTATTATGATATGAAAAAAATGTCTCGATCGTAATTTTTCTTATATTTTTCTTTTCGCAGGAATTCGGAAATCCTATGGAAGTAGCTGGCCTACTAACCAAGGAGCAACTGAATGGAATTTTTCTGAATCTAGACGAACTGATCTCAGTAAACGCAAGTTTTGCAGAGAAATTAAAAGATGCCATTGATATAGCTGCAGAACAAGGAGATGAGGTACGTTTTCGAAAAATACATTCAACTGTGCTTCGGTTTGTAAAGTAAATCGGTATCTCAATTTTCTATGTATCACTATCCTTTTCATCCAGGATCCAAATTACTTATTTGCTTAGATAAGTGACGGCAATGAAAATGGTTGTCATCAAAATCCTCTTTGTAAAAGTAATGGTTGATTTTTAAACAATATTAGTCGACCTCATTTTTTACGAAGATGAAGAATATATTTGCTCGGTACAACCAAGTTCTTAAAATGAACGTGTTCAAATTTTGTGCGTTTATTTTGTATAAAACTGAAAGTTTAATTAAAATCAGTAAAAACAAATGAATAATGACACTTGTAGAAAGAATCAAATAATGTAGTGAATTAATTAAATAATGTGTTATAAATTTAAGTTTTTTAATTAAAAATATGAAATTAAATTATTAATTCCGGCTTTCAAATAAAAAGTGTATGAAGTCAAAAAATACTCTCCAGAGATATTCGGATTTACATTCTGCGTAAAAAAAAAGAAAAAATACTCGGAATTATTAAATGAAACATGCATACACACACACACAAAGAAAAAAAAATCGGCTATTAGTTTTTTTTCTTTTTTTTTTATCGATTACAACTATGCTAGCGCTGGATTTTATTTTACAGTACAATATACCAGTACAATTTACTGTTTTTTAACGGAAAAATTCCCGAAAATTTCACCAAAAACGGAAAATTTTCTGGAATTTACGGGAATTTTTTTCGTTAAAGAACAGTGAATTGTACTAACGTCTCTGTCACCAGTACAATCTCAGTAAAACTGTCCGTTTTTTTATAACAGTGATTTTTCTCAGGCTGCTGGAAGCATAGCTTTTAGCTTCTACAACGAATTTTCTTTTATGGCCCTAAATTCGATCTAAAAACGGTCATTTTAGTTTTGGAAGCACGAATAAGTTACAGGAGGGGGGGAGGGGAGTTACAGTAAATGATGTGTGACATTCGTTGAGTTTTTGTTCAAAAACTCTTCCAAAACGATACTTTTGTGAGATGTGAGTCATCATAAATACAAAATCCACACATTTTTTTTTTTTTTTTTTTTTTTCAGATATTTGGTACACGAAATTTTGTTTGAAATACAAAACTTAAAGATACTTTTTGTTTAACTAATTTTTTCTTTGACAAAAATTGCAGAGCACTTAAAAGTATGGCTGAAAAAAAAAAAAAACATTTGATCTGAAATATTAAGATAGAGATGGCGCTCAGACTAGATTGTAATTCGGTGCAGTGCTACCAACTTATAATAAAGAAATGTCGTTTATACGTAGTACGAATTTATTGACTTTTTCTATATTAAGGCGTATTAAAGAACGCATTCTATAAAATATACGTTCGTGTATTATTTTTCCCTGTAGAAACTAGTTATAGAAAATTTATGACGTAAATATTAAAATAAAATTTTAATAGTTAACCTTGTAATTTTTTTCTTACATTTTCATGTTTTGTTAAAGCTCTGTTTGTGTTACATTATAGTTATTTCACTTTATCTTACTTTGGTAAACACAGGCTTAATGTTACGTCACAGGATTATAGATTAAAAAATTACATGCTGGAAAATTATTTAAAAATATAGCGAAAATAGGCAATTAAAATTAATGTTCCAAAACGTACATTGCTTGAACGCACATGTATATACTATTCGATGGTGTAAACAATGTTACTTTTGAGTTTATCAATAATGACGGATACTTTATTGCTTTATATTATGGAATTATTAAAAAAATAAATAATGTATAATTACTTTTTTTATTTATTTATTGAACAGGGAAAATGATTTTATATTACTAGAAACCCCTCCTTTGCGTGGTGAGTTTTTCCAAATGAATCTTGAATCAAACAAATATAATAGGGAACTTTGACCTTCCTACAGACCTTTCCTTGGAATGTCCTTTAGGACTGCTGAAAACGAAACAAACGCCATTGTGCGCTACTTTTTTTTGTGCGTCAAGCAAAATCTGAGCTGTTAAAGCTAACTCTTTTAATTGATCATTTATGGTACGATTTCGTAAATAACGATACAACAATATGCCAAACATATAGTAAATCATAAAAAAATACCTAATTGACAATGTAAGTCTCATCAAAACCAGTCCAGTAGAGATTTTCAAAAACAACTATCTTTCATAATCAGGTTGAAATGACTTCAAAGAATACGTCAGATACTTGAGAATAAATCAATGATTGCTTTCAAACAGGAATATACACGAGTGATGGATCATTATTTTTATTTTATCGGTTTGTATAGGAATATTGTCTGTTTGTATAGGAATTGTCAAGAATATGTCAGATACTTGAGAATAAATCAATGGTTGCTTTCAAACAGGAATATACACGAGAGATAGATCATTATTTTAATTTTATTGGTTTGTATAGGTGACCACAAGCACACTAGATGACATCATTCGTTGAAACCACTGCCAACCGCAATAATCGCCTCAACATGCTGTCAAAACTGATTGTAGGTAATGATCAGATGAATGTTGGTATCATTTGCTACTACATACACAACGGCAGCTTTGAGGACCGAAACAGTGTTGTGGGGATGACTATTGGAGTTTCTCTCAACTACCCCACAAACATAATAGGCCATTCGGTCAATATCTGGATACTCGGGGACCAACAAACGGAGGTTGACATTGTCATGAATGTTTTGATCATCCATTTTTGGTTTGTATGGGATATAGTGCAGAATCTCGTTAAAAAACGTACGGCTTCCCACGCGTTAGAGCAGTAATTTAGTGTTTCAACATCTCGATATAAGCAACGGCGTTGACTCTGGCACTTTCAAGAATGCATTATGGAAGCATCAGATCGTCTTCGCTTCTCAGGATTCCCCTAGAATTTTCAGTGAAGAAAGAAATTTTCTGAATATGTCTGTAAAAACCTCATCGGTGATTTTACAGTTTCCGAGGGGTACTGAAATGATCAGAATGTTATCATTTCTAAATTATTTAACGCATGGAATTTATGGGAAACTGTTTTTCATGACAAAAGTTCAGGTTAAATTACTTTGTATCCATCATAAAAATCTTATTCAGCTGAACTTTTTCTATTTAGAGAACTTCGAAGTGAATATAAAGGGAATGCATAAACCTTTAGTAATTGAGAATGCAAGTATTTGATATTTCCAAGTAAAAAGCCCTAATTTAATAAAAGAACATTTAAAAATCTTATTAAAAACAATAATTCTATAATATCGACTGCCATAGCTCAACATTAAACGGTTATTTACTTTGGCTGTTGAATTTCACTGTAACCATTTTCCGTCAAATAGTTCTTGCTTAACTAATAAATTACTTAGCGTTTTCATCTTAAACTTACATAATTTACGAATGAAATGTATGTAAGTTTGTTGCATCATAATAAATAATAATATTACTGGGACAATTTTCATTTGATCTTCGAGATATGTACAGTGTTGAATTCAGACACTTTTTTTTTGAGGAGAAATTTTAATAGATACGGGGAGGACATTACAGAGTTCCGGAAGGGAAATTGTAATTTTTGACTACTGAAAACGTAAAATCTAAATTTTCTGGAAGGGAACATTTCATCGATCCGGGAAGAGGGATGTTCGCTTCGCCTCCCCCCCCCCCCCCTTTGAATTTAGTACTGGATATGTATATTTCGGAAAAATAGCCTTTATAGTTAGTTCTTTCAAGTTTCATCGTCTTCCAGAAAAACGACTGTGAGAGACGGACAGACAGACATAAGAGTGATCTTATATTTCTGTTTTTAGCTGCGTTCGTAATTATATGAATATGTAGCAATTATAGTAGTGGCCGACCGGTCCGTCTGTCCGCGTATAACAGCGCAAAAACTATACAATCGAATGATTTAAAATTTAATATGTATAATCGTTGCATAATTTTATCGAGTCATTTCAAATTTTATGCGACTCGAAATTAAAACTTTTAAGATCTTGTAATAACATAAAACATTCCATAAAACATTTTCTCCATTCTATTAAATTCTGTTAGATATAATTAATTCGATGATATATCATAATAGATAATGATTCTAAGTTGCCTTAATAATTACGTCCAAGATGGAGACCTATTATTTTTGTGTTACTGAGCTTAATATATATAATCTTAATAAGTTTTGATTCATGCATTTTTGCATACAGCTATTGTGCAGAATCTGTGATACAGCTATAGCGAATGCAATAGGTATTGTACCAAATTCTGAATGTTTATAAAATCAGTTCTGGTACGAACGCACCTTATTTGCCATGTTTGATGTACGATTTCCGACTTGTTACTTTATATGTATAGAACCCTAAAAATGGTACTGAAGATCAAAAATGATCAGAATGTTAGGATTACAAGATTATTTAACACGTTTAATTTCACGGTAAACTGTTTTTCATGCCAAGAATTCGTGTTGAATTACTTTGCAGTCGACATTGAAATCCTATTCAGCAGAATCTTCACTATTTCGAGAATCTTGGTATCAATATAAAGGCGAGCGTTTTTTAAACCTCTAGTAAATGAGAAGATGGAATACGAAAAAGTATTTTTGGAACTCTTCCCACTGCCGGTGAATGAATGGAGACGGTAGGAATGTGAATGAATGAGTTGCGTGGAAAAAGAAAATATATAAAATAAAATGTAACTGGCTTCTGAGATGACGAGATTTACCTTGGTATTGCTCACCGAGTTTTTGACATTTTTACACGCTTGTTTGTTCACTCCATTATCCCAGTGTGGTGAAATTTCGTGTTATCTTCCCAATGAAACAATCCTTCAGTGACGTAAGATGCTAAAGATTGCACTTATTAATGAGGATTGACCTAAACAGATTTTTAAGTTTGAAACCGAATTTCAGTGATCTTCCTGTTTTCGACCGAAAACGGAAATGTCCAAAAGATTTTTAAAGTGATTAGATTGTATGTATTAAAGTAATTAATACATACATAAATAAAGATAATTAATTATTAATTATACATATTTATTAAATATGTATAATTGTTAATTAATTAAGCATGTATATTAAATATGCACAATTTTTAATTAATTATATGTGTATCCCAAGTTGGCTCTTTGTGCCTTAAACCCAAAACTTTTATTTTCATGTAAAATAAAACAGAATTAGTTCATCAATGTTGAAACAGAATGATTTTCATCTAATTAAAAAATGTTTTAGGTATACACACCTCAATTTATCTTTTATAATGATTTTTGTAAATGATCATCATTTGTACATGAACTTTCTAAAAGAGTACTTGAAACACTTCTGTGGTTTAAAACAGAAAATTTTCTGTTAAGTATGTAATAAATTGTAATCAAATTTAATAAATTTTCCATTTAATTTATCCATATAAAATGCAACTTCAATATACATAGATAAAATTGAAGTTAAAAAAGTTTTTAATTCTTTTGTCAGACATCCTCAATTAATTTCATCACACTTCAAAAAGAGAGGAAGTATTGACAAAGTGGGTGTTTTATCACGTTGAGACAATCGATCAAAAAGAAAAAGTAGATTAGTTAAGTAGGCATCATTTGTGAGCAGCAAAATATAATGCTCATGAAAAATATATTTTTACTCAGATATTATAGTCTGGAACTCACAAGCAAGGTCTCCATACGGGCATACCCCGTAAAATCTGAAAAAATTACAGAATATTCTTCTCGTGTTGATATACAGGTTTATAAAAAAATTTAGGCGGAATCTCCATTCAGTATCCGTAAAAAAATAATGAAAATTTCGTTATTTGGCGATTTATCGCCGGTTGGCAGTGGAATTTAATTTCAAAAAATACTTTATATCAAATACACTTCAAGAAAAAAAAAAGTTTCCTTTTTGAACTTGTTTTGATAAATTTAATTTAAATAACTTAAGTTTTGTAAGTTTTAGTTTCTTTTAAGTATAATTTTGTTATATCGATATTTATAGGTTTTTATATTGAAATTTAATCATTAAAATTTTAGATTCTAAACGAAATTCATAATTTAAATTAATTAAATTTGTTTCAAACTCAAAGTCCAATTGAGAATTGTCGATTACATTTCATTGCTATGGAAACATCGGGCTTTTATTTTTGAATACGCTTAAATGTATGAAGATAATTTTTCTCAATATGATTTTTTTAATTTATGAAAACCCTTTTTTCCGGTGATTAATTAACTAACTACTTCAGCAGTAATGTATATATGTAATATAATATGTATGTATATGTATATAATACATTAAACTGTCTCATTGTTTATATTTAAATTCATTAAATACCATTTACACGCATTCTAAATAGCCAACAGTTTTGAGTTGCATTAAAATCGTTTGCTTTTGGCGGGTAAAAGTGCTGCTCGCCAAATCGTGTGACGCTTTCGTCTTTTCACGCCAAATATTCGAAAGTATTTTACTTTTTTACATGATTTCTATGCAACTCCGCCGCGAATTTTCACTGATCCTTTATTACATACATGAGTAGCTTAATTAGTACTTTTACAAAAAAAATCTGAGTATGCCCAGTTTCGAGACCTTCCTTTTCAGTAATATTCAAAGTCCTGCGATCATGAGGATTTCGATGTCAGAAGCTCCTATTAGTATCGAAAATTTCGTTTGCGTTTCAATATGTTTTTGCATTTGATAGTTGGGCTCAAAATTTAACAAAAGCTTTTTGAATTTTGATTGCAATATGTATATATATATATATATATATATTATGAGGATATTTTCGATGTGGAAACCGGTTATAAAAATAAAAATGCTCCCATTTAAAAAAAAATTAAATTAAATTAAATTAAATTAAAACAGAAGAGAATTTTAATTAAGGGTAATGCAAAATTTAAAGCCTTATTTTTCATGAGTTATGTATAGGATATAATGATTTAATGGAAATAGGGCAAAATTTTATTGAAATTTTTGACACAAGTTAAACAAAAGTGTGTAAATCACTCGAATTATGTAAATTCATCCATCATGACCTTAGACAAAATTAACTCATGGCTATCTTCTTAGTAAATGGTGAAAAGACTAACTATTATTTTTGAATTTCTAATAAAATTATTGTAATCAAGCAAATGAATTACATTTGTACTTTCCATACATTCGTTTGTTTTTTGTTTTGTATTCTTTCTGTAATTTTTTATTTCTTTTTTTTTTTTTTTCAGGACTACACGACTGTCAGTATAGGAAAACTGTTCCTGGAAACAACGACAATGTTAAAAGCTTTTGAAGCGTATTGTATTCGACAGGTAACTAACCTTTCATAAAGTTATAGATTATTCTATGCTAAATCCCTTCATTGTTATTCTCGTTTAGAATACTAATATAGAATAGAAGTACTTTACTTATGGAATTTTTGATTTTGCCAATATTTATTTAAGAGAAGAGTGAAGCTCAAGTCGTTTTGGACCTTGCACGTTCATGGGAAAAAAAGTAGACACCCCCTACTAATTCCGCAATAAATTATCGTAGAAGAAAGTGACTGGTACCGAACGATTGGAAATAAAGTCTGCTTTTAAATGATTCATATAAAATTTGCTTAGGAAGCGATCTACATATTAAAACGAATCCAAACGTTATTTTTTTCAATAGCAATAACCAATTTTAACAAAATATTTCAAATTTTCAGTTCAAACTATGCCTTGATGCCAAATTTTAAGTCATTTGAATTATATGTTTTTGAATTATAAACATTCAAAAGCTTCTAATGTTAAATTAAGTTTTCATATTTTTATTAATATCGCCGGAAATTATACTCCTAATGTGCTAATTTTTTATGTTGCAATAATACTAAAATACCTAAACATAAATACACTGAGTTTGCATTTTTTATAATTCTATGGTATAAATTGTAGCGGCGCCATCTTTCGTGGTCAGTAAAACGAGTTTCTCGCAGGAAGCGATTGAGCTAGCCTTTTGCTCGGCGCATAAGATCTCGCTTTCTGACAGTGGGTTCTCCTGTTCGATCCCTGCCTGGGCACATCACCTGCAGAATTATGAAATTGATATTTGAAAAAAATATGAATTGCAACTTACAGTTTTTTGATGGATTTAGATTAAGTCCTTTTACTATGGAAATCCAATGTTGCAAATTTTACTTCTAGTAGTTTAAAAAATATGCTGAAAAAACGTCAGAATGATGGTCAACAATGGAAGTGACTAGATATTTTGAAACTTCTTATGCTATCCTGTAATCTAGCAGTCTTCATTTGAAAGCTTGAGTGGTGTTAAGACCTCTGTCCCTGCCCGCGAAGACGTTCACGAGCTAATGCTATTCCTATGAAGAAGCATTTTTCTAATAACTCTTTCGCATTTTGACATTTTTGATTTTTTTTTTTTTTTTTTTTTTTTTTTTTTTTACATTGGATAGCCGAAGTCCCTCTCAAGATCGCTCCTTGATTACTTTTTCGGTTTTGGTAGCAGACATTTTTCATAAAGTTCGTTTCTCTTTCAGAACCGGTTCAGAAAGTGAAAGTAACCTTATAAAAAATATCTGCGACCAAAATCGAAAAAGTCACCAAGGAGCGATCTTGAGAGGGACCTCGGCTATCCAATGCAAAAAAATATTTGAAAATATCAAAATGCGAAAGAGTTATTTAAAAAAATGCTTCGCCATAGGAATAGCATTAGCTGGCGAGCGTCTTCGCGGGCAGGGACAAGGGACTTAAGATGCCTTGATCAGGAAGGCGGCTCTCTCAGTCAACATTCGAGTACCGAACTTCAATTTGGATACATTCCCTGAAATCAGGGCCCGATTATAAAAAATTGGGGCCCTGGGCAAAGATAAATTAAGGGGCCCCTTTCGAATCATTGCAACATTATTCAAATAGAAATGATGTTCACTCATATGTGCATGTATAATACATAAACATATTTCCGCATCTTCGATTAAATAGAAGAAAATTCTTAGCTCTGTCAATTCTAAATTAAATACCTTAGTAAAAATATACTTTTTTTTTACCTTAGTACAGAACAAAACTCTTTTATATAACTGTAGAAATTTGTTATATTACTTTAAGATTAGTTTAATAACTTCAACATATGGAAGAGTTGAAATTGGAAAAAGAAAATAAATAATTTTTAATTTAATTTATGGATTTGGGGGCCCTTAAGGTTCGGGGCCCATGGGCAAAGTCCCGATTTGCCCATGGGATAATAAGGGCTTGCCTGAAATATGCTCGTTTTAAAATAATTAATTTCTCTGAAACTTATCCTACGAATTGCATGAAAATTTATTTTTAGGGTAATTGAAGGGTGTAGAGTTCATTTATACCGTCAGTATCGGCTACTGCTATTGGAAAATCAAAGTTAGAGTTCAATTTAACATGTAGAGGCCCCTAAGCAAATTTTATGTGCATTATTTAAAAGTAGACTTTATTTCCTATCGTTCGGTACCAGTAATTTTCTTCTACGATAATTTTCTGCAGTGTTAGTAGGGATGTTTACTTTTTTTCACGACTTAATGTATGGTATTTTACAAATAAAAAATAACTTAACATTCGTGTCTTTCTTCAGAAAATATCTTCTAAAATCAATTGTTGATACTCGTGAAGGAACTAGAGATTATCCGAGCTTGGGCCGATCTAATTTTATTTCACTGGCCCAAGTTCAGGAAAAATCAGAGCTTCATTTTAAAACCTCCAGGGTTTGTAAATATCATGAATAATAATATGGAAATTGCGCTTTCCAATATTACTATTCTCTGGAGGAGTTACAATGAATGCATTTATTTCATGGGCGCAAGTCGAACAAAATCAAAAAGTGAGTAAAAGTTTGGAACATATGCCAATGGTCTTTTCTGCGGCTTTTTTTTTTTTTTTTCTTCTTTTCTTTTAATAAGATAATATAAAAATGAAATAAGCTCAACTAAAAATGTTTTGTTTGAATAACCCAGTAAAAGACATATCAACTTAAAAACAAATACTGAAATTAAAATGTTAAAAATTCTTAAAAATTCAAAAAACAATTTCGACAAGAATTTTTCAAAAAGTAGAATTGAAACAGTAATTTCCATTTCATGTGTAGCGACGCTTTTCTCCTGAGAGAAACGTTTTGTTCTCTTTGTTTTCTTTTCTTTCTTTTGGTTTCCTTTCTTTCAATTTTACACAAATTTAAGTCATTTGTGGGTAATTCATTAATATGTTTTCCCCAATTATCAGGAATAATAAAAAAATTAATTCATGAAATTTCAAAATCCAAATCCCTTTGTTCTTGTCGGAATTTGGTTTAAAAAAATAGTTTATTTCTATTCCCGAAATATCCTACATATAATTAAAGTAATTGCATCTATTAGTCCAAGATCCGACAGCACAAAAACCTAAGGTATAAAACACAAGAAAAAAACCCCTTTATTTTATGAAAGAGTAGAAATGCGAAAATCTAATTAGCCATGTCTGCCGGAAGTGAATTGGTGCATAAGCCAAAAATAAATACCATCAATGGATCACTCGTAGGTTTATCATATTGTTTTCCTGCTCCCAGTTTTCCATGATTCATATCTTTAACTGTAGGACAAACACAATTATAAGTCTGCGAATCGACCACTGATTATATTAATTTTTGGCTTATGGACTATATCCAGCAGACATGAATCATAAGACCTTTATGGATCATATAACCTTTATTTCTACTTTTCCATAAAATAAAGGTGTTTTTCTTATGCTTGATATCTTAGGTTTTTGTGCTGTCGGCTCTTGGAACATATAGTGGTTCACGTATTAGTAGGGGGGCACTAATATTTAAAGTTTAAAATCAATCCCAAAATGCATTTCTGAAAGAAATCTGTTTAACTAACATCCTTAAATTTTGACTTTCCATAAATGGTTTAAAATAATTGTGTGTGTGTGTGTGTGTGTGTGTGTTTTCTGTTGATACATTTGTTTACTTTTTAGAGTGTTTTGAAAATCAGATTTTATTATTATTATTATTATTATTATTATTATTATTATTATTATTATTATTATTATTATTATTATTATTAGAAATTTCATTCAGAAGTATATTTTTATTTAAAACATTATTGCTTTAATATTATCTTTTGCTTTAAACTATTGTTAATATATTCTATTATATTGTAAACAATTTATTTAATAAATCTAAAACTTAAAAATTCAAGCTTCAGATATTTGTTTGGCCCACTACTAGAGCATATAGGGAGGTGACTTCTTTTTATTTTATTTATTTATTTATTTTTGATTTTTTTTCTTTTTTGGAGAAAATATTTCGTAATTTTTTAGACATGAAATGATACAGAACACTAGGAATAAGCTAAAAATATGTATATCTTTTAAAACTCACTAACACTTTAACATTAATTAGTTACCTTAGTGATGAAATTTCTCTCGTTCCTCAATTAGGGTACGGCTTCTGTGCTGCTGGCCAGCCTGGAGAAGGAGAAGGAGCTGCTGAGGATATTCCTGCGTGTGTCGCAGATGGAGAACACCCTCCTCAGGAGGATGAACCTCTCCGCTTTCCTCATGGTGCCCGTGCAGAGGGTCACCAAGTAAGTGCAAATCATCTATTCCGATTGTATAATACAGCTTAAAATTGTGGGCGCTCTTTTTTTTTAGTTTCAGATCAGTAGGCAGCAGCACAGACAATCACCTAATGTAGTTCGCGGCTGAAATTCCAGAATTAGTGAAAACTTTATCCTAATAGTAAAATGCAATCGGTCTGCCAAGTCAGATCTTATCTTGGTGGAAAACACCTGAACACCCGATTTTAGAGACTGACTCGAAGGTTTTCAAATGTGTTTTCCTGTACCGAAAGGTATGAAAACATAGTGACCGGGAGCAGAAAACACAATGGTAAATTTAAGAATAGTCAACCGCTAAAATCGGGTTTTCTAGAGTTTTCCACCAAGATATGACTTGTCAGACCCATTACGTTTTAATATGCGAATAAAATTTTAACTAGTTCTGGAATTTCTTCCGGAAATTTGAAGAAGTGATTGTCTGAGCTGCAGCCTGGTTTATTTCAAATACAATACAAAAGCATAAATTATAACTCAATATTCGTATCGTCATCATAAATACTAAGAGATCCAATCCGGTCTTTCCGAATTACTTGATTCAAGTGGAAATCATTTTGAAGGGCTTTTAAATATAACTTAAATAATAGTGCATTGTGAAAGATACCATTCTAATAATGTAGCAAAAGTTCAAATCTCTCCACGTATGTATACGTAGATAAACCTGTCATTGATGAATATCATAATAAAATAAATCAGTAATCGTACTTATCGTTGTTTTACTTATCTTCCCCGAAATTTACATGTCTCTTTAGGAAATACTGTCTTAATTAAAAAATTATAAGAAAAACTTCCCTCAAAAATAAGGGCTGAAGAAGTTATCGTGGATAAAATTTCTCCCCATAGGTTTAAAATTTATATTTTTAAGAACTTTTGAAAAAAAAAAAAGGATAAAGTTTATAAACTACTAATGCATATCATCTTGGTTCCAATGCGGCATATGTTCAAACAGATTACTTTAAAATCAGCTAATCTCTCTATTAATAAAAGATATTAAAACAAATAAAATTGATTGATTTTATACAAATACATAAATAAGTCACAAAAGACAAGTTACAATAACTTAAGGTGATACGTATCCGAAAACTTTTTTTATTTCTCAACCCAACCTCTTCAAATATTTATACACGTGAGACATCGTTTTACCACTTATTAACATTAAGTACCCTCTACCATTTTCAAATATTAATATCATATTAATGTGACCATTCGTATTCAACACAAATGCATCTTGGATAGTTGCAAGTTTATTGACCAGAAAAAAAACCTTTTTTTAAAGAAAATACCTTAATTAGGGCGTAACTAAAAATTAAAAATTAACTTGTTTTATAAATAAACAAATTTGACAGTTACATCTTGAAAAAGTTACTGTAAAATCTTATCGTGAAAACAAAACAAATCACAATGTTAGTAAAAGTGTGTATACACAATATTGGATAATTAAAAACTAAACAAACGTTAAAATTAAATAAAAAACTTAAAATCGGCATTTCTATCATCAGTAAAAACATGTAACATCTTTTTCGTATGATCATTCACTAAATTTTGCTAATATTATTATCTTTGTGTGAAGTTCTACTTCATGCTTACCAAGGAATAGTCTCGTACGAGCGAAAATTTAAAAGAATTTGCACATTATTCAAATTATCCAGATTTTTATCGTTTCACGAAGTGGTTCTGTGGGACCTGTACGAGTTTTAAATAATATCTCCAATAGGTAAAGTTTAAAAAAATATATTCTAATTGGCTAAAAAAAAATCTTATGAGTCAAGTTTTCAACTAGGCGAAAAATGTCCGAACCAGGAATCTTTTCTCTGAAGCCGTTAATGCTCTACCATCTGAGCTATTCTGGACGGATTTAAAGGATCTAATTTACCCAACTAACCTTATTTATTATAGCATCTGGCATGATATCTGGATCAGCTCAAAAGAATACCAGTAATTTAAAGTAATTTTATTCGCCTTATCTAATGACAAAATTATCATATATAGGAAATTCGGCAAAATAAGCTATAAGAACTTAATTGTGTCCAGAGCATTTGGATCCCCTATTTACGCACAACTGACAACACTAATTATTACGCTATAAAACACACTATTCTGGTCCCTCTTGGCCGTACACAGCAAGGTTCATAAAAAACTACGACCTTAGAGGACTATTTGAAATCTCCTCACGCTCATAGGTTTCTGAAAGGAGACATTTAAAAAAAAAACTCATGCAGTCTCCACCACATGGTTGACACGTTTCTCCTGTAACTATCAACTGATTTTTTTTTTTTTTTGCCTTCTTAATCCGCTTCCTCTCTTCAGTCTTTCTTGGGGACACCTCTCTATTTCCTCGGAAAACCTTACGTTGTTTGCATCTTTGAGACAGGTCATCAAAAAATATTATCTTTTATTCATCAACTCTCAGTTCTCTGCTATATACCTTCTTATTGTGCTACCTGCATTGCAGTAGACAATAAAATATTTTTACTCATTTTAATCTCGTAGTTAAACAAATTTATCCGTGACTCTAGTAAGTAGATACTGATAAACATAATAAAGAAAAAACAATTAAACAGTAATTTACAATAAACATACGTCTCATTAACATCAGAGACTTGACGATTTCGATAGCACAATTTGAGAATTGATTGTTATTTTACCTGTAGTTATTTTATACGCTGGCAACTTTTTATCGATTGTTGAATTTCCGAGAAATCTTCCATCACTAGGCTTTGGAGCTGCTCCTGAGTATCGACACGTCCCCCGTAAATCGGGTCACTTGTCAACCAACAGTAGGCCAAGGTAAGATACTTACCGCTAGTTTAAAGGAAAATAAAGAAATCTGATGCATTCATCATAAACAGTAAAATTGAGTGACTGATAACATGAACGAATGTGATAGTAAAAATACGTTTTGAAATGACGCCGTCAGCAATTTAGATACTGTCATGTGTTTTGATCGACATAATCTTCACAGATAGGGAATTAACTCATTCGAAACCTGTCACCCATATACACACGCTGCCAGAGCTACTTATGGTATCATTTCATACAAGAGAAATGATTCAATCAAATGCAAACCATCCTGATATTTATCCTGTTTGGAAAGTTTCTCTGATTGATTTGTTTTCATCTAAGCTTTTAGCATCTGTGTAGCTTCAATGCTTTTTATTTTTAAGTATAATTATATACAATGTAACCGTTAAAGTGGGTTTCAATCATATGATGAATATTCATCATTATTTATCTGGACACATGCAGCATTTTGTTTTGAAAAAGAAGAAATTAGCTGCTTTCAATCTACAGGGTGTCCCATACATTTTTTTCACATTTCAAAAGCCATTAAAAGAGCAACAAATTGTCATATCGTAGTGCAGTTTGCACCACGGTATTTTAAGTGCTTTTTTGTATTAAGCAAAATGTAGTACAATAACACAATTTTGACGTTTTTTCCAAACTTTTGAAAAGTGAACAGATTTACGAAATTCTTTGAATTATTGTTATTCTTTTGCTGTGAGGAAAAAAAAAAGTTGCTATCAGATTCAACAATTTTTTGTGCAAATTTTGAGAAATTACCTCAATACCCAGAGTGATTTTGATCAGCAATATCCCCAATTTTTTAGCCACAGCTCATAAAAAGTTCTTCATGCAGCAATTTTGCATCTAATTTCTCTCCCGATAACCTAATTAGAGATAGGTGTTTTTGAATAGAGCAAAAATAATAGAGAGGAAGTATGGAGGGGTTGGGACTGAAGCCAAAAATGTAACCCTGAAAACCGCTACATTAGGCTCAAACACAACCACGTGCTTTTTCAAAAAATAAGAAAACTTTTAGTAATACAGTTTTTAATTAATACAATCAAATGCTACTTTAAAATGTTTAAATATAAGCAGATCATTTTTATTTAGTGAAAATATGCACGGCTGATGTCAAAGAATTTGGTCCCTGTTCCTCGTGATTGTTTTGTTTGGGCGGAATTCAGACATTGAAATTTGAACGATAACGCGTATCACATTCCAAACCGTTTTTATGGCATACTGCACCTCCATCTATCTCTTTACTCATAATGTTTTGGAGCGTCAACCATCGAAAGATAAATAATAACAATCAGCATTATAAATAATCGGTTTTTCATCCATTTTTTGTTACAATAATTGCAGCCCTTCTTCTGCTGGCGGAAAAACTGGCGTTATATTGTCTCTAAATTTGGGTACTTGGAAAATTGTTGAATCTGATAGCAACTTGACAAGTGCAAATAATCTTATCGTGATACATTTTTTAAAATCTTTATCAATATTTGAAATCTGAAGATACATTAGGGTTACTTAGGGTTAGTTACTTCTTTTTTTGCCACAAAAAATCCGTCTGACTTTTTAACAACATGTGCAATCCTAAATCATCAGGCAACAAATCATCAGGCTCAATTGATGCGGGGAAACAAAAAAAGAGGCAATGTTAGTTAACAAGAGTGTTTTCTTACTGGCAGTTAAACCAGTCATTTGAAAAAAAAAAATAATTGAGAAATGTGACAAAATCGGAAACGAGATCGAACTTTTTTAGGAATAAATGAAATCTATACTAGGCGGAAATGCTAGATATTTTAAGAACTTTTTTATGCTCATTATATTTCTTAAACTTGTAAATATGGTTGTTGGGACTAATTTTTTAAGCTTTATAAAAATTTAAATCTAAAAAAAACTTTAATAAACCTTTGAACTTACACTGTTTTTGTTTTTTCTGGAGTGAAATGTGACACAATACAAATCGTACAAAAATTAAAATAGTGACCATACTTTTATTAAATATTTGACAAAGATAAACATAAATCATGTACGTCTGTTCTTGTGGGTTAACTTTAAGTACATAAATATTAAATATTACGGACTTTGAATACCGATATTTCAGAATAGCAGTGTTAAATTAGTAATATTCGACACCCGTACATTAAGAAACATCATCATACCCGTTCAATCACGTTGTTCTTCTTGTTCTCTTCTTGACCATTGAAATATATTGTGGTGATTCTGTCATTAACTCATTTTATTTATTTTATTTTTATTTATTTATTGTTTTTTTAATAAACGTCAGTTTCGAGTGGAAACAAATGAATAAACGTACATAGTTTCCAAAACCTAGTAAACTTATGAAGTTTTTCAGCAAGTCATGGATTGTTAAATCGTCATTTGAAGTCTCTTTCCTTTATTTTTGCAAAATTTCTTGTTTAAATTTATAATAAGATAAAAAATGTATTAAGATATATTTTATTTTTTCGCAGATACCCTCTGCTGTTAAACAGACTGTACAAGGTGACCCCATATCATCATAAGGACAGAGAAGCACTCAGGGAAGCGCAGCTGAAAATTGAATTGCACTTAGAACATATTAACCAGGTAATGCATATTCTTCTTTTAACGTGTTTTGTGGATCCAATTACTGAATTTTATTAGCTTGCAATACGAACGCCGGCAAAACGAAATCCAGAGATTGTTCAAGATTTTAGACCACATTTACCTGTGATCAGATGCTACATAAATCTGTGGCTTTACAAAAAAATCTACAAAAATTACAGTAATCTTATTAAAATTACTTCTGTAACCCGTGTTGCAGTTACGTAAAAAGTTTAGGGATCCCAGTTTCCTAAAAAAAATTTAATAACTTTGCAGATTTCTTGATTTACAGTGCAAACGTGTTACATGTTTTTTTGTCGTTATCGTTACATAAAAAGTTTTAGGAATTCCAGTTTCCCAAAAAAAAAAAAAAAAATGGTAACATAACAGTTTTTTTTTTCTTTTAACAGTGTAGTACATCTTTTCAAAATATCTTCTCCTAGATGATATGCAGTGGTCTCATTCTTCAAGCTACATTTTAAAGAAGTTGATGAAGTGTTTTATGCAAGCTATTTCTCTGAATACTCCGCACTTGTAAAACACACTGCTAAAAATTTTAAGCTGATTTGAAGCAGTATTTGGTGTTTCATTAGCTGCAATCATAAGATGGCAAAACCTTTTTTCAACATTTGTATTTCCTGTTAAACCACAGCTCCAAATGTTGGAACTAAATTTCACTAACTTATGGTAGGAGGTACTGCAGGACCAAAAGTTGGTTCAAACCAACACAAAATTTTTAACAGTGCTGAAATTTGTTCCACGGAACTCTGCTTTGAACAAAACAGCTCTAGTTATTATAATTGAAGGGTCAATGAGAAAAACAATTACAGTTCATTTTTGTTTTAACCGTAATTGTTTTACAGAGGCTTCAAGATAGCTTTGCCAGGAAAATTTTTGATTTGTAATCAAGGCTAATTTGTAGTTAAGGTAAAATTTGACAATTAAGGTTATATACACATAAAAGTATGCATTTATTTTTTTTAAACGTAAAAGCCAAAGTTTATTTAACTTTCTATTATTTATTTGAGGAAAGCAATTGTTGATAGAGTCGTTTTCCTTACATTTAATGTTTAATTAAATGTGGTTAATTGTACTAGATGTATAAACTTTTAATCCATTTAGTATTTAGCAAAGTCCAGCCTCTAAAGTTGAACTGTAGCACAGATATGCTGCTTTTTGAGTATTTTTTATAGATTACCAAAAAAAATGACATTTTTTATATGACAACAACATAAGGAGCATTAAAAAAAATAGTCTTCAAAACTATAACTTATTATATGACTATACATCAAAACTTGTTTGACATATCCTTGCACAAATTTTGAAAAGCTATATATCTAAATCAATGCATGTAAATTAGAGTTAAAAAGATCAAAAGGAACACATTTTTTAATTTATTTTTTTTTATTTACATTGAAAATAAAGCTATTCATTCAACAATTCACGAAATCAAGAAATAATATAGATTTACTCATAATTAAACATAATAACTAAGTTAAAACGTAACAATAAAACATATCTTCTCACAAAGAAACCTCCTTTTCAACTGAGGCTACAAGCCTCTATTTATGGTTCATGATCCTGAAATAGACATAGATCGATGCACCAGTAAATTAGCTATCTATACTAATAAAAGAACAAAACGCTCTGTCTGTGTGTGTGTGTCTGTGTGTGTGTCTGCGATGGCTAGCAAAATCTACAGCACGTACAAAGCTCAAACTTTTTTTGAGAGTAGCCCAATGTCTCTCCTGATGCACCTGAAGCTCAGAATTTCAAAATTCTATTTATTAACTGAGTAATTAATTAAATTCCAAAGCTTACTCTCATAAAAAATCGCCTTTTTTCGCTTTTTTTCCCTTTCATTTTCTTATGGTTGATTGGTTGCATAAAATTTTCGCAGAAATAGTAAAAAAAAGCTGGCAAGGAAGGTCTCCATTGAGGGCATACTCAGAATTTTTTGAAAAAAATACGAATTAAACTACTCATGTAGGTAATAAAGGATCAGTGAAAATTAGCGGCGGAATTACATTATTAGATATGTAAAAAAATAAAATAGTTTGGAATAATTGGCGTGAAAAGCTGAAAGCGACGCGGGATTTGGCGAGCAGTGCATTTCTTCGCCAAAAGCAGACGATTTTAACGAATCTGAAAATTGATTTTAATTGACTTCACTGTTAAAAGTCTGCAGCATTTACTGCAACGTCACTCCACTACTTTTATAGAATATCTCTCTTCTGACCAATGAGAATGCTCCATAGCACGGTGAATTGACCGTGTCATACACTGTTAAAAATCTGCTGCATTTTGTTGCAACGCACTCCACCGCTTGTATATAATATCTCTATTCCAACCAATGAGAAAGCTCCATTTCACGGCCAAGTAACCGTTTTCTATACAAGCAAGGGAGAGCGTTGCAACAAAATACAGCAGATTTTTAACAGTGTATTTTTCAAATTTGGAACAATTTTAATCAATTTAAATTGTGTTTTAAATGATAAAATATATTAATTTCATTTTGTTATAAGTACATATAAACGTATACGAGAAAAAAAAAAGTGCAAAACTAAAATTACTTAAACTAAACTTATTTAAATAAATTGAGCATAGAAAGTTTTTTCTTTAAAAAGTTTTCGAAGCGTAAAAGCGTATTTTTCGAAATTTCGTTTTTTCGCCAACCGGAGATAAATCGCCAAATAAACGAAATTTTTATTATTTTTTTACGGACGTTATAAGGAGGTTCCGCCGAAATTTTTTTTATAAACATACATAACTATATGAGAAGAACATTCTGTAATTTTTTCAGGTTTTTCTGAATATGCCCGTATGGAGACCTTCCTTGTGGGACAGACCTTTAAAATTCATAGACTGGCAAACTGTCAGTTTAAATGAGGATTTTTTTTTTTTTTTTTTTTTTTTTTTTTTTTTTTTTTCTTAATCACAGCTGCTGTATACCATGGAGAAAAAGATAGGTGGAGGCGAAACAAACCGAAAAAAAGGTTTGCAATATTAAACCATTTATCGCTGAAATTTTAATGTCTCAAACAAAAGCACGAGGAAGGAATTTTGTATTAATAAAACGAATTGAAAGAAATGAATTACAGCTGAAGCATATTTTACGAAGAAATAGTAATTTTTTAAAATGTTTTTTTTTTCTATTATATTATTTAGGTTAAAGTTAGGTTAAAGTTAAATTGCATTTATGTTACGGTTAGAATAAGGATATGTTACAATAAAGTGAAGGCTAGGTTACATTTCTGTTATATTTAATTTACGGTAGGGTACTGTTAAGTTGCTGTTAGGTTACAGACAGGTTCTGGTTACGGTACAAAAGTTTAATGTTAGGAATTTATACACAGAGTGAACATTACGCAAGATTTGATTAAAAATAACACTTACTTTTGTTAAATAGCTCTGAAATTATAATACTATATACCAATCTTTTAGCTATCATAGTGTATCGATTTTATTCATGGTATAGTCGGATTTAAGAGTGATATAATTAGTTTGAAATTCAAAATATTTCACTTGGGATTTGAATGTGAAAATAATAATTAGTTACGTGACATAACAGTGATTTTTACGGGTAAATATCAACTTTTTAACACGAAAATCATGCAATCTTTGGATACATATTCCCTCCCGCGTTTTTCATTACTCATTTTGAGTATTTTTAGAGCTTAATATTAGTTGTTGTTTTTAAAACCGATTTTTCACACAGTCAGTGGCTACATATTTCAGACAATGCATTTCTGCAAGTAACGAGTTAATGATAAAATCATATAAATTTCAAGTTCGTTTAATATTGTTAATGCGGACCCGGGCAACACCGGGTGGGTCAGCTAGTTATAAAATATGCGCTTTATAGTTGTTGAGCAAATTTTAATTTTTGCATTTTTGCCCAGGTTTCTGCTTCATATACTCCTTTACGCGACGGTAAGAAAATGACACAATGGCAAATATTTGTTTAAAAGGGATTTTTTCGACAGTTTCTTTACATTCTGTATTATCAAGTTTGATTATATCAAATAAACACAAGAATCTTATACATCAAAACCTGTGAAAACTGCCCAAAACTACCCAAACGAATGATTTAATGTATATAATCGTTGCAAAAATTTGTTAATTTATTTCAAATTTTATTAAAATCGAATCAAATTCAAAAAAATTAATGAAAGTTATCTTCATTCTATTAAATCCTATCAAACGTAAAATAATCAGCGATGTCTCATGATATGTAATGATTCTAGATTGCCATGGTGGTTACAACTATTTAAGATGGAATCCTATTGTTTCTGTATTACTGAATTTAATGTGTAGAACCATAATAAATTTTGTATTAATGCATTTTTGCATAAGAGTATAACAACTATTGCAGCAAGATTTGAATATTTATAAAACTAGTAATGGCACGAACGCACCAATTATGCCACGTCTGACGTACAATTTATGACTTGTTCTATCAGCGTTTAGTTATTTAAAATTACATAAAACAAACAAATCTTTTTTTTTAATTCTTTTTTTTTTCATCAAAATTATTAGAGATAAGGAACATTTAGTTATTTATGTTTCTAAATATGAGGAGGGGTAATGTCCTTCCCCAGTTCTTCCCATTTTGTGGCTCCTATGCTTTCAGGCGCACCTTATTGTATTCATTATAACTACGGTTTAAAATCTTCGAGTAAATAAGATTAGGCTTTAAATATAGCCTCAACAACTTTTTTTTTTTTTTTTAAGTTCAAAAAGAAGCTTTCTTGCAGATCACTGCGTATCCGTGTTTAAAGTAGTAAACAGCATCTGTCACTTCGTATTTACTCGTCCGTCGCTGATATTCTGACAGACGTCTAAGAAAAAAGTATCGAGGGTGTTATTCTAGCTTCGAGTAGTAAATTTATACCTTCACATTTGACTTCAAACGTCATTTGGAAACTAGGGGGAAAATAACATGACAGCTAACGTCTGACATTTTTAACAAATTACTTTAAATTTATTTTATGCATTTTCAAAATGCAAACACGATGGGGATTTAAATTTGCTTAGTCAGCACCATTGCTATGACTTATTATTGGAAGAAACGGGGTGATAGAAATTTTAAAATTGCTAAGTCAGTTTACCGGCATTTGTCAGCAATGGCTGTTTAACTAGAAAGTGTGTTACAGTAAAACATTTAAAACAAAACCTGTCTCAGTCGGAAAATTTCATGAACATGTAGTAATCATGTTAAGTATATACAAGTTATGCAATACTAAATTTTCCTTCGGGAGAGTTATAATATAAAAATCTTCAAAGCATCGAAAAGAAAAATATTTTTGATTTAAAAAATCTTGACCACCACTCTAAAATTATAATAATTAGAGACCAGCCAAAAATTAAGTTTTTTGTTTCGTTTTCAGTCCAAAATCAGAGTTTTACCGAAAATTTGTTGGGACCGAAACTATCTGTATTACAAAAATCGCATTCCTTCTTCCGAAAATTTCCAACATTACCCATTGATTTGAACTGTATCGGCTCAAATGAGACTCTGTTTATTGCTATGAATTTCACTGTTTATAAGTATCAGCCATAACTGACTGAAGACGTGAGGGCAAATTGTAAAGCAAGCAATGCAGACATGACGGAATTTTTTAGACACTTTTCACATGCTCATTAAAACCAACGGACTTAACAGAAGGGTGGGGGGATAGGGCACATGTGAACAGTTAATAAAAATATAGTTTTTTCTCATAACTGGGTTAATTTCTATGAACAAAAACTACTGAATATAGTAAACAAAACATTTTTTTTTTTTACTCATGGTAATTTTTTTAATCACCTTTATAGTCCTTCGTACTTTTTTAAACAGTTTTATAAATGCAAAAAATTGTTCACATGTGCCCCACAAGTAGACAGTTGAGAAGACACGAGGGGTGCATGTGAACACAGGGAAAAAATATGTGTTGACAGGCTTTTTATTCTGTTATTCATTTATCTCCATAATCATTTATTATATTATGTGTTAAATTCCCTATAAAGGCAAAAATATGTATAAATTTCTCTAGTTTCTGGGTGATATGTTTAAGCATAGGATTATAAAATGAAAATAAGTAGGCTGGGAAAGAAAAGAGAGGATTAGATGGCAAATTATTGTTGCAAAAGAATAAAAAAATTAAAAATAAAATAAATTAAGTTTTTCTTAGGGGATTTTGTTTTGGGAAGATTTTAGGTAGGGGACAATTAGATAATATTTAATGGACATATGCCGAAATACGAAAGATTCTTGCCCCTCTATTTGCCTTATCTACTTCGAAATTAACGGTAAAAAAGGATTTTTTAATGATTCAAAAAAAAAAAAAAAAAAAAAAAAAATCTCGATTATAACACCCCTAAATTTAAATCCTTTTGCTTTTGAAAGTAGAGGTGTGCTTAAATTTGGGATTTTATGGAAGTTTATCAGTTTAAAAATTTTACTTTCTTAAGATATTACTGATATTACTTATCTCTATTCAAAGCGTCAATCCATAGCTATTTTAAAGATAAAATTTAGCATTGCAAGTTTGGAAAAAACGAAATAGAAAAACTTGCAAAGTTGTTTAACACCATGCTTTTTGTATTAACAATGCATAAAAAATATTGTTGAAAACTGTTTAGTAAAATATTGCTTAACATTACTGCATTTTAGAAAACATTAAATTTATTTAAATTACAATTGAAAGTAAATGAGCTTATTGCTGTTTATGTACTTATTGACAGGTGTTTTTGTGGAAGTTCCAAAACAAAATAAAATGCTGTATGATGAAAAGTATTCTATTTCAGGAAAATTATAGATATTGATGCTGACACTACTTGTCATGAAAGTAACTGAAAAAAATATAATCACGGAATGATTATTGGTGCACTTATGAGCTGTTCATATCTGCGCTAACTAAACTGTTCTCAAGTGCCCCACATAGGCACTAGAATTAAAATGACGAATCATTAACATTTCTCTATTTTAGAAGAAAATTATTTTTATCAAAAATGTTTATCGTGTTCATATTATATATTAAAATCCTAAAATTCAAATAAATGAATAAATAAATAAAGTTATTCGCTTAAAAATTTGGAACTGAGATTTTACTTTTGAGATCTATAAACAGTGATTTGGCTACTGAGGACAAACAAAATATCAAATATCTTCAAAAAAAATTTACCACATGTCTGCAGATGCTGTCATTGTTGGCAATTTTTTCAAATCTAAAAAACATATAATAACTATTTAAAAAATACGATGTTCACATTTGCCCCTTGTTCTCACGTGCCCCAGACTCCCCTAACAGAAAAGTTTTAATTTGAAACCGTAAAAGTGTTTCGAATAATCCTGAGATAGCTCTAGTATTACAGGTGATCGAAATGTAAAAGTAACAACAATAAACAACAATTATATTAAAAAAACGATTTCGGCAGTATATAGCTTATCATCCTCAGTGCTGAAACACTGAGAACAGTAAGCTATAATTTACCAAACCACGCTTTTATTTTAATATGATTGGTGTTTTTAACGTTGTTACTTTTACAATTCTATTATGTTGCATCAAGCTCCATCTCAGTAATTATTACAGGTGATGAATTTAAAAAAAAAAAAAAAAAAAAAAAAAAAAAAAAAAAAAAAACATACATAAAAGATAAGTCGATATATATATATGTACCTAATTTTTTTTTTAATTAGATGAAATTCGTATAAATAGAAAATAATTCTGTTTCGTTGATGAATTATAGAAAAAGGAATAAAAACTGTATGAATAATAAGTAGGTTTACTAAATAATTTTTCACTGCGCTGCGTAAAAGCAATCAAAATGTAATTAGCATAATGTGTTAGCTAAATGTATAAAGCAACTTTTGTGAAAGTCGCGAAACATAGCTTGAAAATTCTAAAAAATATCGTCGATAGAATAAGCTCAAAATTCGTTGTTCCCAAAGATAGGCAAAAAGATGAAAGGCTGTATCCATATATCCATTGATTTGTGTCAATACAGCATACATGATATTGCACGTATTATAGTATTTGGGTACAGCCCCTCTTCTTCTTCTTCTTCTTTTTTTTTTTTCTGCTTCATTTTGGAATTAACGGATTTTGAGCTTATTATATCAACGATAATTTTCAGAATTTTTAAGCTATGGTTTTGAGACTTTCACTTTTACTCTATAAATTTAGCTAACACATTATGTAAATTATATTTTGATTGCTTTCACGCATGCGCAATGAAACATGCTTTAGAAAACCTTCTCATTATTCATACAATATTTAATATTTTTTTAAAATTCTGATTACAATGTTTTGTGTACAATATTATTTGTGATGTTTTTTGAAAATAACTTTTTATTTATATTCAGAGTTCTGCAAATTATAATCAAAAATCTTGGTAAAATTTGGAACTGTTTTTATGAAAAGCTTAATTTCTTTACGAGTATACATGCTACCCTTATAAAAATGAACATAGTTTATTAAATAAGCTACTTAATTACAGTTCATACAGCTACTTAATTACAATTTCATAATCTACAGTTTGAACATTTTTGCTACATTAGTTTTGACAGTATTATCCAAACGATATTCGTTTTTTTTTTTTCAATTTGTTGACGGTCCCCTACGGAATTTCGGAAAAAAATATTTGGAAATATATGACCTGTTCTATTTTGTTTGCATATCTAGAGTTTCAGGATAATTGCTCATGTATTTTTCCATATATTTAACAAAACGTAAAAAATCGCAAGGTGGTCACATTAATATGATTGGACTGTGCATATAAAATCATTAAATGTAAAACAATGTATAAACCATTGAATTTAATACAATATTACCACATTGAAACATGTAAAAAATAAATTAAAATGAATGTAATTGAAATTTGTAGAACCAAAGTAGAATTTTCAGTGCCACAAATACTTTGGAACTACAAGTAAAGTGTGTGATTTTATCGTCGTATTAGCCATTAAAAAGCAAAATAATACGAATTTGAGGCTACCAACACCCACATAAAACCAAAATAAAATGAAGAAAAAAACCCCATTGAAAGTAATTCATAATAACATTATTAAAGTGGATGTAAAAGAGGGAAAAAAAAACATACCAAACACCATATTATCCCTTAAATGATATAGCAAAGACATAAGCACCAATCAACTCGGAATATTGTCTATTATTTAATGCTATGCATACATCTTTATTACGACGCCTTCTGTATATTAAAAATTGCGCAGACTCTAACTTTTCTAATGATAATACTTTATTTAACCTCTCCATTGGATGTAGAATACAACCGCATTTTACGAAACTCGCATAAGAAAATTAGAATTTTTAGCTTATGGGTCGTTCTATGGTAACTTATGTTACGTTTAGAACAATTTACTGCAGTAATTTTAGTAATATAACACTAAAAAAAAATTGTGTAAAATTCACATGATTTGTCAATGAAACCTGTCTAAGGGTCAATTTGGATGAAAATTACCTAAAAAATGAAAATAAAAATTACATTTTATATGGTAACTTATATTTCTTTTTTAGTAATGGCAATTACCATAATAAATAAAAATAACAAAATTTAATAAATAATATTAGAGTTAGGTAATTTTTTTCTAAATTGGGCTTTGAATAAGTTTGATTAGCGAACGATGTCAAATTTACATGCTGAATAATTTTGTGTGTGTGTTATATCACTAAAATTACTGAAAATAGTTCGAAATGTAAAGTAAGTTACCATGGAATGACCCTTCACTTTTCTTTGACTTATAGAAAAATGAAGCTATAAATTAATAGCTCTTCTTAATGGATATCTCTTTCTTGCCTAACTGACAAAAGATTTCTAAAATTTATTGTAAAATATTCGATTTAAATATTTTGAATACATAAAATATAGATTTTAGCAATTGCATTTTTTAAATTGCCATAAAAATTTAAAATCTTTATAAATATTCAAAATCTTTGCAAATCTTCAATAATTCTAAGCACCTATGCAATTCTAAAAATGTAATATTTTGCACTGTCTAAAATTTCAAAACAGCTTATTGAAATGTTGAACAGCGCTTATAAAGAAAGGTTTTATAATGCGTGAAATTTTCTTAAAATGATGACTTTTGTTAACATTGATACACATTGGCTCATGTCTCTGCTAGCGAAGACACTTGTGAGCTAATGCTATTCCTATGGGTAAGTTATTTTCTAATAACTTGTTTGCATTTTGTCATTTTTAATTTTTTTTTCATTGGATAGCTGAGGTCCATCTCTACATCGCTCTTTCTTTACTTTTTCAATTTCGGTTGCACATATTTTTTGATCTTTCTTTACTTTTTCAATTTCGGTTGCACATATTTTTTGATAAATTTACTTTCACTTTCGAATCCGGTTCCAAAAATGAAAATGTCACTCTAAAAATATCTGCAATCTAAATAGAAAAAAAAAAAGATCGGTGTAGAGAGGAACTTTAGCTATCTAATGCAATAAAATAAAATAAAAATGTCAAAATGCAAACGAGTTAATAGAAAACAACCTCCCCACAGGAATAGCATTAGCTCAGTATTTCTTTGCTTGCAGAGACAGAAAACTTAACCCGAAAAAAAATATTTTTTAATATTAATTATTTTAAACGTGAATCTAGTTTTGGATAATTTTACTCATTTATTGTAATTTTTTACTATAAATTTATTTTTCTCCTCTTGCCTCTTGCTTACTTCCTCAAAGAAAATTAAACAGTATGTAAAAATCATATCTTTTAGCAAATAAATCCAGTGACGGAAATTATTGGGGAAAATATAGGTGATTTAGCTGGGTTTTCAGACAATAAATGTACTCACATAACATGAAATAATGATAAGTAACTTGATATATTGTACAGACAAGAAAATTTAATTAAAATAATAATAATGATACTAAACAATAAACGTAATTTACCATAAATAATAGTAAATAAGTTTTAAAAAGGATTTTACTGAAATAAAATTAAACATTTAATTGAGTTTAAGGTCAATAAATAAACTCAGAATATATAGAAACATCTTATGTGGTCTTGTACATAACCTGTGATAAATACAGGTTAAAAGTACAACATTACTCGATTAACATCAAACTGAATACAATTCCATATCGCATTACCATAAATAATCTATGGATAACTATTTGAGAAGTATTCATGCTTTTGCTAGATAAGCCACATTTTAATCTTTTAAGAAAAATATCTTACATTTAGATTAAATAAAAATTATCTTTTAGTGAAAAAAATTCATGACATACAATTGCCGCTTGCTTCTTGTTGAAATATTCATATCATGACAAAAATGATTTGAAACAAGAAACAGAAATTGCAGGTGTCAGACGATAAATCTTACAGTTAGGCTTTTAAAAGAACTGCATGCTCGGCTTAAAATATGTACCAATTACTTCGTTTATGCCGGAGAAATGCATAAAACTTGAAAGGAACACATTACATTCTGTCATCTCTCCGCATGCATTTCAGCAGTAAATATTTTTCAGGAAACTATCATCAGCACACCATCATCAAATCTCTCCAACATCCCATTTCTTTTCTGGAGAAGTCGTTGACTTCTCGCACTCTTAGAAAGCTTTTGAAATTGTTAGATCATGTCTATAAGTCAGTTACTATTTCCTCAAGCATGGCTTCATAATTTTCAAAAGTGAAAGATGCGTTAATCTCGAGACAACTCTTGATATAATCGAGGATCCTGGCTGGATTCATTTTTCTTTGAGAGTGGTGTAGGATGGGAGGGAGTCTACAAAACTAACTAATGTTTATTTATGTATTTTTCTAAAAAATATTCTGCTATGGAAAGCTTTAACTACCTTAAGATTATAAAGAAAAATTGTGTTTGTTATCGACTTATAATAAAATTATCATTAAATATATAAATTTTAAACATTTTCTTTCATTTTTTTATTGTTGTTAATAATGAGGATTATAACAGTAATAATAATAAAAAAATCAGTTATTTCGTGTGTAGAAGAAAGAAAAGGGCAACATTCCAACTTGTTGAGACAAAAACTAAAAGAGGTACACTGTAAAAAAAAAAAAAAAAAAAAAAAAAAAAAAAAAAAAAAAAAAAAAAAAAACTGTAATCCTACAAATGTAAAGTTGCCGAAATCTGTATTTCTACTAATATTTTATCTGTACAATGTACAAGAAAATATGTAAATCTACAAAAATAATTTTTGTAAAGCTACACAAATCTGTAACTTTTCATAAGCCTAATTCAAGAGCCCTCAAAATGCATTTTGCATACGTACACTCTCAGAGAATATAATCTGTAACTTTTTATAAAGGAGTTCAAGAGCCCTCAAAATGCATTTTGCATACATACACTCTCAGAGAATATAATCTGTAACTTTTTATAAAGGAGTTCAAGAGCCCCCAAAATGCATTTTGTATACGTACACTCTCAGAGATTATAAATTAATACAAATTTCCGTTTGTAGTTCATAGAAAAAAAATGTTTCATTTATGAAAAATAAATTGTCTCGGTATTTTTCACTAACGACATTAATTTTAATGTAAATTTCGAAATTCTGAGAAGAATGGAACCTCTAACATGCTTTATTTAGCCCTATAGGTTTAGAGAGTCTTAATCTCTCTAAAAAACCCATAGTACACAAGATTTAACTTCTTATATTTTTTAAACTTATTTTTACATGTACTATTGTTTATATACTACTATATTGCTTTTAACTATGGTAAATTTTAAGCTTCACGTAAAGCAGTTTGTTGAAGATAATAATGCTTCAATTTTTTCCACTCGCTTTATTTTTATGAGATTAAAGAAGTTAAAGTAAAATTTTATAAAATACTCTGTAAAAAAGTGTACAGTTACTAAGATTTTTCTAGCAGATTTCTATTCCAAGAACTTTTCATGTAACGGTAGCAACAAAACTCTTGCAACCTTCCTCGGTTATATGAAATTTTGATGTTATCGGTATATAAAAAGTTCTTGGAATACAAATTTACTAGAAAAATTTAGTAATTTAACAGAATTGATTTTAGAGTGTACTGGTGTCAAAATTCAGGGGACCATATAAATTCTTTAAAAAAATCTGCCTGCGATAGCCGTTATTTTTGTGTTAGTGTATAGGCCTTAGTATTCAGGGTAGAAGTTCAAACGAGGAGGGATTTGCATGATGTAATTAACGAATGACCCCCTAAATTGCAAAAAATTTGAACGCAATTTGAATACAGTTATGATAATTGCAAATGACCAAAGAATAAAAAAAATGATGATTATGATTTAGAGGGGGAAAAAAACGAAATGTTGTGCATCCAGCATAAATTATCAAATATTTTTCAACACATTCAGAATAGTAACAAAACTTCACAGTTTATTAAGATGAAAAAATAAATTACAAAACTCATAACCAGGAACTGACAAAAATTGAGAATTCTTAGGTACTTCTTATTCTGCACTGTAAAAAAAATCTGCAAAGGTACTATAAATTTTCTAGGAAACTGCGATTCCAAGAACTTTTCATGTAACGATAACAGGAAAAATTCATGTAACCGATTCTGAAACTTGAATTTTTGCTGTTACCGTTACAGGAAAAGTTCTAGGCATCCCAGTTTCCTAGAAAATGTGTAGTACCTTTGCAGATTTTTTTACAGTGTGATATTAATGCATTCACTTCAAAATGGAACACTGGCTACTCATAATCGTATTCGGTTATTTTTGAAAGATATGCGTCATTTTGCAGTAAACAAGTTAACTATTCAATAAAAAAAATCAAACTGAGCAAAAACTAAGATAATACCACTTTAACATTGTAAAAATTAAATAGAAACAAAATTATAAACTCAAACATTAACTCATTAACGCCATATTTTTTTTTCTTCATTAAAATTAGAATTTTGGATTTCCCACCACTTTTTAATGAAGAATATATTGTTATCTTATTTTATCAAGGAATTTGTCTCGGGAAGGAAGTATATATTTGTTTTCATATTCACTGGTGTGGGAAGCACTATTTTGCCGCTAAGTCTAGCGATCTAAAAACATGCCACCGGACCATGAATTAAACTGTTGTCAAATTCGTACGTTTATATTTAATTCCCAACAAGAAATTGTATACATAAATTAACAATGCCTTTGAGATTATGATTTGAAATTCCGTTTGTCTATTGATTTTTTAGGATTCAAATTCTTTGAGGGATGTTTATTTAAATTTATAAACAATCAACTGTTAGGTAAAAAAAGTTAGTTGCGAAGAAATATTTTTTAGTCGAAGGCGACCTGGTGTCCAGGGTTTGTCAAATCCTGCTCATAACGCATTTCAAAACGCAATCCCTGCGATGACCATCAATATTCGGAAAAATATCTGAAATTTTTTTGCGCAGCCTGTAAAAAAAAAAATCTGCAAAAGTACTAAACATTTTCTAGGAAACTGGGATTCCAAGAACTTTTCATGTAACGATAACAGGAAAAATCCACGTAATCGATTCTGAAACTTGGATTTTTACTGTTGCCGTTACAGGAAAAATTCTAGGAATCCCAGTTTCCTAGAAAATGTTTAGTACCTTTGCAGAGTTTTTTTTACAGTGTAGAAGATCTATAAATTTGTACGTATGCTACACAATAGGCTAAAAGTTAGCCCAATTAAAAGCATAGAACAGTTTAAAATTTCCATTTAGTCATTTTTGTCAATAAACAAAATGTACACTGTAGAAAAAGTTCTGTAAAGTTGATAAATTTTTTCTAGGAAATGGGATTTCTAGAATTTTTCTTGTGACGATAACAGCAAAAATTCATGTAACAAAAGCAGTTACATGAATTTTTGCAGTTACCGTTTCATACAAATTCCTAGGAATCCCAGTTTCCAAGAAAAAAATTAGTAACTATGTTTCAATTCATATTTTCAATTAACAACTTGTATTATTATATTTTTATTAATTACTAAATAGGCGTAAATAAAATTTTGAAAAAAAATGGTTTTTTTTAACTGTTGACATATATTTCAATTCAATCATTTCCAAAACAAATTAAAAATGAAATTCCAAAGTTGCATGGTCCATGGTGCATTGGACTGAAATGACATCATTCAGTTTTTCCCGCGACGCACGTTGTTTTTTATTTTACTTGGATTTTTAATTTCTATTTTTTTAAACCGATGAACAACCCGTGCCACAGTTTTGGTAGGTTGAATGATTTTATATGGAATATAATAATATATACCATATATATACGATATGAATATTTATGAATATTTATACAATAGAGATTCCCACATGAAAATTCCATTTGTAACGATATAAAATTATTCAACCTACCATAAATGAAAACGTACCACAAATGAAAACGTACCTCCAGTAGATTTTGTTCTTAGGTAGTACAATAGACAACTTCTTTTATGTGTCCCTATAAAAAAAAAATAATAATAAATAAATAAATAAAAAATATGTATACACACCAGATTCTACAATTAGTACCTTGTAAAACATTTCTGGGTACTTACGTATTAACGCCACCGCAGCAGAAGTTGCACTAATGCGCCAATAAAGAGTAATCTTGTTGTTCGTACGCGCACAAAAAAATGACGTCAAAAATGAGCAAAAAAGCATTAAAGCACTAAAATAGCGATAAAAAATGGCGTCAAAAATGAGCAAACAAAGAAAGTACTAAAAATACCGCAATTTCTGCTGCGGTGGCGTTAATACGTAAGTACCCATTTCTACGATATATATACATTTTAATAAGTGTTAAATAGTGTAATAACATCAAAATACACCGCGATTTATTTTTCCTTCTTGAACATAATGTCACAGAATTCTTTTTGAGTATCCCTATAAACGAACCAAAAATGCTACACTCTTCACTTTCAATACCGAACATGAATAGTAAACCCCAATAACACACATGAATTTCACGGCAATCTGACTATGTTTACAGGAGTTAGAGCACGGATAGACGGTAGACAGAGAAATCGAATTCATAAACACTTTTAAATTATGTTGGAAAGTGTTAAAAGCAGTAGAAATTCTTTTCAACAAAAATACAAAATTTTCAAATAGGATTCCAATTTTTTTTCTTTACTTTTATGCAATTAAAATTCATATACTGTTCAAAGTGTTTATATTGAAATTTGGAAAAAAAATTCAATATGATTTTTAAGGGGATTGATTTAATCGTCAATTTTAATTGTTAATATAGTTCAATCCTACAATCACAATATTCAAGTACATGAAGTCGCAATCCAATATAAAATCAGCGGCGGAAATTATTGTTTTTCAGTGTTAAAAAATTTTTCGCCTTGTCCGAGAGTGATCCTAGTTTTGACAGGGATGTGTTTCTTGGATAAATGCCAACAGCCGAAGGTTTGCCTTGGACGAAGTGTTTTTATTTGAAAAATGTTAAGGTCATTGTGCCTAAATGTAATGTGATTTCTTCAAAGTTTGTCACATTTGGGGTATATTTTGCACATTTCATTAAATACAAAATGCCAAATTTAACCAAAATAAAATGTGCTGTTAAGTCAAAATTAATTTGTTTTAAAGAAACTGAATTATCTATACTAATATTATAAAGAGGAAAGATTTGATTGTTTGTTTGTTTGAATTGAATAGGCTCCGAAACTACTCGACAGATTTGAAAAATTCTTTCACCGTTGGAAAGCTACACTATTTCCGGTGAATATAGGCTAATTTTTAATTGATTTATTCAAATATTTTTCTTAATAATTCAAAATTTCATTATTTTTCATACAGAATCAATTAAAATTTTTCCGATAAAAAATAACCATTTTTCTTTCCCGTTGCCAAGAAAGTGTAATCAGGAAAAATAATAATAATAAATTAATTAATTCAATTAGTAATTATGGAACAAAACAATCTGTATAATTTTAAAATAGAAAAGAAAAATAATGAAATAGTTTACTGATAAATAAACGACTATTACATTACTGGATTACCACGTGAGGCATAAAATCGCAATTTTGTTGTAATCGTGCCAACGTGATCCTTAGATGATATCTGCATCTAAATATTATTGGCAATATCATTGTTTATATAATTTGTTTACATTATTTGGCAATATTACATTATTTGGCAATACTTGATCTCCCATCGACCAAAAAACTGTCGCCAAAGTATAAGGTTAAATGTTAATAATGGATGATCGTAAATGTCACATTCTTTTGACATTAAATATGTTTTACATAATTGTTACGTCGTCAACTAATTTTAATTCGATGTTTTATCTCAATTTCTATTAATATTTTAGTAATTTATTAATTCTTTGGTTATTTAAAATAAAAATTATATCCATTTGTATAATTTGGCGAAATTGATCGACGGAATAATCAAATGGTACCAATTGTTTGTTTACACTCTATCTGGATATTTAGGTTCATAGAATTAGCGTACTTATCGAGTCTCCGCCAAGTCATGTGCCAAGCAGTCATTAAATCTGTGTTTTAGCCTTACTATTATATCTTTTTCATCTGCAGTTATTTTACCATCACTAAAAAAGTGTACTTCTAGGTTATCCCGTCGACCAATTTCGCCAAATTATACAAATCGCCAAACTAATAGCCAAACTATACATGTTGACATAATTTTTATTTTAAATAACGAAAAAACAAATAATTAGTAGAATATTAATAAAAATATTAATAAAAAGTCGAAATAAAAATCACTTAATGACATTTTAAACACGCGAATCGCATTTAATATCATTGAATGTGACATTCATGATCATCCATTATTGGCATTTAATCTTTTAGTTTGGCGATAAATTTTTTGGTCGACGGGATAATCTAGAAGTACCTAAAAAAGAAATATTTTTAATGTGAAGGGAAAATCATTATCATGAAAAAATACTTGCAATTAATTTATCATTCATTCTAATAATAATAATAATAATAATAATAATAATAATAATAATAATAATAATAATAATAATAATAATAATAATAATAATAATAAAAAGGTACTACTAGGTTATCCCGTCGACCAAATAATTATCGCCAAACTATCAGATTAGATGCTAATAATGGATGATCGTGAATGTCGCATTCAATGACATTAAATACGATTCACATGTTTAAAATGTCATTAAATGATTTTTATTTCGGCTTTTTATTAATATTTTTCTTAATATTTTACTAATTATTTGTTTGTTTAGTTCATATTTTAGTGCATTTTTTATGCTTAATTGAATGGTATGGTACTAAGCAAATTCTTTTAAATCCAGTACTTGGTGAGATACTTCACATTTTCCAAATTTGGCGATGTCTTCGGCCCAAAAACCTGAAATTTTGAATCGTTATCTATCTATCTATCTATCTATCTATCTATCTATATATATATATATATATATGGTCTAAAATAATAACATGTTTCACCATATCTCAGAAGCAAATTCAGGTAGAAGCAATTCAAGTGGAATTCAAGATAAAAAACCTACTAAAAAATTTTAATTACTTTAGTACTTTTGTAATTTGTCAGTTATTTAGTCATTTTAGAGGTATTTTGTCGCCAAAATGAATTTTGAACTGACCAATGTAAGATTACATAAATCAGATAAAAATTGTGGGTATTTGATTCGATATTAAGATTGTTTATTTAAATATATTTCGTTTGATTCAAGATTATTTTAGAGAAACTGACCAGCGTAGCGGGCGGAGGCTGCTAGTTATCTATAATCTAAGCAAAAATGTACCATTGTCACATTTTGGTCGCATTTAAAGTGGCTGAAACTTAAATGAGATGCTTGAAGCACTACTAAATATGACAATTCATTTTATGCATGTCAATTGGTCATAAATAAAAGTTAAATTTGATTGTCTGCTGTTGCCATTCGCAAAATGATCAATGTTACGCACAAATATTTTAGTCCTTTATAATATAGAAAATAATTTTTAAATCAATAAAAAATTGAGTAAACTGCGATACAATGACCAAAAAAAAAAAAAAAAAAAAAGGATTTATTTTTTAAACTAATTGAATTTGAAAGTACATTTCTGTTCTTAACTCGACGAAGTCAAAATTCAAAATGTGCAGTACTAACTAAAAAGAAAAAAATCAATAAAAGTAAATAGAAATAAAATTTGATCGTCGGCTTCTGCCCTTCAAAATGATGACAGCATTACATACAGATAATTCTGTCCTTTGTAATGTAGAAAATAATTTTTAAATCAGTATAAATTGAGTAAATTGCGATACAGTGCTACAAAAAATGCGATATAGTTTTCAAACTAATTGCATTTGAAATGCATTTTTTTTTCTTAATTCGACAAAGTAAAAATTGAAAATGTGCGATACTATTTTTAAAAAAAATTCAATAAAAGTTAATAAAAGTAAAATTTGATTGTCTGCTTATGCCATTCGTAAAATCACGACAGCATTACATACAGATAATTCTGTCCGTTATAATATAGAAAATAATTTTTAAATCAATAAAAATTGAGTAAATTGCAGTACAATGAAAAAAATTAAATAAAAAATGGAATATAGTTTTCAAACAAATTGCATTTGAAAGTACATTTTTTTCTTGATTCGACAAAGTAAAAATCGGAAATGTGTGATACTAATTTTAAAAAATTCAATAAAAGTAAATTAAATTAAAATTTCATCTTCTGCTATTGCCATTCGGAAAATGATGATAGCGTTACGTACAGATATTTTTGTCCTTTATAATAATAAGAGATATTAGTTTACTGATTGGTATGTCACAGTTGTATTAATTTTATGTAATTCCTAATAATCATTGCCACTAGTCTGTGTATATTCAAGGTTTTTTTTTTTTTTTCAATGAAAAAAAGAGATAAATGTAGAAATGTAGTAACTAAAAAATTTTTCCATCGTTTATTTCTTTGCGCTATTTTTGTTCTTAAGAGCCGAGTCGGAAAAAAATGGTAAAAATATGAGAGGCAGGACATTTTTCATGTCTGCTTTCTAAAATAAAACTCTGGTTGTTCATAAAAAGGAAGCATGTAAGTCCGTCGTTTTGGTATGCCCGTGGTATTTGACATTTAGAAAAAACTGGCGCCAACCCTTGTTTGGATAACTACGACCTTTTCCCAGTTGAGAGTAGCTAAAACTTTGTTTACGTCATCTGAAATATTCGTTGTAATGCTAACAACAAATTGAAACTTTAATAAATTTTTAAATAGAAATTATGAAAAGAATGTAATTTTATAAAAAGCATTTACTAAACATGCACTGCTAAAACATTTTCTGTGAAATTACATAAAATCTACGGGTAATATATTATCTTAAGTCTTGTGTAAAATAACAGGGATTAGAAAAAAATTGAGATTCTGTTAAATAATAGAGAGGTTCTTCAGTAACTTTACCATAAATTGTATATTAACATCGTTAATAATACACAAGACTCTGTAAATTTTCTTTTTAATCACATTAATTTAATTTAGTTTTCAAAATTAGTGAATCACTCATTCTTTAGTGACTTCAAAGAATTTTAATTTTCCGAGTAAATTTGAATTGGTGCGTCATTTAATTTTTACGCAATTTGTGCCTAGCCGTCCTGGGGCTTAAACCCGAGACCTCTTGACAATGAAAGGACCCTAGGGTGTTCTTAACTGATCCGCTCAACAAGCGGAAAACGTTTTGACACATTTACAAATTCATTTTTTAACAGAAAGTTATAAAATTTTAATGCCTGACTATGAAAGCGATTTCGAATTGAACTTATTTTTCCATTTTATGATAACTAAATTACTTATCGAGTTATAAGCTATTTCGATGACGCAATCACCCGTTTTTCTCCTCCTTTTCGACCGGTTTTTCTGCTTTCGTCGGGAAATATGCTCAAAAGTGTCGATTTTGAAAGCTTGTTATGAAAAATCTATTGTGTTTTTTAAAAAACAAAAGAATGAGTGCAATTAGAGAGTTTCTGAATAACAACACCTGCTATTTTCATGCATTTCCGAACAAAAATAAATTAATGCATGTGTCACAAAGTGGCCCTTTTTGATTTAAGAACACCCTTAACTGACAGAGCTGTTGTTAGTAAGAATTAAACATGTCTCTTATCATAACTATGTGATCGTCAATAAAAATTTCCTCTAACTCCGAGGTGAGGATTTTTCCCTTTCTGAATTATTCTAAGTTATTATTTTTTTAATCTAAATTTTCTTCTTTAATATATCTAATAGAATTGCAAAAGACTTTTAAAAGTGTATATTTTGAATTACAAGTTTTAGCATAGATAAAAATATTTTTAAATAAAGACATGAAAATTCCTACAAGGAATTAGACATAAGATAAGAAAAATATCTGTAAAATGATGAACAAAGAGCTCAATTAAATACATTTAACCGAGAACTAGTTTAAATTTACAGAGGATCTCGTTTTTTTTCTGTGTTCTGACAGGAATTTTTAACAAACAATGCAAAAGTACTTAAAAATGACAATGTATATAAGTATTAAACAAAATAGTATCTCTGGAAAATGTACTCCCTAATTTCATTTATTCATTTACTATTTATCTATTTTACAATGGCTAAATGAGTACGCAATACTTAAAAAAAAAATAGCTTAAATAAAAATAAACTTATTTAGTAGTATTAGTTATTAGTATAATTTTAAAAAGTTGAAAATATTCTTTTTAAATGTTCTTTCTTATATACATGTAACTGTCTATATAAAAATGTGAGTTTTAAACTCATTTTATCCAAAATTTAAAAAAATCATGTTTCTGTTTTTTTTTTTTTTTCCTCTTTTTTAATCTATTTTATTGATAAACTTCAGCCGAAAAATACCGTAATCTGAAAAAAAAAAAAAATCTCAATTTCTGGCATTGTAAAATTTTGGTTTACAATGGAAACCAAAGGACACATTTAAATACTATTCGCGATTTCCCACGAGGTAATTTTTTGGATAGTCCTCCTATATATATATTTTTTATTTTTTACAAAACCCTTTAGTCACCTGCATTTATTTTATGTAGTTTTCTCATTTCCTATTCTATGCTAATGTATGTATAAAAATCAATCATAATTGTGATAAGAACTTTAAATTATTTATTAAACGAAATTGTGTTTCATTTTTAAAGTGAAAATAAATGTTTTATCTCGGGTCATGCAAATGTAACAACACATCGGATCGCTACATCAGCTAGTTTATTTTACAAAAATAGGGGGGGAAATAGAGCATATACATATATTTTTTTACATGTTATCTCAATTACACGAGCTACTATAATAAATTTAAATAAATTACTTGGAAAGGGCCTGAAATTAGTTGAAAACAAGCAATTTAATTTCATTATAGTACTCAAGGTGTAACGAGAGTGAAATGTCAGTATTTAATTCGAAAAAAAAATGTTTAAATAAAATGACTGACATAATTTTCTTTTTGAAATTGCAGAATTTACTTCCACTACTTTACTATAGTTATTGCAGGAAAAATACATTTACAGGCATGGGGGATTTTTGAATAATTTTTAATTCTAGTCGGTAAACAAGAAAAAAAATATTGCCAATAGAGCTGCCAGTGTCCCAGTTCACGCGGGATATCCCAATTTTCAGGAACTAAGACACTTTACCCACATAATCATTGCGCGAGATGTTAGATCTCCCTATTTTTCATGATACGCAAACTCTATTTTTTTTAAGTACCCTGTTCTTCTTTATTTTTATTTTATTTTTATTTTATTTTTCTTATAATAGTAAATTTTTTAGGAGGAAAATGACTGTATAAATTATAATGTCTTCGAGATGTTTCACCTTTATTTAACTTTAATTGTAAAATAAATATGTCTTGTTTACAAAAAGTGAGAAGATTTTTTTTTTCTTAGAATTTATTTATGTCTTGAATTTTAGCCTTTGAAAAAATCATTTTCCAAATGATTGCTGTATATTTTTTTAATTACACTTTTTATTCATTTATTTATTAACTCTTGCCTATCAGTTGAATTTCATAGCATGTCAAAAAGAGAAAGTTAAATAAAATCTGGCTAATTTGCTAATTTGTCATCTTAAAAAATAACATTTTCTGAATTGTTTGGAATTTTTTAATGCTCAGATACATTTAATTAATTCAACGTTATTAATTGTGGATTTCGAGATTTTAGATATTGCATGAAGCGAGATGAAAATTAAAATGTCTTGATAAATTGACGTTGAGGCCGCTGATCTGAAGATTTACTAGTTAGTTTATTTTGATCTGCCAAGGTTCTATTTCTGTCACTGTATTTCGTCGTTAAGAGTTAACAACCCGCATTTGTATTACCTGTTATTGTTACATGATCAGTAGATTGAATAATGGATTTCGTCATTTATGTCACGAGGCCACAAAACGAAGGTTACCCGAAAGCAACCACAGTCATTCCCGAGACTAAAATGCTTTAAACCTCCGCAATTTCTGTAACTAAGGATGACGTTTTGGATGACGCGCATGCTCTACAGGAGTGAAACTAAAATTCTTTCATCCGAATTTTCTTCCGCCCGCACTAAATAATTAGACCACATTGCCTGTCGCTGATATTACGGTGTCCCCAGAAAGTTTTTTTCCGGTTAAAAAGGAGCCAAGTCTTGGAAGGATTCGCGGTTGAAATTCTCCAGTTCGAAGTTGTTTATATAGGTGTTTTCTTGTAACATCCTCAAGGAAGGCAGATTTTCAAAAGGCGATCCTCATGCTTGACGTTTGTGTTCCAGGATCTGTAAGTTAAAAGAGTTTTTACTTTTGAAGTACTTCTTAACGTTTTGATCGATATGTATATTTTTGGGGCTCGGACTCGAATGTAAAATATTGTGACTGACATTTCTGATTTTTTTTTTTTTTTTTTTTTTCCACATAAAATTATTCAACAGAATCCTGACATAATTTTAAAAATACAAAGGTTATTTCTTACTCAATAGATGTCATCATAATCAAAAATAAATTTTAGGCAAGAAATGTTTTTTAAATAAAATGGAAAACAATCATTAAAACCAAATTAATCAGGTAATTAAAAAAAATCCACATAATTAACTCAAAGCTCATTCTTGGAGAATCAGCTGTTTTCAATGAACCGATCATAATTCCTTTTCTTTGTTGATTTTTTAAGAACAATTGAAAATATCTCGAAACTTACATTTTGCTAGTTACTTGTTTATATCCGAGCTCTTAATTTCTTAAAAGAAAACTGTACTTGAATTTAAATTTAACAATACATTTATTTGTATTTATTTCTAATACTTTGCAACATAATTGAAAAATGTTTCATAATGCATGATTTTTCATTCTTTTTATTTTATTTTATTTATATTTATTTTTATTCTTTTTTTAATAGTGCATGTCTTTTGATTGAGTATTATTTTGTTTTAACAAATACTTTTGTTACAGTTTACATGTATTAATGTTAGTATGTGCTTATACATTTACTATATGATTTCATTAACGTTTAAGCATTTAATAATAATAATAATAATTATTTGCTTAGTGTTCTTTGCCATGTTTCCGATTCTTTTATTTTAAATACATATTTCATTCCTTAAATTTTAAATAAAGACTACTTTCCTGAAAGAAATATTTGTAATAAAGCACAAAAAAAATATTAGAAAGTTCAAAATCCGTTAAATCTTATTGTAATATAATATTTTCTAAACATTTCCAAAAATTTTTCCCTTGTCTATGTCATATGAATATGAATTGAATAATATGCAAAACAATAACATCTGTTATGTTTGAAACAATGGAATGTTCCTTAAATTCTAGTTAAACTATTTGGATAGTTAGTGTTAATGTTACTAACGTAAAATTATTTTTCTCTAAAAATTGAAAAAAAAAATGGACCCGAAAGTGTTAGGTAAATTTGAATATCTCGAAACTCTCATTTTATTAGTTACTTTGTTTTAAATCCGAGCTCTTCATTTTTTAAAAAGAAATTATCTTTGAATTTCAATTTAAAATACACTTATTAGTATTTATTTTTAACATATATCATCATAGTTAGAAAGTATTTCATAATCTGTGCGTGATGCAGGATTTTCGTCCTTATTTATTTATTTTTAAAGTAGAACATTTAATATCTCCGAACTTTCATTTTGTTACTTACTTTGTTTCATATCCTATCACGTTATTTATAAAAATAAAATTGTGTTTGAATTTAACAATACATTTATTTGTATTTTTAATCATTTTTTTTTATCATAGTTCAAAAGTGTTTATGAATTCAGTTTGCTCGCATGCTTCTGTCTGTGCTCTAACTCTTGTAAATACACCCAGATTGCAATGAAAATATTTTATATGTTATTGATGTTTACCATAGACTGATCGGTAATGAAAGTAAATTGTCTAGCATTTATATTTCATTTACAGTGACACACAAGAATTTCAAGTCTGAGATAAAAATCGTTTCTGGCATATTTTAATGATGTTACAATATTTCAAACATAATATAATTGATATGCATCACTGAGATGGACTAAAACATGCTTTCTAAAAAGTATAGAATAAGTAACATTTATAATTTATTTACAGGGACAAACAAAGGAATTCCATTCCATTACAATCTATGAGGGAAAATCCTTTGCGATTGAGTTTAATGATGTTATAATATTTCAAATATAATGAAATTAAAAGAAGTGAGTGTTTTCTACTGTTTAAGGAATGGATATTATTTACCTTCATTTAAAGAGCACACAAAAGTATTTCGTCACAAAATAGACTATTATTCATGACATCCTTTGTAAAAAAGAAAGTTTATAATGATATTCAGTAAGCTTTGGAAAATGTTCCATAATCTATACGTGATGCATTATTTTTCTCTATCGTTTATTTATTTTTAAAGTAGATGATACTTTTAGAAAAAAAGTGTCAAAATTTTTAAAAATCACAAACATTTTTAAAATAAAGGATTTTTTTTTTGGGGGGGGGGGAAGATATTTATGTTTATCTATTAATTCGTAAACAAATATAAATTAATCTAAAACTTTTTTCAAAATCGCAAGATGATAATCAAGATTATAATGTTTTTGAAGTTCTTTCTTCATGGAGGACGTTTGCTTTAAGGGATATTCAAATTTAAGAAATATTTCAAGTAATATAAATTTCAAACGAATTTAAATAATTATTAAAAGAAATTTGAACCTAAATGAATTATATTTTCTGTACTTCAACCAGTAAATATTCATGAACGAAAATTTAAGCTTAAGAACTGAAAATTTTTAAATACTGTTTATTCATTTTTAAAGTAAAGTGTATATAAGTTTACTGTTTATTATTAAATTAATTTGTAGAATTCTCCATAAAGAAGTCACATTTTTAAAAGACTATCCTTGATATTTGTGTTGTATGTTTAATTTATAAGGTCAAAGAGTTTAAAATAATAATAAGTATTTTATAAATGAGATGAACATCCATTTATTAAAATATAGTTTATTTGGAATTAAAATTAAGAATAGAAAATACTTTTAAAAGCTTTTTTCTCAAGCTTAACGTTTGTGTGTGCCAGGAATATATGAATTCAAAAATTTAAATTCTGAGTATTTTAAATGATATAGATTTCTAAAAAAAATTAAATATTGATGTAAAAAAAAATTGTAGTTAATTTTAAATTAAAAGCGGATTTGATGGTATTCCTTATGTTTGATGTTTGTATTCTAGAATCTGTAAATTTAAGTTTTAAATAAATCTGAGTACTGTTAAATCACATCAATATAAAATAATTAAACACAATTTATTTTATTATATTGTTTTAATTACTTTCTAATACAAGTTTAAGAACTGGCGTTTTCAAATATAATTTTAATTTATTCTAGGAGTATTTTAAAATTCTCATAACTATATTTGCATCTGTATATAATAAAACACAGTGCAACGCATAGCACACCAAACCGGGTTTTCCTTCCAAAAACTGTCATAGGAATTGACGCTCCCGTGTCGTTTGTCATCTGTGTGCATCCGAAGCTTGACAGTAGAAACAGAAATTTGCCAACAAGAGACGAAAAGACTAAACAGTTTTAAATAATTATCTTTATAATTACTGAATGAATTCGTTAAATTTTAAATACTGAAATACTCAAAGAATAAATTATACATCTTTCAAATGCATGATTTTAGCAATGAGTTTTTCGAAAAAACGCATACGGAAAAAAACTCTTAAGCTTAATGAGTTGAAATTTATCATATTTACTGGCCTTGATTGGTTATTATTAATAATGACCGGTTAATTGGATTAATTCTCATCATATTAAACCGGTTAATTGGATAAATTCTCATAAATTTATCATATTAAACGTTTAATTTGAATACCATTTGGCTATTATTAACACGTTCGCTGCCGTTTACATGAAGGTGTGATGATAGTTAATGCCGCACTGTAGAAGTGGGATTTTTCCAAAAGCCGATTTACTTTTTATAGCAAAGAATCAGTGAAAAATTTTCCCGCGCCAGCGCGTGACTGGCTGTTAGAATCACCCCACATCACGCGCCAACGTGTGACCCCTTAACGTTGGCGCCATATGACGCGCTATCGCGTGAGCGGCAGCGAACTTGTTAATAATAACCAGTTACTAGTAATAAAAACCGATTAATCAAAAAAAACCGTAACTATATATATACAGTCGAACCTCTATATAACGAAACTCCATACATCGAATTTCTCCATATAACGAATTTTTAGTAAGAACGGTCCCCTTTTCGCATGCTTACATTAAAAACAGACTCTATATAGCGAAATATCTATCTCCATATAACGAATTTCTTCATAAATTGATCTTAATTTATTCAGTTTTAAAAAAGCTTCGAAATCATATGGAATCAATTTTCCATCACTTATTTTTGATTTATCGTTCAGTGAAGAGGGTTTTTTTTTTTTTAATAAATATTACTTCTCTCCTTATTCTTTAAATCTAACAAGTTCATCCCACCTCCCACACACCTTTCAACATCCTTCTCAAAACACAGTCAATTGAATTGTTACACATATAAGAGAGGAATCAATGAGAACACATAAGAGAGACCTTCAAATGGAGGAAAATATCAATTACAATTTTTCATTCCTTGCATTCCTTCCATTTGAGAATTTTTTTTTGAGAGTGTAACAATTGTAATTTTAAAATCAAAACAACAAAAAATTACAGATTTCTTCCTCTGAAATTTATGTAAGTCTTCTTTATTTGATTTTCATTAAGCTTTCAAATAAATGTCTTTTCTCTTTTTTGAAACTGCTTAAATAAGTAAGAAATAAAATGTTAGGTTAATATATACTTTTAAACATTTCAAATTCTTAATTAAAAAGATCAAAAATAATATTTGTTCAAAATTTACACATTAAATACTATTTTTAACATCATACTCTATACATCGAATTTCTCTATATAACGAATTTTTTACTGGAACGATGGATTTCGTTATATAGAGGCTCGACTGTATACATACATATATATATTTAATTACGGGATTAAATATATGATAAAGTATCATTTAATATTTTTCTTCTGTTTTTGTGATAACATTTTTCAAGTTATGTTGAATTAAGTTTGTTCAAGTATTTTGATTCATTAAAATAACTCATTTTAGGGCCTTCTTAAAGCATTTTTTCAAGTCACATCGAGTTTTTTTTTTTTTTTTTTTTTTGGGGGGGGGGGGGGGTAGACGCACATATTAACATACATTCATTTATTTATTTTGTTTTTTTGTGTATAACTAACACTTTTTTCCTATGTTTTAGATTTTAAAAGTAGTGTGTTCACTATATGTGAAATATTCAAAAGCTTCATGTTTTAATAGCATAATCTCTGCATTATCATCAAATTGCGATAATGATTTAAGATAATGTCTATAAATATTTCATAACTAAGTTTCGATCGTGTGAAAAGAATGCAGTTTATAAATCTTCATCTAATAGTATTTTAATAAAAAGACGAATAATTAAGGAGTGAATTTAATTTAGATTCAAGAGAAGTATGTGTGTGGGGGGGGGGGATTGTGAATCATGATTTCTACAGAATTCTTTCCCCCAAGTTCCCAGATTTTCTGCAATTAAAATAACATAGTGTGCGCTATATACAGGATATACTTTTTTTGCTGCTTCTATTGTTTATTCGTTTTTTTTTTTTTTTTTTTTTTTTTAATCAAAAAATTGATTGTTTATGCGCGTTACATATGAGTAAATAGGGTATATTATGGCTTTAATGTGTAATCTTTTGATTTTTATAATATATTTAAAACATACTTATAGCAAACTTATCGGCAAAACCATATAAATAAAAATTTATACATTTTAATTTACATGTATATATTTTTAATTAAAAAATTTTAATTTTAATTAAGAGTCGATAATAAAAAAATTGTGGTTAGCATCTTTCTGGGAATGATTCCTCTTATTTGTTTTTATTCACCGTGTTTATTCTAAATTTATTCATTTTTGTTTAAATAGTCAAAAAACTAAAATATATGGTAATCAAAATCATTTTATCATTTGTCTATGATTCTAATCATTTGCCTCTAATTGGGTCAGTGACTTGGGTTCCTAAGTAAAGATCTTACTGGAATGAGTCAGGAATTCCATATTTATAAAGCTCCGAGTTTCCATAAGTACTTTGGATTTCATTTTGGATTTACATTTTCCAATTTTACCATTTTCTGAAGTCTTAAATAATTAATAAAGGGGGGGGGGGGGTCCGGGACACAAATATCTGCAAATGCAAAAACAAAAAAATATTGCGTTAAACATTAATTTGTTTTTTTTTTTTCTTAAAATGAAATTTAAATCACGTTTTTTTCTTAATTAGAAAGGGAATTATTAATTTTTTCTTTTTTGTTTGTTTTCAAAATCTAGTTTTCAAGTAATGGTTGTCATGAAATGACTTCTTGCGAAAATGTGTTTTCCTTCACGATGTTTTTTTTTTTTTTTTTCACAATTTCTCGAATTTAAATTGTTATAAGTCAAGAACCGTTAAAGATAAATGCTTCGAACTTGGAACATGTCTTTTTTTATTGTTTTACTTTAACTTTGGTTCAGCAAATTTGAAAAAAAAAATATTTATTTTTAAAAATATGATTTTTTAAAGAAAAGTTTTTATTTTCAAATTTTTAATATTATTTTAAAAAATTTTTAATTAATATTTTTTAAAACGTTAAATCAATATTAAAATTTAGATTTTTCTGTTTATTTAAATATAAAAAAGATAATAGTTCTACAAAAAATATTTTGAGTTATAACGATTTTAAATTACCCTACTTTTTTAATAAATTTAAAATTTTTAAGTAAAACAAATATGAAAAGTTTAGTTACGTGTTTTTGTTTACAAATAATATGATTAACCATTGCAAAAAATCCGAAATTTTAACCGTATAAATAATTTTTTAATGCATCCTGAACCCCTTAAATGGATGTTACTCTTGAACTTTAATTGTGTTAAAAAGTTCTTATTTTCAAAAATCCTTTCATATTCTTTGCAGCAAACGAAGGGTATCACAGGTACAAAGATCTGGAGGAGAATATCCAATATATCGTCTGCGCACCGGAGAGCTGCTATCAACAACGTATCAGATATCGGAAGCATTCAGCTGAGAAAAGTAAGTCTTCCCATAGTTCCCTTATTATGTATTTTTAAGCATTTTTAGGAAGAGGACATAATTTTCTTAGCAATATTGTGTGCAAACAACATACAATAGAACCCTTCCAATCTGAATCTCGCTAATCCGAACCGATTTTATTTTCGAAAATTATACTTGATTGGATTACAAAATTTTTGTGTAACAGAATGAATGTAGAGAAAAGCGAGTAAAATTTAATTTTAAGCAAAAAATAGCAATAAATTATATTTTTTATTCTTTAAACAGCTTAAATAAAATACAAAAATATCAAAAAAAGTTCAAAAGTTTTTATCCATCACAGATTTTGAAAATAAATTACAAAAGAAAAATGCTAATTTTATTACATTTTTGTATTGGGCAGTATAACGTACGAATTTGCTATTTCTAGTAGTCATTTGAATTAAGTAATAAAGTAAGTGATATAATGAACACTTACAAGATAAAGAGAAAGATTACAATGTTGAAAAGATACGGTATTATTATTTTTTTTAATAAAAAAGAAATTTTATAATCATAAATAATCTATCGTGTGCAAATTCATGAAGGTCTTACAACAAAAATTACAAAAGCTAAAATTTGTTTCTAATCTCTTGTTAAATATTCTGTTGAGGTAACAAGTCAAAATATGTGCTAGTAGATTAAACTCAATTAAAGCAATCTTGCAATGTTACCATAATTATTACACAAATGGCCATATAGTTATTACACAAATGCCAAATATTGAAAGTAAAATTCCCTAAAATTAGAAGATTATAGAAAATTTTTAACATATTTTACTTTTTAGCATCCTAAAATGTATAGAAAAGGCACACTACTTATACCGGTTGTTCCAAAAGTCAAGAATAACTTTAAAAATAATTAATTCCCAAACGAATGAAGATAAAACGATGCAGTCCTTTGAACAGTTATAAGCTTACTTGTTGTAACTTGTAAGCGATTCGTCACTTGTAAGCCATCCGTTATTTAAAAACATGAACCATTCAAATATTCGTTTTTGCTTTCGTAATAAAAGAAAAAAATACATGTCTTTTTTTTCATCTTTTCGTTGCAAATTGCATCTGTTTTATCTTTATCCGTTTTCAAGTTATTGATTTTTAAAGTTGTTTCTGACTGTTAGATTACCCGGTATTTAGAAAGAGAAGATTCGTTATAATATTTTGAACATTCTAATCAACATTCCGATTGTAAATGCTAAACATTTCTTCTTAGATGGCTATAGAAGTCCTCGAGTGGAGCAAGGAGGACATCCGTTTCGTGATGGCTGGTAAATTAGCCTTCAGTGGTGGAATTGACTTCACAAAGTCCAAACGGGGTCGAGCATTTAAATTCACGCCCTGCCATGCCCTGCTCGCAACGAAAGGCAAACCTAACAGTAACTACAGGCCAGACCTCGCTCAAGAAAATAGCATCCTTTTTCCGAGAGACACGGGAATAGAAGATGCAACGTTGCTGCTCATGAAAGAAAAGAACGGAAGATATAGCCTCGCTAGGGTAAGTTTTGTTTCCACTTGCTACTTTTTATAAGATTTTTTTTTAATTCTTCAATTTTGAGTAAAAAATGATTGGGAAAATTTAAATTTAAGAAAAGGTTCTCAGTATTCCAAAATTCCTTAAACATGCGACCAAAGAAAAAAAAAAAATACTTTCGATACTTTTTTAACCCTTGGCACGGACAAAATCTGTTAGTAAAATGAGAAATTATCGACTGATATCGGAATTTAAAAACGAATTTTTTAGATATTTTAAATTCCTTAATTTAAAGTTTTATTGTAAAAGCAAAATTTTTCTAACATATTACTGGTGCCGTTTGTAAGTTTCGAATTAAAATTAGGTATCCCAGACCGGGCACAGTGTGCCGGAAAGGGTTAATCAACGTATATATATATATATATATATATGAAAGGATAAGAAATAAAACCCTTTTAAAATCAAAATTTAAATTAAACTTTTACCTCTTGTAAGTTTATTTCTCAGCACAATAGTTATTAGCATGTTCATTATCAAAATCAGAAAGTAACTTAAAATAAAAAGTGTTGATGTTTGGGCGATTTGCCTTCGCTTGGTTAAGTCCTTGTACGTCACTGATCCAGGGATTTGTACGTGCCTTGGTCATGTAAAAGTCAAAATCTTATTGACCAATTAAACTTAATGTTGCTTTCAAATTGACACCTTCACCCCTACTGGAAAATATCTGAAGCACCAAAATATTCGCAATGAGAAAGATTAGATTTTGAAAATTTGAGAAGCTTCCCTAACATAGGACCACATGGGTTACAAAATTGGGGTACGTAGTTTGCAGGGCCTCTTATCGAACACGAGAAGGTGCCTGTATGATGTAATTGAAAATAAACGAGTTCGATCTACCAAGCACTTCCCGAGTCCAATTATTTTATCCAAATTTTTGTCTCCTAGACTCCTTTGGATTCCTTACATATATGCATACATGCACTTACCAAAAGCATAGTCAGTTAAAGAATAAAAAAAGTGCTCGCGGCTCATACTGGGTGAAGCTAATTTTACACAAATGCACAACACTAAAACCTAAAATGCGTGGAACGCCATTTGTCGCCAAATTTTGCAATACTTAAGTATTGCCAGGCTTGGCGATAATTTGACCCTGGCGGATATGACTTTGTATTCTTCAGCGTGTAGGAGTTGGAACAATATTTGCAAATAACAATGAAAGAACATTTCCGAGAAACCACGTTCACTAAAACTCGTAAACTGTACAGCTTTGTGGAATTTTGAAATTATTAGTTTCTCTTCACTGAATTATAGTAATTATCACTTTCAAGTAATTCCATAGCACAACTTTTTCTTTCTACTATCATTTGTATTAACAAAAAGAAAACGGGAGTTGTGAAAGGATAAGAAATTAAAATGCAAAATATAATTAAAACTCAAAATTCAACATTAAAGTACCCAATTTCTTTCTTTTGATACCTTTAAATCTAATACTATAAACCTTGTTGTTTTTTATTTGTTTGTTTTTTGGTCCGATGACATTCATTTTCATTACGTTAAGGTTTCGAAATAACTTTTAAGATTTAAAAAAAATTGCAGCGTTAACCTTTCTGCTGTCAGTTTTGCTGAAGCTAATCCCAAGTAATTTTGCAACAGGCTCAACCAGATATCAATCAAATGCTAATTATTCAATTAAATCCCCTCCTATTTGAACTATTTCGCCCCCTGCTTGGCAAAAAAAAAAAAAAAAAAAAAAAAAAAAAAATCAAAATTACAATTACAATTACAATTACAATTACAATAATAAAACTTTTATACGCGAGGAGATCACTTTTAATAAAATGATTCTGAACATTCTTCACAACACTTGCGAGCGCAGTTATGTCCTAATGTAGGATTAGAATTTCATAGACCCTCACTACAAAAGGAATCTTCCTTAAAAAGAAACTCCAGATAATGAAACTCATGTCATCTCCAAACAAAGTTAATGTCTTCATTCAATGCTTAGTTTCATTCCGTAATATTATATGTAATGAATTTTCATACACTTATTTAAATTCGAAAGAAAATGTATAAAAAATTGGAAAATAATTTTCCTGAAAGTTATTTTGATAATATAGAAAAAATTAACCAATTCCAAAAATCTAAGGACAGTTTAAATTGTTGAAACAGGGTACGTTAGAGCTTAAATCTGTTTTAGTCACGAAGTCAGCATATAAAAATGTGTATTACTTGGGAAAACTCATTAAACATAAGCAACTGTCGTATGTAAAGAATGATAGAAAAATATGGGTTAAGTGGATAATGGTTTAAAGAGGTATTACTGCATATTTGTGTACAGAATATCATTTATTGTAATAATAAAGCGTGTTAAATATTCAAAAATGAATTTTTTTAAATCTGTTTTTATCCATTTATTAAAATTTAACTGTCATCGAGAAGTCGTGGTTTTCGCTACTGTAATAAACCTGTTTTCAAATGATTTATTATGAAAAAATTGTCTTTCTAGGATCCTCTACATTTAGGTGCTTGTGTCATTAGTGCAGAATTAGAAGACGAAGACATCATAGAAGTGCAAGAGTATACGACTAAAGAATCCATATTCCTTAAAGTAGGTTATATATGGAAGTTTTTTTATAAAATAAATTTCTTTTGAGTAAAATCTTTGAATTTTTTGTTTGTAAAATCGCGTAATTTTTTTTTCTTTTTTTGAATGATCAATTTATAGTTTAGCTGTATTATTTGAAATCGCATCAGTAGTAAAAAAAAATACATCTATATCAGCTGTTTTTCATTGGATTTCGCCCCCACATTTTATTGTCCCTTAAGGCTCCACACTAGGCACAGAAAAAGACCCGGATGATAATGTAAAGTCTATGGGAGCGTTCTTTTCAAATATCTCGCTCAAATTTTAATATTTTTACTTTTTTTTTTTTTCTTTCTTTTTTATAGGACAGCTGAGGACGATCTACAATTGGCCTAGTTTTTACTTTTTCGATTTTGCTTATATATTTTTTTATATTATGATAGTTTCAATTTCAGAGCTGGTTTAAGCCGGTTTTAAAAGTTAAAATATTTTATTTATTTATTTATTTATTTATTTTATCTGAAACCAAAATGAGAAAGTAAAAACTAGGCCGGTTGTGAATTGTCCCCAACTATCTTGTGCAAAAAAAAAAAAAAAAAAAAAAAAAAAAAAAAAAATCATGTAAAAATATTAAAATTTGGGCGAAATATTTGAAAAGAACGCCCCCATAGACTTTATGTTATCATCCGGATCTTTTTCTGTGCCTAGTGTTGGAGACTGAGACGTCTGCGACATCTAAGAAATTGAAAATTCAAGCTGTTCTTTTAAAGCTCATATCTCATTCAAATAGGCATGCATCATTACAATTTATTTTATCCCATTTTTTAAGAACTTTGTAAATATTTTAAGGTTAAAAATTTTTACAGTTTGTGTTTAAAGATAAATTTAAAGTATTAATGTAAATGTTTATTTCCTTGTGAAATTTTTGAAGTATGTTTTGTGTCACTTTGGTGCACTTTTTTAATCCTTTCAGAGCCAAGGCACTTCTTCTACAAATAATTAATTGTTCAAATATTTAATTCACACCACAATTTACGAACAAAATTTATTTGAAAATAATCAAAAACATTTCGCCATATATATTATGAAGTCGAAATTGGACTTAAAAATGCAAATCTCTTGTGAAATGTAAATATCTTGCGCCTGTCGTAGCTGATTCCATGATGAAAAAGCTAAACAATATGTAGATGAAAGGATAAGAAAGGCTTTTTAAATTCAAAATTAAAGTTAAAATTTCCAATTTATTTTTCCTAACTTATCTTCAAAACTTGCTTGCCCCTGATTCTTTTGTTTCTCTGTCGATCATTTATTAGTTTCAGAACTCGAATCCGAATTAACATTAATTTTAAATGTGCTGAATTTACGCATCTCCCAAATGTTATGTTAATTGCACGCGGGTCTTGGCCAAACCTTATTGTCATCATAAAGCTCCAGACATGAACCAAGAGCTAATTAACCAATAAAGTGAAATTAGGCTCCCAATTTGATAACTTCGCCCCCTGCTGGAAAATATCACAAATTCTTAACATAATTCTTGTACTCCTGCCAAAAGTTCAATTTTTTAGAGATGAACGTTTTAATTAGCTTGTTTTAATTACCTTATCATGAGGGATAACAAAAAAATATGGTTTCTCGGCGCCTTCGGCGGACTCGCAACTACCGTGTATCTTCAAACTGCAAAATAAATGTTTTAGTTCAAAGAGTGAGATCCCGAGTCAAATTATGATACTTTTCTATTATATGGGGCCTTGGCGAGATAGGGAAAAAGGCCTTGACGAAAGAAGGAAATTTAGCAAGATATGTTTTGGAAACGTGTTCGTTGTTTCATGTACATAAGCAGTTTTATCAAATATTTATACAATTTATTTGTAGAAAAAGACATTTACCTATTTTTATATACAAACAGAAATAAGTTGTATACAAAAACAGTAATCTATATATATATATTCTATATGTATAAATGTATATATATATATATATATATATAATATATATATTCAGTTATAAATAAGCCTAAAAAATTATCTGGTTTGTTTTCATAACTGTTTGTATGTTGTATCATGTGGTAACAAATCTCTGACTTTCTAAACCCGAGTTGCGCCAAGCATTTTACAAAAATACCAACATCCATAAACTGTAAAAAATATCCAAATTACTTTATTAACGCTATTATGCGGTCTTAAACTATATAAACCCTATTTGATGGAAGAAATCAAATTCTGTCAATCGACATGTTTCACATAGATACAATTTTTTTTAATAGTAAGTGATGTTTACTTTATCTTCTTTATTATAAAAAAGAAATAGAGTGAAGAAAAAAAAAATCCGCTGTCTGAAAAAATTGTCCTGTTTATCACTGAATAAGGCAATCCGAAATGGGAGTCACTGTACTCCCATTTCGAAGTGATGTATGAACCATATGTAACTGCATATTTAAATTCAGAATACAGGGAGGCAGGGGTAGATGGCAAAAAAGTTGTTTCATATTTGTTTTCCTGTTTTATCATTAGTGAATAAGTATTGTTTAATTTTTTTAAATACAAAATTAGCCTCTGTAACTACATTATTTTTCTGTTTTTAGGCTGACTGTAAAAGTGATACGATAGAATGGTTGAAACAACTTAGGTACCATGCCAAAGATCTGGGGTTGTGGAAACGGAGACGGAATGCCCTAGCAAATATCATGATCAACGGCATGATACGACAGCAATAAAGACAAGGACTTCTATAATATATTTCCTGACTATATGTATTTTTCTTTGTAAGAAAAACCCTTGTATAGAACCAGTTCCTCTTCATTTCAAACCGGTGACGTCTTTTGAAGAAAGAGAACTATTCAAACATGATTGCAAATGCCCAAACATTATCAAGAAATTTTTTACATCATTATCTCCCGATCAAAGGTTTTTATAGCTTCAAATCAGCGGGAAGCATTCAATGAAGCATTCAATGATAAATTTCTAGTTAATGAATGATAAAAATACAGTCGATTCCAATCAATCGAAACATGTTGACGCCAAAATATCTTGTGCAATTTAATCGACTGTTTCGTTTATTTTCTGTCGTTGAGAATTCGGAAAAAAATGCTCAACAGGTTTTCCCCATTTAGTACGAAAATAATGGAATCGGTTGTATTTTGGTCCAAATGGAACAAGTTTTATATTTTACAGAAAACAAAATAATTATTGGTAATGTTTTTAACTATAAAATTTTTAAGATTTTAGAGTTTTAAGTGTTTAAATTTTATTCCTATTTCCATCATGTTTTGAAATATTGTTTATACGTTTGTATTTATTGTTTCAAGAAATAAGACTTTTCGAAGGATTTTAGAAAAGTATTTTTGTATTTTTATATAAGCTATGCTAGATGAAATCACTAATAATTGATCATAGGATTCTACTAAAAAATAAGTTAACATTAATTAATATTTGGAAAAAAAAAAGAAAAAGAAATAGTTTATATGGTATCACGTTTACATAAGTTATTGAACTGGACCTGAAAGTAACGAAAGTTTCATCATTTTTTATATAATTGAGAGCTCTGTCTTTCATTTTCATTTGTACATATCATATATCTTTACTAGTTTGTTCTCTGATTTAATCAGATTGTCTGCTGTAATACATGTAGATAGTGCAATCTAACTTCAGAATTCAAAGAAGTAATCTAAATGAAGTGAAGAAACTCATTTTTTCCCTCATCGAGAATAATTTTCTTGATTGATTATGGGGAGTTAAACTTTTTCTTATAGAACAGGCACATGGATTCTAGAATACCAATTTTACTTGACCCCCAAAATTTTATAATATTATAGGATTAAACGAATAAACCACTGAAAACAGAAACGTAAAAAAAGAAAGATCTTTCTTGCCGGGTTTAGTAGAATTTGTGAATATATGTCACATTTGGTACAAAATAGGAAACTAACTTTGTTATATTGTTCTGTTTTATGAAATGTCATTTATTCTAGGTACTAATGAAAAAAAAAAAAAAAAAAAAAGACGAGAATAATAAAAGACCTTAATATATATATATATTTTTTTAAAAGACATTTATTACACATTTTGAAAATTTACGCGTCATTTGTTTGATATTTACAATACCGGGAACATGTCAAAGAATTCCTCAACTTTTACTTTATTAAAAAAAAAAAATTAAAGCATTTAAAAATCAATTGTTCACATGAAATTCCATTATGAAATTCAAACATCCATTATGTTATGCTAATAGTGACAAATAATGATTCATTGCATTTCAGTAAAATTATTTTTAAAATACTACTGAAACATTGATTAGTTTATTTGTAGAAGTTTATGTGACTGTTTTAATAAGAAAAAGTAATATGAGTGATTTCAGTTATGTTAATAACTGAAAGGTCTTTGAATCTAGTCTGTATTTTTTACGATGGGAAGGACAAAATACATATTTTATCCCATCCTCTTGAATGAATGTGAATTCTGGCTATAAAAATAAAGATTGCTAACATAATTTATTGTGTTTTCTTTCATTTTTGTGATATGTTTTTTCATCTTATTGATCGTAAAGTAGAAACTTTTTTTTATCAATGGCAAACTGAATTCGTAAAAGACTGGTGTAAGACTCAAATAATGAATAAGTGATCAATAATTATTGAGATGGAGCTTGTTGCAATATAATAAGAATATAAAAGGGAACAACGTCAGAAGCACCAATTATATTAAATTACAAGGAAACTGATTTCGGCAGCATACATAGCTTATCGTCGTCAAAACTAAGGGAGGTGGAAATTTGTTCATATATATAAGAGATGGGGAATTCAAATATTGAAGGTTTAATAACCAATAGGACAACAGAGAATTGCAAGTAATAGCCAATAGGAGAATGAATGGGAAAGGGACCGAAGGAGAAAGAAATGGGTAGAGGGATAAAAGAAAAAAACTAGAAGAAAAAGAGGTTTTAATGTAATATTTCCAGCAATCTGATAATGGAGGAATTGCAAATTCACAATCGACAATGTTGTCATTTTTTTATAAAATGAAATGCTAGAATAAATGACCAGTCTATATTAATAGAATAAAGTTTAGCTCAGTATGTCTGAATGTGCAATGGCTTAGGAAAATCTACCAAGAATGGAAATTTGTGTGAGGTTAGTCCAAGGCCTCTCCTGTTTGCCTTAGACTGAGAATTTTAAATTTCTAATAATTAGCTGAGTTATTAATTAAAAATTTCAAAGGTTTCTCATTAAAAGTTCATATTTGTTCTTTGGATCGAGAAAAAGCGCTCGCGCTTGAACATATGCCATATTTATATGTCGGGAGAAAATAATGATCAAAAATAAATAATTTTAGGGATATTTTATCATTATTTATTAACTTCCAACAACCAAATCGCTTAGTAAAGTTAAAAACGGGACACATATTCTGAAAAATCGTACTCTTACTTTTTGAATGCCGCCTTCAATGAAAAAAAAAAAAAAATCACAGTTAACCCTTTGAAAAAAAATAAAACTTATCTTTTTCTTTCTAAACATTCCGATCTCTGATTGCAGCATACATCGAGGGCGCAATTTTAGAGGTATCGAGAATCAAAAATATGTTCTTAAAGCTGAAACATTTTTCTAACCGATGGTGTAATGGGTTTTGAAAAGTAGGAGATATAATACTCTCAAATATACCAGCAAATGTAGGTGATCTCACGACGATAATTTTTTTCTACGCTAAAAGTAAATAAATGTTCATAATTTAACACAATGTTTTTAGAACAATTTAATAGATCATTTTTATATCGCCTACAAAAAATTTAAACGTTAGGTCGCGTAGAAATATTTCGGGTCAGCTAGTTAATTAGTAAAATATGTGTACTAGTAAAATATGTGTTACACTTCCAATTTTGCACCACTGAAGTATTAAGATAGTTTAAGATTACCATTTTTGGGTTCCGTACTTAAAATGGAACCATTACAAGATCACTCCTCCGTCTGTCTCTCTGTCTGTCTGTCAGTCATAGCCATTTTACTCGTAAGCTAAGGAACGTGGAAAGTTCAAATTGGAGGGAGTAATAAAGACTATTTTCCCACATATATTTACAGATTTTTAACATTCAAAAATATATTTATAAAAAACGTAGAGGGGATAATTAATTTGCTTGAAAAAAGAATCTTTTCTTTGTATATCGTATGAAAGATTTTATAACGCTGTACTCAAAAATATATTTATTTTAATTTTAGATATTACATTTTCAGCGAAAATATCGTGGAAAATATAGAGTGAAAATCTATTTACCCGCCCCTCCCCCCTATCTATTTCTGAATCTTCTTAAACTAAAATCATGAAAAAAATTAGAAGTAGTTGACATTAATTTAAATCTTGCAGGAAAACGATTATCGTAGTTCACATAGTTTTTTAGAAACGAGAATTTTTCCATTACACACAAATTTCGATTTATGTGCATTCAGCAAAGGTGTTAAGGAACGCTGGAAGTACCTATCGTTACAAGATTGTAAAAAGCATTTTTGATAATGATTAAAAAAAGAGAGAGAGAGAGAGAGAGAGACAGAGAGAGAGACAAAAATTAGGTGAGATATTAACCCTTAAAGATAAGGATGGTTCGGATATAAATAATGACAGAAGCGGCGTACTCAATGTAACATCGACTTTTAAAGCCTAGATAACAACTTTCCATAATATATTTGTGTAATGCAATAGCAGTGCCCAATAGCAGTACAAAAGTAATAAACATAACATTGTTAAAAACAGATTAATTTAACTAGAACTAACCCATTAAAGTCCAAATTATTTTCTTCGTTAAAATTTAAATTTTATATTTCCCACCACTTTTGAAAGAAGACCATTTTATGTTATTTTATCGCAGAAATTGTCTTTCGAAAGAGATACAGGGTGTCCAATAAATGACTGACCCATTTTGAATGTAAATAACTAAAAAACAGTTTGAGATGCGGTTTGCTGCATTGTTATCAGAAAATCAATAAGTTTTCGATATACACTTTCTTAAAATAGTTCGAATTTCGGCCAACAGATGGCGCTGGCGGCGACACCAGGCTGTCGAAATTTAGACATTACTCTATTTTCATACGCATGAGATTTTTGGCTCATTTTGCAAAATCGAATTGCAGTCGACATATTGAATCGACTATCCACTCATCAACAGAAATAGAGTTTGTTGGATTGACAAAGATTTATGATAATATTTATGATTGAATAATGTCTATTATACTTAATAAAAACCAACAAAACTTCTTTTTATAATCATTGACTTTTCATACATTTACCATAAATAAATTGTATTCAAAAAATATTTTTGTAACAGTTAACTGAATCTCTGTTTATGTACGATAAATTGAAAATATGGGATAAGCACCGCTTTTTTAAGTTTAAAAAAATCATGATATTTATTCTAAACATTTCTCCCATTAAATAGTATGAAATTGTATTTAAAAAAATTAGTGGTGTGAAAAAGCTTTAAGTGATGGATCAAGAAAACTCTTCTTGCCTACGTCGTGTGTAGTGAAATCAGTTAAGCGGTTAAAACAGTGGTTCGGAAATAGCGTTGGCAAGTTCCCTGTCTAAAAAAAAAAGCGGGGCAGTGACTTATAAATCAGCACACAAAAATATAATAAACCCGAGGATGAAAGACTCCTTTTATAACAAATCCTGTATTAAAAGTAAAAAAAATATTGATTTCGACGGAGGAAGTAACATACATAACCAGCTGCTAAAAGGCAACCTGCCTAAAACGAAACATTGTTCTCTTTTCCGAAAACCTAAATCATCCCTACATTATATTCTTATTTTGACATTTAACGCTTCTGAATTTTTTATTTCGAAACCCACGTGAGATTTTAAAATGATTTTTATATACACCTCTCCCTTCCTCCTCCCATCTCCCAAGTAAAAACACATCTACGCTGAAATGGAAGGATTTTTAAAAAGAAAAAAAAGCATCGTACCTGTTTTATATTCTGCAAGTTACCCGTTTTCAAAATTTCATTACAAAGAACATCATAGATCCTGAAATATATTTTTCGTCCCCCCCCCCCTTTTCTTAACTATTCTTACTGATGAAAAGAAGAGAAGGAGAATTTTGAAAATTCTTCTTGCATGCGATTTGAAATAAGGAACATTATTAAAAAAAAAAAAAAAGTGATATTACTAACTTTTTAAAAGTTTATATGAAAAACACTAATGTTCCAGTAACTTGGTAATATTTATATTTATAAAATTGAACTATAGTAAGTAGAACTATAATGATTCTATGATGATTCAGGATCTAATATGCTTTCTGTAATGAAATTTTGAAAACGGGTGACTCGCAGGATATAAAAACAGGTAAATCGCTTTTTTTCTTTTTGTTTAAGCATCCTTCCATTTCAGGTAGATACGTTTGCAGTCAGGGGAAGAGGGAAGGGTTATGTGTAAAAAGCATGTTAAAATCTATCCTGGCTTTCATAATAAAATTTTCAGATATGTTAAATGTCAAAATGCGAATATAACGTAGAGATGAATACGGTCTGCGGAAAAATCAAAGTTATTTCGTTTTAGACTGGTTTCCGTCTTAGCAGGTAGTTTCGTATGTTACTTTCATCGTCGTGATCAATAATGTTTTATGATAAAGACAGGATTTGTTATAGACGAAAGCTTGTTATAGACGTTATTATAGATGTTGTTATAGATGAACTTTTACTCTAAGGTTTTATATATTTTTATGTGCCGATTTGTAACTGCCCCGCTTTTATTTTAGACAGGAAACTTGCCACTAATATTTGCATACTACTGTTTTAACTTCTGATTTCACTACACGACGTACAAGCAAGAAGAGTTTGCTTGATCCATCCTTTAAAGATTTTTGACTTCACTAAATTTTTTAAATGCAATTTCATACTATTTAATGGAAGAAATGATTAGATTAAATATTAAGATTTTTTAACATAACAGAACCGTGTTTATGCCATAGTTTCAATTTATTGTGCGTAAAAAGAGAATCAGTTAACCGGTTACAAAAACATTTTTTGAATACAATTTACTTACGGTAAATGTGTGGAAAGTCAATGCTTATTAAAAAGTATGGTTTGTTGTTTTTTATTAAGTACTAGCTGACCCGCCCGGCGTTGCCCGGGTCCGTATTAACAATATTAAACGAACTTGAAATTTGTATGATTTTATCATTAACTCGTTACATGCAGAAATGCATTGTCTGAAATACGTAGCCACTGACTGTGTGAAAAATCGGTTTTAAAAACAACTAATATTAAGCTCTAAAAATACTCAAAATGAACATTGAAAAACGCGGGAGGGTATATGTATCCAACGATTGCATGATTTTCGTGTAAAAAAGTTGATATTTAGCCGTAAAAATCGCTGTTAAGTCACGTAACTAATTATTATTTTCACATACAAATCCCAAGTGAAATATTTTGAATTTCAAACTAATTATATCACTCTTAAATCCGACTATACCATGAATGAAATCGATACACGATGGTAGCTAAAAGGTTGGTATATAGTACTATAATTTCAGAGCTATTTAACAAAAGTAAGTGTTATTTTTAATCAAATCTTGCGTATAGGTTCACTCTGTGTATAAATTCCTAACCTAAAACTTTTATACCGTAACCAGAACCTGTCTGTAATCTAACAGCGACTTAACAGTACCCTACCGTAAATTAAATATAACAGAAATGTAACCTAGCCTAAATGTGTTCCCTTTATTGTAACATATCCTTATTCTAACCATAACATAAATGCAATTTAACTTTAACCTAACTTTAAACTAAATAATATAATAGAAAAAAAACATTTTAAAAAAGTACTATTTCTTCGTAAAATATGCTTCAGCTGTAATTCGTTTCTTTCAATTCGTTTTATTAATACAAAATTCCTTCCTCGTGAGTAATAGGAAAACGAGAGTACGGGCTCAGCCGGTGGGACGGTGGGACCGTCCCGCCGCAGCACGCAGCAACCGTCCCGCCGCCGGTGCCGCCACCACCGTCCCGCCACCATCCCTCCTGCTCCCTCCTGCGGTACCCCCTGCGCCCACCGTGCATCCCCCTCCACGAACGCCCCCTAGTGGAAAAAAGGAACATTCTATTATAACAGTATAGGTGAACAACCTTCCCAATTAAAAAAATATTATCAATCACATCTCAACATTGAATCATACTATAAGATGAAGATTAAATTTATATTTGAATTTTGAACAACCGTAATTTTAATGAGTATTATTAATTAAGCGAAACAATTAAAATCTCAGTTTTCAACCATTTTATTTAGATTTCTTCAACTACAAGATGAGATTATCAATTTAACACAAGAAAGTTAAACATATATTTGAATTTTGCTTGATAGACATCTTAATGAGTAGTATTAATTAAGTAAAAACAATAGAAAATATCAAGTTTTATAGAAAAAGACTGATTTTTTACTATTTTTGTCAACTTAAGAGAGAAAACTTAAACGTACATTTCAGTTTTTCAACAGCTATAATCTTAATGAGTATCGTTAATTAAGTAAAAAACAATGGAAAATATCAAGTTTTATAGAAAAAGACTGATTTCTTACAATTTTTATCAACTTAAGAGAGAAAACTTAAACGTACATTTCAGTTTTTCAACAGCTATAGCCTTATTGAGCATTCATAATTAAGTAAAAAACAATGGAAAATATCGATTTTTATAGAAAAAGACTGATTTCTTACGATTTTTATCAACTACAAGATCAATGTATCGACTTAAAACTTAAAACTTAAACATACATCCCAGTTTTTCAACAACTATAACCATAATGAGTGTAATTAAGCAAAATAATAGAAATATAAGTTTTTCAGTGGGGAAAAGACGAATTTAAACAAATTTTATTAGTTTTACACTAGTTTAATAAGAATTTTAAGAGGAAAAAGACGAATTTAATCATTTTTTTTAGTTTTACACTATTTTTCTCATCTCCAACATGGATATATGAATTTTAACAGAAGAATTAAACGTATATTTTAGTTTTTAACAACCGAAAAGTAATAAGCATCATTAATTAAACGAAAATAAATATCGATTTTCAAAAAAGACAATTTTAAATTTAAACGTGCATTTCAGTTTTTAAGTGGCTATCACTTTAATATTGTCTTAATGAGTTTTGTTAATTAAGCGAAACAACGGAAAATACCGATTTTTAAAGAAAGAAAACCAATTTCATCATACTTTTATACACCAACTAAGTAGAATTTTAATACATAAACGAATCATTTAAAGAAATATTCAATACACACGCATATTTGAACCTACGGGCATTCTTCATTAAGTCATATCCAAACTAAAACTTTTTTTCTGCAACCCCTCCACTCATACATTCCAACTAGGGGAAACACACAATAGGGTTCTGACGTCACAACTTGCAAAGGTATACAACAAAATGTTTACGATCAAGAAAAAGTATCACCTATAGAGAAAAAAGAAGAGATTTAAACTATTTATCCATTATAGTTTTATAATAGTTACCACAACATCTATAAATTAAAATTTGGAAGTCATAATGAGTGTAATTAATTAAGCAAAATAATAGAAATATTAGTTTTTCAGTGGGGAAAAGACGAATTTAAACAAATTTTATTAGTTTTACACTAGTTTAATAATAATTTTAAGAGGAAAAAGACGAATTTAATCAATTTTTTTAGTTTTACACTATTTTTTCTCATCTCCAACATGGATATATGAATTTTAACAGAAGAATTAAACGTATATTTTAGTTTTTAACAACCGAAAAGTAATAAGCATCATTAATTAAACGAAAATAAATATCGATTTTCAAAAAAGACAAATTTAAATTTAAACGTGCATTTCAGTTTTTAAGTGACTATCACTTTAATATCGTCTTAATGAGTTTTGTTAATTAAGCGAAACAACGGAAAATACCGATTTTTAAAGAAAGAAAACCAATTTCATCATACTTTTATACACCAACTAAGTAGAATTTTAATACACAAACGAATCATTTAAAGAAATATTCAACACACACGCATATTTGAACCTACGGGCATTCTTCATTACGTCATATCCAAACTAAAACTTTTTTTCTGCAACCCCTCCACTCATACATTCCAACTAGGGGAAACACACAATAGAGTTCTGACGTCACAACTTGCAAAGGTATACAACAAAATGTTTACGTTCAAGAAAAAGTATCACCTATAGAGAAAAAAGAAGAGATTTAAACTATTTATCCATTCTAGTTTTATAATAGTTACCACAACATCTCCAAATTAAAATTTGGAAGTCATAATGAGTGTAATTAATTAAGCAAAATAATAGAAATATTAGTTTTTCAGTGGGGAAAAGACGAATTTAAACAAATTTTATTAGTTTTACACTAGTTTAATAATAATTTTAAGAGGAAAAAGACGAATTTAATCAATTTTTTTAGTTTTACACTATTTTTTCTCATCTCCAACATGGATATATGAATTTTAACAGAAGAATTAAACGTATATTTTAGTTTTTAACAACCGAAAAGTAATAAGCATCATTAATTAAACGAAAATAAATATCGATTTTCAAAAAAGACAAATTTAAATTTAAACGTGCATTTCAGTTTTTAAGTGACTATCACTTTAATATCGTCTTAATGAGTTTTGTTAATTAAGCGAAACAACGGAAAATACCGATTTTTAAAGAAAGAAAACCAATTTCATCATACTTTTATACACCAACTAAGTAGAATTTTAATACATAAACGAATCATTTAAAGAAATATTCAATACACACGCATATTTGAACCTACGGGCATTCTTCATTACGTCATATCCAAACTAAAACTTTTTTTCTGCAACCCCTCCACTCATACATTCCAACTAGGGGAAACACACAATAGGGTTCTGACGTCACAACTTGCAAAGGTATACAACAAAATGTTTACGATCAAGAAAAAATATCACCTATAGAGAAAAAAGAAGAGATTTAAACTATTTATCCATTATAGTTTTATAATAGTTACCACAACATCTATAAATTAAAATTTGGAAGTCATAATGAGTGTAATTAATTAAGCAAAATAATAGAAATATTAGTTTTTCAGTGGGGAAAAGACGAATTTAAACAAATTTTATTAGTTTTACACTAGTTTAATAATTATTTTAAGAGGAAAAAGACGAATTTAATCAATTTTTTTAGTTTTACACTATTTTTTCTCATCTCCAACATGGATATATGAATTTTAACAGAAGAATTAAACGTATATTTTAGTTTTTAACAACCGAAAAGTAATAAGCATCATTAATTAAACGAAAATAAATATCGATTTTCAAAAAAGACAAATTTAAATTTAAACGTGCATTTCAGTTTTTAAGTGACTATCACTTTAATATCGTCTTAATGAGTTTTGTTAATTAAGCGAAACAACGGAAAATACCGATTTTTAAAGAAAGAAAACCAATTTCATCATACTTTTATACACCAACTAAGTAGAATTTTAATACACAAACGAATCATTTAAAGAAATATTCAACACACACGCATATTTGAACCTACGGGCATTCTTCATTACGTCATATCCAAACTAAAACTTTTTTTCTGCAACCCCTCCACTCATACATTCCAACTAGGGGAAACACACAATAGAGTTCTGACGTCACAACTTGCAAAGGTATACAACAAAATGTTTACGTTCAAGAAAAAGTATCACCTATAGAGAAAAAAGAAGAGATTTAAACTATTTATCCATTCTAGTTTTATAATAGTTACCACAACATCTCCAAATTAAAATTTGGAAGTCATAATGAGTGTAATTAATTAAGCAAAATAATAGAAATATTAGTTTTTCAGTGGGGAAAAGACGAATTTAAACAAATTTTATTAGTTTTACACTAGCTTAATAATAATTTTAAGAGGAAAAAGACGAATTTAATCAATTTTTTTAGTTTTACACTATTTTTTCTCATCTCCAACATGGATATATGAATTTTAACAGAAGAATTAAACGTATATTTTAGTTTTTAACAACCGAAAAGTAATAAGCATCATTAATTAAACGAAAATAAATATCGATTTTCAAAAAAGACAAATTTAAATTTAAACGTGCATTTCAGTTTTTAAGTGACTATCACTTTAATATCGTCTTAATGAGTTTTGTTAATTAAGCGAAACAACGGAAAATACCGATTTTTAAAGAAAGAAAACCAATTTCATCATACTTTTATACACCAACTAAGTAGAATTTTAATACACAAACGAATCATTTAAAGAAATATTCAACACACACGCATATTTGAACCTACGGGCATTCTTCATTACGTCATATCCAAACTAAAACTTTTTTTCTGCAACCCCTCCACTCATACATTCCAACTAGGGGAAACACACAATAGAGTTCTGACGTCACAACTTGCAAAGGTATACAACAAAATGTTTACGTTCAAGAAAAAGTATCACCTATAGAGAAAAAAGAAGAGATTTAAACTATTTATCCATTCTAGTTTTATAATAGTTACCACAACATCTCCAAATTAAAATTTGGAAGTCATAATGAGTGTAATTAATTAAGCAAAATAATAGAAATATTAGTTTTTCAGTGGGGAAAAGACGAATTTAAACAAATTTTATTAGTTTTACACTAGTTTAATAATAATTTTAAGAGGAAAAAGACGAATTTAATCAATTTTTTTAGTTTTACACTATTTTTTCTCATCTCCAACATGGATATATGAATTTTAACAGAAGAATTAAACGTATATTTTAGTTTTTAACAACCGAAAAGTAATAAGTATTATTAATTAAACGAAAATAAATATCGATTTTCAAAAAAGACAATTTTTTACACAAATTTTCAACTTTGAAATACATTTGTTTACATATGTTATTACAATATATTGCCAAACTAACTATTTTTAAAAGTTTGAATGTCATTATAAAATGCTCATATTTATAATTTTCACGTCTTGACTACATTCGACATCTTTCAACAAATAGTATGCATTTTTTTATTCTAGAAACTGAAAAAGTCACTTCTTACTGTTTCAGAAACTTGACATGTGAAAACTTCTCTGAGTTATTCGATTCACATTTTAATCAAATTGGCATGTTTCACCTCACCTTTTTGAAATTTCCATATTATCAAACATCAAGTTATTTAAAATATAAATACTGCTTAGTGTTTAGATAGTATACATGACTGGTTCTACTTATTCTGTTCGTATTATTAATCAAATTAGCAATTTATTATAAAACTTATTTGTACGCATGCGCAAATTGTCACGTGACATAAACGATTAACAGCAATATGAATTTTCGAAAAGCAGCGCAGCATTTTGCATTCCCACTGTTAGACTTGAGAGGGAAGTTGGCAGATGCACAACTCTGATTAATTTCCAGATTTTAATGCAAGTGAAAACCGTTTTCTTCGTTAACCAATAAAGTAAGTTTTACTATATCATTGCAGTATATATGTATCAATAAAAATAAATTTAATGAAATTTAAAAAAAAGATTTTTTATATATTAAGCATTTATTAAGTATATAAATATACTTCTTTTATTACACAGATGTTTCAGCAAGATGAAGCAAAACAGCAGCAAATTTCCGAAATGTATGATCCGACTGATTCGACCTTAGCACATACAAAGTTAAAGAATAATACATATGTAAGTTACTTATATGTTAAATACTAGAATTCATACACTATATAATTAGGTTAAATTTACATTAAAATATTTTGTCCTATATTCAATAAGAAGTATTTTTATTTGTAATATTAGAGTGATATCTAACTGTTTACATTAATTTCCCTTACAGAATTGCTCTTTTTGTGATAAAAACTTTTCATCTAAATGGAATTTAAAAGAACATATACAGATCCATGCCAATGAAAAACCATTTACTTGTGAGGACTGCGAAAAACTGTTTTCAAGAAAGTGCGAATTAAAAAAGCATATGATGATGTATGATACTCTATCACCTGTTATATGTGAAATTTGCAAATTATCTTTTACTAGGAAATGTGCTCTAATAACTCATATGAAAACACATCCAAACAGAAAATTGTTTAAGCGTGAAAAGTGTGAGAAATCCTTCAACTATCGTTATAGATTAAATCAACATACGCATATTCACAATAGACCACAATTAAATTGTTATAAATGTGGGAATTCGTTTTCAAGTGAAAATAAGCTGAATCACCATTTAAAAATTCATCAAGTCCAACATCGTCCACTGTTTAAGTGTAAACAGTGCGAGAAATCCTTCAACTATCGTTATAGATTAAATCAGCATATGCATATTCACAATAGACCACAATTATATTGTTATGAATGTGGGAAATCGTTTTCAAGTGAAAATAAGCTGAATCATCATTTAAAAATTCAACCTATACCAATACCTTTGCAAGTTGTGACGTCAGAACCCTATTGTGTGTTTCCCCTAGTTGGAATGTATGAGTGGAGGGGTTGCAGAAAAAAAGTTTTAGTTTGGATATGACGTAATGAAGAATGCCCGTAGATTCAAATATGCGTGTGTGTTGAATATTTCTTTAAATGATTCGTTTGTGTATTAAAATTCTACTTAGTTGGTGTATAAAAGTATGATGAAATTGGTTTTCTTTCTTTAAAAATCGGTATTTTCCGTTGTTTCGCTTAATTAACAAAACTCATTAAGACGATATTAAAGTGATAGCCACTTAAAAACTGAAATGCACGTTTAAATTTAAAATTGTCTTTTTTGAAAATCGATATTTATTTTCGTTTAATTAATGATGCTTATTACTTTTCGGTTGTTAAAAACTAAAATATACGTTTAATTCTTCTTTTTAAAATTCATATATCCATGTTGGAGATGAGGAAAAATAGTGTAAAACTAAAAAAATTGATTAAATTCGTCTTTTTCCTCTTAAAATTATTATTAAACTAGTGTAAAACTAATAAAATTTGTTTAAATTCGTCTTTTCCCCACTGAAAAACTTATATTTCTATTATTTTGCTTAATTACACTCATTATGGTTATAGTTGTTGAAAAACTGGGATGTATGTTTAAGTTTTAAGTTTTAAGTCGATACATTGATCTTGTAGTTGATAAAAATCGTAAGAAATCAGTCTTTTTCTATAAAAATCGATATTTTCCATTGTTTTTTACTTAATTATGAATGCTCAATAAGGCTATAGCTGTTGAAAAACTGAAATGTACGTTTAAGTTTTCTCTCTTAAGTTGATAAAAATTGTAAGAAATCAGTCTTTTTCTATAAAACTTGATATTTTCCATTGTTTTTTACTTAATTAACGATACTCATTAAGATTATAGCTGTTGAAAAACTGAAATGTACGTTTAAGTTTTCTCTCTTAAGTTGACAAAAATAGTAAAAAATCAGTCTTTTTCTATAAAACTTGATATTTTCTATTGTTTTTACTTAATTAATACTACTCATTAAGATGTCTATCAAGCAAAATTCAAATATATGTTTAACTTTCTTGTGTTAAATTGATAATCTCATCTTGTAGTTGAAGAAATCTAAATAAAATGGTTGAAAACTGAGATTTTAATTGTTTCGCTTAATTAATAATACTCATTAAAATTACGGTTGTTCAAAATTCAAATATAAATTTAATCTTCATCTTATAGTATGATTCAATGTTGAGATGTGATTGATAATATTTTTTTAATTGGGAAGGTTGTTCACCTATACTGTTATAATAGAATGTTCCTTTTTTCCACTAGGGGGCGTTCGTGGAGGGGGATGCACGGTGGGCGCAGGGGGTACCGCAGGAGGGAGCAGGAGGGATGGTGGCGGTGGGACAGCCGCAGGGACGGTGGTGGCGGCGGAACGGTTGCTGCGTGCTGCGGCGGGACGGTCCCACCGTCCCACCGGCTGAGCCCGTACTCTCGTTTTCCTACTACTCTCGTGCTTTTGTTTGAGACATTAAAATTTCAGCGATAAATGGTTTAATATTGCAAATCACGGAGTAAGACACTTCTTACTCCGTGTTGCAAACCTTTTTTCGGTTTACTTCGCCTCCACCTATTTTTTTCTCCATGGTGTACAGCAGCTGTGATTAAAAAAAAAATCCTCATTTAAACTGACAGTTTGCCAGTCTATGAATTTTAAAAGTCTGTCCCAGCTTTTTTAATTATTTCTGCGAAAATTTTATGCAACCAATCAACCATAAGAAAATGAAATGGAAAAAAAGCGAAAAAAGGCAATTTTTTATGAGAGTGAGCTTTGGAATTTAATTAATTACTCAGTTAATAAATAGAATTTTGAAATTCTGAGCCTCAGGTGCATCAGAAGAGACATTGGGCTACTCTCAAAAAAATTTTGAGCTTCGTACGTGCTGTAGATTTTGCTAGCCATCGCAGACACACAGACACACACACACACAGACAGACAGAGCGTTTTGTTCTTTTATTAGTATAGACTAGCTGATCCGCCCGGCGTTGCCCGGGTCCGTATTAACAATATTAAACGAACTTGAAATTTGTATGATTTTATCATTAACTCGTTACATGCAGAAATGCATTGCCTGAAATACGTAGCCACTGACTGTGTGAAAAATCGGTTTTAAAAACAACTAATATTAAGCTCTAAAAATACTCAAAATGAGCAATGAAAAACGCGGGAGGGAATATGTATCCAACGATCGCATGATTTTCGTGTAAAAAAGTTGATATTTACCCGTAAAAATCACTGTTAAGTCACGTAACTAATTATTATTTTCACATACAAATCCCGAGTGAAATATTTTGAATTTCAAACTAATTATATCACTCTTAAATCCGACTATACCATGAATGAAATCGATACACGATGGTAGCTAAAAGGTTGTATATAGTACTATAATTTCAGAGCCATTTAACAAAAGTAAGTGTTATTTTTAATCAAATCTTGCGTATAGGTTCACTCTGTGTATAAATTCCTAACCTTAAACTTTTATACCGTAACCAGAACCTGTCTGTAACCTAACAGCGACTTAACAGTATCCTACCGTAAATTAAATATAACAGAAATGTAACCTAGCCTAAATGTATTCACTTTATTGTAATATATCCTTATTCTAACCATAACATAAATGCAATTTAACTTTAACCTAACTTTAACCTAAATAATATAATAGAAAAAACCATTTAAAAAAATTACTATTTCTTCGTAAATTATGCTTCAGCTGTAATTCGTTTCTTTCAATTCGTTTTATTAATACAAAATTCCTTCCTCGTGCTTTTGTTTGAGACATTAAAATTTCAGCGATAAATGGTTTAATATTGCAAACCACGGAGTAAGACACTTCTTACTCCGTGTTGCAAACCTTTTTTCGCTTTACTTCGCCTCCACCTATCTTTTTCTCCATGGTGTACAGCAGCTGTGATTAAAAAAAAATCCTCATTTAAACTGACAGTTTGCCAGTCTATGAATTTTAAAGGTCTGTCCCAGCTTTTTTAATTATTTCTGCGAAAATTTTATGCAACCAATCAACCATAAGAAAATGAAATGGAAAAGAAGCGAAAAATGGCGATTTTTTATGAGAGTGAGCTTTAGAATTTAATTAATTACTCAGTTAATAAATAGAATTTTGAAATTCTGAGCTTCAGGTGCATCAGGAGAGACATTGGGCTACTCTCAAAAAAATTTTGAGCTTCGTACGTGCTGTAGATTTTGCTAGCCATCGCAGACACACAGACACACACACACACAGACACACACACAGGCAGACAGAGCGTTTTGTTCTTTTATTAGTATAGATAATAGACATTATTCAATAATACATATTATTTTAAATCTCTTTCCATCCAACAAAATCTATATCTGTAGGCGAGTGAAGAGTCAATTCAACATGTCGACAGAGATTCGACTCTGCGAAATGAGCCGAAAAACTCATGCGTATGAAAATTAGAGAAATGTCTGAATTTCGGCAGCCTGATGCCGCCGCTAGCGCTATCTGTTGGCCGAAATTCGAACTATTTTATAAAAGTGCATATCTAAAAATTTACTGATTTTGTGGTAACAATGCGGCAAACTGCACATTTTTATCTCAAACCGTTTTTATGTAGCAAAAGCGCTCAAACTCTAGATTATGATTGAATGCCTTATTGTAATACACTGTGTTCATTTTTATGCAAATAGCATGCATACTCGCAGAGTAATTAAGGGTTTTATAAAAATGGCCCCAAATTTTTCTAAGTTTTTCCCTTATAATTTTCAGAGTTCTTAATATAAAATAATATTTTTTTCAGAAAATATGGCAAACAACATTGCACACAGTACCTTGTAATCAGAATTAAAAAATAATAAAAATTGTATGAAAAATGAGTAGGTTTACTAAATAATTTTTTACTGCGCATGCGTCAACGATATCAAAATTTCATTTGCATATTATGTTAGCTAAATGTATAGAGCAACTTTTGTAAAAGTCTCAAAATTATAGCTTGAAAATTCTGAAAGTAATCGTCTATAGAAAAAGGACAAAATCCGTTGTTTCCAAAATGAAGCAAAAAATTGGTTGCCTGTAAAGTCGGTATACGGGCGAAAGTTTTACGTGACAACGACTTTGAGTTGTAAAATAATTTTAATGTGAATATTCATTCGTATAGTAGGAAGAAGGATGAAATAATAGTAACAATTTAAAACATTTATTTATACAAAGAATTATATTTAAAACATTAATTTATACAAAGAATCTCGCACTGAATTTCATATTAACAAAATTTTATTTTTACCTTTACACATACATACGTATTTATATACAAATATACATACAATAACTTGCAATACACTGTGTTTGTTAAACACATTTTACTTCATGTTTATTGATGTCAAATGTTGAATTTTGTAAACAGAATATAAAAGAATTTTTCAATGAGCAGAATATAACTAAAGTAAAATGGCTTTCACTAATCACATATCATTAGTTTTCCATAATATACCACCGAATTACGAAATAAACTAAACGGATTTTCAACTTATTCAATTGACGATTATTTTCAGAATTTTCAATTTATGATTTTGTTACTTTCACAAAAGTTGCTCTATACATTTAGCTAACATAATATGCAAATGAAATTTTGATATCGTTGACGCATGCGCAGTAAAAAATTATTTAGTAAACCAACTTATTTTGTATACAATTTTCATTATTTTTTTATTCTGATTACAAGGTACTGTGTACAATGTTGTTTTTTATATTTTCTGAAAAAAATATTATTTTATATTAAGAACTCTGAAAATTATAAGGAAAAAACTTGGAAAAATTTGGGACCATTTTTATAAAAACCTTAATTACTCTGCAAGTATGCATGCTATTTGCATAAAAATGAACACAGAGTATTACAATAAGGCATTCAATCATAATCTAGAGTTTGAGCGCTTTTGCTACATTAGTTTTGACAGGGTTATTCAAAAGATATTCATTCTTTTTTAATTTGTTGACGGTCCCCTATGGAGTTTCGGTAAAAAATCTTCACGGAGATGTATGACATATACTATTATATTTATACACTAAGAGTTTCGAGATGATTCCTCATGTATTTTTCTAGATATTTAGTAAAATGTCTAAAATCGCAAGTGTCCCATAATCAATGGCAATATAGTGTATACCCTACCCTTAGTTGTATAGTATTTTACTTTTCTTATTATTCTTTTAGCAAAGATTTCTTTCAGCAATATAATTCGATTACTAATTCTTATATTTATTGTGCGGAACCCCTTTAGCGCGAGTAATGCTCGCATTTGACATTTATCTTAACTTTTGTATCACAAAATGTAATTTTCAAATCCATTTTTCACTGACTTCCTGATAGATTATACTGTTAAAATATTTTATGTGATATTACAGAGAATCTACGGATAATCTATTTTCTTAACCTCCTCAGTCTTGATACAAATATTACGAGGGACCACAAAAAGTTGTTTAAAACTGCTCTAAAGCATCTCCAAAGCTGAATTAATCTATATAACATTGCTTATGATATGCACGCGTTTATTAAAAATGTCCAGAAGTAATTTTAACAGTTCTAGATGCATTTAAATTCATAAAGCTTGTTCTTCAGTGTTTCCTACAGGCGACATCAGGAATGAGGAGGTTATGTCTTAAGTGAAAAAACAGAGATTAGAAAAATCGAGATTCTGTTAAATAACAGAGACGTTATTCGGTAAATTTACAAGAGACGCTGTAAATTAACATCTTAAAAATGCACTAGACTTCGTAAATTTATTTTTAATCATAATAATTGAATTCAGTTTTCAAAATTAGTGAACTACACATTCTTTTGTGAAATCAAAGAATTAATTTTTCGAGTAAATTTGAACTGTTCTATCATTTAATTATTACACCATTTGTAGCTAGCCGTCAACGGGTTTGAACCCGAGACCTCTTTACAGTGGGAGGACACATTACATAACTGAGCTATAGAAACTGTTGATAGTGAGAACAAAGTATGTTTTTTATCATAATTATGTAATTGTCGATAAAAAATCCCCACTAACTCCGAGGAGATGATATTTTCCTTTCCTAAATTATTCTAAGTTAAAAAAAAAAAACAATTTTTAAACTAAATTTTCTTTTTTAATATGTCTAATAAAATTGGAAAAGGAATTTAAAAGTGTATACTTTGAATTATAAGTTTTTAACATAGATAAAAATGCTTTAAAATAAAGGTATGGAAATCCCTACCAGAAATTAGATAAAAGATAAGGGAAATATCTGTAAAATGATGACCAAGAAACTCAGTTAAATACATTTAACCAATAACTAGTGTAAATTTACAGAGAGTCTCATTTACAGAGAATATTTTCATGACTTAATTTTGGATTAATAACTTAATTTTAAGGCACTTTTTTCTTTATCAGCCGCTGGTGATAAATCACGAATATTCTTTATCGCTACAACAAGAAGGAAATTAACTATGCAATGCACCAAACTATTCTTGCCAAGGTATGTCAATTGGCTGTGAAACCACAACAACTATACTTGTGACAGTAAAAATTAGAAGAAATAAATAAAGAATGAAGAATGTAATATATGTAACAAGCTTGTAGTAATCAATATTTAACATTAATTAATGCTTGATTCACAGAAAAAACATTTAAAAAAAACTAAATAAATAGTTTAAATAATAATTTATATTCTCTGTTGCAATATCTTAGAAAAGTATTAAAAGAAATTATGTATATATATTTATATACAGACAATTGATCAACTAGTCGGATGTAGCAAGTCCAAAACTTTCTTCTATCTCATGCATGTTAATACTTCAAAAGTCGCTACCACATATCCAAAATTAAATTACAATCTATGCTGATCGTGGAGATTCTAAAGGCATGAAATTCTGTGTATTAGTTCTTGAAATTGGAGTATTACGAATATCGCGAAAAATATGACATAAAAACATCATTTGTTGAGCGATTTATACCAAAACATAAAACAGCAATAATATGTACTAAGCTATACCTAAATCGGAAATTTACAGAAACAATTTGTGCATCAGTTCTTGGGGTAGAACAATTGCAGGAATCTGGAAAATTCAACATAGCAGCGCTACCTATTTGATTATTGACAACAATACATAAACAGAATTAGTTCATATCATGGATTTACTGAATCTGAAGTTGTTTGATAAAAATCCGTGCATTAATTCTTGATATGGAACTATTGTGAAAATCGTAAAAAATGCAGCATAGCAGCACCACTTGTTGAGCGATTTATACTAAAAACCAATCAGCATCAATTTGTATCAGGGACTACCTGAATATAATTTTTATTAAATTTCGTGCGTTAGTTTTTAAGATAGAACGCCCACAAAATTTATGTCACATACAGACAGACTACAAAACAGACTCACAGAACCACAGTCAGACATTTTGAAAAAACACGTTTTTTTTAGAATCTTTAACCCCTAAAAGATGTAAATCCGTCAAAAACCGGAATTCAAAAATTTTCACGAATCCAGTATTTTTTTAATTGTAAAATTAGAAGAAAGTAAAAATTTATGAATGAATTAGGGGTGATTACATAATCTATTAATAACTTTGGTGAATTTCATAAAACTTTTATTTTAATTGTTATTTGATTAATGACGTTTTGAGTTGCAACTTTACGCACATGTACCTTTATTTATGTTATTAAAAAAATTGGTGAATTGTGTTTTACGAATATGTCACTTTGTTTATCTTATTTTAAAAATTGTCAAGTTGTACTTTAGGAATATGTGATAATATTTTCGCCATGCTCTTAAATCAAAAGTTATGAGATAAAGAAACCCAACAATGATTAAAAGACACCCTGTATAAACCAAAATTTTACTCTTTTGAACATACTCGTATAAAGAAAAATATAGAAATTAATATAAATTAATTTAAAGATGACTATATATTATATAAATAAGAATGTATTCGTTAAAAACACACAACCTTGCTCATTAGTACACAAAAGCAAGAATTTTAAGATTAAATCAAAAAAAAAAAAAAAAAAAAAAAAAAAAAAAAAAAATGCATAAAATTTATGTTTCGAGAGCTCGAAACGTAGATTTTATACTTTATTTTATTTTAATCCATGTTTTTGAGCGCCGAGTTTTTTACTCATTTTGAATGCAAGATACATCGACAAATTGTACTTTATTAAAAATCGATTTAAGGCAGTGCCTTTCCTTTGGTCAAAAAAGCGACGTTAGATTTTGGTTTAAAAAAACAAATTTTAAAGTTTTATTCCAAATTGATAGTGATTTATAAATGTATGTAAAAATTTTGGGGCTGAGCCAAATTTTACTTATTTTTGTAGGGATTAGGTTAGTCAGACACAATGATTTTAATACGGGTTGTGTCGAAACTGGGATTGAAATTTTCGCCTACACTCTAAAAAAAATTGGAAAGTTATTAAAATTTTTGTAAGAAAATTGTATTCTAAGAACATTTTATGTAATGGCAACAACAAAAAATCATATAATAGATGCAGATTTGTACAACAAAACTGTCAGGTTATCAAAAATCAACAAAATTGTAAGGTCACTAAGATTTTTTTTAGGAAAATTGGATTCCTAGAACTTTTTAAATGATGGCGACAAGGTTGCAGATAAAATTTCAGTGAGATTACTATAATTTACATAGATTCTTTAATAAAGTTACAGATTTCTGTAGCTTTGGTAATACATTTTGCAGATTTATATTTTTTTAAAATAAAATTTGAAGCAGATAGAATTTTAGTAAACATACAGATTTTTAACTTTACATCTGTAAAGTGTTATAGTTTTTTTTTTTTTTTTTTTTTTTTTTTTTTACAGTGTAGAAGAAGGATGCAATCCCGGTACGGTATAAAAAAAATACGTTAGACCTGGCCTGGCATGGATAATTTTTTTACTCAAAATTCCCTTTCTGAAATGGTTCATCAATTTGTAGACGCTTCAATTCTAATGTTTAGAATTAAGAGATGAATTATCAGTTAAAAGTACGTCATATTGATACAGTCACATCAATTTTTTATTATTAATTAAAAATACATTGCAAGCTAAGCCTAAGGCCATGCTGCAAACTTTTCAAACATACTTTATATACGTACTTGTATGCTTAAACCGCAGAATATTCAAATAAAAGAATATTTTATTATTTAGTTGACTTGTGATGTCGCAATAAATATTAATTTCATTCCCTTATTTAAAAAAAAAAAAAAAAAAAACTAATTTTATTTTTACTATGACATTATTTTCACTAACTAGGGATGGGCATTATTTATCGTATTAGGATAAATAACCGTGTTACTAAGCTGGAACCTAATATTGCATTACTATGTTACTGAAAAGTCCCTGTTAAATAAATAACACATGGTTCTTAATGGCAGCATCTTCCTTCACTCATCATCATCAAGATTTCATTTTTTGTAGCTCTAAAATAAGAATAATATTCATTAAAAACATCTTTAATTGTTTCTTTTGAGACGTTTGCCCAACAATGTTGAATTCAGATTCTTTTCTCGGGTGGGATTTCTGTGCTCTGGAAGTGGAACAGAGGAACATTATAGAGTTCCGGGTGGTAGGGGAGAAGCATTGCTTTTTCTGACCATTGAAAACCCAAAATCTCAAATCTTCCGAGGAAAGATCTCATTGCTCACCGGCGGTCCCCCCCCCCCCCGGACTATCCCCTGAATTCAACACTAGTACTCAGCATGACCCTACCTTCACCCTTAATTATGACCTGCTCTCTTAGGTATGTGATGCTAATTTTTTTGCAGTTCATCAATCACTATGACTAGCAGTGAATACATGCATGAGTAGTAATAACTTACACCGCTAATTAAAAAACTTTTCCTGTCTGGTGCCTGATGATAGGTCACCATCATAACACACTTTCTCCTATTCTGATAGCACAAAATACTACAGCACAACATCTAGAGCACAAAACACAGAAATTTTTAGACCAGGAAAACATTTGAAAATTTATTAGAAAAACCTCATGCTTGAAATGTTTTCCTCGATAATCAGTATATTATATTCCATATATTATAATCAATATATAAATATATTATATAAAACACTTAGATTAATGATTCAAAAATAATTAAATTCTGTTTAAAACATCCCAAAACATGTAAATCAATTAAAAGTCGGAAGTCGAAAATCATGAATCATTGCTCTTTAGTAAAAATATGAAGGAAAAATGTGCGCAGAAATGTATATTTAACATATCCTAAAAATTGCTTTAAATGCAATCTTATGTTGCAAATGCATTTTAAATTAATAGAGTTTTATATTTTAAAAAGAAAATCCTTTTTAAATGCTGCATAACTTAGCGTATATGATTGTTAGATTTTGTTAGTATTGTTAAGGATTTTGTAAATAGTTAGTGTTTGTACTGTAAAATAATGTAAATAATCTTATTAAGCTCCATTCCTTTACTAATATTAATTTTTGTTGCATTATCTCTGTTATCAAGCAAACTTGTCTAATATTTTTCAATGAATGTGTATGGCAGCTTGGCGAAATATTAGAGATATCGCCAAGTTGGCGTCACTTTTGACGACTAATTTTGGTCGCCAAATTTGGCGATATATCGCCAAGTTGGCGACAAACTTGGCTATTGTTGGCGATGGTAACCCTTCCTTCTCTATAGTAACCACCCTTAGGTCTACTGATGCATTGAATGTTATTCCATGGTTTTCTGGAATATTCGAGAAGCCTGTGGAAATTTCTAGCGCATGCTACGAGCCTATATAAGGAGAGCAATACGAGCTGTTGTGGTTATTATTTATCAGTCAGTCATTGAGTGAACAACTAGGCGATTGTTAAGCCAGTTTGCTTGAGTTTTATCTACGTTGTTTTGAATGTTATTTAGTGTTGAGACGTTGTATAAAAAGTCTCTGGGACCTATCTGTACTTGTACGACAGATTTGAGCAGTTATTTTTGAATATCTAGTAACATTTGTGAGTTTCGAAGACTCTGTTGTTCTGAAGAGCTGTAAATAAATTATTTTCTACTTTTCTAAGAGACAAGAGTTTGAAGTTGTCTAACCATAAGATCAAAAGAACCCTATATACGCTGCAACAGTATATTTACCGTTACGTAAATGAAAAAAGCAATTATTTCTACCCCTTCACACCGAATATATAGCAAAATTTGAGTTCAGAGATTCATTTTATAAAAAGTACCTTTTCTACATATAACTAAAATGCATTTATTCATAATTCAATGCCTTAAAAATTTAACTCTCGACTTTAGTTCAAAAATCTATTTTAAAACTAACAAAACAATATTTTGTCACATTCAAATAAAATGCTTGAATCAATGCATTTTTAATTAATTAGCTCATTTAAAACGTCAACATTAAAACTTCATATTGATTTGAATTCAAAGCAGCAATTGGAAACCAACCCATGCGCGTAAACAGGGGGGGGGCCCTGGGTGCCCGGACCCCCTTCCCCCGCTTGCGCGAACCCATTCATAATTATTTAAAAAATATGCGTCCCCCCTCCTTTTAAAACACCCTTAAAAACCCTTATTAAAAAATATTGCACAATTATACACTCTAAGATAAAAACCTGTCTAAAACGGAATTTAAAACTGTTTTATAGGCTTCCGTTTTAGAAGGCTTTACTATATAATATATTGTTTGTATCAGCATGTTCAGGTTAAAAATTCTGGGCACCCACCCGTTCAAAAGGCTGGTTACGCCTATGCAAACCACAGTAGAGATAATTCCTTAATATTCGCTAATTCAATATCTGTTAGATTTTTCACCAGTTTTTCAATAAATGTAGTTCTTTTCTGTTAGATTTTTCACCAGTTTTTCAATAAATGTAGTTCTTTTCTGTTAGATTTTCCACCAGTTTTTCAATAAATGTAGTTCTTACATTACAAAAGAACATTTTATCGCTTCGTAACTACTGTTTATTTTCAAACGTTTTGTTACAAATTATTTGACAACCTGGAAAAGTGCTGAATAATACACATTATCTGAGGATAATTTTGTTTTCGTTAACGACTTTTGGTTTTTATTCGCTGTTGCTGATGAGTAGAGGATAAATAAAAAATGATTTCGTCTCTTTTTATTAAGTATCAGAAAGATTGAATTAAAGATTTGCGGATTTGATTTCTAAAGGGCTCTTCTGGGGAGGGGGGGGGGGGTTCACCCCCCAAACATACACCTTAAAATTTCGCTCATTTAGTTCTCTACCATTTTAAACTTAAAAGTTTAAGCTACATGGCAGCCCCCCCCCCTTTCGGTGACTCACCTAATTTTGCTCATTTCTTCACTTCATTTCAATTTTTAAAAGGCTATAACTTTGCTTCTATAGAAGCTACAGCGGAGAGAAAAATTCTAGCATAGCTAACTTTTTGTCGTCGTTCTTTCGGCTATTTCAATTTTCCGGTTTTTCCCTATAGGGCCATTTTGGAAGGGCCAGGGGGGGGGGGGCGTTTCTCATTTTTTGATGTAATATGTCTATCGAAAGCTTATGCTTCATACATTACAAATCTAGCATAAAAAATTTCTCCCGTTATTCTGGGTCACGTTACGGACCCATAATGGGTTGAAATTTAAATTTCTCAAATTTCTTCGAGGTTCTTTGCCAAGTCGGTATCTGAAAAAAATTTTGCCAATGTGATGTGTGTATGACAATTGTGCCATATAAATATTATTCAGTCTTTTTTATTGCAATTTTTTATGTAAAATAATATGCATTATTTTTCATATCCAATTGCGCATTAAATGAAAATTGTAATGTAATTTTTGCAGTAGTACTTTATAATAATGAATAAAAAAAACACTTTATTTAAAAGTATTTCCTGCACAATAAAATGTTTCCTGACGATTAAAAAAATATCCTGACAATTCAAAAAATACAAACGTAATTGTCCAAGTTTTCACTTCTGTCGGCACTCCCAAAAAGTCACTTTTTTGGGGGGGGGGGGGGGGGGCTAAAAATTTTCTGGAAATAAGTCTTATTTTTCATTTATGTATGGGTCCATATAAAAAAGCCTGAGCTAGTGAACTTTGGAACCATTTTAATACAACTTATATTCAAAATATTTAAAAAATAATAAAAAAAATTTAAATATTTTTAATTTAATTGTTTTTGATACTAAGTAAATGCAATTAAATTTCTTACAAATTGAATCTGGAATGTTTAGATAAGATTTTAATATTTACAAAATATTAAATACAGTACAATATATTAGGTTTACAGTTTTCTGAAAGACATAAAAATTGTTGGATAAAATTTAGATGAGTTCAAAGTATTAGAATATTTTATTTTACGCAACAATATTACCTTATTAATATGAAGTAAATGGTAGTTAATATTTTGTAGCACCCTCTTTTGCTTTCATAGCAGCGTACAATCGATCTTGCATACTATAGATATCTGCTATTAAGAAACTATATGAAAAAACTGAGTCTGGAAAAAATTTCATTCTCTACCATCTGTCCTATCTCATAAGTTTCTCTGTCCTATCAGTTAATATTTGTTTTATGTTTTGCAGCCGCTCTGGTAGTGGCAGCACGCGTTGACTTGCTGTAAAAAAAATCAGTTTGCATTTCATCTCAGATTTTAAAACATCAACAGCGCTGATTGAGAAAACGCGGTATATAGAGGATGGATCTTTGAAAAATTCGTTTTCTTCTGTATGTTAAAGAAAGTTTTCTTAATATGATTTCTTGTACTTTCTAATTTTCCTGTTTTTCGTATTTCCTATAGGATACATTATTTTATAATAAAAAATATATGTGCCTATAGAATTTTTCTTAAATGTTGTTGCTCCACCAGTGGACGAGAGATTCTGCCCTCAGAACTAGTAGACGGCAGGTGCTGGATTAGACCAGAACACCTTCGCGGCCGTCAGCCTAATCATTTGGAGTTTTTCGTGGTTTTCTTCAAACTTTGGATTTCGTTGCGTAAATACGGGTTGGGTTCCACTAGAAAGACCCCCCCCCCCCCCCCACGGAGGGCACCCCCTTAGGGCCCATATCCCATGTGTTGTCCATTTGGGAGCATATTTAGCAATTGTTTATAAATTGTTTATTGTATCCTGTTACAAAAATAACAGGATGTTGGAACCTGTTACCAGCGCTACTGTGGAATGATGTAACCTGTTAACCAAAAATAACCATATTTCCCATCTCTATCACTAACTGAAGTCATCTGTCAGTAAAATCTCAATCTCAGTGTCCATAATGAAAAGAAATATTGAAATGTAATATCGTTATGAGTAAAAATGGGATGTTTTAAATAGTGACGCCATTTTCTCTTCAAATGTTTTTTAAATGTTACTGTTATTAGTAATATGAAAAAGGCGCCCGTAATAATATTGTATTTGACTGATATTATAATTTTATTATCGAGAGAAGAGCTAAACTGGGTTGCCACCATTTTGCAGAAATATCGTAAAAAAGCATTTAAAATTAAAAATAAAATATAAAAATGGAAATTAATTAAAAAATAGCTAAAATGGGCACAACTACAAATAAATAGCTTTCATTTAAAAAAATAATTATCAAAATCGGTTGAGTAAAAAGTTCAGGGCTGATGACACGACATTTTTAGCTTGTCTGAAAGAAATAGCATCGGAGGCTAAAAGTACACGTGCATGAATTTTTACATCAAAAATAATTTACAAATGAAAAAATTAGAGCTGCACCGAGTAGCACTTTGGCCGAGTAGCCGAGTACCGAGTACTCGGCCATTTACTACGCGGCCGAGTACCGAGTAGTTGTGTATAAGAAAGAACTATCAATGCACATGAAGTGAGCTTTAAGAGTAACATGTCTGTGTAAATATAATAAACATACTTCTTTAGCATATAATCATATATTTTTTTAATTAACTTTTAAATAATTTCTAATTAACTAATTTGAAATTTAATTATACATTCCTTAAAGATAATTTTTTAAATTTCAAACAGTTTAAAACAGTAGCATTATTTGAAAAAAAAAAGGAAAATAAAAGTGACACATAAAAATTAAATTCAGCCAATGCAAATTAACTAATTCTTCAATTTACAAATTCATTTTGATACTGGAAATCTGTATGAAGAGTGATTATTGGTTGCTGTAATTTTGAATAATTCAAAGAACTGATGTTAAAAATAATGATGTAAGCTTGCATTATTCACAATATGCAACTTACAATAAAATCAGGCTTATTGCCTAACAGGCTACACATGTTAGCTATAGCTAGAAACATTGTAGGAGGATTTTCACCATTCCATATAGTTGCATGCTCAAATTTTGAAGAAGTTCAGTTTCCTTGCCTGGATCCAAAAAGATTAATTATTAGAGTAATTAACTGTAATAAACCATAAGATGGAGCTCAAAATATAATATATTGAAAATGTTGTATGAATAAAACAGCTTTTTTTGCCTTTATGCTGCTGAAAGTAAGATACATTTAATCACAGTTTAGTAGCAATTACTGTGAAGTGTAATAAAATTGTTATTTTTATTCAGAGTTCACTTTGATGAGCTCAAATGAATAGATTTCCATATTAGGAGTTAAACTATCAATTAAAACATTCCTACATTATTTGGAAAAAGAAAGTTTCGGTCATTTTAATTGTTGTACAATGAAAGGCGGATTTAAAGTAAACTGAAGGGAAGAATTTGCATTTGTGTCTTTTTTTAACTTTTCCATATTTTATAGACATTTTTATGTGTTAAATAAAATATTTTTTGAATAATTGCAAATATTATACATTTATATTCAAATAACTTTTACAGATCAGTTATAAATTCTTTTGTCTTCAATAATATCATAAAAATATCAAAAATATTTAATTTAAAGCACCAAAATATTTTATTTCTTCTTTCAAATTAGTTTCAGTAGCCAATAGCATTCCATCATCAGTGCAAAATATGATGATGATGGTATGCTATGGCGACCAAAACTAGCTTGCAAGAAGAAATTAACTATTTTAGGGCTTTAAACTTTAATTTATTCATTTGTAATGTATTGTGCCAAATAATTTCTCATTGTAACATTATAAATGCTTAGAAATTAAATCCTTACAACTACTCGGTAATGTACTCGGTACTCGGCTCAAATTTTGGCCGAATACCGAGTAAATACCGAGTACTCGGTACGGCCCTAGAAAAAATTCTTCCAAAATGTCACATGTCTAAATATTTTTCTTTTATATCAAACAATCGAAGTAATTCAATTGCCAGCATTTTGAAAAAATTTCACAGAACAACTTGAATTTAGATTCTGCCATTGCAGAATTCAGTTTCGCCTCCGATTAGAAAAAAAAAAAAATCGATAGAGGTCTTTTAAAAGGACGACCCCGTTTAGAATGCAATGAACTAACTTCATTTTTCTTGTGTTTGTCAATATAATAGCAAACAGAACGGCGTGAAATACCCAATTGATTAGCAATTTCTCTCTGAGACATAGGAATTGCGAAAGAATAAAGAGATACCATTTGACGTGCTACTTCTTCATTGACTAGATTCATCAAAAACGGATTTTTTCTTTAGTTTAAATGCTTTTTATAGACTCTGAGAAAAAGGAAATGCATTTTAACAATAAAACGAGTGGAATCCCGTCGAATTCGACGAATAAAATGTTTAAAACATCCGATCGATTTTGTTTTAAAAAAAGCAAAAGTAATTACATTATTGAATCAATATATAATAAATATATTTCCAAACTTAATGTCAAGTTTGCCAGTTACAATTTTGCATGCAAATATTCGCACATCTTCAGTTAAAATTGTAATCTGAGTGGCAGCGAAATCCAGAAATTTTATTTTATATGCAATCACAGAAAAATAGTTCTATTAAAATAAAAAACTAATTTCATTTTTACTATGACATTATTTTCACTAACTGAAGTCATCTGAAGTAAAATCTCAATCTCAGTGTCCATAATGAAAAGAAATATTCAAATGTAATATCGTTATGAGTAAAAATGCGATATTTTAAATAGTGACGTCATTTTCTCTTCAAATGTTTTTTAAAAGTTACTGTTATTAGTAATATGAAAAAATGCATCCGTAATAATATTGTAATTCCCATTTATCTGGTTGCTGAATGACATCATTTTCCTCATTTGAAATTTTTCTTATTTTGCTTTAGATATTAATTTTTATCATAAACTATTTTCTGTTATTTTATTTACATTATTAATATTATTTCTCAGTAAATATATTTTTTTACTTCAATTAGTGCATAATTATACACAATCATTTTATTGTGGTTAAATTTTACGAAAACAATTAACTTTTTTAAAAAAAAATGCGAGGACATGTTCACTGATGAAATAAAGCTTCTGACTGGTGGGAAGTGATAATGGAAAATAAATTTTTATTATCGAGAGAAAAGCTAAACTGAGTTGCCACCATTTTGAAGAAATATCGTAAAAAGCATTTAAAATTAAAAATAAAATAGAAAAATGGAAATAAATTAAAAAAATAGCTAAAATGGACACAACTACAAATAAATAGCTTTCATTTAAAAAAATAATTATCAAAATCGGTTGAGTAGAAAAATCAGGGCTGATGACTAAAAAAACAGCCAGGTCTTTTAAATATCATACAGCATGATAGTGCTGTATAGTAGATCTCAGATGCATCTCTAATGTTATAGTCCAAAATTTGCCTCTAAATAACTTTGGACCTAATCATCGGATCGCGACGAAATTGAAAAGGGGAAGTGTAAGTTTACAAAAATTCATCCAGATCTACTGACTAGTTTGGGAGACCCAGAACCCCTGTTTTGTCACTTTTTGCTCGTGAAACAAGAAAAAAGACACACAACTCAATTATAACCCGAACCAGGAAACATTCAGCGACGTGTAATAGCTTGTTCGAAAGCTTTTAATTTAGGTATGTGCCTTTCGAAGGTCCGGTAAAAAAATATAAAAAATTAAGAAATGGCACCCATTTAAAATTTACATAACGCTATATCTTCCATGATTTAACACTATAGAAATCTCTCCTTTTTAATTGCTAATTCAATCATTTTTTTCGCGTTGCCATCAACTAAAAAACAGTTCAATAATTTAAAAAAGAAATGATAACACGTGTTCTTTTTTTTTATAGATCAATAAAAATTATGATTCTCCTTACGGATTTTTCAATTTCTGAAATTGACATCATTCGAAACAGAAAATGCGTATTTTTCATAAGCATATATATGAACTGTCTATTAAATATGTGTTAAAACAACATAGCACCTTTATTTAAGTGTTTTCGACATCAAAACAGTTACTACAATACAAATATTTCAATTAAAAAGGGATAATTTAGAAAAAAAAAATTCTATATTTATAAAAATAACGATTTGAAAATAATGCTATGAAAATCCGTTTAGATACCTATGGTCATAAGAAAATCTGCGTAGATACCGAGAAACTGCAGTGGGACTATCCGAGGGACTGCCATCTGGGAGGTGGCGGTTATGTCTCCAAATGTCGCCAAGTTTTTCGCCAACTTGACGATATATTGCCAAATCTGGCGCCCGAAATTAATCGCCAAAATTGAAGCCAACTTGGCGTTATTTCTGGATTTCGCCAAACTAATATGCCTGCTAATAACTTTAAACTAATAATAATAGTTTAGATTTGTTAGTTGAAGGTGATTGATAAAATTCCTGAAAGAATCTGAAAAAGCTATGAAATCATATGAAAAATTGGTGGAAGCAGAGAGAAAAGTAGAGCTCGATCTAAAATATATGTTACAGTAAAAATTGGGAAAGATTTTCAATCGAAAAATGTGCCTAGAAAAGAAATGGAATCAGATGATCTGTAAAGCTCATGAAATAACCCAAATTTTTTGTTAGCTGAAAATGTGGACTGAGCTTTAATGGTGCCTTATATTCAAAATTATACTATTATCTATTCAAAATTATTACTGATGAAAGTAGTCAATAGAATGTATTGTTATGTAGCCTTAAATCAGTTAAGCTCTACAACGCTAAATTAATATAAACCATAAAGTAATAGTTAAAGTATAACATTAATATAATCAGGTTGTGGAAGAACTGATGTAGATAAATATGTATGAAGACAAATATTTAGTATATCATTTAATCGTGTCTGTTCAAGGTTTTAAGTTTACTTGGAACATTGATCTTCCACCTATTAAAACTGCTGGAATGAAATTGTGTCCACAGCTTGTATTGAACGATCCGTTCTCCTACTTTATTACATCAGCCTGTGACATATTGTAATAAATGGCCATTAAACTGGTTATGGATGACTAAAATAAGGAGAGAATTAAAAATGCCTCTCTTTCCCTGATTGATTTTAGGGCACCAGTAAAGCTCAATCCACATTTTCAGCTAACAAAAATTTGGGTTGTTTCATGAGCTTTACAGATCATCTGATTCCATTTCTTATCTAGGCATATTTTTAGATTGAAAATATTTCCCAATTTTTACTGTAACATTTTTTTAAGATCGAGCTCTACTTTTCTCTCTGGTTCCACCAGTTTTTCATATGATATAGATTGTATGAATGTCTCGTTTTAACGGCCAGATTATGAAAAAGTGGGCCACAATTTTTGGCACGACACTTTTTAGCTTTTCTGAAAGAAATAGCACCGGAGGCTTAAGAAAAACATTTAAAATTAAAATTAAATTATAAAAATGGAAATATTTTTTTCAATAGCTAAGTGCGGAAAATTTACAAAGAAACAGATTTCATTTTAAAAAATTGAGGAGAAAAATTGATTCCTTAGTAAACTAAGAGCAAATGTATTTATAAAAAAGGCCCTTTTTTTTTTTTTTTTTTTTTTTTTTTTAAGTATAGATAATCCTGAATCATTTAAAGGCGGGTGTTAAAGTATTCAATAAAAAAACTTTTCAAATAGATTTCCGAAAATTTGGTTTCGTTTTCGACCAAAAATCGCAGTTTCAAAGAAGACACGTTTCCTGCTATCGGACATTCAGCTGGATCGAAACTATCTGTATTCCAAAAATCTTGTTTCTTATTTCGGAAATTATCAATATTACTCATTGATTTGAGCTGTGTCGGCTGAACTGAGACACTGTTTACTAATTGCTATGAACTGTATTGCTTATAATTTTCAGTCATGACTGACTCAAGATGTGAATATAAATTATCAAGCAAGCAATGCATATAAGACAATTTTGAAGACACTATTCACGTATATATTAAAAGTTAAAGACTTAACAGCACTAGAAAATGAATAGTATAAAACCGCAGAAGTGTTTCGAATACTTTAAGAGACAATTCTTGTATAACAGATAATCACTGTAAAAGACAAATAGAAATATCTATATCTAAAACATTTTTAATTATATTAAATTCGTACAATTAGGTAATTAGGTACTACTTGGTTATCCCGTCGACCAAAAGTCTATCGCCAAATTATCAGATATAATGACAGTAATGGATGATGGTGAATGCCACATTCAATGACATTAAACACGATACGCCTGTTTAAAACATCATCAGGTGGTTTTTAATTCCACTTTTTATTTTTATATTTTTTTCATGTTTTACTAATTTGTTCTATCGTTATTTAAAATAAAAATTTTGTCAACATGTATAACTTGGCTATTAGTTTGGTGGTTTTTATAATTTGGCGAAAATGGTCGACGCGATAACCAAGTTGTACTGAAAATTATTCCATGTTGGTGAAAAATTAAAAGTAATTACAATTTATTTTATATGAAATAGAAAAGTTTTATTCAGAGATTAATAATTATGTATATTTTATAGACATGTATAATTATATATAATTAAGAACCATGCATATTTATGTATGCATTAACTACTCAAAAAAATTTGAGGGCCATTTTCGTGTTCATTTTCGATCTTAAAAAAACTGTTTCGGCCTATCCTTGATTTCTAGCACTATAAATCACTATCAGAGATGAGTTTAGACTCACTTTCTGGAACCCGAGGCTGACTATTTGAAATCTGAGCCTGAAAAATTTTGTGTCTTCAGAGACTGAACGCTCTTAACCTCTATTGTCTCAAACAGACTATCATTGTTAAGAAATGAAAACGATGTGGGACAATGCTTTATCTATGGCTTGTTTTTTATAATCGACGGTGTAGTGGTCCACCCTCTGGAGTTTTTAAGAAACTCCCCATAAAATCTTTTTTCTCAAATAAAACAATGGCTTGTACTCTCTAAGCATATCCATATCCCATAACGTATGACAATTTTTTTTTTTTTTTTTTTTTTTTTTAATCATTTGGAAAATTGTTATTATTCTCGGGCGCTATATATGTGACGTTTCTGAATCCTTGTAAAGTCCGAGTTTTTGGAATACTTCCGTTGCCACAATGATAAAAAAAAAAAAAAAAAAAAAAAAAAAAATCATAACTCAAACACAAATTGAGATACAACTTTCAAACAGTTGCATTTATAAGTACTTTTTTTAACACTTTCCAACAAAGTTGAAAAGTATTGATGCTTTCGGTTTGTCTGGCCGTCTGCCCTCGCTCGAACTTCAGTAAATATATTCTTGCTGCCATGAATTTTTTGGTTGTTACCGACGTTTCCACAACACGAACTAAAATGAAGTTTCTGCCATGATTAGTTTATTTACAGGAATAGTTAAAAGTTCTCCGTTACATTACGGCCTATGGGAAAAAATCGTTTTAATTGAATTTTAGTGAAACCTAATACTCTGTCAAACATATTAAATTTATATACATTTGCGAAGTGCACTAAAATATTCATTTTGTAAATTATGCAGTGAAATTAATAGTTATTGTTCATTTACAGGGCCACACAAAAAAATTCCAGTACACAATAATAAAGCGGGGGATTTTTTGCGACATATTTTAATTATGTTAAACGATTCATGTATAATAAAGTTGATATACGCCGCTGAGGATTAATATTTCACGCATAATATGAAGTGCATAGCATTTACACAGACAGACAAAATATAATAAATAGTATATTCTATCCGAAGTATTGTATGTTATCGATGATGGCTGATGGATATATGAAATGCATTTTTAATTATGATATGTGCTTTTAAGTTTCACTAAATGTATGCATATTACCTGGTCATGTATAAATGCTATAGTTGATTTACAGGGTTTTGCAAAAGAGCTAGTAAAGGTTACTGAACATGAGCGAAATTTACTTAAAGATGATTTTTAAATAAGTTATGAATTGTTACGTTGAACTGCTTTCAATTTACTAAAAATTCACGCAAAGAATTGGATAAACGGTTGCCTTTGGATGATAATTTCTGGAAATGTGATTAAAGTAGTTGAAAGAGTTTTTTCGTTTGAACTAAATTTTAGCAAAATAGTTTCGCATATTAAATTTACTAGATAAACTACTACTAGATAAACTACAGGGCTGAACAAAAGTATTCAAGTATGTTTCCATCTTTTAGTATAAATTTCTGAATGTGTTATGCGTTACGACCGATCATATGTTTGTCTTTTAAAATATAGATAGGGTAGATACACTGCATGGGCAAAAGTGACCGGTCACTTACAAATTTAGACGTTTTATTAAATATCTAAAAAATGACATGAGGAATTATTCTGAATCTTAAGGTGAGTAAACCGAATAGTACAGGTCATATATTTCCGCGAAGATTTTTTTCCCGAAACCCAATAGGAGACCGTCAACAAATTGAGAAAGAAAGAATATCTTTTGGATAACCCTGTCAAAATTAAAGTAGCAAGAGCATTTAAACTAAAATTATTAAAAAATTAAGTTTATGATTAAGTAGCTTATTGTAATAAACTATGTTCATTTTTATGAAAATAGCATGTATATTCGAAGAGAAATTAAAGTTTTCACAAAAACGATCACAAATTTCGCCAAGTTTTTTTTATTATAATTTGCAGAGTTCTTAATATAAAAAAATGTTCGTTTCAGAATAATTATAGACAACATTGCACACAATACCCTGTAATCAGAATTAAAAAATAATAAAAATTATGTAAAAAAATGAGCAGGTTTTATAAATAATGTTTTATAGCGTATGCGCAAATGCAAACAAAATACACTGCTCAAAACAATTAAAGGATATTTGAAGTTTTATATAAAATAAAGATATAAACGAAATTTTTTCTGCCGAAAATAGAAGAAGAGAATCACAAATGCAAATTTTTCTGGTTTTCAAACTGTGGAGTATGCAAATTTTGAGTTCAACGTCAAAAACGTCGCTTCAGCGGCAGCGAATGAAATTTGACTTTCAACTGGATAAAAGAGAATGAAGACAAGGATTATCGGCATTCAGTGATTGCTTTGTTTCGATGAGTACGATGTCTCAGCGAAGTCATTTGACAGATTCAGAAGCTTGGAGAATTGTTGGTAGGTTAAAAGGGGGCCAAACTCAAGCCGAAGTAGCGCAAGCCATTGGAGTGTCACAAAGTGTCATTTCCGGGATCTGGAACCGTTTTTTGGAGAGTGGATGTGCAGGCCGAAGACCAGGGCACGGTCGTAGACGGGCAACAACGCCCAATGAAGATCGGTATTTAGCGTTAACAGCTCGGAGACACCGAAACACGAACGCTACTCTTCTCCAACAACACCTTCGCTCGGCTACAGGCACCACGATTTCAACTCAGACTGTCCGAAACCGGCTCCATTCTGTAGGTCTGTATGCTCGCCGACCGATGGTATGTGTTAGATTAACATCAAGGCATCGTCGCGACCGCAGGGAGTGGGCAACCGAGCATGTCAACTGGAGGAGAAATGAATGGAGCAATATTCTGTTTTCTGACGAGTCCCGTTTTTCTGTGCATCCGGATAATAGGCGTATTTTCATCTGGAGGGACCGTGGCAGTAGGAATAATCCTGCGTTCGTGCACGAAAGTGTCAGATTTGGCGGTGGAGGAGTGTTGGTGTATGGTGGCATCTCCATTGACGGGCGCACTGAACTCTACATCATTCGAGATGGAGCTCTGACTGGTCGCCGATATAGGGATGAGATCCTCAGACCTATTGTAGTCCATTACGCTGCAGCAATCGGAGATAACTTCATTTTAATGGACGATAACTGTAGACCACATCGTGCAAACCTGGTGGAGGATTTCCCTTTCGAGGAAGGAATCGTTCGAATGGAATGGCCAGCGTGTTCTCCAGACATGAATCCAATCGAGGAATTTAGGACGCTCTAGGAAGACGAGTTTCTGGCCGCGAACAACCATCCATAAACTCTCCAAAAACTGGAAAGAGCTCTTCTGGAAGAGTGGGGCAGAATACCCCAACTCCTTAATAATAGCCTCATTGAGTCCATGCCTCAAAGGTGTTCAACGTTGCTAGCCGCCCGTGGAAACCATACCCCCTACTGAAAATGATTTTCTTTGAAGAAAACACCTTTTCTTATTCTTTTTTTTTTCTCATATGCACAAATTGTGTTTTTTCCCTTTTGTACACAAATGCGCAATAAAATGCATTTTTTTTCTGCCAAACATGTGTAATTTATTCTCATATAACCTACTATGTCTGCCGACTATGTATCAATCAGCTAAAAAGTTTCCCAGATACAAAATCCACTTAAAACTGCAATATCCTTTAATTGTTTTGAGCAGTGTATAATGGGTAAATATGTTAGCAAAATGTATAAAGCAACTTTTGTGAAAGTCTCAATATGATAGCTTGAAAATTCTGAAAATTACCTTCGATAGAATGAGCACAGTATCCATTGTTAATAAAAGGAAGCAAAAAGATGAGAGGTTGTATACATATATCCACTCATTAGTCTCAAAGTAAGAATACACAATATTACACATATTTGGATACAGCCCTTCATCTTTTTTGCTTCCTTTTGAGAACAACGAATTTTGAGCTTATTCTATCAACGATAATTTTCAGAATTTTCAAGCTGTGTTTTTGAGATTTTCATAAAAGTTGCTCGATACATTTAGCTAACATATTGTGCACATTATATATTGATTGCATTCACGCATGCGCAGTAAAATATTATTTAGTAAACCTGATTATTTCTGTTAAATTTTTCTTCCAAGTAGTTTTCAAACTATGCTTAAAAAACGGCAAAATGACGGTTTAAGGGGGTCTACGATAGAAGTGACTAGACATATTTTGAGACTTCTTATGCCATCCTGTAATCTAGAAATCTTCAATGACTGCTTGAGTGTTGTCTAAGATGTTTTAATCAAGAAGAGGGAAGCTCTCTCGGTCAACAATCGAGTACTGAACTTCGATTTGGATATAGTCCCTGAAATATGCTCGTTTTAAAATAATTCACTTCTCGGAAACTTATCGTACGAATTGAATGAAATTTTGCTTTTTGGCTAATTGAAGAGTATCAAGTTCATTTATGCTGTTAGAATAGGAATTCAATTCAATTGCTGTTAGCTTTTGAAAAAACGAATTTTGGATTTGTTATTACATATAGATGATGTCCTAAATAAATTTTATATACATCATTTAAAAGTACACAATATTTTTTTCATTTGGTACCAGTAACTTTCTTATCCGATAAATTTTTGCAGAGTTAGTAGAGGTGTTTACTTTTCCCCCCCCCCCCCCCCCCCCCGATTGTACGTTTAGTTTTTTAGAATAAAATGCGAAGTAAATATCTCTGTCAAATGGAATGCTGAACTCGCATAAAATTCAAAAGATACTTTGGAACTGGTTCGATTATTGATGGGAATAGAGTCTCCCATCCCCTCATTTTTCTGTTGTTAAATCATTATTATATACTTTTCTTTCTTTTCAGCTAAGGAATTTTTATATATCAAGAAAAATATAATGTTTCAGCCGTTTGTTTCGTACCTAATTTTTTAAAGATTGGGAAAAATATGTGTTGCATTCAGACACTTTTCTCCGAGAATGATTTCCGTGACTCCAGTGTGAGAAAGACAAAAAAGAATTCTGTGGGAGTTGGGATTGCATTTTTGATCATTGAATACACCAAATTCCTAATCTTCCGGCTTGGGGGACATATCACTGCTCTGGGACCGCCGGCCGGGTCATCCGCCTCCCCCTCAATTTCACTCTGGTTGCTTCTTCCTTCCTAAATCACTCATTCCTGAAAATCTTTTATAGTGCTGCCATCTATTGATAATTTATACAGTGTTTTTATTAATAATAATAAACAGTATTTATTTAATTCTTTTTTCCCTCTCTCTTTCAAAGAGATAGACTTTTTGTTATGTATTTGTTTCTTAAAGAAAATTCGGCTATCATGTAGTGATGGCCCGGAAATGGCGGCCATTTTTTTTATTTATTTATTTATTTATTTTGTTGTTCTTTTGCCGATTTCGAATTTCTGTATTTCTACTCTTATTCATTTATTTTTGTTCTTGTTTTTTTTTTTTTTTTTTTTTTTTTAAGTGTATAATCTCTGAAACATTTTGTACTGTAATTTCGGAAAAAATATATATTTTTAAATGAATATTTGGTTTATTTAACTGTTTTAAATTTATGATTTTATCATTTGCTAATTATGAATTCCTTCGCTCCCTTCCGCTATTTTTTTCCCCTTTTTTTTTACAAATGTTTAGAGTGCTGATTTTCAGTTTAAAAATTTGTTATTGTTTATATTTAATTTCTGAATTGTTCAAAAAATTAAGTATAAAGTGGTCATAAACGATCAACAAAGAAACAAAATGGCGGATTCCGGGCGAATACTACATCTGTTCCGAAAATTCTGTACTTTTTCAAGGTGTTGTTTAATTAGTGTCCATGCCGATATGTGGTGTAAAGCTGAGAAAAATTGGTGTAGTTACCAAAGTATTTTTAATACAATTATTTTTAAATATGAAAAATAAGAATATCAAAAAGATTTTAAAACTGATTAATTCCCAGAAACCAGCATTTTAAAAACTTATTACTTGTATAATGTTAATAATACAGCTCATATTCAAAATATTAGAATAATTGAGAAAAATTAATAAGAAAAAGTTATTTGTCATTTATTTATTTTTTATACTAAGTAAATGCCATTAAATTTCTTATAAATTAAATCTGGAATGTTTAGATAAGATTTTAACATTTATAAAATATAAAATACAGCACAATAAATTAGGTATACAGCTACCTTAAACACACCAGAATATTAGAATAAAATTTAGATTGGTTCAAAATATTAGAATATTTTATTTTACGCAACAATATTACCTTATGAATATGAAGTAAATGGTAGTTAATATTTTGTAGCATCCCCTTTAGCTTTCATAACAGCGTACAATCGATCTTGCATACTATATACAAAGTGTTTACAAACATTTCTATCAATATTAGCCCAAATAGACTTTATACGTGCCACTAACTCAGTTTTGCTTGAAGGAAGATTTTCTTGAAGTTTTTTCTTCATTATACACCATAAGTTTTCGATGGGATTAAGATCTGGTGAATTTGGTGGCCAAGGAAGTACCTTAATGTTGCGTTGGCGGAACCAATTCTTAGTTGACACCGAGGTATGCGGGACGCTAAATCTTGTTGAAAGATGAAATCATCTTCAAATAAATCTTCTGATGATGGAATCATGTAATATTCTAAAATTCCTTGATATATCAGAGAGTTAACCTTTTCGTAGACGATGCATAACTTTCCAGGTCCTTCTGCACTTATACAACCCCAAACCATGACACTAGCAGCAAATTTTACGGAACGTTTAAGGCATTCTTTATCAAATGCTTCTTGCTTCATTCTCCAAACTCGAATACCTTGATTACCATATGAAACACAAAACATACTTTCATCACTAAATAATATATTTTTGCAATCTTCATTGCTCCATAAACGTCTTGATTTACACCAATTCAATCTTATACGCTTTTGTCTTGCAGTCATGAGAGGTTTTGTTTTCGGTACACGAGATTCAAATTTAAATTTATGGAGACGTCTTAATGTTGTTGATGTAGAAACTTCAACTCCTTCTTCTTTCCATTTTCGGTGCAAGAATCGCACACTTTTAAAACGGTTTTTCTTAACTATACGCTTCAGTTTCCTGTCATCTCTAGCAGATGTTTTTGGTTTTCGGCCGCCATTTCGGCGATTATTTTGAAATTTTCCAATTTTTGAATATTGTGTTAGTATTTTACTAACGCTCGATTGCGAACAATGTAAATAATTCGCTATAAAACATTGATTTTTACCGTGCCGATACAAATCAACCATACGAAGTTTAGTAGATTCAGGAATATCACTCACACGGCCCATTTTAAGACGAAAAAGAAACAAACTGCAAAAAAGAATACTGATTTTAAATAAAATAGTCTGAATTTAATCAATGATGCCACCAGTTAAGAATTGGTAATAATTAAAGGAGAATTAATGTGAAATATTCTAATATTTTGAACGACTTGAATAAATATTCTAATATTTTGACTTTTCAAAATAATTTTTTTTGCAATTAATCTTATCAAAAATGATATTAAATTTAAGATAACAAGTAAGTTTAATCAACAATAAGTTCTTAATAAAAATATCGTTTGCATATTTTCATTAAAAGACATTAAATTACCAAACGATATTTTCAATTTCTAAAAAAAAGGTAATTATTCTAATATTTTGAATATGAGCTGTATATTTAGCTTAAAGATGAATCATATGTTAAAATAACCATTAAATAAAAAATGCGTCTCAGTTATTTTTTTTCTGTGTATCCCCTCCTGTGTATCCTCGCCAGTCTCAAGGAGATAGTACGGACTCTGTTACGGTATTAAACCAGCAATACTTTTAAAAACAGCTGTTTTAGCTAACAGGGATACATTTTGGGGGGTAAACTAGGATAAGTTTTTCCTCTGGATCCGAAATTTGATATTTCTCTATACAGCAGATAGCAAAAATCAAGCTACCCTTCCTATTCAACCACCCAAATCACATGTTATATTAAAATTAAAATTAATTGCCAGATGTATCTATAATAATAACATTATACTTAAATAAACAGTTTAATTACATAAATTAAAATTCTTAACCCTTCGCATTCGAGAAATGATTCTCACTGATCACTGGTGTCCCGCATAAATGGGTGCTCCAAATGCTCAGGACACCAGTATTTTAAACTAATTTTATCTAATAAATGAATAATCGTTGATAAAAGATGGCGAAACAAATTGTTAGATATTTGTGATGTCCATAGCATTGGGCTTCCCGATTCACAAGGGACTCCTGATAACTTTAGTGGTGAGTGAGAACACATGCAAACTCGATTCTCCTAAGGAACAGGAAGCACTTAACGAATTTGGCCGGGTGAGAGTCACCTGTCGAGTGCGAAGGGTTCATCTCTTCACGCCCTTAATCACATGCATGAACGTTTAGTTTTTTTACAATTAAAATTATTGTCAATTTATCTATCTATATTCTATAATATAAAGGCCAAACGTATTTCTGCATACCGCATGCGTCATTTTCTGAATGGCAACACTTTCGCCTGCAATTTCGGTTTGGCAAACTTCGCTACTGCAAATTTTACACTTCTAAACACCGCGCATTTTAAATTTTTACACCGTCGTATACGGAAAAAAATGTACTTTTAAATGCAATTTGTTTGAAAGCTACTTCTTAATTTATTTTTGAGACATTATTATTATTATTATTATTATTATTATTATTTTATTTATTTATTTATTTATTTTTATTTTATTTATTTGTTTATTTATTTATTTATTTTGTAGTTTTTAGTACCAATTTTTTAATTGCGGCAACAGAATCACTTAATTTTCTCTTAAAATTGGAAAAAATAAAATAAATTAAAATGCGTACATTATTTCAAAAATATCGTCTGTTATAAAATCCGGTGAATTTCTGTTTTATTTCGTTTAATAATTTGGGTAATTGAGTTTTACAATATTTTGTTAATTTTAACTTAAAATAATATTTGTTTGAGAGTTAGACTGACCAATACAAGAGATGTGTTTTTTACTGTAACTAATTATGTAGATTTATTATAAATCAATGAACAGTTCTCCCTTAAAGATTTTCTTTCGTCGAATTTATGATATAACGAAAATTTGATAATAACGTATTGACTACAGAATCCCACAACAAGGGAAGTCAAAAATGTATGGGTTCGCTGCACTGATAATGTTATTTCCGATGTACAGTTAGAAAAATTAAAAAAAAAAAAAAAAAAAAAGAGAGAGAGAGAGAGAGAGAGAAAGAAAAAAAAATCCCATGCATCAAGCATATATCATGAAACACGTTCCAAAACATTCAGAATAATATAGCAAAATGATAGGTAGATTAAATTAAAGTTCATAGATTAAGGGTAATGTCACACGGACGATTTTGAAAAGCAGCCAAAAAGCCGGCCTCTATTGAGAGCATAATAAACTTATGTTGTTTCCACACGAGCGACGCGTTACGTTTGCGTCCAAACATGCGCAAAGCTCTCGTCGAAGCTTCGCGTTTCCCCCCAACACGCTGCGAGATACTAGCGTTCTGGCGGCTTCTGCGTATGAGAGTCGATTCAGACGAAAGGCGGTTTAAACGCTGATTTTTTTTATTTTCATTCAGAGATTCACGAGTTTTTGTTGTGATTGCGTAGTCAAGGATCGGTGCTGATTTTTGGGGGAGGGGGAGCATTTCAGGGGTGCCCAGAGAGGGGTTTGGTGACGCAAGATGCGTCATACAATTTAGTTTTGGGGGGGGGGGGAATTTGTGAAAAAGTACATTTTTTGGGGGGGGGGATTTTTAAATTCTTAATATTTTCCTTTTTTTTTTTTTTTTTTTTTTTTGGCTGTTAAAAAAAATCTTGATTTTTTTTTAATATTACTTTCAAATTTTTTTAACACTTAATTTCCAGAAATATTCCTGTGTTTTCTTTCTTTAAATTCTAGATAAGGGCAATAAGAACTCATTTCGCTATGCTCAACTCGCTATCTTTTGTTGTCTTATGTTTAAGTGTGTGTGTGTGGGGGGGGGGGGGGGGGTCAATGTTAAAGTGTGAAGGCTTTTTTTTGGGAGGGGGATTTGCGTCATTGGGTTTGGGGGAGGATTGTCACCACTGGAGAATTTGCGAAAAGTAAAATGTATTTTTCAGAAATCTATTATATTTTTGAGGAATTTATTTCATGTTCGTGAAAAGTAAAGTTTATGAAAATTCAATGAAAGATATGAAATTCAATTACATAAATTCGAAACAAGCATTTTTTTTAATAACATGTTTAAATCCTTCTTCAATTTTTCCCTCTCTGGGGAAGGTTTTTGCTTTTCAAATTACAAAATTTTAAACTTAACAACATTAGAATAATTAATGATTTGTATGTTTTTATGGAACACACGTTCGTGAAAGGACCTATTTTACGTATTTTGAGAAGGAGTTTGTTTCATTAAGTGGATTTCTGTGTAAGAGCCCTACAAAGACTGCAAATTTTGCCTGGATTGACCTCTGAAAATAAAATTATTACAAGTTAATCTGATTTTGAAAATCCGGTATGGTAAAGTGGACATATAAAACAGAACATCTGTGGCTCTATGTATTCATGAACGGTTTTAATTACAGCGAGCATGTATTTTGAATAATACTGTAATTTATTATTATTATTATTATTATTATTATTGCATAAGTTTGTGTACCATATCTGCAAATTTTACATCTCTTTAGCTCACAGGCTATCATAGCCTGAGAGCTTATGTGCCCGTCCGTTCTGTATGTACGTTCGTGCGTAACGCGATAACTCATGATAAAAATATCCGATCCACTTGAAATTTTGTATGTAGGTATATCCTGACAAGGCGCTTCCCTGATTAGTTTTTGGAGTTCATTCGATATGTATAAGAGGGGGAACGGGGGGCTGATGCCCCTCCCCTTAGTTGATATAAATGGGATTTTCATGCAGAATTAAGTTTTCGTTCAAAATTTAGATTAGGATCATTCTGATGAGGCGATTCCGTCACTGTTATTAGGTGTTCATTGAATAAGTATAAATAGGGGGAACAGGGATTCTAATGCCCCCCCCCCCTTAATTTATATAAATGGGTTTTCAAGCAGAATTTTCAGATTTCGTTCAAATCTCTGAATAGTTTTGGAAGTTTAATGGTTAAGAATAAAAGAGGGGGATAACTCCTTTTAAATTATATAAATGCTAAATGGGTTTTTATTAAGAATTATCTCATTTGCTCTGAATTTTGGATATAGATTTTTTATATGATAAAGCATGTCTTTGATAATATAGGAGGTTCAATGATTAAGTATAAAAAAAGAGGAAAGGGGAGAGCTGTCTCTCCTTCTTAATTTTTTTTCGAACAGAATTGAAAATGTAAGCCTTTAATGTACAATTAGTATTTGTAGCCTGTGAGCTCATTGCCATCAGTTTAACTGGGCAGTATTCTTTTTATTTTTCTCTTCACTATTTTATTTAATCATCGAGAATGTAAGATTAAAGAGGTCAAATTTTTCTGATTAAAAATAGTGGAAGGAAAAAAGCGTAAAAGTTAAAATCAGGTATATAATATTTTTTCAAAATGATTTTAATTGTAGGAAAATGATGGTTAAAAAATTGACCTTTTTGTAAAAATTGTGTCTTGCTATTTGCATAGGATTTATGCTCGAATCGGATCGTGAACTGCGTCAAAATAAATTTTCAGGGTTAGATTTCGGTCAAACTTTAAACATTTTTACACTTGAGCTGTAAATTGTGGTCCTTGTAAAATAAATCTTTATGTGTACTGTTTTACACTAAACGTACTGACACAATTTCTTAAAATAAATATTTTGTAAAGATAAGAATTATTGATAACCTTATTAGAAGAAAAGCTAGATTCATTTATATTTTTGAAGCAAATGCATTTTCTTTTGGTAAAAGTAGCTTTTTCCTTTCTTTTTTAGCTCACAGGCTATCAAAGCCTGACAGCCCGCCCGTTCTGTATGAATGTATACGTACGTTCGTGCTTAACACGATAACTTATGATAAAAATACCCGATCCACTTGAAATTTTGTGTATAGGTATATTCTGATAATGCGCTTCCCCGATTAGTTTTCGGATTTCATTCGATATGTATATAAGAGGGGGAACGGCGGGCTCATGCCTCTCCCCATTAATTGATATAAATGGGTTTTTCATGCAGAACTATCAATTTCCGTTCAAAATTTAGATATAGGATCATTCTAGGTGTTCATTGGATAAGTATAAACAGGGGGAACGGGGGGCTAATGCCCCTCTCCTTAATTTATATAAATGGATTTTCCATGCAGAATTATCAGTTTTCGTTAAAAATCTAGATATAGGATCATTCTGATGAGGCGCCTCCATGATTAGTATTAGGTGCTCATTGGATAAGTATAAAGAGGGAGAACGGGGGCCTAATGCCCCTCCCCTTGATTTATATAAATGTGTTTTTCATGCAGAATTTATCAGATTTCATTCGAGTTTTAGACGTAGGATCATTCTGATGACGGCACCGCCATAATTTATTTTGCGAGTTCATTGGATAAGTCTAAGTGTGGGGGGGGGGGGAAGTAACCCCCTTTAAATAAGTTTAATAGGGTTTGCCTGCAGAATATAAATATTACCTCAGGAACGAATTGCTTCAAATTTTGGATATAGGTTCATTCTGATAGGTGCTTCCCTGAATGTTTTTTGGAACTTATGGGTAAGTAAAAATGGGGAGATCGGTGGGATTGCTCTCTTAATTTATTTAATTTTTTTGCAGAATTAACCGATTTGCTTCAATTTTTGGATACAAGTTCATACACTCTAAAAAAAAAATGTGTAAATTTACACACAAAAATGTGTAAATCGATGATACAAAAACGACATGTCTATATGTGTAAATTTGTGTGTAAATTGCGCCAAATGTGTAAATTTCAGAATACACATTTTAATGTGTAATTTGATGATAAGTCCAAATGTGTAAAAGTTATCTGATAACACTTAAAATACACACTTTAATGTGTGAATTGCACTAAAATACACATATTTCTGAGTACTATTTTTACACATATATCTGTGTAAAATTCTGTCTTTACATATGTTTTTGCGTAATAAGAAAATACACATAATACTGTGTAATATGCAAATTACACACATGTTTGTGTTATATACAGAATACACAGATTTGTATGTAATATTCTGTTTTTACACATATGTATGCGCAACATGCAAAACACGTATTTTTGTGTAATATTTAAAATGCACAGTTTTGTGTACATAGCTTTATGTTATGCGTTTACGTATAAATTGAAAAAAAAAATGCTTTCATGATCGCGAAATAAAATTGCATTAAGAACAAACTCATATGCTTGACATGTCTTTTCTTTCTACCAGATTTGTAGACTTAAAGCAAGACCACAAATCATTATACGCTTAATTTACAAGAAACAGGGTCGTCTCAAATTATAATGTTTTGTAATTCGAATTGTAATTTATGAACAGGGATGTATAATTTGAATACAGACAGCGTGGAGACTGTCTTCTAAATTAAGTTAAAAATTAAACTTTTTTCACTCTATCTTACAATTGTAACAGCTTGTGTTGTTTTTAATAAATTCATAATATTCTCTTTTAGAAATACATGTACATTTTTTTCTCCATATTTTGAAAATGGTATAACTTTAATTGTATTTATAACGGACGGAATACTATTTTCTTGTTTTCACTTGTTGCCATGTAAAATAAAATTATACATTTTATTTCTTTTTTAATAAATTATTATAATTTTTTTGTATGTGTTAAATGTATTTTTGTACTCTCTTTAAAAACTTTTGCTCACTTTAACTTCCAAAGTTATCATCACACATGTAAAGTACTACAGATAGTTACTATTTCTAACCGATGACGTTCAAGAAAATTTTTTTCTTTAATGTAATTTTACCAAATGAGTGAAAAAGCGTCCTGGGCAGGATTCGAATCACGGATCTTTAATTTAAGTTGTGAGTCTGGCATTGGTTAATTATACTTAGTATGTAACTCTAGTTCTTTGACTGATTTGTGTCTGCCAGATTTATCCAGGATAGTAGCTCATCTGGTAGAGCATCGGCAACTCTCACAAAAGTACCCGGTTCAAACCCACACCTATACACTTTTTAATTCTGCTGGAAAAATTCACAAGGCATTTGATTTATTTACCAATTATAATAACTGTGTTAAAAGTAATAAATGTATAGATATATATATATATTTAAATCAAATTACGTAAATTTTAAGAGCAATATTTGTAACAGTATTTTTTAAGAGTTAAAATTACTAAAGAAATATTTCTGCTTAAATGTGCAAAGTATTATCAGAGTAAAATTTACATAAAAATATGATCCACTGAATTATACATAATACGTCTTGTATTATTTAAATAATAAAGATTATTGATTGCCTGAATTTAAAGATTATTAATTTACTATTGACAAAAATGAAATTAATTTAGCAATTTAATGTGCATTTTGAACATTAAGTCACTAGTTATCCTTTATTACACAACAGCTATAAAAAATATTAAAAGATAAAAAGTAAAACCGATATTAAGTAATTATATTTTATCTACATTAATTGTAAGATACTAATTACTATGAATGAAATATACGATTATAATGCAATGCATCTAAAAAAATTCAAACTATTTCGATTCTAAAATGTACAATAATTTTTCATACTATTAAAATAAAAAATGGAAACTAGCAAATCTTTCTGTTTCTGTAATTTGATATTTTGAAACTTTTGACTTTTTCTGTCTACTCGTGTATTGTACTATTTCTACGGATATCAAATTACACATTTAATTTTTTTTTTTTAATTTTTTTTTTGTTTTTGCTATCAATAGTTTTTGAATGTAATACGCATAAAAAAAGTCTTCAATGTATTAAAAAATAATTTTTAATTATCTCCCTAATAAAAATCACAAAAAAAAAAAAAAAAAAAAAAAAAAAAAAACACGAATAAAAACTTTTAAAAGGTGTCATTTGGATTAATTCATTTTACGTCAGAATTTACAAGCAGTAAAATAATACTTAAAAACTTTTTATTATTATTAAAAAATAAGTTTAATAACAGTTTGCAAAAGTTACATAAATATTTATGAAATTACACATTTAAAACAATAAATTTGAACATTATACATTTAAACTAATAATATATCTTAATATACAATTTAAAAGAAAAAAAATTATCATTAATTGTATATATTACACAGCACCGCATCTACTCTAGTTTCCCTATAATGTGATATTTTTATGTTCTTTTTTTAGCACTCTCCAAAAATGTTGAAAAGTGCTTCGGTTTGCCAGTCCGTCTGTCGATGCTCTAACTCCTATAATTTTCACGCAATTGATAAAGCTTATTTAAGGTCACCAAAGCATGTTTCGTATTGCATATTAAGTATGTATGATTAATATTTCATTTGCAGGGACACTCAAAAGAATACGATTACATTATAGTACACGTGGAAAATCGTTTTGAGAGTATTTTAATGACATTTTGCTATTTCAAATATATTGAAGCTGATATAACTCAGATCACGTTAAAACAGAGTATTCATAGCATTTTTCACTAATTTACAGGGACAAACAAAAGAAATTAATTACAGTATTTTGCATTATTGTATAGATTACAGTTATCTTTGCTTAATAAATGCTAGAGAGTACGTTTTAAAATTCAGTATGCACTTTTAAATTTAATTAGTTTTTTGCATATTACTCTGTATATATATATATATATATATATATATATATAAATATAATATCATTAAAAGTAGACAAAATTCACCAATAGATTTTATCAATATATATATATATATACAGGGTGTCCGAAAAGTCTGGAAACGGTCGAATAACTCGAGAAATACATATGAGATTGAAAAACGTAAATATACATGTTAAATATTTTTAAATAAGCAACTCAGTGATACCAAATTTGACTTTCGTAACCGACCCCCTGGGGGTCAGAGGGGGTCCAACTTTGAAATCTTAAATTATAACCCCCATTTTTTATTGCAGATTCGGATTCTACGGACAAAAATACGCAACTTTTGTATTTGATGTTTATTTCGAATCCTCGTTTATCACGGTGTATTCGAGCATATTAAATCGATACATTTTCGGCTTTTCCAACGGGATTTTCCCTAATCGAAACTAATTGGGGAGAATTTATGACATCAAATTCCTCGTCTTTTGCAAGAATAGCGTTTCCTGAAAATCACCCATGCCGATTATTTCGGTAGTACTACACATAGTTAAAAATTTGACCCATTTGCTGTAGCATCACTCCACAGCTTTTATAGAATATCTGTTTCATGACCAATGAGAATGTTCCATAATACAGTAAAGTACACTGTAAAAAATTGACACTTTTGCTGCATCGTCACTCCACCACTTTTATAGAAAACGATTACTTTACTGTGTTATGGAGCACTCTCATTGGTCACAAAAGAGATATTCTATAATAGCTGTGGAGTGACGCTGCAGCAAATGGGTCAGATTTTTAACAGTGTAGCATTATTGAAATAATAGCCACGGGTGATTTTCAGGAAACGCTATTTCTGCAAAAGACGGGGAATTTGACGTCAAAAATTCTGCCCAATCAGTTTCGATTAGGGAAAATCCCGTTGGAAAAGCCGAAATATGTAGCGATTTAATATGCTCGAATACACCGTGATAAACGAGGATTTGAAATAAACATCAAATACAAAAGTTACGTATTTTTGTCCGTAGAATCCGAATCTGCAATAAAAAATGGGGGTTATAATTTAAGATTTCAAAGTTGGACCCCCTCTGACCCCCAGGGGGTCGGTTGCGAAGGTCAATTTTGGTATCACCGAGTAGCTTATTTAAAAATATTTAACACGTATATTTACGTTTTTCAATCTCATATGTATTTCTCGAATTATTCGGCCGTTTCCAGACTTTTCGGACACCCTGTATATATATATATATTATACTTCATAATTAGGGCTGCACAAAAAGTATTCGCCTACCATTCTCCTTATTAAAAAATTGCTGAAGGAGAATTTTCTGAAATGGGTGATTCTCAAAATAGGGGACAATTTATGTCTTTCGACATGCAAAAAAAATTGAGAGGTTTTCTGTTATGTTTTTATATTTAGATATGTTTGTCTTAGTATTATTCATAATTTGCACTCAAGAATTACTCACTTTTTAGTTAAAAACACCTTAAAATAACAGAATAAAGGTTCAAAATGTCATTAGCATGGATGTCCACAGCAGCTGTGCTTAGTGTATACTAGCATTTTTCAAGAGTTAATGTCATGTTTATAAAATAAAACAAATGTTATTCTTTCTTTAAATTAATCAAGGAGAGGATTTATCCAATAAATTTATTTTTAAAAATAAAATTATAGTATATAAAAAAAGAATTAAAGTTTGTCCTCCATATTCTATTTTCAAAGCAAGGTCATACTATAACAGCTAGTTATTAATCAAAATTTCATTTTCACATATGACAATAGTTTGAAAATATAAAGTTTCCCCATGGCAACAAATATCCATTTTATCCCAGCCTGAAAATAGAAGCATGTATTGTATTTTAAGAATAGAAGTTGAATATTAGGGGCGTACATCAATTGCATGTCATTAGAATGGATAATAATTTTCATGTTTATTTTATAGTTAAAATTTTTATTTTACTTATTTGAATAAAACTTTTGTGTTTTAAAAAGCCCCAGAAAGGACTACTGCATTGTGATTATATTATGGCTCATAATCTTATTTAAATTAAAATTTGTCATTAGCATGGACAAATATCAGTGTCATTAGCATGGTTTTTCTGTCCATGCTAAAGACTTCTATGTGCATAAATGTAACCAGTGCTTATATTGTATCCTTTATAAAGTTTAATTTTACATATAAATTTACGTATTGCATTTATTATCCCTAAAATATGCATTAAATCTGTCAGAAAATCAATAAAACAGCTTCTTACGTTGTTAGTGTCAGAATGTTGCTCATGTAAACAAAGTTTGCTCTTTGGTAATGTTTCTATTCTCCTTGTATGTATATATGTAAAAATGGAAACCATTTGCTGAAAAGGAAGGCTAATAAATATAGAAAAAAATATTTAAACAGGAAGAAAATAAATTTCTTAATATATTTATTCCATGCAATTTTTTTTGTCATTAGCATGGCTCAAAAAATACTAATTATTTTTTAAGTTAATTTTTAAATATTTAGCTCTGCTGACTACATGTAAAGTATACCTAATACTATATTAACAACAGCTATTTTTTTCAGAAATTTTGCTAACAGTAATTTTTTAAAGATTTAAATTTTGAAAAAGTCTCCTATTTTGAGAATCACCCAAATATATGTATCTCTTTAATGAACTAAATTTTGAAATGCATGCTATTATTAGATATAAATCTCTATATCATATAGAGGGCTGCTAAAAAATTCGGATAATTTTTCCATTGTGAATAGGAACAGCTGAAATTCTATTTTAAAATGAGTTATACATTTCCATATGGTGGACCTAGACATAATATTATATTTATTTTTCTTAAGTGCAGTTTTGTTGCATTATTCTGAATGTATTGGAAAGTGCTTTATAATCTATGTTTGACGCATGATTTTTTGCTTTCTTGTATCAAGGATGTATGTGGCTGGTTAGATGTGTATTGCCAGGTCCATTATAACTCTGATAATATCATAAATATTAAAAGGGAGAAAGCTCCGATTAAGGCTTCAAGTGCTCTTGGAGCTGAGAGCACTTGGAGCGCTATTCCAGAGGTTCCGGGTTTGATCCCAGGTTTGACATTTTTCATTATTTTGGTTCTACGCTTTATTAGTAATGTGGAAATCACATATTAAATATTCAATTATTTCAAGCATAATTTCACTGCTGATAAATAATTAAAAAATTATTATAATTAAATATGTATTCACTGATGCTGGGCTTATCTGTGTCTCATGTTATGCCACAAGTTTGTGTGCTCATGTAGACGTTATTATTTTGTGCTGCAGTTGCAGGCTTACCAACAAAATGTGAGTGAGAATTGAAAAGCTGGCCATCTTCCTCGTAACTTAAATGGTAGAGCACTTAGAGAGCTATTTCAAGGATTACGTGTTCGATCCCCGACTTGGATAATTTTCACTATGTTGGTTCTACGCTTTGTTAGCAATGTTATAGTCACATATTACATACCCTTGCTTTTGTTCAATTTGGCATCCAAATTTATCACCAGGAGCTCTAAGAAGCTCTACAGATAACTACTAGTTCGAAATAATAACGTTCAAAAAGAATTATAATGTAATTTTACCAAATAGGTGAAAAAGCATCTAGGGCAGGACAGGAACTAGGGACCTTTGGAGTAAGCTGCCAGTCTAGTATTATTTATTATATATCTGTAGTTCTTTAGCTGAATTGTGTCTTCCAGATTTATCCTGGATAGCTCAATTGGCAGAACATTGCAAGCTCTCTCAAAGCTCTCCGATTCAAATTCAGGCCTATACGCTTTTGGACTATGTTGAAAAATGGCAATTTGTGTGATTTATTTACCAATTATAATAATTGTGTTAAATTTGATAAAGAATTATTTTTTATCAATCTACGTGAAAATTAGGTGCAATATTTCTAATAGATTTTTTTCAGGTTTAAAATTATATAAGAAACATTGCTGCTTAAATGTTCAAAGCATTATCAAAATTAATTTTACATAAAAATCTAATCTCTTGTATTATACAGCATTTTTTGTATTCTTTAAACTATAAACAGGGTAATGAAATTAATTTAATTAAAATTTTTATTTTTGTTTATTTTGTTTGTAGTTTATGAATGTTTTCAATGAATTAAAAACAATTTTTAATTGCTTCAATCTAAAAATCGTAAATGAAAAACCATGAATCAAAATCCGTTAATTTTCATTTGACACCAGTAGAAATAGAATTGAGAAATCTATAGCATGTAAAACTATGAAAACTGGTTAACTTTATAGAAAACATTATGATAAGCATGCTGAAACAGACAATTTTTAAATCAAAGAATTATTTCAAATGCTATTAGATGTTTAAATTTCAAATATTTATTCGGATGCTAGAAAGGCATCATTTTAAGAATATATACAAAAATAAATAAATAAAAGAATAAATAGCAAATAGTAATAATTTTTCATATTTAAAATAAGCAGAAAAGTATATGCTTCACATCAATATTATAAATTTACAAATTTAAAACTGGAAAGAATACAAACTTTCTCTTATAAAAGCATTTTCATGTCATTACTTAATGCAAAATTTAAAAATTAAATTTGCAAACAATTTTATTTTAAAAGAAAGTTTTTTATTCAGTAATTTAAATACCTTTAAATATTTGTTAATTATGATAAACTGTGGTTACAATATTTTTCAACATAATTTTAAAATTTCAAAAAATATGCGATTTTAACGATTGATATTCTACAGGTAAACAAATCTTATTTTTAAAAGAAGTAATTTAAATAATTGATTTTTATCATCTGATTTTAGTTGTCGAAAGACAGTTATTTATTTTAATAAAATAGTTATAATTCAAAGAAAGGAAACAGGGAAAATATTTCTTCATACCTATTTTTCAATGACTTCGTTTTTCCTTTTCTGATGTAATCCTTGATGTTTGTAGATCTAATAAATGTTCCGATAATAAGTACAATAACACTGGCATAAATATTTTTAACCATGCCCAGAGCAATTGTACATTTCTCGGATACATATTTCATCAAAAGTACGCATGGAATGACTCCAACGAATTTTTTGGTAAGATTTTTAAATCCAGACTGAGGCTATACGCGCATAAAATGGCTTTTTTTGTTCTCTGCAAATGTTCTCCGCGTATTCCAAAGACTAAATAAGCGGTGTTTTTTTTATTCATTTATTTATATTTGATAATCGTCTGCAGTTTTCGAGTTCTTTATCTAGGCACATGGCAGATGTTTTCTTCTGTTCTTTATGTGGTGAATTATTTTTGTTTCTTTATGTGGTGAAGACTTTTTAATTTAAAATTTCTTATATTAAGACATTTTTTATGCCTTTTTTCGATTTATATCAAAAAAGTTTAAGCTTTTTGTCAATTGTAACGATAACTATACTGATATAGATCGCATACCAAATTAAACAATGTTCAAATTTAGAATAGTTAAAAATGATTTTAATAGACAATAATGCAAAATATTTCTAAATTAGAAAAGTACGCTTTGTATCTTCCATTGCAAATGCAAAATTTATTCCTAAAATTAAGCTAGGAATCATACCAAGAGGCAATAGTTGAGAAATCATAGATTTTACTGGCTGCAAATTTTTTTAATTCTAATATTTTAGTAATTTATACGCTTAGTTCAATTACATGTCTATTAAATTTTTGTTTTATATAGGTACGTGTTTTTACTGAAGTTTTTTTTTATTATCTCATTGTGGAATATTAGCCAACAAACACTAAATTATGTTTGTTGCTTGAAGTGAAAAAAAAAATGTTTTGTTTCGTGTTCGGTTTATTTCGTTTCAGTTTTTTTTTTTTCAGATTTATATACTTATAAAAAGGATCGACCGAAACAGGTCTGTAAGACCGAAAATGAAACCGAAATCGAATTTCGGTAATCTTTCAATTTTCGGCCGAAAACGAAAATGTTCATTTTTTAAGTTATTAATACATACATAAATACACATAATTATTAATTAATTATGTGTGTATTAGACGCACATTTTTAACAAACATACATAAACATGTATAAATGTGCACAAGTTCAAGCAAAAGCAAAATATAAATAATAATATAACTTTTATATTTGCTTTTGCTATTGACAATCAATACTCATATATATTTATTAATAATTAATTAATAATGCAATTAATAATCAAGAACAAATCAATAGTGAATATTTAATTTTTGAATATACACATTTTTTCAGTTATTTAATATTTCTCATTAAAAGTAGTTAAAATAAATTGCTTAAAAGTTTTTTTAGAAAACTAACTATAAGTAAGTTGTTATTTAAAAAAAATAACCATTTGATAATTTATTATTAGTTTAATGGAGATTTAAATATAGATAAGCCGTATGTTTAAATAAATAAGTGCTACTTCCTCACGAAAAAACTTTGCCACTCCCTCGCCTCTATACGAATGCTTTGAAATAGCATCCTTGTTTGAAAAATCTATCTTTTGTGCCCAAGTTGGCGGAATCTCTGTGTCTTTAACCTAAAAGTCTGCAAGGGCCGGAATTTTCAGGCCCTGGATACAGCTCAGTACGGTGTAAAAATGATATAAATTCGACTCGAACCCGGCCCGGCCCATTCAGATTTTCACAGTTAATGGCCCAACTCAATTTCTACAAAAAATTCAGATTTTTCTTAACATACAATTAAGATTCTTTTAAAGAATACTGCATACATATCTATGGGATAAATTTAACGTATATTTTAAAATTACGATGGAAAATACACAATACAACAGTAACGACTACTTAGATTTCTTGGACGTTTCAACATTCAAATAAAAATTCATAAAAAAATTAATATTGCTTTGAATAAAAGAAAAAAATGAATGCTAAAAACATAATTTTTAAAACTCTTTTATAAAAAGAAGATTTGTGAAAATATTTATCTTTCTTTTACTAAGGCTATTTTTAAACCCCAAAGAGCTACTTTCTGACACATTTATGAACTCATATTTTTTTTTTTTGGAACCCATAAGACAGGTGTTTTCATAAATAAATAATGTAATCGAATGGCGTTATCCATTTTTTGATAAAGGCAATGTAGCTTTGAAAAAATCGTGCAAAAGATAACGTTTGAATTGAATTTCCGAAAGCAACATCACGAAAAGGAGAAAAACCTGAAGCCACTATAAGAAACTCTTATTTGTCGAAAAATAATTTATCTATCAAAAATAGAAAACGCTATCGATTCCAAATTCCTTTAATAGTCAAGCTTGTCAATTTTAAGTCTTTACTGTTAAATAATATTAGTCAGAATATGTGTCAAAGTTTCACGTTGAGCAGGGAATTAATAAAGAATACTGCCCAGCTAAACTGATGGCATTGAGCTCACAGGCTACAAATACTAATTGTACATTAAAGCCTTATATTTTCAAGGGTTAATTCCGTTCGAAAAAAAATTAAGAAGGGGAAACAGCTCTCCCCTTTCCTCTTTTTTTATACTTAATCATTGAACCTCCTATACTATCAAAGACATGCTTTATCATATAAAAAATCTATATCCAAAATTCAGAGCAAATTAGATAATTCTTAATAAAAACCCATTTAACATTTATATAATTTAAAAGGAGTTATCCCCCTCTTTTATACTTAACCATTAAACTTCCAAAACTATTCAGAGATTTGAACGAAATCTGAAAATTCTGCTTGAAAAACCCATTTATATAAATTAAGGGGGGGGGCATTAGAACCCCTGTTCCCCCTATTTATACTTATTCAGTGAACACCTAATAACAGTCACGGAATCGCCTCATCAGAATGATCCTAATCTAAATTTTGAACGAAAAATTAATTCTGCATGAAAATCCCATTTATATCAACTAACGGGGGGGCATTAGAACCCCTGTTCCCCCTATTTATACTTATTCAATGAACACCTAATAACAGTCACGGAATCGCCTCATCAGAATGATCCTAATCTAAATTTTGAACGAAAAATTAATTCTGCATGAAAATCCCATTTATATCAACTAACGGGGGGGCATTAGAACCCCTGTTCCCCCTATTTATACTTATTCAATGAACACCTAATGACAGTCACGGAATCGCCTCATCAGAATGATCCTAATCTAAATTTTGAACGAAAACTTAATTATGCATGAAAATCCCATTTATATCAACTAACGGGGGGGGGGGGGAATTAGAACCCTTGTTCCCCCGATTTATACTTATTCAATGAACACCTAATAACAGTCACGGAATCGCCTCATCAGAATGATCCTAATCTAAATTTTGAACGAAAAATTACTTCTGCATGAAAATCCCATTTATATCAACTAACGGGGGGCATTAGAACCCCTGTTCCCCCTATTTATACTTATTCAATGAACACCTAATAACAGTCACGGAATCGCCTCATCAGAATGATCCTAATCTAAATTTTGAACGAAAATTTAATTCTGCATGAAAATCCCATTTATATAAACTAGCGGGGGGCATGAGCTCCCCGTTCCCCCTCTTATACATATCGAATGAACTCCAAAAACTAATCAGGGAAGCGCCTTGTCAGGCTATACCTATATACAAAATTTCAAGTGGATCGGATATTTTTATCATGAGTTATCGCGTTACGCACGAACGCACATACATACAGAACGGACGGGCACATAAGCTCTCAGGCTATGATAGCCTGTGAGCTAAAAAACATTTTAAGGTACATTTCCAAAGATTCCGTAAGCAGAAGTTCATTATCACTACTAATATTTTTACAAAATATATTGCTTGCCCCACACATCCTGGGAACAGCTACGTTCAGTTCCGGCCCAGCTCCACTATGTAATAAAAAAATGCAAATCTGATCTTAATACCGCACAAGTGTGCTGAAAAAATCTAAACAGACACCATGTCCGATGCCAGTCTCTTCCATGGACATGTTACATTTCTTCATTAATGTTATTTATCAAGCATCAGCTCGTGACGCAGGTTTATATTTATTCTGATGAAAAACAAATTCTTTGAAAGAAGCTAATATTTTATCGGCTTGGTTTAAATTTTTATGTCGGCCGGTAGGACCGCTAAATATTTTATTTTATCGGCCCAAACCCGTTTATTTTGTTTGCCGGCCCATTTGAAAATTCTGATTCATATCGTCAGCCAAGCTCGGATGCGTGCACATCTCTACTTTGAACAAAACTTTTTATTTGCATGTAAAATAAAATGTAATTAATTCATCAACAACATAGAATGTTAGAACTTTTAGAAATAGCAATCGAAACATCTGCGGTTTTAAACTAAAAATTTTCTATTACTGTTAAGCGTGCAGCTTTTAAGGAGCAGGTGAAGAGCGCCGTATGTAGGAGGATGTTTAATTTGATTTCACGTCATGAATCAGCTGTGGTCGATAATTATAAACAATAAACTTTATTCATAACATTAAATAAAGAGTTTCTCATCTGAGCGGAAACAGCTCAATCAACAAGTCATGTCGAAAATTTCCAACGGAAGAAAGAAGATTTCTAGAATTCAGATAGTTTCGGCCGAGTTTCGGTCCAGCCGAATTTCTGACAGCATTTCCGCCGATAACGAGTTTTCGGAGAAACTCAAATTTTGGGCCAAAAACGAAACCGAAACCGAATTTTCGGTGAATTTCAGATTTTGGGCCGAAAACGAAATCGAATTTTCAGCAGAACTCAGATTTTGGGCCGAAAACGAAAACAAAACGGATTTTTCGAATATTCTCTGCTTGTAATTATGTCTAACACGCCATTTGTGTAATTTCAGGCATTTTTCGACATTTACACATTTGTTTGAGTTTATAAAGCGATAACATATTCCACATTTGATTTCTGAAGTTAGGTGCACATAAAAACAGGTAATTTTTTTCCTCAAAATGTGTAAATTTTAAGTCAAGTATGCATTTAAAAAAAATTAAACACTTATCTGTGTACATATAATTATGTTTAAATTAGAATAAATCACAAATTCGTGTAAATAATGGCATTTTTCAACATTTACACACTTGTCTGAGTTTTTCAAGTGATAATAAATTACACACTTACTTTCATAAGATAAATACACATAAAAATAGGTAAATTTCGGAGAAAAAATGTGTAAATTTTACGACAGGTGTGTAAATTTACAAATTTACACATATCCATGGGTAAAATTGGCCAATTTACACATTTATTTTTTAGAGTGTAGTGATGATAAGATGCTTCCCAAATTACCTGTGGAGTTCTTTTGTTAAGTTCTTGTTTGAGGGGTACTTGCTATTACCTCCCCCCCCCCCCCTTAAATTTGATAAATGGGTTTTTATGCAGAATTGTCCAAATTGCTTTTAATTTTGGATGTAAGTTCTTTCTAAAATGGCAAATCTATAAACACCTTTGGAAGTTTAATGGTTAAGTATAAAAGAGGGGAATAGCTCCTCTTAAATTATATAAATGGGTTTTTATTAAAAATTTTTGGATTTTCTCTGAATTTTTGATATAGATATTTTTTATATGATAAAGCATCTCTCTGATTAGTTAAGGGGGTTCAATTATTAAGTATAAAAAGGGGGAAATGGGGGAAACGTTACAACTCCTTAATTGTTTTTCGAACGGAACTAACCCTTGAAAATATAAGGCTTTATGTACAATTAGTATGCGTAGCCTGTGAGCTCAATGCCATCAATTTAACTTGGCAATATTCTTTTTATTTATTTTTTTCCTTCCTTTCTTTTTTTTTCCTATACATTTTTTTTCTTTTGTTTATACTTTGTGTGACAACAAAATAAATATTCTCAAGTGAAACATTAAAAGGCTGTTTACATATGGCGACAAATTTGGAAATGTTTCATCTTTCAAAATTATCAATATATGATTTTTGAATCTTTTTTTATTCGTAAATACCATAGAAAGAATTTTATTATTCAATTTAATTTTTAATATTGTATGTTTTATCAGCCTTGATAAAGTTTACACAATGTTAATCACAATTATATTTATTAAATGTTAAATGCATTTTAAAAAAGATAAAATAATTGAAAATATGAAACATTCTTCGCTATATTAAAACGTGCTTTATAACTGAAAAAGCAGAAGCAGGTCTGATAAGCTAGAAAAGGAATATGCCCATATAAAGTTATCATTTTACGGGGATGTGGGCATCTGGCACATGATATTGATAGCTATGCCTAGGGGAATGGTGATTTGTATTTTGATTTCACTTTTGACCCAATAAAAAAAAATTTTATTTGTAACTTAATCTTTACTTCAAAATAGTATCTTATTTTCTTTAACTTTTGTCTATTTTTATGCATATCCAATGTCATTAAAATCATGAAATGATCATAAAATTATTTATTTCCAAAAGATGGAATACCCCAACGTTTAGCATTGCTATTCTACTGACATACTTATATTTATGTATTGATTCACGATTCGACAAACAATATGCGAAGTTTCGTCTTAAAATTATACTTGTGTTTATTAGTAAATAAAAGAAGAAAAATGTTTTGCCCGCCTGTTTTGTTGTGCTTGCTTTCGGACGTTCTGCCTGCTTCGCCCCGTACGAGAACAATTCTTAGAAGACATTATTACTGTTGAAGGTATTATGTGAAAAAAATTATTTTAAAATACTTTTAAATATTAATTATTACTTTTAACTGTTGTTCGATATCAAGTTAGTTCATATATAAAGTAATATTTTACTGGCTTCTCTTCATCTGAATCAATAAAGTATGCGAAAAATAAATGTAACCATATTTGTATACCGCTCCAATCAAAAGGAAAAAAAAGTCCAAAAAAATCTAAATAGTTTTCAGACATTAATAAATATAGTATTACGAAGGGAGAGGTTGTTCGAGAAATGATAGCGTATGATATCGTAAGGGAGGAAGAGGTCCAAAATTACCAAAAAAAAGATAACGCTATGTATGCATGTGCAACCACAAAAGAGGTAAAAATCTAGTTTTGCTTATAAGGTGGTAGCACGTGCTTCATGACTAATGTAACGGAAATTTCCCAATTTGGAAATTTGTCGGTCCTATTTTTGATTTATACTAATTAAGTTTTTTTATGGTGTACTTTAGCAACTTTTTTTTAAAATCAATTTAATTTTTATTTATTTAACAATAATAATAAATATGATCTATTATCTAAATGAAAGTTGAATAACAATTATCATCAATTTAATAATACCTGCAGTCATGTATATCTGAAAATATGGTGGATTTTTCAGTTAACATCAGTAGGGGAAAATTGAGAGTCCGGCCCCGGGAGGAGGATTGAGGATCGGAGGAGGGAGGAGGGCTCCTCCTCCTCAAGCCTCCTCCTCACTCCTCCTCCTCACTCCTCCTCCTCCTCAACCCTCCTCCTCAACCCTCAATCCTCCTCATTCCTCAAGGTTGTCTTATAAAAGAAGGGGTTAAAAGGATTTTTTTTTTTTTTAAGCGGGAATTTAAGGGAGTTAGAAATTTTTACCATACTATAGTATGGGGGTGTTTTTTAATGTGGGGACTTTAAAATTTACGGCGTGTTATAGTACGTGGGGTATGTTTTTCGACTGAATTTTGCTGTTGTTCATTTAAAAAGGTAATTAAAAATTATGAGTAAAAATAATGAAGGTAATAATTAAAAATGATAATTAAAAATAATGAGTAAAAAATAATGAAGGGAATTTTTCGAGTGGTTTTTTTAGTCAAGTATAGTACGTAGTAGAATTTAAGAAATGAATAATAGCAATTAACGATAATTAGTAATTAATTAAAAAGTAATTAAAAATATTGAGTAAAAATAATGAAGGTAATAATTAAAAATAATAATTAAAAATAATGAGTAAAAAATAATGAAGGGAATTTTTCGGTGAACTTTAGTTTAAGGATTTATTTTTTGATTTGAAGCGGAAATTTTGGGGAGATTGATTTTTTTTTTTTTTTTTCACCGTGTTTTTAATAAGGGGTTAAGCGGATATTTTGGGGACACAGAATGTTTTTTTCTGTACTATTGTACGAGTAGTTTTTAATTTTAATGTGGTGACTTAAAAATTTTCAGTTTGGTGTAATTTAAGAGTTTATTTTTTGATTTTAAGCAGAAATTTTGGGGAGATTGATTTTTTTTTTTTTTTTTTCACCGTGTTTTAGATAATGGGTTAAGCGGGTATTTGGGGACATAGAATGTTTTTTTTTTCAGTACTATTGTACGAGTGGTTTTCAATTTTAATGTGGCGACTTAAAAATTTTCAGTTTGGTGTAATTTAAGAGTTTATTTTTTCGATTTTAAGTGGAAATTTGGGGAGATTGATTTTTTTTTTTTTTCCACTGTGTTCTTACATGATGAGTTAAGCGGGTATTTTGGGGGAAATTATTATTTTAGACTAATCATTCACGAAGGATATTTTGCCGATATAAATGTTTAATAGGGGGAGTTTAACTTTTTTGCAATGAGATTGACGTGCGCTCGTCGACCTAACCGTATGGAGTTTGTAATTTTCTTTGAATCATGTGTGCATAGTGGCTTAGACTATCTTAGAAAGACTTCCACCACCTTTATCTCCACCAAGTCATAAATAACACATGCTGGTAATGGGAATTTGTGAATAACAATTTTAAATATTAATTGAATGAAGGAATTTTAAAATTATTTCGAGTACTATTTTTAGTCAACTATGTTATACACTTGATATTTTAGATTAGTTAAAAAATAACTTTAAAATTTGAATGAGAAAATATGTTTAAAAATGGGATTTTACGTACTAACATTTATTTGCGCTCATTGACCTAACCGTTCGGAATCTGTGATTTTCCTCGAATCATGTGTGAATAACTGTTAGATTTCTTTAGAAAGCCCTGAATAAGCTTCAACCATCATAAATAACGCATGTCTGTAACGGGAATTTGAACTTAATTTTTTAAATATTCATTTTAATGAGGTGACTTCGAAAACAATTTGTAGAACTTTTGAGTGGTAATAATTTTTATTGGGAAACTTGAAAAAATCTTGTGATTTTTTGTGAACTAATTTTTAATTGTTAAAGTTTGCAATCCGTATTCGCATTTCTTTTGTGTGAGATTGTATAAATGTTGATGAAAACTATTTCTATTCCAATTAATGAAATTTAATAATAAAAAGAATAAAGTGTACCTCACCAGACACCCCTTTTTCAAAATTCGTACATATTTTTAAACATAGCAATGTGTTTAATATAAGTAATTTTTGTGTGTCCTTTCCTTTCTGAAAGTGTAAGCGATTTTTAACATAAATATCTTTTAACATGTGTAATTTTTCCCTGGCAGAACAATTTTCAAATAAATAAATTTTAATATTAATAGAATTTTTGACTTTCCGAAGAAAAAAAAAAGGAACTTATTTTTAATGTTTTAATACTTGTCGGTTAAAAAAAAATTAAACTATATTTATTATCGAAATGAATTCATCTTAATTAATTTAAAAATATATAATATTTATAACCAGTAACGCGGAACTTTTTCAAACCCTGTTAATGAGATTTTATTTAACATTGTATTTTATCTTCAGATCAAAATAATTTGTGAAAAATGCTTTTAAATATTTTTAAAACTGTATTGAAAATAATATTTTACATACCTTAACATGAATGAAATACGAATCGATGTAGAGTTTAATAATTATTTTCTCAAAGAGAGGATACTAAATTCATTGCAGTATATGTGTGTGTAAACCTCGATGAATCATTCTTATCTGCTTATCTGATAGCGTTTTCCGAAAAGGGTTGAATCTCTGAATCATAGCTGATAAGGAACTGGGGTTCATGTGTTATCTTAATTAATCTTAATGAGTACTATGTCTAATTAAAATTATTTGACTTGAAATAAAATAAGGTCTTTTGAGTAATATCTTTTGAAAATTTAAGATATAATTATTTAAATCAAATTAGAGGCTTTTTTTTTTTCTCATCGATTTATTTTAAATAAAACTAAAATATTTATTTTTTTCTGTACTTTGTTAGCAAAATAAAGAGTGTAATACATTCATTTCGGATTTAACTATTTGAAAATTTAAACTAACCTATGATTAAAATGATTACATAAGGTTGAGTATGTGATCTAGTTAAAAACGGAACACGCATTCATATAAAACTTTAAATTCTTACGCTTTTGTGTATAATATAATGTATGTTTTAAATATTAAATGAAAAATATCAATTAACAATAAATGAAAAACATTAACATTAATAAAATATTAATTAAACATTGCATTGATTTAAAACTTAATATTAATATGGGAATACACATCCGTATAAAACTTTAAACATTTATGTTTTGGTGTATAATATTATGTATATATATAAAATATTAAATGAAAAATATCAATTAACAATAAATGAAAAACATTAACATTAATAAAATATTAATTAAACATTGCATTGATTTAAAACTTAATATTAATATGGGAATACACATCCGTATAAAACTTTAAACATTTATGCTTTGGTGTATAATATTATGTATATATATTTAATATTAAATGAAAAATATGAATTAACAATAAATTAGAAATATCAATTAACATTAATAAAATATTAATTAAACATTGTATTGATTTAAATATAGATTAAATATTAAATGAAAAAATGAAAATTTAAACTAACCTATGATTAAAATGGTTACATAAGGTTGAGTATGTGATCTTTTAAATGAAATCTAGTTAAAAACGGAACACGCATTCATATAAAACTTTAAATACTTATGGTTTTGTGTATAATGTAGTGTATGTATTAAATATTAAATGAAAAATATGAATTAACAATAAATGAAAGACATTAACATTAATAAAATATTAATTAAACATTGCATTGATTAAAAACTTAATGAAAAATATTAATTTGGGAATACGCATTCGTATAAAACTTTATTTATATTTTTTTGTATAATATATGTATTTATTAAATATTAAATGAAAAATATGAATTAACAATAAATGAAAAATATCAATTAACATTATTAGAATATTAATTAAACATTGTATTGATTAAAAACTTAATGAAAAAAATTAATATGGGAATACGCATCCTTATAAAACTTTAAACATTTATGCTTTTGGGTATAATATTACGGATGTATTAAATATTAAATGAAAAATATGAATTAACAATAAATGAAAAATATTAATTAACATTAATAAAATATTAATTAAACATTGTGTTAATTAAAATATAGATTAAAAATTTAATGAAAAATATTAATTTCTCATGTAATTAAAATAACACTTTATAAATTAATGAATTAATAATAAATGAAACATGTTCATTCGAAACAACTTGAGAAATACTAATTTGTAATGAAATTAGAAAATACCAATTAATTAAATATTAATTAAAAATTAAATGAAAACTATTTATGAGAGACACATTGAAAAATATTCTCACCTTAAACTTTCATTCGCCAATCCTTAAATCCAACCTTCATCGTTGCTTACCTGTTAGGAAATGTCTGATAACAACAAATTCTTATCTTTAACAGTATTTCCCGAAGGCTGACTCACTAGATAAGTAACAATGACAAGTTCAAATCTGAAATTAAGAGTTTATTCATATTGAATATAATTAATATAATGTTTAATTAAAAAGGGACTTAATTTATTTAATACGTCATAATTAAGAATTTAATTAAATCCTAATATAATTTTTTTATCTAATTAATAGAATAAAAAAGATATTCTTTTCAACATTTTCAAGAAACATCAAGTTATCGAATACTTAATAGATTATTTTTTTAATGAATGTGTAATTAACATTTTTAAAGAATTTTTTTCTAATTAATTAGTGTTTAATTAAAATTTTCATAATTAAAATAAATATATAAAATAAAAAAGGAATTCTTTTCAAAATTTTCAAGAAACACCAAATTATTATTAAGCAATATTTCGAATAACTACAAACTTTAATCATGATGAGTCATCACTGTGAATGATCTTTTCTTCTCATATGTTATAAAAACAAGTTTAAGTACCTAAATTTATTAATATATTTCATTGTGTGTTGGATCCTTCTTTACTAATCTCGTTAAAATTATTCATTTACCAATGATTTAAATTTCACATTTTAAAGTCATTTATATAATATACTAACATTTGACTATTAAATATCAAATAATGGATATGCACTTTTTACACTCACATCTTACAATGTAATTAGTAACCAAATGTAATGATTTTTAAGCATGTCTTCTTAATTTTTTTACAATGAAAGACTATCACAGTTGAATATTTAGCTTTCTGTTTATAACTTTATCGAGAAATATATAATGCATACCACACGATTTCATTAAATGAATCACAATACATTTCAAACTTCTCATTTTCAATGTTTTATATATACTAGTGTTTATCAAATAGGTGTTTATTCTGAACAATCATTACTTAGTATATTGATGAAAAGTTTGTGTTGAACGGTTTTTAACTTAAATGGTGTGAGAGAAGGATATATTAGGACAGAAGTTATTAAATATAGAGTCTTTAAAGTTTATACCCGTGCAAGAATTGGCATTTCAAGAAACAAAGTTGTGTCACATTTGAAAGCATTCTTTATATTCGAAACGCACACGTGATCACGATCACATCACTGAAGAGCATAGAGAAGCTGTTTATGTTGTATATAATTTGAATTTTCATTAACACAATATTATAACCGAAGTTTTTCGACAGTTTGAAAAATTATGATGTTCAACGTCTGCACACGTTAACACAGAATAAGATTAGCTTATGCCCTTTCGATGATAAGCGTTATTTGCAGGTAAGATGTATTAACATAACAAAATTTTCTTGGTAATTTTACTCGCAGGTTTCGAAACCACAAACATCTGATCATACTTCTCATTTTTAACACGCGACACTAACCATTGGGCCATTAAAGCCCGTAATTTAGTAACTAAAAATTAAGAAAGATCATCGAAAATGATTACTTCACACATGCAAAAATAATTTTTATTGTGACTTATCAATTAAAAATCACGAAGAAAAGAAAAATATCACATATGTTTTGGATTACTTTGAGATTTTATGAGTCACTTCATCAGTTAAATAGACATAACCACTTCTTATGAATCACTACTTATGCTTAAATTTTGAAACACTTGTTTATATGAAATGTGTTATATTTTAGTTTATCAGTGATAGTGCGATTACTTGTTAATAATTTTAATGTTATTAAAAAAATTTAAAAAAATCAAATGTGAATAATTAATTAAAAAAACACAAGTCACTATTAAAGGTTTGAACAAATTATTAAAATTATTTTACAAAACTTTTCAAATTATTTAAAAATGTTTCACTAATATTTAGTAATCGTCAAATTTTAATGTCGATAATCATTTATGTGAGTCAGGTTTTCTGTTTTAACTGTTAAGTTATCAGATTCCCCCTTCAAGTACATCTCATTGATAAGTTTTAATCAACCAATCAACTATTTATTTACCCCAGCAACCAGCTATTTGTTTACCCTAGTAACCAAAAAGCTTTTGTCGACACATGAACAAAATTTTGAAGATGCAAGACTCTTCATTTTCATTCGAAAAAACAATGACTTATGTAATAAATTTTTTCTTTACTTAAATGAAACCTTCACATGTGTATGGTAAAACTTGGAAAATTTCATTTAATGCACAAATTTAAAGTTAACAGACAAGGTCTTCACACATCTTTTAGTATTTTACTAACACTTTGCCAAATATCTTTAGAAAACAACAACAGAATTTTAAATAATTATTTTAATAAAAATTCTCTTTTGTAAGTGACATTATTAAACTAACTTGAAAAATTAACTTGGCAAAGCAAGTTTTCACTATTCCAACTAAGTAATATTCATAAGTTTTATATGATAAACAACCTGTTTGGTTATGTCCCAGCATGGCTTTATAAAATGTATCTAAAATAACCTTTAATATCAATGTTTAAAAATATGCGAATAATTCAGTTAGTCTTTTATAGATGATTATTTTCCCTTCTATTATTTAAAAGACATTTTAAAATAAAATTATTACTGATGCCAGTTTATCCCAATGTTATGAAATGTGTATGCAAAACTTTTAATTCTAATTTTCACATTTTATTATTTCAAATTATTGTTTTCAAGTTGTACTAAAATTTGGAAAAAAATATTTAATTTTCATGCATAATTAAATTGAAATACTTTAATAATAAAGACACATTTAACGTTGTATACTCACCTAATCCAACACTTTCACAAATACACGTCCGACTCGCTCCAAGGTTTAGGAAGAAATGAGAGATTCAAAGTCCTTAAAAGAAAATGTTATCAGATAGTCTTATCTTAAGATAAGTGACGTCAGAGAACATATGTCATCAACTGGTCACGTGATGTATATCACATGACCAGTGCTTTGTTAATTAATCTTATTAATTAATTATTAAGTATTAAATTATTAATTATTAATTAATTAATTATTAAGTATTAAATTAAATTATTTAATATTATTAATTCTTTGTTATTAAAAAATAATATTTATTTTTAATAAGATTAATTAATAATATTAAATAATTTAATTTAATACTTAATAATTAATTAATTAATAATTAATAATTTAATACTTAATAATTAATTAATAAGATTAATTAACAAAGCACTGGTCATGTGATATACATCACGTGACCAGTTGATGACATATGTTCTCTGACGTCACTTATCTTAAGATAAGACTATCTGATAACATTTTCTGATAAGGACTTTGAATCTCTCATTTCTTCCTAAACCTTGGAGCGAGTCGGACGTGTATTTGTGAAAGTGTTGGATTAGGTGAGTATACAACGTTAAATGTGTCTTTATTATTAAAGTATTTCAATTTAATTATGCATGAAAATTAAATATTTTTTTCCAAATTTTAGTACAACTTGAAAACAATAATTTGAAATAATAAAATGTGAAAATTAGAATTAAAAGTTTTGCATACACATTTCATAACATTGGGATAAACTGGCATCAGTAATAATTTTATTTTAAAATGTCTTTTAAATAATAGAAGGGAAAATAATCATCTATAAAAGACTAACTGAATTATTCGCATATTTTTAAACATTGATATTAAAGGTTATTTTAGATACATTTTATAAAGCCATGCTGGGACATAACCAAACAGGTTGTTTATCATATAAAACTTATGAATATTACTTAGTTGGAATAGTGAAAACTTGCTTTGCCAAGTTAATTTTTCAAGTTAGTTTAATAATGTCACTTACAAAAGAGAATTTTTATTAAAATAATTATTTAAAATTCTGTTGTTGTTTTCTAAAGATATTTGGCAAAGTGTTAGTAAAATACTAAAAGATGTGTGAAGACCTTGTCTGTTAACTTTAAATTTGTGCATTAAATGAAATTTTCCAAGTTTTACCATACACATGTGAAGGTTTCATTTAAGTAAAGAAAAAATTTATTACATAAGTCATTGTTTTTTCGAATGAAAATGAAGAGTCTTGCATCTTCAAAATTTTGTTCATGTGTCGACAAAAGCTTTTTGGTTACTAGGGTAAACAAATAGCTGGTTGCTGGGGTAAATAAATAGTTGATTGGTTGATTAAAACTTATCAATGAGATGTACTTGAAGGGGGAATCTGATAACTTAACAGTTAAAACAGAAAACCTGACTCACATAAATGATTATCGACATTAAAATTTGACGATTACTAAATATTAGTGAAACATTTTTAAATAATTTGAAAAGTTTTGTAAAATAATTTTAATAATTTGTTCAAACCTTTAATAGTGACTTGTGTTTTTTTAATTAATTATTCACATTTGATTTTTTTAAATTTTTTTAATAACATTAAAATTATTAACAAGTAATCGCACTATCACTGATAAACTAAAATATAACACATTTCATATAAACAAGTGTTTCAAAATTTAAGCATAAGTAGTGATTCATAAGAAGTGGTTATGTCTATTTAACTGATGAAGTGACTCATAAAATCTCAAAGTAATCCAAAACATATGTGATATTTTTCTTTTCTTCGTGATTTTTAATTGATAAGTCACAATAAAAATTATTTTTGCATGTGTGAAGTAATCATTTTCGATGATCTTTCTTAATTTTTAGTTACTAAATTACGGGCTTTAATGGCCCAATGGTTAGTGTCGCGTGTTAAAAATGAGAAGTATGATCAGATGTTTGTGGTTTCGAAACCTGCGAGTAAAATTACCAAGAAAATTTTGTTATGTTAATACATCTTACCTGCAAATAACGCTTATCATCGAAAGGGCATAAGCTAATCTTATTCTGTGTTAACGTGTGCAGACGTTGAACATCATAATTTTTCAAACTGTCGAAAAACTTCGGTTATAATATTGTGTTAATGAAAATTCAAATTATATACAACATAAACAGCTTCTCTATGCTCTTCAGTGATGTGATCGTGATCACGTGTGCGTTTCGAATATAAAGAATGCTTTCAAATGTGACACAACTTTGTTTCTTGAAATGCCAATTCTTGCACGGGTATAAACTTTAAAGACTCTATATTTAATAACTTCTGTCCTAATATATCCTTCTCTCACACCATTTAAGTTAAAAACCGTTCAACACAAACTTTTCATCAATATACTAAGTAATGATTGTTCAGAATAAACACCTATTTGATAAACACTAGTATATATAAAACATTGAAAATGAGAAGTTTGAAATGTATTGTGATTCATTTAATGAAATCGTGTGGTATGCATTATATATTTCTCGATAAAGTTATAAACAGAAAGCTAAATATTCAACTGTGATAGTCTTTCATTGTAAAAAAATTAAGAAGACATGCTTAAAAATCATTACATTTGGTTACTAATTACATTGTAAGATGTGAGTGTAAAAAGTGCATATCCATTATTTGATATTTAATAGTCAAATGTTAGTATATTATATAAATGACTTTAAAATGTGAAATTTAAATCATTGGTAAATGAATAATTTTAACGAGATTAGTAAAGAAGGATCCAACACACAATGAAATATATTAATAAATTTAGGTACTTAAACTTGTTTTTATAACATATGAGAAGAAAAGATCATTCACAGTGATGACTCATCATGATTAAAGTTTGTAGTTATTCGAAATATTGCTTAATAATAATTTGGTGTTTCTTGAAAATTTTGAAAAGAATTCCTTTTTTATTTTATATATTTATTTTAATTATGAAAATTTTAATTAAACACTAATTAATTAGAAAAAAATTCTTTAAAAATGTTAATTACACATTCATTAAAAAAATAATCTATTAAGTATTCGATAACTTGATGTTTCTTGAAAATGTTGAAAAGAATATCTTTTTTATTCTATTAATTAGATAAAAAAATTATATTAGGATTTAATTAAATTCTTAATTATGACGTATTAAATAAATTAAGTCCCTTTTTAATTAAACATTATATTAATTATATTCAATATGAATAAACTCTTAATTTCAGATTTGAACTTGTCATTGTTACTTATCTAGTGAGTCAGCCTTCGGGAAATACTGTTAAAGATAAGAATTTGTTGTTATCAGACATTTCCTAACAGGTAAGCAACGATGAAGGTTGGATTTAAGGATTGGCGAATGAAAGTTTAAGGTGAGAATATTTTTCAATGTGTCTCTCATAAATAGTTTTCATTTAATTTTTAATTAATATTTAATTAATTGGTATTTTCTAATTTCATTACAAATTAGTATTTCTCAAGTTGTTTCGAATGAACATGTTTCATTTATTATTAATTCATTAATTTATAAAGTGTTATTTTAATTACATGAGAAATTAATATTTTTCATTAAATTTTTAATCTATATTTTAATTAACACAATGTTTAATTAATATTTTATTAATGTTAATTAATATTTTTCATTTATTGTTAATTCATATTTTTTATTTAATATTTAATACATCCGTAATATTATACCCAAAAGCATAAATGTTTAAAGTTTTATAAGGATGCGTATTCCCATATTAATTTTTTTCATTAAGTTTTTAATCAATACAATGTTTAATTAATATTCTAATAATGTTAATTGATATTTTTCATTTATTGTTAATTCATATTTTTCATTTAATATTTAATAAATACATATATTATACAAAAAAATATAAATAAAGTTTTATACGAATGCGTATTCCCAAATTAATATTTTTCATTAAGTTTTTAATCAATGCAATGTTTAATTAATATTTTATTAATGTTAATGTCTTTCATTTATTGTTAATTCATATTTTTCATTTAATATTTAATACATACACTACATTATACACAAAACCATAAGTATTTAAAGTTTTATATGAATGCGTGTTCCGTTTTTAACTAGATTTCATTTAAAAGATCACATACTCAACCTTATGTAACCATTTTAATCATAGGTTAGTTTAAATTTTCATTTTTTCATTTAATATTTAATCTATATTTAAATCAATACAATGTTTAATTAATATTTTATTAATGTTAATTGATATTTCTAATTTATTGTTAATTCATATTTTTCATTTAATATTAAATATATATACATAATATTATACACCAAAGCATAAATGTTTAAAGTTTTATACGGATGTGTATTCCCATATTAATATTAAGTTTTAAATCAATGCAATGTTTAATTAATATTTTATTAATGTTAATGTTTTTCATTTATTGTTAATTGATATTTTTCATTTAATATTTTATATATATACATAATATTATACACCAAAACATAAATGTTTAAAGTTTTATACGGATGTGTATTCCCATATTAATATTAAGTTTTAAATCAATGCAATGTTTAATTAATATTTTATTAATGTTAATGTTTTTCATTTATTGTTAATTGATATTTTTCATTTAATATTTAAAACATACATTATATTATACACAAAAGCGTAAGAATTTAAAGTTTTATATGAATGCGTGTTCCGTTTTTAACTAGATCACATACTCAACCTTATGTAATCATTTTAATCATAGGTTAGTTTAAATTTTCAAATAGTTAAATCCGAAATGAATGTATTACACTCTTTATTTTGCTAACAAAGTACAGAAAAAAATAAATATTTTAGTTTTATTTAAAATAAATCGATGAGAAAAAAAAAAAGCCTCTAATTTGATTTAAATAATTATATCTTAAATTTTCAAAAGATATTACTCAAAAGACCTTATTTTATTTCAAGTCAAATAATTTTAATTAGACATAGTACTCATTAAGATTAATTAAGATAACACATGAACCCCAGTTCCTTATCAGCTATGATTCAGAGATTCAACCCTTTTCGGAAAACGCTATCAGATAAGCAGATAAGAATGATTCATCGAGGTTTACACACACATATACTGCAATGAATTTAGTATCCTCTCTTTGAGAAAATAATTATTAAACTCTACATCGATTCGTATTTCATTCATGTTAAGGTATGTAAAATATTATTTTCAATACAGTTTTAAAAATATTTAAAAGCATTTTTCACAAATTATTTTGATCTGAAGATAAAATACAATGTTAAATAAAATCTCATTAACAGGGTTTGAAAAAGTTCCGCGTTACTGGTTATAAATATTATATATTTTTAAATTAATTAAGATGAATTCATTTCGATAATAAATATAGTTTAATTTTTTTTTAACCGACAAGTATTAAAACATTAAAAATAAGTTCCTTTTTTTTTTCTTCGGAAAGTCAAAAATTCTATTAATATTAAAATTTATTTATTTGAAAATTGTTCTGCCAGGGAAAAATTACACATGTTAAAAGATATTTATGTTAAAAATCGCTTACACTTTCAGAAAGGAAAGGACACACAAAAATTACTTATATTAAACACATTGCTATGTTTAAAAATATGTACGAATTTTGAAAAAGGGGTGTCTGGTGAGGTACACTTTATTCTTTTTATTATTAAATTTCATTAATTGGAATAGAAATAGTTTTCATCAACATTTATACAATCTCACACAAAAGAAATGCGAATACGGATTGCAAACTTTAACAATTAAAAATTAGTTCACAAAAAATCACAAGATTTTTTCAAGTTTCCCAATAAAAATTATTACCACTCAAAAGTTCTACAAATTGTTTTCGAAGTCACCTCATTAAAATGAATATTTAAAAAATTAAGTTCAAATTCCCGTTACAGACATGCGTTATTTATGATGGTTGAAGCTTATTCAGGGCTTTCTAAAGAAATCTAACAGTTATTCACACATGATTCGAGGAAAATCACAGATTCCGAACGGTTAGGTCAATGAGCGCAAATAAATGTTAGTACGTAAAATCCCATTTTTAAACATATTTTCTCATTCAAATTTTAAAGTTATTTTTTAACTAATCTAAAATATCAAGTGTATAACATAGTTGACTAAAAATAGTACTCGAAATAATTTTAAAATTCCTTCATTCAATTAATATTTAAAATTGTTATTCACAAATTCCCATTACCAGCATGTGTTATTTATGACTTGGTGGAGATAAAGGTGGTGGAAGTCTTTCTAAGATAGTCTAAGCCACTATGCACACATGATTCAAAGAAAATTACAAACTCCATACGGTTAGGTCGACGAGCGCACGTCAATCTCATTGCAAAAAAGTTAAACTCCCCCTATTAAACATTTATATCGGCAAAATATCCTTCGTGAATGATTAGTCTAAAATAATAATTTCCCCCAAAATACCCGCTTAACTCATCATGTAAGAACACAGTGGAAAAAAAAAAAAAATCAATCTCCCCAAATTTCCACTTAAAATCGAAAAAATAAACTCTTAAATTACACCAAACTGAAAATTTTTAAGTCGCCACATTAAAATTGAAAACCACTCGTACAATAGTACTGAAAAAAAAAACATTCTATGTCCCCAAATACCCGCTTAACCCATTATCTAAAACACGGTGAAAAAAAAAAAAAAAAAATCAATCTCCCCAAAATTTCTGCTTAAAATCAAAAAATAAACTCTTAAATTACACCAAACTGAAAATTTTTAAGTCACCACATTAAAATTAAAAACTACTCGTACAATAGTACAGAAAAAAACATTCTGTGTCCCCAAAATATCCGCTTAACCCCTTATTAAAAACACGGTGAAAAAAAAAAAAAAAATCAATCTCCCCAAAATTTCCGCTTCAAATCAAAAAATAAATCCTTAAACTAAAGTTCACCGAAAAATTCCCTTCATTATTTTTTACTCATTATTTTTAATTATTATTTTTAATTATTACCTTCATTATTTTTACTCAATATTTTTAATTACTTTTTAATTAATTACTAATTATCGTTAATTGCTATTATTCATTTCTTAAATTCTACTACGTACTATACTTGACTAAAAAAACCACTCGAAAAATTCCCTTCATTATTTTTTACTCATTATTTTTAATTATCATTTTTAATTATTACCTTCATTATTTTTACTCATAATTTTTAATTACCTTTTTAAATGAACAACAGCAAAATTCAGTCGAAAAACATACCCCACGTACTATAACACGCCGTAAATTTTAAAGTCCCCACATTAAAAAACACCCCCATACTATAGTATGGTAAAAATTTCTAACTCCCTTAAATTCCCGCTTAAAAAAAAAAAAAATCCTTTTAACCCCTTCTTTTATAAGACAACCTTGAGGAATGAGGAGGATTGAGGGTTGAGGAGGAGGGTTGAGGAGGAGGAGGAGTGAGGAGGAGGAGTGAGGAGGAGGCTTGAGGAGGAGGAGCCCTCCTCCCTCCTCCGATCCTCAATCCTCCTCCCGGGGCCGGACTCTCAATTTTCCCCTACTAACATCAGATGTATTAAAAAGTAATTCCTGCAATTTTGGATATTTTAAATAAAAATGCCTGGTAAATAATCTATCACTTATCATACGATAAATTCAGTACCCTCTTTGTATCTATAATTTTTTCTAATTTCTTGAATAATCAATACACAATTACAGAATATTTTATTACCTTCCAAAAATCCATCTTATTTAAATTAAAAGCATCGAATTGAAAGCTTTCTAATACGTCTAGAAACAATATCGTCTGCAAATTTTGAAGTAAAGGCAACGTTCGTGTGAATGGACGCAGCGCAGATGTTTATTTTCTCTCGAAAACCAAAGCGTCGAAAAAATCGGTCGTATGACATTGGCCTAAATAGATTCATAGATTAAATTAAAGTTGACGTCAAGTAATACACTATATGGCCAAAGGTGACCGGTCTCTTACAATTTTAGATGTTTTGTTAAACATCTAGAAAAATATACGAGGAATTATCCTGAAACTCCAAGTGTGTAAACAGACTAGTACAGGTCATAGATTTCCGTGAAGAATTTTTCTCGAAACCCAATAAGGGAACGTCAACAAATTGAAAAAGAACGGATATCTTTTGGATAACACTGTCAAAACTAATGTATCAAGAGCGTTTAAAATAAAGATTATGATTAAATAGCTTATTGTCATAAACTGTTTTCATTTCTATGAGGATGGCATGTATACTCGAAGATAAAGTTTTTATAAAAACAATCCCAAATTTCGTCAAGTTTTTTGCTTATAATTTGTAGAGTTCTTAATATTAACAAAAAATGTTTTTTTCAGATAATATGACAAACAACATTGTACATTATACAATGTAATCAGAATTAAAAGATAATAAAAACTGTGTAAACAAAATAAGCAGGCTTGATAAATAAGGTTTCATAACGCATGCGCAAATGCAATCAAAATATAATGTGCATATTGTAACAGGTAAACATACAGAGCAACTTTTGTTAAAGTGTCAAAAACATAGCTTGAAAATTCTGGGAGGCTGTATCCATATATCCATTGATTAGTGTCAATATAGCATACACAATATTGCACGTACTATATTTGGATCTTTTTTATTCCTGTTGAGAACAACAGATTTTGAGCTTATTCTATCGAAGATACTTTTCAGAATTTTCGAGCTATATTTTAGAGACTTTCACAAAAGTTGCTCTATAAATTTAGCTAATACATTATGAACACTATATTTTGGTTGCATTCACGCATGCGCAATGAAACCTTATTTAGTAAATCTACTCAATTTTCAGAATTTTTTTCTCTTTTAATTTTGATTACATGACACTGTGTACAGTGTTGTCTGTTATATAATCTTAAAAGAACATTTTTATATATTAAGAACTCTGCAAATTATAAGTAAAAAACTTGGCAAAATTTGGGATTGTTTTTATGACTATCTTAATTTGTATATGAATATGCGAATATACATGCTATCCTCATAAAAATGAATACAGCTTGTTACAATAAACCAATTAAACATAATCTACAGTTTGAATGAATTTTCTACATTAATTTTTACAGGGTTATTCAAAATATATTCGTTCTTTTTCAATTTGTTAATGGTCCCTATGGAGTTTCGAGAAAAAAAATATTGACGGAAATGTATGACTAATATTATTGTTTACACCCTGGAGTTTCAGGATAATTCCTCGTCTATTTTTCTAGATATTAAATCAAACGTTTAAAATCGTAAGTGACCGGTCACCTTTGATCATATAGTGTATACATATCAAATTCCAAACCTTTCGGTTGGGTAGTTTTGCACTGTTATCTGATGGGGACAGATGAATGGACTTGACGATGAGTATACTTGTTATGTATTTATATAATTACAAACGCACCTAAAAAAGAACATCAATTCACTAAATTAAGATTTTATAACAGACCCCCGTGCAAGGCAGTTTTAAAACATACAACTCACATTTAAAAAAAAGAATGCAGAAACGCAACAAACACTTATTACAAATCTAAAATTTAGTTGCTATTTGCTTTTTCAAAATGAAGAAGCAAAAGAGTTTACATATATATTTTTAATTGTGAAAGGGGGAGGGTGATTCTCCTCCTCCCCATCCCCGTGTCCATCTCCCCTCTGCAAATATCCTCCATGAACACATGAAAGTACAGCACAGCAAAAAAAAAATCTTGACATTTGCGATTTGAGATGATTGTTATGTTAAATATCTGGAAATATACACGAGGAATGGCTCTGAAACTCCAGATGTATAAACAAAATAGTACAGGTCATATATTTTCGAGAAGATTTTTTTTCCAAAATCCCATAGGGGACCATCAACAAATTGAAAAAGAGCAAATATCTTTTGAATAACCCTGTCAAAATTAATGTAGCAAAAGCATTCAAACTGTAGATTATGATTAAGTGGCTTGTAGTAATAAACTGTGTTCATTTTTATGCGGATAGCATGTATACTCGTAGAGAAACTAAGGTTTTTATAAAAACTGTCCCAATTTTAGCCAAGTTTTTTGCTCATAATTTGCAGAATTCTTAATAAAAAACAATGTTTCTTTTAGTAAATATGAGAAACGACATTATACACAATACCCTGTAATAAAATTAAAAAATATTAATAATTGTGTGAAAAATGAGCAGGTTTACTAAATAAATTTTCGCTGCGCATGCGTCAATTCTCTATAAATTTCATTTGCATATTGTATCATTTGCATTATTGTCATCTGCTAAATGTATAGAACAACTTTTGTTAAAGTTTTAAAATCTTAGCTTGAAACTTTTGAAAATTATCGTCTAAAAAATAAGATCAAAATCCGATATTCCAAAAATGAAACAAAAAGATGAGGGACTGTATCCATATTCTATTGATTAGTATCTACACAGTATTGCACGTACTTCTAATATTTGGATACAGCTCCTCATCTTTTTGCTTCATTTTGGGAATAACGGATTTTGATCTTCTTCTATCGACGATAACTTTCAGAATTTTCAAGCTATGATTTTGAAACTTTAAAAAAAGTTGATCTATATATTTAGCTAACACAATATGCGAATGAAATTTTTATAGAGCTGACGCATGCGCAGTGAAAATTTATTTAGTCAGCCTGATCATTTTTTATACAATTATTAATATTTTTTAAATTTGATTACAGGGTATTATGTACAATATCGTTTCATCAATTTTCTGAAAATAACATTGTTTTTTATTAAGAACTCTGCAAATTATAAGCAAAAAACTTCGCAAAATCTGGGACCGTTTTTATAAAAATCGTAATTTCTCTACGAGTATACATGCTATCCTCATAAAAATGTACAATGTTTATTACCATAATCCACTTAATCATAATCTGCAGTTTGAAAGTTTTTACTACATTAGTTTTGATAGGGTTGTTCAAAAGATATTCGTTCTTTTTCAATTTGTTGACGGTCCCCAATTGGATTTTGGAAAAAAAATCTTCTCGAAAATATATGAGCTGTACTATTTTATTCATGTGGAGTTTCGGAGTTATTCTTTATGTATTTTTTAGATATTTAACAAAACGTCTAAAATCACAAGTATCAGGATTTTTTTTTTTTTTTTTTTTTTTTTTCTGTGACTGTATAAAGAAAATCCGACTGAAAAATAAATTCCAAGAAAAATTACTTTCAGATTTATAAATTTTATTTCCTATATGATTTTGTTTTCAAAATAATGACGACAAAATAAAAACTAGTTAATTAAATTTGAAAATCCAAGAACAATTGCTAGTGCCCATGCTCTATGCTTCTTGTTCATCTTGCTTTTCAAAAGAATCTTCTTTGTTTTTATCTTGTTCCAGCGCCAATTGTTCTTTTAATGTGTTTACATACATATCTCTAATGGTTTTCGCAAACTCAGAATACATTCTCGAGTCTTCCAGTTTTATGGCCAAGCATTTATAAGCGATTTTCCGAAGAGCATCGTTGGTTTGACGCTGAACTTCTATCCTAATAAAACAAATAAATACATTTAAAAAAAAAAAAAAGAATGAGAGAATTTTCACATTTTTGGGCCATTATTGATATGTTAGGTCATTGAGTATAGAAACTTGTAATTACCAAAGAAAAAAAAATAGATTACCAATAATCAGGAATCTTCCACCAGTAAATTTTAATACAAATTTTCATCTTATATAAACTTATACCCATGAAAAAATTGCTGTCTGAATATTAAGAAAAACTTTTCTTTTACTGGTGGAAATTTACTTCGTAGGAAGTCTGGCCCTTTTGTAGTCACAAATTTCATACTTGATGACCTGATGTATACATATTTAATCATCTCTTCCATCCTTCCAAGCGTATTTCAATTCTTAAAACTGAAATATGTTTTCTACTTTTTCGTGATTCCACTCACATTTTTATTATTAAAAAGTATTATATATGATTTTTTATCGTCAAAATTGAGTTGTAAACGATTAGCATAAAGCATTGAAGCAAACTGTATGATTTTTAAGAGGATTTCTTTTCCTTTTTTAACTATTTTTAAAACTTTGGAACAAAGTAGATCCATCCTGATGGAGGCTTTTTTCGTCCATTTACTTAACTTCACATACAATGAGTACGTTTCATACGTAAATGTATACATTTTTATTGAAACTCCCTCGCGATAGCATCTGCTAATTGATTAATACTGCAAACTCGATAAATAAATGTTTTTTCCTTTTTTTTAATATTCAAGCATAATAAGCCAATTGTTAATATTAATGAAACGAGAAACAATTTTCGACATGTTATCCTCAGCAAATGGAACAAAAACAATTATTGTAATATTTTTTTAAATGTTACTTAAAACATTTTTTAAAAGATTTGGTTATATAAAAGGCATTCCTAAGCATTTGGGGCTGTTTTCGGTCAAAAAAAAAGGCCTGGAAGAAAATAAACCCCAAAATACTAGTTTTCATGCTAGCTTTATAAAAACATAAACATGGCCTGTCAAAATAAATATAATATGTTAAAGGAAAAACTATGATCACACATGAGTTACAGGTTGCTAAAGGTAATATTTTTAAACTCACCTAACTTATAGTTCTTATCAACATTGCTTCACTATAAAAAGTTTGGGGAGTTATTATTTACTCATGAAAACAATTGTTAACAAACACATCGAGTGTTGAAACTAAAAAAATTAAATTACGCCAAACTATTCAAATACTCTATAGTAGGAGTAAAAATATATTTCAAGGCCAAAAACTCCAAATTATCTTGTATTGTTAGTTTAACACTAGAACCGCGGCGACGGGTCATTTTGACCCGTATCATATACAGAGGTGTTGATTCGCACCAGAAAACTCTTTATAAAATGAGCTAAATATAAGCTGAGCAAAAAATATTTCTATAGATAACTTAAACAGTTTTAAATGAAAATTCTGGTGAGAAATATTTGTATAAAACTTGAATAAATTTTCACGCGGTTCTAGTGTTAATACAAAGAGTAAAAACTTTTTTATTGGATGGATTAAAGTAATACGACAATGACCAAAGCAGCGCCAGCTGGTTCACGGTATTTAAAACACAAACATGTTTTTTAATCATCTGCCCTCAGTTTTCTACAAAACCAATTTTAGTAATTATTTTATTTTTTATTTTATTTTTTTATACTGAAAATTGTTTATTTGTAAATATGACAGTAAAAGCTGCCCCCCCCCTTTTTTTTTTTTTTTTTTGTTCTAAAATGTCCCCATTTTCTATTTACGCATCATACGTAGTATAGAGTAAATCGCGTAATCGTTTTAAAAATCTAAAAAGACGGATTTACACTTTTCAGACACTGGGGGATTTCGAAAAAGATTTTTTTAGGGGGAAAAAATTGCCGTTCGTTTGTCTGTGTGCCTGTAAATATTCTATTTCTCGAACAAATTGAGATAGAGACTTGAAGTTTGCTTAATATGTAATAATGGAAAGAAGCATGCTAATATACATTGTATGTAATAATGGAAAGAAGCATATCTATGTACTTTGTATGTGAAAATGGAAAGAAGCATACTCAATATCAGCAACCTCGATTTTCCTGTACATATTTTTTTCGGACTCTAGAAAAATTTGTTCTGATAAAAGGTAACATAAGGTTGTAGGTTCTATTATAAATCGATGAAACAGTTCCTTCTTAAACATCTTCATACTTCAAAATTCGACGGGTTTCACCCTGCTTTTTTAAAAAATAAGACTGTATTTTTAAGCCGATTTTGATTTTTTTTTTCTTTTTATGAAAACATGTTATTTGTAGATGTGTCCGCAGTCGCCATTTTTTAAATAATCATATTTTTATATTTTAACTTTAAAAGTCCTTTATGAAATTTCTTCACGTTGATTGTTGAAATAGAAAATGTGAAACAATGGGAATTAGATATCATTGCGGATGTCACTTTCGTAATACAATTAAAAATAACTTTTTAAAAACTTTTGAACAGAAAATGTTGTCCCGATTTAAAATAAAGCATTTTTTACTCATAAAGCTGTCACATTCCCCCCCCCCCCCCCCCCCATTGATGCTGAAATTGAGAATCACCTCAAAGAGCTTTAGTAGGTGAAAATTATGTCATAGTAAAAATGAAATGAGTGTTTTCTTTGATAAAACTAACTTTACTATACGAACACGTTTAAACGTAAATTTCTGAGACTTGCCGGAGCAGCACTCAGATTGGAGCATTAAGCCAAAAGCGCAAACGCGAATGCTTACGTTCGAAATTGGAATTGGCAAACATGACATCAAGTTTGTGAATATATTTATTAATAACCTATTTCACATCAAAATATTTTTTAAACAATAAACATGAATATGAAAAGCATCCATGTAAATTTTGTGACTATGAAAAAGCTGTTATTTTTATATTTCGTTGAAAACAAAAACTAGAATTGCGTCATAATCATAGCGGCGTAATTTTCATTGATTTTTCAATATGTAAAACCAAAGATTAAATTCTCATTTAATAACGTCATAATCTCATTATCCTAACCCTTTCTTTCACAGTGTGCCCATTCCGGGATACCTAATTTTTATTCCAAACTTGCAAACGGCACCAATAATATTTTAACAAAATTTTGCTTTTATGAGAAAAGTTTAAATTAAGAAATTATTAATTTCTAAAAAACTCGTTTGTAAATTCCGATGACAGTCGTTAATTTCTTACTTTACTAACAGAATTTACCCGTGCCGGAAAGGGTTAATCGCATGCTATTAATTATGTATAGAAAGAAAGTTCAAACTTTAAATAATGTTGAAATTAAACTTTAGTTTAAAATATTTTTTTTAAGTTAGGCTAGTCAGTTTAATATTGATAAATTATTGTAATTGTTTTTATTTATTTTATTTTATTTATTTATTTATTTTTATTTATTTATTTATTTATTTATTTATTTATTTTAATTCTTTTACACATTTTTATTCGTTTTAACTCGTACATTTATGTATCCAAACCTTCTAACTTTTACTTCTAAAAAAAGCACTTACCGTAATTTCGGGTGTATAAGCCGCAGATCAAACAATTCTTTTTCGACCCAGAATTTTTTAAGAAACAAATGTAACTAGTCAGATCGCCGCAAATATTTGTCTTCAATCACTAAATAAGATTTCTGGGTCCAAAAAGAATTGTTTGATCCGCGGCTTATACACCCGAAATTACGGTAATTTTCTCTCACCAAATTTTAATTTCATCTGTCGATGTTCTGAGTGGAATTGGTTTTTGTCTTCTCTTTTCCGAAACAAGTTTTTCCATGGCTGCAGCTTTCTCCCAAATGTCCCTTTTCTCTGCCTCCTTGTCAATGAGCCACTCTCTCGCGTTCACTGTTTCAATATTCAGATCCTGCATCCTACAACAGCGAAATATCTATTATGAATAAAATAAAGTTTAACGCTTGAAAAGCATGATATGACTTAACAGTTGACGAGATTTTATTACACAATTATTTAGAAAACTAGTCGACCTTGGCGAACAGTTTGGTCTCCTTTATGTAATGCTAATCATTTAATCATGTTACTTTTATTCAGAATTCAATTTATTTGGTCAATTCTTCGCCAAATTGATATATTCTGGTAGAGAAATAAAAAAATTTGGTATATTTATGTTAGACAGACGCAGTTCATAAATCGCCAAACATCGTATGAATTTAAAAAACTATTAAAAGACTGAATAATATAAACTAAATCAGACTTGATTTTTTTTAAATGTATTCAAGTCTGACTTAGTTTATATTATTCAGTCTTTTAATAAAAAATTCATACTGTCAATTAAATACCAAAGGTTACATAAAAAAACCACAGAGATAAAATTTTCCAGCCGATAAATATAGAAGAGTATTTCAGGAGATTTATATATATATCTCCTGTATTTATGTATTCATTGATAAAATGTTAAATCAACTCGGCACCGCAACATTTTGAATTATTATTTATCTATCTATCTACATTATAAAGGCCAGACGTATCTGTACGTAACGCATACGTCATTTTGTGACTGGCAGCACTTTTCAATTTGAAATGCAACTTCGGTTTTACAATTTTTGCTACTGCAAATTTTTAAACTTCTAAACATCGCACATTTTCAATTTTTATACTGTCGTATAGGGGAAATGGTGTACTTTTTTTTTTAATTGTATCTTAATTTATTTTTAAACTATATATATATATATATATATATATATATATATATATATTTTTTTTTTTTTTTTTTTTTTTTTTTTTTTTTGTAGTTTTAATACCTTTTTTCTAAACGTGGCAACAGAAGTTATTACATGCCTAATAAAATCAAAGGAAAATAAACCAAAAAAACAGATTACTATGTTTTTATGGTGCCATTTTCTCATTAAAAGTAAAAAAAAAAAAAAATTAAAGTACATGCTGTGTTAAGAATATAGTCTATTATAAAACCCGGTGAATTTTGGTTTCATTTACAAAATTTCATTTATACTTTTAAAAATATAAATAGCTTAGTATCTGTTTCAGTTATTAGCATCGAGACTTGAAGTTTTGAATTAAAATGATTTCAAAATGATGATATGAAATACTATGAGACATGATGCATATTCACTATCAATTTCAACTTTCTACGTATGGTGCATCGTATTAAAAAAAGGCAAAATCATATCCCGGTGGAAATGTGGGGCGTGTCTCGGACAAATTTCACGCCTTCTTTTCAAATCTCACATATTAACTCACACGGTATTTTTAAAAGAAGGCGTGAAATTTGTCCGAGACACGCCCCACAATACCGGTGGAATATGATTTTGCCCATTTTTTAATATGATGCACCATACGTAGAAAGTTGAAATTGATAGTGAATATGCATCATGTCTCATAGTATTTCATGCAAAAAAATTAAGGTGGTCACTCAGAAATTTCAGTTTATTTTTAATTAAAATGTACATTTAAAAACATGAAAAATGTTATAAAACTTGTTCTTTTGTTTAAAAAAAATCTGAAAAAATTGTCAAACATTTGTATGGTGGTTATTTACATCCCTTATTTTTTTGTTGAAATCTGCTTAGCAGTTTCGTCACAATGCGCTCTTTTCCAAAACAGGCATTTAGGGTCATTACCCCCCCCATGGTCTTGAGATAAAAACTTAAAACTGGGTAGAAATGAATTTCTTTTTATGGGCTATCGATCCATGCAGGACTCAATGTGGTTGACTCAAGGGCATATTTTACTAAGAAACCCGGCTATACCCTTTAATATTTTAATTCCGCTTTCAAGTTGTACTGCACAATTTGACCATCTTTCATTATATATTGTGCTCTATGATACCCCAAACGTTTTTTGTGGGATTTATATTTGGCTGGCAATCAGGTTCAAGAGTTTTATTTATCTTCAAACCATTTTTGTGTCTTTTTCTGAGTGAATTTAGGCATTGTCTTGTTGAAAATCTCATAAAAGATGTTAATTTTTCTCACTCAGTTTTAACAAATGGTAACATGCGAATAAAGGTATGTCTATTTTGTTTATTTACCTGGAAAAGTAATTATAAGTTTATTTGCCGAGGAAAAAGTAGCCCAAATCATTGAGGAGACTTCACATAATTGACACGTAAAAAATACGCATTTTTCATTTTTAAAACTATGAAAATATGGATGATTACCAGTTAGAATATCGAAAATAAATGTCTTTTGAGTACTGAAGATAATTTTAACCAATTCGTATGCTACTTTAGATGTTTCTCTTCAAATAGAAAGCGGGCTATTTTACTGCCAGATGCTAAACGGGAACATTTTACGTGGAAAGAACTCCCGACATTTTTATTGTTCTTTGTATGGTAGATATTGATGCTGACGTCTTTAAGTGGCTTCCAAAATCTTTTTCTGTCATTATTTTACTTAGAACTGTGCGAATAATCAAACTTTCAGATCCCTTCGAAAGCATTTTCGGCTTCCATGTAGCTTTTATAGTGACATAAATAGTTGGATTCTGTAAAAAATCAAACATGACACATTTTGAAATTTTAATTTCATTAACAATTCTAAGAAATTACATTCTGATGTTGTTATAAGCTAGAATTTGACCTCTTTCAAAGTTACAAAGCATTTTGATTTACCTTGTAATCCACATGTTTTGCAAACTAAATGAATGTGCTCAAAATTTCGTTTAAATGTGGTTTTAAATTACATGTGAAAATATCCGCCAATCACGGTCCGCGGTTATAGAAATATTGACTGTGTTCTTATCATTTTGCTCCGGCGTAAATTTAGCAACATACATATTTTGAAAAGAGTAAAAAATATATACATAATTTTTGTAAATGATTACTTTAGTATTAATTGTAGTACCATATATTTAATTTTAACACAAATGTTTGCACATTTGCAAGCAAACACAACATAATTTCTTGTTTTTGTATCGTTTCTATCATTTTTCACCCCGCTATATGAGAGGTGCATATTTACATTTTGATACGATGAAAATGGTGTCAGGTTTAGATTTCACGGAGGAAAAATTCTATGATTATGTCAAAGTCGAATAAATTCTACTTTTTTTTTAATCTTGGAATACTAGCATAATAGCTTTAATTGATAATTTTATCATAGAATTAGTATCTTGTTATCTTTAGGTTAAATATCGGGGTTTTTTTTAAGAGTTAGACATTAATATTATGTGCATTTTTTACTGTAACTAATTTTATAGATTTCTTGTAAATCAATGAAACAGTTCCTTTTTAAACATTTTCTTTCGCCAAAATTCGACGGGTTCTACCCTACATTAGATATTGGTAATGATGCTCCAATAGTAAGTAAAAGGAAAGATTTCCGTTTATTGAGCGAATATTATGCGTATGAATTACTTTCTACAAATTCAGAAATATTAAACGCCAAATTAAAATTATGACACAGAAAATTAAAAAGGTTTGAATAACTAGATGCAAGAATGCCATTGAAGCAGTTTCGAGATGAGACAAAATTTTGAGCCCCAATATCTACAAATAACCAAAAGCTATTTCAACGCTTCCCGTTACAACTCACCTCGGCAAAAGGTCACTTTCAACCTTACGCATTTTAAATCTTACTTAAGATCACTATGACAGAATCAAGATTAGATTGGCTGAATATACACATCTCTATGTGTGTTTGTTACATACACACATAGAGACCATTCCAAAACTAGAGGCAATGCCTTTACAAGAAATAACTATGATGCCCCAAAGGAAACTAAATTCTTTATTAGTTTATTAATTTCCATTAAATACTGACTAACGAGTTATATTTAAATGATAGACTAAAAATTTCTTTCCAATAATTCATCTCGTCAAAGCAATTTTTGTATTTTCCTTAAACTACAATGTGTTTGACATTCAGATAAATATAAATAGGAAATTCTATAAATGTTTATTTAGGACCCCTTTAAATATTTATTTTCGGCACACTCAAAAATTAGTAAGTTTTTACAGTACTAATTAAACTGCGTTTTAAGTATAATAATTTTCATTTTGATTAAAATAAGGAACTAATTTTCAAATATTTAAACAATTGCGGTAGTTTGATGATGTCTCTTTGTAATTTTCTACTGTAATCGCAACTAGAGAAATTTTGTTCACGACTAATTTTATTTTGTTCCACCGGCAATGCTCGGCCCCTTCTAAGATAAAATTCTGTGTGCGCCACTGCTCTCTTATCAAGCTACCTCTTATCTCTTTAACTTTAGCATGCGTGAATTATTCTAAAGAACACGAAATTACACTACATGAAATGTTTGATAACTCCGACATCAAATATATAGATGAGCCGCAGAAGACACTTCAGTTATGCACTGAACAGCTTTCATCTTCGCAAACAATTTTCAACTAAGTCAACTTTTATTATTGGAAAAGCAAGAGTTGGAAAAGTAATAAAACGATAATAAAAAAAAAGTAGTAAAATAGGCATTGGGTAGTTAGAATCAGAAGAGGATTAGAGGTTTTTAAATTTGGGGCACCATTATTTTGGCACTAACAAGGAAGGTTTCCATACTGGGCATACTCAGAATTTTTTGAAAAAAATATGAATTAAACTACTTATGTATCTAATGAATGATCAGTAAAATTTAGCGGCGGAATTACAGTACTATATGTGTAAAAAAAATAAAATAATTTCGAGTATTTGGCGCGAAAAGATGAAAGCATCACGGGATTTGGCGAAAAAGCACTTTCTCTCGCCAAAAGCAAACGATTTCAATGCACCTGAAAATTTCTTGTCAATAAATTTTTAAAATGGGTGTAAATACTATCTAATGAATTTAAATTTGAACAATGTGAGAGTTTGATACTTACATATATTTTGTATTGTATATTTATGTTGCTGTAGCAGCAATTATTTAATTTTATCACTTTAAAAGCAATTTCATACATAAAAAAATCTTCTTAAATTTAAGTGTATAACAAAATAAAGGCCAGACGAAGAATGATACAGTTGCTGTAATCATTACAGTTGCTGTTTCAACATTAGAGAAGTTTTTGTTTCCATAGCAACGAAATAGAATCAACAGTGCTCAACTGGATTGAACTTAATTTCGAGGTTGAAACAATTTTAATTAATTTAAATTTTGTTGTAATTCATAAAATGTCATAGTTAATTTTAATTATAAATATATTTTGGCAAAACTATAGTTAACATAAATTAAAATTGATAAAATTAGAGTTATTTAAATAAAAGTTCTTTAAACAAGTTCAATGTGAAATATTTCTACCTTAAAAAGTATTTGCGTAAAAAAAATACTTTTTGAAATTTTATTTTGCCGCCAAACGATGATAAATCGCCAAATAAACGAAATGTTCATTATTTTTTTACAAATGTTCCATCGGGATTCCGCCGAAATTTTTTTTATAAACATATACAACCACATGAGAAGAACATTCCGTATTTTTTTTTTTTTTTTTTTTTTTTTCAAATTTTTCTAAGTATGCCCGTATGGAGACCTTCCTTGTAAGATTCACTGCTTCATTTAAATTCACTCTGCTCCTTAACCCTTTGCGGCGCAGTGGTTTCATAGATATACCGCTTAATTTTAATTCTCAAACGCCACATTGGCACCGGAATTTTGTTTAAAGAAATTATAGTTTATTGAGTGCGTAACATGTAGCGTTTTCTTATTTACAAATAGAAGTGTTTTCAAATTCCGATGTCAGTCATTATTTTCAACACTTAAGCAATGAATCTGCCCTGCGCCGCAAAGGGTTAAAAAAACAACGTGTTTTTAAATGGTTCGCTAATTTAAAAAGTCAGACAGTCAGTAATCAATAACTCAGCATGAATCCAGTGTTGTTTCTCATTATTGACGAGTTTTCAATAAAATGTTATATTTCATTTTTAAATATTATGTTTTAAGTTTATGCTACTCCATGCTCCAACATTTCGGCCTGATGGATGCTAGTTAGTTTCATTAGCATTTTTTTTTTCAAGATATTCCAAATATGCATGTTTGGCATACCATTTATGCATACAAGACCTTCCTTGTAAGTTGAATAACGATATTCATCTTCCGTTCATTAATAACCCGACTCACTCAGGATTCTTATGGGCAGAAGGTTGAAAACTTTCTTTTTTAAATTAGAATAACAACTCATACAACATATTGCTTATTTTATTAATTTTTCCTCTCTTATCACTTTATTTTCACTTAATTTTATACGGATGATTCATCAAACTATCTTACCTTTTGTTTAATATCACATAAAAATCTATCAAATGTTTTTTCTGTTTTTCGGCCACTTCGTAGAGAATCTTCTTGGCCAACCATTCTTTTTGAAATAACATCTCTCTACTTTCTTGCTCCTCGGATCTGACATTCTCTCCAGTCTTGGACTTAGAATTTACAGACGTTGAACTTTCTTTAAAACTTCTGTCTTCTGTTGACCTTAACGCCACGGAAATGAAAGTAACGATGTAAATAAGAGATGGGAAATTAGAGTATCAAAATTTTTTATACATTTTAGTGTTCAATCAGTTTCGGGAATAAATAATTTTCTTACTTTAGGCATGTACAGGGTAAGCAAGAAATTAGTTGCACACTTCATAGGGCTCTAGAAAGCATTCATTGGTCCAAATGAGATCAAATTTGAACTATACTGATAATTCAAATGATGCACTTGACATTTATTTAAAAGAAAATACTAAAATTCAAAATTCAAAAATCCGTCTATAGACAGTGCTGTATTACACATAAAGTTTTTAATTTGATTTATAAATAAAAAAAATATTTAAAAAAATGAAACTAGTCAATAAAACTGCAAAATTCGCCATAAGATTTTTCGCACCATATAATACGGCATATCCAATTCTCAGGAAACAGCTGGCTCCCTTATGATACTATGCGGAGCATAACATAGCTTGAAAATTCTGAAAGTGATCATCAACAGAATAAGCTCAAAATCTGCTGTTTCCAAAATGAAACAAAAAAATGAAGATGTTGTATCCAAATATAGCAGTACGTTCCATATTGTGTATTCTATATTGACACTAATCAATAGATATATGGATATAGCCCTTCATCTTCTTGCTTCATTTTGGGAATGACAGATTTTGAACCGATTCTATCGATGATCACTTTCAGAATTTTCAAGCTATGTTTTTGAGACTTTTAGAAAAGTTGCTTTATACATTTGGCTAACACAATGTACAAATAAAATTTTGATAGCGTTCACGCGCGCGCAGTGATAAATTATTTAGTAAACTTGCTCATTTTCATACATTTTTTTTTAATTCTGATTACAGGGTTTTGTGTACATTGTTGTTTGTCATATTTTCGAAAAATAACATTATTTTATATTAAGAATTCTGCTAATTATAAACAAAAAAATTGGGACTGTTTTAATAAAAACCTTAATTTCTCTACGAGTACACATACTATCCACATAAAAATTAACACAGTTTATTACAATAAGCCCCTTAATCATAATCGACAGTTTGAATGATTTTGCTGCATTAGTTTTGGTAGGATTATTCAAAAGGTATTAGTTCTTTTTCAATCTGTTAACGGTTCCCTATGAAGTTTCGGGAAAAAAATCTTCACGGAAATGTGTGACCTGTACTATTATATTTACACACTTAGACTTTCAGGATAATTCCTTATTTATTTTTCTAGCTATTTAACAGAATACCTAAAATCGTAAGTGGCCGGTTACCTTTGGCCATATAGTGTGTATCGATGCCCCACAAACTGAAAAGTTCGGCAACAGCTTAGTTTTAAGCGATTATTTTTTTCTCTCTTCCTTTTTTTTTAAATACTGAATGTTACAACACACTAAATTAATAGATGATAATAAATATAAATACATATAACTTCATGGCTACAGGCAGATAATAACAAAATTAATAATAAGTACAAAAATAATAGTAAATATAATGGCATGCTCAATGATTGGGATGTCAAACTCGAAAAAGATATGAAAAATACTTTACTGCGGAATTTGTGTTTCCTTTGATACATCGACTTCTGAAGATCCGTCATCCGTAGCCACTTCTTCATCATTTGCTTGAGGTATCTAAATGTGATAAACAAAAAATAATTATTGCATCGCTAAAAATTTTTGTTCATTCCAGAAGAGATAAAGATGAATGCTTCTCATGTGAAAACCAACACTCTTTAGAATATTATTGTGGTGTAGGTAATCTTGATTTACATTTACACATATAAAATACTAGCAGTATCCGCTCGCTACGCTGGTCGGTTTTTATAAAGGGATCTTGAATAAAACAAAATGCATCTATTATATACAGCGGACTCTGTCTATCTGAACACTCTCTAATGTGAACACCTTGGTATTATGAAGGCAATCTGACGGTCCCGGTGAAACTCCATAGACTTAACAAAAGGCGAACTCTCTCTATTCTGAACACCCCACTATTATGAACACTACTTGTGGTTCCCATTTCAATTCCACCTCTCTGTAAACTGAACATGCGTTTGCAAACTGAATTCGAATTCTCATCATGGAAATTCAGAGAAACTGTTACTGAAGAAGAAAAAGGTTGTACGAATTCCATTAAAAAATAAACAGACAAAATCACTGATACATTTTAAGCATGTACTTGAAGTTGCAATTTGTTTGAATACTTCAGATAACATCTTTAATTAAATGTTGAGCACCTGTTGTCACATTGTTGTAAGCTGCCTATTGTAAAAAAAAGCCATTTTATAACTTTTTTTTAATTAGAAAATATTAACATTTTGTTTTTGATTAGTTGGAAGCAATTACAGTAAGCTCCTTTTTTAAAAAAAAATTTCAAATAATTATTTTATATGAATTATTGTTAATCACAGCTTAAGCATGATGTTTTAAAGATTAATTTTGGAATTTTCGACTGATTTCTTCAACTGATCAACTATTGCGAAAATAGCAGTTTAAAAAAAAGTTTATAAATTTGTTGCTATTTAATTTTAGCAGATTTTACTTTTACAGATGATAGGACATTCATTAAAGTTTGTAACAATCATGTTAGGATATTTTTCGGTTAGCCGGGCCCATGTGTTACATATATATTCATATCATGTACATATATATGCATACTATATTACATGTATGTATATATAGTACATATATACAGGGTGATTATAAAAAACTATCCAGACATTTGGGGCCCTAACTATTATACCATTCACAGAAACTGACTGAAATTTTGGCAAAAGGTATTTTTAGGTATGCGCTCAAGAATGATATAGAAAACATCAGTGTCACTCAAACAGTTACGGTTACACTGAGAAAATTTCGAAAAAATCAAATGGCAACACCCAGTTTTTTGTATTGGAATGTGATCTCCATTGTGAAAAACCCCTAAATAGCGTTGGAATGGCAACTGTAGCATAAAAATCACCGGAACTAAGCAAGGGAAAAGTAAAAAGGACTTTGTCGTGCACCAGAATATTAATGCTCGTTTTATTTACGTCACACGTTTCTTCGGCTGATATCCCAGCCTGATTTGTTTTCCACAAAACGAGAAGAAGAAACCAAGAAACGCAAATTTCGAGTTTACGTAAGAGACAGTCATGATTGACATCGTTACGCTAGGTAAAAGAAAAGGCACTGCGAAATGCGAGCCGCGTATGTTGCCTTCTGCCATTCCAAACAAGATGCCGCTTTCAGGGAAAGAACGCGGGGAAATCGTAAAGATTTATTACTTGAATGGACAAAATGCCACAGAGACATTGTGTGTTTACCGCCGCAACCATGGATTACGGCGAGGCCCGTGCACTGTCAAAGCTGTTCGGGACTTGATTCATAAATTTGAAGAAACTGGTTGCGCATGCGATCGACCTCGGTCTGGACGACCTTCCGTTCCTGTGGAAGCTGTCGCAGAAGTTCATCAAACGATAAGCAAAGTTCGTCCCGCAACTGCACGCGGTGTTTTGCGTGTTCTGAATATGCCGAATTCAAATGTACGCATGCAAGATGGTGCTCCTCCACATGTCGAGACTTCTGTCAAACGTGTCTTACGTCAACAGTTTAGTGACAGAGTTATCTCCCGTCATTTCCCGTTTTCGTGGCCACTAAGGTCTCCTGATCTGACACCAATGGATTTCTGGCTGTGGGAATATCTGAAATCCAAAGTGTATCAGTTTCGTCATCAAACTGTATCTGATTTGAAAGATGCTATCAGAACTGCGATTCAAGAGATTCCCATTGCCATGGTACGTACTGTAGTGCTATCCACCATCTGCCGCATGCAAAGTCTCATCGTGTGTGAAGGAGGTCATGTGGGAAATTTGTGAAACACAATAAAATGCTTTATTTTATGCTGCTTCTCTGTTCTTATCGGTTGTCCTCACTTTTAGCCTATCTACCGCCGCTGATTTTCATGCTGCAGTTGCCGTTCCAACGCTATATGGGGTTTTTCACAATGGAGATCACATTCCAATATAAAAAACTGGGTGTTGCCATTTGATTTTTTCGAAATTTTCTCACTGTAACCGTAACTGTTTGAGTGACACTGTTGTTTTCCATATCATTCTTGAACGCATACTTCAAAATATCTTTTCCCAAAATTTCATTCAGTTTCTGTGAATGGTATGGTAGTTAGGAGCCCAAATGTCGGGATATTTTTTTTATAACACCCTGTACGTATATATTACACTGGCATCCGGTTAACCGAAAAGTACCCATGTTAGTTTACTTCTAAAACTTAAAAGGAAGAAATATACAAAAAATAAATAAATAAATAAAACCATAGCACTGATCTTATTTTATCAATTAATAGCTCGGTAATTCTATATAGTAGTAGTAGTAAAACATTTCCAATCTCCCTCTATACTGAACACCCCCATAATTTGAACGTTTTTGGTCGGTCCCGTGGGTGTTCAGATTAGAGAGTCCACTGTATATAAATATTATATATAATCTTAACATCTAATCAAAATCCATACTTGTTGTTTTATTCGTATACTATTAAATTATCCTGTTCAAAGTCGATGCTGACGACATAATAGACAAAATACCTCTAAAATAATTGTTTAACTGTTTTTAGTAGGTGTGTTATCTTGAAGTACCGGCACTACTTGCTAAACTTGCAGCTGAGACATGTTTAAATATCCAAAACGTGAGGCCATTCCATCAAATCCACTTAGGTGGGAATTTTTAAAATAGATAAAAATACATGTTTAAGATTATTTTAGTAGATAAGGTAACACCAAATTCATGTCTCTATTTAAAACTACTGATGAGGTATGGCGGAATGGGCTAAATTTTCGTACCCCTTGTTAATCCTTTTGAACACAAAGAATTTCTAAAATCGCTGGAATACATGTTTAATAATTTTTTTATAGGTTTGTTATCTCAAATTTTACGCTTCTACCTGAAACTTCTGCTAAGATATGGCTAGTGATGGGCAATTCTCGAAAATTTACCAATCGAAAAAAATCATCATCATAAAAAACACGGTCTAAGCAGCCACTCGATTATTTCAAAGAATCTACATTCAAGATGTCCTACACTCGATCATTAAATTATTTGTGTTTACATGCTTATAAAGGAATTTAGTAAATACATGGCAATTAAAACCGGATGGAATTAAAAAACAACGCACCGAAGAAAGGCTAAAAGGGAACCACAATAATCGAAAAATCATGTGGGGGGTATGCCCTGTTTGCAAAAATTTGAAAAGGAGTGAGTAGGTATAAAAAGATAAGAAAGTTTAAGTATCAAAAATTAGAATTTTTCGACAATTAACTGCAAAGTGTCCAAAAAAAATAGAATTAAAGGCACACCTGGTGCAGAATCTAAATGGGGACTAAAAGGAAAAAGTAAATGGGATTTTTTATTGATTTTTCTACGTTATTGAGATCAGTTTGGTAATTTTCCCATTATTTGAAAACCTCCTAATGGAATGAGACAACTTCACCCTTCAAGAGGGGCAAACAGGGGTGATAGGCACGGGAAGTGCATAACATGAATAAGTGATCACACGGCTTTCCGACAATACATCACATGAGGGCTGTAAGCTAAATTTAGAAAAGTGCCTCCATGGGGGCAAACTAAGGCGTAGAGGCGCTGGAGGTATATAATTTGAAATAATGGGGTACGGGATAATGATAATTTGAAATAATGGGGTACAATTTGGGGTACAGGAATAAAGGCTCATAATATGAAAGAGCGATCCGAAAGCTTTCCTACGATATGTCACATGACGGGTCCAAAAAAAATTTGGAATTTTTTGCCCCCCACTTGAACATTCCCCCTCGGGGGCGGAAATTTTAGAAACGTTGAAAAATAAATTAATCTTTAATTGTTTTTATAGATATATTTTCTGCCGTTTCACGTTTCTATTTAAACCTACTGCTGAAGTGTGCCAAATTTTCGAAATTGTTCGACCCCCCCCCCCCTTTTAAATCCCTCAAAAGGGCAATTTCTAAAATCGCTAAAATATGTATTTAATCATTCCTTTAGCAGATTTATTTTCTGGAATTTCACGCTGTTACCTCGAACGGCTGAGATATAGGAAGATATTCTAGAATTTTCGACCCCCTTCCCCACCCTTAGAGGAGGAATTTTCAAAAACGCCGTCCTAGTACACGCTTACATCATAAGAAGTATATTTTCTCCAATTTTCATGTTTCTACGTTCAGTAGTTTGGACTGTGCGTTGATTGACAGTTAATCAGGACAAACTATTTTATAAATGTATAGATAATAGGTCAAGAAAAAAAGAAGAAAGAAATAGAACATCAAAAATGTACACATTTTGAATTGATTTTCAAAAAAAAAAAAAAAAAAAAAAAAAAAAAAAAAATAGTAACCTGTGTTTTTAGCACTTTTTAACAAAGTTGAAAAGTGCTTATGCAATCAGTTTGTCTTTCCGACTGTCCGTCTGGTCATCGGGCCATCTGGTCGTCTATCTACTGTCTAACTCCTACTAATATACTCGGATTTTTAAGCAATTGATGAAGCTTATTTATGGACACCAAAGTATGTTTGGAATTGCACATGAAATATTTGCAGTTCATTTACTGGGATATTCAAAAGAATTCGATTACATTATGATATATAGGGAAAAATCGTTTGGAAAGCATTTTAATGGTATTATGTTATTTCCAAATGTATTGAAACTGATATAAATCACTGTCTTTGAGTAATAATTGCTGGAGAGTATGTTTTAAAATTCGCTATGCGTTTATAAATTTAGTTAGTTCATTGCATATTACTTTTTATATATAACTTCCATACCACATATACAGAGCTGCACAAAAGTATTCACATACCATTCTCCTTTTTTTAGAGGAAAATTGCTGAAGGGGAATTTTCAACTGAAATATATGCATCTCTTAAATGGACTAAATTTTGAAAAGCATGTCGTTAATAGATACAAATCTCTATATCATAGATAGGGCTACTAAAAAATTCAGATAACTTTTCGATTGTAGATGGGAACAGCTGAAATTCGGTTTTGAAATGCGTTATACATTTCCATATTGTGACATGAGATGTAATATTTTAATTTTTTAAACGGTGCAGTTTTGTTACGTTATTCTGAAAGGGTTGAAAAGTGCTTCATAATCTATGCTTGACACATGATTTTGTCTTTCTTGTTTTACTAAAATTGATTTTTATAAATTTCAAATATGCTGTTCTAAACTTACAGGTCATTCCGCCAAATAGTTTTCACTTATGCTTACAACACATCCGTATTGCAGTAACTTTTGCAGCGATTTAAAATGAATTTAACAAACAGTTTTAAATTTTACGTCAGCTAAATTCCTAAACTGCTTGACAGAATGACACCTCATTTGGTATCCAGGGTTTAAATTTACCGGAAACACCAAATATGTTGTGAAAACCAGGTATCCATGTTAAAAATTTTAGCATTTGATATAATTTCCTCGTGAAGGCGCTCCCTGAGCTTATTTTTTAACACAGATTGAAAGAAGACATAATTTTCAGTCGAATGGCTATTGAAGCTTTTTTTCTTGGACGATTGTTTGATTAAAATGTATGAAGTGTTCTTGTTTTTTCTTTTTCAATCATACCTCAAAATATGTCGACATTTTATCCATATTATGCAATAAAAAGTTTGAAATAATCTACTAAACTATTATCTTAACAAAGTCTCTAATATATAAATTATTACAAAACTCAATGAATAACCTTACGAAAATTGTCTATTCTTCTCTTTTCTTGAAATAGTCCTATATACAACATCCGTAGAAAGGTCCCTTTAGCCTAAAAAATTTGCAAACTGCAAGATTTATAGATGTACAAGTACGAAAACAGCATAGTAAAGTGATTATGATCGGCCTGCTGCTGCCGATAGCGGCATCCTAGTGGCAAAATTTAGAAGTTTTCGACCCTATCTCAAACACTATAAAAACATGAACAAACTAGTTGGATGTGTCAATCCCAAAACTTTCTTCTATCTCATAAATACATTTTAATATTAAAAAAAAAAAAAAAAAAAAAAAAACGTGGTGACCCCAAAGTTACCCACTATTGAATTTCCTCGAACATTTGACCTAGCCTAATGAGATTCTGGTATCCGAAAAGCCTGAATCGCAAAATTTAATTAATATTCTGAGAAAATGAGCTTAGTAGTGCCTCATGTTGAGTAATTTATACTAAAACCTAATAAACACCTATTTATGTCAAGACCTAACAGAATCTGAAATTTGATGGAATTTCGTCCATTAGTTCTTGAGATATAGTTATAACAAAAAATTTGCAAACGTAGCATAGCAACACCATATCTTGGACATTTTATGCCAAAATATAAAAAAGTGTCTAATTATGTAATTGTGTAAAAGAATCTGAAGTTTGATGAAATTCTGTGCATTAGTTCTTGAGAGATACCTAATTTTAAAAAAAGTGTAAAATATAGCACAGCAGCACCGTCATTTGAAGGATTTATAACAAAACGTAATCATCGTGTAATTATGTTATATGTCATTTTGTAACAAAATCTGAAGTTTGATGAAATTCTGTGCGTTGGTTGTTGAGATATAGCTATCGGAAAAATCGTGCAAAATGCAGCATAGCTGCACCACCTGTTGCAAGGTTAATACCAAAATGTACTCAGCGTCTAATTATGTTACATATTCTAGTGTAACAGAATCTAAAATTTGATGAAGTTATCTGCATTAGTTCTTGAGATATAGCTATCGCAAAAACCGTGCAAAATGTATCATAGCAGCGCCACCTATAGGGCAGTTCACACCAAAACCTTATCAGCGGCTATGTATCTCAAGGTATCGCGGAATCTGAAGTTTGGTGAAATTCTGTGCATTAGTTCTTGAGATATAGCTATCATGAAAATCATGAAAAACGTGGCATAGCAGCGCCACCTGCTGGCCAATTTACACCAAAACTTAATCAGCGTCTATATATATCAAGGGGTCACAGAATCTGAAGTTTGGTGAAATTCGGTGCATTAGTTCTTGAGATATAGCAATCTTGAAAATCATGAAAAACGTAGTATAGCAGCGCCACCTGTTGGCCAATTTTCACCAAAAACCAATAGGCACTAATTCATATGAAGGTCTAACTGAATATAAAATTTTATTAATTTTCGAGCATTAGTTCTTGAGATAGAGCGCCCACAAATTTTTTGTCACATACAGACAGACAGACATACAGACAGACAGACGGACAGACTCACAGACAGACATTTTCTAAAAATAGTCAAAACGTGTTCAGGACCTTCTAAAACTTATAAATCCGTCGAAAACCGGAACTCGAAAATTTTCATGAATCCAATACTTTCTTCTTGTAAAGATAGAAGAAAGTAAAAATGCAGTACGAAAATGCAGAACTTCGACTATTTAGTATTATGATCGATTATGATATGATGACATGTAAAATGTGATATGACGTGACATGTAAAAATATTTTTACTAGAAGTCTTGAAATGTAATTTTTTTATATCCAATAGCCAGCTTAACTTCTACTCTAGTTGTGTGAAATTATGAGTCTTATGGCACATTTATAAGTTATATTTATTATTAAATCTAAAACATATAAGCAAGATACATTTTATTTAAGTAAGAAAATGAAATTAAGTATACTCAACCAATCAATGCTCCTTGAATAATTGAGTATGCTTAATCATTCCATCATTCATGGAATGATCGAATGATTATGGAATCATCCTATCCATACCCATTCGATGTATGGATATACATCAAATATCCATACTTGTCCACCTTTGGGACAGAGGCCAAACGTACGGTGCATTTCTAATTAATTTCCCCACTGTTAAAAATAAGAATTGAAAGTCCCTTCCCCTACGCTGACCCCCCCCCCTAATATATATATATATATATATATATAGGGTGTCCGAAAAGTCTGGAAACGGCCGAATAATTCGAGAAATACATATGAGATTGAAAAACGTAAATATACGTGTTAAATATTTTTAAATAAGCTACTCAGTGATACCAAATTTGACCTTCGCAACCGACCCCCTGGGGGTCAGAGGGGGTCCAACTTTGAAATCTTAAATTATAACCCCCATTTTTTATTGCAGATTTGGATTTTACGGACAAAAATACGCAACTTTTGTATTTGATGTTTATTTCGAATCCTCGTTTATCACGGTGTATTCGAGCATATAAGGTTGGTTGGTTGGTTGATTTTTGTCGTCCGATTATCTACGCTAATGGGATATAGGACCAGGGGGAGTGCCCTCCGTGGGGGTCTTTCTAAGGGAACCTAACCCGTATTTACGCAAGGTTCGAAGAAAACCACGGAAAACTCCGAACGGTTAGGCCGACAGCCGGGATTGGGTTCGAACCCAGCACCTGCCGTCTACCAGTTGAGAGGTCCGAACCTCTCGGCCACTGGTGGGGCTCGAGCATATAAAATCGATACATATTTCGGCTTTTCCAACAGGATTTTCCCTAATCGAAACTGATTGGGCAGAATTTTTGACGTCAAATTCCCCGTCTTTTGCAGAAATAGCGTTTCCTGAAAATCACCCGTGGCGATTATTTCAATAGTGCTACACTGTTAAAAATCTGACTCATTTGCTGCAGCGTCACTCCACAGCTATTATAGAATATCTCTTTTGTGACCAATGAGAGTGCTCCATAACACAGTAAAGTAATCTCGTTTTCTATAAAAGTGGTGGAGTGACGATGCAGCAAAAGTGTCAATTTTTTACAGTGTACTTTACTGTGTTATGGAACATTCTCATTGGTCATGAAACAGATATTCTATAAAAGTTGTGGAGTGACGCTACAGCAAATGGGTCAAATTTTTAACTGTGTGTAGTACTATCGAAATAATCGGCATGGGTGATTTTCAGGAAACGCTATTCTTGCAAAAGACGAGGAATTCGATGTCACAAATTCTCCCTAATTAGTTTCGATTAGGGAAAATCCCGCCGAAAAATGCCGAAAAATGTATCGATTTAATATGCTCGAATACACCGTGATAAACGAGGATTCGAAATAAACATCAAATTGCGTATTTTTGTCCGTAGAATCCGAATCTGCAATAAAAAATGGGGGTTATAATTTAAGATTTCAATTATAAATTATGGGGGGGGACAATTGTCATTGATAAAATAATTGAAATGACTGTATGTATTATATAATACAAAACACTGCAAATAAAACAAGTTGGAAATTGCACGTGAGACATAGCAAATGAGGTGCGCTCTTATTATAAGGAAGTTTTTTAAATATATACAGTACTTCGGGTGGTATCCGAAATCTTTTATCTGCCCCTGTAAATAATAAATGCTTTCTGTTATACAGGAATTAACTTGTAGTAACAGAAGTAACATGTATCAATTTCATAAAGTGTGAAATAGCTTAATATAATTAAAACATACTCCGAACAATGTTTCCCCCGATACCATTATGTAATAGAATACTTTTGTGTGGCCCTGTATATTAATAAAATATATTCTTTGCATCACAGATTGTACAGAATGATAGATGCATATGAATTGTATTAAGTTCGAAAGAGTACAATATCATTAAAATGCATTTGAAATTATTTTTTCCCGTTGATCGTAATGTAACGGAATACTTTTGACTATCCCTGTAATTGAGCTATGCATCCGATTTTGATAAAATTTGAAATGACTCGATAAAATTATTTAATAATTATATATTATAAATATGAAATTATTAGGTCAGGTAGTTTTTGCGTTGTTACATGCGGACAGACGAATGGATTGAACGACAATCTTAGGTGCTACGTATTTAAATAATTACAAACTCATCTAAAAAGAAAAAAATTCCTGGCATTCGGTTTTTTTTTTTCTTTTTAAATGAGGGATGATTTAAAACGAAAATAATTAATTTAAACATGAAAAAAGTATTTGTAATGCTTAAAAATAATTTAATGTAAAAAAAAAAAATTGCATTTGATACAATGTTAGGCAATATATAGTTTGCGTTAGATTAACAAAACATGAACCTGAAATGTTGATTAGATGAATTTTGAATGATATTTTTCTCACTTTTTTGTTCTTTTCTTATTATTTGTCTAATTGTCGTATATCTAATTGTCCCATCATGTTGGATAACAAGTCTTACAGCTTTTACTTTACAAAAACTAATATTATTATTATCATTTCTTACTGTTAGACCCTCTTTCATATCATTTTGTACATGACGAATGGCAGCATCTCTTGCAGCATTGTCTTTCAGCCATGTTGCTAGAATGTCATCATTTTTACCCAGAGTGTATTTAAGCTGTTGTGTTTCTTCAATGAACTGCCTCTCGTTCTCTTCGAACTTCTTCTTCTCCTCCAGGATTAGTTCATATAGATGGTTGTGTCGAAACTAAAAATTCATAGAACAATTTCACAAATCAAAGCATAAAATTATAAAATAGTAAAAATACACTACAGAAGTTTTCTAATTTGCCTTTAACCTTTATTAACAACAATTGTGTGCACTGTTCATTGATCCATAGGTCATCATGGATCAATGAACGCCTTTACCATGGGATCAATTATGTCAGTTAGGTACTAATTATTCGAATGACTTTTTAAATAAAGTGAGAAAAGGTAGCCGAACATGCCGGCAATTTTTGCATAGGGAAATAAGATACGAATTTACACTTATCATCGTAATAGAAAAGTTAGACATGAAGAATTTAAAATAGGTGATCAAGTTACTGCGTTTATTCCTGACAGCAATCACAAAAGTATAGCACTAGCTTACGATACTACAAAAAAGAAAAAAAATCACCAAATAGCTATTTAGTACAGTTGCCAGAGAATAGTGCCCGCAAGTATTTGCACGCCAAGAAAATCGAAGAATTGAAAGTTCAGACAACACATGTAGAAGCTGGTATTGATTTCAATAAAATAAAAAATATCTCTGAAATTACCAAAAAAGGACCCAATATGTTCGATAAACAGTTACACCCGTGCCATTCATTCCTTGAGTTATAAATTTTCAACTGAACAAAAAAATTCGGGCTAGGATTAAAACCAGAGACTTCTTGGCTGAAGCTGCCAATTCTCTGTGAACTGAGCTACCCCAGGCGAATCTGGAGTCTGGAGTGCTCAATATACGTACATAACCGTATTGATCATAACATTTGTAACTTTATACATTTGTACATTTAACTTTGTACATTTCTATCCTCCAATATGGATCTCCGAAAATCGCTAAAAGGGGCGAACTTTGCATTAAATTAAAATCGGGTAGCCAACAAAACGTCAGAAATCTTATAGCATTCATTCTTCGAGCATTCAAAAATAAAGTGGATGGATAAACCGTAGAATTATTCAGTTTAAACTTCATTGAAAACTCTGTAAGTCAGTATGCGCATCCAGTCATTTGAGTGGCCAAGTGGCATCAGTAAGGCTATGTGCTTATTATAGATACTTGAATCCTTAAGTAGAAATCGACACATTCCAATTGGTCATTTGCAAAGACCTCATTTATGAACTAACTCCAACGAAATTTATTGGTCTTTTGTTTTACTAAAAGGATATTAGCAAATCTGATTAAATAAAGATGTTTACATACTTTGTCACGCACCATGGACGATGTGCTTGTAGTTATGCCACATAGATTACGTAAAGCAGCAGTCAAATTTCAAATTACGACTAATCTTATCCTAATTCAGCGTAAAGCCTAAGCAAAAGCATGCATCGATGGTGCAGTAATTTTTGCAGTAATTGATGGGATCATATTAAGCACCTAGTCGCAGAACTGACTACTCTCAAAGAAGTCAATTTCAGTGAACTTTAAGAAAGGTGCACGACCAGGTAAAATTTCTAGCTTGTGTAGTAGGACCTGACACTGACATATAGGTCTGAGTCTGACAAAACAGCAGAAATACAAATCTTACAAGTTCCGAAGTCAAAGAAAGATGTAAGGAGTATACATATTCAGTGTTTTATCCTATTACCGATCCTATGTACCTTCGTTCTCTGACATAGCTCGTCCATTCATCATACTTACCAAGAAACGTGCCTCAAATAAAATCACTTGGTCCGACCAATGTTACAAAACTTTCAACGAATAAACAGGTAATCAGCAAATCACTCATTTGATATTCTCCTGACATTCAAAGACCATTTATCATGTAAGGAAAAGTTTCGTAGTATGAAATAGGTGCTTCTATATTTCAAAATGAGCACGAGAACTCATCGTCTTTGCAAATAAAAAACTCCCAAAGAGTCAAGATTATGCTATTATCGAAAAGGAAGCCTACATAGTTATCTTCGCTCTGAAAAAGTTCAAGCACTACCTTTATGGCACACAAGTAACAGTGGTAAGTGAACATAATCCTTTAAAATTTCTGACAGATTATACATCATAAAGTGTACGGCTTTAACAGTGGGCTCTAGCCTTGCACAAGTTTCAAGCCCAGATATCATAACGACGTAGAAAACTGCATACTAATTCTGATTCTTCAAGCAGATTGTATGTTTAACATTGGACCTAAAAACTTTGTATCGTCAGGCTTCCAGTGGAATTTTATTTTATTTTATTTGCTATAATGTGTTACATATAAACTTTATAAATGAATCATATCCCAGTCTAAAAAATATTAGGATATTGTAATAGGATTCGGATATGATTTGTGATTAAATAGTTACAAAAGGACATTTATCTTAGAATTTTAATATATCAGTGTGTATAAATTAGTACTATAATATATAGTATTTTATAACTTATTTTCTTTTGGTATTATTTAATTGTTTGAATTTAAAATTGTTGATAATCATAATCTGTTCTGTATCAATAGCCACAAAATTTTTATTAGTCCAAAAATTTTATCATATCTTCGAAAGTACGAGTGTGACGATTGAGCAAGTCTCTTTCTGCTCTGGGAACTACCTCATCTGGATAAAATGCAAAAATTTGATAGAATTTGGATATGCGGCGCCTAAGAAAGTCGTCTGATCTAAAGAATGATTTTGGCTAATGATCGTCATATTTTCATAATAGAAACGATTATCTATGTGGATTAATGTTTAATTGTTTCGCGAAGTAATTGGCATAAGGTTGTTGAAGGGGTCCGGGAAAAGGAATTCTTCAAATTTTCTAAATAATAATAATAATAATAATAATAATATAGCATTGAAAATTTTTCTGTTTTTATTTGCTTAAAATGACGTTTAAATCATGTATCTACCTTAAGTGGAACAGGAAATATTAATTTTTTCATTTTGTTTTGTTTTCAAAATCTAGCTTTCAAACTATGGCTGTCATGGAAACGACTTCTTGTGAAAATGCATTTTTCTTCATGATGGGATTGTTCATCATTTCTTGCATTTAAAGTGTTATAAGACCAGAACCGTAAAAGATAAATGGTTGAAACTTTGAACATGTCTTTTTTTTATTGTTTTACTTTAATTTTGATTCAGCAAATTTGAAAAAAAAATTACTTTCGAAAATATTTTTTTTTTTTATTTAAGTTAGATCATCTTTTTTTTTAATTGACTTTTAATATTTTTAATTTTTAATTAAATTAATATTTTTTTAAATGCTGAATCAAAATTGAAACATATTTCTGTTTATTTACACGAAAAAAAATTGAAAATCCACAAATAATATTTAGAGTTATAACGATTTTAAATTACACTATTTTTTTCGCAAATTTTAAATTAAAAAAAATAATAATAATTCTGAGAAGTTTTATCATATAATTTTGTTTGCAAATCATATAGTTGACCATCCAAAAAAATTCAGAATTTTAACTCCATAAATAAAAATTGATTTAAAATGGGTCACTGACCCCCTTACACATCATTTTGTTCAAGTACGACCTTTCGAAGAAGTAACTAATCATCCCACAACATGGAGAATTTGACAATATTGTTAGAAAAACATTGATAATAATGATGGATTTTAATGAATGGATTTCTAGTGAATGAAAACCACACAATGTCGCGTGGGGCCTTGGCAAAGTATACTGCAGTACTAAAGTAATAAAATTTATTTTTAAATTATTTATTTCTCAGAATAATATATTATATAGATAATAAAATGTATGGAAAATACGACTATTTTTACTTTAATATGTATAACTACTTTTAATTTCGTAAAACTTTCTATCTTTTACACTATTTTAAATACTTGTGTTTTAAGTTCACGGTTACTTTTACCAAAACTATACGTTCTCCGACAATTGTATCACCTTTGCCTGTAAAAAAAGGAAAAGTTAATACTCATTTTTTTTACAATCAGGAAACACTTATAAACAAATTTGTTCAAAAATATAGAGAGGAAACTTTATTCCTAATTTTATAGAGAAACTCGGACCCTTAACAGGAGCCCAATAGATGTTGGGCTCTGAGCATGCTCCGCGGTTGCGCCGGCCTTCAGCCCAATTGAGCAAGCATACTTCTAAGACTAGTATGCTAGATTTTTTTAATGACTTTCATTAACTTATCAGCACCCTCTATACACCAGATGTATCAAATACTAATTGAATATTTTCCAACTGAGCGGAAAATTGCCCAGGCCGGGAATCAATCCTAGATCCTTGGCTTACAAGGCCAATGCTTTACTGTTTAATCTAAATGGACGACGCCGGTGGGCATTTCTCGCTCAGATAACCTTATTAGTCATAACATCTGGTCTATTATAAAGACAGCTCGAGAGAATAAACCTCAGGTAAAGGAACTCCATACGTAACGATGGGTACGTAGATGTATTATTATTCACAATCAAAGTGATTGGTAAATTTATCATACGAATTGAATATTTTCCGTCTGAGCGCAAAGAACGGAATTTATTCGCTCAGTTCAAACAGATTCAATTCGTACGATAAATTTACCGGTTTTATTGTGTTAAAATAATAGTATCAAATACTATCTGCACAGTATTAAAGATAAAAGTGATACTTATCCTAACACTTACGTTTTTCTTCCTCAAAACATTCGTAACTGCTTGAGATCTGAAGATAAGCTTGTCCCGATCTTCTTGCAGGAGTTTCCGATCGAGAGTTTTCTCTTTATTTTTTATCTGAGCTTCCAGTAATGACTCATTTGTAGTTATTTTATCTTTCACAGCATTTTTGAGTAACGATTCGGAATCCTATAAAAAAAATAAATACGTTAAGTAATTTAAAAACTAAAGGCATTTATGAGTGCATCGGTAAAATTATTGGATATACTCATGTATGTCAGAAAAGCGAAATCCAGCAGGAACAAGATTTTGGAACAGATGTGTCTTGCATGTAGTTTGCAACCCTCATCAGTTTTTTTTTTTTTTTTTTGATAATATAAAAATGAAATGAACTAAATCCTCTTGCGCAATATAGTTTATGAAACATATAGACATAAAAGATATATAGAAATTTAAAATTTTAAAAAATATATATAAAATATTCAAAATAAATTTCTACTGTAATTTTTCAAAAGAAAGATTTGGAACAATAATTTAAATTTTCAATTGTGTGGGCATGCCCCCATAAACCTCTATTTAAAATGAAATAAATTATAAATGCATAGACGAAAAAAGAAAAACAGAACTAAAAATTGAATTTTACCGAAGATTTGGGGTAAAGAAAGTACCCCTGAGGGAAAATTCTTAGTTCCTCTATTTCTTAGCGTTTAAATATTTTAAGGAATATTTGTGAAGAATAATACTTTTTACTGTATTTTTGAATTTCATCGCAGAAAATAGACAATAGTTAATTTAATTTTTAAAAGACCAAAAAGGAGGAAAAGATCTTTCCTGAACTTCCCTTTGATGGTGCCTATGGTAACACTGACGGCCAAATACTTACTTTCAGCCGCATGATAATTCCAGTATCCTTCCTATTCTTTTCTAGGAGAGCTTCATACTTTGATCGGAGCGATCGCTCTTCCTGTTTTAGACTTCTGTTGCTGTCTTCGACTGCCTGTAAATGTCTTTTGGCCGCAAGGCACTGCTTAACAATCTCATCTAAATCGTTGTTCATTGCCTGAAACATCAAAATATTCGAATCAAAAAGGCATTGAAGATTAATGGGAATATTAAATTTCAAATTATGCATTATAATAAACTTTGCTCTTCATGTTCGTACGTTCGTTCAGTAGTTGGCAATTGTTAGGAAATCACATGTAAAACAGTTGTCATTGATGTATTTTTCTCTCAAAGACGTTTTGTCAGTAGTTAAACTATAAACTGATTGTTCGAGAAGGAATAAAGATGAAAAATATAATAGTTACGCAATCATTTTATAAAAATAATCAATTCATAGAGACGAACTGAACGACAACTATAGGTGCTACGTATTTACATAATTATGAGCGCACCTAAAAAGCAACCCCAAAGGCTGGAGATCGCAACCACATCGATTTATTTAAGGGCAAAAAAAAAATTCGTTAAAAAAAACGAGACAGAATTTGGACCAAATTGGCGTTTAAGAAAATCGCACCAAACCGAGTATGGTATATGTCATCTGTGCCACTTTCCACTTGGCATTATATCTAGGTAACTTGGCAATTAGTCTATTACTAATTACTATAACAAGGAAAATAAAGAATCAGAGAAGAGGATTTTTCGTAATACCGTGGTAGTAATTAAGTAAACTTTCAAAAGTGTTCGAAACACATACCACGAAAGCATCTTTCCTTCCTAAATATAATTTCCAAAACAGTTTTTTATCTGGATCCAAGAACTTGGATTTGCCATCATATTCCTGATTATCATTAGCAGAAATATTTGAAGTTTCCATTTTTATGTAAGAACAGTCTCAATAAACAAAATTAAAAGTGACCCATATTTTATTCAGAATTTATATCAAAAATTGCTTTAATGCTTAAATAGATATTTAAATCAAACTTATTGATACATATATCGATTTTAACACAAAAAAAATTCAAGTATTTCATGAGAAATGCATTAGCATTGAAAAATATCAATAAAATTAAAGGTGATGCCACAAGAATAAAAATAAATAAAAAAATAACATAGCTAAGTCCAAGGCCACCTTATCATAATAACAGGCCTTGCAGTCGCTAAGTTTCCTTTGTCCGCAATACACGTGGTCAAAAACTATATGATTTTCCCGTTATTAGCGCCATCTAATGTGAGAAACTGAAATATATTTCCATTTTTTCCATGAATTTGTGTATGGAATGTTACCAGTAGTATGCCCTAGGTGGCGTTACTTACGGGACAAAACAATATAATAAGTTTCAACAGAGTTCGTTTTCTACAGAATCTTACACCTATAAATAATTTTTGGACACGGCTCCACGGAACGCATGGAGGGCGTTGGCAAACTGTGTGGCAGGCTTAGGTTGTCTCTAATTTAGGTCGGTGTTTTCTGGTTGTGTAATTTGGGGTTTATTTTTGTCAACTCTGTGAGGTAAGCGTTTTGAATTTCCTCTTTGCTGTTTCAAGTTTCATTCAAGTATATGCTATTGTTTTTAAAATTGCTTAGTGCAGTTTTCAACTGCCACTTGCGGTTATGGCGCATTCTATTGTAAATGTTGTTCCGGATGATGCATCTAATATTGCACCTTTAAATATTGACATGACGGAAATTGACGATATTAGTGCTACTTTTACTGAAGTCAACTCTAATTTAGATCGGTCCACAGTACCGACTGGTTCTTTGGTACAGTTAGCTGTTCAAAACGGAGGAAATGAATTTTACATTTTTATTAAAAGTCCAGAAACTAAAAATATTCCCAGAAAAGATCCTCGCGCTGTTCATGCTGAACTTAAAACAACAACAGAATATTTTAAATATATTGTCAATGTTAGATACACCCGTGCGTGCACAGTGATAGTTAATACTCATAACTTAATATATGCATTGGATGTCTCTAACGTAACTTCATTTTTTGATGTTAATGTAACCACAAGAGTTCTGTGGGAAAACATTACCAACAGATTCTTGCTATTTAATGTTCCTGTTCATATTTCTTTGATTGAACTTGGTCAAGAACTGTCAGCGGAAAATAATATCGATATTTTGGAACTGCGTAGATTCCATCGCCAGGGAAGTTCAAATGAATTTTCTCCAGTGTTGATCACTATATAAGGGAAATCTTTCCCAAATGAAATAAAATTATGGTTTTCAGTTCAAAAAATCCACCAATTCATAGATCGTCCGCGTCAGTGAAAAAAATGTTATAGATATAATCCTGCTACGTCAAAATGCCAATCTGATAAATTATGTGTGACCTGAGAATGTCAAAATGAAGGACCATGCTCTAGTCCCGTACAAATTGCAATGGGGACCACAGGTCTGATTATAACCAATGCCCTTCCCGTCTCAAAGAAATAGAACTGCTCCAATTCAAATGCAAAAATTTTATGTCCTTTGTGAAAACCCGTCGAAAATTTTCTAAAAAAAAAGGAATCCCAATTCTTTGCGAAAGTTACAAGCAAGCAAAGTCTCTGATCTAGACCAGTTTCTAAAGCTAATGGAAACTCGCACAAACGCTATGTTAAAAGTGATTATAAACTATATTACACAATATTCAGATAAAACTGGTGAATTACTTGCTACTTTAACTAGCACGATCATGAACTGTTTCGCGAAGCTACGTGATGCTTCATAGGCCGGTAACCAATCACCGGACAGACAGAAGCGACCTCACCATGGTGCGAGCCCCCATATAACGTAATTTTTTTTTCTATGACTAGTTTCTATTTCTAGTTCTAGATTTCTATTTATTCTATGACTAGATATTAGGAACTCATAGGTTTACCATTATATTTTCCTGCTCCCAATCCTCCATGTTTTCATACTTTTGGGTGCAAGAAAGCACAATGATAAACTTATAAGTCAACCGCTAAAATCGGGCTTTAGGCGTTTTGCACCAAGATATGATTTGGCAGACTGATTGCGTTTTAATATGCGAGTCGAAATTTAACTAATCTTAGATCTTTATCCGTGAAATCGATGAGGTGATTGTCTGTGCTGCCGCCTCCCGATTTACATATGTATTATTTAATACATACAGGGACGGCACCGCACCAGTACTTGCTGTTGGGGGGGAGGGGGTATGGTATCATGACTGGGGGGGGGAAAGAGAGTCGCGCGAGTCAGGTACCCCACCCGGACCCGAAAATTACATTTGAAATCAACCCACAGTACGGCAAATAATTTTCTCGACCCAAATCTGCCAAAATAAATTTCGGTGATTTCCCGCAGCCCGACCCGAACCCGAAACGAAAGGAAAATAGATAAAGTTTCAATTCAATTATTAAAAGTAATCTGTAATTATATCTCTAATGCCAATTGTATGTATTATATAAAAAAAGGCAAATGTGTATTCTTTAATATTCTAATAAAGTAAAATCTCTAAATAGCCGACACCTCATTCAACAGATCCCTGCATCAGGTCAAGTTGTCCTTAATTTTCTTTTTCGGCCACGGATGACACTATCTGTCTTTCGGCTGGTTGGGTTCATTCTATAATATTTCTTAATGGTCATATTTAAAGTTTTTGCGAGTCGGATTGTTGGAGTTTTCCAAAAAAAAATAATTGAACAGAACAATATTTTAAATGAAAATAAATAGGTATTTGAATATGAATGAATATTCAACTGACAGCGTGCGAAATAAAATGTATATAAGAAATATTGTCATACATTATTCTTTGTTTAAGAACAATTTTTTTCGTGTCTCGTTATGAAAAATATTACCAACACTTCTTTTCTGATAAACAGAAATAAACATGTATCATATTTATGATAATTTACGCATACATACACGTGTTACAGGTATGTAGATTGGGAGGTGCCCATTATTCAAAGGTATAAGTGTACGAATATATAAGGAAAGTTAGGAACTAAAAATGTGTTCACTAAATAGACATGTCCGCTTTTTGGGAGTGTCGATTGTGAAAATCGTTATTGTATACTATATAGATTTTTAACCTAAAAAAAATATCCTGGAGATTATTCTGAAAAATCTGATCAACCCGATCTCCAGCAAAAAAGTTGATGTCAACCTGACGGCAACGAAAAATAAAGCTCCAACCTAATGCGACCTGCTTGGGTTGGGTCGGGTGCCGAAGTTGTCTTTAACCGATCCGTTAGATATATCTGAAATGTCCACGATTCCGGGCTTGTCTCGAAGCTTGAGTTCTGTAAAATTTTCGTTTATTTAGATTGTTAAAGGCTTAGTTTTTATCTGAAGAATCGGGTCGGGTTAGGACTAAATTTTATTTTTTGAAATGTTGGGACGGGTAGGAGTTTCATTTTTATAGGGATAGATCTGGAGGTTCTTTCTTTTCTTCTGTAGATTCGAGCTCGACCGTGATTGTATTTTATTCATTCGGGACCGTGTTGGAGAAGAATATTTTCCCCACGAGAAATTCTTGGTAATGTCCCTTCTTTATTAGTAAAAGAGATTTTATGCGATGTTAACAAAACAAAAAAAAAAAAAAACATAGCTTTTTATGCGTTGCGTTGCGTTTTTTTAAATAAAAGGTTGAATATACTTTTAAATAAAAAACCGTAGGCCAAAATTTCAAAGAAAACAGACACACCGGGCCGGCAGAATATTATGTTTGCTGTTATAACGGGAAATGTAGGGGTATTTAGCTTTTATAATCCACCTGGCGAACAACATTTTTTATCTTGATACTATGTTAATTTGAACAATAACATGAAAAACACAGTTTGATTGCCCATCTATTTTCTATACATATAAAATAGTTTGTCCTGACTGACTGATAATCAACGCACAGCCCAAACTTATGAACCTAGAAACATGAAAATTGGGGAGAATATACTTCTTATGGTGTAAGCGTGCAATAAGACAAGATTTTTGAAAATTCCTCCTTAGAAGAGTGGGGGGGGGGGGGGGAAATGAGGGGTCGGGAATTGTAGAACATTTTGCTATAACTCACAAGGAAGGTCTCCATTGGGGGCATACTCAGAATTTTTTGAAAAAAATACGAATTAAGCTACTCATGTAGGTAATAAAGGATCAGTGAAAATTAGCGGCGGAATTACATTATTAGATATGTAAAAAAATAAAATAGTTTGGAATAATTGGCGTGAAAAGCTGAAAGCGACGCGGGATTTGGCGAGCAGTGCATTTCTTCGCCAAAAGCAGACGATTTTAACAAATCTGAAAATTGATTTTAATTGACTTCACTGTTAAAAATCTGCAGCATTTACTGCAACGTCACTCCACTACTTTTATAGAATATCTCTCTTCTGACCAATGAGAATGCTCCATAGCACGGTGAATTGATCGTGTCATACACTGTTAAAAATCTGCTGCATTTTGTTGCAACGCACTCCACCGCTTGTATATAATATCTCTATTCCAACCAATGAGAAAGCTCCATTTCACGGCCAAGTAACCGTTTTCTATACAAGCAAGGGAGTGCGTTGCAGCAAAATGCAGCAGATTTTTAACAGTGTATTTTTCAATTTGGAACAATTTTAATCAATTTAAATTGTGTTTTAAATGATAAAATATATTAATTTCATTTTGTTATAAGTACATATGACAAAATTACATGACAGAAATTATATGACAAAATTACACTTAAAGTAAAGTAAAAATGCAAAACTAAAATTACCATTCGGGGCCAAGATTTTCTCAAAAAGTTTGACCACAAGTATGCATCAGATGAAAATAAATACGTATTTGAATGTGAATGAATTTGTATTCCGTTAAGCTGCATGAGAAATAAAATTTAAGAAGTGTGATAATAGATTATAATCTGCCTACCTATATTATAAAGGCCAAACATATTTGTGAGTAATGCATACGTCATTCTGCGAAGGGGGCACATTTTCAATTTTTACACAATCGTATAGAGAAAAAATATATTTTTTAAATGCAATTTATTGAAAGCTATATCTCAATTTCTTTTTGACAAATTAATTGTTTTATTAGTTTTTAGTACCAATTTTGTAATTTTGGCAATGGAAGTACTCCATTTCTATTAAAAGTAAATTGAAATTAGAAAATTACTGTACCTTTCTGTTGCCATTTTCTCATACAAATTAAAAAAAGAAAAAGAAATTAAAATACATGTTATGCCCAGAATATCGTCTGTTATAAAATACAAAAAACGGTGAATTTTGGTTTTATTTCGTTTTTATTCATCAATTAATTTTTTTTTTTTTTATTCACTACAAACTTACTTTACAAACAATACAGCACTTTCTAATTAAAAAATGTATTTAAAATAATATTTGAATGATTTTCCTCTGTATGTTTACTTAATTCGTATCAGAAGACTGAAAGAATGCAATTTTATTTATCTGTGTGTAATATTTTCTGAATTTTGAGAAAAAAATACAAATGAATGTTTTCTGATAAAATACAAAGCTATTATAAACAAACAAATGAAGGCCTGTGAATCATTAGATACCCGACTTGTTGATTTGTTGAGCTTCTTGAATATTACTTTTGCTTTACTTTTGTTAATGGAGTCAAATGCAGCAGATTTTTAACAGTGTATTTTTCAATTTGGAACAATTTTAATCAATTTAAATTGTGTTTTAAATGATAAAATATATTAATTTCATTTTGTTATAAGTACATATGACAAAATTACATGACAGAAATTATATGACAAAATTACACTTAAAGTAAAGTAAAAATGCAAAACTAAAATTACTTAAACTAAACTTATTTAAATAAATTGAACATAGAAAGTTTTTTCTTTAAAAAGTATTCGAAGCGTAAAAGTGTATTTTTCAAAATTTCGTTTTTTCGCCAACCGGAGATAAATCGCCAAATAAATGAAAATTTTATTATTTTTTATGGACGTTATAAGGAGGTTCCGCCGAAATTTTTTTTATAAACATATATAACTATACTAACATATATAAATATACTAACTATAATGAGTATGCCCGTATGGAGACCTTCCTTGTCAGTAGTAGTTATGTAGGAGCGTAAAACTCCATAATATAAATCTACTAAAAAAAATGTTTAAACACATATTTCAGCAATTTTACAAATCCCCCCCCCCCCCTAAGGAGGTTAAAAGGTGGGGTCTAAAATTTTAGAAAAATTGGTACATCTCTGCAACCGGTTCAAGTAGGAGCGTGAAATTGCGAAAAATAAATCTACTTAAAAAAAAATAATTAAACGTATGTTTCAATGATTTTGAAATTTCCATCCCTGAGGAGAGCTAAAATGGGGTGTCGATTTTTCAAACTTTTTTGGACCCGTCATGTGATATATCATCTTAAAGCTCTCAGATCACTCTTTCAGATTATGGAACTTTTTTTCTTCCTCCCGAATTTCCGCCGAACGGGGCAATTTTCGAAATGTTTTGAAATCGCAATGTTTTTGTCATTTTAAATCGCATTTTTTTACGGATCCTTCTGAAAAATATTACTTATAATATAAGAAATTTTTAAAGAGAGAGAGACAGAGAGATGGGTGCTTGCGGGGGCCAAAATACCTGGTACACTGGGGTGCATTTTTTCAACTTTTGCAGACACCCATCATGTGACATCATTGGAAAACTTTATGAGCACTATTTCATGTTATACACCTTCCACTCCCCGTCGAGGAGAGCATTTTTCGAAATTTAACCGACCCTCTTCATGTGATATACCGTTGGTAAGCCCTGTGGACACTTAATCATATTATGCACTTCCCTCGCCTTTCCTGGAAAAAAGTTTGACGTATTCAGCAAAAAGTTTTCTAATAATTGGAAAATTACGGAACTGGTCTTAAATGACACGGAAAAAACAATAAAAAATATTGATCCCATTCACTATCTGTTTTTGTTTTTGCCACAAGGTATGCTTTCAGTTCTTATTTCTTTGGCTATTTTGCTGCTAATTGCCAAAAAATTCTAATTTTGGATACTTAAACTCTTTATCTGTTTATGCTTACTCGCACCTTTTCTACTTTTTACAACCAAGGGACGGAGTCACATGACTTAACCACTACTGTGGTTCTCTTTGGTTTATTGTTTTTAATTCCTTCTGTTTTTAGTTTCCCTGTAAATCGACTTCATAAGCATGTAAAAAAATGTTTTTATAAACGATTGTAGAAAATCTCGTTTTAGATTCCCGAAAATAATCGATGACTGTATCGATTTTGATTTTTACGAAAACGATTTTTTGCGATTTGTAAATTGTTGAGAATTGTCCATCACTAGCCATATCCCAGTAGAAATTTTGGGTAGAAGTGGGAAATTCACGATAACAAACCTTTTAAAAAACTATTAAACATTAATTTCATCGTTTTTAGAAATTGCCCTCTCCCCTCCAAAATGATTAACGAGAAGTACGAAACTTTTAGATCAACGCACCATACTTCAGCAGCAGTTTTAGACAGAGGCATGAATTTGAGGATAATTAATCTACTAAAAAAACTAAACATGTGTTTTATCTATTTTAGAAATTCCCACGTAAGAAGGTAATGGGGTAGTCGTACTTATAGCGCATTTCACAGCATTTCTGAAGCAGTTTTAGGTAGAAGTGCGAAATTCAAAATAAATAATCTACTAAAAAATAGTCAAACATAGTGTTTTAGAGCTATTTTGTATATGTCGTCAACATCTATTTTGAATCCGACAATGTGAGATTATACAAATAAGAGAATAAAACTACAATTAGGCTTATTTGATTCGGTAGAAATTTTTTTTTCAATCTTTACTAGATGAGGAATTCCATGCCAACTGCAACCAGTAGTGAATTTTTCAACTTTATGTCATCTTCAAGTATTTGGTGTCATTTTAAAGGCAATTTATTACAGTTAATGGATTTAATAGTTATTTATTAAAAATATGCATGGTTATATTTAAAAATTTATGATAAATAATAGGTATTTGATGATTTAGATTTATAATATAGGATGGACGAGTCTTGACTCAAAATAAAAAGTAATTTCTGACGGTCACATACATTTATTAACAGACGAACAGGACACAAAATAAACAAAAAAGATAAAACAGGTAAATTCTTCGTCACTTTACAAAATACTACTTTAAAAATCACTTAACAATTCGTCGTAAAAACTACCGTCATTTTTATTCTTCGAAATATCTTCTTGGTTTTTAATCAACGTCGTTCATCGTCGTCGAAAAACATTCTATTTACATTTTTTTCCTCTCAATCCTGACCACACAGCTTGGAAGCTTCGCGTTTCTTAATTAATCTCGTGCCAGCGTTTCGGAGAGTAGCGGAGGGAAATAGTCCGATGCAGGTGCAACAGAAAGAGAGTGTAGCCAACATGCGAGAATATATCCCACAATAATATTAAAATATGACTTTTTAAAAGATCAATTGTTCATTAAAAATATGGTGATTATGTATATTTTTTCATTTATATAATAAGTTAAAAGGTTCCCAATCATAATTTTACAGTACTAATCTTCATATACAAACTTTTTCTTACTTCTTTAAAATAAAGTTATTTACAATTATTATTTGTCCCCTCTGTTACAGTTTTTTTTAAGTTTATTTTATTCATTATGTAAAAAAATTTTAAATTTAATAAAAAGTGTTTACAATAATTATCCTTTGTGTAATCATATTATATAATAATTTTGAAAATATATTCAAAAATTTTTTCAATACATGCGTAACAGAGGGGGTGTAACAGAAGAGACAGAGCTAAATGTCCCCTCTGTTACACATGGTTGTAAACAAATCTGATTGGTTTGCTCACAACCAATCAGATTAGAAAGTCAACACAACCTAATTATTTTAAGCAGTTTAGACAAAATCCAGCCAAGTGAGTGTTACAAGTAGATTTTAGCGATAACATTACTTTTGTCACATAAAATGAAATACAATCAGCACATTGGACTCACAAGCAGTGTTCTTCGTATACTGCTGTTGCTTGGCTCCCAAAAGGCGATCTTTTGGAAGAAAAAGAAATTATGAGTTATGTCATAGCCAGTGACTATATGCAGCATGACAAATATGCAATCCACACTTTTAATGAAATCCTCTTTGATAAATTAAAAAAGGAATCCCCTGTGTTAAAAGAGATTGACATTTTTAGTGATGGGTCATCATCCCAATTCAAAGAGAAATACACTCTTTGCAATGTTACTTTCTCACCCTTTAAAGTCAACTGGAATTAATTTGCTACTAGTCATGGAAAGGGTGCAGTTGATGGAGTGGGAGGTACTGTGAAGAGGGCTGTGTACCGAGGAATTATGTCGGAAAAATGGACTCCGTCATCTGATGCTAAATCATTTGCTGAATGTGCAAATGCAATTTACAATGAAGTAGAAATTATTTATTGTGCTAAAGAGGATGTAGAAATTGACATTGCTGCGTTTAATGAAAGAGTTTCAAACATAAAAGCTATACCAAATTTGAAGCGAATTCATTGTGTGAGAGTCCTACAAAAATATCACATTTCTTATTCATCTATGTCTGTCGAAGAAGGTGTACAGTTTTGTTTCAAAGATGGTTTGGATAAATCTACACAAAATAACAATTTGTTGACTCCTGATGTTAATGTTGGCAATTTTGCAATTGTTAGAGTTCAAGGAAAGAATAGGATGGAGAAATTTGTTGCCCAAATAACTGAAATTGACAATGAAACTGACAATGTTCATGTTGTATTTTTAAGTTGGTCTAGTGGACTGAAAACATTTAAATACAATTATAAAGATATAGCATAGGCTCACGTGTCTGAAATTAAACAAGTATTACAATTTCTGCATTAAATAATCGAAATGTCACCTTCAATAATGATATTGTATTGAAAATATGATCACTGAATTGTAAGATGTCCCCTCTGTTATGTTTTATTAATTTCATTTAAATAAAATGTGTTTTCAATTTAAACAATCTGAAAGGTAATTATTTTATCTTGATATGTCTTTACTTAAAAAATACATTTAATTTATTTTTTGCAATTTCCAAATCAAAGAGTTTTATATAAATTGTAATGCATGTCAAAAATGTGAAGGCTTTTTTTGTCGCATCTGTTACATACCATTTTAATTAATTTATCACTAAATAATTAAAGTTTTTCATCGTTTATAATTAATTGACTAAGCACTGCTCTATAAATTAACATAGTCTTGTAAAATTTTAAACTTTGGAAAATTTAGTATGTATTTAAATGGTAAAATATTTGTGCAATTTCCCCTATGTTAAGCTTGGAATTCACCAGATGTATTTCAATTGATTAAAGATTCTTTTAAAGGAACCGACCAACATAGCAATCGAAGGATGCTAGTTCATTTATAAAAATACTCGCCAAAAATTTTTTTTATAAAAAAAATTTGAAGTGAGCAGATGAATTTTCGCATGTCTTATCTCTTCATTAAGCTTTTTTCATGTAGGCACCTAAGGATTGTGGTCAATCGAATAAACATTGAAAAGAAGCGCACACAAGTTCTAGGCAAAATATAAGGCACGCCACACACTAGGGAGACATGCGTCAAAAATCGTGCAACATGACGCAGTGAAACCGGTTTTTCCTTTGTTATCAGGGTGAAATTGTCGCATGTCTCATGTTTTTTCGCTCAATGTCTCACAGGTGTGTGGCGTGCCTAAGGTATTCCGTAACATCCGGCTGTGGGGACAACTTATTGTGACCGACTTGTGGTTGAATTCTCTGTTCTCTTATATCAAACTAAGGAATCAAATTTTAATTTAGTGAAAATTAAATGCAATTTGGGTATGGTGAAAAAAGGGAGTATTTATCATCTCGTGTGAGAGTTCCATGGGACTGCTGAAAAACAAGACATTCTGCATGAATTGGAACATCTGACAACATTGATTTCACATTTCGATAATTTAGACAGTTCATAGTATTTTTGCAATTCGGGGCCAAGATTTTCTCAAAAAGTTTGACCACAAGTATGCATCAGATGAAAATAAATACGTATTTGAATGTGAATGAATTTGTATTCCGTTAAGCTGCATGAGAAATAAAATTTAAGAAGTGTGATAATAGATTATAATCTGCCTACCTATATTATAAATGCCAAACATATTTGTGAGTAATGCATACGTCATTCTGCGAAGGGGGCACATTTTCAATTTTTACACAATCGTATAGAGAAAAAATATATTTTTTAAATGCAATTTATTGAAAGCTATATCTCAATTTCTTTTTGACAAATTAATTGTTTTATTAGTTTTTAGTACCAATTTTGTAATTTTGGCAATGGAAGTACTCCATTTCTATTAAAAGTAAATTGAAATTAGAAAATTACTGTACCTTTCTGTTGCCATTTTCTCATACAAATTAAAAAAAGAAAAAGAAATTAAAATACATGTTATGCCCAGAATATCGTCTGTTATAAAATACAAAAAACGGTGAATTTTGGTTTTATTTCGTTTTTATTCATCAATTAATTTTTTTTTTTTTATTCACTACAAACTTACTTTACAAACAATACAGCACTTTCTAATTAAAAAATGTATTTAAAATAATATTTGAATGATTTTCCTCTGTATGTTTACTTAATTCGTATCAGAAGACTGAAAGAATGCAATTTTATTTATCTGTGTGTAATATTTTCTGAATTTTGAGAAAAAAATACAAATGAATGTTTTCTGATAAAATACAAAGCTATTATAAACAAACAAATGAAGGCCTGTGAATCATTAGATACCCGACTTGTTGATTTGTTGAGCTTCTTGAATATTACTTTTGCTTTACTTTTGTTAATGGAGTCAAATGCAGCAGATTTTTAACAGTGTATTTTTCAATTTGGAACAATTTTAATCAATTTAAATTGTGTTTTAAATGATAAAATATATTAATTTCATTTTGTTATAAGTACATATGACAAAATTACATGACAGAAATTATATGACAAAATTACACTTAAAGTAAAGTAAAAATGCAAAACTAAAATTACTTAAACTAAACTTATTTAAATAAATTGAACATAGAAAGTTTTTTCTTTAAAAAGTATTCGAAGCGTAAAAGTGTATTTTTCAAAATTTCGTTTTTTCGCCAACCGGAGATAAATCGCCAAATAAATGAAAATTTTATTATTTTTTATGGACGTTATAAGGAGGTTCCGCCGAAATTTTTTTATAAACATATATAACTATACTAACATATATAAATATACTAACTATAATGAGTATGCCCGTATGGAGACCTTCCTTGTCAGTAGTAGTTATGTAGGAGCGTAAAACTCCAGAATATAAATCTACTAAAAAAAATGTTTAAACACATATTTCAGCAATTTTACAAATCCCCCCCCCCCCCTAAGGAGGTTAAAAGGTGGGGTCTAAAATTTTAGAAAAATTGGTACATCTCTGCAACTGGTTCAAGTAGGAGCGTGAAATTGCGAAAAATAAATCTACTTAAAAAAAAAATAATTAAACATATGTTTCAATGATTTTGAAATTTCCATCCCTGAGGAGAGCTAAAATGGGGTGTCGATTTTTCAAACTTTTTTGGACCGTCATGTGATATATCATCTTAAAGCTTTCAGATCACTCTTTCAGATTATGGAACTTTTTTTCTTCCTCCCCAATTTCCGCCGAACGGGTCAATTTTCGAAATGTTTTGAAATCGCAATGTTTTTGTCATTTTAAATCGCATTTTTTTATGGATCCTTCTGAAAAATATTACTTATAATATAAGAAAATTTTAAAGAGAGAGAGACAGAGAGATGGGTGCTTGCGGGGGCCAAAATACCTGGTACTCTGGGGTGCATTTTTTCAACTTTTGCAGACACCCATCATGTGACATCATTGGAAAACTTTATGAGCACTATTTCATGTTATACACCTTCCACTCCCCGTCGAGGAGAGCATTTTTTGAAATTTAACCGACCCTCTTCATGTGATATACCGTTGGTAAGCCCTGTGGACACTTAATCATATTATGCACTTCCCTCGCCTTTCCTGGAAAAAAGTTTGACGTATTCAGCAAAAAGTTTTCTAATAATTGGAAAATTACGGAACTGGTCTTAAATGACACGGAAAAAACAATAAAAAATATTGATCCCATTTTGTATCCCATATCCTATTTTGTTTTTGCCACAAAATATGCTTTCAGTTCTTATTTCTTTGGCTATTTTGCTGCTAATTGCCAAAAAATTCTAATTTTGGATACTTAAACTCTTTATCTGTTTATGCTTACTCGCACCTTTTCTACTTTTTACAACCAAGGGACGGAGTCACATGACTTAACCACTACTGTGGTTCTCTTTGGTTTATTGTTTTTAATTCCTTCTGTTTTTAGTTTCCCTGTAAATCGACTTCATAAGCATGTAAAAAAATGTTTTTATAAACGATTGTAGAAAATCTCGTTTTAGATTCCCGAAAATAATCGATGACTGTATCGATTTTGATTTTTACAAAAACGATTTTTTGCGATTTGTAAATTGTTGAGAATTGTCCATCACTAGCCATATCCCAGTAGAAATTTTGGGTAGAAGTGGGAAATTCACGATAACAAACCTTTTAAAAAACTATTAAACATTAATTTCATCGTTTTTAGAAATTGCCCTCTCCCCTCCAAAATGATTAACGAGAAGTACGAAACTTTTAGATCAACGCACCATACTTCAGCAGCAGTTTTAGACAGAGGCATGAATTTGAGGATAATTAATCTACTAAAAAAACTAAACATGTGTTTTATCTATTTTAGAAATTCCCACGTAAGAAGGTAATGGGGTAGTCGTACTTATAGCGCATTTCACAGCATTTCTGAAGCAGTTTTAGGTAGAAGTGCGAAATTCAAAATAAATAATCTACTAAAAAATAGTCAAACATAGTGTTTTAGAGCTATTTTGTATATGTCGTCAACATCTATTTTGAATCCGACAATGTGAGATTATACAAATAAGAGAATAAAACTACAATTATGCTTATTTGATTCGGTAGAAATTTTTTTTTCAATCTTTACTAGATGAGGAATTCCATGCCAACTGCAACCAGTAGTGAATTTTTCAACTTTATGTCATCTTCAAGTATTTGGTGTCATTTTAAAGGCAATTTATTACAGTTAATGGATTTAATAGTTATTTATTAAAAATATGCATGGTTATATATAAAAATTTATGATAAATAATAGGTATTTGATGATTTAGATTTATAATATAGGATTGACGAGTCTTGACTCAAAATAAAAAGTAATTTCTGACGGTCACATACATTTATTAACAGACGAACAGGACACAAAATAAACAAAAAAGATAAAACAGGTAAATTCTTCATCACTTTACAAAATACTACTTTAAAAATCACTTAACAATTCGTCGTAAAAACTATCGTCATTTTTATTCTTCGAAATATCCTCTTGGTTTTTAATCAACGTCGTTCATCGTCGTCGAAAAACATTCTATTTACATTTTCTTCCTCTCAATCCTGACCACACAGCTTGGAAGCTTCGCGTTTCTTAATTAATCTCGTGCCAGCGTTTCGGAGAGTAGCGGAGGGAAATAGTCCGATGCAGGTGCAACAGAAAGAGAGTGTAGCCAACATGCGAGAATATATCCCACAATAATATTAAAATATGACTTTTTAAAAGATCAATTGTTCATTAAAAATATGGTGATTATGTATATTTTTTCATTTATATAATAAGTTAAAAGGTTCCCTATCATAATTTTACAGTACTAATCTTCATATACAAACTTTTTCTTACTTCTTTAAAATAAAGTTATTTACAATTATTATTTGTCCCCTCTGTTACAGTTTTTTTTTTAAGTTTATTTTATTCATTATGTAAAAAAGTTTTAAATTTAATAAAAAGTGTTTACAATAATTATCCTTTGTGTAATCATATTATATAATAATTTTGAAAATATATTCAAAAATTTTTTCAATACATGCGTAACAGAGGGGGTGTAACAGAGGAGACAGAGCTAAATGTCCCCTCTGTTACACATGGTTGTAAACAAATCTGATTGGTTTGCTCACAACCAATCAGATTAGAAAGTCAACACAACCTAATTATTTTAAGCAGTTTAGACAAAATCCAGCCAAGTGAGTGTTACAAGTAGATTTTAGCGATAACATTACTTTTGTCACATAAAATGAAATACAATCAGCACATTGGACTCACAAGCAGTGTTCTTCATATACTGCTGTTGCTTGGCTCCCAAAAGGCGATCTTTTGGAAGAAAAAGAAATTATGAGTTATGTCATAGCCAGTGACTATATGCAGCATGACAAATATGCAATCCACACTTTTAATGAAATCCTCTTTGATAAATTAAAAAAGGAATCCCCTGTGTTAAAAGAGATTGACATTTTTAGTGATGGGTCATCATCCCAATTCAAAGAGAAATACACTCTTTGCAATGTTACTTTCTCACCCTTTAAAGTCAACTGGAATTATTTTGCTACTAGTCATGGAAAGCGTGCAGTTGATGGAGTGGGAGGTACTGTGAAGAGGGCTGTGTACCGAGGAATTATGTCGGAAAAATGGACTCCGTCATCTGATGCTAAATCATTTGCTGAATGTGCAAATGCAATTTGCAATGGAGTAGAAATTATTTATTGTGCTAAAGAGGATGTAGAAAGGGACATTGTTGCGTTTAATGAAAGAGTTTCAAACATAAAAGCTATACCAAATTTGAAGCGAATTCATTGTGTGAGAGTCCTACAAAAATATCACATTTCTTATTTATCTATGTCTGTCGAAGAAGGTGTACAGTTTTGTTTCAAAGATGGTTTGGATAAATCTACACAAAATAACAATTTGTTGACTCCTGATGTTAATGTTGGCAATTTTGCAATTGTTAGAGTTCAAGGAAAGAATAGGATGGTGAAATTTGTTGCCCAAATCACTGAAATTGACAATGAAACTGACAATGTTCATGTTGTATTTTTAAGTTGGTCTAGTGGACTGAAAACATTTAAATACAATTATAAAGATATAGCATAGGCTCACATGTCTGAAATTAAACAAGTATTACCAATTTCTGCATTAAATAATCGAAATGTCACCTTCAATAATGATATTGTATTTAAAATATGATCACTGAATTGTAAGATGTCCCCTCTGTTATGTTTTATTAATTTCATTTAAATAAAATGTGTTTTCAATTTAAACAATCTGAAAGGTAATTATTTTATCTTGATATGTCTTTACTTAAAAAATACATTTAATTTATTTTTTGCAATTTCCAAATCAAAGAGTTTTATATAAATTGTAATGCATGTCAAAAATGTGAAGGCTTTTTTTGTCGCCTCTGTTACATACCATTTTAATTAATTTATCACTAAATAATTAAAGTTTTTCATCGTTTATAATTAATTGACTAAGCACTGCTCTATAAATTAACATAGTCTTGTAAAATTTTAAACTTTGGAAAATTTAGTATGTATTTAAATGGTAAAATATTTGTGCAATTTCCCCTATGTTAAGCTTGGAATTCACCAGATGTATTTCAATTGATTCAAGATTCTTTTAAAGGAACCGACCAACATAGCAATCGAAGGATGCTAGTTCATTTATAAAAATACTCGCCAAAATTTTTTTTTATAAAAAAAATTTGAAGTGAGCAGATGAATTTTCGCATGTCTTATCTCTTCATTAAGCTTTTTTCATGTAGGCACCTAAGGATTGTGGTCAATCGAATAAACATTGAAAAGAAGCGCACACAAGTTCTAGGCAAAATATAAGGTATTCCGTAACATCCGGCTGTGGAGACAACTTATTGTGACCGACTTGTGGTTGAATTCTCTGTTCTCTTATATCAAACTAAGGAATCAAATTTTAATTTAGTGAAAATTAAATGCAATTTGGGTATGGTGAAAAAAGGGAGTATTTATCATCTCGTGTGAGAGTTCCATGGGACTGCTGAAAAACAAGACATTCTGCATGAATTGGAACATCTGACAACATTGATTTCACATTTCGATAATTTAGACAGTTCATAGTATTTTTGCAATTCGGGGCCGAGATTTTCTCAAAAAGTTTGACCACAAGTATGCATCAGATGAAAATATATACGTATTTGAATGTGAATGAATTTGTATTCCGTTAAGCTGCATGAGAAATAAAATTTAAGAAGTGTGATAATAGATTATAATCTGCCTACCTATATTATAAAGGCCAAACATATTTGTGAGTAATGCATACGTCATTCTGCGAAGGGGGCACATTTTCATTTTTTACACAATCGTATAGAGAAAAAATATATTTTTTAAATGCAATTTATTGAAAGCTATATCTCAATTTCTTTTTGACAAATTAATTGTTTTATTAGTTTTTAGTACCAATTTTGTAATTTTGGCAATGGAAGTACTCCATTTCTATTAAAAGTAAATTGAAATTAGAAAATTACTGTACCTTTCTGTTGCCATTTTCTCATACAAATTAAAAAAAGAAAGAGAAATTAAAATACATGCTATGCCCAGAATATCGTCTGTTATAAAATACAAAAAACGGTGAATTTTGGTTTTATTTCGTTTTTATTCATCAATTAAATGTTTTTTTTTTTTTTTTTTATTCACTACAAACTTACTTTACAAACAATACAGCACTTTCTAATTAAAAAATGTATTTAAAATAATATTTGAATGATTTTCCTCTGTATGTTTACTTAATTCGTATCAGAAGACTGAAAGAATGCAATTTTATTTATCTGTGTGTAATATTTTCTGAATTTTGAGAAAAAAATACAAATGAATGTTTTCTGATAAAATACAAAGCTATTATAAACAAACAAATGAAGGCCTGTGAATCATTAGATACCCGACTTGTTGATTTGTTGAGCTTCTTGAATATTACTTTTGCTTTACTTTTGTTAATGGAGTCATATTCATACATTTCTATAGATGTTGTTTAAGATTTATATAACATAACTCACTGGAAAAATTAATTAATTGACTAAAAGTAGAATGTGTTGGCAGATGCAAATGATTCCATTTTATTTTTTAAAAAAGCATGTTTTTTAATTTCTTAAATGGATATATGTTTTGTAGAAGTTTGTCATTTCACCTTAGCTCCTTTGAAATTCTTCAAAGATGAAAATACTTCATTTTTTAAAATAACGTAATTGAAATTACAGATTGTTAAAGTGCAATATTTTACAAAAATTTACAGTATTTTTATAGAAGAGCAGTGACATACACTGTGCATGGTCAGATCGGAAGTCTTTGTCTAAAAAATACCGATATATATTAAAGAACATGCAATCTGCATGCAATGGCTAGCGAAATCTACTGCACATAGACGTCTGAAAATTTAGGTGTAGATAAGTCCAAGACAGGTTCTAATGCACTTCAGGCTCAGATTTTGAATTTTTTAAGAGCTGGCCCCTTTAAGCTTTTATGCACTAAATTGTTAATAATGTGACCCCTTTTTATCCAATCTTCTTTGCTTTGAGGGACTTTTCACCACTTAATTATTCTCACCTTTCTATTTTCCATTTATGACCCTGCATCCTTGGGCCCGTTTCAGAGCCCCTTGAAGTTTTTGTGATTATAAATTGTTAATAAATTGCTTCTTTTTGATCTGATCTTTATTTTTAGAATCCTTTTTCAATTTAGTTTTTCTCATGTTTTTACATTCCATATAAGACATTGGGGCCCCCAAGAGAATCACAGGTCCTTGAATTTTTTGTACACCAAACATTTTCCACCCCTTAAATTTGTCACCTTCTCAGAGCAAAATTTTAAAGTTGAATCTTCAAGTTGGACCAACACCCTCATATTTTTATTCGGACCCAAGGTACTTTTATAAAGTTTTTAACCAGTCTTTTGTGCATTTCTTCAAAATATTATTCTAACGAATAATTCATACCTTAAGCTTAGTTTTAACTAATTGTATATCTAAAGTGCTAAGTACTAAGACATTTTAACACATTTTTATGTTGGGCCCTGTTTTTAACTGTCAGTTGACTTCTTTTGGGCCTCCTATATAGCTCCCTTAAAAATGGTCCAATTAACTAGCTGTTTTTCTAACAACGTTTTATGTCCTCGAACATGAACAACAAAAGATTTTTTTCAGGCTTCAGCTAACACCAATTTTGAATATTAATGGCCTTCTTGGGGTTCTTGTTGCATCTTCTTTAAAAATAATCCAAATTACTCTTAATTTTCTTTAACATAGTTTTGGCATCATCCCATTATTTTAATACTACTAAAAATAATTTTATACCTAACTGCATGCCAAATAAGTATCTGACCCCTTGAAGTTTTTGCACCATAAATTGTTATAAAACTGTTCCTTCTTAATCCAATATTCTTTTTTGGAACTTTTTTCCATGTAGTTATTCTCACGTTTCCACATTCCAGTTAAGGCCTCTTACCCGTATGGTTCTGTAAGGTCCAGAGCCTTTGAATGTTTTGTTCACCATGTATATTTCACTCCCTTATTTTCTCACCTCCTTAGTGCATAATTATAAAGTTGAGTTTTGGACTCTTCTTTCAGGACAAACACCCTCATATTTCAATTGATGCCCTAGGAGCTTTTTCAAAGCATTTACTCAATTTTTTAAGGCATTTCTTTAAAATATTATTCTAACGAGTAATTCATATCCTATGCTTAATTTTGACTAATTGTAGATCTAAAGCATTAAGTACTAAGATATTTTAACATGTTTCAATGTTAGGGTCCTGTTTTTAACTGTCAGTTGGCCCTTTTGGGATCCTTTATAAAAATGATTTGATTAAGGTCTTTAAGGGATTTAAGGATTTGATGGTCTTGTTCATCTGACAAAACCCATTCGTTTCTGTATTCTGTCTGTCTGTATGTCACAGAAACTGCACACAAAAACTGTATAAGTCAGAGACTTCAAATTGTGTGTACATACAGCTGAATGCCTCATGTCACATGGCAAATCATAAAATTTTGAAAAGTCTATTATTTTAATTAAATTAATTTTTTCAATGTGATCCATGAATTTTTGTGATTTAAATTTTAGAAGAGAACCTTAAAGGTGTATTCCAATATAAACTACAGTCAAACCTCGTTCACATGAACCTCAAGGGGAATAAAATTTTGTTCGTGTTAACAGTAATTCATGTTATCAGTATCAATTCTTCATATTCATTTTTATAGTGGACTGTGAAAACAATAGATGTTAAATGTAATTCATGTTAAGCATGTTCTTGTTAATGAGGTTTGACTGTACTTACTTTTCAATTTATTTTTTAATTCATTTTTGCTCTCAAATGCATCAAACTTGCAAATTCTCTTATTCAGGAACTACATAAAGTGCTGCGCATGTCAATTTTTTAAGAAAGGCAGAAAATATTACAAAAAATGCTGTCAAAGTTGGCCTTTTGAACTGAATTTTCCGAAGTGGGAGATCTGTGAGCAAAAAAAAAAAAAAAAAATTGGTCAGACTGAGATAACAACTGTTTATAAATCAAATTCTAATTAATTGGAAGAAAAATGAAATCCCATGGCCTTTTATACATATCTTCAAAAATTACCTCTGCAAGTTTCATGTTTTTACTTTTAAAAATGAATCTGAAAATGTATCAGAAAATTTTGAGCTGTTGAAGGAAGAAAAATATTTTTTTGAATACATCCTTAATTTCAGTGTTTATCATGTAGATATCAGAGCTTAGAGGTAAAACATCTTGCTAGTAAACAGGAGGTTCTTAGTTTGAACTCTGCCCAGTTGTGAAAGTTGAAATTTTCATATTCTGACAGATTTAATTAAAAGAAATTTTGTATTTTTTGCCAATTTAAGGGTTTATATGCTAAGATAAATAATCACTGACATTCATAATATTTTTTGGAATTCAACTTTCTTCCTATTTTAAAACTATTGTGATTTATTAATGATTCAACATTTTAAATTTTGTTTAAACATTTTTTTTTCGTTTTTAGAATTTTTAAATTTTATTTATATTTTCACCAATTTTTTTTATTTCAAATTTTCAAAAAAATTTGGAGTTTTGAATTTTTTTAAAATAATTTGATAAATAATTTTGCATTTTTAATTTGATTTGATTAAAATAAATAATTTCCTTTCATAATTATTTTTAAATTAAATTTATTGTTGCTACCATCTATAAAGAATTTAATAATTATAAATTAACAATTTGGATTTATTAATTAAAAGATAAGTTGTGTTGAAAGAAAATGTTAAACAAACCCTTTGTGCAATTTGCAATCACACTTACCGACTTTTTTTTTCACCCTAACAATTCTTTAGGCCCTCCAACTACTACATGAAAGACAAAAAAATTTTTAGACTTCAGCTACCACAAATTTTGAATAATAATCACTTTCTTGGGACCTTTGTAGCAGTTGTTTGAAAAACTTTCCAATTTTATTACAATTTTATGTAACATAGTTTTAGCATCCTCTAGCTACTTTAAAACTACCAACTGTATTCCAGATAAGATCTTGGTCTTTCCTGGTCTTTCTTCTTACCTAAACTACTACCTTTTTTTAACATTAATCTCCTTTTTGGACCAAAAACTTATGTTAACTCGCTTTAGCCATAAATTAAAAATACGTTATTTTAAAGGTAATTTTAGTTATTTCAATCATTCATTAAAAATGGTGTTTATGAAAAAAGTAATTTGTGAAAATTATAGGAGGGAGCAACTTCAACCGCTTGTGAAAGCATTCTTTAATTGGATTCAAAGGGACTAATTTTGATGGGATTTAGTTCACTCAATTTAGATGACAATTTGGCTACTTTTTGTATTATAAAAGTTTATCTTAGACTGCAGCTATTAACATTATTTTTGAACATTAATGGGGCATTCTATTTTCAGGTTCTGTGGGCTTGATTTTTACAAGATTTCACTCACTCAACTTTTAATTGTCTCGAACACATGCAGAGCAATTCCAATGCATGCTGCTTTAGGTTGTGGGGACCAGATCCTGTAGATTCTTTCAGAAATAGGATCTTTGGGAACACATTAGATGCTGTGGAAGTCAATAAGTTCTTTGAAACTAGATTCATTAAAGATTTTCAAAGGATATAAAATCAAACAAACTTGAATTTTATTTAATCATATAGGTGGGTTGCAAATTTCTTTTTACTTAAAGGTGGGTTGTATACCAATAAAGGTTGGGAATCACTGATCTAATATGTACAAAAAGAAGGGTATAAAAAATGGCAAAAAATATGCTCATATAACACTGAAATGGACTGATATCAAAGGTAAACATTTAAAAAAAAATGTATAGTAAATAATTTACATATTTTAAATTTGAATTTGACATATTTTTTGTGAATATAAAAGCGTTAGTTAAAAGGTTAATGAAAAAAATATTTACTGAGTTACAGAACATTCTGTTGTTTCATACAAAATTGAATTTCTTTAAAATAATAATAGCAATAATAAATAATAGCTGGTAACAACAATATTTTATTATAACACTTAAAATAATGATATGCAAGCAAATAAAATACAAGATTTATAACAAATACATAAATTCTCAATAAACAGAACAATGTAAAAAAAATTGCCTCATTATACACTAGTATCCAGGAGCATTCACTGTCTGATGTATAAGAATGTGAGTTCCAAGCTCACTACTAAGCTTGAATGAAGCTGGACAGATGCTACAACCATAAGGCCGCTCTGCAGAATGAATCAAGCGATGTGACTTTAATCCATGCTTTTGACTGAATCCTTCTCCACAGAGATCACACACAAAAGGTTTTTCATAACTGTGGGTCAAATTATGTTTCCGCAGGTTTGTACTAACATCAGTGGAATAAGAGCAATAAGCACACTGATACTTTTTGGGAAAAGGTAAGAACAGTCCTAAAAGTTGAAACCAAAATTAATTATAAAACAATAAAGTAATCAAAGAAATAACTTATAGAGATGTAAATATTTTATGAAATATGATGTAGAATAAAATGTAAAAATATACAGAAATATTCCAGATTTTGATATATTTACGAAATAAATTAATAGTATCTGGATGATCTTGTTATCTAAATGAAGATAATAGTAATTATCTTCATTTCTTATAAATCCATGTGTATTTTTAAAAACATCAAAAACTTTATATACTACACAAATATTTTTAGTATGAATAACATAAAAAGATGGTAATTAACTAACAAACAACCATAACATTTGCAATTTTTTTTATAGCAACTGTTGTATTACTACCCTTGACAAACTCAAAAAGCATACAATGCTGGATATGTACCTCTTCTGATATACTTGGCTCCTCATTGCATCTAAACCTACCAAAAAAAATTTAGGAGTTAATTATTTACAAGTAAACAAGTCACTTTAACCTTAAAATGTCTTTGGCAGAACTTTAAAGTATACAATGAGTTTATAAATGGTAAACAAATAATGACATGCAAAAAAATTCTAATATTTTCCAATTCCTCTAATACATAAAAATAAAATGAAAGTATTGTATTCCAATTTTGCATCTTTTACGAGTTTATCCAGGGATTTAATGTGGTTAATTTTACTTTAACCTGTTAGTTATATCTTTAAAATTCCTCTGAAAAAGGAAAGAAAAAATAAGGATAAAACCTTGCTTATATTGGGTTGGGGAAAAAGTAAATTCGTTTTTTCCCAATAGATAGCTTTAAAGTCACATATCTCGAGTAATACTTACTCAATTAAGTCATACTATACAGCGTTTGAAAGGTAACAGTCTCTAAAAAATTCTAGATATAAGGGTAGCGTCATCTGTTTAACCAGTCAAAAGTTATTGCGTTTTAAAAATAGAGATTTCAGAAGATCATTTTCGTCACATTTTAGTTTTTTACTTCCAAAAAGGAAAAAATTGGCGCAGGCTCATCGAAACTTGTGTGGCATTTATGGTGATCAGTGCTTAAGTAAACACCAAAATCAGAATTGGTTTGCTCGTTTTCCTTCCAAAAATTTCGATGTTAAAGATGAATCTTTCCCTGGCTGGCCAATCCTTGAAAAATTCGATGAAATTTTAAAAACAATCCAGGTAGACTGACATATTTCTTCCCACGACATTGCTACGATACTAAACATCAACCATAAACCACTTTTGAACCATTTACATAAAACTGGATACCAAAAGAAACTCGATACTTGGGTTCCCCATAAACTTAGAGTGAAAAATTTAATGGACAGATTTGTGAATTGCTACTGAAACGGTATGAAATCGAGCCATTTTTGAAGCAAATCATTACGGGTGATGAAAAGGGAATCACATATAACAACAATGTGCTAAAAAGATTGTGATTGAAGCTTCACAAATGCTTGCAAAGTCCGGATTGATGCCTACGATAGTGATTCTGAGTGTTTGGTGGGATTGGAAAGGAATTTTCCATCATGAGCTGCTCAAACCTGGCCAAACTATCAATTCAACTATCTTCTGTAAACAACTAATGTGATTGAAGCAGGCAATTAAAAAACCCGGTCAAAATTGATCGAAAAAAAGGCGCAGTCTTCCATCACGACAACGCTAAACCACACGCATCTTTAGTCACTCAGCAAAAACTGAAAGAGCTGTGTTGGTAAGTTTTGATGAACCCACCGTATAGTCTGGACCTGGATCTGACGGATTACCATTTGTTCTACCCTATGCGGTACTCTCTTGAAGGTGTTAATCTGGCTTCAAAAAAGGCTTGCGAAAATCACCTTGTTCAGTTTTTTGCCCAGAACTCTCAGAAATTCTACAGTGACGGAATTATTGTTTAACCAGAAAAATGGCAAAAGGTCATCGAACAAAATAGCACATAAATTTTGATTAGTTTTTTTTTTATTTGTATAAATAAATTCACTTTGAAAAGCACGAAAAAAAGCAAACTTACTTTTTCTCCAACCCAATATTAACTTATTTAAAATAATTACAGATATAGCTATAACAGTACTATCAGTTAAAGATATTGATTTTACATTGAAGATTGGTAAAAACTTTTAATTTTTGGTACAGTTTTCAAATTCATATTGATAGGATTTTAAAATACTACTGAAAAATTCTATTACAAGTATGAAAGATTAACTAAACTAGTAAATCTGCAGATCAGAAGCCTCAACTCAGCTTCGCAAGCCATTTTTTAACACACTTTGTATAATATTCAACTTCCTACAGCCTGCAATATAACATTTTCAAATGACATAAATATTTATAAGAATAAAGAATTCTTCAAAGTTTTCAGACAGTAGAAGCATCAAATTAAACACATTGATATGATATTCTGAAATTCTCATGAGCTATTTATTCTGATAATTTTTTTTAGATGATAGAGAACCTTTCTTCAGGAAATGGGGGGGGGGACTCTACGCCCCAAACACTCCTAGTTCATTAAATTTGCATTTTTAACTTCCTATTTATTGTGCTAATGGTTATTGTATACTTTAGACTTAGTGTAATTTGTAAGCAAGAGTTTGGACAAAATTTTACATTATCTTAATACCCCTTTTTATGACGAATTTTTTCAAAATGACGAATATTTCTTCATAAAATAAAGAAACATCAGTGGGAGAATAATACTACTATAAGTATTTTAGGTGGTATTGGAGAAATTTATATACATATTCATTGCATCCTACGTGCATTTTAAGCTTCTTTAATTTTGAACACAACTTGCATGTAAAAAACAACGTATAACTAAACATTTATGACAAACAGAAAATTATAAAACATTTATAAATATTTGACATAGTTTTCTTACACCTTCTTTATCTTCTTTTTTCCATTTAATTTTCCAAAGATATGCACATTTTGTCTTTATTTACATCATATAGCAATGAAATATGACATAGAATTCTATTTGACATAGTTTTCTTACACTTTTTTTATCTTCTTTTTATGCTTTTTACTGTTTAACTTTCCAAAGATGTATACATTTTGTCTTCATTTACATTATATGGCAATGGAGCATTTTCAGCTTGTAAAATTATGCATCAAATCTTTAAGAAAATAGCAATAATCTAGCCTTGTAAATATAAAAATAAGAAAAATTAGTATTGCAACTAAAACCACAATAGATAAATAAATAAATAAATAATAGCAGAGTATATATATATATATATATATATATATATATATATATATATATATATATTTTTTTTTTTTTTTTTTTTTTTTTTTTTTTTTTAAGAAAGTTAGAGTGAATCAGTAACTTAATAAAAAATTGCACAATGATTCACACTTGCCACAGTATTAAATAAGTAGTTTTTATCATTTAAAGTATGATTTAGACATTGTTGTTAAGTCTATAGATGACTGATTAATGATAATATTCAAGATTAAAAATAATCATATTTCTTCTAAAAACATTAATCTGAACATTCCTTCAAACCATTAAAATTGGAAACTTTTCATTTTCTTAAAATTAAAAATTGTTATTTATTGATAAATAAAAGCAAAAAAAAAAAAAAAAGAAAAAAAAAAGAAAAGAAAAGAAAGAAAGAAAGAAACTTTTGTAGAACATGCCGTACTTTTTTGTACATTATAATTTAAATGTAAAAACATGAATAATAATAATATAATAGCTCTTTTTCTTAAATTCAAACAACACTGACTTTTTATGCATTTTTATTAAGGAATAAATTGATTTGTCAATTTGAAACAAACAAAATCAACAAAGAAAATCAATAAGGTCTACAGCAGGTAAAATTTTTATATATTATACATAGATTACATTTAGATATATTTTACATATTATATACTCAATAGTATAGGGGTTTTCAAACTAAATTGTTACACAATCTACCTAATAAGTAGATATGTAGAGCCTTTTATATAATCAAACCTAAGGAAAAGCTGAATACTGGCACAAAGCAACACACAAGAACAGTGAAGGGAAATAGAAGTTATCAACACTTTTTACTGCATAGAAAAGTATTTTTATTAATGAATGTATTAGAAGAAAAATATATTTTTTTAAAAAGTCATTGTGATTTATGGCATTGTTTTGCGCCAACAATAAAATCCACGTCACATTTATCTTTTTTTTTCTTTTATCCTCAAACATCTTCCTACACAAGCATTATATATACAGGGTATTTCTAAATTCATGGTACAAACTTTAATGGGTGATAGTATACATCAAGACAAAAAATATAAAATGGGAAACTAAGGGTCCCAAACGTCTTCCAAAGAAGATAGGTGCCATTAAAGTTTAGGGTCCAAAAATTCAAATGATTATAAAAAACAGAAAAATTGGTCGATTCGTTTGCGGTTTTCACTAAAACTATTCTTTATGTCAGTATTGCCTTGAAAATAAATTATAAAGATGAATTTCAAAAAATGCCAATAGAGGGCGCTTCAGACTTTGGAGTAACGAACAACTATTTTTTACCGTTATTTTTTGCATTTCATTAAATTTTTTTAGAAGCTTAGACATAAACGTAAATTTTGAGCTCAAAATCTAAATCGTTGGGAGTGGTTAAACAGCGCAAACTGAACTGTGGGGGAGGGAGGTTCAAATTCCAAATGGTTATTAAAAACGGAAAAATTGGTCAATTGATTTGCGATTTTCACTAACATTATTCTTTATGTCAGTATTATCTTGAAAATAAATTATAAAGATAAAATTCAAAAACTGCCGATAGAGGGCACTTTAGACTTTGGAGTAACGTACAACTATTTTTTACCGTTATTTTTTGCATCTCATAAATTTTTTTAGAAGCTTAGACATAAACTTAAATTTTGAGATTAAAATCTGAATCATTGGGAGTGGTTAAGTAGCGCAAACTGAACTGTGTTCAATGGGGGTGGGGAGGTTCAAATTTCAAATGATTATAAAAAACGGAAAAATTGGTCGATTCATTTGCCGTTTTCGCTAAAACTATTCTTTATGTCAATATTTCCTTGAAAATAAATTTTAAAGATTAATTTCAAAAAATATCGTTAGAGGGCGCCTTAAACTTTAGAGTAACCAACAACTATTTTTAACCATTAATTTTTGTATCTAATTAAATGGTTGTAAATGTTCAAAGTTAAATTTTGAGCTCAAAATCTGCATCGTTGTGAATAATTAAGTAGCGGAAAATTGAAATGTGTTCGAGGGGTGGGGAGGGTAACATTTCAACTCCTGAACACATTTCAGTTTGCGCTTCTTAACATCTCCCATCGATTTAGAATTTGAGCTCAAAATTTAAATCTAAGCATTTACAAGCATTTAATTAGATACAAAAAATGACGGTTAAAAATAGTTGTTGGTTACTTTAAATTTTAAGGCGCCCTCTAACGGTATTGTTTGAAATTAATCTTTAAAATTTATTTTCAAGAAAATATTGATATAAAGAATAGTTTTAGCGAAAATGGCAATTGAATCGACCAATTTTTCTGTTTTTTAAAATCATTTGAAATTTGAACCTTCCCACCCCCATTGAACACAGTTCAGTTTGCACTACTTAACCACTTCCAATGACTCAGATTTTCATCTCAAAATTTAAGTTTATGTCTAAGCTTCTAAAAAAAATTATGAGATGCAAAAAATAACGGTAAAAAAAATAGTTGTACGTTACTCCAAAGTCTAAAGCGCCCTCTATCGGCATTTTTTGAATTTTATCTTTATAATTTATTTTCACAATAATACTGACATAAAGAATAATTTTGGTGAAAATTACAAATCAATTGACCAATTTTTCCGTTTTTTATAATCATTTGAAATTTGAACCTCTCCCTACAGTTCAGTTTGCGCTACTTAACCACTCCCAGAAATTTAGATTTTGAGCTCAAAATTCAAGTTTATGTCTAAGCTTCTAAAAAAATTAATGAGATGCAAAAAATAATGGTAAAAAATAGTTGTTCGTTACTCCAAAGTCTAAAGCGCCCTCTATCGACAATTTTTGAAATTTATCTTTATGATTTATTTTCAAGACAATACTGACATAAAGAATAATTTTAGTGAAAACCGCAAACGAATCGACCAATTTTTCTGTTTTTTATAATCATTTGAATTTTTGGACCCTAAACTTTAATGACGCCTATCTCCTTTGGAAGACGTTTGGGACCCTTAGTTTCCTATTTAATATTGTTTGTCTTGATGTGTAATGTCACCCCTTAAAGTTTGTACCATGAATTTAGAAACACCCTGTATATGTATACACTTTATGGTCAAAGATAGCTAGTCACATGCGATTTTAGACATTTTGTTAAATATCAAGAAAAATACATGAGGAATTATTCTGAAACTTTAAGTGTGTAAACATCATACATTTCCGCAAAGATGTTTTCCTGAAACCCCATAGGAGAGCCTCAACAAATTAAAAAAGAATTAATATCTTTTGGATAGCCCTGCCAAAACTAATGTAGCAAAAGCATTCAAATTGCAGATTATGATTAAGTGGCTTATTGTAAAACAATGTGTTCATTTTTATAAGGACAGCATGTATACTCATAAAAAAAAATTAAGGTTTTTATAAAAGCAGCCCTAAATTTTACCAAGTTTTTTCTTATAATTTGCAAAGTTCTTAATATAAAAAAATATTCTTTTCAGAAAATATAACAAACAAGATTGTATGCAATATCCTCTAATCAGAATTAAAAAATAATAAAAATTGTGTGAAAAATGAGCAGGTTTTCTAAATAATATTTTACTGTGCATGTGTTGCAATCAAAATATAAGTTGTATTTTAAATTTATAAACAATAAACTGTTAGGTAAAAAAGTTAATAACCAAAAGAAATTTTTTAGTTGTCCTGATGACCTGGTACCCAGGGTCTATAGGACATTGCATGCAATATCCTCTAATCAGAATTAAAAAATAATAAAAATTGTGTGAAAAATGAGCAGGTTTTCTAAATAATATTTTACTGTGCATGTGTTGCAATCAAAATATAAGTTGTATTTTAAATTTATAAACAATAAACTGTTAGGTAAAAAAGTTAGTAACCAAGAGAAATTTTTTAGTTGTCCTAATGACCTGGTACCCGGGGTCTATAGGACACTGATGATGACATATAGTGCTGGGCTGGAAATACCCTATATTAAGATCTAACAAACACTCAACAAGACATTCCATTTTTCAAAATAGAACTGACAATAGATATACTGTGTAATCAATCAAAATTTTATCACTTCATATTATAATACAGTCAAACCTCGTTAACATGAACATGCTTAACATGAATTACTTTTAACATTAATTGTTTTCACAAATCTCCTATAAAAACGAATACGAAGATGTGATACTGATAACATGAACAAAATTTTCATTCCCCACATTAACGAAGGTTCACATTAACGAAGTTTGACTGTACCATCGATTTCATACAAAGCAAAGTTAATGTGATGAAAATATTGCTAAAAAATCTTTATCATAATAAAAGATTAACAAAAATTTGAGTTCAGCTGGTAGGGAAACATCTTGTATTTTTTAATTGAATAACTGGATTGTGACGCTGATTTCCTGCATAAAAATATTTGTCTTGACAGAATTATCACTCCTGAAAGTTTGTTCCAAAATTTTAAGAATGCGCCAAGTGTTTCCGACCTCAAAAAAAAAAAATTGCTTACAACACACACTGCTCTCTGGTACTTTTAAAAATTTCCCTGCTAAATCAAAAAGAACAGGAAAGCAAATTTTAGTTCTGTTATATTTTAGTTTTTTCCTGATAAAAAAACACTAGAGAATATAAAATTTTCCTTCTGATTCATTCAATGTTTTTCTTCAATTTAAAAATATTTCATTTATAATGAAAAAAAAATTTCATTTGTTTTAATTCAAAGAAGCCATGGAGTTAAAACTTTTAAACTTCTCTGTTTTTAAATAATAATTCAAAGCATAGATTTTTTAAATGTAAAATTCACTTGTGGAAAAGTTTTGTTCATTATAATGAAAGTATTCATGTTATACATTGTAGTAAAGTTGTTTTAAAATTTAAGTACTTTTAAAACCTGAAATATAAGAGAATTCAACCAAATAATTATTTCAATTGTCCACATATTCAGCATTTATTTTAGCTGTGTGTTGGATATTCAGTATTTTATTTAATAAAAACTTACTTTAATCCAAAAAAATAACTTAATTTAATGTGTCTTGCTTCTATGTCACATAATTTAGAAACTACTTAATCTTATTCATGAAATAAATTTCAGATTCAAAATATATTTTTAGTTTTTTATTTAGAAAAAAATCTGGAAGCTTGCATGCATGCAATAGTTTAATGCACTTGAAAATGTCCTCCTGTTTATTTAATGATTTCAATTTTTCAACATAATTTTGGTTTCATGAATGTTAGGAAATTATGAGTCATCTACTTTTTTTTAATGAAAATGGGAAACAACCTTGATATTTATAGTCATAAATCCTCTTTTAAAATAACAAATTTGATAATTCAACTGAACTCAATGAAAACATATTTTATAAATAAAAAATTTATGAAGAAAAGAAAAAAGAATTAAATAATACAGCTAATGACTTATTTATAATTTTATAATGTATTAAAGAAGTAACAGAGTAATTTATTCCATTTTTCAATATTGGGTGAAAAAAGCCTGGACCAGGATTCGAACCAGGGATGTATTGGCTGAAGCCACCAATTCTCTACCAACTGAGCTATCCTGGACATGAACACTGGAGGACTATTTCACCCAATTGACCTCAACGATTACTTTATCTGGTCTGATACTCTGGATCAGTACAACAGAATAATTTGAAGGTCAGTATTATAATTCTACTAATAAATATCTAACATTAAAGAAGTGTTTCCTAAACTTTTATGTCCCATATATCTCTTGATAGATTAAATTTCCTCATGTAACATCTGTTTTTCTTTGCTAGCAAGATTCATGAATAGGAGATTAACAACCAAGAAAACAATGATCAGATGTAAATTAGCATAACTTTAACTTTACACTGTATAGGGAACTGCAAGAAGTGTAAGTCACCGATTTTGATGAAAGTAGTATCATTGGAAAGATCTCATCGAGAGCAGTAAAAAACTCAATGGAACTACCCGTTGTGAATGAGCCGTTTTTGACATATCCGACAATTTATGTCACGTAGCTAATGCACACTTAATGGGGGTCCACAAAAAATTTTATTCTGGATTTTAACAAAAGTGGTATCGTTGAAAAGATATCATCGTGAGGATTAAAAAGCTCAACAGAATCACCCATCCAAAATGAGACATTTTTGAGATATCCGACAATTTGTATCACATTGCTAATGGACACTGCTGGGAAACTGCATTAAGTGACATAAATTGTTGGATATTTCGAAAATGGCTCATTTCAGATGGTTACTTCCATTGAATTTTTTTCTTCTCACAATGATATCTTTACAAGACACCATTTTCATCAAAATCAAGAAAACATTTTTTTGTGGTCTGCGATTAAGTGTGCACTAGAACAGTATACACTAGCTATGTGACATAAATTATCAGATACCTCAAAAACGGCTCATTTCGGACGGGTAGTTCCATTGAGTTTTTTCTTCCTCATGATGATATCTTTTTAATGATACCACTTTCTTTAAAATTGAGATTAAAATTTTTTGCGGTCCCCCATTAAGTATGCACTAATTACAAGACATAAATTGTTGGATATCTTGAAAACGGCTCATTTGCGATGGGTAGTTCCATTGAGTTTTTTAATGCTCTCAATAAAATCTTTCCAATGATACCACTTTCGTCAAAATCGGTGACTTACACTTCTTGCAGTTCCCTAGTGAGTGCAAGTTTTGGAGGTGGCAAGTTTTTAGTGTAAGGGGCACTTTTCTTTAACTTTGCATCTTGGATATATGTTGAACTTTTGGTGTTAATTTGATGATACAGAGTCATAAGTCACCCTCAACATTTAGTATGTTTTACATTTTATTTTAAAATAATCAGAGAAGTGAAACCTATTATCTTCAAAGAGTATGAGTAACCCACTTTAAGAAGATTAGAGGGATACATAAAATTTAACAATCACTGATCTAAATACATGCCTAATCATAACATAATATCATAAATCATGGAATATTAACTAGCCAGAGTAAATGATTAATACCATTAATTAACCACAAAATGTTATCGTATTATAAGTCACACATAATACTACCACTATTTATTACATTAAATATTACATCCATAACCCCATAAGTTACACAAAATATATCACAAAACATCAAAGGACAAGCATTATTTTTAAACAAATAATAGACATATCATTTAAATCAAATCAAATCTGTTTCAAATATTATGCATTTAACATGGAGTAAAATTAAAACAATATAAGAATTTAGAGTACTTAATTGTGAACAACTCAAAACATTGTACTGTAATTCAATCTTCCGACAAACAAATTAGTTTAAAAAAATTATTGAATTAAAGTCATAATATTATAGATGTGTATTGAGAAGTAATGTATTTCATAAAACTTGACATTACAAAAACTTAAAACATTAAAACTGACTTTTATTGATAAGATAAATCTCAATTTAGTTTACAAAAACATGTTCTTCATAAATTAAAAAAATAATAATAACAATTCATAAGATATACAAAATTATCTTTATACAAAATTACCATACTTAGATACATAAGTGTAAGTAGTGCTTTATTAATGGAAAATATTTTTTTAAGAATATAAAATTAAAAAAAAATAATAATAAATTATTTATTAATAAATTACAGTTTTCTTATTGGTGAAGTTAGAAACAAAAATCCAAATCCAGCTTGGACAAAGAAATATCACTAGGGCTCTCACTGCCACTGACCATTGCTTCAAATTGCCCCATTTGGCAAGTAAAAGAACAATCAGACTCGCCAAATTGCGAGTGCTCAATTTCTTCTTTTGTACGTGTATTTGTACCAATAGAGTTGAAATTCTTATCCATGTTACTGAACAATTGATTTCACTTTATATATTCAATTACACCATGTCATTTACATTGTTCTATTTATCAGGGCCTGACTAAGGCAGGGCATGCGGGGCAATAGCCCCGGGCCCTCCAGCTTAAGCCCTCCCCCCCCCCTCTTCAAGGACAGATATAAGTTTTTCATTAAAAGAGTGTTAAATGATAAAAGAAGGTCAGAAATGACCAATTTTTTTTCTTCAATTTTAACACATTCGCTGCCGGTCACACGCTAGCACGTGAAATTCTCAATCATTTAACACAGACGGCAGAGTTATTGGCAGCAAACGTGTTAAGGGCCTTTTCTGTCCTACCCCCTCTGTTTCTGTACCCAATGCCTCTTTAAGGCCTCACATTTATCCTCATATTACTGTAATCAGAAAAAAAACTGCATTAGAGTTGCTTAGAGTTGTCTTTCTTCTGCTATTATGTATATAGATGTGAATGGTACTTGGTACAAAATTTATGTATACATACAATAGTTATGTATTTCAGTTTTAGTCACTTCAGTATAATTAATGAAAAATTTTAAGATAGAAGGGTGCTCCTCTAATAATGTTTGTCCCAGGGCCCCCCACTGTCTAAGTCAGGCCCTGCTAGTTATATAGGTACTATCTTAACATCGATTTAGTTTAGCAACAGCATGAAAAGGATTATGTGATACATACTTCTCTATTCTCAGTTAATCACTATCTATGTGTCTCTTCCGTTGTGCTACTAAAAGCACAAACAAAATTACTTTCATCAAGCCCCAAAATAGAGAAAAGTTTTGATGAGATGCAGTGTTGAAATTTGCCTGTAAAGTCAGTTACATTTTTTCTACAGTTTAAGAGTCGAAGTCTCAAAGCAAATTTTTGTGCATTTTTTACAACGGTAAATCAAAGATAGCTGATATAAATTTTTATTTTTTCTGCTAAAGGAATGTATGAAAACTTTACAGATTTAGAATGTCCTTAATTTTAATAGCTTTTGCAGGGAATAGTCGCACATCTATTTTATAAAAATTACCAAAAAAAAAAGGTTATTTTAGAACATTTTGAAAAAAAAAAAAGGATATAATGAGGGATTAAAGACAGATTTCTCGGTATTTAACAATGATTCTATTTTGCTAATATTTCATCTCATTTGTCTAATGTTTTTTATTTACAATTTGCCAAATTGGTAATGTTGGTCTAAAGCCAGCGAGAACCCTGCATATCACTATATCTTTGTCTGAATAAGTGGATGGCAATTGCAACCCTGGTTTCCTTAATAAAAATTGTTTCTCTGGATTCGTATTATCAACTCTCAAATTCATTTAGTTTATATACAGTAACTACTGGTAATATCTTTATGGCAATATAGGGTTGCCAGATTTATCAATTTAAAAAAGAAAGATTTTGATTTACAATAATTAGCTTTGGTTTTACTGTACTACTGTCTTTTTTTTATACCATACTATAATATTTTTTATAACAAATTTCATTAAAAAAAGATTGTTAATTAATTGGTCTAATCATGTTTTCCAACTGCATTTGTATTACATTATTCTATCAACATTGTTTAACTAATTTTACAGTCATATATGAATAATGAATCAGTCATTATGAATGAAAAATCAATTGAATTGTATGATGATCATAAAAATGCCAATAATTGACACTTTACAAGAATAATTGTTTGTATTTAAACATAAAAAGAGATAACAAACCAAACAAAATATTAAAAATTAAGATACAAATACAGTAGACTCCCTCAAATCCGCACAGCTCAGGACCAGAGGTTTTGTGAATTTCTGGTCATTGCATTATTTACATTTTTTTTTAAACAGTGATTTGAATGTAATTAATAATGCATCACACCTATAATGAATGCTTACAACATAATAAAATAATAAAAATTTAGATACTTTTTAAAATGATTAAAATATTAAAAATAAAGATCAAGTTAATAATCAGTAATGTATGATTAAATATTCATTATAAAAATGAAATGTATTTGTTTTAAATTATTCAACAAAACTTGCCTCCTAAAGGCACATTATCAATTCATATCAAAATCATACAATAAGAAAGTTTTATTTCAGTTTTAGCTAGTCATAATAACCATTTTAACACAGATCCTTATGATTTAGTGAAAGTTGACGAACATCACTCATTTATTTATGAAAATTAGCAAAGTTTGTAGAGTATATAAAAAAATTATGACTCCGTACATCACTATCTCTGAGAAATGAGAATAAATCAAACAACTTTTTCATGAAATTTTGGAAAACATGAAATGCACAAAGTAGCATCACATTTCTCACAAAATGTTTTAGGCTTACTAGAACACTCTTTCATTCTACAACGTCTTTGCTTTTCACGCTTTTTTATGATATGGCCAATTCCATCATATCGTACTTCATCTTGAACCATACTTACAGATGAACGGATAATGTTCTTATTTATACTTCCACTCAAAAGTTTACTGTCATACAATACTTTGTTGTACGGTACTGTTTCTTGATTCATTGCTGTTACATAACTTTGCAAATCTGAAATATAATCATTATAAATTATTTCAAATGAAATAACAATATGAATAACAATTTTTAAATTTAAAAAATGTAACTGACATTTAACTAAATTCATTCATACAAATTTATTTGGCATTTCAATTATATAATACCAATAACATTAAAATTTATAGAAATTGAAAATTTGATTATGATCCACATTTATTAAACTGAAATATTAAAAAATACATTAAAAAGGTTTCCTATATCCTTAATGGTCCCTTTAATTGAAATTTAATTGGTACTTACGTATTAACGCCACCGCAGTTACAGATTTGGCGATTTTTAATCTACACCTAAATTTTTTGCGACAAATCATAAAATAAAACACTTTATTTAAAATTAAAACACTTTCAAAATTCAAAACACTATACAGTAGACTCCCTCAAATCCGCACAGCTTGGGACCAGAGGTTTTGCGGATTTTAGAATTTTGCGGATTTCTGGTCATTGCTTTGTTTACATTTTTTAAACAGTAACTTGAATGCAATTAACAATGAAATCAAAACTATTATAAAGGCTTAAAGCATAATAAAGCATTAAAATAAGTAATAAACTAGAATAATAAAAATTTAAATAATTTTTAACATGATAAAAATATTAAAAGCAAAGGTCAAATTAAAAAATCAATAATGTACAATATTCATTATAAACATGAAATGTGTTTTACCTAAATTATTCATTGAAACTTGCCTCATAAAGGTACATTACTAATTCACATCAAGATCATAAAATAATAAAGCTTTATTTCAGGTTTAGCCAGACTTAATTACTAAAAAAGGTTGATTAATACATAAATATATTTGGTAAGATAGTGATTACCTATGATATCAGCAATATCTTTATTTTTTCAGAAATAAACTATCCTTTCTTCATGAAAAAAAACATGAATTCAATAACCTTAACAAAAATTACAAATTAAAAAATATATGGAATTGATATAAAACTAAAAAAGTCAAATTTTGCACCCATATCTGAACTGAATGTTTCATTGTTTACATCCGTAAAATATGTGTGGATTTTAGAGAGTTGCAGATTTTAGGAGTGCGGATTTGAGGGAGTCTACTGTATTTAAAAACAAAGTAACATATCAGATTTCGGTGGAAAATGGGCTGATATAGAGTCACTTCTGCTGCGGTGGTGTTAATACGTAAGTACCATTTAATTCATAACCAAGTGATAATTTTATGATAAAAAAAAAAGAAACTGAATATTAAGAAAAATTATTTCAATGAAATCTTTATATTTGATATTAAAAAAAATCTTCTAAGAAACAGTGAAAATTTTTCCTTCATGAATACTTTTTCTTTAACCATTGGAGACTTCATTTTTTGTATAAAACTGCAATATGTTTGTCTTCTGTTTTTTAATGTCATAAACTGACACCGATCTGATTTCCATACACGGCACACAATGTTTTATCAAAGCCTTTCTGAATTTCTTTTCAAGTCCAAGTTTTCTGTAATACACAAATTTAAATACTTTATTTTAGAAACAACATTTCCTGATTTTGAAAAAGGTTTCATGCCAGCTCTAATAAATAAATTAAAACTTCCAAGAGTTCAGAGAAGAAAAATACATAAGCATTATATTTATCCGGCTATTTTTCTTTCAAATTAGAACTGAAAAAAGAAAAAAAAAAAAAGGAGGGAAAACGTGAATATGAGGCTGGATTTTTGTATATGCCAAATTTCTAAATATCAATAAAACTCAAAATATATAAAACATCTTTTTTCTTAATATATTAAGTAGTTCTGTTCTCTGGATCATTGAGGGATGAAAAAATATCTTGTTTTGTACATTTTTTTATCTCTAATTTTGATTGGTAATAAATATCATTTCTTAAAACTGAAAATTTTGAAATTCAATCTATCAGTGGGCAACTATTACTTTACTTTCTTCCTATTATAATAAAGCTTTGGACTCAGACGCACCAGGGATTGGTATGTTGATTTTTTGGGATCATTTTAATCAGAAATCCCACTTTAGGGCACTTTTAGGCTTTCAAAAATAGCATGCTAATTTTATTAGTTAAAAAAATTGTTTATTTGATTTGATTTGACATTCCTTAGAGGCCTTTAGCAGCTACGACTTCTGCCTTGAATGATCTATTACAAAGAGACAATTCAGAACAATTTTATTATGCATATCCATCCATTAGATATTATATCACTACAAAGGGACAACACACCATCCATATCTTACCCGGATTTGAACCAGGACCCTTAATGAAACTGGACCTTAACTACTGCCGAAATGAAAATAATGATACTGAAATGGACCCTTAACTACTGCCTGATCACACCACAGGGGTGACAAAAAATTATTTACTTAATACATGTAAGAAATTACAAAAATCAGACCTATTAATTAGTTTTTTAATAAATCACCCCTCAATGTGGACACGGGCCCCATGACTAATGATCATGGATTTTATAGGGCAGCAAGAAACTTAAGTTTATCACGTTAATTTAACTATAACACATGGCCTTTTTTAACTGGTAAACCTAGGGAGATGAGAAATTTCAAATGTACATCTACGCACTTGCTCTCGAGAAACCATACTGTAAATGACCTGTGAAAGGATTTTCCTATGTTTCTAGAATATTTAAATAAATCTTAATTAATGCTCACCCCATGAAGTCTGTCGTTTTGTGAAAATGCAACATATATACAATAAAAAATATTACAAAACACACTCAACATTTATTAAAAACATAAAACATACAATGTTTAATGCAAAACACACACAATCTGTTCTGTCATATGAAGGAAAATCTCACCAAAATTGCTGGCCCACCACAGAAAACGACTATTTTAGTCGAACTGTTATAAAAACTTCTTAAAAACACCATAAAATTTACTAAAATGCGCTAGGCCTTTTGAAAGAACTGAGTTTTTCTTCATCAAACATAAAGAAAATGACCGTTCTACTATGAAAGCAGCAGCACAAGCGATGCTTTCATAGTAAACGGATGTCTTCTTTGCACCTGACAAAGACTCAGTTCTTTCAAAAGACCTAGTGCATTTTAGTATATTTTATCTTTATGATACTTTTAAGAAGTTTTTATAAAAGTTCAATTGATTTAAACCAATTTAAACTTATCTTCTTCACTATTTTGGTATCAAAAAGATATTCCAATGCATCTGTACTAAAGTTTTAGGTACTATTATGTTAGCCAGGCACAGATCTTGCCAATAACAACTTTTATTTTTTTTTCATGCATAAATTAAAAACAATGCTTTGATGATAAAAATGGTCGATCAAATAAATTTAATTATATTATCTCTTGTTCTTATTTTTTAAATAAATAAAAAGCAGATATTTTAAATGTATCTGAAATAAAATTAATAAAGTGTTTGAATAGTTAAATGAAGTAAATAAAGTACAGTCAGGTGATGGTGTATAAAATTGTTAGTATAAAAAATGAAAGTTAGTTGATTATCTTATCAACCAAAAAACTATAGCCAAATTGTAAGTTTAAATATCAATAATGGATTATCATAAATATCACATTCACATGACAAAGTGATTTGAAATGTGAATTTGAAATTTGTGATTTTGAACAATTCAAAGTTTTATTTGAATTTTTATTAATGTTTTATTAATTTGTCTTTTTGTTATTGAAAATAACTACACTTTTTTTTTTCTTCGGGCCTATATCTAATGTTTACACATTTTATAGTTATATCCAATTATGTTTATAACAAAATAAAGAGCATTAGATTCCTCACAATTTTCCGTTATCATTGATGTGTATTGTACCTAACCCTTAATAAATTTGGTATTTACAGTTAAGATACTTACATTTTATTCACAAATACAATGTATTAAAGATATCTGCTTTTTTATGGTTAAATTTCATAATTATGCATTTAAATATGCAAAAGTTGGCACAGACATCATAAATGCACAAAGTTAGTGTGATTTGTTTACAATGCCAATTGGGCAAAACTACTTTTTTAAATAAGTTACACATTTTTTTAAAATTAATTTCTATCTTTTTAAAAAGGAAATAATAATAAATAAAAAAGTTTAATTAATAACTATAAAACAAAATTTATATCATTTTACTAAAAGAAATAAAAGTAAATAAATACTTTATTAATAGATAAACAACAATGGCAGGTTATCATGTGAGGCATAAAATCGGCATTTCGTTGCAATCGCCCGAATGTGGTGCGCATTTGACATCTGTGCCGCAAAATTATACGAAGTATATGTAAACTATTATTATCTCTCATCCAAAATCATCTAAATAAATAAAATTTTGTATTTGGTATGTCACTACGCCATCATTGAAGTAACACTATTCTTTAGCTATTTTTTTAATTTCTTATTTTAAAATTAAATATTTAAAAATATTTAGAATAGCAGCAATTTTCCATTTATATAATTTGATAATAGTTTGGCAATTTGTATAATTTGGCAAAATCGGTTGATGGAATAATCAAGTAGTTCCAAAAGTATATACAGAAAATATACAGCCATCAGATGGTTTAATTGGCTGGCTATGACTTCATTTATAATTTTTAACAAAAATGTAAATAACTACAGAATCCGTTGTTGATAAAGTGTATGTAAACAATATGAGATAAACATTGTTAAATAAAATCAGATTGCTTTAATATTTAACACATGCGATAAAAATGAGATATTTTTAACATATTTTATGCAAATTAATCATAAACAGAGATCGGTAGCATAAAAATAATTTTTTTAGTTGTTGACGCATTCGCGGTTGCCCTAGCGACAAACAAGAATATTTACTCACTGTTGCCAATAATAAATTAAATATTTTTTCATAGGCTGGAATGCAGTTATCACGGAGCAATGACTTAAGATACCTAGACACCACATTGGCAACCTTTTCTTAGGCCGACAACTTTGCCTTTCATCACGTGACGAAGGGCAGCTTTAGTGCGCCAAACCGGTTTTTTTCTCGCCGAAACTCATATTGTTATGTTTGTCTTGAGTAGACCGCACTTCTGCTTTTCTCTTTGTGAAATCTGAAAGATGCCAATAAAGCGATCACCGCCAAAAAACGGCATCTTTTCGTCAAAGATTTTGGATTCGAACACAGAGTAAGAAGCGTACTCCGTGGCAGTTATATTTCGCTGCTTAGCGAAACGAGATCCGTCAAATGTTTGCAGAAATACAGGGTTTTCATTGGTCAATCTCATTTTGCTAAACAGTCAAAACGAAACTGCCATACAAACTGCAAACCAGCCATAATATTTTTCTTTAGCTTTCATAAAATTTCATTTTCAAATTAAAATTTTGCGATGAATTTATCTAGAATCTCTCATATTTAGAGGAAGATTATTCTGGATTCCAGTGAACAAGATAGTCGCTAGTAGTTTGCCTTGATCTTGATATCAGAGCATAGATTAGTATACAAGATGGGACGATTCAAGTACTCGAACACCTCATCTGGTGGAGAAAAAATGTAACTTCTCGCTTCAGGATAATGCCGTGCTTACACATTGCATTACATATATTTTAAATTCATTCAAAGTGATTATTCTTTTGTGGAGAAAAAATTTAACTTCTCGCTTCAGGATAATGCCGTTCTTAACATTGCATTACATGTATAAGAAAGGGCATGTTTACAAACAAACACTTCTGTCAACGAATCTATCGCTACATTTTTTGTCATAGCGATCATTGTAGGAATCATCTTGACGACGTAGCCCAATCATATCATACTTACTTATGCAATGACAAACTTAGACCAATTAAATTCCCGGAGCTCATCCGTACAGTGTCAGTCGTTAAAGAACTGACCGGTTTTTCTCCCTTATCCACAGTAATTGACCACTAGCACGGGGCGGAGTTCCCAATGTTTCCCACAAGCGTTGCGGTATTTGATTGGCTTTTGGTGAACGCTTGTGGGATAAATAAAGAGGCTGATTAGCTGTAATCTGTTGTGACGTTCTTTGACGTCAGAAATGCTAGTGATCCATTTGTCCACAGTGACGTCAGCTGCCCTTTCCTTATTTTAAATTCGTTCAGAGTGATTATTCATTTGCACAACTTCAGATTCCCTGTAATATTTGTGTTCTGCCTTACTCACCAAAGTAAAAATTATCCGAATGTGACACTTTTTAATTCATTTACAACGAAGAATTATTTCAATGGCACTTTAGCATTAGTTAAAAGGAAATTAAAGGGACTAGTGAGGTCATGTACAAAATTATCTGCATTTTATCGTAAAAAGTCGCTTACATATAAAAATTAGTTCTCAAGAACAAAAATTAATAAAACTTTGCAAAAAATCTCTATAAAATAAAAACAATACATAAGGCGCGTTTTGAGCTAAAAATATTAATAGCTGAAGCGAAGTAACCACGCATCCGTAAGGTGGACAAGGTCAAAAAAGTGCTGAAAGGTACAGAGCAGAACTTACGACAAGTGGTACTGGCTGAAAGGAGCATATGCAAAAGACAAAAGTGAGACGAGACCTTCACCTGATGATAAGCTATTAATATTTTTAGCTCGAAACGCGCCTTATGTATTGTTTTTATTTTATGGTGGAGTTTTTTTTTAAAGTTTTATTGGTTTAATTACTATACAGGGTTTCCACTCTCAGTGGCTCAACTCGCCAATGGCTAGTTCCTAAACCGATAGTCATAGACATATAGTTCCAGCTATAAAAATATTTTAAATAAGGTAAAGAAATATTTTAAAAGCGATTTGAGTCAATAAAAGCATTTCTTAAAAGATACGAAATTTACATTTTTATATGGTCCCATGATCCTATAACTTTCCTGTTACACTGAGAAGTAAGACAAAAAAAAGTCCCGTTCATATATCATATAACACAAAAGTTGGCCGAGTTATGAAACTTTAAAAATGCATGACTTATGCCACTTTCCTGCATCTGAACACAATGAGTTCGGCTATATTTTGAGAGGTCACATAGCAAGTGATATAAATATTCGAAGATTTCATAAGTATCTGCGCTTTGAAAAAAAAAAGTAAGTACAGTGGAACCTGCGTAAACTGACCACCCTCGGGACCGGCTAAAATGGTCACTATATAGAGGTGGTCACTTTATGAAATGTCTGTAAAAAATGGCACATTTTTTGTGAGCCTCTAAAAATTAAATATACAAATGGAGAAATGCACTATGCTAACAAGGAAGGTCTCCATTGGGGGCATACTCAGAATTTTTTGAAAAAAATACGAATTAAACTACTCATGTAGGTAATAAAGGATCAGTGAAAATTAGCGGCGGAATTACATTATTAGATATGTAAAAAAATAAAATAGTTTGGAATAATTGGCGTGAAAAGCTGAAAGCGACGCGGGATTTGGCGAGCTGTGCATTTCCTCGCCAAAAGCAGACGATTTTAAAGAATCTGAAAAATGATTTTAATTGACTTCGCTGTTAAAAATCTGCAGCATTTACTGCAACGTCACTCCACTACTTTTATAGAATATTTCTCTTCTGACCAACGAGAATGCTCCATAGCACGGTGAATTGACCGTTTTCTATAAAAACGATGGAGTGACGCTGCAGAAAATGGTACAGATTTTTAGCGGTGTTGTAGCTTGTGCAACACTGTTAAAAATCTGCTGCATTTTGCTGCAACGCACTCCACCGCTTGTATATAATATTTCTATTCCAACCAATGAGAAAGCTCCATTTCACAGCCAAGCAACCGTTTTCTATACAAGCAAGGAGTGCGTTGCAACAAAATGCAGCAGATTTTTAACAGTGTATTTTTCAATTTGGTACAATTTTAATCAATTTAAATTGTGTTTTAAATGATAAAATATATTAATTTCATTTTGTTATAAGTACATATAAACGTATATGACAAAATTACACTTAAAGTAAAGTAAAAATGCAAAATTAAAATAACTTAAACTAAACTTATTTAAGAAAATTGAACATAGAAAGCTTTTTCTTTAAAAAGTATTCGAAGCGTAAAAGCGTATTTTTCAAAATTTCGTTTTTTCGCCAACCGGAGATAAATCGCCAAATAAACGAAATTTTTATTATTTTTTTTACGGACGTTATAAGGAGGTTCCGCCGAAATTTTTTTATAAACATATATAACTATATGAGAAGAACATTCTGTAATTTTTTCAGATTATTCTGAGTATGCCCGTATGGAGACCTTCCTTGTAAGTAATGAATTGATTAATTAACAAATATAATAATTGAATTACTAATTTAACCCTTTCAAGGGAAAGCACTTCCATTTTGTAAAATCTTGAAGTGAATGACACCAGAATTTATATACAAATCTATTTGAAGGTAAGAAGAAGCTTTTTTTCGTATACATAATAAACGGGAAAAATAGTACACATTAAATTATAGTATATATTAGTACAAATTATACTAAAAGTATTGTGTCATTTGAAAATTAAATTTAAGAGGTTTCATAAATATACCAACGGCCTTGAAAGAATTAAAATATACTACAAAGAAGATAATTAACTTAAAACTCACCTTATTCCTTTTGAATTCATTTGAAGAAATTCTATAGTGATTGATTTAACCCTCTGGATCCCAAACCGCCCGAGACCGGCCGAGATATTTTAATTCGTATATTTCAGTTCCCACCAGAAAATTAAAACAACAATATTTGCTTTAATCAATAACAGAACATTCCGTATTTAAATAAAACGAAATTAGCCATTGAATTTTTCTGGTGTGGAATGAACTACATAATTTCTAGAACGTGTTTTAGCATGGGAATTAAAGGGTTAAGTAACACATAGCCAAGAGCGTGCAAAGAGAAAACTGCCCCCGGGATAAAGTTTAAATTTAAACTCCCCCCCCCCCCCATTCTTCCAACTTTTTTATGACAGGCTAAAAATAACATTCGTGGTATAAATTTGATGCCCCCTACATTTTTGTGCCAGGGGCAACCGCCCCCCCATCTTTTGCACAGCGCTGCACCTAACCATGAGGTGCACTGTAATTAATACGCATTTTTATTTTGTTTGTAATTGCTTAATGATAAAGTTTCTATAAATGGCAGTAATAAACTATTCATTAAAAAAAATCAAACTTTTATAAAAATTTCATTTACAGCAACAACAAAAAAATCAGGAATTTTTCGTTGCTTAAAACATTTTTTTTCAACAATTATATTTTCAGTCATACTTTCAAGTTGCCTCAATAAATCTAGCATTCCTGGACAATTATTTAGGGCATACGTTTTCATTTTTTTTACACATATTTAACATTTCTGCGTCGGAAATTTCATCATTTTCTTCGATTACTTCATCTTCACTAACACAATCTTCTTCACTTTCCTTTTCATTTTTAAACATATCGCAAATTTCTTGTTTCAGACTTTCTTGATCAATTGAAGTATTGCATGTTGGGATGCTATTGTCAAAATTCATGAATAATTCAGCATTCACTGGTTCATCTTCAAAAGGCAATTGATTCATAAGATTTTGAATATTGGAAAGAATATTGTCATCATTTGCAGACGGTGAATCACTGATATTTTCAGAAATTACTTGCGAAAAGCCAGATTTTTCAATGCATTTTGAAATTGTACTTTGTCGTACTGAATTCCATGAATCATTAACCTACATTGTTGCATCGAGGACGTTTATGCATGAAGCAATTTCATTTGTTGATTTACATTCTTCTGCTCCGGAAATTCTAGCCTGGAGCAAGAATTTTCTATAATGTAGCTTGAATGCTTGAATTATTCCTTGATCTAGCAGCTGTAAATGCGATGTGGTATTTGGTGGTAGAAATTTCACTTCCACATTTGAAAACGACAAATGTCTTGGATGGGGTGAACAGTTATCTATAAATAATAAAATATTTCTCCTTCTTTGCTTCATCTGCTTGTTTAATTGTGTAGCCATTCAGTAAAAATAGAGGATGTCATTCAAAATTTTCTGTTTCCATACCACGAGACTGGTAAATTCTTGGTGTTAACCTTTTTAAAACAGCGTGGTTTTCTGGCTCTTCCTATCACAAGAGGTTTTAGTTTCTCTCCTGTTGAACTCCAAGCAAGCAAAATGGTAATTCTCTCCTTAGAAATCTTTCCATCTTTACATTTATCTCTAGCCATTGCTAACGTTTTGTTTGGCATTTCTCGATAAAACAAACCACATTCATCAGCGTTCAATATGTCGTCTTTCTTGTAACTTGTCTTGTCTTTCTACCATTCTCCAGTAAATCGGAAACCCGTCTTTTAAAGGAATCTACAATTTCCATGTCAGCATCACGAGACTCTCCGCATAAAATTTACTGAGAAATGTTATTTCTTTTCTTGAAAGATTCCAACCAGCCATTAGAAGCAGTAAAATTTTCTACATTGAGTTTTTTTTAAACTCTAAAGCTGCTTCTTGTAACAAAGGTCCAGAAACACAAGCATTCATCCCACCCATTTTTTTAAACCATTCAAAAGTTGCTTGATTTACTTCGAAATAATTAGTTTTTGAATTTTTCGATTTTCTTTTCAAAATATTGTTCACACAAGTTTTATTGATTTGGAATTTTTCAGCTGCTGCTCTTTGACTATTATTTTTTAGAAAATTAATAACTTCAATTAACTTTAAACACAAATCTTTATTTTGTTTAGATTTTTTAAATTTAGTTTCTTTATTCTCCATACTTTAAGAAAAAAAATAACTGCATTAAAAATTTTTTTAAATTATAACAAAGGAACGTTTTTTAAAACAAACCCAAACAATCGCAAAGTCTTCTCCTCAGAAAAACGTATTATTAACACGTGACTTAATTAGCCAATGAGTAACAGGCGCAAGATTTCTATCCTACAATCCATCAATATGTGTGTGTGTGGGTGAGGGGGGGGGGCATTCTTCATTCCTTTCACACCTTGAGAGAAAAATGGGAAAGGCTTGACAGGTGCAAATATCATTACAATAAAACGCAAACTGTATATTAAATATTAAACAGGTTGTTAATAAAAGATAAATTCCGGTACTTTTTTATGGATGAAAATAAATATTTCGAAAAATGGTCACTTTGATATTTTAGTTTAAAATTTTTCAGCATGCAGAAAAATTGATGGTCACATTTTGCAGGTTCAAATAACATTGACAATGACAGGCTATCTGGTCATTCTACACTATAGTCAGGTGGTCACATTATCGAACAATTCTCATATTATTTTATATGAGTTCGGGTAAAATTTTGCAAAAGTGGTCACTTTTGCCAGGTGGCCATTTTACCAAGGTGGTCACTTTAGCAGGTTCTACTGTACAAGTATTACGATTGAATAAGTACTTTTATTAAGTTTCAAATTGGGTACAATAATTGCTGTTGAACACATGTCTTGCTTCGTAATGATTTGAAATTGCTTCTTTTTATGATTTCTTTCAACGAAAATTTCAGGTTTTTTTAAAGTGTGTGTTTTTTTTTTTTTTAAGTTTAACGAACATATATATATCTTTTGTACTCGAACATTACCTTTTTCAAATATCCAATCGAGATTAAATATTGCATACTTACACAAATCCGATAAGAATCTAATATTATTATGAGTTCAGATGATTACCATTTACACTTATTTTACAGGATAACACAAGACTGCGTTGGTTGTGTTTCTTAACTTTTATGCATTTTTTGAGCGTTGAACCAAACAATTGCTTTAATTTCGAACCATTATGTCAGGATGTTTTCGCAAGTCATAAACTGTCAAAGATAAAAAAAATAGCAAAAATCGGATAAGGTAACGTGCCCTATTATCATCCCCCGGTTACTTTTAGGCCCCTGGAAGTTTTTAATTTTCAGTGAAAACCTATCAAATTTGGATTTTGTATAGACTTACTACGTATTCACATATATGGAAACATGGGCAAATGTTGCACAAAAAACTTTAACAATACGAAAAATTGTTTTTTCAAAAGTATCTCAGTATGAGAAAAAAAAAATAATAACGTCCCAATTTCGTCCCCTTGATATTAATCCAAAAAGCCAAGAATTAACTTATAATTAAATCAAAATTTATTTCAAAATAAATAATTAACTTAATTTACCTTAACTTAAGTTTCAAAGAAATGTACTAATAGTAAGTAATAACATCAATAATACCATAAAAACATTATTCATCCAAGCTTGAGGAACACATAAATTGTGTACCGTTTTTGGCTCCTGAGCATGTTTCGTGTGACCATGTGCAGCACTTAAGGCTGTGAACGTGAACCCATCATTCCCCATGCTCATCATGAAAAAAAAAAACGCTTCAATGAAGCAGGGCACTCTGTTTCATTGTCGTCATCATCGCTTATATTATCATCATGAGGAATTTCAACAGAAGAATCACTTTCGTCATCAATGATGTTAGGTAGGTCATGTTTGGGCTCTTTACACAGTGGAATTATCCCCTTCCCCTTGAGGACTGGTAGTTGTCAGAAGTATTTTTTCAGCTGAGCGTTCGCCTGGGAATTTTCCACTTTGTTTTTTATGCGGAGATTCAGTGATTAATGTTGTTGAACCTCCTTGGGCAGAAGTTGCTGATGTGATCAGTGGCACTTCCCTGATCTCTTTAGGGCTGATGACAGCAACAGTTTGCTGAACCTGGCCGCTTGACGATTGTTGATCAGATGATGGTTGAGAGTGCTGAAAAGAATGCTTAATTTCGTCTCCGGTACGAAAATAAGAACTGAAAGGGGGACGAAATTGGAACAACACTATTTCCCAATATGGCGATGCTCCAGTTCTTGTAAAATAAATTGAACATTACAAAACTCACTACAAGGTACTGTTAACATCTTACCTACTTAGAATATATGCAATGAATAAGAAATAAAAATTTACTTTAAAGTAAATATAGATCTAACTAGTTGGATGTGCCAATCCCAAAACTTTCTTCTATCTCATACATACATTTTAATATTAAAAAAATAGTTACTCATTTTAATGCTT